>CM062819.1:478766537-480229037 GCA_031772625.1 Pinus tabuliformis
CTTTAAGCCCTTAACCCTTTATGTTATCTTCGAGCAGTTTTGCTGGTGTTGATGATTGTTTCATATATGTGGCATGTATTAGTAATCCATTAAGACTTCATTTCTCCACCTGTGAAAAAAGGGAACCTCGAACAAATGGAAAAGAGGATGAAACATGACTGTGCTATGAAGATAGTTTGTTTTCCTAGCACAACCTTTATATCACTTATGAAGTACTTCCTTGAACCATTTTTTTCTGCATCACTGCCATCTGAAACTTCATATATGATCCTCATATGTCATCAACATAAAAACTTAGAATTTATCAGACCTTACCTTCAAATACATCTATAAAGTGCTAAAAGGTCACCTTCAGCAGTTTCGTTGTGCGCTACGAAACTGCTGTGTATGCTCTTTTTTTTTTAAACACGGTTTTCGAAAAATCTGCAGTTTGGGAATTTTCAAAATTTCATAAAGACTGATATGATTACCAAAAATCAAAACAAATTAACCTTATAAGATGTTTTGCTTCACAAATGACCTTATTTTTAATACCAAAACTGCTTTAAGGTATATCCTTTACTGCCTTTTTCATCACCCTGTTTCATTATTGCTGTAGCCTTTCTTCAGATTTTGTTAACTGTATTTCTAGGTCTTCAATCTATCCTTTCAATCTACTGTTAGTAGCTCTCAACTGAGCATTCATCCTCCTCACAAATCTAGCTTCTTTGATTGCAGGAACAGTCCAAGTAAAGTACTGATTTCACTGCTGACTATTTCTGGTTTGGAAACTTTTTCAACTTCCCAAACAACCTTTATCCTTTTGAAATCTGTCTTCTCAGCAACATGCTTTCTTTCTCTCATCCTTAGTCTATCAATTTCATTATTAGCTGCTCTTAACCTTTGTTCCATTTCTTCGTAATTGGTTTTTTCTGTTTGAGTGGAAAAAACTTTGCTTTTTTCACCTTCAGGTATTGGTGATGAAAATTCTACCAACTCTTCCTGAATAGTGGAAGCGTCTTCTGTTTTCCCTAACTCATATTGGAATCTTGCATCTTTTTGGATTGCCTGGTTAAGGGCTTTCTGGGCTTGAACACAAATGCTGTAACATAATCCTCAAATTCCAGTTTCTTAGAGGATTTCATCTTCTTCGAATTTCCTTTATCAGATTCTATGACATCTGCTTGCACCAAAGGGATTCTGCAATATCAATGGATTTTAAAATATCATTTAAATTACCCTTCAATCTTGTACTTTCTCTCGAGATCACTGATTTACCCTTCTCCTTTGCAATTTGACTTCTAGTCAATCTCCTTTGAACTGGTTTGTTAGCTGATTGTTCTTGTGTCATTTCTTTAACTTCAACTATCTTCTCCTTTGTGGATTTAGGAGTCTCAGGAATAACCACTGATGTTTTGCTCACTTGCTCTTTCACCTGCTTTCTAGATTTAAACTTAACAAATCTTTTTGACCTGATCATTACAGGCTTGCTCGTTTCTGCTGATGGAGTTACTTTAACGTTAGGGCTAATGCTTATATCTTGATTTTCCACTCCAAAATCACATAAAAACAAAAACGAAGACCATTCTCTATTGATCCTTTTGAATTCATGTAAAACTATCAATTTAATTAGACCATGATGAAAAAGGGAAGTTTCATATCCTTGAGATTTTAATTGTACTTTATCTGCCATTTTAGCTATAATTTGATACAGGAAGTAAGGCAAATCTAAAGAAGTCATACCAGTAAAATGCAATAGGAGTTTAAAATGATATGGATAAACCTTTTGATATCTACCCTCACAGGTAAAATAACGTTGAATGTTGAAGAGCAAGTTGGCATAGTTGTCTTTGATGTAGTTCCTTGGAATTGCCTTGGTTAAGTTTGTTTATGAAAACTCTGGCTTTAGGAACACTTTACATGGTTCCATGTCAAATCTGAAGTTTTTGAACCATATATCTTGCCCCCTAGGATTCTCTGTCACCAAAGCTATGATCTCTGGAGAAATTTGCAGGTTTAGGATTCCAACCTGTGTTTGTGCTGGTGAAATGTAATGCAAACTCCTTTGTCACCTGAGTATGTCCTTCCCTGCAATTTTTTACAAAAATTTCAACATCCTGCTTTCTTGAAGGCTTTCACAACTGAGTTATCTCTGGCTAAGACCTCGGTGCTTTTAGGCTCTACTCTTAAACAATGACCAGACCTGTTACTTTTCTTTTCTTCTGTCATCTTTGCCTTTGAATTCCTGTAACAAACCAGCCTCACCTGAAAACCTGTTTATCAGCGTCGCTTGCTTATGGTGGTCAGCCTCGCTTGAATTATGGATGAGAGAAACTTTGGTAAGAAATTTCCAAATGATGTGTTTGAGCGTTTGCATGCAAACTGCAATAAAAACTACCCAGCCCTTTCGAATTTTGAAATTACCTATCATGATGACCCCTAAATTCGAAATGATGAATTTTGGATGGCGGCATGCTTAAGAACTGACTCCTATTTGACACCTAATAATGAAAATTTAATGGAATCTTAATGGATTGATGTTTTGACAAGATTGTCTACGAATCCGCGCTTTCATAGTGCGCAGGGAAAAGTTCTACGAAAAGAGCAACATTTTCATAGCGCAAAACAAACATTTTACACTGTTTGGACTATGAAAACGTGGTTTCAGGGCTAATTACAAAAAAAAATTCAAAATGGTTTAGGATATGAGCTTATAAACAGAATGTGAGACTTCTGAGACATAGAAGAAGGTTGTTAAATTTTATTTGGAAACAAAAATGAGACTTTGAGATTCTTAACCTATCACCTACCCATTAAAACATAAAATGACTTGACACTTATCTAAGACCATGATTAGGGACAATGTAAACTCTTATTTTGGTGATAACACAGTGGAAGGATCAAGTTCTTGCACATGCGTCCCAAAAACAACCATTGGCCTCTCCTCTTGGAGGTTTAAACTGTCATGGGCTGGTGCTGAGGTGGATGGATGCATGAATTGAGAGACTTGAGCTTTGTAAGTAGGCTACTTTAGAATCTCAATTAGAGGGATTGGAATATTTACCTTTTCAAGCTCCTTCTAAAGATTGAATGTAGGTTAGACCTTTTCTATACCTCCAAGATTTGCTTCTCCTTCCTTACCACTAGCCGTTTTTTGCAGCACCGGCACCTCTTTTTTCTATGTGTCCCTCAGAACTATTGCTTCCCTTATTTGCAGAGACTTTTATCTTGGAAGGGTCATGATTTAGCTTACCTTTCCCTTTGTCTGGTACTAGAGGAATAACTTGGGGAGCAGTCCCCTATTGTTGTTCTGGTTCTCTTGACCTCTTCTTTGAAGATATTAGATCATACTTATGTTGTGGTTGTGCTTGCATGAAATCTACAAACTACTTGCAATAATAATCTATCTCTTCCTCATTTTCTCTTGCTTCTCTATCATGAATGGTCCCCTGGTGAGCCATATTTTTATGTTCTTCTTCGAAGAAAGAGGAATACAAGTTTCCCTGCATCTCTCGTGTATCCGACGATTGCTCATCGAGACCATCTTCTAAATATAGAGGATGAGGGATCTGATCGAGTTGTTCCTTTCTTTCCATTGGAAGTATTTGCAATGGAGGCCTTCTATATTGTGGGTTATAACCCGGTTGTTGACTTGAGCATTCTGTTTGGAGAGATTCTTGTTCTCAAGTTCAAACTTTCCAACCTTATGTGATAAACTCTTTATGAGTTTGTCTATTTCATCCTACTTCGAGTTTGATGATTCTCTATCTCGACTAGAGAAGGATGCCTCTTCTTTCCCTCTTTTATTCTCAGTAGGTTTCTACTTTCCTCTTGACTTCCCTGCTGAGGTGAAATTTGTTTCCACCTCAAGTGCATCGATTTGGAGTTGATATAAAGTGAGAGATTTCCTTTCCCTCATAGTAAAGCCAAAGTTAGATTCAAAAGCCCCCAAAAAAGCTACTCGAGCAGGGCTGGAGAAGGCTTTATCTCAGCTGGCAGGTTATTTTACTGCTTATTGAACCTTTTTATAAATTTTGAGATATCCTCTTTTGGCTTCTTCTTTATGGCGTTAAGTTCTGTGAGGAGGTACTCTTGATTTCTCTTTCCAACCCATTTCTGTGTGAAAGAGTTCTCAAGTTCCCCCTATGTAGTGATGTAGGCATTGGGTAGGGCCTTAAACCATTTTATGGCCTATCCATCGAGGGATTATACAAAAAGTCTCATGACCACATCCAGTTGTTCCATGCTTAGGTTCTCATCAAAGGCACATAAGGTTTCGATGTGTCTCTGTGCAGTGTTATTATCCTCCCTGTTGAACCTAGGTAGAAGAGTTAGGTAGTCTTGGGGCATAACACTTAGAGGCTGAGGTAAATTAAGAGGGGCATATTTATTAATAGAAAACCCGGAAGAGCCAACTGGATTAATAGAGGGGATTAAGGTTTGCCTGAGGAGAATGGGCCAAAAACAGAGTAGTAGGAGTGGCTAGACTGAAAGCAGGGTATGTAAGGGCTTTAGGAGTAATTCATGAGTAGTGAGTAACAACAAGTTGAGAGTTGGACAAGGAGGCTTCAAATACTGATGGGATAGTAGTGCAGGCAGTAAGAGTTTTCTCCTTCTAGACATTCCTGAAAATTATTTTCTTTGGATCAAATACAAATGGGGCTTTCTGTTGAGAAGTATCTGAGCGAGTGTGAGGCTTCTTAAAAGCTTGGATGATAAATGATTATGGGGTGTGTGGATTCTCCAAGGTGATGTGGATGCAATTAGAATGTCTTTGTTCACCTACACAAAGAGTGCTCAATTTGTCGTATCCCAGGGGGAAAATCCTTCAATATGTTCCCCGACAATGGCGCCAGAAGATGTTGTTGCTCCCAAAGATAGCCTTGGATTGCTTACAGGACCAGTGCCTAGGCACATTTATATTTGAGGTTCTCAAATTATTCTCAGTAAAATGGAGACCTCACATATACTCTATATGTATAAAATAAGATAGAATGGGTTGGTTCATTCATCTAAAGGAATAAGACATGGATTTCTGGTACTTCTTCACATGTACAAATCTTAGAAATATATGGATAAAACACTGGAGGCCGAGTAGTTTGGGGACTTATAGTTTAATAAGATTTAATAGAGAAATGAGAGAGGAGAAGAAGGAAGAGAAACTCATCACATAGAGCTTAAAGCTTCAAGAATTATACCTTTAACACATAGATCTTGAAGCATTAAGAATTTCTACACTTTTTTGAGTTACAAGGATAAATAGTGGATAAAAGAGGGATTGCATGCTATGATTCATGGAGTGCAGTTTTTAAAGAGATACTTTCAATGATCCATACATGCACATGCATTAACAATGCCGATACAAATGAATCTGTGAGTAAGTTACAGTGACATGCATTAACATGTCAATACAAATGAATTTGTGAGGTAGTTTGAAATATTTATAGTAGCTATGATTACATGAATTCAAAGAAGAACATGAACATAATGGGTTTTAACAGAGGGATAACATATTGTAATACTCGAAGGGGGAATCACCACCATATGCTTGATATTTCGAAAGATCTGTATTATAAAGTTATACAGTCTAAAAATAACATGTAGTGTTTTCTTTAGAATTTCTAAACCTTTGTTAAGTGTTGCTTCCCCCTATTTATCTAGAGAGGAGGAGCGTTGAACATTCATTACATCAAAAAATCTTTGGCCGAGTCTCAGCTGTCAGGTTGACTAGCTATCTCGGCCAAGGATGGCTCTGTGGCCCAAAAGCATTATAAAACATTAATCGCCTCATTAAAGGGAGGCACCTTACAGGATAAAAAATTAGTCAATCACATAAGAATGTCAACAAAATATCTTTGTGCCCATCCTGTGCTCACTTCTACTTTAGGTTGTAATTTGCTCACGGTATGGCCTTCCCGTTTCTCTCAGCCGAATCCGGTCGCTTCTGCCTTTACTGCTTGAACCATTCATATTTTAAAGCTGGGAGTGGGCGCAATTAGTTTGATGTTGTAGTACTGGAGTAGAGGACCCTTGGGCGGTACCTCGTTTCCCCTTTGTATGGGAGACCATGCGGATAATTAAATCCTCTCGAACTAATAATTCCCTTTTTACTTGTGTTAGCGTCGACCCTGGTTCTGTGTCACAATGGGCCTTTCTGGATCATCCCATCTCGAGTTTGAATGCACCACCTATTTTCTTATAAGCCACAATTTTCGACCCATCACACCTTTAAAGTCTTGCACTGCACTCTTGGTGCCTTGATATGCCTAGTGATGCTCTTATGGTGTAATACGAAGGACTTTTTGGTGCTGGCCCCTATCACTAAAACGATGTTAAACATGTGAGTCCCAATCCCCTTTAGGCCCCTTTTCTTTGGCCCCTTTCTATAATATTCTTCATATGACCGGGGTCTTGAACCAAGTGCTTAGCCCAAAGGCATTAGAACCTTTAAAATCCTGTCCGGGGCCTTTTTCCTCTAATACATGAAATCCCACAGTTCGGCGATTTTTGATGTTTGCCATTGATATTTCCTTTGGACCCTTGCAATAATCGGTCTGTGGGTTTGGGCTCAACAAATGTATCGCAATCGCCATACAGGAGAGAGAGACCCCTTTACCTCCTTTTATAGCATTGGCCAAAAGTCCGGATGCAAAATCCTCATGAAATATAACGCATAAAATATCGCGTCTGGGAGGATCTTCGCATATTGCAATCTCAAAACGGAGGGGACTTTAGTGGAGGATGGACCTTGCCTTGCGCAAGCACCAATCACCTTTTGTGATGGGTGATGTCATCACTTCCATGTGTCACCCTGTGAGTGGTGACACGTGTCACCCGGAATGCCCACTTAGAACCCCTAAAAATTCCAAATCTATGTGCCATGTGTCCTCCGTACTACCACATCACTTATGTACTACCACATCATCTCCATACTGACACGTCATCTTGGTACTGACACATCATCTCTATACTGACACATCATCTCCATACTGACACATCATGATGAGTTCATCTTCCACGTCATTTATAAGGACTAATGGTATTGCACCACGTGGCCCCTTGGAGGCGAGAGAAAAAGGCTTGCTCGTCCCTATTTTTGCATCGATTTTCTTTGTTAAATGTTTTCAGCCTTCCCCATCGATTTAACACTATTATCGCAAGATAGCGATATCGCAAGGTTTTTAGAGTTGTATCCATGTTGTCATGCTGATTCGCCAATTGCGATGCCCTGGACCCTTAAACCCCTGATATGCCCGATACGCCGATAGACTGGACCCGCTAATATGAGATTTGCGATATTGGCGATCAGTCGATCACAACTTTGGGTGTCTTCCTCTTTGTAGCTGCTTCGGTAAGCCCTAATCTGCGATTTGCGATGAGCCCGATCCTGAGCCATTTTTCCTTTGTTTAGTGGCCTTGAAAGGGTATCTTCAATATGCTCTAATTTCTGATCCATTAGTCCATTTTTTTATTTCCACCCACCGTGGAAATATCGTTCTGAGCACTATGCAATGGAGAGGGTCTAATTTGTCTTTGAGTGCTTCGTGGCCTAGAAGATGGCTCCGAACTTCCCTTCTCTTTAGTAAGCTTTGATCAACTGAAAACTCATAATGCATTGAGTGACAACACAATAGATGTGTCATAATAATATTGTTCGCAATTTTAATACCCTTTATTCTCCCTTGTAACCTCTCGACCTCTAGTAGTCTACTAAGGCCCTCCATGATTAACAAAAAAAGGGACAGAGACAACGAGAAACCTTGCCTCAAACCTCGTTCAACATGAAAGAAATTTGTGGCCAATCCGTTAATGAGAATGTTGAAAGAAATAGATGTTATACAACACATAATCCAGTTAATGAAATCATTTTGAAATCCTAAATGAGTTAGCAATATTTGAATATATAACCAGCTAGTTCGATTGTAGGCCTTTGACAAATCTATCTTAAGGATCATGCCTTTCAACTTTTTAACTTTCAAGGAATGACGACCCTCCTGTGAAATGCCTATCACTTCATGAATTTGACAATTGTACAAAAAATCAAATTGTTCTTTTGAGATATGATGAGATAGGATCATCTTGATATGGTTTGTAATAATTTTGGCAACGATCTTGTAAATGCAGTTGCACAGGGAAATAGGACGTAAGTCATTAAAATTCTTCAGATTATCAGATTTTTGGATTAATGCAATAAAGATGGCGTTAAAGGCTTCATACATACGGCCCGACGATCTGCATTCCTCAACCATTTTTAGGATGTCCTGCCCCATGAGATCCAAAAAAGTAAGAAATAATTCTGTTGGTCACCCATCCGGTCCTGGGCTTTTATATTTTTCGAACCACTTTAGTATTGATTCCAACTCACCCATAGTAATTGATGAATTCAATTTTGCATTAACTTCATCATCTACAAAGCATGGGAAAAGACTGGCCACCCCGATGATTTCTACCAGGGATGCTTCCATAGGAGCTTTAAACAAAGATCCAAAGTGCTGAAGGCCCAAATTTCCCAAATCCCTAAAATTGTGCACTTCCACACCTGTTTCGTCTTCCATAGACCAAATAGTATTAATTGCATTTCGACCCTTCGTGAATTGCTGGAAAATTTTTGTATTGTCATCTCCTTCCTGTAACCATATAACCTTGCTTCTTTAGCACCATGTTTCTTCCTTTCCTCCAAAAACCTTCTCTTTTCAACCTCCAATTCGGTAATCTGTAATTTGGATTCCAAATTGTCGTATCCACCACTGTTGGGGTCTTCTAATCGATCCATTTCTACGTCAATTGTTTGAATGGTTTCATCCTCTTTTCTTCTTTTATTTTTAACCCACCTAAAAGTGTTTTGTTTCAACCTTGATAAATTGCCTGCCAAGTTTTCTGTTGCTGAATGATCCTCATTGAGCGAGCATGGCATCCATATTCCTTAACAATCCCTTGATACTCCACATATTTCAACCAAGTAGCATTTAATTTAAAGGGAGCTCATGGCTTCATAAAGGTACCAACTACTTCTAAGAAAATTGGTGAATGATCTGATATACCTCCCGATCCTACCCATTGTCTAATCAACACAACTTTATCCATCATTGCTTCTTTAATTAAATAAATTTTGAGTCTCCTGGCTAACATAGCATCGCCAGTCCTCTAATTCCTCTAGGTGGGATTGAGGCATGCCACATTAATATCAATAAAACCATTGGCTTCCATCAGATGTTTGAAAAAACCAGTGAGTGAATCCACTTGAGCATGAATCCCCCTTGATTCTGCACTACCCAATGAGGAATTTAAATTTCCACCCAATATTATGTTATTGGGTTGCATGAGTGACAAACTCATGATTTCTTCCTAGAAAACAATTTGATTCTGACATGGCCCATAAACATTAACCACCCTAATTTATACACCTAATTCTTCAAAGATCACATCAACGCCATTAATCCTTCTCTTCCCCACACATTCAAGAGCTTAATCGATCTACAGTTGATGCAAATAACGATACCCCATATCAGCCTCCAGCATCAAGTGCAAAAAATGACCATCCCTTCGCTAGAGACTCAAAATAAGAAACTACATCCAAACTATTCCCCAATGTTTCTTGTAAGAATATGACGTCCAACCTTTTAGAATCAATGAGATGCCTGAGAGATAGTTTTATTACGAGGCTATCGAACTCCCTTCAATTAAAAGACAACCACTTCATTGAGAAACTATTTCGGGGGCACATTTTTCTCTAAGAACCCCATCTATAGATAATTGTCTTCCTTCTGCGATATTCATACTAGCTTTATGAATTTCTTTCGAGATATAAGATTGTGGACCTCTAGGAAATTTAGGACATTTAGGAGATGATGAAGGACCTAACCCCCCAGATACGACAATATTTTTGGCTAACGATCTTAGGTTGTATTTGTGACCCATATGGGATTCCAAGATTCTACCAACAACTGGGCACCCACATCAGGGTACGAAAAGGGGATGAAAGGGAAAGGTGTCAGGAAACATACATGGACGAATGCAATTGGGAAAGTAATAGTATTCAAATTTTATAAAGATAGAACCACCCCATGACTAACCACTGGACTAGATAATGCTAATAAATTAGAAGGATTTACTATATTTATAGGAGAAGTAGAAGGAAGAGAGATAACGGTACGCGAAAACAATGTAGAAGGAGACACCCTTGCACGAGTGACCATTGGGGTAGAAGTGTTTTGTTTAGGTGCATGTCCTCCTTCAGCCTTGACAACCGCCTTAGTCCTTTGAGCTAAGCTTTTCTGAGGATTGAGCGTTGGTGTATCATTTGCTGCTTTGATCCCCTGCCCAACATCATCATCCATGGGTTCTGATACACCATGCATCCCTTTTTCAAGCATGGGGAATTCCTTATACATGTGTCCCACTTCGTGACACCTCCTACACCTAAACGACACTCCCTCATTAATCCAATTTATGCATTCTGTTATGTCCTTGATACTGAAGCATCAAACTTTCCACCAAGCCCTCCCTAGTGTCAAGATGAACCAGAATTAGGGTAAAATCCATTTTTCCCGATCTCTTGAAATGTCTTGTCATAATCTAAAAACACCTCCAATTCATCCCAAATCCTTCTGAAGACATCTTCTATCTAGAATTGAAGAGGAATACCAAATAACCTAACCCATATCAGCCTCGCCCCTAATTTATCCTGTTAAGGATCGAAGAGAGGAGACCATATTTTTAGCAGGATTGGAGCCAATTCAATATGCTAGTATTTTGACAAAACCCACGACGCTTGTTCAACCATAATGAAATGAAGGGAAAACTAGCCCTTAGTCATTGTGACCACCATTGACATTACATCTAGTATCTAGCCCCAGACGTCCATAACCCACTTTTCCAGGCGTGCCGTTGTATAATTCTGCCCCTAGATTTTGCCTACCAATACTCGATCCACCGTATCTATAACTTGATCTAGCTTAATTCTTTCTCTAAGAACCAATAGGCGGCCTTATTATTTTACCTTAGTACTCTTTGATTTTTTCTCTCTTCTCTTATGGAGACCCTCATCCACAGATTCCAGAGTAGGGTTAGGAGTTGCTTCAACTTCACGAACCCTAGTTTCCTCCCAATAGGATGAAGGAATACCCACAGATATTCCTGCAAAAAACCAAAAGATGGGCCTGATACTATACCCCCATGGGGTTCCTCAACCCCCTTCGGATTTCTGCCATGTTGTTCTACACTACCCCACAAAATATCAACCTTGTCTTGCAAGCTTTGTTACGCATATGAATCAAGTCCTATAATCTGCTCAGTTAACTCCAATGCTTCACTTTGCTTAGAGTCCTATGCTACTAGTTCAGTTGAACAACTATGGTTTATACATTGTTACATGAAATGGTGTGTTTTTAGATAAGGTACTGTGTTCTCTTCCGGCAACCGCTGCACATAATCCCAAATTTTTTTCTCCAAACCCCCATACCATTGAAACCGTAGAGAGGTATGCCCTTCAGTCGACATAAAATTTTCTATGAAATCCTGAGGGGAGGAGTCCCCGAATATTTCCACCGTAGGTGACATTGGGGAACCTGCCTTCAGCACCGACGACCCATCTGGCACCAGAAGTTCCAATCTCATTTGCTTAGGTGAGATTTTGTCCAGATTGGCACTAACACTAATGGGTCCGAAGAATAATCCACCAACTCCTTGTCTATCTCAGCAAAAAAAACTGCCTACCAGCCACAACAATAATCGCCGAGTTAGAAATGCCCTTAGACCACTACAATTATGCCCTAAAAATGCCCCCCCAGTTTCCAACCGTTGGTATATTCGTAAGCCTCGCACTCTCCTGAGTACACCCACCGCTCTCCCTAAAGTTATCGACAACATCAAATGTTAACCTAACTCCTACGGAGATCGCAAGTTTGAAAAAACGCCTCTGAACCCACATTTAACCAACATGATTTTCCACCAAATTATTATGATTAAACTTATGTAAAAATAGATTAGAATTAAATAAACATGAATTACATATTACTAACAAAATGTACATATTATTATATTTCATTGCCCTTGGTTTTATATCTTTTATATTTTAAGAGGTCTCTAGGACTTCTTTTGACTATTGGCATTCACTTGAGGCTTTTCACCCTCCTTTCAAGTGAATAAACCAAGTTCACATAATCCCAAGGATTATATTTTCAACATTTCCCCCTTAATTTGAAGGGGTGTATATCAATCCGCAAAGAGATCTAAATACAAAAGTGGATGGAAGCCAATGGTTGGATGTGCTCTCTAAAATGGTGGTTTAACAAAGACTACAAACTAAATGAGGTAGTAGAAGTCTAAGTCTTCTACTATTGGTGGTTTAAGGTTGACCACCAACTTTGGAACTTGGCTCAAAGTAGTTTCTAGAACAATTATGAAATTGGCTAGAAACTTGATCCAATGTAATGCACCAATGGGCCCCTTCAAGCTTGATGCAATGTAATGCACCAATGGCCCCTTCAAGCTTGATGCAATGTAATGCACCAATGGACCCCTTTTTTTAGTTCCTTTGATTTTATTTCTATTTATTTAGAACTCCTATATGTTTGCACCCAATATCCAATCACTCCCTCCAAAAGGCTTAACCTACGTCCAATATTCTTTTGTTTCTTATGTCTCCTCGCATAAAGAAATGAAAATAAAAATAAAATCCACCTCTCTCTCTCTCTCTTTCTTTCTTATGTCTCCTCACATAAAAAAAATGAAAATAAAAATAAAATCCACCTCACTCTCTCTCTCTTTCTTTCTTATGTCTTCTCGCATAAAAAAAATGAAAATAAAAATAAAATCCACCTCTCTCTCTCTCTCTCTCTGATGGTGTTATGCTTTTTTTCTAGGTCTTTGATATATATATGGACCTGAATTTGACTTTCCAACAAGAATTGGTCTAGGTGTTTGGTTAGTTGCAGTAAGACCAATTTTTATCGGCCCAAACTTCATCTTTGTGCTCTTAGAAAAAATTTAAATAAGTACGGGTCATACCTTGACCTTTTCACTCTGTCAGGTCCCACGCTAGTCTAGTAATTTCAACCTATATCTCCTCCCCAACAAGATATTTTTCCCCATCTGGAAATCCAAGAGCTTTAGCGATGCAAAATCTCGTGAATATGGATGGTCCGGTCCTAGATCTGTTTAGATGGTCCCATGTCGAATGTTTTAAGAATTAAAATTATTTTTATTGAATGTTGAGTAAGTCTTGGTCGAATTTAATCATAGCCAAACAAGGTGATTTTTGTCCTCGATTTTCCCATCTCACCGCAATAATTTGAACCTACGATAATGATGGGAACTAAAGGGGTCACAGATTTTACTCAGTATTTGCTACCTGAAATTTTCTAACTATTTTACACAAGAAATAACAAACAATCTATTAGATGTATACCAAATATAAAAATTGAAAAGGGACTTAATACCATGTTAATTAGAAAAACTCAAGTTCTTTCATTACAAAGTTTGATAAGCATTCTCAGAGTCATCCTTTTTTTTCTCTCTTTCTTTTACTCACGCAAGGGATCCAAGTTACATGGTTTTTATATACAATGCAAAAAGAAATATCAGATAACGATAGGGAGAGGTTGCTTTCTAGCAACACCTCTCTTGTAACTACACCTAGGCATTGTTCTATAAGCCCCTAACTGATTAATTATAGTTATCACTGATCCAGGGGATCAGTAAAGTGCTCAAAATTCAAAGTGTTCAAAAGTGCTCAAAACTTGTACCAGAGCACAGATCTCGACTACTTGAATCCAACCGCAACTTGAATCTCTCAAAATTGATATCGTATGCTCCCGATATCACGTTCTGATCGTTTACCCAAACATGTAAAAAAATTGTAGGTTGGTTGCAAGATTGCTGACTAGGCAGTTCGTATGTTGAATGGGCAGGGTGACTGGACAAGTTGACTGGGTTTCTTGCGACAATGAAACTAGCTCACAAAAAGATAGAAAAGATAGATCAACGCCTTAGAATTCAGCCTCTTCAAGGGGGAAACCTCCTTTACATTACACAAATGAACAATTCTTGGATGATTCAAATGACAAAACCTCCTTTCTATATATAGGAGTCTAAGGGGTCACATATAACCAAGCTGACCTAACAATAATAATATAAAGGCACAAAAATAACAATAGAGGGATTCTATGGGGCACAATAATAACAATATGGGGACAATAGGGGCACAACAATAACAATAAGGGATACAACGACAATAGTAATGGGGGAATTGCTAGTATTATAGGGACCTAACATGCCCTTCTCCTTCGAAAAAGTGTTGTCCTCAACGCTTGAGTAGTTCTGGATGCTTCTGTATAAAATTCTCATCCTCCCATGTGGAATCTTCAATGGGTAAGTTCTTCCTCTTGATGAGATACTCTGAAATTGATCGATTTCGTAGCTGTCAAGTTCTTGTTTCTTTCACTTCTTCAGGTTCCAATATGATTTTTCCTTCCTCATCACGTTCTGACAATATTGTTTGAACTGGAAGCTTGTCACCTTTAACCTTCTTTAAGCATGAAACATGGAAAACTAGGTGCACTCGAGACGCTGCAGGAAGCTCCAATTTGTATGCCATAGTACCCATCTTTTGCAACACCTTGTACGGACCATAATACTTTGGTGATAATTTATTATCCTTATTATCTTGCTTGAGGGGAATTTTTTTATATGGTTGTAGCCGTAGGAATACCCAATCACCTACATCAAAACTTCTTTCGCTGCAATGTTGATCTGCCTGTTGTTTCATTCTATTCTGCGCCAAGGTGAGGTTATCCTTCAAGAGTTGGAGAACTTGTTACTGATGCTCGATGTGATATTCCATTGCTTGAACCTTATAATTTTCTCTTAAATATGATGTGATGGATGGTGTATTATATCATAAAGTGCCATAAATGGAGTCATTTTTGTTGCAGTATGGAAGGAAGTGTTATACCACCATTCAGCTAGAGACAACCATTTGACCCATTGTGTCTGTTTATCGGAGATAAAGAAATGAAGATATCCTTCCAAACATTTGTTTACTATCTCAGTTTTCCATCAGATTGAGGATGATAAGATGAGCTATGAGCTAACTGAGTACCAAGACAAGAAAATAATTTTGTCCAAAAATTTCCAGTGAAAATGGGATCTCTGTCACTTACAATAATCTTTGGGTTTCCATGTAGCTTTTGAATTGTTTCCATAAATGTAGTAGAAATTGTACTCGCTTTAAATGGATGAGATAATGCACAAAAGTGTGCATACTTGGTAAGTCTGTCAACTACCACCATGATAACACTCTTTCCTTCGGACTAAGGGTAAACCTGTGATAAAATCCATTAAAACCTCCTCCCAACGTTGGCTTGGAATGGATAAAGGTTGTAATAGTCTTGGGGTCTTAATTGTTTCAACTTTATTTTGTTGGCAAACCAAACCTTCCACCACAAACTTTTGAATATCCGATTTAAGGCCATCCCAAAAAATCCTTCTTAACCCTATGGTAGGTTTTTAGAAATCCTGAGTGCCCTACTAAGGGAGAGGTGTGCAATTCCCTAAGAATCTTTTGTTTGAGTTGGGAATTCTTACATAGGTATAACCGATCCTTGTACCATAACGAATCATTTTTCCAGCTAAATGTATCAGATGTACTGGGATCTTGTTGTATCTTTTGAATGAGTTCCCACACTTCCTCTTCATTCTTCCATTCATCCCTTGCTTCGTTTATCCAATCTAGTTGGATGATAGAAATGATGCAAAGAAATGCTTCCACATCCTCATCCTTTCTTGAGAGTGCATCTGCCACAACATTTTGCTTCCGTTTTTTGTAGATGATTTCAAAGTCATAACCCAACATCTTTGTGACCCATTTTTGTTGCTCTTATGAAGATAATCTTTGTTCTAAAAAGTATTTAAGACTATCATGATCTATTTTTACCTTGAAGTGTCTTCCCATTAGGTAGGGTCACCATTTCTTAAGTGCATGTAGTATTTCCAACATTTCCTTCTCATAAATAGCTTTGTGTAAATACTTTCCTTTGATTGGACGACTTTCAAAAGCAATGGGTATTTCTTCTTGCATTAAAACAACACCAATTCCATTTCCTGAGGCATCACATTCCACAATAAAGGTTTTTGTGAAGTCTAGTGTAGCTAAGACTGGTGCTTGGCACATTGCCTCTTTAAGATGTTCAAAGGCCTTTGTTGCTTCTGGAGTCCATGAAAATGCATCTTTCTTCAATAATGTTGTTATAGGTGCAACTATTATCCCATAGTTCTTAACAAACTTGCGATAATACCCTGTCAACCCGAGAAATCCTCATAGATGCTTTATGGATGTGGGGATTTTCCATTCCTTAATGGTTTTAATTTTGATAGGGTCTACCTTAACACCTTCATGAGATACAATATGACCCAGATATTCCACCTCTTGTACTCCAAAGAAACATTTGGAAAATTTTGCATACAATTGTTTCTCCTCCAATAGTTTGAGCAACATGTCAACATGTTGGACATGATCCTTCCAAGATTTGTTGTAGATAAGTATATCATCAAAAAATACTAACACAAATTTTCTAAGGAAGGGTTTGAAAATGGAATTCATCAAACCTTGAAATGTAGAAGGTGCATTAGTAAGGCCAAAAGGCATGACCGAAAATTCATAATGACCCTCATGAGTTCTAAATGTTGTTTTTGGAATGTCTTCAGTCTTCATTCTGATTTGATGATATCCTAAATGAAGATCCAACTTGGTGAAGTAAATTGATCCATGAAATTCATCCAATAATTCATCAATGATAGGAATGGGAAATTTGTCTTTAATAGTGAGCTTGTTGAGCTCCCTATAATCTGGACACATGCACCATGATCCATCCTTCTTGTGAACCAATACTATTGAAGCAGAGAAAGAACTTTGACTAGGTTGAATTATACCAGCCTCTAGCATTTCTGAAACCATACGTTCAATTTCACTCTTTTGGACATAGGGATATCTGTAAGGCCTAATGTTTGGAAGAACACTTTCTGGAATCAAATTAATAGCATGATCATGATCACAAATAGGTGGGAGGCCTTTGGGAGTCTTAAATACCTTGGAATGATTATCCAAGATTTTTTGGAGATCTGGAGAAATGGATGATTTCGATGTGGGAACCTCTAGTGAACATAATTGTACAATTATTCTTCGTTGTTCTTTCTTTAGAAGCTTTGTAATTCCGTTAGAGCTAATTATCTTTCTCGGTTTCCTTGCGATACCCCTTAATTCAAATTCCCTTCCTTCTAAAGAGAATTTCATGAAAAGTTCTTGAAAATTAAAAGCTATTGTACCCCAAGGATTGTAGCCATTGGACTCCTAGTACAACATTAGCACCACCCATTGGAATGGAAAGCATTGGGCTATTAAATACATATTATCCCGTGGATAGCTTGATATTATGGCACTTTCTTGAGCAATTTATGGTTCCTCCACTTGCAACCATCACTTGACACTCTGGTGCTGGATATAGGAAGCAATTCAATTCTTTGGCTATCTTACAATGAACAAAATTATGGTTACTTCCCGAATCAATCAACACTATTACCTTTTTCTTCTTGATATGCCCTTCTATCTTGATAGTTTGAGGAGTGGTAATTCCAGCCAACGCATTACAAGATATGGTCGGATTCATTTCTTTTTTTTCTAGGGTTTGTTCCTGGTGTATATCCTCTTCTTTTGACATTTCGTGTTCCTTTTCTTCCTCCTCTTCACAATCTATGTAAAATAATTTCTTCTCGTCACACTTATGACCTTTAGTGTATTTGCTATCACAACTGTAACAAATCCAGTTTGCTCTTTTTTCTTCCAATTGTTGTCATGTCAACCTTGTAGGTTGTGGATGGCTAGGGGCAACAACACTTCCATATTTATGATTGTGAGTGGTAGGCTTCCTTGTTGCTGTAATTTTGCTTTCCATTTTTCTTGCCAACCTGAATGCCTTCTCCAATAAATCTGGTTCCCAAAGGTGAACCTCATGTTGGATGTTATCTTTTAAGGTCCCTATGAACACATCCATCCTATGCTCCTCTGGAATATATTTTACCCTTATATTCAATTTTTGGAAGTCCTCAATGTGCTCCATCAGTGAACCCTTTTGTTTGAGATTTATCAATTGGCTAAAAAAAGTGTTGTTTTTGTATCCTCATAATGTGCAGCTATCATTTCATCCGTAAAAATAGCCCAAGTGACAATTTGTTTACGAGAGAAAAACCATCGATACCATCCAAACTGATTTGGTTCCAAATATAAAGTTGCAATGCATACCTTTTGTGTGTTTTGCACATTATGGAGATCGAAAAATTGCTCCATCTGTAGTATCCATGTTCTGAGATCCTTGCCATCAAACTTCCTCATACCAATCTTTGTAACATGGTGGTTCTTCGATCCAACATTAGAGTCTATGAAATCATGATTAACATTTATTTTGTTCTCATCATGAGTTTCCTTTACTACCATTTTTCCATTAGTAAGCATTTCTTGTAGAAACTTTGTCAAATTTGTCTTCAAATATTCCATGCCTTTCTTTAAATCATCCACCTTAGCTTCCACACCGTCCATCTTAGCTTCCATGCCATCCATCTTAGCTTCCATGTTGTCCATCTTAGCTTCCACGCCATCCATATTAGCTTCTACGCCTTTATTTAAACCATCCATCTTAGCTTCCACACCTTTCTTTAAACCATCCACCTTAGCTTTTACGTATTTCTTTAAACCATCCATCTTATTTTTTGTTACTTTTTGTGCGAGTGAAATTTTTTGCACTTGGTCTCGTAATTTTGATATATCATGTTGCATTTCTTCCTCTTCTTCATGAGTCATGCTAGAGATTTCAGGTTGCTTAAGTAGGTGTTTCCATTTTCTTTCTTCAGGGCATCGATTACCGATAATAATGCTTCACTATGCCCCTTGAATTCCTTCAAACTAATTTTTCAAACCAAGCTTATGCAAAAAAAAAAAACTACACACCTTTTTTCACTTTGTAGGAGCTCGATATTGAATCTGATTTATCTATGTAATTTTGGATCTCCCAGGTCTTAAATTTCTTGTAATTTTCGATCTCCCTCTGAGTAATATTTTTAACCCTTCAAGTCTAATCAAGATTGGATTCTCCAATGAAGAGTTATGCCAAATCTCCAACGATGACCTGAGTATAGACTGGTTCAGTAGAGAGAACTTGTACGACATGTTGCGGATCACTGTTTCAACCTTAGGTTCTGAAAATGATACCCAAAAGAACTATAGTCCATCCTCTTTCTGTAACTTCTTATGAAAATTCAATCTGATGCTTAGAGCGAAAGTTATGACGATTTTCCTAAGGTGCCCTGTTTGGAATGTAATTTGGGGGTCTACAAAAACCCTAACTTCCTCAGATTATATCTCCGAAAATATAGCAAGACAGGATCTGAAATTCGGAGCTGAGGTTCAGACCGATTTCTTCTCACATGGTTTTTTTTTAGCTTCAGAAACTTTGTAGCAAAAGCATTATAGAAAAAATTCCACGATGACCTGTTTTAGATGAAATTCTGGAGCTTGCAAAAACCCTAACTTCCTTAGATCATATCTTTGAAAATATAGCGATACAAAATCTGAAATTTAGACCCGAGGTTCAACTCGATTTTGTCTCAAATGAATTTTTTTTGAGCTTCTAAAACGTCGCAGAAAAAACGTTATAGCGAAAATTCCACAATGACTTGTTTGGAGCAGCGAAACCCTAGAATCCAAAGCTCTGATACCAAATGTTATGAAACAAACTCACAAGAAGATAGAAAAGATAGATCAATGCCTTATAATTCAACCTCTTCAGGGGGGAAACCTCCTTTACATTACACAAATGAACAATTCTTGGATGATTCAAATGACAAAACCTCCTCCTTTCTATATATAGGAGTCTAAGGGGTCACAATATAACCAAGCCAACCTAACAATAATAATATAAAGGCACAAAAATAGTAACAGAGGGATTCTATGGGGCACAATAATAACAATATGGGGACAATAGGGGCACAAAAATAATAATAAGATATAGAACGACAATAGTAATGGGGGAATCACTAGTATTATAGGGACCTAACAGTATTGGTTTGAATCTGATGCGTTTTGATTGGTGGAATGTGTGGTTTGTTGGCCCAATGAATGGGAGCCATGTGGGTCAATGGTGGGCAACCATGTGGCCTCCCAATGGTCAACTAATTTTTTTGTATAGCCAAACTGCCTCCGGGAGAGTTGAACACAAGACCTTCAAACCAGCATTGCAACGCCTTATTGTTAGAGCGCATGGTGTTACTTAACATGTATAATGGAAAAGTTTTATTTGAATTTGATGCGGATATGTGTTGGGGGACAGGGTCGGGGCTAAGCCCTAGCCCCCGGTCACCTTACCACCACAGGACCATGGGAAGTAGGAGACGAGGGCTGGGGCTTAGCCCTAGCCCAAGGTTCCAGAACTATTAACAAATTACCACCGGACCAGAGCTAAAAGTGACGGGGGCGGAATGTTTGGGACCAGCCCACGGTCACAACACATGGCATGGAACCAAGTTAGATTAAAACGGAGGGCTCCGCAGCCAGGCGCAAAGAATAAGGGATAATCCCAGTTTTATGGTGGCACATAGAACGATATGCGACAAGCCTGGGGGCTATTCTGACGGGGGCGGGCGGTTATCCCCAACCCTCAGGCAATGACCCCATGTGGCCCAGGTTTTCCACTACAAGCCTTATTGTTCATTTAAACAGAGTGACATTTTTCACCCAATTCAGCGTGAATATCACCGATGTCAGGCAAAATTATCACTCGACGCTCGCTAGAAAAGCAGATTTTGTAGAATGGTTAGCAGTCTAGTCCAGTTTGTAGATCAGTTAGTAGGGAAAACTTCTAGAGAGCATGACTTCTTCAGTTTTTGGCCAAATTGAGGCCAATAAGAGCCCAACTGGGGGTTTTTACTATTCTGAAGTCATTGTACACATAATTTTTACATTCTAAGCACTTTAAATCCATGTAAACACAAATTTTAGCACTTAATGAAAGAGGCACAACATTGGAAGTTGGACCAGGAGATGTAGCCCAGGAGAGGGGTGAACTCCTTTATCATTTTTGTTGTTATGTGTTTCTAATATGGTATATTTGTATTTGTTTATGATGTTAAATAAGTTTAAAAACCATTATTTTATATGTTTTTCAAAGTGATCCATTGCCTAAAATACATAAAATTTTACTTGCAATTTTTTCCATGACCTTCAAGTTTGCATTACAGATCAGTTTGGTATCAAATCTCAAGGTTATTTTGAAGGTTTGATTTTGTTTGAAAGTGTTTTCTGATGCTTACAAGGTTGAATCTTAAAAGAGAACAAGGATAACTTTTGGAACCAAGGTCTCAAATTGTTTTAAGTAGAACACGCATACCTCAAGCTTCACCAATCATGGCACATGAAGAAAGTCCTGAAGGGATGTCTGAAGATGAAAGAACTTTCAGAAAAGATTTCTTTGAAATTTCTAAAATGGTTAAAGTTCTTTATGAGGATAGGAGCTCAAGGTTGCAAGGAGAGAGCTCAAAACCTACAAAAGGAGATGGAGGAAAGGAGACAAACCTCCAAAATGGAGTGGATGGAATGGTGACAAGCCACCACCTTCACCTCCATCCTCATCCTCATCTTATTCTATTTTTTCTACCCTTTCACAAGAACCTCCAAATTCTCCAAAGGGACATGGTAAAACTGCTTTGTTAAAGATTTATATAAAGTTTTAATTACCTATGTACAATGGAGAGGTAAATGATGAGAAATTAGATAATTGGGTTCATCAAATTGAATTTTGTTGTAGGATACAAACAATCAAGGATGATGAGACCAAAATTCAGGTTGCAACTCAAGAGGACATGACGAAAAGTGGCAAGGTTTTATCCTCTTGGAATGATTTTGTTGTTGCAATAAGAAGACAATTTTATCCATTAGCATACATGCAAAAAGATATAATGGATTGGAAAAACTTTAGGCAAGCTAAGGGTCAAAATGTGCAAAGTTATACTCAAGAATTTAGGAAAAGAGCTTTGATTTTGGGTATAGATTTATCCTCTCAAGACACTCTACTCAAATACATTGGAGGATTACATAGTTATTTGAGACACACAATTCTCATGTTTAACCCTACAAAACTAGATGAAGTTTGTGTATAGGCAACTCATTTAGAAGCAAGAGGGAAGAATGTTCCTCAAGAGGGCAACAAAAATCCATTCAAGAGTGGAGACAAAGGAAAGGGGAAATTCAAAGGAAAAGGAAAGAAGAATGCTTCAGTCAGGAAAGAGGGAGAAAAACTCACATGTAAACACTGTTCAAAAGAAGGCCATGATGAAAACCACTGTTGGAAACTTTATCTTGAAATGAGACGCAAAAATTTTAACAACAAAGGGAAACAAAAGACTGCTACAACTACACAAAATGATTTAGGATCCGATTCCGGGGATGAAACAAAGATCACGTCCATGGGATTTAAAGGTAATGACTCTATTGCAAGTACTAGTGCTTCAACAATGAAACTCAACATAAAAAAGAAAGAATAGAGATTTTCCACATTAGAGTCGTTTCAAAACATACCAATATAGATACATTATTTGATAGTGGAGCACAAACAAACCTTATTTCAGAAGACATTGTTAAGTAATTAAATTTGGAAACTGCTCCTCATCCTAAACCGTATCCTTTAGGTTGGATATGTGACAATGCAAAATTTCATGTGACAAAGAGATGTAAACTAATATTTGCCATCACTGCAAAATTTATAGATGAGGTAGAGATTTATGTTATTCCACTTGACATTTGGGGTATTGTTTTAGGAAGCCCATATCTATATGATAGGTGAGCCATATTCCATCGTTGTGAGAAAAAATATCACTTGTTTAAAGATGGGATTGAGTACATTGTTAGAGCACATAGGAAGAAGTTGAATTCATCACTTGTGAATGTTGGACAAATGAAGAGGCTTGTTAATGCTAGTAGTAATTTTGTACTCTTGATGATCAAACCAAAAGAGAATGTTGAAAATGAAGCCTTCCAAGGATGTGATGTAATATTAAAAGCTGATTTGTTTGAGGTTGTTAACACCTATGATGAGATGTTTCAGGAACCCAAAGGATTTCCTCCTAAAAGAGGAATCCAACAAGAGATCCAATTGCAACAATATTTTCCTATTCCAAACATTGGCATGTACAGGATGTCAGTTTTGGAGAATGCAGAAATCAAGAGACAAATCCAATAGTTGCTTGATAAAGGGGTCATCAAACCAAGCAAATCGCCATGCGGGTATCCAATTGTTTTAGTACCAAAGAAAGATGGTACATATCACATGTGTGTGGATTTTAGAGCCTTGAACAAGATTACGGTAAAGAACCATTACCCTCTTCCTCGGATTGATGATTTACTTGATCAATTGAAAGATGTTGTGTATTTCACTAAGTTGGACTTGAGAAATGGCTATCATCAGATTAAGATTGCTGAAGGAGACATATGGAAGACAAATAAAACAAAAACAAAAATTGTTTGAATGGTTGGTTATGCCATTTGGGCTTTGTAATGCTCCTGCAACATTCATGAGAGTTATGAGTGATGTATTAAGGTCTTTTATTGATGACTTTGTGATTGTCTACTTAGATGACATATTGATTTTCACTAAAACCCATGAAGAACATATCATGCATGTTAAGCAAGTCTTAGATGTCTTAAAGAAAGAAACATTGTTTTTAAAGATGTCTAAATGTGAATTTGGAAAGAACTTGTTAGTGTATTTGGGACATATTGTTGGAGGGGTGAATTGAAGATAGATCCCTCAAAGGTCAAAGTCATTGTATATTGGACTAAACCCAATAATGTAACAGAGGTTAGGAGATTTTTGGGAGCAACCCAATATAATTGGAGAAAGTTCATTTCTAACTTCTGTTCAATTGAAGCTCCATTACATGCCTCGACAAGTATGAAACAAGTTTCTCAGTGGGGAGGCAAGTAGCAGAAAGCCTTCAATTCATTGAAAGAGAGAATCGACACAACTCCAATTCTTGCACTTCTTGATCTAAGACATCCATTTGAGATACAAACTGATGCAAATGACTATGCCATGGGAGCGATCTTAGTGCAAAATGGTAAGCCCATTTGTTACCATTCTAAAACTTTTAATGGTGCAGGAGTTAACTATCCTACATATGACAAAGAACCGTATGCATTGGTGAAAAGTGTGAAAAAATGGAAACACTACATGATGGGAAAGGAAATTATTATTCACATTGATCATCAACCATTGTAATACTTGCAATCACAAACCAAGCTACAACAAGCGAGGCATTTCATATGGATGGGTTTCTTGCAACAATTGCACTTGGTGATAAGGTATAAGAAAGGTATCTATAACAAAGTTGCTGACATGCTTTCTAGACCAATTGTTAATGCTTCAGTTATTATTAAGAAAAATTATATCATGCATGGGAGTTATGTTGAACAATACGCTTTAGATGACGATTTTAAAGATGTATATGAAACTTTGTGTCAAGGCAACTAAGTAGAGGAATTAGATTACCATGTTAATGATAAACTTTTGTATCATCTTAGCAAGCTATGCATTCCACGGGGTGAAAGAGTCAACATCATAAGGTAAGTGCATACTTCTCTTATTGCTGGCCATTTTGGTGTAGGCAAGATGATGACATAATTACAAAGGTACTATTATTGACCTCGTATGAATGAAAGTGTATCATAATATGTAAGAGGATGTTCTTTATGTGCTACAAGTAAGCCTAGCAATAGAAAGTTAAGATTCTATAGTCCACTTCTAGTTCCTTCCCTTCCTTGGGAAAGTGTTTCTATGGACTGTTGGGAGGTATAAATGCTAGATTTACACCCACATTTAAATTGTCAATCCAGGGTCGTAAATTTCAAACTATTTTAAAATCTGTACTTAAGAAAAATCACTAAATGCTTCTTGCTACTGGAAAGGAATTGTAGTGTTCAATTTAAGAAATTTAAGTTTGTTGATCGGATATATCTTCAAAGAGTTTTGCTGGACAATTCATGAACTTGAACTGAAAGTCTCCTCATGCTAATTCTGGCATTAAATTATAATGATGAATATTTAAAATCCTAGGATTAAAAATGCTTATGAATG
This sequence comes from Pinus tabuliformis, assembly GCA_031772625.1. NCBI lineage: Eukaryota > Viridiplantae > Streptophyta > Pinopsida > Pinales > Pinaceae > Pinus > Pinus tabuliformis. The sequence goes on from CM062819.1 coordinate 478,791,689, forward strand.
CCCAAATAATATTAATTAATTAAATCAAAGTTTCCAATGATCATATCATAATTATTATCTCCATTATAAATCCCTGCAATTGAAAATCTATTTCATTAGATAATGAATTGAACACAACAAATAGTGGAAATGAGAAACACAAATAAAAGAAATGCTTGCTAACTAAATATACTCAGAAATAAATTCTAGAATAATGACATCACTGAATTCATAAATCAAACCTACATAATTAAATATCAAAACATAAAGGAGATCTAAAAAACGAAATTGTGGAATCAAAATTTAAATCACTCATGCATGAAATCAAATGAAGTAAAATAAATCACACCAACAAGAAATAAAATGCATTGAAATGAATAAATCCTAAGTAATTTGGCAATGAGCTGGCTGATGGGCCCAGCCACCCAACTCAATCTTCCTGTAAAAACTAAATAAAAATACCATCTTCAGGAATTCAAAAGAACAAGGAAATATAAATTAAGTACAAAATCATATTTCTACTAAAATCAAATTAGGAAAATGCTAAATCATACAGTGCTGGGCTCCAGTGGTCTCCTCCAGGGATCATTCCACTAGGCTCAGATTCCTCACATGACGCAATTGAAATCCAGACTCTGCAAATAATACAATGTATAGGTTTGATTTCGTATGCAATCCTGTGAGATCACGTCCTCCACCTCTTCTATGCATGAACAAAACTCTCTATTATATAGCAACATTGTTGCCTCCAATTAACCAGATCGATTGTTATATGGCAGATAAATTTAGGATTGTTGTTAATATAAATTAATTAAAATAAAAACAAGAGTATTTGTTTCCAATTGGGTTCAGGCTGGTGATTGGCTTCTAGAAATAATTTACCCTTATGTATTGTTTGTAGAGGCACATCGATACACAGCTGGCTGAGCTTCAATGGTCTACTATATTTGTCGCAATTGCTTTCCTCAACAGTCCAGCAGATACATTCACCACAGTATTAAAGATATATGCTTTCCCTTGTTTTTTCCATGGTGATCCAAAACATAAAAGAAGCCAAATGAAGTTCCAATATTGCACTTTGCAAGCCTCAAGGCAAAGAATTGCTCTCCTTGAGTCTTTGTTAGATTGTTGATCTATACAACCTGTGAATCATAAAGGAAGTTGTAGTCCTTGTTTTTTAGAAATATATTCAAATACTTCAACTATTTTCTCCTTTGAAGGTGAATTGACGCGAATATTCACGGAACGAGATCTCATTTCTTCATGTCCTTTCGACACACTATCATAGCATAAAACTATTCAGCATGCTCCATTGTAGACTTTCATTGTGCGTCGGAGAGAGTGCTGACGCTCTTTATAAAGCTTGTCAACTTTATTGAGAACAAGCACTTTGAAGCATTTATTCTGATTTACATCAATGGGCCTACTCTTAGCCATTTCTTTGATAATCCCTTAAACAACATATTTATCTTGGAAACCTGCATTACTAGGATTCAATTCCACGTGATGATTACTTGATATTGTTGTTAACTTCCACATCAATGGTCTTTGTACCAGCCTCAATCTTTGATGGCTTATTTTCTACCTTCACCTTCTTAGCCCCGGGACCAAATATCTCCTTAAGCAAAGCCATGATTAAGGTTTCCTTTCCGGCACCAGATGGTCCATAGAATAGTAGATGAGGGTAGTCCTGCTTAGAAACCATTTGGCTTCTACGACGACATGGAATAGAGGGAGGAATGGTTTCCTTATTTTGAGCATAAGAGGCTTATCAAAACTGTGACTGAAACAATGAAATCGGGATTTTGACCCGATTTTGTACTTAACCTGTGTTGGAATATTCCCATGACCATATCTTCCTCATAATGTCAAATTTTGCCAAACCGTTTCTGGGTTATGTGAATGAGGGTGCTCTGAACAAAAATTGTGTGTCATAATTTCAAGATTCTTCACCATTTGATAAAAAAATTCATATTTTCACCTATAGTAATCTCATTCCATACTCAAATGCATTTTAAGAAGCATTTCTCCATTGCTGGTGCTAAACGTATTCATCTGCCACCAAGAAAACATATTATTAATGAAATTCACACAAAACATTCTTTAATAAGAATTTATTAATTTAATAGATATTGTCTCTAAATGCCTCTGACTATCAACTTAATAAGATAATAATGATTAAAAACACTAGTCACAAGCATATAATTATTTGATAAAAATTGTCAAAATTTGGGCAAAAAGGCAGCTCAACATCCCCCCACATTGATATTCTTGCACGTCCTCGTGCAAGCCAAACCTTTAGACTATAAAACTATGAAATAATGTAGGGTAAATTCTTGAAGATGAAACTATGCTTCTGATAAATGTCAGCAAGTATGAAGATGACTAGTATTTTAAAGCATTCATTAGCCTACAACATAACTAATACAATACCAGCTGAAACCATGTTATAGTTCTAATGAAAGTATCGATTGTAGGAATGTAACACGATCAGGTACAAAAAGCAGACATTATGGAGAAAAAATATTGCACATGCCTGTTATCTTGTCCCAAATGAACTCCTAGTTTTGTTTCTATCCAGAATCTTATGATAAAAATCAAATTTTGTTGAAAAAGGTGCAATTTTCAAGAAGACTATCACCATATTTCTGCACCTATTATAACAATCTTGTACCTAAATCATGTATCATGTATTTATAGGTAACTACAATCAATACACATTGCTGCCAATCAACACTCCGTGAGTAAACATAATTGAGTATTTCATCACTTCAAATACCATAAGAATTAAAATTATGATACCAAAAAAGGGGAAGCAATATGACACTTTCCTGGAAAAATCAACAATCTCTTTATTGAACACTTAAATTTCATTTTCATCCGGATTCAAAATAAATTTTCTTCTTAATATAGTACAAAGAATTACCTTCACTAAGGGTACCACTTCTTTAAAGATTCTTGATTTTTGAAAGATAGAACTCAAAGCATCATGTTCAAATCGTCTTAAAACCATTTTCCAAGAATTAAAATGACGCGTTGCAGGGAAAGAGAAGGATAACCAAGCAAATCATAGTATAGGATCAACTTTAATACCACAGACATAGCCTTGCTGCCGCAGTGTCCATAACCTTGGTAGGGATGTCTTTTAACTCAATGAAATGTCTGTGTCCCACTTACTAGATATAGATTTAGAGTTAGATTATTTGACTTTTCGATGAAGGCCATTGTCCTAGCTTGGTAACCAATTGATGGCAATGCCACTCACAAAAAGTAACATGGATGAATAGGCCGACTCGTGATGAGACCTCCTGTCTTCCAGCTTTTCGGTTGAAAGCCATTACTCTGGCTTGGTGATCAGCAACAGTAATGTCATGTATGTTAGGTCTTATGATCGTGGTAGGTCGGTTCATCACAAGACCTCATATCCTTCCCTAAATCTTTTATAAACTCTAATTATTATTAACCTTTAAAGGTTACTAAATAAGTGGGGAAACAGATCTACTCCTTAAGAGTACAGGATGGTGTGAAAAGTTTTTAATGACTAATCATTACTGGCTAGTTCCTCTACCCGAAAGACTTATTAAAAATGTCCCAGATAATGACTGAAATATTCTTTGAGTTAATAATGCTAGTGTTCTCATGAACAACTTATTATGATCTTTTACAAGAGTGGTCTACCATAGGCGTCTCTCTAATAGTACCTTCTAAGGGAAACTGAAAATATATATCTCAGACGACAACTCATTAGAGTGATTAATCATGGTTACTTTGCAAAATCATGAGGTATTAGAGTGAATCATACTAAACAAGATTTGTCACAGATGTGTGTGTTAACAACTAATATGGATCAAAAGTAGTTTCAGCGGCAATGTTTTAAAAATCAAAACCCTAATAGTATTATTGTAACATATTTTATACATGGCATTAATGTATTCTCCTACCCTATTCTACCCTAAATAGAAGAAGAATCCTTTTTAATTATATGAGTACTTCCAATGCATCCACGTGTGCAACAAAAGGACAATTATACTCATGTTCAAACTCGAAAAGTATAGACGAGAAAATACCAGAACATGAGGTACAAGCTGCACTAACTGATGTGATGCTACAAATTGTCGAATGATAACAGAGGAGTGGATACTGATAGTCATTTGGAACCAGGATTATATGGGATCCATATACTCTTGGTTACTTGATTCATGGGAAACATCCAACGCATCGTGAAAATCCTCCACATTCCCTTGTCTATCCTATAAAATGCAGGCCAAATCAGATAGATGTTCTACTTCTAATGGCTTCTCCTCATCATGTATGATTCACAACTTCTCGATCTCCTTAGGAAGATCTTTTGGATCTTCATGAATCTTCTCTTCTAGAGGAATAGACCTTTCTCTGATTGATGCCAAAATGTTATCTTTTTGTGAAGCAGAGACCCCAGCTTTTGCTAGAATTTGAGATAATTCTTGGAATAGCACCACACTTGACATTTTTTGCTAGCTGGAAAATATGATTAGAACCAAACTTGAAATATTCATTTATTCGGGAAACCAAAATTTAGAGTGACCCAAACAAAAGAGGATGCATGGCTCTTAACCCACGTCTTACTGTCATCTCTTCCCTTTAGTTTCCCTGCGATGGTAAAATGAAAAAAAATCAACAAATCTCAATTGTAGTAAAGAAAACAACCACACTTGCAGCAAAGAAAATCACTCATTTTCAGTAAAGAAATCCCGGCCTGTGAGCTTTCTGGCAATACCGTCCAGTATGCTTCAACAATCAAGGGGAGACTCATTAATCTAATAATTCCAAATCATGAGGCCTTATCCTACAACGTCTCCCCGGCAACGACACCAAAATGTTGGGAGGTATAAATGCTAGATTTACACCCACATTTAAATTGTCAATCTGGGGTCGTAAGACTTAGAGACGTAGCACAATATATGCCAGAATATGACCTCAGGGATCAAAATCCTAAAAGCAATTTGAAAAGGAAATCATTCAAGAAAAGGCATTCCAAAGTAAACACACTACAACAAATAAAGAATGCAAAGCTTCTATTACGCTACAAATATGAAAGCATGAAACATATTCAATTTCAAACTATTTTAAAATCTATACTTAAGAAAAATCATTAAATGCTTCTTGCTACTGGAAAGGAATTGTAGTGCTCAATTTAAGAAATTTAAGTTTGTTGATCAGAGATATCTTTAAAGAGTTTCTCTGGACAATTCATGAACTTGAATTGAAAGTCTCCTCATGCTAATTCTGGCATTAAATTATAATTATGAATATTTAAAATCCTAGAATTAAAAATTCTTATGAATGCCAAAATAATATTAATTAATTAAATTAGAGTTTCCAACGATCATATCATGATTATTATCTCCATTATAAATCCCTGCAATTGAAAATCTATTTCATTAGATAATGAATTGAACGCAACAAATAATGGAAATGATAAACACAAATAAAATAAGTGATGGCTAACTAAATATACTCAGAAATAAATTCTAGAATAGTGACATCACTGAATTCATGAATCAAACCTGCATAATTAAATATCAAAACACAAAGGAGATCTAAAAAACGAAATTATGGAATCAGAATAAAAATCACTCACGTATGAAATCAAATGCAGTAAAATAAATCACACCAACAGGAAATAAAATGCAGTGAAATGAATAAATCCTAAGTATTTTGGCAACGATCTGGCTGATGGGCCCAACCACCCAGCTCGATCTTCTTGTAAAAACTAAATCAAAATACCATCTTCAGAAATTCAAAAGAACAAGGAAATATAAATTAAGTACAAAATCATATTGCTACTGAAATCAAATTAGGCGAATACTAAATCATACAGTGTTGGGCTCCAGTGGTCTCCTCTAGGGATCATTCCACTGGTCTCAAATTCCTCACATGGCGCAATTGAAATCCAGACTCTACAGATAATACAATGTACATGTTTGATTTCCTGTGCGATCCCGTCCTCCGCCTCTTCTATGCGTGAACAACAATCTCTATTATATAGCAGCAATGTTGCCTCTAATTAACCGGATCAATTGTTATATGGCATATAAATTTAGGATCGTTGTTAATATAAATTAATTACAATCAAAACAAGAGGATTTGTTTCCAATTGGGTTCGAGTTGGTGATTGGCTTCTAGAAATAATTGACCCTTGTGTATTGCTGGTAGAGGCACATTGATGCACAACTGGCTGAGCTTCGGTGGTCTGCTATATTTTTCGCAACTACTTTCCTCAACATTCCAGCAGACATATTCACCACAGTATTAAAGAGATATGCCTTCCCTTGTCTTTTTCCATGGTGATCCAAAACATAAAAGAAGCCAAATGAAGTTCCAATATTGCACCTTGCAAGCCTCAAGGCAAAGAATTGCTCTCCTTGAGACTCTGTTAGATTGTTGATCTATACGACCTGTGAATCCCAAAGGAAGTTGTAGTCCTTATTTCTTAGAAAATACTTCAACTATTTTCTCCTTTGAAGGTGAATTGACGCGAATATTTAGGCAACGGGATCTCACTGCTTCAAATACTTTCGACACACTATCACAACATAAAACTATTCGGATGCTCCACTGTAGACTTTCATTGTGCGTTAGAGAGAGTGCTGAGCCTCTTTAGAAATCTTTTCAACTTTATGTTAGCTCCCTTACGGCCGCTGATTATTATGGAAACCATCGACCGCCGATTTATTACGAGCACCATCTGCCACCATTTCCTTCAATTACGGAAACCAAGTACAGTTAATTAATTTCTTGTTGGGAGCTCCTGGAGTGGTCCATTACTCCCTCTGCAGTTCTCTACCATGTTCTGTGGAACACTTGACACATAGCCAACAGAATCTTGATGAAAGCTTGGCTATAAATACTTCTGTTTGGTCCCCAAGCTCACTCACTCAATCCCCTTCAGCGTTACACCATCAAATCAGAGTGTGCAGAGCTTGGAAGATTACAAATTCCAGAATTTCATCCTCAGGAGGTCGAGAGATAGCTTTAGTGTCTGCAGAATCTTCAACGTGGGATTTCGATATCCTGAGCGTATTCGTTGTTTAGCAGAAGTGTGGGCTCGTTGACTGTTGAAGAGAGTCGTGAAGAGCAGTGCGTAGAGGTTCACTGAGTTCCCCAAAGGGGATTCTTTTTGCACGTAGAGGTTGAGATATTCTATCATGAAATCCATCCATGGCATGTGTATAAAGCTTGGGCATTTAAACCCATTGATTCCCCTTTTGCCGTCGGCTTGTCTCGGCTTTTGACTAGACAATGGTTTCGCCTTCCGTTTTGCAACAACCCAGAGTTCAGTTTTCAAACCTCGCGGCTATTGTATTCCTGCAAGTGGATGATTTGGGAAGTAACTGCAATAACTGGAGTAGGCCCAAAAAGCCTCATTTTGTAGAGGAATACTTCGTCTTTGCAGACAAAAGGGAAGGGACTGCCTCAAGCGTAGCAGAAAGTCTGGTATCGGAGTGTGAGTAGCATCAATGGCCAGAGGTATGATTTATTGGGTATTAAAGTTTTTCGATTCTTTTAAGTATTTGTTCCGCATTATAGAATCATTATTAAGCTTACATTTGGTATCAGACCAATTTTATCTCTGCCTTGGTGTTTATAGACATGCTTGGTTTGGCTCAATGCCATATTTTTGAGAATTTTATTATAATATTTATTTGGTTTAATTATATGTAATTTGGATAATTGTTGTGAAAATTTATTAATTATGCTCATATTTAATTTGCATGAATTGATTATTTCTGCTTTGATTAATACATGCTATTTTGGATGAGTATATGAGACCCATCGTTGAATGATTATGCATGAATATTATAGTTATTTATGCACTTATTCTCATATCATGTTAATTTTTATGCATAAAAGAAACAATGTCTAGTGATCCATATAATTTTTAATTGATTAGAGAATAGCCACAACATCTCTAATTAAATAATATTATATATTATGATTGATTAGGATCACATAAAGAATATTTAGACATTAATTGTAATTAATTATACTAAATATAATAAATTTTATCCCACAGGAATTTTTATTATATTTATATAATTAAATAAGATAAAATAATCATAAATTACCCACAGGAATTATGAATTAATAGTTTTATCATAAAGTTCAAATCTAAGATAGAATTTATATCGAATTATAATCATAATATACCCTTCAGAATTATGAATTAAGTGAATAATTTGATAAATTCTATCATAAATAATAATTGAATCTGCTTGAATTAAAAATTTAGCACACAAGCAATTTTTATGTCATTAGATTCAGTTTTAAGCATGGTTTACATTGGTAAAGCATGATTTTTTTTTAGGCCTCAATTTTAACATAAGCATGTGATATTTAATTTTATGCAGTTGTACAACCTGCAAATTTCTCTGAAATTCGTTGTGATATCCCTGAACTTAAGGGAGATACCTATAAGGTTTGGAAGGAGAGGGTTCTCCTTCATTTGGGGTGGATGGACATAGACTATGCTATTAGGAAAGATGAACCACCGGCACTCACTAATACCAGCACTACAACAGACATCACGCTTCATGAACGATGGGAGAGATATAATCGCCTAAGCATGGTGTTCATTAAAACTAAAATTTCAGCTGGTATTCGTGGTTCCGTTGATCAGCATGAAAAGGTCCGAGACTTGCTGAAAGCCATTGATGATCAATTCATCACTTCAAACAAGGCACTAGCAAGCACCCTAATCATGAAGTTCTCATCCCTAAGGCTCACCAGTGTGAAAGGTGTATGCGAGCACATCATGCAAATGAGGGACACTGTGGATCAATTGAAGAAACTCGAGGTTGAAATTTCAGAGTCCTTCCTGGTGCACTACATCCTGAACACCCTTCCGCACCAATACAGACCCTTCAAAATCTCATACAACACACATAAGGATAAATGGTCAATTAATGAACTTATGACCATGTGTGTTCAAGAGGAAGGGAGACTGTTGATGGAACTAGGAGAAAGTGCAATGCTGGCAATGCGTGGAAAGGGCAAATCTCAAGCCAATCGGAAAGGGAAAGGTAAAGTACCTCCCCAAGATGACATCAAGAAGGATTCCAAGTGTTTCTTCTGTAGAAAGAAGGGACACATGAAGAAGGAATGCGCCAGATTTCAGAAATGGCTTGCGGACAAAGGTAATCCAATCTTGTTTGTTTGTTATGAATCTAGTATGGTTAATGTCAATATTGACGCCTGGTGGATTGATTTTGGATCAACAATTCACATTTCGAATTCCTTGCAGGGTTTGCAAAACCTAAGGAAGCCAGTGGGAAGTGAGCAAAGCATCTTATCAGGAAACAAGATGGGCTTGCATGTGGAAGCTATAGGAACATGCTATTTAACTTTAAGTAGTGGCTTTGTTTTAGAATTAGAAAAAACCTTTTATGTTCCAAGTTTTTCTACAAACTTGATTTCAGTTTCAAGGCTTGTACCTTTTGGATATTCCTTCAACTTTTCAGAAACATCCTTCAATTTATTTTATAAATCTGATTGTGTTGGGAATGGTATTTTTGTCTAATGGTCTTTACTGCATTAATTTACAAAACAATGTCACTTATGATTTAATGCATGTTCACACTGGCACTAAAAGATGTGTTATTAATGAAGATTCCTCTAAATTATGGCACCGAAGATTAGGTCATATCTCTATAGAAAGAATTAAAAGATTAGTAAATGAAGGGGTACTTAATACTCTGGATTTTGCTGATTTTGAGACTTGTGTGGACTGCATAAATGGAAAGCAGACCAACAAGTCAAAGAAAGGTGCCAATAGGAGTTCGAACATGTTAGAGATCATACATACTGATATATGTAGTCCAGACATGGACTCACATAGTCAAAGATACTTCATCTCTTTTATAGATGATTACTCACAATATATGTATCTCTACATGCTTCATAAAAAGAACGAAGCATTAGATGCCTTTAAAATCTTTAAGGCTGAAGTAGAGAAACAATGTGGCAAGCAAATTAAGATCGTGAGATCAGATAGAGGTGGAGAATGTTATGGTAGATACACAGAAGATGGACAAGCACTTGGGCCATTTGCAAAATTTCTTCAAGAGCATGGGATTGTTGCCCAATACACCATGCCTGGTTCACCCGACCAGAATGGTGTAGCAGAAAGAAGAAACTGAACATTATTTGACATGGTGTGGAGTATGCTTAGCAGCTCCAATCTTCCTAAATCCTTGTGGAATGAAGCACTTAAGACGACAGTGCATATATTAAACCAAGTTCCAACCAAGGTTGTTCCTAAAACACCATTTGAATTATGGAAAGGTTGGAAACCGAGTTTGCGACCTATGCGCGTTTGGGGATGCCCGTCTGAAGTGAGAGGATATAATCCACAAGAGAAGAAGCTGGACCCAAGGACCATTAGTGGGTATTTCATTGGATATGCTAAAAGTTCTAAAGGTTACCGATTTTATTGTCCATCTCACAGCACTAGGATTGTGGAATCAAGAAATGCAAAGTTTCTTGAAAATGACTTGATCAGTGGGAGCAATCAAACCAGGAACATAGTTTCTGAGAAGGATCATTCAGAATGTCAACCTTCCACCTCAAGTGATAGATTGGTTATTGTTCACAACACCCCTCAAGTACAAATTGGTGTTGAACAACCAATTGTTGAAGTTCCACAAGCTGCTGACGACATTCCATAGATCAGGTAGTTCAAGAGTTGCCAAGAACTTTTGAACAACGAGTTGAACCACATACTTCTCAGGAAAATGATGGTACAACATTAAGAAGATCTATTAGACCAAAGAAATCAACAATTCCTGATGATTATGTTGTGTATCTACAAGAATCTAACTACACCATTGGAGCCGAAAATGATCCCGAGTCCTTTTTCACAAGCCATGAGTTGCAAAGAATCAGAATTATGGTACGATGCCATGAAGGAAGAGATGAATTCTATAAAGACTAACGAAGTTTGGGATCTTGTTGAGTTGCATAATGGTGCAAAATCCATTGGAAGTAAATGGGTCTTTAAGACAAAGAAAGACTCATTGGGCAACATTGAAAGATACAAGGCAAGACTTGTTGCTAAGGGATTCACTTAGAAAGAAGGAATCGACTACATGGAGACTTTTTCTCCTGTATCTAAGAAAGATTCCTTGCGTGTTATTATGGCATTAGTAGCCCATTTTGACTTGGAGTTGCAACAAATGGATGTGAAAACAACATTTCTCAATGGAGATCTAGAGGAGGAGGTTTACATGAAACAACTTGAAGGATTCCCCTCTAGTGATGGTGAGCAATTGGTTTGCAAGCTCAAGAAATCATTATATGGTTTAAAACAAGCATCCCGCCAATGGTATTTGAAAGTCCATAATGTAATTTCTTCATTTGGTTTTGTAGAAAACATTATGGATCAATGTATATACCTGAAAGTCAGTGGGAGTAAAATCTGTTTTCTTGTTTTATATGTTGATGACATTTTGCGAGCAACCAAAGATAAGGGTTTGCTGCATGAGGTGAAACAATTCCTCTCTAAAAATTTCGATATGAAGGATATGGGTGAGGCATCTTATGTCATTGGCATTAAGATCCATAGAGATAGATTTCGAGGCATCTTGGGTCTGTCTCAGGAAACCTATATTAATAAATTTTTAGAGAGATTTCGGATGAAGGATTGTTCACCAAGTGTAGCTCCCATTTTGAAGGGTGATAGGTTCAATTTGAACCAATGCTCAAAGAAAAAATTTGAAAGGGAAAAAATGAAGAACATTCCATATGCTTCTGTTGTCGGAAGCCTAATGTATGCTGAGGTTTGCACAAGACTTGACATTGCATTTGTTGTTGGAATGTTGGGACGATATCGGAGTGATCCAAATTTAGAACACTGGAGAGATGCAAAGAAAGTAATGAGGTACCTTCAAGGAACCAAAAACTACATGCTTATGTATAGACGGACAAACAATTTGGAAGTAATTGGCTACTCAGATTCTGACTTTGCTGGATGTGTTGATTCATGCAAATCAACATCAGGATACATTTTTATGATGGTCGGTGGAGCTGTATCATGGAGGAGTGCCAAGCAAACCTTGATTGCCACTTCCACTATGGAAGCCGAGTTCGTCTCCTATTTTGAGGCTACTTTACATGGTGTATGGCTTAAGAGTTTCATTTCTGGGCTTAGAATTATGGATTCTATCTCTAAGCCATTGAGAATATAGTGCGATAATTCAGCTGCTGTTTTTATGGCTGAAAACAACAAAAGTGGGAGTCAAAATAAACACATCGACATTAAGTATTTAGCTATAAGGGAACGTGTTAAAGAAAAGAAAGTGGTCATTGAGCACGTCAACACTGAGTTGATGATCGCTGATCCTTTGACTAAGGGCATGCCACCATTTAAATTCAAGGATCATGTAATGAATATGGGACTTGGTTCCATTATGTAGTTTCTCATTGTATGGACAATGTTATTTTAATGAAATTCTTAATTATTGTGATGTTTTCCTCATATTTATGTGCACCTTAATTTGATTTGAGAGAATTCATCTGTGTAGGACCAAGAATAAACATAAGGTTTATTCATTAAGAAATTGTTGCCACATAAATTATAATAGAAATAAATACATAGTAATACATGGAAGATAATACTCATCATTAGAGGACTTATCGCCATGATTCATGTATCTATTACTTAATACAGATTATCAATGGGTTTTAAGATGAGACATTAAGTTTGGAAGTATGGACCAAATGGGAGAATGTTAGCTCCCTTACGGCCACCGATTATTATGGAAACCATTGGTCACCAATTTATTACGAGCACCATCTGCCACCGTTTCCTTCAATTACGGAAACCAACTACAGTTAATTAATTTCTTGTTGGGAGCTCCTGGAGTGGTCCATTACTCCCTCCGCAGTTCTCTACCATGTTCTGTGGAACACTTGACACATAGCCAACAAAATCTTGATGGAAGCTTGGCTATAAATACTTCTATTTGGTCCCCAAGCTCACTCACTCAATCCCCTTCAGCGTTACACCATCAAATCAGAGTGTGCAGAGCTTGGAAGATTACAAATACCAGAATTTCATCCTCAGGAGGTCGAGAGATAGCTTTAGTGTCTACAGAATCTTCAATGTGGGATTTCGATATCCTGAATTCATTGTTTAGTAGAAGTGTGGGCTCGTTGTCTGTTGAAGAGAGTCGCGAAGAGCAGTGCCTAGAGGTTCACTGAGTTCCCCAAAGGGGATTCTTTTTGCACGTAGAGGTTGAGGTATTCTGTCATGAAATCCATCGATGGAATGCATATAAAGCTTGGGAATTTAAACCCATTGATTCCCCTTTTGCCGTCGGCTTGTCTCGGCTTTTGACCAGACAATGGTTTTGCCTTCCGTTTTGTAACAACCCAAAGTTCAATTTTCAAACCTTGTGGCTATTGTATTCCTGCAAGTGGATGATTTGGGAAGTAATTGCAATAAATGGAGCAAGCCCAAAAAGTGGTGTTTTGCAGAGGAATACTTCGTCTTTGCAGACAAAAGGGAACAAACTGCCTCAAGCGTAGCAGAAAGTCTGGTATGAGAGTGTGAGTAGCATCAATGGCCGGAGTATGATTTATTGGGTATTAAAGTTTTTCGATTCTTTTAAGTATTTGTTGTGCATTATAAAATGTTATTAAGCTTACACTTTATTGAGAATAAGCACTTTGAAGCATTTATTCCCATTTATATCAATGGGCCTACTCTTAGCCATTTCTTTGATAATCTCTTAAACAACATATTTATCTTGGAAACCTGCATTACTAGGATTCAATTCCACGTGATGATTACTTGATATTGTTGTTAAATTCCACATCAATGGTCTTTTTACCAGCCTCAATCTTCGATGGCTTATTTTCTACCTTCACCTTCTTACCCCCTAGACCAAATATCTCCTTAAGCAAAGCCATGATTAAAGTTTCTTTTCTGGCACCAGATGATCCATAGAATAGTAGATGAGGGTAGTCATGCTCAGAAACCATTTGGCTTCTACGACGACATGGCATGGAGGGAGGAACCATTTCCTTCTTTTGAGCATAAGAGGCTTATCAAAACCGTGGCCGAAACAGTCAAATCCGGATTTTGACCTGATTCTGTACTTAACCTGTGTTGGAATATTCCCATGACCATAGCTTCCTCATAATGTCGAATTTTGCCAAACCGTTTCTGGGTTATCTGAATGAGGGTGCTCTGAACAAAACCCACGTGTCAGAATTTCAATATTCTTCACCATTTGATCACAAAATTCATATTTTCACCTACAGTAATCTCATTTTGTACTCAAATGCATTTTAAGAAGCATTTCTGCATTGCTGGTGCTAGACTTATTCATCTGCCACCAAGAAGACATATTATTAATGAAATTTACACACAAAACATTCTTCAAGAAGAATTTATTAATTTAATAAATATTGTCTCTAAATGCCTCTAACTATCAGCTTAATAAGATAATAATGATTAAAAACACTAGTCACAAGCATAGAATTATTTGATAAAAATTGTAAAAATCTGGGCAAAAAGGCAGCTCAACATGGACTTTGTAGGAGGGTTGCCTATGTCTAAGAAAAATCATGATTATCTTTATGTTGTTGTGGATTTTTTCATCAATATGTGTATTTTGATGCCTTGTAAGAAGCAAGTTACAACTGAACAAACTGCAAAAATGTTCTTTCAAAATGTATGGGTACATTTTGGGTTGCCTAAATAAATTATTTATGATCGAGATTCTTGATTTGTCCGGAAATTTTGGTCAAGCTTATGGGGGCTCATGGACACCAAGTTGAAAAAGAGCGCAACATTCTATTCACAAACTGATGGTTAGACAGAAGTGGTGAACAAAATAGTAGTACATCTCCTTCGTGGTTATTGCAGCAAACATCCTAAGCTTTGGGATGAACACTTACACTACATTAAACATGCTTACAACAGGGCAAAGCATTCTTTGACTGGAACATCTCCATTTGAGGCATGCTTTGGATACTTTCCAAAATCTCCTTTAGATTTTATCTTTGGAAAAGATGTTTCAATTGATGGTCATAGTGACATTGATAGGGCCAAGCAATTCATTGAACAAGTTCAATTGGTGCATCAGATGGTTCAAGAACATTTTGAAAAGAGCCAAGTCAAGTACAAGACAAGGCATGATAAGCATCTTGTTGACCAAAATTTTCAAGTTGGAGATGAAATTCAGCCTTACATTAGCAAGGAGAGGCTTAAAGGAGAAGGTAAAAAATTGAAACCAATAAGATATGGACCTTTTAAGATTCTAGAAAAGGTTGGTAATAATGCATTCTGGTTGGATTTTCCTCCATATATGAAAATGTATGCAAATTGTTAATGTTGAGAATTTTAGATTATATGAGCCTTCTTTGATTGAAGATCAAGGAGGGCATGTTTAGATTCCTTCAATAGAACATTTCTCTCCTTATTTTCTTGAAGAATTGTAGCAAGACAATATCCTTGACAGAAAATCAAAAAATTCAAAACGAGGGAATGTAGAGTACCTTTGGGTGGGACTCAAAGGCACAAATCCAAGCAAAGACAAATGGATTGAGATTGGAAGGGTGATGGAACTATACCATCATCTATTTTTTGACTGAAAAGAGTCCTTTGGAGGTCCAAAATCTTCCAGTGGGGAGGAGTGATCCAAGGGATGAGTAACGTGCTCAATATTTAAAGTGTTCAAAAGTGTTTTAAACTTATACCAAAGTGTATATCTCGATGACATGAATCCAATGTAACTTGAATCACTCAAAACCGATATCGTATGCTCTCGATATCACGTTTTAATAATTTTCCCAAATAAGTAAAAAATTTGCAAGTTGGTTGCAGGACTGCTCACTAGGCAAGGTGACTGTGTTTCTTGGGCCAATGGCAGGCTTCCACTTGGCCTCTCTGTATTAGTTTGAATCTACTGTGTTTTGACTGGTGGAATGTGTAGTTTGTTGGCCCAATGAATGGGAGCTGCGTGGGCCAATGTTGGGTAGCCACGTGGCATCCCAACGGTCAACTAAAATTTTTGTATAGCCGAACTGCCTCTGGGAGAGTCGAACACAAGAACTTTGAACCAACATTGTAGCACCTCACCATTAGGGCGTATGGTGTTATTTAACAGGTATAGTGGCAAAGTTTTATTTGAATTTGATGCGGATATGTGTTGGGGGGATGGGGTTGGGGCTAAACCCTGGCCCCCTATCACCTTACCGCCACGGGACTGTAGGAATCAGGAGACAAGGGCACAAGCTTAGCCCTAACCCAAGGTTCCAAAACCCTTAACAAATTACCATCGGACCCAAGCTAACATTCACGGTGGCAGAACGTTTGGGACCAGCCCACAGTTACGACACATGGCATGGAACCAAGGCAGATTATGGCGGAGAGCTTGGCAGCCAGGTGCGAAGAATAAGGGATAATTCCTGATTTTATGGTTGCACATGGAACCATATGTGATGAACCTAGGGGCTATGCCAACAAGGGTGGGTGGTTGGCCCCACCCCTTGAGCACATGGTCCCATGTGGCTTAGGTTTTCCACTACAGGCCTTATTGGTCATTTAAACGGAGTGACATGCTACACAAAATTTAGCACAAATCTCGCTAGCACCAAGAGAAATTGTCATTCGACATGCCCTAGAAAGGAGGAATTCGTAGAATGGTTAGCAATTCAGTCTAGTTTGTAGATCAGTTAGTAGGGAAAACTTCTAGAGAGCATAACTTCTTCAATTTTTGGCCAAATTGAGCCCAACAAGAGCCCAACTAAGGGTTTTTTACTCTTCTGAAGCCATTGGAGACATCATTTTTACATTATAAGCACTATAAATCTATTTAAACATAAATTTTAGCACTTAATGAAAGAGGTTCAACATTGAAAGTTGAACCAGGAGATGTAGCCCAAGAGAGGGGTGAACTCCTTTATCATTTTTGTTGTTATGTACTTCTGATATGGTATATTTGTCTCTATCTATGTTATTAACTAAGTTAAAAACCATTATTTTATGTGTTTTGCAAAGTGATCCATTGCCTAAAACACATAAAATTTTACTTGCAATTTGTCCATCACCTTCAAGTTTGCATTACAAATCAGTCCCAAAAAGGGACACATGAGTGAAACTGTTTTGATATTTATAAAGTGAATTTACAAGGAGTTATTATTATTATTATTTCTCATGGGGGAAAAGGGAAGTTGTCAAGATTCTCCTGCATCAGATTCCCTCAAAACAAAAGATTTCATGAACTCATGTCCATGAGGTTTGCGATTGTTTTTCCATGTTGTCAGATCTCTGTGGCATTCATCCAAACCGCATATTTGATTGTAAGACTCTTCCATTTGACCAAGTATTCATAATAGTCTTTCTTCCTAGTCCTCTTGGAAACTTTTTTGATCAAGGATCTTTGCCAACTCTAACACCTGGGTTGTAGGCATTTGGTCCTTCCACTAGATCTTCTCTACACTTTCTCCATGCTTTGCCAAGTTCTCTATAGGGATATAGGTCTACAACATTAAATATAGGTGAAATCCCAATATCAAGTGGAAATTCAATTTCATAAGAATTGATAGAGAATTTTTTCAAAAATTTACGAGCTCCTCTCTTCTACAACTTCAATTTATTATACTCATTTATGGGAAATCTCTCCTTTCTAAGATGGGATAGCACCATATCCCCAAATTCTAATTTTTCTTCTCTTTTTTTAATGTCTACTCTTCGTTTGCACTTATTCTTGTGTCCTGAAGCTATTCTTTAACTTTTTCATGCAATTCTTTCATTGTTGTAGCAAACTACTCTACTCAACACTTCTCAATTCCTCTTTTCCTAAGTTCATGACTTCAATAATTCCTCTAGTCTTCATGCCATATACAATTTGAAATGGAATTTTTCCTATGCTCTAGTTAGGAGAGTCATTGTAGAAAAACTCAGTCTAAGGGAGAACTTGGTCCCATTGATTTTTGTGTTCATTTACCAAGCTCCTCAACATATTGTGTAAACTTCTGTTAACTACATTAATATGTCCATGTCTTTGAGGCTGATAGGTTGAGCTATATAAAATGTTTGTTCCAAGCTTCTTTTATAAATTCCTCTAAAAGTGCCCAAAAAAATTTGTGTCTGAGTCTGAGACTATGCTCTTAGGTATCCCATGTGGTCTCACAATTTCTTTGAAAAATGAATTTGCAATGTAGGTGTCATCACTTGTTTTTGAACATAGTATAAAGTGTGCCATATTTGATAACTTGTCCACCACCACTAAAATTGAGCCATTCTTTCTCTGAGTTTTAGGTAAATCCAAAACAATATCCATACTAATGGATTCGCATGGTTTATTTGGTATGGGTGGTGGCTGATATAGCCTAACATTTCACTTTTTTCCCTTAGAATACTAACAAATTATGCATTTGTCCACAAATTTCTTAACATCAGACCTCATTCCTAGTCAAAAATAAAATGAACTTAATTTGGCATAAGTTCTATCATGGCCAAAATGACTAGCGAGTCTTGCACAATGTTTTTCTTTCACCAAATTGTCTCTCAGTGAACAAATAGGAATGCACAATTTGTTTCCCTTAAACAACAGTCCCTCTTGAACCATATATTTGATCCAAGGAGTTTTGTCTCTCAACATTGTGTTTGCACATGCTTCATAGTCTTATTTAAACTTTAGGTCCTTCTTTTACATTTCCCTGAGATTTTCAAATCGCAAAAGTGCCCACTTTCAATTCCTGCAAAACCAAACATCTCTTGCTCAAAGCATTTGCAACCTTGTTATTCCCATTGATATGTTTAATATCAAAAGTAAAACTTTGCATGAATTCAACCCATTTACCATGCAAGTCTAATTGAATTTCTCCTGCATGGTTATAAACTACAAGGCATGATTGTTAGCATATAAAATAAATTTCCTAGACATGAGATAACCATTTTTTCAAGTTTTGCATCACTACATAAAATTCTTTGTCATATGTAGAATATTTTTATTTGGTTTCCTTCAAATTCTCATTGAAATAGGAAACATGTATATTCTCTTGACTGAGAACAACACCAATGGTTGTTCCACTTGTATCACACATGACTTGGAAAGGTTTTTGAAAATGAGGCAGAGCTAAAATTGAGTGCGTTGTTATCTTTTTTTTAGCAATCCAAATGCTTTATCAACTTCAACAGTTCATTTAAATGGTTGTTGTTCCTTCTTAATAGTCTCTACGGTAGGTGAACACATATGGATGGAATTTCTGATAAACTTTCTATAAAAACTATCCAACCCATGAAAACTTCTTACCTCATGAATATTCCTCTAGGTAGGCCGTTCTTTGATAACTTTCATCTTTTATGGGTCCATCTTTAGTTCTTCTAAAGAGATTATAAAACCTACGTAGGTTAACTCTATTTTCATGAAGGAGCATTTTTTTTAAATTTGTTAGTAGCTTCTCCTATTGAAACCTCCTTAGCACCAACTTCAAAAACCTCAAATGTTATTCTTTAGTTTTACTAAACACAATTATTTCATCTAAATATACAATTACAAACTTTCCAATAAAAACTTTAAGGAATGCATTCATGAGTCTCATGAGTGTATTGGGTGCATTGGTCAAGCCAACATGCATAACCAACCATTCATATATACCATCATTGGTCTTAATGGCAGTCTTCCATTCATCTCCCTCTCTTATCCTAATTTTATGATATCCACTTTTCAAATCTATTTTAGAGATGAAATTTTCACCACTCAATCAATCCATTGTATCATCCATATGAGGTAAAGGGAATATGTACCTTATCATTACATTCTCCAACCTCCATCCTTCTTTGGAATGAATACTATTGGTACAACACAAGAACTTAAGCTTTCTTTGACTAATCTCTTTTCCATCAGCTCTCGGACTTGTTTTCTAATTTCTTCATTCTCCTTGGGTGTCATCTTGTAGGGTGATTTATTTGGTAAAATTGTACTTGCAACTAGGTCTATGTGGTGACTAATTTTCCCTACAAGTGGTAGGGCATCGGGAAACTCATCTACAATGATATCAACAAAATCATCTAATAATGCTTGAATTTCAACAGACAATTCACTCAAATTTGTTTTTGCAAGAACAACTATAGGTTTACCAATCAAAGAAAATTTTACCTCTTCTTTCTTCTTGACTTCTTGCAACAGTTCTTGCATAAATTACTTGTAGATTCAAAATTCTTATATAATTTTCTAAAACAAAAGACTTGAATCTACTCTACTCATGAGAGGAAACAATTAAACGAATGAGAAATCACAACATAAACATGAGACAATATTCAATCACATATGCTCAGACATTTCTCTAAGGGGAAAGAAACTGCTCAAAACCCCTTCCTATCTATATTGCATTAATCAGAAAATAGAGAAGAAATATAATGCTTTCTCAATTCTCAACAACCTATGCACTAGTATAATCTATCTCACTGCCTCATAGACTGACCCTCGCCAATACTTAGTCATTTTTTTAATTTCCTAGGCTCCTATTTCCTTGATTTTTTCAATAAGGAATTAAACCCCTATTAATTAGGGGAATTTCTCATTTAGAAAAGTGTAATTCCTTTAGGACTTTATTTGACTACATGCATCACCTGTACAACCCTGAAAATTATATAACTGATAGTACACTGCCTTTGAACTCCAATCTCAACTGGGTAACTCAAGCTATTTGCATGCATCAATTATTCTAGGTTGAATGATGAGTTAACTAAAAGATCAACTGAAGTTACACGCCACTACTGAACCCTCCACTAGTTCTTAATCAGTTAGAACTAGTTAAACTCATAATAACTCAAATTAACTGAACCTGATTGCTAGAAATTAGCAATCAATCATAACTAAACATAACTCAAGTGTCTCCAACTCAAATTAAATGAGTTAATTGAGTGATAAGGCCATGTCACCTCAGTTAACTACCTCTAAGTATTTTTCTGAAATTAGAATTTGAATTTCTCCTAATCAATTTTGGGCAAAATTAAATTAGGAATTTCTTGTTTCATTTTCAACACTCCCTCTTAGCAAGAAACGAATTGTATGATACCCCGATCCCGCCTCTATGAAACTCAAATTTGCCTCCTGAAAATTCCTTTCTCAAGATGTCTGCATCCTGTTCCTCTGTAGGAATGTACTCCAGCAACATGATCTGCCTCTGCACACCATCTCGTAGACGGTGATATCGGATGTCGATATGCTTGGATCGGTCATGAAATACTAGATTCTCAGAGAGTTTGATACAACTTTGATTGTCACAGTAAATCATAGTAGGACCCATATTTTGACCAAATAACCCAACAAGATTTTTTCCCATCCAGATAGCCTCACATGTTGCTTGATTTGTAGCCATATACTATGCTTCTGCTCAGTTGAGTGAAAAATATCTCTGCTTCCTGTTGTACCAAGAAACAGTTGTTGACCCAACACTGAAAATGCTTCCTAATGTGCTCTTCCTATCTAATGGACTCCCAACCCAATTTGTATATGTGAAGCCTTGTAGGTTCACTCCCTCTGTCTATTTATACCAAAGACTAAACTAATTGGTGCCTCTAAGATATCTCAACGCATACTTTGTTTCCTTCCAATACAGTTTGGTTGGCTTAACCATTACTTGACTAAGATGGTTAACTGCATAACACATTTCTTGTCGTGTTTTCACCAAATACATAAGTGAACCCACAAGTTGTATGTATATGGTAGCCTCTACTAATTCACCTGAATTATCATCTTCCTTCCTCCAATTCCCTCCTAGAGGAGTATCCATGGGTTTTCTCTTCTCCATGTGGAACTTCCTCAATATCTCGTTGGCATACTTTCCCTGAGAGACAAACAATTCCTCATCTCCTTGCCATACTTCCACCCCAAGAAAGTTATGCATGAGCCCCATGTCCTTCATCTTGAATTCTCTTGCAAGATCCTCTTTGCAAGAAATGATCAGCTTCTCATCTCTAGTCAAAATTAAATCATCGATATATAATAATATAATCAATAATTTATCTTCAACAAAAATATGGTAAAGTTTTGAATCTTCTTCACTTTTGGTGAAGTCGAACTCGGTGAGATAGTTGTTGATCCTGGTATACCAAGCACGGGGTGCTTATTTCATTCCATACAATGCTCGTTTGAGTCTGCACAGATGTGAATATATGTCAAAGGTCTCAAATCCTTCTGACTTCTCAATGTACACCTCTTCCTTTATCACTCCATTGAGGAATTTTGTCTTCATATCCATTTGGTGGATCTTACACCCCATCTACACTGACAGTGCTAGAATTGACTGGATCGATGAGTACCTTGCTACTGGAGCAAAGGTCTCCTCATAGTCAATTCCTTTCACATGAGAGAACCCCCTGGTCACAAATTTAACCTTGTGTTTCTCGATGCTACCATATGTTGCATGCTTTACCTTTTAAAGCCATCTGGAACTCACCACTGACTTGTCTGTTGGTCTTGGGACCACTTCCAAAACATCGTTTCTAACTATGGAAGCATATTATTCTACAATAGCATCAACCCATACTTATTGTTGCACTACTAACTCGAAAGAGAATGGTTCTATCTCAACTAGATCACTCATCAGATCCATGTACTCATTGTACCAATCTGGTGAGCTCCTCTATCTGCACTGAGATGTCAGTGCTCCCATATTCTCTTTTGCATCATGAAACAATTTGTCAGCTTCCCTGTTTCGCATCCTTCCTTCTCTGTATGTCTCTTCTTGAGTGGTTGTCTCCAGTCTATTCTCCTCTGCTTGTGACTGCTCCACAACTTCTTGAGGTTATTCCTTTGGAGCCAAAATCACCTAATCAGGTTGCAATTGAATCTCCCTCTTAAGAGAACACCTCATTGCCTTCTCCTCATCAAATTTTACATCTCCTATGACTACTGCCATCTGGAGAGATGGAAAGTACACACAATAGTTGTGAGGTGTATTAGTGTGCCCTAAAAATATCTCCAACTTTATTGTAGGGTCTAGGTTTTTCCTTTCATCATTGGAAACATGGCAGTGACATGATGATCCAAAGATTCTGAAGTGTGACACGTCTGGTTTCTTCCCTAAAAAAGCTTCCTCTGGTGTACTCATGCCAAGAATCTTGTGAGGAATCATGTTCTACAAATAAACAATCGTGTTGCATGCTTCATCCCACAAGTGCAATGGTAGGCTCTGGTCATGCAACATCACCCATGCAACTCCCACAATACTTCTGTTATTTCTCTCAGCCACCCTATTATGTTGTAAGTTATGAGGCATTGTTAACTCCTGTCGAATGCCTTATTTTGCACAGAAGTTCTTAAATTCATTAGAAACATATTCTCCACCATTGTCACTCCTAAGAGCCTTCACTTTTGTTCCAGTCTCTTTCTCAACAAGTGCTTTAGTCATCAATTTTTTTTGAGAATGTCTAGTATTTCTTCTGCATGAAGTAGGTCCAACACTTCCATGAGAAATCATCCACAAATATAACATAATACTTGTGCTTGGTTGTGGAGGCTATCGAGAAAGGTCCACACACATCTAAGTGAATCCTTTTGAGGATTTCTTGTGCCTTACCGTCTTAATCATTGAAGGTGGATTTTATGTGCTTCCCCAATGTACACCCTTTGCATGTATCTTGCTACTCTAGTGCGCCTTTGGGAAGGCCTGTAGAAATATGTTGCATGACCTTGAAAGTGACATGGTGAAAATGGCCCAATCATCTATGCCATAATTCACCAATGTCTCGGCTCTGCACCTTCTCTGTTTTTATGCTCAATGTTGCACAATCTCCAACATCTAATTTGTAGAGGTTCTTCACTCAAACCCCAATATTCTTTACTTGTACTGTTGCGATGTGTTGTAGGAAAACCTTCCCTTTTTTGAATATCACATCATAGTCATAGTCTTCTAATACTGCTATGGAAACCAAATTATTCTTTAGACCCAGTACATACATCACATCCTTGAGCCTGAGAGGGGAGCCAGACTCCCTCTGAAAAGTAACTATACCAATACCGGTCGCACTATACCTTCCATCATCTCCCATCTCGATGTGCATCTCAAGATCCTTCTCCTCCAAGTCACTAGAAAATTATTTGTTTCCTGCCATATGGAATGAAGCCCCACTATCCAAATACCACACACTACCCATCATTGTGGGGGTGAATTCTAATTAGCTAAAGCTTCACCTATCACTCCTCCTGATGTATTGTTTCCATCCTTCTTGTGTGGACACTTCGTGGCATAGTGTCCGAGCTCATGACAATGAAAGCACTTGATATTCGACAAGTATTTCTTCTTGCTGCCCTGACTGGAACCCCCTTTGGATTGGGATTTATTCCCTTTATTTTCCTTTCCATCCAAGGCATAGTTATCCTCATCATCATGCTTGGATGAGGTTCCATGTCTTATGCTCTTCCTTATCTCTTCTTGTACCAAATATGACCACAGTCGTTCCAAATTTGGTAGCTTCTCCCTCCCATTTACCAAAACTTGGTAGTTGTGCCAGCTCTTGGGAAGGCCTATAAATGCTAGGATTACCAAATAATATTCTACAATTGTAATACTAACACTCCCAAGTTCATCCTCACATTGGGTGAACCTGCTCAGATACTATGGTATTGTGTCGCCCTTTTCCATCTTCATCTTCCAAAGCTTGTCCTTCAGTGCTAGCTTCATGTCGTCACTGTTGTTATGAAACAAGTTTGTCAAGGTTTTCCACATTGCATATGGAGTCTCTTTCTTATGGAGATTCGAGACAATATGATCTTGAAATCTCTCCAATTTGATCCTCCTCACCTTTGCTACACACTTCTTCCATTCATCTAGACCTTGAGCATCAGATGTTGGAGGCTTCAGAATATCAATATCTATGAATTTCTTCACCCCATTATCTTCCAACACTACTTCCATCCTTCCCTTCCAATCAATATAATTCGAGCTACCCTCAAGGACATACTCGAGTTTTAGTCCATGCAAATACATCCTGCTAGTTCTGAAGCCTCGAAAATCACTGCGACCTCATGGTAGAAAACCACCCGGTTGGGGACTTGAATAACGTCCCTTATCCATTTGGATTAGTGGCTCCGATTGGATATAATGGGACTAGTTTACCAATAAAAATGTGATAGGATGGATAGGGTGTTGATTACAAAAAACTAAGTGATAGATGGGGTGGTTTTTAACTGAAATACATATATAATTAACCTATCTATATATTGCCCAAAATTTTACTTATATTTATGTGATCTACATTGATTATGTTTAGTGTATGATAATGAAGATTAATCAAACGCTAATAGAAATGAAAAGCCTTTAAAATAATTATTTTGATTAAATAGTTAATCAAAATAATTGTTAAACATGTATCACATCAGATATCGTTCAAACATTTGCTCATCAATGTATTAAAGATAATAGTCCAAGCATGTTCAGAAGTGAATGAATACAGAACTACATGAAAAGAGACATATGATAAACAATATAAGGAGAAATGGCTATTAATTCATAAACAAACAAATGACCAGTGATAGAAGTACCTGATGCATATAATTATTCTCATGAAGTAAATAGCTCCAGTCCAATATTTTTCATTAAGATGGTTTCCAAAAGTACAAAAGTGCAAGCTTCCAAAAGCCTTCTTCACAAAACTTCAGGACTCTGATCCAGTCATTCTACTAGGATAAACTTTAAAAGTACATAAGTGCAAGATTTTAAAGTGTTTCTTTATAAAATTGGGGACCCTTTCTTTAAAGACATGAAAGGGTTTATATAATAAAAATAAAGTATAAAATAGATATTACATGAAAGTTATGAGGAGGTTTAAACAACTCTCCTTAAAATAAGTGACAAAATTACATAAACAGAAATTATTAAAATGACGAACTCAAGGTTGTAATGGTGTCTAGTCCTTCATTCGTTGTCTGAGCTCATAGATATCCATCATCGGCTTGACTTCAGGAGGTTGACCTATCCTCATGCACAGCTGTCCTGTATACACTGCATTTGAGAGAGTAGGAAGCATGTGCATGGATGAGTCAATGAGGCAATGTAGCATTAGCCACTGACTATGTGGCTTTACCAGATATCTCCAATATACTTCCCAGTCAAGTTTTGTTAGTTGTTTAATTTCCTCTTCTCTCGCTCTGAAAGTTTCTTGCCAGTGTGCTTCTAGGGCTCTGATATCGGGGAGACTCCGAGGTAGGCATTCTTGTACCAAATTAGCATTGTCTAAATTATCATTGATGGTTTCAATGATATTATTTGCAGCATTAGTCGCTCTTGGAACTCCTATTTCTGCTTGCTTTAGCTGAATATCCCAATTAGTAAAGAGGATGTCTTTATGAGATTCCTCTATCCTAGGAAGATCTATTGCTCTACCCTCTGGAGTATCTTTCCATGTTATGTAACCTGAAATATTATCATCAATCTCATTAAAAGTGGTCCTCATATCGGATGATTGATTCACTAGTGAATCAATTTGCTTGCACATTGGATTGATGACCGATAGCTTATGACAGAATGTCGTATGTTGCTTAGATAATAAAGAATTCAGTTCTAATGCTCCTTTTCGAAAATCCTCAATCTTAGGATTATCTTTCAACTAATCCATAGAAAACTGCAACTATTGTATTTGAGTATCTTTGGCACTTGTTTCTGCTTGATACTGGAGCTTCAATTGATCAAAGCTCTGCTGTAATTGGGTTGTGCCTACATTTGATGGTCAAATCTATGTCTCTCTTCTTCCAACTGCTACTCGAGCTTTTGTATTCTTTCTTCTTTCTCTCTTACCAATTGTTTGACTTCCACTGCCTTGTCAATAGTATAAGATGCATAAGCACCTGCAAATTGTGATGCTTTTGTCAAATTCTCTGAAGGATCCATGGGGGTATCCTTCCACACTACATCCATGGGTTCATTATCAAGAATTATTGCTGATGATGCTTATGTTTTCCTCCTTTTCCTCTGTCTTTTTACTACAACCCGATGCTTGGGACTGTAAAAAACATCAAGAGGAGGGATTTCCTCCACTCTGAGAATGATTTCAGTTGAAGGGAAGGCTAGATGATCTCAACTTCTTCTGTGGTAACAACTTTGTCAGTATCCCTTCCAGTGAGCGAGCTTTGTCCAGTGTTTTGGGGTGTGTTGAATGATGTTTCCATTTCAACATATTTTTCCCCTTGCTGTCCTCTTATCTATTGTTAAAATTGTTTCCATGCCTCATCCAATTGATTTTTCAGAAGGAATTTATCTGTATGCACTTTAGTGGAAACACCTTCCACTTATTTCTCTTTTGATATCTTTTTAGGTTCTTTCTTAGTGTCCTCTTCTAGACTCTTCTTTGGGCTGTGCTCTAGGCTCTTCTTTGGGATTTTCACTGAATCGTGGTCTGAATCATGTTTTGAATTTTGTGTTGATTTCTGCTCTAAAGTTTGTTCAGAACCTTGTTCTGATTTTTTCTCTGAATTATGCTTGAAACTATGTTCCAATCCCTTTTGAGCTTTGGCTTGAGCTTTGTTCCTTTTGAACATTTGGCTGAGGGATCTCTAACAGATCCAAAGGGACCTTTTGTAATCTTTTCTTTCTTTTCTGGTTGAATCAGGCTAACTCTTGTGGGTCGAATCTCAGAGTAGCCAAATGTTTCACTTGTGAAAACAACTCAGCTAACTCAAACAAGTCATCAAAATCATCATCCTCATGGTTGAATTGTCTTATTTTCATTGAAGCAGTGAAGTTTTGTGCGACCTTATTGGGGTCAACTTGTCTGCCAGGAATGGTGGAAATATTTAAACATGTAATGTGATCGAATTCAGATGTATCATGCTTGAAATATTGTAATGCATAAACACCAAATTGGAGGGGAAAGGAAGGCCAAATATATATTTTAGATTCTTTTAGGGTCTTGGTTATCCCATCCCCTGCAGTTTGGTAAGAAATTTCTTTAGCAAGCAATTTATCTGGTACATAATATGGGAGAACATGGAGATGTGTTATGCTTCCAAAGAATCGGACATAAGTAAATAGTTCTTCCCCAAACCACCTACCTATTGGTAAAATATCAATCTTTGCCTCATCATATAACCTTGGGGCCCTCTTGTCAAAAACTGAATGGTGGATGGGTAGCATAATTCCTTGGCAAATTTTGTAGAAATGGGTTTGGAAATTGGATTCCCATAGTATTTTGAGATATATATATGAATGGACGTAGGATCTGGAATAGTGCATTTCCACCCCATAGTTGGGAAATTGGTAGTGAAACAAACTGCATCCATAATGTAGACACTCATGAAAAATGGTGGGACTGTTTTAAAGGTGACATATCAGTGTTGTCTATATTCCCAAGTTTGTAAGGCAAGGTTGCTAGACAAGATAGTGCCCCAATCCATTATAAAAGAATTTACTGCTGCATCAATTAGGGGAACCCACTCAAGAGAGAATTTGGTGGTATCGGCATATCCAAACAATATACACATTATAGCTGCAATATAAGAGTAGGGAGCAGTGAGAGATGATATAGAATACATACCCAATTTCTCATATTTGTGCTTGTTTGAATTGGACCTACATTTCTTAATTGGGTATGATGCTTATTCATTCTCGGCTATGAAATGCTCGAGGAAGGCTTTATAATATACCTTCTGTGGGTCTAGTATATGATACATGCTCTTCAATTCTTCTGTTGTGAAGGACCCGATAACCGTTTGCCTTGAGGTCTGGAATTCCCGGTCGACAATGTCAATATTGTCTATTACCCATTTTACTATATCTGTGTATGGTGAAATCTTAGGTCTAGAAAAAATTCTTTGAAGGAAAGAACGTGCAGCTTCAAAGTGGGAGGCTTCAGAAGAGGTAGTGGCGCCTCTTGTTGCTTTACTTTGAATTATCCTAGGACCCTCGCTCTCCAGCAATTGATACATAGTTTCCCATGAGGAAGTACCGTTTTCGATAGTGCATGTTGTGTCAGAGAACAATGGGGGCATTTATGTTACATCAAATGTAGAATATTGTTGGGAATGGGACCCCCCAAGGATAGTTTTGGGGCTAAAAGCCCATGGTTTGGGTCAAATTTTGTTATAAAGTTGTAAAGACTCCGCATTTTGTAGTCGCGCAGCATGAAGGTGTGATGAGTCATAAAGGGTTGTCCACCCTTATTTTGTAAAGTAAAGTCAGCTGTAAAGATCTACCCTTGGTCTACAGACCATGGGATTGTATAAAAAGAGCTAAGTAAGTAAGCTCTAAGTAGTTCAGATTAGTCATAGTGGTAGAAGAAGTCTTGAGTGATAAGAAGAGAAGTCTAAGTTTCGGGTCTTAATGTAGGTAGAGGCTCTACAGCTGAGTGCGCAGAGGCCTAGGGTGGAAGTCCACAGCTGGGTGCACGGACCCCTGCAGCTGTGCGCAGGGAGGATAGAGTTTGTAATCATCTGAAGATGTCAATAAAGACAACACTGTGAAAGTACCTGAACCGCAGGTTACGGTTGCGCGAAGGTCGATCATACCCCTTCATAGAGGTACCGAAGGGCAGAGCAAGGGGTTAGAAAGACAGAGTCCTAGAACACAACGACCTATGCAAAAGCAAGAATAGAAGGAATAAACCAACATCGCGACCATATCAGGGTGCGAAACTTGGTTCCAACATCCTCCCATACTTCTTCAGGTGAGACTTCAGTTCACGCTCCGTGGGCTAATGCCGAAAGGGCCAGTAGTGTAGGGATTTGTTTGGCTAACTAATGTTGAACCTAGGTCAGGTCCCTCCAAGCCAAAAAATGGTTCCTTTGTCGGGACCGGAATTTGCATAAGAGATGTGTGATGTCGTGTCATTGGAATCCAACTAAGAAAGAAATCGAAGACTGGTTGGATAGGAAGATCCATGAATTCACGATGCAGGAGAACAAAAATCTACGACTGACAAAGGAACAGTGGCTGGACAGGTACCTATATATAGAAATACACGAGATATTTTTTGTTCCTTTCTGGTTGAGCTATACGAGTGGATCACGAAGCTAGCAGATAGCCAAGGAAGGTGGAGACTTGACGGTCCTATTGTTTGGACCCCAGAGTTAGTATAGATATTGGAAGCCTCTGAGGATAATATTGCCTGCGCTGTCGATCATTGGCTTGATCACATCATAGGAGGATTTGTGACTGAATTCACGGTCGATACCTCAGTCAGCTACAATGAGGCGAAGCGGTGCATTTTTGAAGGTCCGTGAGGTAAGTAGAAATCTTTGAATACCTAGATTAAAATGTTATTGTGTGAAAAGTGGGTTATGCAGCTGACTTGATGTTTGGAGCTACGTGAAGCAGAAAAACTTACAGGAACGAAGGAAGAAAGGGTCCTGAATATAATCCATTAATTTCACATCCACAAGGTGATGAAGAGGGAGTAGCGTAGGCTTCTCCATGAAGTGTTATTCAGTTAATAAGACAAGGATTCTTGCGACTGCCACCTCCACCCACACCACCTCCAACTTCACCACCATTGCCTGCGACTTCACCCATACCACCTCCACCTCCACTGCAGTTCAGCATGGCGAATTCAATGAAGCTGCCTTTATTCAGAGGCTTGGGAAATGAGGACCCTGAATAGTTTTGGTTCGTTGTGAAAGCTATGTGGGAAGCTCAGGGTGTTACAAATGATCACATGAAGAAGGAAACATTGGTTAGTGCTATGCAGGATAGCACACTAACCCAGTACATTAAATACTCTAATGATAACTCAAACACTAGCGTAGCAGACATCTAGACCGCGTTGAACAAATAATTCAGTAGGCCTCAGTCTCAGGAATAGTCGATTGTAGGGTTCAAGGAAATTGCGATGAAACCAGGCGAGATACCTTGGGAATTAGATAAGAGATTGAAGTGTAAAATTCGTGAAGCTAATATGAATTTTATAGATGGACAACACCGCGAATGGTTCGTGGCTTCGCTCATGCCACATCTGAGGGTTGCGCTGTCCCAACAGAAGATAACAAATCAGGCAGAGGTCTTGTAGATTGCGATGAGACTGCATGAAACACTGATGCAAGATCTGAATCTAGGGGTTCAGCAGATCCATGCGGAGTTGCAAAATATTTGCATTGAAATGCAGAGCTTGAAGTAGGATAGGACAGTTCGACTGGAGGTGTGTGAAGAGGTGGTGCCTAAAATGCAAGGGTCAGGGGCATGACAAAGACCATTGCCTGGTCTTTGTGAAGTACATTGCAGGAGGAGGACCGATGCCTTTGTAGCCAGAGGCCCAAGTAGGACCAAGCGCGGGGTCTGCATTGTGGTGTGCTATAAGTCAGGTAGCAGGAAAACATACAACGGATAACTATCATTTGCTGCAGAAGTTTGTACAAATAGCATAACAACTGTTCTGCAACTTATGTAGGTCAGTAGGGCATGATGAGCGCAACTGCAGGAGATATGAATTGATGATGGATAGGATACCCACCTATAGCATTCAGGCAAAAACGTGGCACCCTAACCAGAATGTGGGGATGGCACGAACAGGCTTTTAGGGGCACAGACAAGGACAGGGTGGAGGAGGACCTGGCAGAGGTTGGGGAAAGCTAATCTGCTAAAATTATGGAGGACCAGGACACTATGCCTGTGATTGCACTAACCCAACATGTCCATCGTGAAAATATTGCACTCTATTTGATCATGAAATGGAGGACTATCCTACGCTGATAACGAGGATACGTGACAAAGGGGCGCTACCACCTCAACCAACTCAGAACCTACAGATGATGAGGTCTGAGCCTCACGAAGAGGATCCAAATGTAAATATAGTGCTTCGAAGTGGAATTACAATAGGGGATGATAAGGGGAAATAACCCGAAGACAGCGCATGTGTTCGCAAAGCTCTGGTGAAGGAGGCTAAATTTGATTTGGAGCACGCACGCGAAACATTCATGGAAGCAAAGAAGAGCTTTGTTGAGGCCTCCACCTCAGGAAGCAAGGATAAGCCTAATCAGGAGATGGACCCTTCTATGCTTACAACCTTCATA
This sequence comes from Pinus tabuliformis, assembly GCA_031772625.1. NCBI lineage: Eukaryota > Viridiplantae > Streptophyta > Pinopsida > Pinales > Pinaceae > Pinus > Pinus tabuliformis. The sequence goes on from CM062819.1 coordinate 478,823,665, forward strand.
GAGATCTGAATGAAGTTGCTATGTGATAGTAAGGATGTGAAGGGATTATAGGAGCTTATAAATAGATGTGCCAGAAACACTTAGGGTGAACCGCACGTGGTACTAAAAATTTGTAAGCATAAAACAAGGACAGGACGAGAGATGAGGCTGAATGCGTAGATAGGAGAGTATGAAATGGATCAGGTTATTTTGGATCTAGGGTCTGACGTGAACATCCTACTGAAGCAGACTTGGGAATGAATGGGAAGACCTGCGCTGTAGTGGTCTCCGATTCAATTAAGGATGGAAAATAAACATAATATCATCCCCATGGGGCGGTTGCAAGGGGTGACTGTAGATATTGAGGGCGCGAGCGTGCTGGCTGACTTGGAAGTAATATAAATTGTGGATAATAGCAACCCCTACCCTACGCTCCTTGGCGTTGATTGGGCTACTGATATGAACAGGGTAATCAACCTAAAGAAGCGAAAGATGATATTTGAGAAGAAATCGCTCCGCATAATAGTACCCCTAGATCTTGCTGAAGGATCCCGTTATACTGAACCAGTCTGTGATTATGAGAGCAATGATGATTTGGACTGTATCTATAAGATAACATCGCGAGACCAAGATTGGGTGAATCCAATAGAAGATGGATGAATTGCATGGGATCGCGAGAGTTCCTACACCTCACACTTTGATGAAGAATTAGAGCACTGGCAGAATCAATTACATGAAGTAACTACACTGAGCTGTAACATGATGACCTTGTCACTACGCTGTGTGTTGTCATAGGTAAGAAATCTTCCCACTTATGATGGCCTGAATGACGTAGATATATTCTTGGATGCATTCGAATGAGAGGTACCAAAAAGGTAGTGCTTCCAGGCTTTGGACTGGGCACTGTGCGCTACGCCCAAGGGATGGTGGGGTACGCACAAGGGCAGTTTTGATGATTGGCGTGAATGCAGGAGGATGATGAGAACATGCTTTGGGAAGACGAAGGTACGAATGACAGACAAGTATGAAGTGAAGGATGATCTGTGCGCGCACTTGGCAAAATGGGCTTAGGCTTATGGATAGAAGCCCCAACCTAAATGGGGGCACTTATTCTATCACACCCTGGATGTCATCCTGATGAACTGGTACTTAGAAATGGAGCTCCACCATGGTATAGGTGAATGGAATATTTTGCGTGAGGGATTCATAATGACATTCAACTTTGAATATGGGTTTGACTATATTGATGAAGCGCTACAAGAAGTGAAAGCAGCGATATTTGGGATACCACAGGATCCTTTGGACTTGATTCAACCCGACTGGACTACTCAGCTAAGTCATGTGCTAGAATGCTATAACGTGACCACTGAAGAAGAAGATGAGGATCTACGAAAGATTAACATCCCTAAAACAGAAGGTCACCGTGAGGTTGAAGGACCGCAGATTGAGAATCTGGGTATAATCACGACACTGAAAACGAAACAGGTAAATATTGGTACTGAGGTAGAGCCCAAATTCACAAATATTGGAGATTACTAGGATGACGCGATGGTGGATAAGGTCGCTGAATTGCTCCGCGAATACCAGGATTTGTTCCCTACCAAGTTTACAGATCTAAAAGGGATAATCAAGGACCTAGGTGTTATGAAGATCATGTTGAATCCTGACCCGAAGCAGGGTAAGCAAAGACCTTACTGTCTCAATCCGAAGTATAAGGAAAAGGTCTGCTTAGAGCTAGACAAGTTGCTTGTAGCAGGCATCATTGAGCCTGTGGAAGAATCTGATTGGGTAAGCCCAATAATGGTACAGGAGAAGAAGTAAAAGGATGAAATAAGGATATGTGTAGCTCTTAGGAAGTTGAATGATGCTTGTGTACATGATCCTTTCCCAACTCCGTTTACTGATGAATTGTTGGACAATGTAGGTGGCCAGGAAGCATATTCCTTCACTGATGGGTTCTCTAGGTACCATCGATCAAAATCATGCCGGAAGATAGGAACAAGACAACCTTCGTGACTGAGTGGGGGTGTTTTCAGTATAGTATAATGCCTTTCGGATTGAAGAATGTACCTGTGATTTTTTCGCGCGTAGTCGTTACGACATTAAAGGAATTTATTCACAAGTTCCTGGAAGTATAATTTTATTACTGGACTATGTTTGGGTTGGTGAAATTCCATGTAGCAAGCTTGCACCTAATGATGGATTCCTATCAAAGATACCAGATCGCGCTCAATCTGAAGAAATGCTTATTTTGTGTTCCTTTTGGGACCTTGCTGGGTCATGTGGTTTGTAGAGAGGGGCTGATGGTAGATCCCGTGAAGATCACAATGATACCTAACTTGGAAGTGTCGAGGAGTGTGAAATAGCTACGTGCTACCCTAGGACATACAGGATATTACAGAAAGTTTATCAAAGAATATGCCCAGATCACCGCGCCTATGGAGAAGTTGTTGAAAAAGGATGTCACCTTCTGCTGGAATGAGGACTCTAAGAGAAGCTTGGATGTATTGAAGGAAAATATGGTCACCGCACCGATTTTAGTCTTCCCGGATTAGAAGAAGGAGTTTCATGTACATGTCGACGTGTCATGTATAGCATTGGGAGTAGTACTGACACAGGCTGGCGGACGAGACTTGGACCATCCTATAGCATTCGCAAGTAGAAGGTTATCCAAGGTGGAGAAGGTTAGCCATGGTATACGTGCTCCAGTAGTTTAGACACTGTTTGCTGGGTGGCCATTTTAAGATGTATACAGATCATTCCGCATTGAAATACCTGGTCAATAAGCCTATGTTGGGGGGGAGAATCTGTAGGTGGTTATTATTGTTCCAAGAGTATGATTTGCAAGCGGAACTCATCCTCTTTTTCGGTTCTAAAGTCACTCGTATGCAAAAGCTAATTCCAATCGAAAATTTCCACTATGCTATTGTTACAACATCGATTGAGGGAGTTGGGGTTCCTTACGCCCGGATTGACGTTATTGTGAAGTCTAGATGATTGAAAGTGGGACCAAACCATCTATCGTGAATCCAAACAGGGGAAGAGCCCACTAGTTTGGAATAAGAATTGCCTGATGCATAGCTATTTGTAGTGCATGTTGCAGATGGTCATTTTGAAGATATCATACAGTTCCTAACGGTAGGAACTGCCCCAGAAGGATACACCATCCAGAAAAAGAAGGAGTTAGTGGTGCGCGCGGCAGAATTTTTTGTCATTGTCGGACACCTGTATAAAATGGGGTCCGATGAGATATTGCGACGGTATGTACCAAAGTTTGAAAGGAGCAGTATCCTCACAAATGCTCATGGGAGCTCCGTAGGAGGGCATTATGCAGGGAGAGCGACTGTGCAAAAGATTCTACACGCAGGGTTGTAGTGGCCAACCCTCCATCAGGATTCGAAAGCAAACTGCAAAGTGTGTGATGTGTGTCAAAGGATTGGCAGGCCATCATGGAGGGATGAGCTTCCTTTGAATCCACAGATGACATTACAACGCTTTGAGAAATGGGTGATAGATTTTGTGGGACCCATCCAACCCAAAGGAAAGACGTGAGAAAAGTACATTATCATCACGACGGATTATTTGACTAGACGGGCGGAGGCACAACCAGTGAAGGATTGCATATGCACGATTGCTTCAAAGTTCCTCTTTGAGTATGTACTAACGCAATTCGAGTGCCCAAAGATTTTGATGAGTGGTCGTAGTACGCACTTTCTGAAAGAAATGATCAGTGTTCTGACGGAGGAATTTCAGGTATATCATCAGAAGATCATGCCTTATCACCTGCAGGCTAACGGGACGATGGAAGCATTCAATAAAGTGCTAGAGAATGCATTGACCAAGGTTTTCAATGCTCATCAAAGTGATTGGGACCTACGCATACCCGCATTACGATGGGCCTATCAGACGACATGCAAGAAGTTGACTGGACAAACACCCTTTAGGCTTGTATATGGTGTTGAAGCAGTGATGACCATGGAATACATTGTGCTTAGTTTGCGCATAACGACACTCACGGGTATGATGGATCGTGGAGCCCTAGAGGAGAGGCTCACGCAACTGGCTGAGCTTGAGGAAGAAATATTTCTAGTTGGATTCCACCAATAGGTCCAAAAGCAGCGCGAAAAAGCATGGCATGATCGAGACATTAAGCTATGCACATTTAAGGTAAATGACCTGGTTTGTTATATGACATCAAGTTTGATAAATTTCCAGGGAAATTCAGAATGCATTGGTTAGGGCCCTATGTCATTAAGGAGATTAGCGATGGAGGAGAGGTTCAATTGGTCAAATTGAATGGAGATCCCTTCCTAGGAAAGGTGAATAGAAGTCGCTTGAAGCCATACACTGGTGGTCCAACCATGTGACTATATGAAGGTATCACAATCTTAGCGCTCCAGGCAACTAAAAGGAGCCGCGGGACTATAAACTACACTTCCCGGGTTGGGGAACTGCGGGATTGGAGGATTGTGCAGAGCAAGGAAGTGTCACAGGGTTCGCCGCAGCACGAAGGGAGTTGTGCTACCTAGGGAGAAATCGCACAGGTCAGCCGAAAAGTGACCGTTAAAGTCACTGTTCATGATTTGATGGTAGAAATGCAGCCAAATGGAGCGGGCGACCAACATTTAAGACAAAATTTATTGGTTATATCCTCGAAACTCTACCGCAAATCCAACATTAATGAACCAAATTTGGGGGGAACGGTTAGATTTGAATTCAAAATTCCCTATAAATTACAGGTGGCTCTCCAGCGAAAAACACTTGGCATTTCGGGAATTGAGTTGTTGAGCTCTCAAGCGCACATGAATCACAAGAACTACGAACTTCTGATAGCCAGTTCATTATTTAAGACATTGTCGATGCAGACACAGGAGTTCTTGCAGAACATCGTGTCGGCACCCACAAAAGCTATAGATACTGAAGCAGAGGAGTCGGTGCCAGAAATTGAGATGGAGGTCAAAGAAGCTGCTCCCGAGGTTGCCGAAGTCCCCAAATCCCCAAGGACACCGAGACCAAAGCCGACCCAAACCAAGGAGAGTGCGAAGGATAAAAAGGGCAAGCATCCTGCAATACCAATGCGCACATCACCAAGAAGAAACCCATTGAAGCCTACTGCAAAGGAGAAGGGAAAAGCCATCAATTTTTGAGCCGAAGGAGGAAGAAATCGAAGACATCCTGATGGATGATGAGGATGTGGGAGTAGATGTGGAGAAAGTTGAAGCCCAGGGTGCTGACCCTATCACTTGGTTGCTTGAGTATGTCCTCTGTGCAAGGGCAAGGCCAAGGTGTCGAAAGACATTGATGAGAGCAAGGTCCCCTTGCAAACCCCTTTGTTGCTGGATGAAATTGTCTTCGGAGGACCGCGCTTTGGGCGGGTTCCTCTGCTAAAACTCGAAGACTGGGACTTGGCTGATCATGAGAGGTTCCCACACTTGGTGATTGAGTAGCTGATGCATCGCATTATCGACACAACCACCGGAATGACCGCATTGGAGTTGCGAAGGTGGCTCAGAGGAGTAGACAAGGTAGGGTTGCTCAACCTACTTTGGGTGCCGCACTACAACCGCACCCCAGTTACAGTATTGGTCATCAAGCAACTGTTGTGCTTGGTGCATGATGGGTGTCTGTGGCTGGAGGAGCCAATACCCATCACTAACAAGTTGATCCACAGGATCACGCGGTTTCCTTACACAGGAGAAAATCCGGCCATGATATTTGGCGGAAAAGGTGGTGAGCAGGCCCTCGCAGAGGCCATGAAAGAGAAGTTTAAGTTGGTAAAGAAGCCGTGTGGATATGCCATATCCAACATCTATGACCCTATTGTAAAGGTGGCTACGCAGATTTTAGTAGGGAAGGTGATGAGGAAGTGTCGCACCGATGAGGTATTAGTGCCTACCGTTGCGCTAGTAGCCCAGTGCACCGAAGGAGTTTAGTTCAATTGGGTAGAATATCTCCACGGTGGGTTCCTTGCGAATTGTCACGAGGCACAAGATCTCAACAAGATTTTCCACTACGCGTGGCTCTTTCTATCTATTGTGATGGTAGCATGGGAGCTGCCAGAGGAAAGCAAATTCCCTTCGGTCGCACCAGACCTACCAGAAGCAGCAAAGTATGCTTCGCTATGGGCGACCAAGGATGCACAATGCATCAAGGAGATCAAGATATTCTGGATCTTGATGGAGATGAACATCTACATGGCCATCAATCACAAACCATGGTTGTTGCCTATGATGTTTGCCAACCTGCAGGGCTACGCAGAGTTTAAAGCAGATCTTCACCATGTGGCCATCAGGGAACGAAAGGACCCTGCGTAGAAATGGTATGACTTGCCTTACCTGGCAACAGATGATTCCATTGATGCAGTACTTGATCGATGGCTGGCAGAGTGGTGTACTACAACATACTTGGCAGTGGGAGGGAGTAAGTCCACTGTGCATAGAAAGAAGGAGGAGGCCACGCTAAAGATGACGCAGCTGGCCGAGAAGAGGAAGGAGGTCGCTGGCAAGTCCTAGGTGGACCGCGATGCTACTTAGCTGACAAAGAAGCAAACGGGTGGAACAGAGTGAGGCTCTGTCAAAGGCATGAGGTCGACTTCACCTGAGACAGAGGAGGAGACGGTCGAGCAGATAGAGCAGCACGACGTGAACCCACAGGTGATGTCCACCCGCATCAAGCGTCCAAGGGAGCAGGAGAAAGGAGGGTCCAAGAAGAAATTAAAGGCTATTAAGACATCACTGGACCCAATCACGCTAACAAAAGGTGATTTGCATGACATCGGTGACACGGTGTGGGATGTTACCATGGAGGCCCTACAACAGTTTGAGCAACAACAACAAATAATCTTGGGGGCTATCCAGACAGGTTTGCAGGAGCTGCAAACCTGTGCATCATAGGCTAGCACGGTGTCCACCAGCCTTGCTATCAGCACTTCAGAAGCTGCCGAGATGCTGCGCGCGAAGGCCTCTAGCATGATTGTGCTACCTGATGGCGCATTGACTATGGAGAATGAAGATGATAGGCCCACTGCTAGTGCCCTCAAGGGAGTAGGGTTGAATCTGGTAGTAGTCCCTAGTGAAGCGCTCCACCTCTTGCAGGATGGAGTGATTGCGGAGCTGAGGACCCATGAGCACCGCGCCCTCCAAGTGATTAGTGAACAATGGATTACCAATGAGTAGATGGCACTACAACAAGACTCTGTCATCACCACTGTGACCGAGGTGACCAATCAGAACAAGCATATAATGTAGGTCATTGAGGAGGCATGCCGAATGGTCCCAAAGTTGGCCAAGCCTAAGGAAGAACCAATCGAGGTGTGCGTCCACAAGCTAGCTATGGGGGTGCACGATGCACGTATAGAAATGATGAGGGTTTAGTTGGAGTTGAACCCGCAGATCACCGAGTTACAGTTGAAGGCCCAACCTTCAACTCCACCAGAGATAAAGGAGTAGCGTGCAACCGCTGTCACGGAAGCAATAGTAGCAGTCGACAGTGCAGTAGCGGAATGCACCCAACTTTTTGAACAGTCATTCTAGTTCTTGACGAGCTTGCAGGAGGACCCTAATGTACAGTGACTAGAGAAAAAAGCACACGAGCTACAACAATGCTATGATGAGGTCAAAGGCACAACGCGAACTGTCGCACTCACACAAAGACTAGTGAAGCTGCAGGAGGCTAGGCAGCTGAAGGAATAGGGGGATGCAATACTGCACAAGCAAGCAATGTTGAAGGCACGAATAAAGCCCTGGCTGGATGAGGCTTACACGATGATAGACTCTATTGAAGGAAAGCTTGCGACTCTACAAGCAACTCAGCAAAAGCTTCAGGCTGACAGTTTAGGAGTAGTGATCGAGCAAATGGTCGAAGACACGAAACAAGCGGTCGCACAGTGCACTGCTGAGGTTGCGGTCATACAGGTCGAGCTGGGAGGTCTTCATGCTAAGATCTTCATGCCTGCTGAGTGACTCGAGGGTGAGTCACGATGTTTGTGTTGGGGGCCTCTTGGGAATGGGATCCCCCAAGGACAGTTTTGGAGCTAAAAGCCCATGTTTTGGGTCAAATTTTGTAATAAAGTTGTAAATCTGCATTTTGTGGTCGCGGAATGCGAAGTTGTCATGAGTCATAAAGGGTTGTCCACCCTTATTTTGTAAAGTAAATACGGCTGTAAAGATCTACCCTTGGTCCACGGACCATGGGATTGTATAAAAATAGCTAAGAAAGTAGGCTCTAAGTAGTTTAGATGAGTCATAGTGGTAAAAGAAGTCTTGAGCGATAAGAAGAGAAGTTTATGTTTCGAGTCTTAGTGTAGGTAGAGGCTTTGCAGCTGAGTGCGTAGAGGCCTAGGGTGGAATTCCGTAGCTAAGTGCACGGACCCCTACAACGGTGTGTGTAGGGCAGATAGATTCTGTAATCATATGAAGATATCAATAAAGAGAACAGCGTGAAAGTACCTGAACTGCAGGTTAGGGCTGAGCGAAGGCCGATCGTACCCCTTCACGGAGGTACCAAAGGGCGGAGCAAGGGGTTAAACAGATAGAGCCCTAGAACTCAATGACCTACGTGAAAATAGGAATAGAAGGAATAAACTGACATCACGACCATCTCAGGGTGCGGAAACTTGGTTCCAACATCCCCCCATACTGCTTCGGGTGAGACTTCGGTCCGCGCTCCGGGGCTGATGCTGAAAGTGCCAGCAGTGTAGGGATTTGTTTAGCTAACTAACGTTGAACCTAGGTCAGGCCCCTTCAAGCCAATAAAGATTGTGTGGCTTCATGGGGTTTCTTTCCTTTCTTTGACTTAGTCATCCTGTTACACAATTATTTCTCAGGTGAAACCTGCAAATTGAGAATACAGAGGAATGAAGAGCAATAAGAGTTAAACACAGAAGCATACAAACACATAAGGCTTTGAAATGACGGAAAGGGAAGTTTAAATGTGAATCAATCCAAATAGGCCATCAAATCTCCTTGGGCTTTGAAATCATAAATACTGTTAGAATCCTTTAATAACTGAAATCATGGCTTCGTGTGGTTATTTATTATTCATTAATATATCGCATCACAAAACCTTTTCAAATAGTAAATAAAACTTATCTTCAAGTACCCCGCCGATATGTGATAGCGATATCACTGTATCAGTTTATTAAGTATGAGAGATGTGCGATTGCGATAATCGCATTATCGCAATATCGCAATCGGTGGTTTCAGGAGTAGTGGAGAATGGATATGGGAAAATCTTTTGAGCGATTGCGAAATTGCGAGAAGTGACATGGCATTGTAGTGGGCCCATGGGTTTATTATTAAGCATGGCTTTTGTTTTTAGCTTTATGATTTTCCTTAGGCGCGTTCTTTAAGAAATAACTTTATCACAATCGGGGGAATTGGGAATGATACAAGCGGGGAGCATGTTGATACTCTTGTGATTTATTCAGACACAATATTTTAAAGAGTGTGTTTTATTATTTTGTTGGGTCTGATAGCTTATCGCATTTCACAATCAGGATGTTCCTCGATCTTATGATATATCACTTTTGTTATAAGATTGTGATGTGGGGAATTTCCTTCGTGAAGGAATATCATCAATACTTAAGCTTTTTTAAGGAATATATATGTTTTGGTTCCTGGGGGCTATCTTTTATCGCAATTGTAAGTTTCGAAAGGGTAAATGAAATTTTATTTCTTTGAAACTTTGTGACATGTGATATTGTCGGATTTTCTTTAAGGTAAGCCTTATTCAAGTCATTCAAGCTTTTATGAGGATTTGTTTATTAAAAAATCAAATTTCTTCTTGACAAAAACCCTAAACTAAACTATATTCTATGTTTTTTAATTTTTTAAGGGTCCTTATTTATTTATACTATAATCTCCTAAATCATTCATGTAAAATAAATGGGGGGTTGTTGCACAACACAACATTTGGTGATTCACTCGAAGAACCAATTATCTCTGATGATAGTGAAATTTATAAAACTTTCCTAAGTAAAAATAATTCAGGAAAGGAAAAAATATTTTCGAAATATTTAGATAAGTAACATTACTCTAAACATAAAAAACTCACTTAATTATAATTATTTTTATATCCTCTTATAGATGAAAATCCCTTTTGTCTATATCAGTTGTTAATTGGTTGTAAAGATAAAGTAGGGGGCTTTTACAACTTAGCATTTTTAATATACTCATTTTTCACAGGTAGAGCCATTGTTGTCAGCAGGCGTTCATAGCCTCGACAGAGTTACCTTTTAACCATCAATGATTCAGAATCCCATCCATATAAGAGTGTAGTCTTTAGAGATAATTTCAAAAGTATATATATACTTTATTTTTCTTTTTTGTTTATTTACTTTTCTTGTAATGACTTTTTATTACCTAAAAGCCATTTTGCTAGTTTGGTGATGAGAAGGTGAGAATTCCATTCACTGGTTGTAATTGAACTGAACAAGTTGGCTCGCGATGAGACCCCTTGTCTTAAGATTAAAATAATCATAAGTCATTAACCTGCTTTGGTATTCAATGTTGGTAATGTTAGTCTATTATTTCCCTATGAACATGGTAAGCAGGTTCGTGATGAGACCCCTTATCTTTTAAGGTTAATATATTTTTGAATTACACTCTAAAAATAGTAAAGTTAATGGATGGGGAGGATCATTGACTCCTTAAGAGTTTTGGATGACAATTTTAGAGTTGGAGATGCTTAGGTTTAAATAGTATTTACTTTGTTAAAGATAATCTTTCTTCACTGATAATAGAATAAAAGGATTTTATAAAGTTGAGGTTTTCAAAGAATTTACAACTTCATTGGAAAATGAAATTTTAGAGTTTTATGATACTTAGCTAATTTTCAAATGTTGTGATCATTTCCATAATAATTTTTACATTCAAATCGAAATATCATAAAACGTTTCAAGATATTTTATTGTAAAGCCAAAAGTGATGCTATTTAACATTATTGTCTAAGAAAACACAAAAAGTAAATGCAACAATGTTACAATAGAAGAAGTGATCTTCTAAGAAAATATTTTTTTCAAAATAAGCCCATTGACAGGAAGAGAATCTCTCTTTCCTAATAAATCTTGCAATATGAACGTTGATGGGCCTACTTATTCAGCAATTTGAAATGGTCCAAGCCACATTTTCTAGAATTTAGTATGATTTCCTTTTTCCTCATGTGCCCTCTATCGTTTAAGGATGAGATCTCCAATTTGAAAAGATTTTGTGGAAATGGAACTTGCATCAAAAGAATATTTGACTAGTTGTTGATGGTGAGTATGTGTAAGTTTGGATTTCTACCTTTCTTCTTCTAGTTTAAGAATTTGAGACTGTCTTAGTTGTAAAGAAGAAGAAAGTTTTTCTTCAATAAATTGGACTAGGGTTAATGAAGGAAGGGATAGATTTGAAGGGATGATAGCTTCTTTCCCATATACTATATTGAATGGAGAAGTGCCTATTGAGGCCTTCTGGGTTATTCAATATGCCCATAGAGAAAATGTCAAAGATTTATGCCAATTATTTTAGCTCTGATCAACAGTTCTTTTGATAATCCTTATGAGGTTCTTGTTGGTTGATTCTGCTAAACCATTTCCTTGAGGATAGTAGTTAGAAAAGTACTTAAGTTTAAAACCCCTCTTAAGAGAAAATTCAGTCATATCATTTATTGAAAAGTAAGATGCACTATCAAACATAAGTGCAGTTGGTAAGCCAAATATAGTAATAAATAATTGATCAATGAATTCAATGATAGCATCAGAATTAACTGCCTTTAGTGGAATTCCTTCCACCCACTTAGTCAAATAATTTGTAGTTGTAAGGATATGCTTATGTTTCTTTGAGGAATGAGGAACAATCTCACCTATGATATCCAATCCCCATTGTTGAAAAGGTTGTTCAACGTTGACTAGTTGCAAAGGTAAGGCAGACTTCTGTTGTCTTCCAGTAGCAGTTTGACATATTTTCCATTTCCTCACGTATTCATGGGTATCTTTGAACAAGGCTAGCTAATAGTACCCAGCATGCAGGATCTTGTGTGCAGTAGTATCTCCTCTAAAATGTCCTCCAGTAGGTCCATTGTGGAGTTCCTGCAAAACCTTCTGTGCTTCATAGTTTTCAGGGCATCTTAATAATACAGAATCATAATTTCTCTTGAATAACACATTGTCAATGATTTCATATGGATTTTCTTTTAATCTTAAAGCCCTTTTCCTTTTGTGATTGAGTTCAGGAGGAGCATATCCATTTTTCAAATAGAAAATGAGATCAACATATTGAGACTCTAAATTGTTTAGGCTTACCTCTGATATGTGTACAGTACTACCTGAGTCCTCATCTGTTGGTAGGTTGGAAGCTCCTATAAGAAATCTGCAAAAACCTTGTCCCTTGACAATTTTGGCTAGTTTAATGTCAATATCATATTCTTGCAAAGTTGTTACCCAATTTTCCCTTTTTCTCCTACTTCCTTTTGCATAAGTAATTGTCTCACTGCTGAGAATGGGACTATTATTTTAGTATGGGATTTTAGGAGAAAAGGCCTGAAGTGCTTTACATATTTGAAAACAGAAAAAGCTTTCTTTTCCACCTCTGAATAATTTAGTTCAGCACCTTGAAAATTAGAACTAAAGAAAGAGATGGGTGCTTCGATTTGTTGATCATTAAGTTGCATTAAAACAACAACATAAGATATTATAGAAGCAAAAATATACAAGATGAAATGATTGGAAAAAATTGGAGTTGTTAAAGAGGGAGCATTCATAATGGCTTGTTTGATTAAATCAAAAGCTTCTCTTTCGTTATGTCCCCACTTAAAGATTTAATTTTTCTTAATCGTAGTTTGTAATAGTGAAACAATTTGGGAAAAATCATGGACAAATCTCTTAACAAAATGTATCTCACCTAGAAAAGGCTGCATAGATTTTCTATTATGGGGCAATTTCTTTTATTATGTCTAGATCAATACAAATGCCATTTTTTGATATAATAAACCCTAGAAGCTTACCTTCATTTAGAGAAAAATAAGACTTCTTTGGATTTAATGAAATTTCATACTTTTTTCGAAGTTCAAAGATCTGCTTTAAATCATGTAAATGATTATTTCTCTTCTTGGAATAAAAATTTATATCATCCAAATAAATGAAAATAGTTTTGTTTATCAGACCTTTGAAGGCTATATCCATAGCTCTTTGGAAAGTTTCCCGTACGTTGATTAAACCAAAAAGCATTTTATAGTAGGCATAGGTTCCCCATTTAATCTTGAATGTAGTCTTTAATCTATCATCTGGATGAACCAGGATTTGATTATACCTTGAAAATACATCAAGAAAATACTTTAGTTCTAAACTAGCTACTGATTGCAGTATTTGCTCCATAGTCAGTAATGGGAAATTGTCCTTCTGACAAGATTTGTTGAGATTTCTAGAGTATATACAGATGTGAATGTCACCATTCTTCTTCCTGATAGGTACTAAGTTTGAAATCCATTTTGAATGCATAACAGGAAAGATAATATAGGCTTTAAGGAGTTTATTCAGCTCATACTTGATTTGACTTTCTAAATTGGGATGAATTTTCCTGAATTTTTGTTGTACAAGTTTGTCATTTGATATGATGGGTATGGTGTGTTGTATCATGGAGGTATCATATTATTTGAGATCATCATAGTTTTCAAGAAAAGATAACTTTATATTTTTTAAACAAATGAATAAAGGCTAATCTCTCATCAGGAGAGGTACCAAGTCCTAGATTGATGTTTTGAGGTTTCATATCAGTTCCAAGGTTTACTAGTTCAAACCTTAAGGTTGAACTTTGGAGTTTAGAATTAGAATTTTGTTTTAACTGATTATCATGCTCAGTCTCATCAATTATCTGATCGTCGTATGACCCTTCAGATGTTAAAAATATTATGATATCCTCATCATCGTTAAAGACTTGCCAATTGGTGACATTATCAGGAATGGATGGTCGACAAATTAATTCTATGGAAAACCTATCTAGATTGTAATTCTCTGATGGTATAACCTTGGATGCTATATTATCCAAAAGGTCAACACTTGTATTTTGAAGTCTAGGGATAGGAGAGATGTTGAATGCTAAAAAATGGGAAGTAAGATCCTGGACTAATGATTGGTAATGTCTTAAATGTCGAGAGAGATAATGAATGGTGTTTCTTATTTGCTTGATAACAATTTCTGAATCTCCAAAAACTTGAAGATATTTGATATCAAGGCCTATTGCTTTATACAAACCTTGAATCAGTGCCTCATATTCAGTGGTATTATTTGTGCATTCAAATTCTAACCTACATGCTAGCATGGTTTTTTCTCCTTCTGGACTAATTAATATACAACTGGCTCCTTCACCATCATTGGATTTAGATCCATCAAAATATAATGTCCAAAAAAAAAGTTTTAACTAATGGTTTATCTACAAGATTTATACATCTGGAAGAATTTGTCTATGAAAAGTTCTCAATCTAGGAAGTAACAGAGTTATCCAAAAAAAGGTGATTTTTGTGCATTGAAATTTCTTAAAAATGATTCAGTAGAGTAGTTTCCAATGATATTATTGTTAAAATCTACTGGCTCATTTTCATCTTCAAAATCAGTTACTGTGTGCTTCAAATGATTTTCTCTGTCAATTTTGATTTGACTTGGCTTTCCATTATAAGGGAGCCACATATGAGACCAATCTGTTGCAAAAGCTGTGAAGTTTCTGAGACCAGTCTCAACTAAGAATTAAACCATCTAACTCGGGAATATCAACAACTAATATATCAATTATTTAACAAACTTTTGGATAAGAAGAGAGTCTAATGGTGACTAAATTCATTTCTCCTAAGACTTCAAATTTTGTTCTATCAAGTTGCACAATGTGAACAACAGAGTTTTGGGGTGAAACATTTAATTTGGTGTAGATTGTTCTTAGCATAATGTTTGAAGCCTGAGTCTATTAAGCAGTTGTGCATATTTTTATTTAAGATTTCATAAGTCAAGAGGAAAGGGGGAGTATGTGATTTGGATCTGTCACCAAATAAGATAACATTAGTAGGATTGACCTTATTTGATGAACCATTGGTAGGTTTTGCACATTCCTCTGGAAGCTTGGGATATCACAGTAGCAGGAAGAGGAGAAGCATGAATTGAATTCATTTCTTTCAGTAATAACTTATGCTGGTGTTTAATCTTACTGAGCTCATGCAGAGAGATATTCACTCTGGTTTTCTTCATGTCCTCCACTATGTTATACTCCATGGTATCAGTTGTAGAAATTTCCCTACAAATCTCGCTCCATTGAGACCATGTAGAAAATCTGACTGTAGGTTAACTCGATAATGCAATATAACCAAAGCAGAATACTATAACCTACTTCTACTATCAATTTGCGGAAGCTTAAAGATTGAGTTGAACACATATAACCAAAAGAAGAAGAATCAATCACACAATACACATGAAAATACTTCGGGGAAAGCCTCAGCTAAAAACCCTACTATCTGTATTATCATACAAGGTGGAAATACTTAGGAATTATACAAAGCCTTAGCGCTCATAGCTAGCCAGCTCTCAGTACAATCCTCACAAATGTTCACAGGAAATCAAAGCTTCTCTCAAGCCTTCCTCTCTACCCTCCAAGCTCCTATTTCCTTGCGTTGTTCCTTTGCGATGATTCTCACCTCACCAAGTGGAACACTGCTCTCACACACTGTCAGAACTGTGCAATCCTCAAGGAATGATTCCTTCTGCATGCATGAGTTTTATTTATAAGAAAACACATGCAACTGATAGTACATTGTCCTTGTCTTTAATCTCAACTAGGTCTTTCTCAGAATAGACATGCATGAGTTTCTGATGAGGGAATCTTCAGTTAACTGGAGTACACTAGTTGAGTTCATGCATGCATCAATTGACTGTTAACTCTCTATTAGTTCCTCAAACAGTTTTGAACTAATTTAACTGGACTGAACTCAGTAAATTGAGTCAAATAATTACAACTCAAATATAACTCATCCTTATCTCCTTAATTTAAGGGATAACTCTTGCATGACTTTAGAAAGACTTATAGCTTGAATTTCTCCAACTAATTAATTTGAAACAAATTAATTAATTATTTCCAAGTAGCTGTTAAGACTAAATTCGATTTTAATTCAAGGACAAATTAATTTGGAATATTCTTGTTGCCACATTTCAACATCAGTAACTACCAAGGTTTTAGATGAAGATGGAGGATTATATGAGGATGGAGTTGGTTTAAGATATTTAGGAGAATACTTTTTACTAGCCACTTTATCATTGGTACCAGAGGTTGAGGGATTTTTCTTTTGATTTGATCAAGTTGAATCAGTAGGGACCTTACTCCTAGTGCTAACAAGTAGAGCTTCTTGTTCATCCTCGTCATCAGAATCAGGGAGGATAAAATCCCACATTCCATTTACTTCAACCAATTATTCATCTTTAGTCTCTTCATCAGTCAATGTAGTTTCTTCTTCATCTTCGTCTAAATCAGATTCAACATTGGATATTGTGTTTGGTGGTTGAGGATTAGATGCCTGATTCCTCTTGAAAGATCTAAAAGGTTTCTTAGAAGAGGATTCAACTACCTATTTCTTAATCTATACCATTTCATTTGACATGGTTTTAAGGACTTTTTGTAGGCCTTCAAGATCAAAAGGATCCTTAGGGGCTTTCTTCTTTGATTCATCCTTAAATGTAACCTTTTTCATTTTCCTATCTTCCTGGGTTGTCTTCTTTTCCAATGCAACTATTCTCTTTTCTACAAATATGGCTTCTTTCATGTTTTCTACCAAATTAGCCTTATTGGCTCTATCATAAAAATTTCTATATTGGAAGGAAGAGAAGAAATATACCACTTGACTGGACATCAACACCAGGGCTTGATGTGGCTAGGATTTTGATTAGCAAATTAATGAATATGGAATTTAAATCTTTGATCTTTTCACCTGACTTAGCTTTTAAATTAGAAAGATCATTGATAAGGGATGTGCGGTCATCACCAAATTTGGCTAAAAATTGCTCTTCAAACATGTCCCAATCAGTAATAGCTCCTGGTGATAATGAAAATACCATGAGCTTGCTGATTCTTGGAGGGTGTAGGGAAATAATCTTACTACACAATCTTCTTCGGCCACTCCATTAAGATTAATAGCTAACATATAATTATGGAGATGTTCTTCAGCAGGAAATCCATCATCAAGTTTAAATTTCGACAGCCATCTTTTAGGATTCTTAGGTAGATCATGGAGGGGTGGTGCCATTTGTACAGCTCTAGGATTGGCCCATGGTGTGACTGGTGGTAGTTGTTGTGGTTGTTGACCTGCCATAATTGGAGTTTGAGGGGAAGTGGATATTGAGGGAATTTTTTTGGAAGAAGATACACGTTATGTACTTGGGCTAAATGAACTAGCACGAGTACCTTGAGAAGAATGGGTATTAAGAGGAATGAATGGAGGGAATGAAGGTGTTTGTGGAGGGGAATTTGATAAAACCTCACTAGTTGATGTCTGTGACTTAGATTTCTTAGTCTTCTTTCTGAAAGAAGGAAGAGGAAATTCAAATGGAGGAACTCCAAGCTTTTCTCTTTGAGAACGAGTTAGAATCCGAGTAGGCTGCAAAATAGAAGTGATACTTCCTTCAGATGCTTTAGATGGCATAGGCTTTTTTGCTAAAATAGAGATTTCCTCTAATTTATTTATTAAAGTTTGGACCTCAGGTGATTCAGGATTATAATCTGAAGAAGGTATTTTAGGAAATGTACTAGGATATTTCGGAGGTGACTGCTCAACTTCTAATCTAGAAATAGGAGTTTTAGATGAGGATCTAGAAGTTGGAGGTGATCTTGAGGGGGAGTGACTCTTGGAATGGCTTGTTAATTTAGATTGAGTTCTCTTTTCCATTCATAGTCTTGGCCCTCCTTCTAGCGCCAAAATGTTGAAGCCTCGAAAATCGCTACAACAACATGGGGGAAAACCACCCGGTTAGGGACTTGAATATTATCCCTTATCCATTTGGATTAGTGGCTCCAACTAGATATAATGGGACCAGTTTCCCAATAAAAATGTGATAAGATGGATAGGGTGTTGATTACCAAAAACTAAGTGATAGATGGGGTGGTTTTCAACTGAAATACATATATATTTAACCTATCTATATATTACCCGAGATTTTACTTATACTTATGCGATCTACAATGATTATCTTTAGTGTATGATAATGAAGATTAATCAAACACTAACAGAAATGAAAAGCCTTTAAATAATTATTTTGATTAAATAGTTAATCAAAATATTTGTTAAACATATATCACATCAAATATCGTTCAAACATTTTCTCATTAGTGTATTAAATATTACAGTCCAAGCATGTTCAGAAGTGAATGAATATAAAACTGCATGAAAAGATATACATATGATAAACACTATAAGGACAAATGGCTAGTAATTCATAAACAAATAAATACACAATGATAGAAGTACCCGATGGATATAACTCTACTCATGAAGTAAATAGCTCCAGTCCAGTCTTTTTCATTAAGATGCTTTCCAAAAGTACAAAAGTGCAAGCTTCCAAAAGCCTTCTTCACAAAACTCGAGGACTCTAATCCAGTCATTCTACTAGGATAAACTTTAAAAGCTTTTAAAGTGTTTCTTTATAAAATTTGGGACCCTTTCTTCAAAGAAATGAAAGGGTTTACATAATAAAAATAAAGTACAAAAATATATATTACATGAAATTTCTGAGGAGGTTTAAACAACTCTCCTTAAAATAAGTGACATAATTACATAAAACATAAATTATTAAAATGATGATCTCAAGGTTGTAATGGTGTCTATTCCTTCATTCGTTGTCTAAGCTCATAGATATCCATCATCGGCTTGACCTTAGGAGGCTGACTTGTCCTCATGCACAGATGCCCAATATACATTGCATCTGAGAGAGTAAGAAGCATGTGCATGGATGAGTCAGCGAGGCAGCGTAGGATTAGCCACTCACTTTGTGGCTTTACCAGATATCTCCAATATACTTCCCAGTCAAGTTTTTTTAGCTGTTTAATTGCCTCTTCTCTCACTGTGAAAGTTTCTTGCTAGTGTGTTTCTAGGGCTCTCATATCGGGGAGACTCCCGAGTGGGAATTCTTGTACCAAATTAGCATTGTGCAAATTATCATTGATGGTTTCAACGATATTATTTGTAGCATCAGTCGCTATTGAAACTGCTCTTTTTGCCTGCTTTAGTTGAATATCCCAATCAGTAAAGAGGATGTATTTATGATATTCCTCTATCCTGGGAAGATCTACTACTCTACCCTATGGAGTACCCTGCCATGTTATGTACCCTAAAATCTTATCATCAATCTCATTAAAAGTGATCCTCAGATCAGATGCTTGATTCCTCAGTGAATCACTTTGCTTGCACATTGGATTGATGACTGATAGCTTTTGACAGAATGTCGTATGTTGCTTAGATAATAAATAATTCAGTCCTAATGCTTCTTTTATAAAATCCTCAATCTTAGGATTATCTTTCAACTAATCCATAGAAAACTGTAGCTATTGTATTTGAGTATCTTTGGCACTTGTTTCTACTTGATACTGAAGCTTCAATTGGCCAAAGCTTTGTTGTAATTGGGTCATTTGTGCCTACATTTGATGGTCGACACTCTATCTCTCTTCTGCCAACTGTTGCTCTAGCTGTTGTATTCTTTCATCTTTGTCTGTTACCAATTTTTTGAATTCCATTGCCTTGTCAATAGTAGCAGATGAATAAGAACCTGCAAACTGTGATATTTTTGTCAAATTGTCTAAAGGATCCATGGGGGTATCCTTCCACACTACATCCATGGGTTCATTATTAGGAATTATTGCTGATAATGCTTCTATTTTCCTCCTTTACCTCTATCTTTTTACTACATCCCGATGCTTGGGACTATAAAAAACATCAATATGAGGGATTTCCTCCACTCCGAGAACAAATTTGGTTTAAGGGAACATCGAGATGATATCAACTTCTTTTGTGGTAAAAAAAAATTGGTAACCCTTCCCGTGAGCGAGATATGTCCAATTTTTTCGAATGTGTTGAATGTTGTTTCCATTTCAACATATTTTTCTCCTTGTTGTCCTCTTAGTTGTTGGTCAAATTGTTTCCATGCCTCATCCAATTCATTTTTCAGAGGGGATTCATCTGTATGCACTTTAGTGGAAACATATTCCACTTCTTTCTCCTTTGAGATCTTTTCTTATTCCTTCTTAGTGTCCTTTTTTGGACTCTTCTATGAGTTGTGCTCTGGGCTTTTCACTGGGATTTTCTCTGAGTCATGCTCTGAATCATGTTCTAAAATTTGTGTCGATTTCTACTTTGAATTTTGTTCAGAACCTTGTTTTAATTTCTTCTCTGAATTATGATCAGAACTATGTTCCAAGCCCTTTTCTAAGCTTTGGCTTGAGCTCTGTTCCTTTTTGACATTTGGTTGAGGGGTCTGTAATAGATCCAAAGGGACCTTTTGTAATATTTTCTTTCTGTACTGGTGGAATCGAGCTAACTCTTGTGAGTTGGATCTCAAAGTAGCCAAATGTTGCACTTGTGAAAACAACTCAGTTGACTCAAACAAGTCATCAAAATCATCATCCTCATGGCTAAATTGTCTTATTTTCACTGAAGCAATGAAGTTCTGTGTGACCTTATTAGGGTCAAATTGTCTTCTAGGAATGATGGCAAGATTTAAACATGTAATGTGGTCAATTTCAAGCGCAACATGCTTGAAATCATGTAATGCATAAAAATTACATTAGAGGGGAAAGGAAGGCCAAAGAGATTTTTTAGATTCTTTTAAGGTATTGGTTATCCCATCCCCTACATTTTGGTAAGAAATTTCTCTAGCAAGCAGTTTATCTGGTACATACCATGGGAGAACATGGGGAGGTGTTATGCTTCCAAAGACTTGGACATAAGTAAATAGTTCTTCCCCAAACCACCTACCTATTGGTAAAATATCAATCCTGGCCTCATTAGATAACCTTGGGGCCCTCTTGTCAAAAACATTTTGGTGTATGGGTAGCATAATTCCTTGGCAAATTTTGTAGAAATGGGTTTGGAAATTGGATTCCCACGGGATTTTTTGATATATATGAATGGGGGTAGGATCTTGAATAGGCCATTTCACCCCATAGTTGGGAATTTCGTAGTGAAATAGAACATAATGTAGGCACTCATAACAAATGGTGGGATTGTTCTAGAGGTGACATATCGGTGTTGTCTATATTCCCAAATTTGTCAAGCAAGGTTTTTAGATAAGACAGTGCCCCAATCCATTATAAAAGATTTTACTGCTGCATCAATTAGGGGAAACCACTCAAAAGATAATTTGGTGGTATCAATATCAAAACAATATACACATTATAGCTGTGATATAAGAGTAGGGAGCAGTGAGAGATGATATAGAATACATACCTGGTTTCTCATATTTTTGTTTGTTTGAATTGGACCTCCATTGCTTAATTGGGTCTGATGGTTCTTCATTCTTGGCTGCGAAATGATCGAGGAAGGCTTTATCATACACCTTTGTGGGTCTGGTATATGATACATTCTCTTCAATTATTCTGTTGTGAAGAACCCAATAATTGTTTGCCTTGAGGTCTGGAATACCCGGTCGGCAATGTTAACATTGTATATTATCCATTTTACCATATCGGTGTATGGTAAAATCTTAGGTCTAGCAACAATTCTCTAAAGGAAAGAACTTGCAACTTCAAAGTGGGAGGCTTCAGAAGAGGTAGTGGCATTTGTTGTTGCTTTACTTTGAATTATCATAGGACCCTCACTCTCCAGCAACTGGTACATAGTTTCCCATGAGGAAGTATCGTTGTCGATAGTGCATGTTGTGTCTGAGAACAATGGGGGAATTTATGTTACATCAGATGTAGAAGATTGTGTGGCTTTGCTAGGTTTCTTTCCTTTCTTTTACTTAGTAATCCTGTTACACAATTCTTTCTAGGGCAAAACTTGAAAATTGAGAATACAGAGGAATGAAGAGCAATAGGAGTTAAATGTGGAAGCATACAAACACATAAGGCTTTGAAATGATGAAAAGGGAAGTTTAAATTCGAATCAATCCAAACAGGTCATCAAATCTCCTTGGGCTTTGAAATCATAAATACCGTTAGAATCCTTTAATAACTGAAATCATGGCTTCACGTGGTTATTTATTATTCATTAATATATCGCATCGAAAATCCTTTTCAAATGATAAATAAAACTTATCTTCAAGTACCCAACCGGTATGCGATAATGATATCACTATATCGGTTTATTAAGTATGAGAGATGTGCGATCTTGATAATCACATTATCGCAATTGGCAGTTTCGAGAGTAGCGGAGAATGGATATGGGTGAAAGCTTTTGAGCGATTGCGAAATTATGAGAAGTGATGTGGCATTATAGTGGGCCCATGGGTTTATTAATAAGCACAACTTTTGTTTTTAGCTTTATGATTTTCCTTAGGCGCGTTCCTTAAGAAATAGATTTATTGGAATCAAGGGGAATTGGGATGATACAAGCAGGTAGCATGTTGATACTCTTGCAATTTATCTGGATGCAATATTTTAAAGAGTGTGTTTTATTATTTTTTCGGGTCTGGTAGCTTATAGCATTTCAAAATCAGGATGTTCCTTGATCTTATGATATATTACTTTTTTTATAATATTGCGATGCGGGGAATTTCCGTCGTGAAGGAATATCATCAATACTTAAGATTTTTTAAAGAATATATATGTTTTGGTTCCTAGGGGTTATCTTTTATCACAATCATAAGTTTCAAAAGGGTAAATGAAACTTTGTGACATGCGATATTGTCATATTTTATTTAAGGTAAGCCTTATTCAAGATTTTATGAGGATTTGTTTATTAAAAAATCAAATTTCTTCTTAACAAAAACCTTAAACTAAACTATATTCCTATGTTTTTTAATTTTTTAAGGGTCCCTAGTTATTTATACAATAATCTCCTAAGTCATTCATGCAAAATAAATGGGGGGTTGCTGCATAGCACAACAGAAGCCAAAGCTTCATTTGTCGCTTCTCCTGAGGGCTTCTTTCCATCCTTCTTGTGTGGACACTTCGTGGCATAGTGTCCCAGGTCATGACAGTGAAAGCACTTAATCTTCGACAAATATTTCTTCTTGTTGCCCTGATTGGAACCCCCTTTGGATTGGGATTTCTTCCCTTTCCCTTTCTTTTCCTTTGCATCCAAGGCATAGTTCTCCTCATCATCATGCTTGGATGAGGTTCCATCTCTTATGCTCTACCTTATCTCTTCTTGTACCAAATACGACCACACTCGTTCCCAATTTGGTAGCTTCTCCCTCCCATTTACCGAAACTTGGTAGTTGTGCCAACTCTTGGGAAGGCCTAGAAGTGTTAGGCTTACCAAATCCTCTTCTAAAACTGTAATACCAACACTCCCAAGTTCATCCTGACATTGGGTGAACCTGCTCAGGTACTGTGGTATTGTGTCGCCCTTTTCCATCTTGATCTTCTGAAGCTTGTCCTTCATTTCCAGCTTCATGTGGTCACTTTTTTTATGAAACAAGTTTGTCAAGGCTTGCCACATTGCATACAGAGTCTCTATCTTGTGGATATCCGAGACAATGTGAGCTTGAAATCTCTCCAATATGATCCTCCTCACCTTTGCTATACACTTCTTCCATTCAACCAGACCTTGAGCATCAAATGTTGGAGGCTTCATAATATTAGTATCTATGAATTCCTTCAACCCATTATCTTCCAACACTGCTTCCATCCTTCCCTTATGCAATATAATTCGAGCTACCCTCAAGGGAATACTCGATTCTCAGTCCATGGAAATGCATCTTGCTAGTTCTGAAGAATGATCCCTGAAATTCAATTTACCTGCAAAGACAACTTCAAATTCTCCTCTCCTATTGTGATTCTTGCTTTGATACCATGTATAAATTCCTTGTAGATTCAAAATACTTATGTAATTTTCTAAAACAAAAGACTTGATTCTACTCTACTCATCAGAGGAAACAACTAAACAGTCAAGAAATCACAACATAAACATGAGACAAAATTCAATCACATATGCTTAGAGATTTATCTAAAGGGAAAGAAAATGCTGAAAAACCCTTCCTATATGTATTGCATTAATAAGAAAATATATGAGAAATATAATGCTTGCTCAAGCTTGAGAAACCTTTGCACTAGTATAATCTATCTCACTACTTCACAGACTAACCTTGGCCAATACTTAGCCATATTTATGCTTGCATAAGTGCATATTTCCTTACGTTGTTCAATAAGGAATTAGACTCCTATTAATTTTTAGAAATTTCCTTTTGGAATTGTGCAATTCCTTTAGGCCTTTCTTTGACTGCATGCACCACCTGTACAACCCGGAAAATTATACAATTGATAGTACACTAACTTTGAACTCCAATATCAACTAGGTAAATCGATTTATCTGCATGCATCAATTATTCTGGGCTGATTGTTGTGTTAACTGAAATATCAGTTGAAGTTACACCCCACTACTGGACCATCCACTAGTTCTTAATCACTTAGAACTAGTTAAACTCATACTAACTCAGATTAACTGAACTTGATTGCTATAAATTAGAAATAAATCATAACTAAACATAACTCAAGTGTCTCCAAATCGAATTAACTAGGTTAACTAAGCAACAAGGCCATATCACCTCAGTTAACTACTTACAAGTATTTTTATGAGATTAGAATTCAAAATTCTCATAATTAATTTTGGGAAAAATTAAATTATGAATTTCTTGACTCATTATCAGTACACTTGGGCCTACTCCACCTTTGACTCCTTTCTCTTCTAGAGGCAACAACACATATTTGTGTTTGTCATTTTCGAAAGTATAAGTATTTCTCCTTCCATCATGAACAATGCCTCTTTCATATTGCCACAGTCTCCCCAACAAGCTGAGACCGACATCCATGGGCATGATTTCACATAGCAATTTATATTGGTATTTACCAATCTGAAATTTGACTCTATGTTTTTCACTCACCAAAATGTGATTTCCTTTTTGAAACTAAGACACTCAATATGGAGTAGGATGCACCATCCTTTGCAATCCTAGATTTTTCACCATCTCTATAGAGACAATATTATTAGTGCTACCACTATCAATGACCATTTTAAAACATTTTCCCTTGGATTTCACATTGTTCTGAATAGACTTCTCCTTTGGGATGGTTCATGGGGTTCCTTCTCATCTTTGACCAAGATTCTCTTCAGCATCAATGAATCACCCATTTCACGGTATGCTATTTTACTTCTGTATTTGTTGTCTCATCTTTAGCTTTTGCAATATGTGCTCCTCTTTCATTTGTTGACTTGTTCTTAGGACAGTTCCATGACATATGTCATGTTTTCCTGCATATATAATATATGATTTATCTATCTTTTCCTTTTCCTTTGGAGAAAAAAATTCAACGCCTTGGTTCTTGTCCTATAGGAGATTAGCTTCTAGAACTCTATACTTCTTCTCTTGGAGTCTAGAAACTTCCTCTACTAGAATATCCTTTTCCTTTGGATAGACTCCTTCCTTTACTCCTTTGGCTTCGTTTTCTAGCTGATTTCTCTTATGCTCTTAATGTTACCTGATAGGAATCCTCCACTATCTTTAGGGAATTTCATCTTCGATCTCATACCTTAGACCACTTATGTATCTAAACACTTTCTCAACATATTCCTTTATGTGACCTACTATAATGTTCAACCTATAAAAGTTTCAATGTACTCCTTCATCTTCATAGATTTATGCCTCAAGTTTTGTAGTTGCCTAAATAAGTTAAACTAATTATTGAATGGTGTTTTCATTGATGTTAACATTTCTTAATGAATTCTCTTAATATTTGTCTAATTTTTCGTGAATTACAAGCTCCATTGGGAAAATCCCCTGGAAAACCCTAGAATCCCTGAATTGGTTGAGGATTTTGAAGATTAAAAGCAATAAATTTTCCTTGTATATTATCATCATTGGATAGCCTTCGTCATCCCTATTCCATTGGTATGTTGAGCACCATGAGAAGCCTCACGGTTTGAGAGATATGATAGTTTGAAGTTGAAGCCCCAATTTGTGGCTCAAAAACCCAAAGGGTTGTTGATGTGGTAGATTTTCTTTGATCCCAAAGTGTGAATTATGTGGCAATCAAGATAGATGATGATGTGGCAGCCCTTCTTTGGCCAAGCAAATAATGAGGCTCTTCTCCAAATCATTCCTATGGAAAAAGGATATTTTTGGAAGTCTTTTCAAGAATATTTTATATTCAAAGAGTTTTTCCCACCAAAGGCCTTGAATTTGAAAAGGGGCTTTCTCTCCAAAAATTTCAAATAGAATTCTTTTGGCTCCATAAATTTTAAAATTTTAAATTCATGTCCCTCTAAAGGTTGAGTTAGATCAAATCTTGGAGACAACTATCCGGTCAAAAGAAAACTATTTAAAGGCATTCAATAGCCCTCCCTATACAAACATTTGATGCAAATTATTTGATGTAATCAAGATCTGAATTTTTTTTTCGACCTTGTGGTATTTTGAAAATTAGACGAGAGGGTTTTAAAGTTCCTTTTAGATTGAATTGTGTTTCATTGTATTTTCTCTTACTGAAAAGAAGGTTACGACCTTGTTTAGGGCATCAATTCAGAGCTTATACACCTGCTATCCTTGAAGGAACTAGCGAAAGAAGTCCCTTGTCCTTGCAACTTGTTTGAGCATCTGCTTGAAGTTGTTTGTGGCCTTTCTACACATATATCTATAAATTTTTTCATATCCTTTAAACTTCGTAGTTATTTCTAGTTAGGGAAAGGACATATGAATATTTTAGATCTATTTCAAACCTGTGGATAAGAGTTTCACTCAATGTTTGATTCTTAAAGATGGGATAGATCTATTTTGGAACATCCCGTGACCTAAGTCTACTTTGAATACATTGAAGTTTGGCAGACCTGAATATCAAGAATAATTCTAATTCATGACATAGTTCTTAAATGTGTGAAGTTAGTTGGTGTCATTAGGTATGCAACTCCTTTCAAATCAAATTTCTTTCTATGTTTAAGACTTGAACTGTCACCTTGCGGATTTGTGAAGAATCAACAAATGGCTATAGTTTTTGGCCCAATGTCCTGATTGAAGCTATTATTCAAGTATCATTATAATGACAACATTTAACAAGGTATGGTTTTTGCAACATTTGAGCCTTGTAGTCATAATGAAACTGTATTGATTTGAAGGCACAATTTTTGGCAACAAGACAGGGGATTGAAGATGCTTGGTTGAATATTTCTTTGAATGAGGACTGTGGAAGAATCACTATAAGTGACTCCAATTCTTGAAGTCAATTTTTCAAGTTTCAAGTAGCACTAATTAACAACAATTTGAAGTCATAGTAGTAGATATATAGTTGGAAACAATCCCTTCACAATTCACCTCTATTGTAGTACTTTATCATCTCGAATAAGGCAGTAAGATTTTGTTGTAGTCAAGACCTCTTCGAGATATGGTAACATAGTCACATCATTAAAGGGTATGCACTTACTGTAAGGGTTTTGGCACAATTGTTTATCGCTTCATTAATATCGTGTGAGACAATCATATTTGTATAATTAACAATAATGAACCTTATACAGTATAGTAGTAATGTGATGCAAATGACAGTGACAATTGAAGCATGAACTGTGATATGAAAATATATGAAAGATTGATCTTTTGATATAACATGACAGATGACCTATATAAGTGACATAGATTTAGTGACCTTATTCATAGTAATAAATGATGATAATAATGATACTTGATGTGTGAGGTGTAATGAGAGTGATGTATATGAGGCATGTGACATGTGATAGTGACCCAGCTCTATGATAAATGTGATTGATATCAATGAAAGAGAACCTTGATGTGGCAAGAAACATTTTGTGTCAATTGACAATTATGCATTGCTTGATATGACGTATTATAGTAAGGGATATGACACTCTGATAGTAATGTCTAGATTGTGGTATGACAGTGACAGTGATATAACAACATTTGCAACAGTGACATTGGGAACATGCGATATCCTTTGAGACATTATTCTTAAAGAATCTTGACAACAAGTGATATTTTTGTTTATATGAAACTGACTTTGACAGAAGTTAGTAAGACAATGATATGATATTATGTCAATGATAATGTTATGCAGGATTTATGACTGTGGATAGAAATATCTCCCCTAGGTTTGGTGGCTAACCTAGAACAACAGAATGACAAAGGACTCAATTTTCTCCTTTAAGTAAGTATATGAGGGGAAGAAAGCTACTTGGAATCTATCGTATGTTTTCTCCTTATTTGGCTTGAATGCTCCAATCCTAGCTCCAACTGCCAAAATTAGAACCTGCACAACCAGATAACACAAGTGAGGAAACTATGAGATCTATGTAGCATCATCTATCTACTTCATTCAACAGATCAACATGGTATTGAAATGTATGAAATAATGACATCACATATATGAAAATAAAAGAACTCTTTGTATTGGTATAAATGGAGTGAGTTACAACCATAAATAGGTGTTGATCTTGTAGAAGAGCTCCTCCAAGTTAATGACTTGTCCTTCCTTTGTCACAAAGTGTACCACCAATCACCCTAAATGCATGAAAGGATAACTCTCACAACAACAACATAAGGATATAATCACTCTCCAAATGCCAACCCCTTGCATATGGAAGGCTCTAAATATATAGAGGAGTGAGGTAAGTTAGGAGTTCTTATCCTTTTACCAATATTGGGATTAAGATCCGCTCTTGATGGGAGGATGAGATCTAAGGATAAGGGATGGAAACTCCAAGGTAGGATAGGATAGGATTCAAAAGTTTTATCTGAGGTACATGGTTACAACATATCCTGGAAGCTTCTAGAAATAGAGGCTTTGGGATTCTCTCTCTCTTTTTCCGGATTTCTAGAACCAATGCAGGTGCAAGGAGAGAAACCTGTAGGTGATCAACGCAAGCCACAATGGAGTGTTCATAAATCTAGGGCATCAATAGTTAGGTGATTTTTCTTCGATTAGTAACTCCTTGTCAATACTTTTTACTTCTTTAGATTAGGATCTTCTTTTACTTAGATTATTAGTGTTCTTCTTCATCAAACAACTACCAATGCATGAACATAAATAGACAAGAGACACAGAATGTAGGCTATTAGTCAAGGCCAAAACCTCTCACTCTTTGAGGGGAAAACCCACACAAATTCTTCTTATAAAGATTCCAATTGAAAAATACCAAGACCAAGACTCTAACCTAGTTGCCACTTCAAGACCAAGACACTAGTTCTCTTGACTATCTTCTACTCTTTTCTTCTTCTTGACTCCTCTTCCGTTTTTATTGTATTAGCACTGAGATCATCTCCTATCTGAGCATACTATGATGGAAACGAATTATAGACACACTTGAGATGGTACTGAAACACATCATTGTAGTGTCACTAAAATTTTGTCACTGTAGCATCACGGAAACACTATGATATATCACTAAACAATATCTTCTTCATAACACCTAACTATAGACTCTATTATAGCAACGAACTGTGGCTTCTACATAGCATCAAACTGTAATATATATACCCTTGTCTGAACTGTGTTCCTCTATTGTAGCACTGAGACCTTCTCTTAGAAATATGAACTTCTATTTCTGTGATAAGCCCAAAAATATTGTCACTATCCATTCATCATCTATCTAAGTTCCTTCTATACCTTGACATCTGAACTTATCACTTTTCTTGTTTTGAATTTCAAAGATATTCGAGCTTTATGACTGTGTAACTGTGAAGACCCTTCACACATATATATAGTGGTTTTTCCTATATAAATAAGCTGAAATGTGTATATGAATAAGTGTGTCTCCATATGGTGAAGCCAACATGAGTTGTTCACTTCATCTAGAGGCCGACTTGAAGAGGAGTAACTAGTGCTTGTCTTGGAGGGTTATTTAACAATCCTATAGACTTTTATATATATATCTATATTTTTGTAACATGCCTAAGAAGGGTTCTTCATACAAGACATTGACTCTTATTGACAAATCCAAAAGGCTCACAATGGGAGCCATCTAAAAATAAAATCCCTTGCTCATGAAACCCATGAAGAAGGCATTACAATAATAATTTTATTTTTCTTCTTTGAAATAATAGCAATTACATGTCATTATGAAGACTGAACCTAGTTACACTTTTCAACACTCCCTCTTAAATAGGGAGGTGTTCATAATGATACTTGGTCATTCTCAATCTGAAGAATTTCTTATAAGAAAAATCAGATTGGTAACACATCTGTATAGCATCATATCAACCAACATTGTCACATATAAATGCCTTGACCAACAACTCTATCTCTCCATAAGGTCTGATCTCAATTTTGGTGAGACTAATGATTTATAGACACTCTCATCATTGTCTCTCCTAAAACATACCCCACCCGGGTTCTCATGGTGTGTTCCATCAAGACTATTCTTAGCTTGCATTCACATTCCTCAAATAATATTGGTCCTCTACGACTACTATTATCTTGTATGCCCTATCTCATCCTCAAATAGCGTCAGATGCCAGATGATTACCCAATCCTCCATTTTGTCTTCCAAAGTGAAGACCAAAATAATGTGTCTATCTCCCCCTCTCAATTAGGGAGGACATATCTATTCCACTAAAGGAATGTACCTAAGCTCCCTCTTAGCTCATTAATTTCCAAGTTTCTTCCAAGTAAGAAACTTACTTCTAGGCTCCATCTTAATTAGGGATCTATAACAACTTCCCAGGTGGAGATGAACAAACAACCATCTTCTTGAAGAGATCCTTCCTTCAATGTCATGAATTTATTTGTCATAGAGTATTAATCCTTTCAGACTTATTCATAGGCACAAACCATCCATCACTTTCATCCATGAGTCATTCATGTCATCATTCCTTTCATTGTTAAGTGATCCATAAGTCTACATATGGCCTTTCTTCATGTTATCTTCTTCGGAATGATCTTACATCCCTTTACATGGTCCTTCTTGGAAGACATCCATAGTTCTTCCCTTGGTAGACATACATAGACCCATCCAGATATTGTTCAAAAATAAGAAATGAACGCTTCAATCAAAATTACCTTTGTGATGGTTTTTCATCATGAAATATTCCTGTAGGCATCAACATCCTGCATACATGTTAACACATCTTCTAAAGATATATATATTGTCAAGGGTCTCCATATATTCTAGACTTCCATCAGAGTCTTCATATCTTTCTGGTAGATTTCATAATCAAATCTTTCATTCTCAGATGTTGAATTCCTTCTTCCATGGTTGCATAGTCTACGATCTCTTCCTTTATTTCTTCACACATGGAATTCCCAAGAACTTCCAATAAGAGTTCCTCTAGTTGTTGTCAACCACCTCATATTCCATATGAGGACATATTATGTTTATTTCATCTAGTGTGACCCATGCCTTTTGACATCCTTTCATGGGAGGAGATTCCTTTGATCATGCTTCTCAAGATAGAGAAGTGATCCATGTTACCTACAACCATACAACATGACTTTATAATATTGAATACAAGCATACATACATCATTTACCTTTAGCCATCTAGGCTTCTTTCAACAACTTCCTTGATTGAAAAGAGATTCAACCCCTTGATCTGCTTCATCTCTTATGTCATCATACCATCATCCCATGAATTCCACAAGTTCAAGTTCCTGATGAAACACATGCTTCCTCTCTAGATCGGTGAACCTTCCGATGAGGATTCCATTAGAGAATCTTGAGGATCTTATATATCCCTGTCTAGCAGATACTTCCTTTTGATGTATGATGGACCTTGTCCTAGATGACTTCTTCCTTTAATGAGGTTCCTAAGAGGTATATCCTTCATATTTGACTGCCATAGATTTTGTTTCAGGAATCCTTCATGTTTCCTATGATGATGTCACGAGTTCTTACTTCTAATGATTTTCCTCTTGAACTTCCTTTACTTCTTTTGTGATATGGACTTCTTTTCTATATTTCTTTTTATTTACCTTCTTGAGCTTAGGAAAATATTTCCTGTAATGCTCATAGCATTGAATCTTAGCTATGTTCTTCTTTCCTTTTTGAGGACCAAATATTCCAAACTTCCCCTTCCGTTTGGAAAATGTTTGAACCCCTTTGCCCTCAACCTGTCTTCTTTTATCTTGCATAAAACCACAAGTTATTGAATGGAACAACTTTCTTATTCTTATAGACATATGTTACCTTGTACATCAGTTAGTACATTTATAAAAATGAGAATTATCTCCTTATTTAATATTGTCTCCCCCAGATCTTGCAGTTGAGATCTTATGAAGATATTCCTACATCCTTTGATAGCTTCAATTTGTGTAGATCAGATCTAATTGATATAACCTTTATTATTTCATCTTCAGAGAATAGTTCTACCATCTTATCATATATCTCTTTGATGTCTCCAATCCTACTATATAGGGAATGAGGGGACTTTTGATTGATTTCATAAGAATTCCTTGAGCCCTTTGATCCCTTTCCATGTATTCATATTATGCTTGACCTTCGGATGGTTTGTAGACTTTTCCATTGATATGATCAATGACTTCACTTTCTTCAAGAACTATGTCTATCCTCCTTTTTCATGCAAGGAAGTTCAATGATCCAACTAGCTTATAGATCTCCTTGCAAAACGAAGTCATTTTACTAGATTAGATTATAGAATAAAAGATACTTACTTGACAAGTGAAGATGAAATCTTAAACTTGATCCCTTTTATGGTGGTTGATTAAGATATAATAGTTCCCTTTTGGATGATCTTATTCCAAATGAAATCCCTTCTTCAATAAAAGGAGATTGCCCCTTTTATGATGACGACACATTTTGATATAACTTCATTCGTTGATGGTGATTGATGGGGATGTCTTGATGCTTCCTTGAGTGATCTTATTTAAGGATAAGGGATGGGTCCTTCAATGAGAAGGAATTTTCCATATATCCTTTTGAATATTTTAGCCTTCCTTGGATAAGTAGCCTTCAAGATACTTCGATGTCTTTAGTGGTAAATGAGTGTAGATCCAGAAATACTTCTAAGGTTTCAACTTTCTCCAAGATGATGTGATCTTTGTCCTTGAAGTGCTTATCTTGGATGTATATGCTTTGAGCTACCTTGCTTTATAGATCTCTTCAGCTTGATGGGGGCCTTTGTGGTTGATCTGTTAATGGAAAAGGTATTATAGACTATGTGTGAATTTTCTTATGTTACTTAGTGCAATGGATCGAAAATATTGTGAATAACATAAACACATAAACAAGTTGAAAACACATTCAAACATATAAACACACACAAATTTAATAAAGGAGTTCACCAGACATTCTGGCTACGTATCCTGGTCCTTTCGCTTCTAGTGCTGACCTCTTTATTTTGTCTTCAAAATGCTGTTACAGGGATGAGCTCAAAAATAGAGTCTCAAATAAGAAAATGGACCTCACCACTGCGTTCGGCTCGAAATTTCGAGTCAAATGAGTATAAAATTGACCATATTTGGCCATTGTGACCTCCAGAC
This sequence comes from Pinus tabuliformis, assembly GCA_031772625.1. NCBI lineage: Eukaryota > Viridiplantae > Streptophyta > Pinopsida > Pinales > Pinaceae > Pinus > Pinus tabuliformis. The sequence goes on from CM062819.1 coordinate 478,857,233, forward strand.
CCCCTGGAATGGTCCAAAACTACTTTTGTCCCTGAAAAACCACCCTCTGTTTGGAAAAAACCACCTTGGCCTTTGCAAAATCACCTCGGACTGCGCGCTAGTGGTATGGCGGGTTCGGCACCTGCAATGTTTATTAAAAAATTAGTTCAGCTTTGTTTCAAGACCGAACTGTTGACATGTTGGTTAGCGGAGTTGTGTTAAACCATTACATATATATAATTTTGGAAGGTGTTGATGCCCCGAAAATCGGGTCGACAACAAGGGGGATACCCACCCGGTCCGGACCTTGGTTGGCAGCTCCTTATCCATTTGGTATCGCGGGTCCGACTGGGGATAATGGGGCCAGTTTCCCAATCTAAGGGGTGTGTGTGTGTGTGTGTAGAATTGGATGATGCTGATCTAGGAGTACTTAAAGCTAATTTAATTCAAACTTCTAAACTAACTCTATGCTATTGTAATCTAATGAGAAACAACACATCTAATCTATGTTAACCCGGGGTGTATTTCTTCTATTATGCAATCTAAAGAGATTTCAAAAAATAACTGGTAATAAAGATCATTCAGCTATCATAAGAATAGAAATCAATTAAGATAAACCACTTTGCATAAAAAGTTAAGCAAAACAGTTGTGAACAGCATATCGCATAATAAGTATTCATATATCAAACACAAATAAATGACTCCACCGTACAGAAGTGCCAAATGGTAGCCCACACATTCATGCATTAACATATAAACAACTGAAAACTGTATATCACTTTAAGAATATAAGAAGAAATGGTCAAGAGATAAAAGTACCATTTATGACTGGTTCCACTCATAAGCTTCAAGAAATAACGATTTATCTCTACTTTGTTGGGTTGTGTTATATTCTTTCCACGTAGTTAATAGGGGGTTTGAAGGGCACCCGTAACCCCACTTTATGGGGTCCGGGGCAGCGCCCCGGAAAATTTTGGTTTTGGACCATATGTTAGGTTGGGGGGACCCACCTATGGTTTTGTGCAAGATTTTCGCACATGTTTTTTGGACGCGATGGTTTTCGGTCCATGGTATTGGATGCTTCGGCATGTATAAATATGTATTGTAACATTGAAAGGAACATAATGAAAAATCAAGCTGGTAGTCCCGGTTTTGGGATCCAGGGAAAAATCTCTGTGCATATGTGTTTTATGGGTTATGCTCTCGCATTGTTTATTTTCTTTGTTTAAGAATTCGTATGCAGGTAATTTCTGTACAGGGTTAAAACCTACATTTGGTATCAGAGCTGTTTTGGCTTCAAGGGGATGCCTTTGTTGCTGAGGGGTTTCGCTCGGGCTTGTGGTAGACCCTATTCAGTGGGAGATCTGCGAGATCGATTTTGGTGGTGAAAGAAGATGGCGAGCAGTGGAAAGATAGAGATTGAGAAGTTCAATGGTTAGAATTTTGAGTTGTGGAAACTCAAGATGGAGGATATGTTGGTGGATAAAGATCAGTGGATCGCGGTAGATCCGGGTACTAAACCATCGGGAGTGACCGATGAAGAATGGAAGAAGTTGGATCGGAAGGCAAAGAGCACAATACGATTGTGTGTCTCGGATTCAGTATTGCTGAATGTATCAGGGGAAGCTACGACAAAGGCTTTGTGGGTCAAGTTAGGGACTTTGTACCAATCTAAGTCTCTGGTGAATAAACTATTCCTACGGAAAAAGCTGTATAACCTGAGGATGAAAGATGGAGACTCAGTGACAGAGCATCTGAATGCGTTTAATACTGTGGTAAGTCAGTTATTATCTGTTGATATTAAAATTTCAGATGAAGATAAGTGCATCAGTCTGTTGTATTCTCTACCAGATTCGTGGGATAGTCTGGTTATTGCAATAGGTAGCAATGCAACTGCTTTGCAGTTTGATGAAATAGTCTCAGCCTTGCTGACGGAGGAGAAGAGACGGAAAAATATGGACAACTAGAATGGTGATGCCTTGTCTGTATGAGGACGGTCCCAGAACGGAAACAAAAATAAGTCATCGAGTGGGAGATCTAAATCTAGAGGGAGATCTAAATCTCCAGGAAAACCTACAAAGGTGGTGTGTTGGAAATGCGGAAAGGAAGGGCACTTCAGAAGGGATTGTAAATCTAAAGCTCCTGATAAAGGATAGGGATCTGATGATGCTCCTTCTGCAGAGGCGAAAACCACCTCAAATGAAGGTGGGGATGTGTACTTGGCTTCTTCAAGTACACATGTATATCATGAGGCATGGTTGATTGACTCAGGTGCATCCTTTCACTTTACTCCCCATAGAGAGTGGTTCTGTGAGTATGAGAAATACGATGGTGGTGATGTCTTCTTAGGAGATGATAGGAAGGCTAGAATCATTGGTTGGGGAAAAGTAAAGTTGAAGTTGCAAGGTGGAAGGGTTAGAACACTTCCGGGTGTTCTACATATTCCTGCATTGGCCAGAAATCTGATTTTTGTAAGCAAGTTGGATGATGCAGGTGTAAAGACGGTGTTCGAGAAAGATACCTGCAAGATGGTTCGAGGAGCACTGATATTAATGCGGGGAGTTCAGATTGGAACTCTGTACAAGCTACAAGGTAGCACTGTTGTTGATGGGTGCAATAGTTCTATGGTTCCTGAAAATGGAGTAGAGAATCTAGTGGTCTCTGGAGAGAAGACCATGTTGTGGCATCAAAGGCTTGGACATATTGGAGAGAAGGGCCTTCGAATACTTCATGGTAAAGGGATGGTAGAAGTTATGAATAATAGCTCTCTGGATTTTGATTTCTGTGAAGATTGTGTATATGGGAAGCAGAATCGGGTGAGTTTCCCCTCTGGTGGTAAGAGGACGAAACAAATATTAGATCTTGTGCACAGTGATGTGTTTGGACCTGTGAAGGTTCCATCACTGGGTAAGTCTGTGTACTATGTATCATTCATAGATGACTTCTCAAGGAATACATGGATATATTTTCTTAAGAAGAAATCTGAAGTCTTTGACAGGTTTAAAGAATTTAAGGCTCTGGTGGAAAATCAGACAGAGAAGAAGATAAAGGTGCTGAGGACAGATAATGGTGGAGAATTTTGCAGCAAGGAATTTGAAGAATTTTGTAAGAAGTGTGGTATAGCACGGCAGAAGACTACTCCATATACACCTCAGCAAAATGGAGTCGCAGAAAGAATGAACAAGACGTTGATGGAAAGGGCAAGAAGCATGCTCAGTGGTGCCGGGTTAGGACAGGAATTCTGGGTAGAGGCGGTGGATACTGCATGTTACCTGATCAACAGATCACCTTCATCAGCGTTGGAGGATAAGACTCCACAAGAAGTATGGACTGGTAAGAAACCCTCTCTTTCACATCTAAGGGTATTTGGATGTGATGCATATGTACATGTTCCAAAGGAGAAACGAACCAAGTTGGATAGTAAATCTGAAAAGTGAATATTTATTGGGTATAAGGATGGTTTAAAGGGTTATAAGCTTTGGAACCCAGTCACACGGAAGGTTGTGTACAACCGAGATGTGTTGTTCAGAGAGGTAAAAGATGTTATTCAACATGAAGTCCAACCAAAGGAACCTGAGAAGATAGAGTTTGAGCCAAAGGAGGAAGAATCAGACTCTGCAGCAGAGGAGGAATCAGAAGATGAAGAGCCACAAACTCTGGCTGTGAGAAGATCAGTTCAAGAAAGAAGGCAGCTAGAAAGGTATAGTCCATCTGCTTTCAGTTCAAATTTTGCTTTGTCTATTACTGATAATGATCCCAGAACTGTGAAGGAAGCAGTGGATTCAGAGGATGGAAAACTCTGGAAAGAGGCCATGGTCGATGAAATGGCATCTTTGCACAAAAATGAGGCTTTGGATCTGGTGGAGTTGCCGGCTGGAAGGAAACCCATTGGCATCAAATGGGTGTTCAAGAAGAAGACAAATTCATAAGGAAAGGTGGAGAAATACAAAGCTCGGTTGGTAGCAAAAGGTTATTCCCATGTGCCGGGAATTGATTTTGGTGATATTTTTTCTCCTGTTGCTAAGGTAACTTCTATTAGATTACTTTTATCTGTTGCTGCTGCTTTTGATTTTGAGGTAGAACAGATGGATGTGAAGACAACATTTCTTCACGAGGATTTGGAAGAGGAAATCTACATGAAGCAACCTGAAGGCTTTGCGGTGAAGGGTAAGAAAGAACTGGTATGCAAGTTAAAGAAGTCTCTGTATGGGTTAAAACAGTCACCAAGGATGTGGTATCAGAAATTTGATACATTTATACGGGGACTTGGCTTCACCAGAAGAAAAGCAGATCATTGTGTGTATTTTAAATTAATTGGTGACCGTATTATTTATCTGGTCTTGTATGTGGATGATATGTTGCTGGTTGGAAATGACAAAGAAATTATCCAGGATTTGAAGACCCAATTGTCCTCCAAATTCGACATGAAAGATCTTGGTGCTGCAAACTATATTTTGGGCATGGAAATTAAAAGAGATCGGTCAAAGAGGAAGCTCTGGTTAAACCAGAGGAAGTATGTCGAGACAATACTCCAGAGGTTTAATATGCAGGATAGTAAACCGGTGAAGGTTCCTATTCCTGTAGGTGTGAGGTTATCTGCTAAACAGTGTCCCAAGACACAAGAAGAGGAAGAGGACATGTCCCGTGTTCCATATGAAAGTGCAGTGGGTAGCCTGATGTATGCAATGGTCTGTACTAGACCAGACATTGCACATGCAGTGGGAGTATTGAGCAGGTTTATGTCAAAACTTGGGAAGGAGCACTGGACAGCAGTGAAGCGGGTTTTCAGGTATTTGTGTGGCACTAGTGATTATGGTTTGTGCTACCAAGGAAGACCAGGATTGGACAGAGTGTTGGATATTCATGGCTTTGTTGATGCAGACTGGGCTGGAGATCTGGATCAGAGAAGATCTACAAGTGGGTATGTGTTTAACCTATTTGGAGGTAAGTCAGTTGGATGAGTAAGAAACAATCTGTAGTGGCACTATCAATTACAGAGGCAGAATACATGGCAGCCACTCATGCAAGCAAGGAAGCAGTTTGGTTGCAGAGATTGTGTTCAAGTATGGGGTTAGTACAGGGAGATATAAGAATAGACTGTGACAGCGAAAGTGCAATTTTCTTGGCAAAGAACCCTGCTTATCATTCAAAGACAAAGCACATTGATGTTCAATATCACTTTGTGAGGGATATGATAGAAGACAGAAAGGTGTTGCTGGTAAAGGTGGACACTTTGAAGAATACTGCAGATGCATTGACAAAATCTGTGAGCTCTGAGAAGTTCTCTTGGTGTAGAGAAGCAATGGGAATCTCAGGGCTGAAAAAATGACTAAGCTCTCCTGTGGCCCCCTGTGGAAAGAAAACAACAAGTGGGAGATTGTTGGGTTGTGTTATATTCTTTCCACATAGTTAATAGGGGGTTTGAAGGGCACCCGTAACCCCACTTTATGGGGTCCGGGGCAGCGCCCCGGAAAATTTTGGTTTTGGACCATATGTTAGGTTGGGCGGACCCACCTATGGTTTTGTGCATGATTTTCGCACATGTTTTTTGGACGCGATGGTTTTCAGTCAATGGTATTGGACGAGATGGTTTTCGATCCATGGTATTGGATGCTTCGGCATGTATAAATATGTATTGTAACATTGAAAGGAACATAATGAAAAATCAAGCTAGTAGTCCCGGTTTTGGGATCCAGGGAAAAATCTCTGTGCATATGTGTTTTATGGGTTATGCTCTCGCATTGTTTATTTTCTTTGTTTAAGAATTCGTATGCAGGTAATTTCTGTACAGGGTTAAAACCTACATACTTGTTCTAACATCTACTAAGAGTACAAAAGTGCAACATCAGTAGCAGATATCAAACGCAAACATTGATAAATCTCGATCCAACCATTCATCAAAAACCCCCTCCGAGGGTGCAAAAGTGCAAGTTCTGAGGACAAGTTTTTTGACAAATTTCTGGACCCTTCTCTAAATGCCTGAGAAGGGTTTAAATACTGCTAACTAATTAATCTTAATTACATAAATTTAGGACACGGTTTTAAATGACCGCCCTTCTACTAAATCAAAATTATTTCTAAAAATTGAATCTAATTCCTAACCATTTCTGTATTTGCTCCTTAGTCCTGTAAGCATGCAACATTCGCTTGGGAAGAGTCGGCTGGTCGTCTTCTCCTTTTGTTTGAGCTACGAAAATATAAATAACAAGTGCTGGCACCACTTTCTGGCAAACTAGAAGATATTTTCGAAAATCTTCCTCTGGCTTGGTGTATTCACTGTCTGTATACTTGGTAATAACCCAAAATTCTCTCAAACTGATTCTGCTTTTGCTATTTCAGTTTCCGGCCTTGCGAATGACTGAATAAGTTAGGGAATTTTCTCTCTGAACAATTTTCTGTATTGAAAACTGCCTCCGTTCTTTGTTCCGGGCTTTTCTGGTGCGTTTTCCCTCTTTAGCGCCTTTTTCTTTTTGCTTTAGCAGGCATAAGCTTCAGGATATTTTGCAAAGATGCTGCTTTTGTGCGCCTTTGATTCTGAGTTTTGGATGGCCTATTGACATCAGTATCTGTTGAGTGATACTCTGGAATCTGTGGTCCTTTTGCATGCGGCATCCGTTTGTGAAGGCATCTCTTCTCTGTTCTCTGAGCATTGATGCTTTCCCCTTTTCCTTAGATGTTTCTTGCACATTGCTTTATGTTATTTGCTGTCTTACAATTTACGCAAAGGAAAAGAGTAATGATGAAAAGATTGACATGAAAGCTTTAAGCTCTAATGAATGCATAATTATGACACCCATAATGAACTGACTCTTCGAAAAACACAACACAATCCTTCTTGGATACTTTGGCGTACAATCATTAATTTCTTTTAAGGTGCGCGCCCAATTTTGGTCTACAGACAGCTTTCCTTAAATACTGTGCCGAGGAAATTTTGCGATGGGTGATTTCTGCAACTCGCATCGCAGTATCAAGGATCGCGTCATCAAGATGTGTCATCGCAGGAATTGATGATCGCATTCATCGCAGATCACAATATCGCAGATCGCAACATCGCAGATCGCACATCGCAAATCACGCTTAGTCGTCCAATCATTGTGTGCTGCTTATGCGATGTTGCGATATGCGACGTCGCATATCGGCCGTCGGAGATTCCTTAAGTTTTTCATTTAAGAGTGCTTCCTAATATATGCGATGCAATGAATTTCGCGTCGCTTCTTAGCAGCTTATTATGCGCATAGGAAAACGTTTCACTCTCTTCTCGCGATGCGATACAGCTTTAGGGAGTTAAAATACAAAAATTTTGATAAAATGTTTTTTGGATTTTTATTAAGGGTCCCCATTTTCTTGGTGTTATCTCTAATACCAAACAAAGAGGGGGGTTGTTGGTGGCCACAACAATGGTGATTCACTGTGAAGAACCAGTTATCTCTGCTTTTCTATTGAATTTTAACTTCCAAAGCAGAAAAATTTTCATACGTCTAAATTTTATTATGGACATATAGAGTACATTACGCCTTATCCTATCAATGACATTTTGTCTCAACCTTTTCATATTCCAATTGTTTGTTTCCTCAGGCTTAGTCCTTGTATTCACATCAGACATTACTTGGTCTTTTAAAGAAAAAATAAGGTCTTCTCTGCGTGCTGGCTTTTAAAATATGCTCATTTGTCATAGGTAGAGCCTCTGCTGCCCGCAAGCGTCCATAGCCTCGACAGCGTTACCTGTTACCCAACAATGATCCTTTATCTTGCTTAAGGCTATTTACAACTTTTCAGAGAAAAACCCCTTTTGACACTTTTTCCCTTTTTATTCTCTAAAGAACAATGTCTTGGTTTGGTGGCCAAATTATGACACAGTCATTCACTTGATTTACACTTTTGCTGAACAAGCTGGCTCGTGATGAGACCCCTTGTCTTTTGATTGCAACAATCTTGAGTCGTTGCCCTGTTTTGGTGGACAATATTGGCAAAGTCAGCAAGTTATAATATCTGTGATCATGATAAGCCGGCTCGTGATTAGACCTCTTATTCTTTGAGATACAGTGTTTTCTCGGATTGTTCCTCTGAATGCTGTGATTTCCTTTAGCAGGGAGGAAGTCATTGTTTTTCCTTAAGAAAGCTCTGGATGACAATAATAGAGTTTGAAAACAAAAGTTTTATAGAGAATATTTATTTTATTATTGATACCTTTCATTGTGCTGATATAAAACAATTTTTTACCAAAGGTTGCTTTCATCAAATTTTTTGAAGTTGAAACTAGTATCATATCTAGGCTAAAGTTAACTCTACCTGTCAATAATAAAGATCAGATTTTTCGAAAATTTTTTGCTACTTATACAAGTGAAAAGGCTCAAAATCTGATAGAGAATTGGTGTCTTTTTCATGAACCCCTTTAGTAACCATCTACAACTGGTTTTATTTATAAGAAAGGGAAAAACAAATAAAAAATAAAACTATCCTACAAAATAGAAGAGTGATCTTCTATGGAAAATATATTTTAAGGATCTGTCCATTAACAGGCAAAGAATCCCTTCGACCTGCTAAATCCTGCAACACAAACGTTGATGGGCCTATGACTTCTACAATCTGAAAAGGACCAAGCCACATCTTTTGAAATTTTGTATGTTTGCCCTTTTCTTCATGAGCCTTATCCCATTTCAAAACTAAATCTCCTATCAGAAAATTCTTTCTAGTCATTATGCTCGAGTCAAAAGAGGATTTTATCAGCGCTTGGTGATGAGCATGGGTTTTCTTAGCTTGTTCTCGTCGTTCTTCTAATTTAATTATTTCCATTTGTCTTAGTTGTATAGAGGAAGTAGATACCTCATCGATGTGTTGTACTAAAGACAAAGAGGGGATGACTAAGTGAGTTGGAAGAACCACTTCTTTCCCATAAACTAAATTAAAGGGAGAAGTGCCGATTGAAGCTTTCTTCGCTATTCTATCTGCCCATAAAGCATTTACCAATGCTTTGTGCCAATTCTTTTGGTTCTGGTCAACTGTTCTTTTAATAATCCTGATCAGGTTTTTATTTGTCGATTCAGCCAATCCATTACCTTGCGGATAGTAGTTGGCCGAATATTTCAGCTTGAACCCTCTTTTAAGTGCAAACTCAGTCATTGTATTTCCAGAAAAGTACGAGGCATTATCAAACATTAAAGCCGTTGGCAATCCAAACCTAGTGATTATAAATTGATCTATGAATTCAATAATGTTTTCAGAATTAGCTGTCTTGAGAGGAACTGCTTCTACCCATTTAGTAAAATAATCTGTTGCTGTGAGGATGTACCTATGCTGCTTAGAAGAGTGAGGAACGATCTCACCTATTATGTCCAAGCCCCACTGACTGAATGGTTGCTCGATGTTTACCGGCTGTAGTGGCATGGACGGTTTCTTTTGTCTCCCTGCAGCAGTCTGGCAGACTTGGCATTTCCTCACGTAACTGTGTGAGTCTTTGAACAACGTGGGCCAATAATATCCTGCACGTAAGATTTTATGTGCAGTAGCATCTCCGACATAGTGTCCGCCTGCTGGTCCATCGTGGAGTTCCTGCAAAACCGTTTCGGCTTCAGTTTTAGCAAGACACCTAAGAAGCACAGAATCGTAATTCCTTTTAAACAGAACATCATTTATGAGCTGGTATTGTTTAGCTTTCGGTCTCAGAGCTCTTTTCTTGGTGTGATCCAGGTGTGATGGAGCATACCTGTTCTTAAGATAATAAATGGTGTCAGCATATAATGATTCTGCATCGTTTAGGCTTACCTCATACGTCTGTACCTCTTCAGATGAATTCTTAGGAATTTGCGATGCTCCAGCCAACATTTTGCAGAAGCCTTGACCTTTTACAATGCTTGCTGGTTTGATCTCAAGATCGTATTCTTGTAAAGCGGTGATCCAATTTGCTCTTTTTTCACCCACATCCTTCTGTATTAGAATATTTCTTACCGCTGGAAATGGTACTATGACCTTAGTATGGGCTTTAAGTAAGAAAGGTCTGAAATATTTGATCGCTTTGAAAATAGCATATGCCTGTTTCTCTACGTCTCAATAGTTGAGTTCAGCACCTTGTAAATTCAAGCTAAAAAATGCGATTGGAGCTTCCGCTTTCTCTTGATTTGCTTGAGTTAGAATCGCGACATATGATTTCTCTGAGGCAAATGTGTATAAGATAAAAGATTCTGAAAAATTCGGGGTTGCTAAAGATGGATCATTAATGATAGCTTGTTTGATCAGGTTGAATGCTTCATGCTCATCTTGACCCCATTTAAAATTTGAATTCTTTTTAATCATGTTTTGCAAAGGAGAAACAATCCGAAAAAATCTGGGACAAATCTCTTCACAAAATTGATTTGACCAAGGAAAGATTGCATGGCTTTTTTGTTATGAGGTATGGATATTTCAGAAATTTCTTTGATTCTGTCAGGTTTAATGTGAATACCAGATTTTGACACTATGAATCCTAGAAGTTTTCCTTCACTTAATGCGAAAAAAGATTTCTTTGGGTTAAGTGAAATCCCATACCTTAAACATCGTTGAAAGATTTGTTTCAAGTCTTTGAGATGGTCGCTTCGCTTCTTGGAGTACACTGTTATATCATCCAGGTAAATCACTACAGATTTATTGACTAAACCCTTGAATGCGATGTCCATGGCTCTTTGAAATGTAGCGCCGGCATTGATCAAACCAAATGGCATCTTCCGATATGCGTATGTGCCCCATTTAGTTCGGAATGCGGTTTTTAACTGATCATCGGGATGTACCAGCACTTGATTGTATCCTGAAAATCCATCCAAAAAAGACATTAATTCTAAGCCTGCTACTTCCTGTAATATCTGCTCCATAGGTGGGAGGGGAAAATTGTCTTTTTGACAGGCTTTGTTGAGATTCCGAAAATCGATACAGATTCTAATATCTCCGTTTTTCTTTCTAACGGGTACCATATTGGAGACCCATTTGGAATGTCTGACGGGGAAAATTATTCTGGCTCTTAATAACTTATTTAGCTCAGTTTTTATCTGATTTTCTAAATTGGGGTGGATTTTTCTGAGTTTCTGTTGGACAGGTTTTTCATTGTCAATCATAGGGATAGTATGTTGAATGATAGAAGTGTCGTATGTCTTCAGCTCATCGTAATTCCAGGCAAAAACATTTTTGTATTGTCTCAAAAGACGGATATACGCTAATTTTTCTTCAGGGGCTAGGCCGTGGCCTAGATTAACGTTTTGTGGTTTATCATCGGTTCCTAGGTTTACTAATTCGTAGTTCAGAGTTGAACTGTAGAGCTTAGAATTGGTAGACCTTTTAAACTGATTTTTCAAATCATATAAGTCTTCTAACTTAACCACCGATTTAGGTATAGCATTATCAGTGCTATTTTGTTGTATTTGTCGATCATGATGGTCTTCGTCAATTATTTGATTGGAGTAGGATCCTTCAGAAGTGAGGAAATTTACAATGTCAGGATCGTCATTGAATACTCTCTAGTTTGTAATGTTGTCAGGGATGGACGGTCTAAAGATTAATTCTATTGAGAATCTATCTGGACTAAAATCTTCGGAGGGAATAAGTCTAGAGGCTACGTTAGCTAACAGGTCTGCGCTCGCATTTTGGAGTCTTGGGATTGACAAAATATTGAATGCTATGAAATGTGCAGTCAGATCTTGTACTAAAGATTGATAGTGTTTCAAATGACCTGATAGGCAATGTATGGTGTTACGTACCTGTTTGACGACAATCTCAGAGTCTCCAAAGACTTGAAGGTACTTAACGTTCAACCCGATTGCTTTATATAGGCCTTGCACCAAGGCCTCGTATTCCGCTGTATGGTTTGTGCAATCGAATTCAAGTCTGCACGTAAGCATGGTCTTATTTCCTTCTGGGCTAATCAGAACGCATCTTGCTCCTGCTCCTTCGTTAGATTTAGAGCCATCAAAATATAATTTCCAAAACAAAGATGTATTTACAGGTTTATCTAAAAAATTAACACACTTTGAATCATCAGTTTGGGAAAAAATTTCGACTTGGGACAAAATTGAATTTTCTAAGTAAGGTGAGGTATGAGCATTGAAATTGCCGAGGAAAGAATCTACCGAGTAATTGCCTATGATACTGCTGTTGTATGCTATTGCTTCATTTTCTCCCTCCAATTCCGTTACTATGTACTTCTGGTGTAACTCTCGTTCAATCTTTATTTGATTAGGTTTACCATTGTAGGGTAACCACATGTGCGACCAGTCGGTTGAGAAGTATCCATGGAGTTTTTCGGACCAATCCCTGCTAAGAATCAAGCCATAGAATTCTGGGATATCAGCTACTAGAATGTCAATAACCTGACATACCTTCGGGTTAGACGACAATCTTATGGTCACTTGATTAAGTTCACCAATCACTTCGAATTGAGATCGATCAAGCTGAACTATGCACACTGCGGATTTTTGTGGTTGAACATTCAACTTGGCACATATTGATCTGGGTAAAATATTCGTTGAAGCACCATAATCTACCAAACAATTGTGCACATTTTTATTGAAAATTTCATAAGTGAGAAGAAAAGGGGGAGTGTGAGACCTTGACCTTCCTCCAATCAAGGCGATGTCATTTGGATCAACCTTATTGATCGTGTTGGTTGGAGGTCTTCCCATGTTGTGGGAAGCTACAGCTGTAGGCAAAGATGTAGTAGGCACGACATGTAATTCTTTCATCATTATCTTCTGTTGATGTTTCAATTTGCTCAATTCATAAAGAGTGATATTAGCCCTAGTCTTTTTCATGTCATCAATAATATTGTACTCCATTTCATCCGACACAATCAGTGTTCTTGATGGAGGTGTTTGGTCTGATTAGACTGGGCTAGATTGAGTCGCTTTAGCGGTTGTTTTCTTTGTTGCGACTTTATCTTTTGCTGTAGGGCTTGCGCCCTTCTGCTTAGGGGTAGTTTGGGGAGGATCAAGTTGATTTTTGCTTCGTGTGCTAACCGGAAATGCTTCTTGATCTTCTTCTTGCAGGAGGATGAAATCCCACATTCCTTGTAGTTCCACAACTTCTTCGTCATCGGTCTGCCCTTCAGTGGCATTCTCTTCTTCTTCCTCTTCTTCAGATTCGACGTTTGAGATAGCGTTGGGTGGTTTCACATCCATTGAAGGACTTCTTTTAAAAGATCTGTAGGGCTTTTTTGAAGAAGTTTCTGCTACTTGTTTTTTTATGTCAATCATCTCATTGGACATGGTTTTTAACACATTTTGTAATCCTTCCAAATCGAAAGGGTCTTTCATTTGTTTCTACTTGGGGTCTTCTTTGAAGGAGACTTTCTTAGATTTGTGTTCCTCTACCGTAGATCTTTTTTCCAGGGCTACTACACATTTCTCTACTGCTATCGCCTCTGTCAAGTTTTCAACTAAGGTTGTCTTATTTGCCCTATCCACGAAGATTGCCAAGTTTGATGGTAAGGCCGTAATATACCATTCACATCTTACTTCTTCGCTGGGTTGGGAAGCAGCGGGAATTTTGTTGAGGATTTTATTGAACCGTAAATTGAAATCTTTGATGGGTTCTCTAGCCTCGGCTTTAAGATTGGATAGGTCATTGATTAACATCGCCGTTGATCTGTCATCACCAAACTTGGTAAGGAATTGACTTTGAAAAATGTCCCAACTTGTGATAGACCCGGAAGGTAATGAAAAGTACCATGACCCGGCTGTTCGTTGCATTGTATAGGGAAAAAGCCGGACAACAACATCCTCGTTGGTAACTCCATTGAGATTGACAGAAAGCATGAAATTATTAATATGCTCTTCAGCTAGCATGCCTGCTTCTGGATTGAATTTGGGCAGCCATTTCCTAGGATGGGCCGGTATTTGGCTCAGGGGTGGAGGCATTAAAACTGCCCCAGGATTGTTCCATGGAGACTGGGCCATCGTTGAGCTGCTAGTAAATGAAAGTGCAGAGGATGATCCCTGAGGTTGGGAAGATGAAGATATTATGATATTTGATGATTGAAGAGGAGGGGTTGTGAAAGATGGATGAGTGGTTTGGAATGAAGATGTGGGTGGCTGACTTCACGGTGAGGGAGTTGAAATTGACGACGTAGATAAAAGAGTCTCACTGTCAGACTCTGGTGGTGTTTTCCTTGCTCTTTTCCTGGTGGGGAGAGGGAATTCAGTTGGCTGGATGCCAAATTTTTCACTCTTTAATCTGGTCAGGGGATGAGCAGGATTGTACTGCGAAGTCACGCTGCTTTGAGATTTATCAGACCTCTGTGTAAAAATAGAAAATCCCTGGAGTTTGCGAATTAGAGTTTGAACTTCAGGGGGTTCAATGGTAAATTGGTCTGAAATATTAGGGTATGTAGCAGCGGTTGATACTCGAGCGACTTTTGACTCTGGATTTAAACGTACTGGGGAAGTCGGGGGAGTTGATGAGGGCGATTTACTCTCAGAATGGTATTTAGATTTTGATTTAGGTGCCATTCATAGTTTGGGCCCTCCTTCTAGCGCCAAATATGTTGAAGCCCCGAAAATCGGGTCGACAACAAGGGGGATACCCACCCGGTCCGGACCTTGGTTGGCAGCTCCTTATCCGTTTGGTATAGCGGGTCCGACTGGGGATAATGGGACCAGTTTCCCAATCTAAGCGGTGTGTGTGTGTGTAGAATTGGATGATGCTGATCTAGGAGTACTTAAAGCTAATTTAATTCAAACTTCTAAACTAACTCTACGCTATTGTAATCTAATGAGAAACAACACATCTAATCTACGCTAACCCGGGGTGTATTTCTTCTATTATGCAATCTAAAGAGATTTCGAACAATAACTGGTAATAAAGATCATTCAACTATCATAAGAATAGAAATCAATTAAGATAAACCACTTTGCATAAAAAGTTAAGCAAAACAGTTGTGAACAGCATATCGCATAATAAGTTATTCATATATCAAACACAAATAAATGACTCCACCATACAAAAGTGCCAAATGGTAACCCACACATTCATGCATTAACATATAAACAACTGAAAACTGTATATCACTTTAAGAATATAAGCAGAAATGGTCAAGAGATAAAAGTACCATTTATGACTGGTTCCACTCATAAGCTTCAAGCAACAACGATTTATCTCTACTTGTTCTAACATCTACTAAGAGTACAAAAGTGCAACATCAGTAGTAGATATCAAACGCAAACATTGATAAATCTCGATCCAACCATTCATCAAAAACCCCCTCCGAGGGTGCAAAAGTGCATGTTCTAGGACAAGTTTTTTGACAAATTTCTGGACCCTTCTCTAAATGCCTGAGAAGGGTTTAAATACTGCTAATTAATTAATCTTAATTACATAAATTTAGGACACGGTTTTAAATGACCGCCCTTCTACTAAAGCAAAATTATTTCTAAAAATTGAATCTAATTCCTAACTGTTTCTGTATTTGCTCCTTAGTGCTGTAAGCATGCAGCATTTGCCTGGGAAGAGTCGGCTGGTCGTCTTCTCCTTTCGTTTGAGCTACAAAAATAGAAATAACAAGCGCTGGCACCACTTTCTGGCAAACTAGAAGATATTTTCGAAAATCTTCCTCTGGCTTTGTGTATTCACTGTGTGTATACTTGGTAATAACCCAAATTTCTCTCAAACTGATTCTGCTTTTGCTATTTCGGTTTCCGGCCTTGCGAATGACTGAATAAGTTAGGGAATTTTCTCTCTGAACAATTTTGTGTATTGAAAACTGCCTCCGTTCTTTGTTCCGGGCTTTTCTGGTGTGTTTTCCCTCTTTAGCACCTTTTTCTTTTTGCTTTAGCAGGCATAAGCTTCAAGATCTTTTGCAAAGATGCTGCTTTTGTGCGCCTTTGATTCTGAGTTTTGGATGGCCTATTGACATCAGTATCTGTTGAGTGATACTCTGGAATCTATGGTCTTGTTGCATGCGACATCCGTTTGTGAAGACATCTCTTCTCTGTTCTCCGAGCATTGACGCTTTCCCCTTTTCCTTATATGTTTCCTGCACATTGCTTTATGTTATTTGTTGTCTTACAGTTTACGCAAAGGAAAAGAGTAATGATGAAAAGATTGACATGAAAGCTTTAAGCTCTAATGAATGCATAATTATGACACCCATAATGAACTGACTCTTCGAAAAACACAACACAATCCTTCTTGGGTACTTTGGCGTACAATCATTAATTTCTTTCAAGGCGCGCGCCCAGTTTTGGTCTACAGACAGCTTTCCTTGAATACTGTGCCGAGGAAATTTTGCGATGGGTGATTTCTGCGACTCGCATCGCAGTATCAAGGATCGCGTCGTCAAGATGTGTCATCACAGGAATTGATGATCGCATTCATCGCATATCGCAATATCGTAGATCGCAACATCGCAGATCGCAAATCGCAAATCGCGCTTAGTCATCCAATCATTGTGTGTTGCTTATGCGATGCTGCGATATGCGACGTCGCATATCGACTGTCGAAGATTCCTTAAGTTTTTCATTTAAGAGTGCTTCCTAATATATGCGATGCAATGAATTTCCCGTCGCTTCTTCGCAGCTTATTATGCGCATAGGAAAACGTTTCACTCTCTTCTCGCGATGCGATACAGCTTTAGGGAGTTAAAATACACAAATTTTGATAAAATGTTTTTTGGATTTTTATTAAAGGTCCCCATTTGCTTGGTGTTATCGCTAATACCAAACAAAGAGGGGGGTTGTTGGTGGCCACAACAGAAGGGTCAAGGGTTCGAAACCCCTGCCTGACCATTCTGCCATTGGTTACTTTATACATTGGGTTTGTGATATATTACTCTGTTCTTCTATTGGTTATATATGGTTTGTATGGTATTGATATACCATATGTTGGTTGCACTTGCGGTAATTGTGGGATATATGCGATAACATAAAATCAAAGGATCAGCGGTCATGGGGTTGACCCCGACCGTCCGGCCTTTTTTCGGCGGAACCTCTGGTACCATATAAATAAAATCTCATCACAAACCTTAACAAGTCTCATTGTAGCCTATTCGGTGTAGTCCTTTGGCAAAAACGTTGCCACTCCAGGATTTCAGGGGTTCAATCCTCCCTGATCCCCAAAATTTTGGAAATGAGGCCAAATTGGGAAAAATCCGGGCTGCCACGTGTTAGCACCAAATTGGCCCGTATGAACCAATCACAAGCTGCCACGTCACCTCCTCTGCTGACATCATCCAGGAGCTATGGCTCATTCCTGGGTTGACACGTGTTCCTGTTGACGTAAGCATTGACTTGTTGACCGTTGACTTGGTTGGCTGTTGACCTTTGACTTTTTGACTTTTGCCCTAAGTTTTCCCAAAAACTTTGATTGGCTCTAACTTCTTCATCTAGAATTATATTTACGCGTCATTCACATCGTTGGAATCATATCGATGAGGACTTCGACTTAATCCCATTTTCATCTAAATTTGAAGACTTTGATCTGGAGGCAAAACTGAATCCATTTTGGATCACTCCTCCCCACTAGAAGCTTTTTGTCAACCAAAAGTTGGTTTTAGATGTCGAGTAAGTGAGGATAAATTTCCTTCACTTTTCCAATCTCTATCCATCGTCCTTTACTTGGATTTGTACCTTTGAGTCCAACTCAAAGATACTCAACATTTCCCCATCGTGAAGTCCTTATCCTCCTGTCAAGAACTGTCTCCTCCTGTAGCTCATTGAGATATTCAAGCAAAATATCTTCAATGGAAGGTAGCTGACCTTGCTCTTCGGGATCTTCAATCAATGAAGGCTCATACAATCACAAGTTTTCAACATTTACAACAGAATAGATTTGCATGTAAGCTGGTAAATCTAGGCGGAAAGAATTTTCACCAATTTTGTCAAGTATTTTGAAAGGACCATATCTAATCGGTTTCAACTTTTTACCTTCCCCTTGCAGTCTTTCTTTGCTGATGTACAACCAGACTTGATCACCAACTTGAAAACTATGCTCAACTCGATGTTTGTCATGTCGCACCTTATACTTTGCTCGACTTCTTTCCAGTTGTTCCTGTATTGTCTGGAGAATTTCCTGGATTTGTTCTATGAACTTGGTTGCTTTGTCCCCATCACTGTGTCCATCAACTGTTATGTCTTTACCAAAGACAAAATCCAAGGGATTCTTTGGTATAAAACCAAAACAAGTCTCAAAAGGAGATCTCTAAGTAGAGGAATGCTTTGCATGGTTGTAAGCATGTTGCACATATCAAAAATGCTCATCCCAAAGTTTGGGATGCTTGCTGCAATATCATCGAAGAAACTGTATCACTGTCTTGTTGACCACTTCTGTCTGACCATTTGTTTTTGGATGAAATTTTGTGCTCTTCTTCAACTTTTTGTCCATTAACTCTTATAGACTTGACCAAAATTTCCCGACAAATTGAGAATTTCAATCAGATACAATAGAAGTGGGTAACCCAAAATGAACCCATACATTTTGAAAGAACAACTTTGCAGTTTGTTTAGATGTCACCTGTTCATTACATGGTATCAAAATACACATCTTACTGAACCTATCCACAAATACATACAAATAATCATGACTCTTTCTAGACTTTGGCAATCTCCAAACAAAATCCAAGGAAACACTTTCCCAAGGATGAGAAGGAATTGGAAGTGGAGTATACAAGCCTAATTTTCTATTACTTGGCTTGCTTGTAGCACACATAGTACATCCTTTAATATATCTAGAAATTGTCTCATTCATTCATGGCCAATAATAGAATCTTTGTAATTGTGCAACTGTTTTACTTACCCCAAAATGACCTGATATGAGAGAAGTATGTGCTTCTCGAATTATATTAACTCTTTAAGTTCGTGGAATGCATAACTTTCCCAAATGATATAAGACTTTGTCCTTTATGAAATAATCCAATTCTTCTACCTGCTTGCCATGACTTAAAGTTTCATATACATCCTTAAAATCTTTGTCTTGAGCATATTGTTCAATGTAACTTTCTTGAATTACCGAATTATGCTTAAGTATTGTGGATGCATTTATAATTGGTCTCGATAACATGTCTACAACCTTATTATGTATGCCCTTATTATACCTAATAACAAGATGAAATTGTTGTAGAAAACCCATCCACTTGTAATATCGTGATTGTTGCAATTTAGTTTGTGAGTGTAAATATTGAAGTGGTTGATGATCTGTGTGTATGATTGTTTCTTTACCCATTATGTAATGTTTCCACTTTTTAACACTCTAATGCATACAATTCTTTATCATATGTAGGATAGTTAACTACTACTGATGTGAATGTCTCAGAATGAAAGCATATAGGCTTTATGTGCTGCATCAACACTGCCCCCATGGCATATTCACTTGCATCTATCTCGATCTCAAATGGATGCTGAAGATTTGGCAGTGCTAGTACTGGCGATGTACTGATCCTTTCTTTCAATGTGTCGAAGGCTTTCTGTTGTTTGCCTCCCCACTGAAACACCTATTTCACACTTTTCTAAGCATGTAAAGGAGCTGTAATCAAAGAAAAGTTAGCAATAAACTTTCTCCAATATTGTGCTACCCCTAAGAAACTTCTAACTTCTGTAGTAGTGTTGGGATTAGGCCAATTTACAATGACTTCGACCTTAGATGGATCTATCTTCAATTCACCACCCCCTACAATATAACCCAAATAATTCAAAGATGTTCTTCCAAATTCACATTTTGACAGTTTTACATAAAGATTTTCTCTTTTCAAAACATCTAAAACCTGCTTTACATGCTTTACATGTTGATCCCACGTTCTACTGAAAATAAGAATATAATCTAAATAAAATACAACAAAATCATCAATGAATGGTCTAAATACATCATTCATGACTCGCATGAATGTAGCTGGAGCGTTAGTTAAGCCAAAAGGCATAACCATCCATTCATAGAGTCCTTGCTTTGTTTTGAAAGCAGTCTTCCATACATCTTGTTCTGCAACTCTGATCTGATGGTAGCCACTTCACAAGTCCAATTTAGAGAAGTAAAATTCATCTTTTAACTGATCTAACAAATCATCAATACGAGGAAGAGGATAACGATTCTTTATTGTGATTTTATTTAATGCTCTAAAATCAATGCACATTCTCCATGAACTGTATTTCTTTCACATTAACACAATAGATGATCCGCACGGTGATGTGCTTGGTCGAATAAACCCTTGATCGAGCAACTCCTGTACCTGCTTCTTTATCTTTGCATTCTCTAGAGTTGATAACATGTACATTCCAATGTTAGGTAGTGGAGAATCTTGCTGCAAATATATCTCATGTTCTATCTCTCACTTGGGTGGAAGCCCTTTAGGCTCTTGAAACAGAATATCATAATCGGAAACAAATTTAACTAGATCTGCTTTCTGTTTAGGATTATAGCCTTAGAATGCATCAGATTTATCAATATCCTTTGCTTTTACAATCATAAGTAAAAATTGTTTACTTGAATTTACAATTATTTTCATCTGTTCTGAATTTATGAGAGAGAAGTTATCTTTGAGTTTATGAGCCCTTACAATATATTCAATTCCATCCTTAGTGAGTTGATACTTATTTTCAGTTCGATATAAGATAGAATTTCTATCGTATAAGTATGGACTTCCTAATATAATTCCACATATGTCCAATGGGACTATGTCTAACTCAACCTCATCTACAAACTTTGACCCAATAGAAAAACGAAGTTTGCATTGTTTCGTAACTTGTAGCTTAGTTTTATCACACACTCAACCTAATGGATATGGCTTTTTATGATGTTTTGTTTCTAAACCCAACTTCTTTACAACTACTTCAGAAATCAAATTAACTTGTGACCCACTATCAAATAGAGTATCAATTTTAGTATGCTTGGAAATGACTCTAATGTGAAATAGTTCATTTCTTTTCCTCTCATCATTATCATTATCAACATAATGTGAAGAAGTACTTGTAGATGCTTTAGAATCTTTACCTTTTATACCTGTAGCTGTAACCATTGTCTCGTCACCTAAATCTAATCGCAAGTCCTTTTGAATAGTAGCAACATTCTGTTGTGGCCACCAACAACCCCCCTCTTTGTTTAGTATTAGCAATAACACTAAGCAAATGGGGACCCTTAATAAAAAATTCAAATTTTTTTTTTTATAAAACTTTTTGTATTCTACTCCTTGAAATTATGCGCATCGTGTGGAGAAGATAAAACACCCCCTTATGAGCATAATAAAAATTGCGAAGAAGCGATGCGAAATTCATCGCATCGCACACATTAAGAAGCGCTCTTAATTGAAAGTATTAAGAAATCTCCGACGACCGATGTGCGACGTCGCATATCGCAATATCGTATAAGCTGCACACAATGATTTAATGACTCATGCGATCCACGATGCTGCGATCTTGCGATATCTGCGATCTGCGATAAACGCGATCTATGATAAACACGATCTGCGATAAACGCGATCTGCGATAATCCGATCTGAAAAAATTTGCGATGACACATCTAGGTAATGTGATAACGCGATGCTGCTATCGCCCATCGCAAATTTCCTCGGCTCAACATTCTAGAAAAGCTGTCTATAAACCAAAATTAGGTGCGCGCCTTAAAGGAAATTAATGAACATATTCCAAAGTGTCAATGAAGGACAGTTTTGTGTTTTTCGAAGAGTCAGTTCACGATGGGTATCATGATTTTATACATTCATAGAGGTTAGAGCTTTCGTATCAATATTTATTATCATTACTCTTTTCCTTTGCGTGAACTGCAGGAATGAAAAAAAGGAAACAATATGAAGCATTGAGCAGGAGACATAAGGAAAAGGGGAAAACGTCAATGCTCGGAGAATAGAGAAGAGATGCCTTCATGAACGGATGCCGCATGCAACAGAACCACAGATTCCAGAGTATCACTCAACAGATGCTGGGGTCGATAGGTGATTCAATATTCGGGGTCAGAAAGCTCACAAAAGCAGCATGTTTACAAAAAAATCCTGAAACTTCTACCCGGTAAAGGAAAACGGCGCTAAAGAAAGAAAACGCAACAGAAAAGCTCGGATCAAAGAACAGAGGCAGTTTTCGATGCGCGATTAGTGCCTAGCGCTAATCGCGCATCGCTAATAAAATTGTTCAGAAAGGAAAGTCCCTAACTTGCTTAGTCATTCGCAAGTCCGGAAACTGAAATAACAAAAGTAGAAGCGGTTTGAGGGAAATTTGGGTTGTTTCCAAGTATATACACAGTAAATTCGCCCAACCAGAAGATAATTCTCAAAAATATCTTCTAGTGTACTAAAAAGTGGTGCCAACGCTTGCCATTTTTGTTTGCATAACTCAAACAAAAGCAGAAGGCAACCAGCCGACTCTTCCCAGGCGAATGTTGAATGCTCGCAACATTTAAGGAGCAAATGCAGAAATAGTTAGGAATTAGATTCAGTTTTTAGACCATATGTTAGGATGGGCAGACCCACCTATGGTTTTGTGCATGATTTTCGCACATGTTTTTTGGACGCGATGGTTTTCGGTCCATGGTATTGGACGCGATGGTTTTCGGTCCATGGTATTGGATGCTTCGGCATGTATAAATATGTATTGTAACATTGAAAGGAACATAATGAAAAATCAAGCTGGTAGTCCCGGTTTTGGGATCCAGGGAAAAATCTCTGTGCATATGTGTTTTATGGGTTATGCTCTCGCATTGTTTATTTTCTTTGTTTAAGAATTTGTATGCAGGTAATTTCTGTACAGGGTTAAAACCTACATACTTGTTCTAACATCTACTAAGAGTACAAAAGTGCAACATTAGTAGCAGATATCAAATGCAAACATTGATAAATCTTGATCCAACCATTCATCAAAAACCCCCTCCGAGGGGCAAAAGTGCATGTTCTGAGGACAAGTTTTTTGACAAATTTCTGGACCCTTCTCTAAATGCCTGAGAAGGGTTTAAATACTGCTAACTAATTAATCTTAATTACATAAATTTAGGACACGGTTTTAAATGACCGCCCTTCTACTAAAGCAAAATTATTTCTAAAAATTGAATCTAATTCCTAACCATTTCTGTATTTGCTCCTTAGTGCTGTAAGCATGCAAAATTCACCTGGGAAGAGTCGGCTGGTCATCTTCTCCTTTCGTTTGAGCTACGAAAATAGAAATAACAAGCGTTGGCACCACTTTCTGGCAAACTAGAAGATATTTTCGAAAATCTTCCTCTGGCTTGGTGTATTCACTGTATGTATACTTGGTAATAACCCAAATTTCTCTCAAACTGATTCTGCTTTTGTTACTTCGGTTTCCGGCCTTGCGAATGACTGAATAAGTTAGGGAATTTGCTCTCTGAACGGTTTTCTGTATTGAAAACTGCCTCCTTTCTTTGTTCTGGGCTTTTCTGGTGCCTTTTCCCTCTTTAGCGCCTTTTTCTTTTTGCTTTAGCAGGCATAAGCTTCAGGATATTTTGCAAAGATGCTGCTTTTGTGCGCCTTTGATTCTGAGTTTTGGATGGCCTATTGACATCAGTATCTGTTGAGTGATACTCTGGAATCTGTGGTCCTGTTGCATGCGGCATCTGTTTGTGAAGGCATATCTTCTCTGTTCTCCGAGCATTGATGCTTTCCCCTTTTCCTTAGATGTTTCTTGCACATTGCTTTATGTTATTTGCTGTCTTACAGTTTACGCAAAGGAAAAGAGTAATGATGAAAAGATTGACATGAAAGCTTTAAGCTCTAATGAATGCATAATTATGACACCCATAATGAACTGACTCTTCGAAAAACACAACACAATCCTTCTTGGATACTTTGGCGTACAATCATTAATTTCTTTTAAGGTGCGCGCCCAATTTTGGTCTACAGACAGCTTTCCTTGAATACTATGCTGAGGAAATTTTGCGATGGGTGATTTCTGCGACTCACATCGCAGTATCAAGGATCGCGTCGTCAAGATGTGTCAGCGCAGGAATTGATGATCGCATTCATCGCAGATCGCAATATCGCAGATCGCAACATCGCAGATCGCACATCGCAAATCGCGCTTAGTCATCCAATCATTGTGTGCTGCTTATGCGATGTTGCGATATGCGACGTCGCATATCGGCCGTCGGAGATTCCTTAAGTTTTTCATTTAAGATTGCTTCCTAATATATGCGATGCAATGAATTTCACGTCGCTTCTTCGCAGCTTATTATGCGCATAGGAAAACGTTTCACTCTCTTCTCGCGATGCGATACAACTTTAGGGAGTTAAAATACAAAAAATTTGATAATTTTTTTTTTGGATTTTTATTAAGGGTCCCCATTTGCTTGGTGTTATTGCTAATACCAAACAAAGAGGGGGGTTTTTGGTGGCCACAACAATGGCGATTCACTGTGAAGAACCAGTTATCTCTTCTTTTCTATTGAATTTTAACTTCCAAAGCAGAAAAATTTTCATACGTCTAAATTTTGTTATGGACAGATAGAGTACATTACGCCTTATCCTATCAATGACATTTTGTCTCAACCTTTTCATATTCCAATTGTTTGTTTGCTCAGGCTTAGTCCTTGTATTCACATCAGACATTACTTGGTCTTTTAAAGAAAAAATAAGGTCTTCTCTGCATGCTGGCTTTTAAAATATGCTCATTTGTCGTAGGTAGAGCCTCTGCTGCCCGCAAGCGTCCATAGCCTCGACAGGGTTACCTATTACGCAACAATGATCCTTTATCCTGCTTAAGGCTATTTACAACTTTTCAGAGAAAAACCCCTTTTGACACTTTTTCCTTTTTTATTCTCTAAAGAAAAATGTCTTGGTTTGGTGGCCAAATTATGACACAGTCATTCACTTGATTTACACTTTTGCTGAACAAGCTGGCTCGTGATGAGACCCCTTGTCTTTTGATTGCAACAATCTTGAGTCGTTGCCCTGTTTTGGTGGACAGTATTGGCAAAGTCAGCAAGTTATAATATCTGTGATCATGATAAGCCGGCTCGTGATGAGACCTCTTATTCTTTGAGATACAGTGTTTTCTCGGATTGTTCCTCTGAATGCTGTGATTTCCTTTAGCAGGGAGGAAGTCATTGTTTTTCCTTAAGAAAGCTCTGGACGACAATAATAGAGTTTGAAAACAACAGTTTTACAGAGAATATTTATTTTATTATTGATACCTTTCATTGTGCTGATATAAAACAATTTTTTACCAAAGGTTGCTTTCATCAAATTTTTTGAAGTTGAAACTAGCATCATATCTAGGCTAAAGTTAACTCTACCTGTCAATAATAAAGATCAGATTTTTCGAAAAAAATTTGCTACTTATACAAGTGAAAAAGCTCAAAATCTGATAGAGAATTGGTGTCTTTTTCATGAACCCCTTTAGTAACCATCTACAACTGGTTTTATTTATAAGAAAGGGAAAAACAAATAAAAACTAAAACTATCCTACAAATTAGAAGAGTGATCTTCTATGGAAAATATATTTTAAGGATCTGTCCATTAACAGGCAAAGAATCCCTTCGACCTGCTAAATCCTGCAACACAAACGTTGATGGGCCTATGACTTCTACAATCTGAAAAGGACCAAGCCACATCTTTTGAAATTTTGTATGTTTGCCCTTTTCTTCATGAGCCTTATCCCATTTCAAAACTAAATCTCCTATCTGAAAATTCTTTCTGGTCATTATGCTCGAGTCAAAAGAGGATTTTATCAGCGCTTGGTGATGAGCATGGGTTTTCTTAGCTTGTTCTCGTCGTTCTTCTAATTTAATTATTTCCATTTGTCTTAGTTGTATAGAGGAAGTAGATACCTCATCGATGTGTTGTACTAAAGACAAAGAGGGGATGACTAAGATAGTTGGAAGAACCACTTCTTTCCCATAAACTAAATTAAAGGGAGAAGTGCCGATTGAAGCTTTCTTCGCTATTCTATCTGCCCATAAAGCATTTACCAACGCTTTGTGCCAATTCTTTTGGTTCTGGTCAACTGTTCTTTTAATAATCCTGATCAGGTTTTTATTTGTCGATTGAGCCAATCCATTACCTTGCGGATAGTAGTTGGCCGAATATTTCAGCTTGAACCCTATTTTAAGTGCAAACTCAGTCATTGTATTTCTAGAAAAGTACGAGGCATTATCAAACATTAAATCCGTTGGCAATCCAAACCTAGTGATTATAAATTGATCTATGAATTCAATAATGTTTTCAGAATTAGCTGTCTTGAGAGGAACTGCTTCTACCCATTTAGTAAAATAATCTGTTGCTGTGAGGATGTATCTATGCTGCTTAGAAGAGTGAGGAACGATCTCACCTATTATGTCCAAGCCCCACTGACTGAATGGTTGCTCGATGATTACCGGCTGTAGTGGCATGGACGGTTTCTTTTGTCTCCCTGCAGCAGTCTGGAAGACTTGGCATTTCCTCACGTAACTGTGTGAGTCTTTGAACAGCGTGGGCCAATAATATCCTGCACGTAAGATTTTATGTGCAGTAGCATCTCCGACATAGTGTCCGCCTGCTGGTCCATCGTGGAGTTCCTGCAAAACCTTTTCGGCTTCAGTTTTCTCAAGACACCTAAGAAGCACAGAATCGTAATTCCTTTTAAACAGAACATCATTTATGAGCTGGTATTGTTTAGCTTTCAGTCTCAGAGCTCTTTTCTTGGTGTGATCCAGGTGTGATGGAGCATACCCGTTCTTAAGATAATAAATGGTGTCAGCATATAATGATTCTGCATCATTTAGGCTTACCTCATACGTCTGTACCTCTTCAGATGAATTCTCAGGAATTTGCGATGCTCCAGCCAACATTTTGCAGAAGCCTTGACCTCTTACAATGCTTGCTGGTTTGATCTCAAGATCATATTCTTGTAAAGCGGTGATCCAATTTGCTCTTTTTTCACCCACATCCTTCTGTATTAGAAGATTTCTTACCGCTGGAAATGGTACTATGACCTTAGTATGGGATTTAAGTAAGAAAGGTCTGAAATATTTGATCGCTTTGAAAACAACATATGCCTGTTTCTCTACGTCTGAATAGTTGAGTTCAACACCTTGTAAATTCGAGCTAAAAAATGCGATTGGAGCTTCCGCTTTCTCTTGATTTGCTTGAGTTAGAATCGCGACATATGATTTCTCTGAGGCAAATGTGTATAAGATAAAAGATTCTGAAAAATTCAGGGTTGCTAAAGATGGATCATTAATGATAGCTTGTTTGATCAGGTTGAATGCTTCATGCTCATCTTGACCCCATTTAAAATTTGAATTCTTTTTAATCATGTTTTGCAAAGGAGAAACAATCCGTAAAAAATCTGGGACAAATCTCTTCACAAAATTGATTTGACCAAGGAAAGATTGCATGGCTTTTTTGTTATGAGGTATGGATATTTCAGAAATTTCTTTGATTCTGTCAGGCTCAATGTGAATACCAGATTTTGACACTATGAATCCTAGAAGTTTTCCTTCACTTAATGAGAAAAAAGATTTCTTTGGGTTAAGTGAAATCCCATACCTTAAACATCGTTGAAATATTTGTTTGAAGTCTTTGAGATGGTCGCTTCGCTTCTTGGAGTACATTGTTATATCATCCAGTGTTATAGACATTTTTGTGCCTTACAGCATGAAGCATGAGATGTCAATAATCTAAGGGATCGAAAGTCCCTAAACATGTTGTTCCTACCCCTAGAGGAACAAGGTCAGCAAACCACAGCACTAAATATCAGTTCTCCACCTGAAAACACTCAAAAACAAGCAAATTCTGGATCATGTCAACTGCTCCACTGAGCATCTGCGCTGAATGTCAACTGCTCCACTCTGTACCTGCGCTGAATGTCAACTGTAATGAAGGCTACCTGCGCTGGGCGAGATTGGCCAAGTGGCACAGTCATTCCTCAAGGTGTCAATGCCCAGGAAGCTTCCAAAATGACACTTGGATCAGGGAATTCGCCTAGTGATGAGTAAGAGGATCTAGATCTCCAAGTGGAAGCAAGAACCTCCAAGTGGACTCAAGAACTGAAGAATAACTGAAGTGGGAGAGGACACTAGTCAGCTTCATGCCAGCCTCAAGCTGACTCATCCTTTCTCCAAAACTCCTATATATAGAGCTCTCTCATGAGGTCTAGGGGGGTTGGAATCTTGTGAATGTAAGGAAGTGCTGTTGGTTTGAGTATAGAACTATTGGGTGACTTGCTTGAAGGAGGTGAAGAGGAGATTTCTTTCTGCTGGGAGGTGTTGATGGATTGGGCCTCTTATGGTTGTAACACTCTCAAAACTTTACTTCTTCCATTAATAAAGCATTTGAGGTTCTTCTATATGCATGTGTCTCAATGGTGTATTGTTATACTTGTGTATTTGATTTATTCTAATCCTTGAATCAATTATGAATGTATGCTTCTTGTAGTTTCCCTCTCTTGTCATTTTGCAGGATCTTGGTGTAGCTGGGCCAGTGAAAGAGCAAGGATCTGGGAGCAAGCAGCAAAGAGAGAAGATTAGATCAATCATTAGCGGAAGACAACGGTTAGTAGATCTCTTTCTCCCCTCTCTTACATCTCATAAAGAAGTAATCTCAAATAGCTTTGCATTCGGTTGTTGCTGAGGTACTATCACCCTTAGAGTGGGATAGGGTCATTCCGTATTGGATACTTTTCCCAACAACAAATTGGCGACTCCGCTAGGGATCGTATCTTGTTGGTTGTTTGTGTTTTTTTCTATTCATTTCATAAACACAGAGAGTACCGAATCGAACTGCATTTGGATCTTTCAAATGCAAAGTAGAGGGCAGCTACTCTAGCTCAGTTGCTGGGCAAGTTTATGATTTGAAGAGCTGATCCACAAGGACTCTAAATAGCTCTTAGTGATAGCTTTTCATCCTCTTTTTCATCCCTTAGTGTGTACTTGACTGATAGCTTCTGATTTGGCCAAAAACTGTGAATTTTTGAGCAATCTGTGACCCGGAAACCAAGAGAAACGAAAGTTTCGTTCTTCAGTGCAGGCTGTGTGAAGGCTGTCTGCATTTCAGCGCAGTTCTTGAAGGGGCTACCTGCGCTGAATGTCAAACTGACAGTGTACCACCTGTGCTGAACCAGTCTTGCCTAGTGCTACTGGGGTTCCCTGCTGTTCATTGCCCTGTTTTCACCCTTGTTTTTGTAGCCTGTTACCAGTCAATGTACCTATCTGAAACCAACTTTCCTTGCCACTATTCTGCCTCAGTTGTGTAAAGAAACTGTGTTTTTTCTTTGTGTATTTCTTGTATCATTTACAGTTTCCCATAACGAAAGTGAACTAGTCTTGCTGTGGCCTCTTAGATCTAGACCTGTGATAAAGTGTCGTTTTGATCTTAAGAGTTAGTTTATTTGCTGTTCATAGCTGATTGAGCTTTTGCTTTCATCATATGGTTTGAATTTATATATTTCTAGTGTCGAAACAAGTAAATCTTAAGGTGTCTTTTGATTTTGGACAAGCTTGTTTGCTTTCACTTGAAATTGAATTCAAAGTTATACAACAGCTTTCTTTTTGTATCACACCAACATTGAGAAAGAGAAAAGAAATACTTGCATTGTGCATTTTGCATTTGATAAGTTTGCATGTTGATTTAGGAAAAAGTGCATTAGTGTGTGCTCTATGATCTGTGTGAAAAGATGTTGTCTTTCTTTTCCCTCAGTAGTTAAGATTTTCATAAGTCGAAAAGATTGAAAAAGCTTGCTTCTCATCTTAGACTGCATTTAGGAATTTGTATCAAACATCTCATGGTGAACCTTGAAAGGCAAACTTTAAAAAGATCAACTTAAAATATATTGAATGAACCTAACAACGCTTTGAAACATAACGCAAACATATAGAGGTCTAAGCTAGAGACGTGTTCCGGCGTCGTTAAACGTAGTGACTGTCGATCTCGACGAAGGTGGGTGATTCCTCCTGAGAGTCGGTGGCACTAATACGGACTTGTGCTCCCACGTACCGTCGCGTATATATTGGGAGACCCCTATAGGCATATATCTTTTATCCATAGGAAGCCGTGTCGGCCGCCCTACTGATCGCAATGCAGTGAACACAGCATTCACGAAGATCGACCACCCGTACCGTAAAACATATTCTGTGGTTTTGCGAAAGGTTTGGCACACCCTCTGCCTAGATCTCCAGAGCAGTTTCTTTTGGCCTTTTTCAAACTCTATAACTGAAAAAGTCCAACCGAGCATTTGTCACTTCGGGCTCGTTAATACATCGAAGGAGACTAGAGTCATCTTTAGCTTTTTCTCGACTCTTAAAAAGTGAAAAAGCAAGTTGTGTCTAAAAGCGTCTAATAAAATTCATTCAATTCGGAAACACAAATTTCCCCTTTTAATATTTTGGTTGATCGAGTAATCCGCAATCGTGGAAGAAAGTCAATTGAAACCCCGTCGTTCGCGGAGGCTTACGAGTCAACCGTCTTTGTCTCCGGAATCGAAAATAGTACGGACAAAGCGAACTCGTTTAACCAGTTCAAAATCTCCTATAAAAGTTAGAACAAGTGTTCCAACTGCATCTGAGGTTCCGGTTACTCCTAACATTTCTGGAAACCCTGCCTCTATAGAAGAAGTTCAACAGCCACAGAAGGACAGTAATACTGATCCTAGTCTGGGGGAAAATACTTGTATAACTGAACCAGTTCCATCTGAAACCGGTCCAGAGAGTTTTGTTCCTCAAACAACTGTCGCTGTTGAAGCAACCACTTCTTCGGCACCAGAAATATTTTACGGACCTGACGGTCTTCCTCTTCCACCGGGTTTGATTGCGATAGAGGAAATTGCAGAGGATCCGCAAGCAAGTACTCCAACCCATTTTGGAGTCGGGGTCACTCTATTTCCTTCATCAGAGGTTAATCCACCACAAGTGGAAGTTCCTGTAGAATCGCTAGGCAATCTATTGGATAGACTTAAAATGTCTGAACAACCGTCATCATCTAGGACTGTGTCAAACGACACAGCGACAACAAAAGTCCCTGCCGTCACTCCGACAATGTTTGCCGGCATACCAGCTGTCCCAACTAGCTCACAACAGCTAGAAGGAGTCCACCAAGGGACTATTTCGACAGTATGGTCTGTTCCAGTTTGTTCATCCGGAGTAATACCCGGAAACTCTTATGTTGAAACTCGACAAATTGATCCATTTGGAGGTCAATCTAGGCAATCAATCCCCTTGAGTTCTGGATTGATACCGTATGGGGGGCAGTATGCCCTTTCATTATCCCCTCTGGGAGGGTACCCATACGTGAGTTCACAACAATGTTCGGGTTATACTGGAATTGCATCTAGTAGTTGGGTACCTATGCTACCTCAACAACCAAGGGTTGTATATTCTATGCAACAGTGTGTACCTATGACGAACATCCCAACCACACCGGCTATTGTAACAGTGTCACAAGTTCAAGCGATACCTGTTGCATGCCAACCTCAGATTTCTCAGGTTGTAATGCAATAGCCACTTGATCATGGGTCACAACCACAATCGCCAACTGGTGGGGCGACACAGGTCCAAGCGGGTACAATTACCCCACACCTTGGTCCAACGGTTAGCGTAGCACAACAAAACATGGCGTCACAACCATGGCTTGTGCAATACCAACAACCACAATTCCAGCAGGTGTACCAAGGTTCTGAGCAGCAGATCTTTGCGAACAGTGGACAACCGTATATCCAAAACGGTCAGAATCAACCACTTTACAGTGGTCAAGTCCACCAACCGTATCAGTCATACCAGCATCAATTACATTATGCTGGTATGCAAAGGCCCACTGCTCAAGCGATTCCATCGTACCCTGGTTACGCTTCGCCTAACTTGAATCAACAGTTACCATTCGTGGCGACTTTAGAGTTACCCGATTTACATCGGTTAACAAACGATCCGATTGCTTATGCCCCTTGGTGGCTAGCGATTCCTCATAAACTTCCATCTGACATTCCTAAATTCAATGGAAATCCAGGTGAAGACCCATCGAATCACGTGATGACTTTTCATCTGTGGTGTTCATCGAACACCCTAAATGACGATTCGATAAGGCTTCGCCTTTTTCAGAGGACATTGACAGGTCCAGCGGCTAAATGGTATATTGAATTGCCAAGAGCCTCTTTCGACAATTTTAGTTCCCTAGCCACGACTTTCTTAACCCATTTTCAATTACTGATAAGGTATGAAACAGGAACAGAAATATTAACCAACTTCAAGCAGACAACTGCTACCCATATATCTGATCATATACATGAGTGGCGTCATCATCGTAGGATGGTGAAAACATACGTTCCCGATCAGCTATTAGCTGAATGGTTTATAAAGTCGTTACTTCCGGCTATTACGGAAGATGTGGCCAAGGGGGGAGTCGTAACAGAGGAGCAAGTTATTGCTCGTGCACAATATTTGGACTTAGTTTATACTCAGTCCGACACGCTCTACGACAAAATACCTGACGCCCCTAGACCAGAATTTTCAATTCCTCCCCCTCCTAAATCAAATAGTGACTCCCATGCCGGTGACGGCGTGATTGGCACGGCAAACACGAAATCGATAAAGGCTTCGTCAAAGAAAGCCCGTAAGAATTCAGATCAAAATGCAAAAGAGAAAATTCTTGCTTCGGAAGTAAATGCCGTATCAGAAGATAAAGGCAAAGAAACCAATCAACCAGGAAGCAAGAAAAAGCAAAACAAAGGGAAGAAGAAGAAACAGGGTGAGTCATCCCCTGGAAAAAATTCTTCAAACCCTCCTGGGAAAGGGAGACAAAATTATCCATGTCTAATATGTGATGATAAGGATCATAACACAAAGAATTGCCCATTCAAAGCTGAGTTAAAGAGGTTCTTTAAAAGTTCCCAAACCTCAGCTGTGTTAACTGATCCATTTCCCAACCAGGTCAAAATCTGGTTGATAGTGGAAATGCTTCCCCATCGCAAGTCCTTATGTTGTCGGTTTCAAAACAGCAGAATGATGCTTTGATTTCGACAAGGAACAAAGATTATGGGAATCCTCAGCTGTCGAACGAAAAAGGTAAAGATCAACCAAGTAGTTCGACAACAACTTCGACAGAATTCGTACCACCCATCATCCCTGAATTAACAATAAAACCGCCAAAGGGTGTAGTACACAAGTCGACATTTAATCCTCGCGCCAGAGCGGCGCAGCATTATAATATAGTGGAAGATTTGGCCCAATCGCCATCCGCTATGTCGACTCTTGAAGTATTACAAAATTGTCCAACCCAAAGGCAGGCCTTGTTATCAGCAATTGGTGGGGTTGATCCTAAGGATTCCAATCTTGTATCCTTTGATCACAAAGGATATGATCCTCAGTTACCAGCTCAGCTAGCTTTCCTGATTCAAGTGAAAGCCCTCAACAAAACTGTTCATAGAACAATAATTGATGAGGGAGCATCCACATGTATTATGTCGATGAGTTGCTGGAAAACTTTAGGATCTCCAACCTTGTCGCGATCTTCGACAACATTAAAAGCTTTCGACGGAAGGACTTATACCCCATACGGTAGCCTTAATAACTTGAAAGTTGAACTAGGAGGAAAAACAGTAGAAATTGATGTCGAAGTCATTGATGGAAATCTTGACTATAACATCCTACTGGGTAGACCATGGATTTATGCCATGGCAGCTGTTGTGTCAACTTATTTTAGGAAGATCGCATTCCCGTTTGAAGGAGGGATTACGATCGTCGACCAACAGAATTTCCTCCCTAATGGTTCACAAGTTACAGGAAGCATTCCCATGATCCATGAGAGCAACCATTCAATTCAAGATATCGGAGTAGGATTATTGAAAGACCCCACATTGATGGGAACTTTCGAGCTACCACCTCCTATTTATATGGGAAATGTACCGTTTGTAGCAACCTGCAACATGATATCTTCCACGAAGGTCAACATGGATCATTCAATGGTTTTACCCCCAAGCCCTTTAGAAATATTGTAGCAATCAATGTTTCAAGCATGGGAGGCGAACCCAAATCAACGCTCGTCAAGCGTTTGGGTAGATAGGTCTAGAGAATATGGAACCCCATTAGATCCTTGGTCGAAAATACATGGGACTGACGAAGGAATCTTACAATCAATGATGATTGAGGGGGCACCATGGAATGATCACCACCATCGTTCCCTTCTTCCGGAATACGAAGAAGATACTCAAAGTGACCTTTATCACCCTTCAGTTTTTGAATTCCTAACAAATACTGTAAACACGGTGGATTCCGAGCGAAACCTATCCAATATTGAAGAGACTATAGCCATAAATATCTCGACTAAAACAGATGTTGTAGAGAATATTTATGTCGGCAAAGGTTGTTCCCCTTCAGAACTGGAAATATATAACGCTCTTTTTCGCGAATTTAGAGATGTCTTTGCTTGGTCATATGATGAAATGCCAGGCATTGACTCGAGTATCGTTGAATCATGAAATTAAATGTATCCTGATGTCAAACCAGTAAGACAACGGCTTCGACAGGTACACCCCAAGAAAGCCGCTGCCATTAAGGCGGAAGTTGAAAAACTCCTCCATGCTGGATTCATCTACCCGGTTCCTCTAACCGATTGGGTATCGAATATTGTCCCTGTTATGAAGAAACAAGGGACGATTAGAGTGTGTGTCGATTATAGGGATGTAAACCAAGCTTGTCCAAAGGACAACTACCCTACACCCTTCATCGACCAGATAATTGATGAATGCGCCGGATGTGAAATCTTTTCATTTATGGATGGATTTTCCGGGTATAATCAAATAAATATCTGCCCACAGGACCAGTCAAAGACTGCATTTATTTGTCCGTGGGGCACATTCGCTTATCGAAAATTACCCTTTGGTTTAAAGAACGCAGGGGCGACGTTTCAGAGGGCAATGAATTATGCCTTCCATGACATCAAGAACATTGTTCAACCTTATCTCGACGATCTTCCGGCTCATTCGCGAAAGCGGACTGATCATCCGCAGCATTTAAGAGCGATATTTCTACGTTGTCGACACTACAAGATAAGACTCAATCCACACAAATGTGTGTTTTGCGTCAGTTCTGGTCGTTTCCTTGGCTTTGTAGTCTCTAAGGATGGGATTCGTCTCGACCCCTGCAAGGTTCAGGCAATTATTAATTTGCCTCCACCTTCAAATTTGCTATAGATTCAGAAACTCCAAGGGAAAGCAAACTTTCTGAGGAGGTTCATTCCAAATTACGCAGAACTTGCTAAGGGTTATACTCGTCTTTTGAAAAAGGATATACCTTTTGTCTGGGACCAGGTGGCGCAAGCTTCCTTTGATGCTCTGAAAGATTGTCTAGTAAAAACATCATTAATGTACGCCCCGGACTATCAAAGAGATTTTAACCTGTATCTGGCTGCAGCAGATACGACCATTGCAATGGTTTTAGTTCAAGAAGTCGATGGAATTGAACATCCTATCTATTATTTAAGTAAAAACTTAAACGATACAGAAAGTAAATATTCTTATGTTGAAAAACTAGCGCTTGCAGCTGTTCAAGCGATTCAAAGGTTTCGACATTATGTCCTCTTTCGGAAAACTACCATCTTGTCAGATTGCAACCCCATGACTTATATACTGTCGCGACAGTTGCTGGGGGGAAAATATTCAAAATGGATAGCGATCCTTCAAGAGTTTGATCTGGAATTTGTGAAATCCAAATCAAAGAAAGCTCTAGTTTTCGCAGAATTATTATGCGATCTCCCATCGCCGTCCAACGATGAAACATCGGAAGAGTCAATCGTGGACGAAATTTTGTTTCTGATATCTGTAAGCGATGAGTGGTATGGAGATATCATAGTTTATCTCCAAACCCAAAAATTCAGGCCTAACACCTCTCGCTCCGAACAAAAACGTATACGATACCAAGCAAAAGACTACATGATCGTCGGTGATACACTTTACCGTCGTGGTGTCGATACAGTTCTGAGGAGGTGCCTTACCCATGAGGAGGCCGAAAAAGCCCTGAATGAGTGTCATTCAGGCGCGTGTGGGGGGCATCAATCTGGATATGCAACAGCACAAAAAATCTTACAAGCAGGATACTTCTGGCCAACCATGTTCAAAGATTGCATAACCGCAGTCAGAAGTTGCCATGCTTGTCAAATTTTTGATAGCAAAACCAGACGACCACCCGCACCTTTACAACCGATAGTTGCTGTTGGGCCCTTCGCCAAGTGGGACATCGATTTCATGCAATGTAACCCCACCTCGACCGGGGGGCATGGGTATATTATAGTCGCTGTTGACTATTTTACCAAATGGGCCGAGGCGATGCCTACATTGGATAACACTGGTGAAACAACTGCCCTTTTCTTTTTCAATCATGTAGTCGCCAGGTTCGGCGTACCACAGGCTATAGTTACAGATCATGGGTCGCATTTTCACAATCACATGATGGTCGAATTAGCTGCCAAGCTAGGGCTATCTCACGACAGCTCTACCCCATATTATCCGCAAGCCAACGGACAAGTTGAGGCAATCAACAAGATCCTGAAGCGTATGTTGCAAAGGATGATCGGGGTTCATAAAAGAAGATGGCACCTAATCCTGTACTCAGCTTTGTGGGCTTACCGAACCTCAGTAAAGAACGCAACCGGGTTCACACCTTTTCAACTGGTGTATGGCCTGGAAGCAGTCTTACCAATCCAGTGCGAAATTTCGTCGCTTAAACTCGCAATCGATCTTCTCCCCGGAACTTCAGAAGAAGAGGCTCGTTTCTTGGAATTAATCCAATTGGATGAAACCCGTCGTGATGCCGCTTTGGCTAACGAAGCCCATAAGAAACGAGTCAAGACTCAGTTCGACAAAAATGTCAAACCCCGTGTCTTCTTTGAAGGTGACTTGGTCTTACTTTATGACCAAGAATCCGATAAATTGGGAGCAGGTAAATTCAAGTCCTTATGGATGGGCCCCTATATTGTTAAAAGGGTGTTAGCAAAAGGAGCCTACGAGTTAATGGATTACGATGGAATTCCACTGGCGCAGCCCTGCAACGGGCTGTACCTCAAGCGTTACTATGCTTGAATAGTAACCTGCATGCTTTTGTTGTATTTTGTTTTCGCTAAAGCGTTTGTTCTGGTCGAGTGATCCACCTTTTCCATTTGTGGCAGATGTCGAACCTTCTGGAGACATGTGTTGGAATCCAACTATTTATCGCATGTTCCTAAGGGTTAAGATCTTGGAAAGACAATTCGATTCAATTCAATATCAACATATTTCAAGAACTTAAACACATTAACCGACTCATTAGCAAACTATGTGTTAGATAGACATTTGCAACATTTATAAAAAGGACACATCATCAAAGATTGTACATATGGATCATATAACTCAAACAGAATAAAACTCGAAAATCAAAATATATAAGCTGTTTATATAAGTTCATACATAATGTTCTGTAACCAAGACAAAATTGGTCATATGACCTAAAACTCAAAAAGATGCTAGGGGGCACCCTAGCCTAGTGGTGCTCATGATAGCACGTCACGGCCTGTGCAATCATGCGCAAGAGACGAGTCCATCGTCTAGGTACACCAGTGGTGTGTCGCTGCAGCTGTAAAGGTAACTCATCAATCCTCACATCGGGAATGCCGAGAGTAAGGCTCTCAACCTGCTCCTGCACAGCTGTAAGGGTCTCAGTATCGTCAAGGTCACGAATAACAACTCTCCTAGCAGGCTCCATTGCCGGGGCAGCAACTGGCGGTCTCAGACGAACTGCTGGACGAACAGGACCAATATCTGCATGCACCCAAGAGTACGATTAAAAGTCTTGATAGAATAAAGCACAGCAACATTATAAATAAGAACAGTAAACAGTAATATGGTCAAAGAGTTTACCAATGGCGCCCCACTGTTCGCCATCCGGCAACACCAAATCCGGATCACCTCGGAAATCCATACCCACATATGGATACTCGGAAAACGCCATCTCCTGGCGCTCGAACCACCTGAAGAAGGCCTCAGTAAAAGTAATCTGAGGTTGACCAGCATGCCTAGACATGTGATCAACCCACCTCTGCATGCGTGGCTCGGTCGGAGAAGGCAAGTCGAGTATGATGTACTGAGGCTGCATCAGTGGGATTTTCTCCAAGGCGAAGGCAGTCAGAATAGAACCAAATCCAAAGTTCTTCAGCTTCCCGTCCTTTACCTTGGTCAATTGACTTTTCATCTGAACAAGTACTGCATCACACTAGTTGAATACTTTTGGTTGGAGACACTCCAAGGTGTGCTGCATATAAGATCTGTTGGCAACATGTAGAGCTGCGCTACCGGCCATCCTACCAATAGTGTACAGAATGGACCTGAGAGCCTGATCAGTAATCTCACGGATAACAAATCTTGCCGTCTCTGCTCGGCTGAGATCCTTCCCTGCAATACTGGTGGACATAATCTCTGGTGGAATCAGTCCCCCGAGCCGTACCTGACAAGGAAATGGGGGCACCTCGTCTTGACAACTCAGTCAAGAAGTACATATCCTCCATGGTCAAGGGGATAGACTTTCCCCTAATCTGGAATACTTGGTTAAGAGGATCCCAAGCATCAAGCATATACTGCAGTAAAGAAATCTGTGCTCTCATGCTAGAGATACGGAAGAACTTCAGCAGGCCACAGTTCCGCAGCGCGTTCACCGTGACCGGGTCATGGAGGGCAATCCTATCCTCCTCTTCATGTTCTCGTTCTCGCCACGTAAGGGACATTTTGTTCAAAGTTCCCTGCAAAGAAAACAAGAGAAAGGGTAAGTTCCTGATTTTGATGAAAAACTGGCGAAAAATCATCAAAAAATGACCTGAAAACTCAGTTTTTGAGCCCAGCGCAGGCAGAGAGTGTCCCTCCTGCGCTGAAGGTCAGGCTGCCCTAAGGCAGCTTGACATTCGGCGCAGGTTTTGAAAGGGGAACCTGCGCTGAAGTTAGGGCGATTTTTCAAACCACTGGGGCTCAGAAACACTGAAAAACAGGCCTAAAACTGGAAAATGAAACCATGAAAAGAAAGAACTAGGGTTTAGCTCCTACCTGGTCCAGACGGCTCCAAAAATCGTCCGCAGAATCTCTCGGAATTAGCTGGTGAAAATCAAAGGGGAAGAGGCACCTCCAGAGCTCCAACAAACCAAATGCAAATGAAATGGTAAATGAGAGGTAAAAACACCTTTTAATGGATTTTTACGCAGTTTAAAGTGAAATATTAGGGTTATAATCTCGTTTTCATGCAAATATTATTCGTTTCTAACAAAGTTTGTTGCAGCAATTGAAAATGCAGTACTATACTTGAAAAGAGAAAAGCTAGTAATGGTAAAAAATCAAAATTTGACCATATAATCGAGCAGTTTTACCGCGGAATTTATGCTCGTTAAAAAATAGAAAAGCGAGATCCGAGCAGTTTTAGCACGTAGTTCATGCTCGTTAAAAAATAAACATAAGCATTGAGCAGTGTTTTGGCGCATTCAAGCTCATTAAAAAATGAACCCATCTCGGTAAATAACCACGGTGATCGTAAATTTATTAGCCATAAAAAGCCTTGGTCGTGTTTGCACCCGCCACCTCCATTCCATTTGGCCAATCGTTCACCTCCATATGATTGTTTACCTATTTTGAGGAACAGCTGCGAAG
Source organism: Pinus tabuliformis (assembly GCA_031772625.1). NCBI lineage: Eukaryota > Viridiplantae > Streptophyta > Pinopsida > Pinales > Pinaceae > Pinus > Pinus tabuliformis. The sequence goes on from CM062819.1 coordinate 478,896,724, forward strand.
AGTGATTTCACCTAGCCATCCTTGTGACACTGCCGTGATTGGAAAATTCCAACCTGTACCTGGAATCTGCTGCTATCCCTGTTTATCACTCGTTCCTCAAAAGACGAGTCTTCTTTGAGCTCTTTTCTCCTGACTCGTAAAATATGAAAAGTTTGCCGAGTTTTGGCCTTCCAGCTCGTTAAAAGTGACCGGAAGAGCTATCCCTCCTCTAGATTTTAATCTTTTTGGACCTGAGGGATTATTACACAAAAAGGTCGAGCGCTTGTTTTATTCGGCTCGTTAAAGTTATTGAAAACTCATCCCTTCTGTATTGTTTTATACTTTTTCGGACTTAAGGGATTAGATGACGAAAAAGGAATTTTGGAGTTAACTTTCTGTACCTTTTCAGACTCTCTAAAAATGAAAAGGACCGAGTTTTCCTTGTCGTTAGACTCGTTAAAATGATTAAATAGCGACAAACTTGTCTTTAGACGAGAACGAGTTTCCCTATCGCTAGGCTCATTAAAACATAGCGATGGGCTTTCCCGAAGGGCAGGTTATAGAACAAGCATATGTTATCCTCCTCAAGCTTGACAAAAATAAAGAGGTACTGGTTAGAAATGACTGGGGAAAATTTGGGAGAACCTCAAAGCTTTAATGGTAGCAAGTCGCTCTTGAACATGACACTTTTCCTCCGTATCACATCGGGTTGGGTTGTTTCATTCACCGGTCTCATCACCATGGTCTTTGCCAAACCATCCACATTTGGGGTAATGCTACCGATCCATCGCATCAGTGTCGTTATATGTTCAAGAGATGTTGTTCAGAAAGAGTCAACCGTGTCCCATCCACTGCCATACATTATCCTTCATCCACCCATGATCGCCACCCTGAATCATATTTCACAGATTGTTTTCACCTCCGCTAAAACCATTAGCTCTGTTCCGTGTCAATGATGTGGGATTCATTAAGGCCCTCCTTTGACGGATCGCTTCTTGTCGACTTCAGCTCATTATCCAAGAAGTTGATCTAGGAACAACCCCCTCAGTACTTTGAAGCTTGCATGCCTCAATGGCAAGTTTCTCACTTCCGGCGACAGGTATACATCAATGACCTTCGACCAGAAGATTTTGCGTGGTGTTCGACGCCAAGTCCTTTATTCACACCACATGAATTGCACTGCAGTACCTTGAGGGTCATTATCATTATCGGTGATTCCTCTCGCGCTTGTTAACGGTTTACATTATTGACCGGTAATCAAGCGATGTCTTTCCATGTTCGACTTCAGCGCAATTCTCACATGGATCGACTTGTACTTAGAGTGAAGATCGAACGAGTTTGAAGACCCCGGATCTAGTTTCATCCATCCGGGCTGCGATATATATTCAGGAAATATAAAGACATTTGACGTGTACATCATTGCAGCAGATGATCATCCTACTCAAAGGATGATAATTTCAGCAGAGAATTATGAGTCTACCAATCAGACGATCGTCTGTTATATGTACCAAAATGAATTTATAAAGCTGAGCATGGGAATTCCCGCCTCAGCTAGATCATGAAAGCAGAATGAAAAATAATGTATTGTATTGTATTTTATTACAGGTCACCTCTCAGCGATTGAATGAACTTCGGATCCTCCTGATAAAGCATTTCACCCGATGAACGACCTCATACTTTAGGGGGCAACTGTTATAGACATTTTTGTGCCTTACAGCATGAAGCATGAAATGTCAATAATCTAAGGGATCCAAAGTCCCTAAACATGTTGTTCCTACCCCTAGAGGAACAAGGTCAGCAAACCACAGCACTAAATATGATTTCTCCACCTGAAAACACTCAAAAACAAGCAAATTCTGGATCATGTCAACTGCTCCACTGAGCATCTGCGCTGAATGTCAACTGCTCCACTTTGTACCTGCGCTGAATGTCAACTGTAATGAAGGCTACCTGCGCTGGGCGAGATTGGCCAAGTGGCACAGTCATTCCTCAAGGTGTCAATGCCCAGGAAGCTTCCAAAATGACACTTGGATCAGGGAATTCGCCTAGTGATGAGTAAGAGGATCTAGATCTCCAAGTGGACTCAAGAACTGAAGAATAACTGAAGTGGGAGAGGACACTAGTCAGCTTCATGCCAGCCTCAAGCTAACTCATCCTTTCTCCAAAACTCCTATATATAGAGCTCTCTCATGAGGTCTAGGGGGGCTGGAATCTTGTGAATGTAAGGAAGTGTTGTTGGTTTGAGTATAGAACTATTGGGTGACTTGCTTGAAGGAGGTGAAGAGGAGATTTCTTTCTGCTGGGAGGTGTTGCTGGATTGGGCCTCTTATGGTTGTAACACTCTCAAAACTTTACTTCTTCCATTAATAAAGCATTTGAGGTTCTTCTATATGCATGTGTCTCAATGGTGTATTGTTATACTTGTGTATTTGATTTATTCTAATCCTTGAATCAATTATGAATGTATGCTTCTTGTAGTTTCCCTCTCTTGTCATTTTGCAGGATCTTGGTGTAGCTGGGCCAGTGAAAGAGCAAGGAGCTGGGAGCAAGCAGCAAAGAGAGAAGATTGGATCAATCATTAGCGGAAGACAATGGTTAGTAGATCTCTTTCTCCCCTCTCTTACATATCATAAAGAAGTAATCTCAAATAGATTTGCATTCGGTTGTTGCTGAGGTACTATCACCCTTAGAGTGGGATAGGGTCATTCCGTATTGGATACTTTTCCCAACAACATCCAGGTAAATCACTACAGATTTATTGACTAAACCCTTGAATGCGATGTCCATGGCTCTCTGAAATGTAGCGCCGGCATTGATCAAACCAATGGCATCTTCCGATATGCGTATGTGCCCCATTTAGTTCAGAATGTGGTTTTTAACTGATCATCGGGATGTACCAGCACTTGATTGTATCCTGAAAATCCATCCAAAAAAGACATTAATTCTAAGCCTGATACTGTCTATAATATCTGCTCCATAGGTGGGAGGGGAAAATTGTCTTTTTGACAGGCTTTGTTGAGATTCCGAAAATTGATACAGATTCTAATATCTCCATTTTTCTTTCTAACGGGTACCATATTGGAGACCCATTTGGAATGTCTAACGGGGAAAATTATTCTGGCTCTTAATAACTTATTTAGCTAAGTTTTTATCTGATTTTCTAAATTGGGGTGGATTTTTCTGAGTTTCTGTTGGACAGGTTTTTCATTGTCAATCATAGGGATAGTATGTTGAATGATAGAAGTGTCGTATGTCTTCAGCTCATCGTAATTCCAGGCAAAAACATTTTTGTATTGTCTCAAAAGACGGATATACGCTAATTTTTCTTCAGGGGCTAGGTTGTGGCCTAGATTAACGTTTTGTGGTTTATCATCGGTTCCTAGGTTTACTAATTCGTAGTTCAGAGTTGAACTGTAGAGCTTAGAATTGGTAGACCTTTTAAACTGATTTTTCAAATCATATAAGTCTTCTAACTTAACCACCGATTTAGGTATAGCATTATCAGTGCTATTTTGTTGTATTTGTCGATCATGATGGTCTTCGTCAATTATTTGATTGGAGTAGGATCTTTCAGAAGTGAGGAAATTTACAGTGTCAAGATCGTCATTGAATACTCTCCAGTTTGTAATTTTGTTAGGGATGGATGGTCTAAAGATTAATTCTATTGAGAATCTATCTGGACTAAAATCTTCGGAGGGAATAAGTCTAGAGAATACGTTAGCTAATAGGTCTGCGCTCGCATTTTGGAGTCTTGGGATTGACAAAATATTGAATGCTATGAAATGTGCAGTCAGATCTTGTACTAAAGATTGATAGTGTTTCAAATGACCTGATAGGCAATGTATGGTGTTACGTACCTGTTTGACGACAATCTCAGAGTCTCCGAAGACTTGAAGGTACTTAAAGTTCAACCCGATTGCTTTGTATAGGCCTTGCACCAAGGCCTCGTATTCCGCTGTATTGTTTGTGCAATCGAATTCAAGTCTGCACGTAAGCATGGTCTTATTTCCTTCTGGGCTAATCAGAACGCATCTTGCTCCTGCTCCTTCGTTAGATTTAGAGCCATCAAAATATAATTTCCAAAAAAAAGATGTATTTACAGGTTTATCTAAAAAATTAACACACTTTGAATCATCAGTTTGGGAATTTTTTTTGACTTGGGACAAAATTGAATTTTCTAAGTAAGGTGAGGTATGAGCATTGAAATTGCCGAGGAAAGAATCTACCGAGTAATTGCCTATGATACTGCTGTTGTATGCTATTGCTTCATTTTCTCCCTCCAATTCCGTTACTATGTACACCTGGTGTAACTCTCGTTCAACCTTTATTTGATTCGGTTTACCATTGTAGGGTAACCACATGTGCGACCAGTTGGTTGAGAAGTATCCATGGAGTTTTTTGGACCAATCCCTGCTAAGAATCAAGCCATAGAATTCTGGGATATCAGCTACTAGAATGTCAATAACCTGACATACCTTCGGGTTAGACGACAATCTTATGGTCACTTGATTAAGTTCACCAATCAATTCGACTTGAGATCGATCAAGCTGAACTATGCGCACTGCGGATTTTTGTGGCTGAACATTCAACTTGGCACATATTGATCTGGGTAAAATATTCGTTGAAGCACCAGAATCTACCAAACAATTGTGCACATTTTTATTGAAAATTTCATAAGTGAGAAGAAAAGGGGGAGTGTGAGACCTTGACCTTCCTCCAATCAAGGCGATGTCATTTGGATCAACCTTATTGATCGTGTTGGTTGGAGGTCTTCCCATGTTGTGGGAAGCTACAGCTGTAGGCAAAGATGTATTAGGCACGACATGTAATTCTTTCATCATTATCTTCTGTTGATGTTTCAATTTGCTCAATTCATAAAGAGTGATATTAGCCCTAGTCTTTTTCATGTCATCAATAAAATTGTACTCCATTTCATCCGACACAATCAGTGTTCTTGAGTGAGGTGTTTGGTATGATTGGACTGGGCTAGATTGAGTTGCTTTAGCGGTTGTTTTCTTTGTTGCGACTTTATCTTTTGCTGCAGGGCTTGCACCCTTCTGCTTAGGGGTAGTTTGGGGAGGATCAAGTTGATTTTTGCTTCGTGTGCTAACCGGAAATGCTTCTTGATCTTCTTCTTGCGGGAGGATGAAATCCCACATTCCTTGTAGTTCCACAACTTCTTCGTCATCGGTCTGCCCTTCAATGGCATTATCTTCTTCTTCCTCTTCTTCGGATTCGACGTTTGAGATAGCGTTGGGTGGTTTCACATCCATTGAAGGACTTCTTTTAAAAGCTTTGTAGGGCTTTTTTGAAGAAGTTTCTGCTACTTGTTCTTTTATGTCAATCATCTCATTGGACATGGTTTTTAACACTTTTTGTAATCCTTCCAAATCGAAAGGGTCTTTCATTTGTTTCTTCTTGGGGTCTTCTTTGAAGGAGACTTTCTTAGAATTGTGTTCCTCTATCGCAGATCTTTTTTCCAAGGCTACTACACATTTCTCTACTGTTATCGCCTCTGTCAAGTTTTCAACTAAGGTTGTCTTATTTGCCCTATCCACGAAGATTGCCAAGTTTGATGGTAAGGCCGTAATATACCATTCACATATTACTTCTTCGCTGGGTTGGGAAGCAGCGGGAATTTTGTTGAGGATTTTATTGAACCGTAAATTGAAATCTTGGATGAGTTCTCTAGCCTCGGCTTTAAGATTGGATAGGTCATTGATTAACGTCGCCATTGATCTGTCATCACCAAACTTGGTAAGGAATTGACTTTGAAAAATGTCCCAACTTGTGATAGACCCGGAAGGTAATGAAAAGTACCATGACCCGGCTGTTCCTTGCATTGTATAGGGAAATCGGACAACAACATCCTCGTTGGTAACTCCGTTGAGATTGACAGAAAGCATGAAATTATTAATATGCTCTTCAGCTAGCATGCCTGCTTCTGGATTGAATTTGGGTAGCCATTTCCTAGGATGGGCCGGTATTTGGCTCAGGGGTGGAGGCATTAAAACTGCCCCAGGATTTTTCCATGGAGACTGGGCCATCGTTGAGCTGCTAGTAAATGAAAGTGCAGAGGATGATCCCTGTTGTGGGGAAAAATGCCTATGCAGGATGATCCTATCCACCTAAGGTGTGACAGTGCCTTAGCAACAAACAGAGATAGCTATTCTAGTGCTCTTCCTTTATGAATTAAGAATGAAGAGAGATAGATGGACTAACTGGTGTCTTCCTTTTGTCCCTCGATCCGGTTTCTCTTCTCTTGGAGAGTTCCCAGCTACTTGCCTTCTCGCTTGCCCAGCTTCAAGAGGTTTCTGCAAGATCACAAGAAGAGAACACTACACAAGACATGGATTCATATTCATAACTAGTTCAGGATTAGAAATAAACTAAACATACTAATGCAATCATACATCAAGATACATCAGTATATAGGAGAAACCAAGATAGCTTTATTGATGAATAACAAGGTTCAGGAAGAGATACAACCCAGAGGGCTCCAATCCAGCATCTCCTTCCCAGCAAATGGAATTCCTATCTTCACCCCCTTCAAAGCATTAAGCACCCAATGATTCCAATCTCAAACCAACAACAATTCTTTGCAATAACAAAATTCCAACCTCTAGATCTCATGGAGGAGAGATCCATATATAGATGTTTGGAGAGAGGATGAGTCAGCTTGAGATATGACTAGTGTCCTCTCCCTCTGTCAGTTCTTGATTCCACTTGGAGGTTCTTGCTTCCACTTGGAGATTTGGAACCTCTTACTCATCACCAGTCGAATTCCCTGAGGCAAGTGTCATTGAGGAAGATTTTGGAAGCTTCCTGGGTTTTGACACCTCGTGGAATGAACTTGCCACATGTCAACTCTCGCTCAGCGCAGGTAGCCAGTGTTGCCTTTGACATTCAGCGCAGGTAGCCAGTGTTGGCTTTGACATTCAGCGCAAACAGCTAGTGGAGCCACTGAATTGATCCTGAATTGACTTGTTTTTGAGCAGTTTCTGGTGGAGAACTTCTGTGAATTGCTGTGGTTTGTTAGCCTTGTTCCTCTAGGGGTAGGAACAACATGTTTAGGGACTTTGGATCCCTTAGATTATGGACATTTCATGCTCAATGTTGTAAGGCACAAAAATGTCTATAACAGTTGCCCCCTGAAGTATGAGGCTGTTTATCGGGTGAAATGCTTTATCAGGGGGATCCGAAGTTCATCCAATGCTGGGAGGAGACCTGTAATAAGATACAATACAATACATTATTTTTCATACTGCTTTCATGATCTAGCTGAGGCGGGCATTCCCATGCTCAGCTTTATAAATTCATTTTTCTGTACATAGAACAGACAATCGTTTGATGGTAGACTGATAATTTTGATGAAATTATCATCCTTTGAGTAGGATGATTATCTGCTGCAATGATGTACATGTCAATGTCTTTATCTTTCCTGAATATATATCGCAGCCCGGATGGAGGAAAATTGATCCGGGGTCTTCAAACTCGTTCGATCTTCACTCTAAGTACAAGTCGATCCATGTGAGAAATGTTCTGAAGTCGAACATGGAAAGACATCGCTTGATTACCGGTCAATGAGGTAAACCGTTAACAAGCGCGAGAGGAATCACCGATAATGATAATGACCCTCAAGGTACTGCAGTACAATTCACGTGGTGTGAATAAAGGACTTGGCATCGAACACCACGCAAAATCTTTCGGTCGAAGGTCATTGATGTATACCTGTCACCGGAAGTGAGAAACTTGCCATTGAGGCATGCAAGCTTCAAAGTACTGAAGGGGGTGTTCCTAGATCAACTTCTTGGATAATGAGCTGATGTCGACAAGAAGCGATCCATCAAAGGAGGGCCTTAATGAATCCCACATCAGTGACACGGAACGGAGCTAATGATTTTGATGGAGGTGAAAACGATCTGTGACATATGATTCAGGGTGGCGGTCATGAAAGGATGAAGGATAATGTATGGCAGTGGATGGGACACGGTTGACTTTTCTGAACGACTTCTCTTGAACATATGGCGACACTGATGCGATGGATTGGTAGCATTACCCCAAATATGGATGGTATGGCGAGACCATGGATGTGACCGGTGAATGAAACAACCCAACCCGATTGTGGTACGGAGGAAAAGTGTCATGTTCAAGAGCGACTTGCTACCATCAAAGTTTTCTTGAGTTTCTCCCAATTTTTCTCCAGTCATTGCTGACCAGTAGCTCTTTATTTTTGTCAAGCTTGAGGAGGATAACATATGCTTGTTCTATAACTTGCCCTTCGGGCAAGCCCATCGCTATGTTTTAACGAGCCTAGCGATAGTGAAACTCGTTCTCGTCTAAAGACAAGTTTGTCGCTATTTAATGATTTTAACGAGTCTAACGACAAGGATAACTCGGTCCTTTTCATTTTTAGAGAGTCTGAAAAGGTACATAAAGTTAACTCCAAAATTCCTTTTTCGTCATCTAATCCCTTTAGTCCGAAAAAGTATAAAACAATACAGAAGGGATGAGTTTTCGATAGTTTTAACGAGCCGAATAAAACAAGCGCTCGATCTTTTTCTGCAATAATCCCTCAAGTCCAAAAAGATTAAAATCTAGAGGAGGGATAGCACTTCCTGTCCCTTTAACGAGCTGGAAGGCCAAGGACTCGGCAATCTTTTCATATTTTACGAGTCAGTTGAAAAGAGCTTAAAGAAGACTCGTCTTTTGAGGAACGAGTGATAAACAGGGTTAGCAGCTGATTCCAGGTACAGGTTTGAATTTTCCAATCACGACAGTGTCACAAGGATGGCTAGTGAAATCACTCTTCGCAGTTGTTCCTCAAAATGGGTAAACAAACATATGGAGGTTAACGATCGGCCAATGGAAAAGTGGAGGTGACGGTGCAAACACGACCAAGGCTTTAATGGCTGATGATATTACATTCACTGTGGTTTTTTACCGGGTAGTTCATTTTTTAATGAGCTTAAACGCGGATTGAAACACTTGCTCGATCTTATGTTTATTTTTTAACGAGCATGAACTATGCGCTAAAACTGCTCGGATCTTGCGTTTATTTTTTAACGAGCATGAACTGTGTGCTAAAACTGCTCGATAACCCAGTCATATGATAAGAGTGTCTCATCAAGATTCTATTTTTTATGGAGCTTCATCTCACTAAGCTTTTCTCCGCATCCTTTCTTTATGCAAGTTAGGAAACGGCTAATCCCAAAAACAGATAAATAACCGCTCTTTTCTTGCACTCCAAAAGGTTTGCATGCCCCCAGGCATAAAGTACGATTTCAAGGTTACCCCTCAATTTGCAGATAAAACATTTGTTTTACCGGGAGAGGCCTACCTCTTTCAGGCTACCCAAAGATTGTTCTGTTATTCTTTCAACAAAACACTTCTTCGGCGATATCTATTGAAATAGACAAAGGTGAGTGACGACGCCCGCCCTCTCACATAACTTTGACAAAAGAATCTTATTCTAGAACAACCCCTCTTCCAACCACGGACGGGGTACGGACTAGTCATATTCTCCCGCGGAAACCTACCCTATACCCAAAGTTTTCTTGCCGAAGCAGACCAGGACGCATGCCCCCTGGGGTCCAGTCATATGCTCCCGGATTACTCACGCTCATCAGGAGGACGGACCGTGGGTTGAGACACTTCTTGCGTGAATAGACCATTTAGGGATGGTACATGACTATTTGCGATGCGTGATCCAGGAAATGAAAGTTGGTCCACGAGCTTGACCACTCTTCCTTCGTGCGGAAAACACATTACTCTAAAGAGTGAGGAGACGATGGCTCCCATGCAATATATATAGTCTCATCCAAGGAGTAGGTTATAATCCAAGGGTCCTTGAACGACCATCACATTCATTTGAATGGTCTTCCCTTTCAATGTAATAGGCACATTGGGGAGGATCCCTAAAGGTCGACTGGTTCCTTTATCAAAACCTGATAGATTTCTCATTTCAGGAAAAAGCGCTGGCAAACCAAGTGCTTTCCAAGCAATAGAGGAAAGGATACTCACAGATGCCCCCTCATCAATGATAGTGCCAGCCATTACCATTCTGTATATTTGAACGATAATTCTGAATGGTATGCTTGCCGGCAACCGGGGTCTGCCTAGTTGGTTCCAGTCGAACGAGACAACTAGGTTGCTTGGTGGTGGGACCGAATAGACGGCCGGATATCGCTCTGACGAACTTCCTTCCTGCGATAAAGTAATGGGTGCATTGCCCCCATGTTCGTTAGAGTCTGTGTTGATGAAGAGAATTTGGACGGTGTCGTCTTTATTCTCCTCTGTGATGGTATCATTCGAAGATAGAGCCTCTGAAGGCAAAACCGGGTCAACTGCCACCTCAACCTTTTGACTTTCGTCAGGCATGGATCCAGACGGTTCATCTTCAATGATAGGGGCTTCGGCTGACCACCTAGGCGGGCCAGCCGGGTTCTCAACTAGTGAAGGACTTGGCAGGAGTTTTTGATATCCAGGAGGAAGTTGCGCTCGTAAAATCGGGCGATCTTCCAAAAATCTTTTAGCCTCGTCTAAGAAGGGACAACGGTGGATGGCATGGTCGCCTTCACACAGTTTGTAGGGAAATCTAGCTTTCCCTCTCTGTCCTGTGGCTTCACTTTCACTAGTTGACGGTGAGCAGTCAACATGGCTATCAGAGGTTGACGCTACCGAATTGTGCAAACGGGGAGACCAGTCCCTTAGTATCCGAGGGATGCAGGGACAATCTCTGTGGAAGTGGTCTCCCTTGCATATGACACATGGCGATTTAGGCCTAGTCAGTGCTGTGTGTGGATTTTTGTCAGACGACACTTGTTTTCCCCCAGTCGCTTTTGGCTCCTTCTTCTTCTTCTCTTTCTTCTTCTTTTCCTTCTTCTCCTTAGGAACTTGGTTTTTTGTTTTACCAGTTCCGTCAAGCGAAGAGGAAGGAGGAGAGGAAGAATTAGATGAAGTAGAAGGCTGGTGGGCAACTCTGGTCTGGTCTAACTGTTGACTCGACTGTTCAGGAATAGTGGTGGTTTGAACGACATTGGTTGAAAAGAGCCAGACCGGCAGGCCAATTGTCAGTCCTGGAAGCGACAATGTGGCCATATGGGGCACACCAACATCTCCCCAAGAGGAGAAGGGACTAGGATTTCCACCAAGGGGAATTCCTTGGTTGGTGTGCTCCATTTTTTCAACCTAAAGATCAACGCAGGAATAAAGGGTGATTGTTCCGTTTAAAATAAATTTTAACGACGCTTTAGACACAACTTGCTTTTTCACTTTTAAAGAGTCGAGAAAAAGCTAAAGATGACTCTAGTCTCCTTCGATGTTTTAACGAGCCTGAAGTGACAAATGCTCGGATGGACTTTTTATGTTATAGAGTCTGAAAAAGGCCAAAAGGAACTGCTCTGGAGTTCTAGGCAGAGGGTGTGCCAAACTTTTCGCGAAACCGCAGAATACTTTTTAGGGTACGGGCGGTCGATCTTCCTGAATGCTGTGTTCAGTGCATTGCAATCAGTAGGGCGGCCGACACGGCTTCCTAAGGATAAAGGTTTTATGCCTATAGGGGTCTCCCAATATATACGCGACGGTACGCGGGAGCACAATCCGTACTGGTGCTATCGTCTCTCAGGAGGAATCACCCACCATCAACGAGATCGACAGTCACCAGGCTTTACGACGCCGGAACACGTCTCTAGCCTAGACCTCTATGTTGTGCATTATGTTGCAAAGCATTGTTAAGTTCATTCAATTTATTTTAGGTTGATCTTTTTAGAAGTTTGCCTTTTGAGGTTCACCACGAGATGTATGATACAATTCCTAAATGCAGTCTAAAGATGATAAGCAAGCTTTATATCTTTTCAACTTTGAAAATCCTAGCTACAAAGGGAAAATAAAGACACCATCTTTTCTCAAAGAGCAATCAACACACTCTAATGCACTTTTCCTAAATCAAACATGCAAACTATCAAAATGCAAATGCACAATGCAGGTGTTTGTTTTCCACTTTCTTAGTATTGATGCCTACGAAGAAAGATTTTTGTACAACTTTGAATTTGCTTTTAAATGACCAATACAAACAAGTTTACTTTTTCGAAATCAGAGAGGGTAGAAGAGATTAAAACACTTAACGATTTCTGAAATGAATACTTGTTTCGACACTTAAAAGAGACAAAATCAAACCAAAAGCAAAAGTGAATGTATAATCAACTGTAATCAGCCAATGAACTCTCTCCTAAGATCACAATCAACAGATCTGAATCAAGGGCTACAGGATGACTATTTCACTCATGCAAAGGAAAACTGCAAATGACGCCACAAACACATAAAAACATTCACAGTCTTTTTGTACAAAAGGAGGCAAAATTTAAGCAGAGAAAAGGAGTTATCAGACTGGTACCTATGCTGGTTACAGGCTACAAAAATCAGAGATCAAAACAAGGCAAAACAGAGCAGAGAACCCCAGCTGCACAAGGCCAAACTGGTTCAGCACAACCTCAACATAGGGGTTTTGACATTCAACGCAGGTAGCCTTCACGGGACCTGCGTTGAAATGCAGAATCCCTTCACAGGGTCTGCGTTGAAGGAGAAACTCTCGTTTCTCACTGGGTTCTGGGTCACAGATTGCTATTTAATCTACTGTTTTAGGCCAAATAAAAGCAACAAGCAAGGTGTAATCAAAGGGATGCTTTGAGGGAGTACTAAGATCTATCACAAAGGATCATCAAATCATTTGTGAGTCCATTGTTCAGATCATAGACAAGTCCAGTGATTGGATCAAAGCAGCAACTGTCTACTTTGCATCTGGGAATAGCAGATGCAGTTCGATTGTTGCTGTCGAGTCTATGAAACAAACAATGATGGAAACACAAATAAAATGACTAAACAGATCTCCCCAGCGGAGTCGCCAATTTGTTGTGGGGAAAAATTCCTATGCAGGACGATCCTATCCACCTAAGGTGTGACAGTGCCTTAGCAACAAACAGAGACAGCTATTCTAGTGTTCTTCCTTTATTAATTAAGAATGAAGAGAGATAGATGGACTAACTGGTGTCTTCCGTTTGTCCCTCTATCCGGTTTCTCTTCTCTTGGAGAGTTCCTAGCTACTTGCCTTCTCGCTTGCCCAGCTTCAAGAGGTTTCTGCAAGATCACAAGAAGAGAACACTACACAAGACATGGATTCATATTCATAACTAGTTCAGGATTAGAAATAAACTAAACATACTAATGCAATCATACATCAAGATACATCAGTATATAGGAGAAACCATGATAGCTTTATTGATGAATAACAAGGTTCAGGAAGAGATACAACCCAGAGGGCTCCAATCCAGCATCTCCTTCCCAGCAAATGGAATTCCTATCTTCACCCCCTTCAAAGCATTAAGCACCCAATGATTCCAATCTCAAACCAACAGCAATTCTTTGCAATAACAAAATTCCAGCCTCTAGATCTCATGGAGGAGAGATCCATATATAGATGTTTGGAGAGAGGATGAGTCAGCTTGAGATCTGACTAGTGTCCTCTCCCTCTGTCAATTCTTGATTCCACTTGGAGGTTCTTGCTTCCACTTGGAGATTTGGAACCTCTTACTCATCACCAGTCGAATTCCCTGAGGCAAGTGTCATTGAGGAAGATTTTGGAAGCTTCCTGGGTTTTGACACCTCGTGGAATGAACTTGCCACATGTCAACTCTCGCTCAGCGCAGGTAGCCAGTGTTGCCTTTGAAATTCAGCGCAGGTAGCCAGTGTTGGCTTTGACATTCAGCGCAAACAGCTAGTGGAGCCACTGAATTGATCCTGAATTGACTTGTTTTTGAGCAGTTTCTGGTGGAGAACTTCTGTGAATTGCTGTGGTTTGTTAGCCTTATTCCTCTAGGGGTAGGAACAACATTTTTAGGGACTTTGGATCCCTTAGATTATGGACATTTCATGCTCAATGCTGTAAGGCACAAAAATGTCTATAACAATCCCTGAGGCTGGGAAGATGAAGATATTATGATCTTTGATGATTGAAGAGGAGGGGTTGTGAAAGATGGATGAGTGGTTTGGAATGAAGATGTGGGTGGCTGACTTCACGGTGAGGGAGTTGAAATGGACGACGTAGATAAAAGAGTCTCACTGTCAGACTCTGGTGGTGTTTTCCTTGCTCTTTTCCTGGTGGGGAGAGGGAATTCAGTTGGCTGGATGCCAAAATTTTCACTCTTTAATCTGGTCAGGGGATGAGCAGGATTGTACTGCGAAGTCACGCTACTTTGAGATTTATCAGACCTCTGTGTAAAAATAGAAAATCCCTGGAGTTTGCGAATTAGAGTTTGAACTTCAGGGGGTTCAATGGTAAATTGGTCTGAAATATTAGGGTATGTAGCAGCGGTTGATACTCGAGCGACTTCTGACTCTGGATTTAAACGTACTGGGGAAGTCGGGGGAGTTGATGAGGGTGATTTACTCTCAGAATGGTATTTAGATTTTGATTTAGGTGCCATTCATAGTTCGGGCCCTCCTTCTAGCGCCAAATATGTTGAAGCCCCGAAAATCGGGTCGACAACAAGGGGGATACCCACCCAGTCCGGACCTTGGTTGGCAGCTCCTTATCCGTTTGGTATAGCCGGTTCGACTGGGGATAATGGGACCAGTTTCCCAATCTAAGCAGTGTGTGTGTGTGTAGAATTGGATGATGCTGATCTAGGAGTACTTAAAGCTAATTTAATTCAAACTTCTAAACTAACTCTATGCTATTGTAATCTAATGAGAAACAACACATCTAATCTACGCTAACCCGTGGTGTATTTCTTCTATTATGCGATCTAAAGATATTTCGAACAATAACTGGTAATAAAGATCATTCAACTATCATAAGAATAGAAATCAATTAAGATAAACCACTTTGCATAAAAAGTTAAGCAAAACAGTTGTGAACAACATATCGCATAATAAGTTATTCATATATCAAACACAAATAAATGACTCCACCATACAAAAGTGCCAAATGGTAACCCATACATTCATGCATTAACATATAAACAACTGAAAACTGTATATCACTTTAAGAATATAAGCAGAAATGGTCAAGAGATAAAAGTACCATTTATGACTGGTTCCACTCATAAGCTTCAAGCAACAACGATTTATCTCTACTTGTTCTAACATCTACTAAGAGTACAAAAGTGCAACGTCAGTAGCAGATATCAAACGCAAACATTGATAAATCTCGATCCAACCATTCATCAAAAACCCCTTCCGAGGGTGCAAAAGTGCATGTTCTAGGACAAGTTTTTTGACAAATTTCTGGACCCTTCTCTAAATGCCTGAGAAGGGTTTAAATACTGCTAATTAATTAATCTTAATTACATAAATTTAGGACACGGTTTTAAATGACCGCCCTTCTACTAAAGCAAAATTATTTCTAAAAATTGAATCTAATTCCTAACCGTTTCTGTATTTGCTCCTTAGTGCTGTAAGCATGCAGCATTCGCCTGGGAAGAGTCGGTTGTTCGTCTTCTCCTTTCGTTTGAGCTACGAAAATAGAAATAACAAGCGCTGGCACCACTTTCTGGCAAACTAGAAGATATTTTCGAAAATCTTCCTCTGGCTTGGTGTATTCACTGTGTGTATACTTGGTAATAACCCAAATTTCTCTCAAACTGATTCTGCTTTTGCTATTTCGATTTCCGGCCTTGTGAATGACTGAATAAGTTAGGGAATTTGCTCTCTGAACAATTTTTTGTATTGAAAACTGCCTCCGTTCTTTGTTCCGGGCTTTTCTGGTGCGTTTTCCCTCTTTAGCGCCTTTTTCTTTTTGCTTTAGCAGGCATAAGCTTCAAGATCTTTTGTAAATATGTTGCTTTTGTGCGCCTTTGATTCTGAGTTTTGGATGGCCTATTGACATCAGTATATGTTGAGTGATACTCTGGAATCTATGGTCTTGTTGCATGCGACATCCGTTTGTGAAGGCATCTCTTCTCTGTTCTCCGAGCATTGACGCTTTCCCCTTTTCCTTAGATGTTTCCTGCACATTGCTTTATGTTATTTGTTGTCTTACAATTTACGCAAAGGAAAAGAGTAATGATGAAAATATTGACATGAAAGCTTCAAGCTCTAATGAATGCATAATTATGACACCCATAATGAACTGACTCTTTGAAAAACACAACAAAATCCTTCTTGGATACTTTGGCGTAGAATCATTAATTTCTTTTAAGGTGCGCGCCCAATTTTGGTCTACAGACAGCTTTCCTTGAATACTGTGCCGAGGAAATTTTGCGATGGGTGATTTCTGCGACTCGCATCGCAGTATCAAGGATCGTGTCATCATAGGAATTGATGATCGCATTCATCGCATATCGCAATATCGCAGATCGCAACATCGCAGATCGCAAATCGCAAATCGCGCTTAGTCATCCAATCATTGTGTGTTGCTTATGCGATGTTGCGATATGCGACATCGCATATCGACTGTCGGAGATTCCTTAAGTTTTTCATTTAAGAGTGCTTCCTAATATATGCGATGCGATGAATTTCGCGTCGCTTCTTCGCAACTTATTATGCGCATAGGAAAACATTTCACTCTCTTCTCGCGATGCGATACAACTTTAGGGAGTTAAAATACAAAAATTTTGATAAAATGTTTTTTGGATTTTTATTAAGGGTCCCCATTTGCTTGGTGTTATCGCTAATACCAAACAAAGAGGGGGGTTTTTGGTGGCCACAACAAAAGGGTCAAGGGTTCGAAACCCCTGCCTGACCATTCTACCATTGGTTACTTTATACATTGGGTTTGTGATATATTACTCTGTTCTTATGTTGGTTATATATGGTTTGTATGGTATTGATATACCATGTGTTGGTTGCACTTGCGGTAATTGTGGGATATATGCGATAACATAAAATCAAAGGATCAGCGGTCATGGGGTTGACCCCGACCGTCCGGCCTTTTTTCGGCAGAACCTCTGGTACCAAATAAATACAATCTCATCACAAACCTTAACAAGTCTCATCGTAGCCTATTCGGTGTAGTCCTCTGGCAAAAACGTTGCCACTCCAGGATTTCAGGGGTTCAATCCTCCCTGATCCCCAAAATTTTGGAAATGAGGCCAAATTGGGAAAAATTCGGGCTGCCACGTGTTAGCACCGAATTGGCCCGTATGAACCAATCACAAGCTGCCACGTCACCTCCTCTGCTGACATCATCCAGGAGCTATGGCTCATTCCTGGGTTGACACGTGTCCCTGTTGACGTAAGCATTGACTTGTTGACCGTTGACTTGGTTGGCTGTTGACCTTTGACTTTTTGAATTTTGCCCTAAGTTTTCCCAAAAACTTTGATTGGCTCTAACTTCTTCATCCAGACTTATATTTACGCGTCATTCACATTGTTGGAATCATATCGACGAGGACTTCGACTTAATCCCATTTTCATCTAAATTTGAAGACTTTGATCTGGAGGCAAAACTGAATCCATTTTGGATCACTCCTCCCCACTAGAAGCTTTTTGTCAACCAAAAGTTGGTTTTAGATGTCGAGTAAGTGAGGATAGTTTTCCTTCACTTTTCCAATCTCTATCCATCGTCCTTTACTTGGATTTGTACCTTTGAGTCCAACTCAAAGATACTCAACATTTCCCCATCATGAAGTCCTTATCCTCCTGTCAAGAACTGTGTCCTCCTGTAGCTCATTGAGATATTCAAGAAAAATATTTTCAATGGAAGGTAGCTGACCTTGCTCTTCGGGATCTTCAATCAATGAAGGCTCATACAATCACAAGTTTTCAACATTTACAATAGAATAGATTTGCATGTAAGCTGGTAAATCTAGGCGGAAAGAATTTTCACCAATTTTGTCAAGTATTTTGAAAGGACCATATCTAATCGGTTTCAACTTTTTACCTTCCCCTTGCAGTCTTTCTTTGCTGATGTACAACCAGACTTGATCACCAACTTGAAAACTATGCTCAACTCGATGCTTGTCATGTCGCACCTTATACTTTGCTCGACTTCTTTCCAGTTGTTCCTGTATTGCCTGGAGAATTTCCTGGATTTGTTCTATGAACTTGGTTGCTTTGTCCACATCAATGTGTCCATCAACTGTTATGTCTTTACCAAAGACAAAATCCAAGGGATTCTTTGGTATAAAACCAAAACAAGTCTCAAAAGGAGATCTCTGAGTAGAGGAATGCTTTGCATGGTTGTAAGCATGTTGCACATATAAAAAATGCTCATCCCAAAGTTTGGGATGCTTGCTGCAATATCATCGAAGAAATTGTATCACTGTCTTGTTGACCACTTCTATCTGACCATCTGTTTTTGGATGAAATTTTGTGCTCTTCTTCAACTTTTTGTCCATTAACTCTTATAGACTTGACCAAAATTTCCCGACAAATTGAGAATTTCAATCAGATACAATAGAAGTGGGTAACCCAAAATGAACCCATACATTTTGAAAGAACAACTTTGCAGTTTGTTTAGATGTCACCTGTTCATTACATGGTATCAAAATACACATCTTACTGAACCTATCCACAAATACATACAAATAATCATGACTCTTTCTAGACTTTGGCAATCTCCAAACAAAATCCATGGAAACACTTTCCCAAGGACGAGAAGGAATTGGAAGTGGAGTATACAAGGCTAATTTTCTAGTACTTGGCTTGCTTGTAGCACACATAGTACATCCTTTAATATATCTAGAAATTGTCTCATTCATTCATGGCCAATAATAGAATCTTTGTAATTGTGCAACTGTTTTACTTACCCCAAAATGACCTGATATGAGAGAAGTATGTGCTTCTCGAATTATATTAACTCTTTAAGTTTGTGGAATGCATAACTTTCCCAAATGATATAAGACTTTGTCCTTTATGAAATAATCCAATTCTTCTACCTGCTTGCCATGACTTAAAGTTTCATATACATCCTTAAAATCTTTGTCTTGAGCATATTTTTCAATGTAACTTTCTTGAATTACCGAATTATGCTTAAGTATTGTGGATGAATTTATAATTGGTCTCGATAACATGTCTACAACCTTATTATGTATGCCCTTCTTATACCTGATAACAAGATGAAATTGTTGTAGAAAACCCATCCACTTGTAATGTCGTGGTTGTTGCAATTTAGTTTGTGAGTGTAAATATTGAAGTGGTTGATGATCTGTGTGTATGATTGTTTTTTTACCCATTATGTAATGTTTCCACTTTTTAACACTCTAATGCATACAATTCTTTATCATATGTAGGATAGTTAACTACTACTGATGTGAATGTCTCAGAATGAAAGCATATAGGCTTTATGTGCTGCATCAACACTGCCCCCATGGCATATTCACTTGCATCTATCTCGATCTCAAATGGATGCTGAAGATTTGGCAGTGCTAGTACTGGCGATGTATTGATCCTTTCTTTCAATGTGTCGAAGGCTTTCTGTTGTTTGCCTCCCCACTGAAACACCTATTTCACACTTTTCTAAGCATGTAAAGGAGCTGTAATCAAAGAAAAGTTAGCAATAAACTTTCTCCAATATTGTGCTACCCCTAAGAAACTTCTAACTTCTGTAGTAGTGTTGGGCTTAGGCTAATTTACAATGACTTCGACCTTAGATGGATCTATCTTCAATTCACCACCCCCTACAATATAACCCAAATAATGCAAAGATGTTCTTCCAAATTCACATTTTGACAGTTTTACATAGAGATTTTATCTTTTCAAAACATCTAAAACCTTCTTTACATGCTTTACATGTTGATCCCATGTTCTACTGAAAATAAGAATATAATCTAAATAAACTACAACAAAATCATCAATGAATGGCCTAAATACATCATTCATGACTCGCATGAATGTAGCTGGAGCGTTAGTTAAGCCAAAAGGCATAACCATCCATTCATAGAGTCCTTGCTTTGTTTTGAAAGCAGTCTTCCATACATCTTGTTCTGCAACTCTGATCTGATGGTAGCCACTTCACAAGTCTAATTTAGAGAAGTAAAATTCATCTTTTAACTGATCTAACAAATCATCAATACGAGGAAGAGGATAACGATTCTTTATTGTGATTTTATTTAATGCTCTAAAATCAATGCACATTCTCCATGAACTGTATTTCTTTCACATTAACACAATAGCTGATCCGCACGGTGATGTGCTTGGTCGAATAAACCCTTGATCGAGCAACTCCTGTACCTGCTTCTTTATCTTTGCATTCTCTAGAGCTGATAACATGTACATTCCAATGTTAGGTAGTGGAGCATCTTGCTGCAAATAAATCTCATGTTCTATCTCTCGCTTGGGTGGAAGCCCTTTAGGCTCTTGAAACAGAATATCATAATCGGAAACAAATTTAACTAGATCTGCTTTCTGTTTAGGATTATAGCCTTAGAATGCATCAGATTTATCAATATCCTTTGCTTTTACAATCATAAGTAAAAATTGTTTACTTGAATTTACAATTATTTTCATCTGTCCTGAATTTATGAGAGAGAAGTTATCTTTGAGTTTATGAGCCCTTACAATATATTCAATTCCATCCTTAGTGAGTTGATACTTATTTTCAGTTCGATATAAGATAGAATTTCTATCGTATAAGTATGGACTTCCTAATATAATTCCACATATGTCCAATGGGACTATGTCTAACTCAACCTCATCTACAAACTTTGACCCAATACAAAAACGAAGTTTGCATTGTTTCGTAACTTGTAGCTTAGTTTTATCACACACTCAACCTAATGGATATGGCTTTTTATGGTGTTGTTTCTAGACCCAACTTCTTTACAACTGCTTCAGAAATCAAATTAACTTGTGACCCACTATCAAATAGAGTATCAATTTTAGTATGCTTGGAAATGACTCTAATGTGAAATAGTTCATTTCTTTTCCTCTCATCATTATCATTATCAACATAATGTGAAGAAGTACTTGTAGATGCTTTAGAATCTTTACCTTTTATACCTGTAGCTGTAACCATTGTCTCGTCACCTAAATCTAATCGCAAGTCCTTTTGAATAGTAGCAACATTCTGTTGTGGCCACCAACAACCCCCCTCTTTATTTAGTATTAGCAATAACACTAAGCAAATGGGGACCCTTAATAAAAAATTCAAAAAAAACATTTCATAAAACTTTTTGTATTCTACTCCTTGAAATTATGTCGCATCGTGTGGAGAAGATAAAACACCCCCTTATGAGCATAATAAAAACTGCGAAGAAGCGACGCGAAATTCATCGCATCGCACACATTAAGAAGCGCTCTTAAATGAAAATCTTAAGAAATCTCTGACGGCCGATGTGCGACGTTGCATATCGCAATATCGTATAAGCAGCGCACAATGATTTAATGACTCATGCGATCCGCGATGCTGCGATCTTGCGATATCTGCGATAAACGTGATTTGCGATTTGCGATAAACGCGATCTGCGATAATCCGATCTGAAAAAATTTGCGATGACACATCTAGGTAATGAGATAACGCGATGCTGCTATCGCCAATCGCAAATTTCCTCGGCTCAACATTCTAGAAAAGCTGTCTATAAACCAAAATTAGGTGCGCGCCTTAAAGGAAATTAATGAACATATGCCAAAGTGTCAATGAAGGACAGTTTTGTGTTTTTCGAAGAGTCAGTTCAGGATGGGTGTCATGATTTTATACATTCATAGAGGTTAGAGCTTTCGTATCAATATTTATTATCATTACTCTTTTCCTTTGCGTGAACTGCAGGAATGAAAAACAAGAAACAATATGAAGCAATGAGTAGGAAACATAAGGAAAAGGGGAAAGCGTCAATGCTCGGAGAATAGGGAAGAGATGCCTTCATGAACGGATGCCGCATGCAACAGAACCACAGATTCCAGAGTATCACTCAACAGATGCTGAGGTCGATAGGTGATTCAACGTTCAGGGTCAGAAAGCTCACAAAAGCAGCATGTTTACAAAAAAATCCCGAAACTTCTACCCGGTAAAGGAAAAAGGTGCTAAAGAAAGAAAACGCACCAGAAAAGCTCGGATCAAAGAACAGAGGCAGTTTTCGATGCGCGATTAGCGCCTAGCGCTAATCGCGCATCGCTAAGAAAATTGTTCAGAAAGCAAAGTCCCTAACTTGCTTAGTCATTCGCAAGTCCGGAAACTGAAATAGAAAAAGTAGAAGCGGTTTGAGGGAAATTTGGGTTGTTTCCAAGTATATACACAGTAAATTCGCCCAACCAGAAGATAATTCTCAAAAATATCTTCTAGTGTACTAAAAAGTGGTGCCAGCGCTTGCCATTTCTGTTTGCATAACTCAAACAAAAGCAGAAGGCAACCAGCCGACTCTTCCCAGGCGAATGTTGAATGCTCGCAACATTTAAGGAGCAAATGCAGAAATAGTTAGGAATTAGATTCAATTTTTAGAAATAGTTTTTCTTTAGAAGAAGGGCGGTCATTTAAACCGTATCCTAAATTTATGTAATTAAGTTAATTAGTTAGCAGTATTTAAACCCTTCTCATGCATTTGGAGAAGGGTCCAGAAATTTGTCAAAAACTTGTCCTCAGAACATGCACTTTTGTACCCTCGGAGGGGGTTTTGATGAATGGATGGATCAAGGTTTATTAATGTTTGCATTTGATATCTGCTACTGATGTTGCACTTCTATACTCTTAGTAGATGTTAGAGCAAGGAGAGATAAATCATTGTTGCTTGAAGCTTATGAGTAGGATTAGTCATAAATGGTACTTTTATCTCTTGACCATTTCTGCTTATATTCTTAAAGTGCTTTACAGTTTTAGTTGTTTATATGTTATTGCATGAATGTGTGAGTTACCATTTGGCACTTTTGTACGGTGGAGCCATTTATTTATGTCTGATATATGAATAACTTATTATGCGATACGCTGTTTACAACTGTTTTGCCTAACTTTTTATGCAAAGTAGTTCATCTTAATTGATTTCTATTCTTATGATAGCTGAATGATCTTTATTACGAGTTATTGTTTGAAATCTCTTTAGATCGCATAATAGAAGAAATACACCCCGGGTTAGCATAGATTAGATGTGTTGTTTTTCATTAGATTACAATAGCGTAAAGTTAGTTAAAAAGTTTGAATTATATTAGCTTTAAGTATTCTTAGATCAGCAACATCCAATTCTGCACACACACACCCTTAGATTGGGAAACTGGTCCCATTATCCCCAGTCAGACCTGCTATACCAAACGGATAAGGAGCTGCCAACCAAGGTCTAGACCGGGTGGGTATCCCCCTTGTTGTCAACCCAATTTTCGGGGCTTCAACATGTCTGGCGCTAGAAGGAGGGCCCGAATTATGAATGGCACCTAAATCAAAATCTAAATACCATTCTGAGAGTAAATCGCCCTCATCAACTCCCCCGACTTCCCCAGTATGTTTAAATCCAGAGTCAGAAGTAGCTCGAGTATTAACCGCTGCTACACACCCTAATATTTCAGACCAATCTACCATTGAACCCCCTGAAGTTCAAACTCTGATTCACAAACTCCAAGGATTTTCCATTTCTACTCAGAGGTCTGATAAATCTCAAAGCAGCGTGACTTCGCAGTACAATCCTGCTCATCCCCTGACCAGATTAAAGAGTGAAAAATTTGGCATCTAGCCAACTGAATTGCCTCTCCCCACCAGGAAAAGAGCGAGGAAAACACCACAAGAGTCTGACAGTGAGACTCTTTCATCTACATCCTCCATTTCAACTCCCTCACCATGAAGTCAACCACCCACATCTTCATTCCAAACCATCATCCATCCGCTTACTGGAACTCCCACAACCCCTCTTCAATCATCTACGATCATAGTATCTTCATATTCCCAGCCACAGGGATCATCTTCTGCACTTTCATTCACTAGCAACTCAACGATGGCCCAGTCTCCATGGAATAATCCCGGGGCAGTCTCAATGCCTCAACCCTTGAGTCAAATACCGGCCCATCCTACGAAATGGCTACCCAAATTCAATCCAGAAGCAGGCATGCTAGCTGAAGAACACATAAACAATTTCATGCTTTCTGTCAATCTGAACGGAGTTACTAACGAAGATGTTGTTGTTCGGATTTTTCCCTATACAATGCAAGGAACAGCCAGGTCATGGTACTTTTCATTACCCTCCGGGTCTATCACAAGTTGGGACATTTTCCAAAGTCAATTCCTTACCAAGTTTGGTGATGACAGATCAACGGCAACGTTAATCAATGACCTATCCAATCTTAAAGCCGAGGCTAGAGAACCCATCAAAGATTTCAATTTACGGTTCAATAAGATCCTCAACAAAATTCCCACTGCTTCCCAACCCAGCGAAGAAGTACGATGTGAATGGTATATTATGACCTTACCATCAAACTTAGTAATCTTCGTGGATAGGGAAAATAAAACAACCTTAGTTGAAAACTTGACAGAGGCGATAACAGTAGAGAAACGCGTAATAGCCCTGGAAAAGAGATCTGCGATAGAGGATGCAAGTCTAAAAAAAGTCACCTTCAAGGAAGACTCCAAGAAGAAACAAACGAAAGACCCTTTCGATTTGGAAGGATTGCAAAAAGTATTAAAGACCATGTCCAATGAGATGATTGACATAAAAAAACAAGTAGTAGAAAATTCTTCGAAAAATCCCTACAGAGCTTTTAAAAGAGGTCCTTCGATGGATGTGAAACCACCCAACGCTATTTCAAATGTCGAATCCGAAGAAGAGGAAGAAGAAGAGAATACCACTGAAGGGCAGACTAATGACGAAGAAGTTGTGGAATTACAAGGAATGTGGGATTTCATCCTCCCACAAGAAGAAGATCAAGAAGCATTTCCGGTTAGCACACAAAGCAAAAATCAACTTGATCCCCCCCAAACTACCCCTAAGCAGAAGAACACAAGCTCTACATCAAAAGATAAAGTCACAAAAAAAAAAATGACCACTAAAGCGACTCAACCTAGCCCGATCCAATCAGATCAAACAACTCCATAAAAAACACTAATAGTGTCGGATGAAATGGAATACAATATTATTGACGACATGAAAAAGACTAGGGCTAATATTACCCTTTACGAATTGAGCAAATTGAAACATCAACAGAAGATAATGATGAAAGAATTACATGCCGTGCATATTACATCTTTGCCTACAGCTATAGCTTCCCACAACATGGGAAAACCTCCAACCAACACGATTAATAAGATTGATCCTAATGACATCGCCTTGATTGGAAGAAGATCAAGGTCCCACACTCCCCCGTTCCTTCTCACTTATGAAATTTTCAATAAAAATGTGCACAATTGTTTGGTAGATTCTGGTGCTTCAACAAATATTTTACCCAGATCAATATGTGCCAAGTTAAATGTTCAACCACAAAAATCCGCAGTTCGCATAGTTCAGCTTGATAGATCTCAAGTCGAAGTGATTGGTGAACTTAATCAAGTAACCATAAGATTGTCATCCAACCCAAAGGTATGTCAGGTTATTGACATTCTAGTGGCTGATATCCCAGAATTCTATGGCTTGATTCTTAGCAGGGATTGGTCTGAGAAACTCGATGGATACTTTTCAACCGACTGGTCACACATGTGGTTACCCTACAATGGTAAACCGAATCAAATAAAGGTTGAACGAGAGTTACACCAGAAGTACATAGTAACGGAATTGGAGGGAGAAAATGAAGCAGTAGCATATAACAACAGTATCATAGGCAATTACTCGGTAGATTCTTTTCTCAGCAATTTCAATGCTCATACATCACCTTACTTAGAAAATTCAGTTTTGTCCCAAGTCGAAAATTTTTCCCAAACTGATAATTCAAAGTGTGTTAATTTTGTAGATAAACCTATAAATACATCTTTGTTTTGAAAATTATATTTTGATGGCTCTAAATCTAACGAAGGAGCAGGAGCAGGCTGCGTTCTGATTAGTCCAGAAGGAAATAAGACCATGCTTACGTGCAGACTCGAATTCGATTGCACAAACAATACAGCAGAATATGAGGCCTTGGTGCAAGGCCTATACAAAGCAATCGGGTTGAACGTCAAGTATCTTCAAGTCTTCGGAGACTCTGAGATTGTTGTCAAATAGGTACGTAACACTATTCATTGCCTATCAAGTCATTTAAAACACTATCAATCTTTGGTGCAAGATCTGACTGAGCATTTCATAGCATTCAATATTTCTTCAATCCCGAGACTCCAAAATGCAAGCGCAGACCTTTTGGCTAATGTAGCCTCTAGGCTTATTCCCTCTGAAGAGTTTAGTCCAGATAGATTCTCAATAGAATTAATCTTTAGACCATCCATCCCTGACAACATTACAAATTGGAGAGTATTCAATGACGATCCCGATATTGTAAATTTTCTTACTTCCGAAGGATCCTACTCCAATCAGATAATTGAAGAAGACCATCACGATCGACAAATACAACAAAATGGCACTGATAATGCTATACCTAAATCAGTGGTTAAGTTAGAAGACTTATACGATTTGAAAAATCGGTTCAAAAGGTCTGCCAATTCAAAGCTCTACAGTTCAACTCTGAACTACGAATTGGTAAACCTAGGAACCGATGATAAACCACAAAACATTAATCTAGGCATCGGCTTAGCCCCTGAAGAAAAACTAGCGTATATTCGTCTTTTGAGACAATATAAAAATGTCTTTGCCTGGAATTACGATGAGCTGAAGACGTACGACACTTCTATCATTCAGCATACTATCCCTATGATTGACAACGAAAAGCCTGTCCAACAGAAACTGAGAAAGATCCACCCCAATTTAGAAAATCAGATAAAAACCGAGCTAAATAAGTTGTTAAAAGCCAGAATAATTTTCCCTGTCAGACATTCCAAATGGGTCTCCAATATGGTACCCGTTAGAAAGAAAAACGGAGATATTAGAATCTGCATCGATTTTTGGAATCTCAACAAAGCCTGTCTAAAAGACAATTTTCCTCTACCACCTATGGAGCAGATATTACAGGCAGTAGCAGGCTCAGAACTAATGTCTTTCTTGGATGGATTTTCAGGATATAATCAAGTGCTGGTACATCCCGATGATCAGTTGAAAACCACATTCAGAACTAAATGGGGCACATACGCATATCGGAAGATGCCATTTGGTTTGATCAATGCCGGTGCTACATTTCAGAGAGCCATGGACATTGCATTCAAGGGATTAGTCAATAAATCCGTAGTAATTTATTTGGATGATATAACAGTGTACTCCAAGAAGCGAAGCGACCATCTCAGAGACTTAAAACAGATCTTTCAACGATGTTTAAGGTATGGGATTTCACTTAACCCAAAGAAATTTTTTTCCGCACTAAGTGAAGGGAAACTTCTAGGATTCATAGTGTCAAAATCTGGTATTCACATCGAGCCTGACAGAATCAAAGAAATTTCTGAAATATCCCTACCTCATAATAAAAAAGCCATACAATCTTTCCGTGGTCAAATCAATTTTGTAAAGAGATTTGTCCCAGATTTTTCATGAATTGTGTCTCCTTTGCAAACCATGATTAAAAAGAATTCAAATTTTAAATGGGGTCAAGATGAACATGAAGCATTCAACCTGATCAAACAAGCTATCATTAATGCTCCATATTTAGCAACCCTGAATTTTTTAGAATCTTTTATCTTATACACATTTGCCTCAGAGAGATCATACGCTACGATTCTAACTCAAGCAAATCAAGAAAAAGCAGAAGCTCCAATCGCATTTTTTAGCTCGAATTTGCAAGGTGCTAAACTCAATTATTTAGATGTGGAGAAACAGGCATATGCTGTTTTCAAAGCAGTCAAATATTTCAGACCTTTCTTACTTAAAACCCATACTAAGGTCATAGTATCGTTTCCAGCGGTAAGAAATCTTCTAGTACAGAAGGATGTGGATGAGAAAAGAGCAAATTGGATCAATGCTTTACAGGAATACGACCTTGAGATCAAGCCATCAAGCATTGTAAGAGGTCAAGGCTTCTGCAAAATGTTGGCCAGAGCATTGCAGATTTCTGAAAATTCATCTGAACAGGTACAACTGTATGAGGTAAGCCTAAACGATGCAAAATCATTATATGCTGACATCATTTATTATCTTAGGAACGGATATGCTCCATCACACCTAGATCACACTAAGAAAAGAGCTCTGAGATTGAAAGCTAAAAAATATCAGCTCATAAATGATGTTCTTTTTAGAAAGAATTATGATTCTGTTCTTCTTAGATGTTTTGAGAAAACTGAAGCTGAAAAAGTTTTGCAGGAACTCCACGACGGACCAGCAGGCGGGCACTATGCTGGAGATGCTACTGCACATAAGATCTTACGTGCAGGATATTACTGGCCTACTCTGTTCAAAGACTCACACAGTTACGTAAGGAAATGTCAAGTCTGCCAAACAACTGCTGGAAGACAAAAGAAGCCGTCCCTGCCACTACAGCCGGTAAACATCGAGCAACCATTCAGTCAGTGGGGCTTGGACATAATAGGTGAGATCGTTCCTCACTCTTCTAAGCAGCATAGATACATCCTCACGGCAACAGATTATTTTACTAAATGGGTAGAAGCAGTTCCTCTCTGTTAGCTACCTATACCAATAGGTTTCATTTTTCATGATTGGCAGGGGAAGTGCCAAATATGCTCTACTTTGGTGATGCAAAGATCTCATATTTTTGTGGAAAACACCTATCTACAGTTGTTTAATGTTGTCCTACTTCTGAATGGGTGATCCAACAGTCTAAGCTAGGTCATGCCATATTTCAATTTTTGTTGTAGATTAGAGAAAGAAATCTGTCCAAACTGTTCGGCATATCAGTAGTTAGGTAGAGAATGAAGGTTCCCAACTGCTTAATCTGGGGCCTTGGAAGTAATAAGGCTAGCCTTAGATAGAAAATCAAAAGAAAATGCAAAAAGAAAAAGAAAAAGAGAAATTGAGGGTTTGCTAGTCTAAGTGCACCCTCCTTGAAGTAACAAAAAATGCTAGGCAATAGAATGGGTAGGTAGATGGGGTTGCAGAAGCATGAGTTCTTTCATATCACTGGCCTAAGCAAAGGAAACACATGGTGGCCAGTGCAGATCTTCCTATTCAACAATTTTGTAGCAACAAAGTGAAGCATGTCTAACTTCCCATTCATTCCCTGTCAAACTTCTTTCTAACATCCCACTATCACCTTTGTTCATAAGAGGAGTCAAACTCTTTTGTTGATTCTTGTTATATAAAAGAACCACATTTCCTGTGTAAAAGTCTTTTCATTTTGATCTACTCTCATAACTAAGTTTCTTCCCTAAAAAGCTTAGTCTTTGCTTCCTCTCTTCCATATCTCCCATCCTATACTAACTACTAACTCTATTATTTATTTAACTCCCTATGTTTCCCTTTTCCCCATTATTATATCACTATTGTACATAAAAAACCCAAAAATATGTATATACCCCTTCCCCTAGGCAATATAGCCTCAAGTCCCAAAGGGTCGGAGCACAAAGAAGTTTAGCGCTAAGGAAAAAGCATGCTAAATGGTCTATTTCGGGATTAAATCAACATATGGTTGATTTAACAACCCAAGCGCATTTTACCAACCAATACATGAAAACCCATTTGTTCTAAAAAACATTGCAAAACCCGCAAATCCGCCGTTGTCCTAAGTTTTGTTCCTGGCGCGCATTTCCAGAAATATAATTGTTTATTACCCGCTCCCCGCCGTATTGTCCAATCTCCTCTGCTCCCCGTCAACCGTCGGATCTGGGCCCTCCCATCCGACGGTCCTCAGCAATATCGGGCTGCCTCCGATGGCAGTACTTTAGCGCCCGAAATTGTCAGAATGGTGACGTAGGGCGCTGGACACGCGTCACAATTCAATTGTATCGGGCGGCCTCCTGCCAATACCGCGCCCGTACCTTAAGAGGTCCGATATTACCGCTTACCGCTTTCTGTTTACCGCCCGCCAAGCCAACCCTACGTCACCTCCACGCCATTGCCCAGTCAGCTCCACATCAGCGCCCGACCCGCCATCGCTCCGACTTGTCTGCCACGTCCCCCGTCCACGTGGACCACTCACAGACCGCCACATCATCATTCCGTACCATTACCCCACCTATGACGTCATGCTGATGTCATCTGAGAAAAGCGCGCCAAAGGCCAAATTTCCTATATTTTCGCCAAAAATCGCATTTTTTCGCATTTTTCACCAAAAGTCTATTGTGCCTTCCTGCATGAAATTTCACGACATTCTCGCCGCCAACCTGCAGAAATTAATCCAACTCCATGGCCGCCCACAATTCGGCTTGGATAAGCCTCCACCCATCGCGCCGTGACCAGGTACTTAACAATCCTTCCTGCACCTGGTTCAGTTTGTTCTTCACTGTAAAAAAATGCCGAGAACTGCCATTTTCCCTTGAAGCTCAAGCTTCCTTGTCCTGCTAGTGACTCAATTTCTCCCAAGAGTGATCAATTGTGCCCCTTTTACACTAGAACTGCCCTGTTTTCATTGAATTTTTTTTTTTACCTCAATTCACTACACAAAGCCGCATTTGTCTATATTCCCAAGTGAAATTCTACTTGAAGAGCACCAAACACATGGAGACACCAGTAGCTCTAAACATTCCACCATTAAATGCCCCACAAAGAGAGCTAGAATGGCTGGCCTTGGCTGACAGAGACTACCAGATGGCAGAGGGAATCCCAGATTACAGCAGATACCATATTCATGTAATCAATGAGCTGAAAGCCAAACATCTCAGTGGAAATGATATTCTAGGGATTTGGGACTCCAATTTGCCCATTTTCAATCTTCCTCAAGTCAATATCCTCCCATATTTGATCCATCGATGCAGTGCCAACTATGATCCATGTCACAGAGCTGTCCTCAGTCCCTCAGGCTCAGTCTTGTTCCATGTCACCCCTGAGGCTATAAATCAAATGCTGCACTTTCATACTACAAAGCCATTGACTCCTCTATCCATGATGGACTTGATAAAGTAAGGAGGCAAACTGTCCAATGCCCAAATCATAAAGATTAATCAATTATTCATTCAATCAGGCTCTCAAACTGTGAGGACTCCTCCTATTGGAAATGTATATCTCAATGAGTTGGGCAGGATGCTTGTGGATATGATCAGTTATGTCCTGGGTTACAGGTCAACTGAGGATGTTGATGAAACCATTCTGGCCATGATGTCTGTCTTCTCCCCTGGAAAGCCTCCTTCGGTTCACTATGATTATGCTACATACATTGCCAACAAAATTCACGAGCAATTGATGAATTTAGAGAGGGAAAGGATATTTAGATACACTTCTTACATCTATCACTTGTTCCTATTTTTTCAGCCTGATAGCTTCCCTATTACTCTCAAGAAGTTTGATGCCCAGGGGAACCAAAGGTCTATGGTATTTTGGTCTTCAATCTTTCATCACATATCTTTTTCACCATATAGCTACTGTGAATTCATAGACCTTTTCATCCATCCAGCTATGTCCTTGCTATTAAGTTCTCCTCCTCTAAGATTGACAGATGAGATGCAAAGAATCCTCCAGCTCTCAAAGGCCTACAGCATTGGGGATTGGTACTTTTACCAACACCATACTGTAATCAGGATATATGGTTGTGAGTTAGCCCCATACAGGCTACCAAGATATGTCCCTATGAGACTTTTTGCTTTAGAATATTTCAGACAATTTGGAAATGCAGACATGATCCATTTCCACAGCAAAAATAAAAAGGCACAACTCAAAGTCAAAAACCAGCTAGGCCCATTTATTTATAACAAAAGAGAAGAGGCATGGCAAGAAGCAGATAAGATCCTAAAGTGCCTCGGGTTGCAAACCAGTTTCCTCTGGTTACCCTATGATCCCAATCACTTCATTAGTCTTAGAAGGGTCAAATATAAGTTGGCTAGCTATGATCATCTCAGGTTACCTCATATTGAAAAATATGCAAATCAATTAAGATGGAAAGAGGGCACCCTAGAAGAGGCAAGTTCTAAAGAGGAAATAGCACAAAAAGAAGCAAAGAAACTTGAAAAGGAAGCTGACTTGGAATATTGTGGACAAGTTTCTTCTTCTTATCATACTCAACTTGGAGCAGCTGCCTCATCTTCTACAGCTCCCCAGCAAGCAGCTCAAACAACTACTCAAGCAGCTAGCACAGATAAGGGGAAAGAAATGCAACAGGATCAGACACTCCCAACAGCAGAACTGCAGAAAGAACAGATAGAACAGCAAGAAGAAATGGCTGAGGCCCCTGTATCCACAGAGAAACAGGTTCAAGAAAATGTGCCTCCAAGGCAGGAAATAGCAGTGGATACCTCGGTGCTCCAAACCCCGATGAATGAAGAGAGAGCCAGGAAGAGGGACAGACAGCAAGAAACTCCCCTTACTACATCAGCAAGTCAACAAGGGGAGAAAAGGCAAAGACTAAACCCTTTTTCTGAAGAAGAGATGCCTATTGGACCATCCATGGGTATGGGCCCCCCTAGTATGGAAGCTTCAGCCAGTTCTTTCCAACGGGAACAAGAAAGACCACTTGGAGGAGAGGTCAGCTCCTCAAGCCAGTAAAGAAGGGCAGAGTCTGGAATCAAGAAGAAATTTATGGATATAAAAGCTAGGAATGAGCCAGTCAGACTCCAGCTTTACAATCATTTGCTCAAGATGGGTCCCACCAACCAACAGAGGCTCATGTCAGCATATGACATAGCAGAAGGGAAGATGACTATGAGCCATTTCATGCTTGCCTTGCTACAGCCACAGTCAGCTGCAGATTACATCAGAACCAACCTAGAAGTGTTTGCAAAAGACATCCACCCAATGGACCAAATAGAGCTACATAAGCAAACGGGTGAGATGGTCTACTCTACTCTTGCAGATAAAACACTTCTAGCACACAAACTGCAAAACTCTCTCCATAATACTACTGCCCAACTGGAATTGGAGAAATCTTCTTCTCAAGCCAAAGACAACAGATTAAGTCTTTGGAAGATATCATCATAGAGCTTGGGCATGACCCAAGTGATCCCAAAGTTGTGCAGGCATTAATGAAGAAAAAAGATGAAGATATATCAGCTTTGAGGAAGATGGTCAAACTTCCATCAACCCTTCACCCCCAAACAGAAGATGTTGCTCAACAGAGAAAGGATCAAGATGTAGCTGCCATGCTGCTGACATTACACAAACAATTGGTAGAAACAGAAGGACGACTGGTAGCAACAGAGGGTGCATTGGAGGCGGCCCTGAAACAAAAACAAGGAGAGCAGATACCTCAACCCTCTCAGCCAGTAATAAATCTTGAGGAGCCTCCTCAAATTATAAGTCCTCCCCTGGTACGAACAACAGAAGCAAGTACCTCAATTGCTGGGCCTCAAGCCACAGAAAAGGAAGCAGCAGCAGAGCAAGTCCCAAGCCTCGGTATGCGAGATATGATGAAGGAGCTGCAAGCTCTTGAAACCCAAATGAATGAGCTGAAGGATGCCAAAGAAAAGCTGGCCCAGCTGGACGAGAAATATGACAAATCTAAGCAGCAAGTGGCAGAAAAGACCAGGGAAGTTAGGACACTAGAAAGAAGGATAAAAGAGCTTGAAAAGGAACTCACCATGAGCAAGGTTATAACTAAGGTCAAGAAAATCCTGTGGGCTAAGATTGGCCAGTCAATCACAGATCAGTGGCAATACATAGAGACAATTCATGAGAAAATGGATCTGCTGAACAAGGCTCATGCTGAAAGTCAAAGGGCCAGAGCCTCTCTGGGAAGTATGCCTGATATTGCTACCAGGATGATCAATGTCCTGAATAACAGAACTGGCCTTCAATTGGCAACAATGGGTATCAGGGATAGGACTGATACAATTTTGTTAATCAAAAGGGTGCACACCCTCAGAAGCTGTGTGCAAACATTAGAAAGAAAGTGCCAAGAAATTCAAGTAGAGATCAATGCTTTTGCCACCAAAATCACAACATTGCATGGCAGAGGGCTTCTCAGCCTAGTGACCAGTGCAGGAAGACTGTTGTCCCATGAACAGTATGCTAAAAGGGTCAACAATTATGCAGCTAATCAGTTGACAGCTACAGCAAGCAGTCCAGAAGCAGTTGGCCCACCATCAGGGCAAGAGATTTATGATAAACTAGAGAATTTATTCTTCATTGAACATGAAATTAAGCACCTTTTTGAAGTGCCCCCTAATTATTATAAGTATACAAAGGCATATGAGACCCTCATCAAGATGCAGAGACATCAAATGCCCACTGATGAGTGGTGGACGAATATGATTAAAACCTTGCTTTAAATCAAGTCTAAATTTGGGTCTAAAAGGTTTTTACAGCAATAGGAAGACAGTTGAATGAGGTGGACAGTGGCTATGCACAGCTAGAGCATCACAGATGAGCTGTCCGAATATAGCAGTGCCCTGACGCGGTAGCGAAAAGGCAAAGACAATTGAAATCACTGCAAAGGAGCTCAGATGGCCCATAAACCCAAAAGTCAAGAATTCCTGACAAACAACAAACAGCTGTTGTGTGTTTATTTAAGCAGCTTTTAATTTTGTAAGAAATATCTTAGAAAGTTGGTAAGAGCAGTTATTGTGCAATAACTCATTGCTGAGATATTTTTGTGATATTTTGTATATATGCACCCTCGCATAGCTTGTTGGGGGTTGTTGTTGCTCAGTTGTTCAAGAGAACTCGGCTGTATATTCTCTGAAATATATAATGCAAAGGAGCTGTTGGTTTCCAAAAGATCGGTTTGGCTTGGATGCAATGTGATGAAACTATTGACTGCTACAGGATTCTTGTGTTATGGCGTGATACAATAAGTGTTTTCTAACTGTATTTGTGTTTCATTTCTTACATAATCTGTCTGTGATGTATGGTAACTAGTCTTGGTAGAAAAGAAAAAGAATAGTTCAGGATTTGTCCACTAAGAACACCCTTAACTCAATCTTTTCTACTAAATATGTTTTCTCCAGGGTTAGCTGCAACTATGGAATTCTTAAATGCTCCTATTTGCTCTAATCACATGATAAGTCTTTATTCAGTAATTCTCACTTGCTGCTGATTATGATTTGTCTGTTATTCCCTGTTACACTGTGAAAGAACTCTTAACTGCCTTTTACTGGTGTAATTTATACTGTTTCTTGTCTAAAATCAAAGTTTGTATCATGAATACCCATCTGGCCCTGCAGTGAACCTGTCTTTATCATAGGTATCGAATGCTATTCATTTCTGGACTCCACATGCCTAATGGATTGAACTCTCTTTGATACTTGCTTGCCCTTCTTTGAACAATAGCCTGCAACCAAATTTCAAACAAAACTCTCACCTCATAACTAGCCTAAAATCTTCAAAAAACAAAGTTAAAACTAAAAAGAGAGAGCCCTCTCTGATTACAGGTAGGGTAGAACCTGTAATCCAAAGCTTGGTTAGTGGTTACCCCGGCCGTATTCCCTCAGGAGTCAAAGGGAACAACCTGGGTGTTAACAGAAATGGCGACTCCGCTGGGGACTGAATGAAATTCATAAACCCCTGTCTGATTCTTAATACTGTAGATAAAGCCTGAGTGACAGCCAGACAACCTTAGAAACTGCCTCTGCTTTGCATTTGCAGGAGTATATAAAAGCTGCCTCAGTCAATCTTTATTCAGTCTTAAGTTCCATACAGTTGTTCTATACATGATCAGTCCTTTTCAAAGATTAATATTTCTTAGAAAATTCTCCCAAAGAAAATCATAGAAGCTGGCTCCTAAGAAGAAAACTCGCTATACAAGATCTAACCCGGATCCAGATCCATCACCTGAGTTCCAAAATCCAAACCTGATTCCAAGAATCCTTAAGAAACAAAAATCGGAAGGGACTTTATCAGATTCAAGTTCTGAAGCAGGATTTCAAACTAATATTCCAACCCCTGCTAAGGTTTCTTTACATCCTCATACTACCGTTCCACACTCTCCTAGTTCTTCATCCACTTCACAAGGTGTCCTTTCAACCCCTCCATCAACTGCACATACCCTTCTCATCCCCTTTCCTCCACTTGTCCCATTCGTTCCTGTTATCCCTATTGTCCCACCAAACATGGCTAATAGATATGCTCCACTGCAGTTACCTGCCAATCCAGGGCCTATGCCTCAAGATTATCAAACCAAGATATCATATTTTGATGGTACTGGCTCTTATTCAGCCCTTCAACATACTAAGAAAATGCAGGATTATTTTGAAAATTATGAGATAGATGATGATGGGGTTAGAATGAAAATTTTTGTGCAAAGTCTAACCGGAGATGTAAGATCATGGTTCAGGTCACTCCCAGCAAACTCCATAGCTGACCCCGAAGCCCTGTATCAAACCTTTATCAACAGATGGGAGAAGAAAAAGGATCCACTCCATATTTTATCTGAATACAATGCTATCAAAAGAGGTCCCCAAGAAACTGTCTTGGACTATTGTGCTCGATTCAACAATGTGTACAATGCTATTCCCCAAAATCTGAGACCCCCACCTGATCTGGCCCTATACACCTTTCCTGATGGGTTTGATTCAGATATGGCATACCAATTGAGAGGAAGATCTCCCCAAACTTTAGCTGAGATGCAAGACATAGCGGTCAGTGTAGAATCCAACCTGATAGCTAGGAGAAATAGGACCAGAACTGAAAGAAAGACTACCTTCAAAGAAGAGCCTTCAGGCTAGGATCAGAAATTAGACGCAATAATCACTGGTATGCACAGATTAGGTGACAGAGTAGAATCAGTTGAGAGGAAATCATCATGGGAGGCGCCACAGAATAATCCTATCAGGAATCCCAATTTTAGAAGAAATCAAAATCCTAATGTTGGCAAGGCCAGCCCTGAGCCAGAGATTAGACCTCCGTTCCAAGAAAACTATGCTGAAGCATCCACTTCTAGTGAGCAGATGGATGATACCCACATTAATTTGATGGGCCTTAACGATGATCAACAAGTTTTTCTCAGTCAAGAAGATCATAAGGATGATGACATTAGTCAGTTCCAGACTAAATCAGGTGAATCATTTGATTTCAAACAAGGCTATGACACAGCTGTTTTTGAAGTTCATAAACAATATAAATTGAGAAGCAGAACCATAAACGTGACACAGCCTGAGAAAACAAAAGATAGCCAACTGCCTAAGAAGGCTATTATCACAGATCCAATTGAAAAAACTGATTCAATTACAAATGAAGTAACAGTTGAAGAGGTAACCGAAGCATTTCCCTCAAATCAACAGCCATGGGCTACACTGCCTTTACAGCACAATCCAAGCAACACTTTTCAAAAGGTGAGCAAAAGTGACAAACCTCAAGATCAGATTGAAAGTCAAGAAGAAACCTCTAAAAGGTCAATTGACAAAGAAAAAGTTGTTAACCGGAACACCAAGATCCAATCTGAAAAACCTTTTGACTTAGAAGCTGAAATTGGTAAATTAAAGATAGCCATTCCTCTTTCAGAGCTAGCCAAACATAACATCTATAAGCAACAAATCAAGAAGTCCCTTCAACTGTCCCACAATAAGGATGATGTCAATGTGTTGGATGATACCCCAGAATTACTTTTCGGTCCAGAAGTTGATGGAAAGACAGGAGGTACTGGAATCTTACCTTTTTATGTCAGCTTGCATATTCATGATAAGATATTACACAATGCAATGTTTGATTCAGGCGCCTCTCAGAACCTGATGCCTAAGTCAGTAATGGAAAGATTGAATCTAGACATCACAAGACCATATAAGGACCTATTTTCATTTGACTCCAGCCAAGTTAAGTTTTTAGGCTTGATAAGAGATCTATGTGTTTCCCTTGTCCAGTACCCAAATAAAACAATTTTAATGGATGTTGTAGTTACTGATATCCCACCTAAATATGGAATGTTGTTATCAAGATCATGGGGAGCTAAACTCCAAGGTTCCCTACAATTGGACATGTCATATGCCACCATCTCTGTCTTTGGGCAACCAAAGAGGCTATACAGAGAATCACTCATGAAATACATGGTGAGGAGTGAAGAAAACCCTCAAAATTTCCCTATATATGCAGTCCATTCTGACATGGATTCCTTCATTCTGTTCAATGATGATATAAGTCCAATATCTGATGACAAATATGTCTTACTTGAACAAGATCTGCATATGAATCAGCAATCAAGTTCCCAAGAAATTCAGGTTGGGCAATCAATTGATGAGACCGTCCTAGAAGACAAACTAGATGAAAAACAAGAGCTCCAGATTTTAATTCCAAGTCATAGAGAGGCTGTTAAACCTCCCCTAAATCAATAAATCCTTTGGTTTCTTGAGTTTGATGGATCAGTCAACAAATTAGGGGCAGAGGCTGGAGTGTGGATTCATAACAAACAGAGAAATCATGCAGAAGGTCGATCCTATAGGCTTAATTTCAGATGTACTAATAATATGGCAGAGTATGAGGCTCTTTTGCTAGGCCTCAAACTGGTAAAATCCTTACAGGCCACAAAAGTTTCAATCCTGGGAGACTCAGACCTCATTATTCAACAAGTGAAAGGCAATTTTGTCACCAATGACAAAAGACTAAGATCATACAGGTCTGCTGCTATTGAAATACTAAAGGCCTTCACTGAATTCCAAATGACCAAAATATCTAGAACCCACAACCTTCATGCACATAGTTTAGCTACATTTGCCAGTACATGCAAATTGCCTTTTGAACCCAACCATTGTTTTACAGCTGAGATAAAACACAGACCTTCTATCCCAAACAATGTCAAAGATTGGCAAGTATTTGAGGATGACACACAGATAAATAGTTTCTTGACCTTGCAACATGAATTTTCAGGTTTAAACATTGATGTTGATTTTGTGAAAGACACACAACCACTAAGTGAACAGGACCAAACAACTATATCGCCCAAAATAGAAAATCAAATACTTTGTCCAACAACCTTTGACAAGGTAAATATACAAGAACTCAAACAATTACATTTTGATGAAATAGCTGGTGCAGAGGCTGAAGTCATACAGCTAAAAGACAATTTTCTACCAACAAGCCTGACTCTGTTGGGGGACATTTTTGACTCAAATGATGTTCCTAAGAAGCCAAAAATGCAACCCCTTAATGCTGTCATTGAAGAATGCAACATTGGAACTACTGAAAAACCCAAGATAATAAAATTGTCTGCATCTTTACCTCCCGACCAGAAGCCCAAATACATTGACCTCTTTAAAGAGTTCCAAGATGTGTTTGCATGGAGTTATGAGGATTTGAAATCCTATCACACCTCTGTTATTCAACACACCATCCCTCTCAAGCCTAATCAAAAGCCATTCAAGCAAAAAATAAGAAGAATCAATCCTATGCTTCTCCCTTCAATTGAGAAAGAGGTACAAAAAATGTTTAAAGCCGGTATCATAGCACCAATTAGGTTTTCAGATTGGATTTCAAATTTGGTCCCCACAAGAAAGAAAACTGGTGAGATTAGACTTTGTGTTGATCTAAGGAATTTGAATCAAGTGTCCTTCAAAGACAATTATCCCTTACCCAAAATGGATCACATTCTCCAAAGAGTGGTGGGGGCTTCAAGAATCTCATTGCTTGATGGATTTTCAGGCTTTAATCAGATCCTAGTCCACCCTGATGATCAAGATAAAACAACATTCACAACCCCATGGGGAACTTTCAAGTATGTCAAAATGCCTTTTGGGTTGAAAAATGCAGGAGCTACATTTCAGAGAGCAATGGATATTGCTTTTGCTAAAGAGATTCGTGATTTCCTTGTTATTTACTTAGATGACCTCACACCTTTTTCAAAATCTGACCAAGAACATCTGAAACACTTGAGACAAATATTCATAACATGTAGGAAATATGGAATTTCCTTAAATCCCAAGAAATCTCTATTTGGTTTGGAAGAGGGTAAGCTACTGGGTCATATTATTTCAAAGGATGGCATTAGAATTGATCCAGATAGAATACAGGCCATCTTGCAAATGCCACATCCAAGAAATATTAAAGAATTACAAGCCTTCTTGGGAAAGATCAACTTTTTAAGGAGATTTATCCCAAACTTAGCAGAATTGATCAGGTTACTGAACAACATGCTAAAAAAGGATTCTAAAGTGAAATGGACAGTAGAAGAAAATCAAGCTTTTGAAGGTATTAAATTGGCCCTTACCCAAACCCCAGTCTTAACAAATCCTCAATTTGACAGAGAATTTATCATTTTCTCTTTTGCCTCCCAGCATACCATTGCTTCTGTCTTATTGCAGAAAGAAGATCAAGGGAATGAAAAACCTATTGCTTTATTTAGTAGAGCCCTTAGAGATGCACCTCTGAAATATCAAATCATGGAAAAGCAAGCTTATGCTTTGGTTAATGTTGTGGGGAAAAGTATCCGACTCGGAATGACCCTATCCCTACTCTAAGGGTGATAGTTCCTTAGCAACAACTGAAAGTAAAGCTTTGATATTTTTCCTTTATGAAAGTACAGAGAAGGAAGAAAAGATTGACCAACTGATGTCTTTCGCTTTTGTCGATCCTGTCTTCTCTCTTTGCCTCTTGTTCCCAGCTCCTTGCTCCTTTTGCCGGCCCAGCTACACAAAGATCCTGCAAAAACAAGAGAGGGAAACTACAAGAAACATGTACTCATAACTGATGCATGGATTAGGATGAATCAAATATACAGATGAAAACAATACATCATTGCAATACAAGTGTTAGTGTCAGTCTTTCCAGCCTTCCTACAGTGATCAAATGTGCTCTTACAAAGTGATTTTGAAGTGTCAAGGTCAAATTTTGTCATTTCAGTGAGTCTTCAAGCAAAATTTGGTCACTAGGTATTAGGTCTAGGGTTTGCCCAAATGTCAGTCCATGTCATCATTCAGCTGAGTTTACCATCATTCAGAGGGTTTTCATTGTCATGTCAGTGTCTAATGAGTCATTTCACACCTTGTTCATGCTTCAGTTGTGCCTAGGCAAGCTCATTTCCCTCTCCTAGGGTTTTGAAGCCAATTTCTCTTGGATGGTCAAATCACCGGAAAAACTTGTTTCCAGATGTTCATACACCTTCCCCTATCCTTAAAGTACCTTATCAAACACTTCCCATCCCTTAGATCCGCCAAATTCCTCATTTTTGCACAAACCCTAGTTTCTCGCTACAAGCTTGCAATTTTCTAGGTTTGGCCTGTGTTTTGTCCTTTTCGACCCCTTCTCCTCACTCAATTTCTAAGATTCCATTTTCCCCTGCTTCCTAACATCCCTCCCCACTCCCAAAAATTTCCCCAAGAATTTAGAAGCCCTCTATCCCCTTCATTTCGCTCCATTTCGACAAAATCCCTTGTTTCACACATCGGGACAAGTTGCACTCAAATGATGTTTCAGAGCAATAAAAGATGAATTTTGCAAAACT
Source organism: Pinus tabuliformis (assembly GCA_031772625.1). NCBI lineage: Eukaryota > Viridiplantae > Streptophyta > Pinopsida > Pinales > Pinaceae > Pinus > Pinus tabuliformis. Next base: position 478,938,016 of record CM062819.1, read on the forward strand.
GAGAGAATTTTTTGTCCACAACATGCCAAAGAAGAAAAACCTCTTTCACTTTTTACACAGGTGTCATGGTTTGAGAGAAATGTCAAAAATACCGGCGAGAACGAAGGTGCTCCAAGGACGGTTGGCCAAAACACAAAAACGAAGGAAAACGCCCGATCCACTCCAAATTTTGGCCAAATCCTCTTTGACTGAGCATGGTACTTGATTGGGGACTCCCAGCCCAAATTTCAAGAAATTTGGAGAAAATTTTGTCATTTGTGAATTTTTTGTGCAATTTACAGGTTTAGGCCATTGGAATGGTCTCACCCCGGGTGAGACCATTTTGGAGGACTGCTCGGAATTTTGAAAACTTGGCATTTTTGGAAAGGGCATGCAAAGAGAAAAATTACCAATGCTTGGGAGAAGCCTGATTTTGAGTTTTGAGCCTCCAAAAGCTCAAAATACATCAAAAAAATGACTTTCTGCCCACTTTTTGAGTTGCAGAAAGTGACCTTGGGAGAAATGGTTTTTGAGGGGTCAAATCAACACCAAATTCAAAAATTCCACTTGGGATGGAAAGTAGACAGGCCAAGCTTTCCAATGAGCCATCTTGCACCTGATTTGGACCAGTGGAACCCACTCAAAAACAACTGTGAAGGGGCGCGACCAGAACTTCTAGGGGCGCGACCAGAACTTCCAGATTTGCCAGAATTCACATTTTTGGTCAAAAAACTCTGTTTTGACTATGGTTGACTATTTTTACTTGTAGATGATGGATAAATGTAATATGTTCATGGCACTTTGGTAGATTTTATCTTTCTTTACCCTTCTAGAAGCTTCCATGATGTAAAAAGTGAAAAATTAATGCATGGATGAGTTAGCTAAGTAATAGAGGCAAGTTGTTTGGCTGCCTATTTTCTAGTTCTTAGTTTAGAATTTGTTCAAACTGCTCCTAGAAAGCTGAGCTCGACCCCTAGAGGTGGGGAAAGGAGTTAGATGGTCTAGATGGTCTATATTATGCTCTCTCCTTCTCATTTTCATGGTTGGACTCTTGTGTAAGGAAGCTTTATTGTATATTGTGCATCTATTTCTGCAATTGAAGGCAAGGAAAGCCAGGGTTTTACAGACATCTTTGAGGATTCTTGTGGATCTGATTGTTGATGGTGTGTTCTCTACATGTTCTTGTAAGTTTGTTTATGTGTTTCACATCTCTCTTATGCTTCTAAATTGGACAGATGAAGTGGTAAAGTTTGAACTCATGTTTTGACATGCTCAGCTTTTTAGTTTGTTCAATTTTAATGTTTTCTACTGTCTAGAGAGGATTCGAATTGTTTGTTTGCCCTCTTTAGCTTCTCCTCTATCATCTCTGATCATCCATCTCAGATTAAGGCATCAACACTCATTCCTACCTTGCCCCTTAGATCCCCCTGTGAAAACTGTGCTCAATCCCCGCACCTTGAATTGCACTTCCACCAATTGCCACCAAAAACCCCAAAAATCATTAAATCAACCCCCTTATCAATTTACTAGCCTAAAATCTTTATTATTAATTGGTCAGCCTAATCATATTGAAAGATCTATCGAATCTGACCCGAGAGAGCCTTCTCATACCTCGTAGGGCTAGCTACGAGGTGAAATGGTTTGATGTAGCCTTGAGAGTTTGTCTATCTCAGCCTAGGTGAATTCCAAGCGCTAACAACAAGTATATAGGAGAACACCAAATCTTTATTGATAGAAGAAAAAGGTTCTGAGAAGGTTACAACCATAAATGGCTCCAATCCAGCAGCACCTCCCCAGCAGCAAGAAATCTCCTCTTCCCCTCTATAAAAGCAATCACCCAATAGCTCTAACTGTAAACCAATAGCACTTCCTTGCTTTGCACAAAATTCCAGCCTCCCTAGACCTCATGAGAGAGCTCTATATATAGGGTAGAAGGAGAAAGGATGAGTCAGCTTGAGACTGACATAAAGCTGCCTTGTGTCCTCTCCCTCTTCAGTTAAACTTCAGTTCTTGAGTCCACTTGGAGATCCTTGCTTCCACATGGAGATCAAGTATCTCTTACTCATCATAGGGCTAATTCCTTGAACCAAGTGTCAGTTTGGAAGCTTCCTGGGCAGTTGACACCTTGCAGAATGACTGTGCCACTTGGCCAATCTCGCCCAGCGCAGGTAGCCTTCATTGGTTTTGACTTTCAACGCAGGTACAAGGAGGAGCAGTTGACATTCAGCGCAGATGCTCAGTGGAGCAGCTGACATGATCCAAAAATAGCCTGTTTTTTAGTGTTTTCAGGTGGAGAACTGATAGGAAGTGCTGTGGTTTGCTGACCTTGTTCCTCTAGGGGTAAGAACAACATGTTTAGGGACTGAGGATCCTTGTAATTATTGACATTTCATGCTCCATGCTGCGAGGCACAAAAATGTCTATAACAGTTGCCCCCTAAAGTATGAGGCCGTTTATCGGGTGAAATGCTTTATCCAGAGGGTCCGAAGTTCATTCAAGTGCTGAGAGATGCCCTGTAATACAATACAATACAATACATTATTTTTCATTCTGTTTTCATGATCTAGCTGAGGCGGGCATTCCCATGCTCAGCTTTATAAATACATTTTGGTACATAGAACAGACGATCGTCTGATGGTAGACTGATAATTCTCTGCTGAAATTATCATCCTTTGAGTAGGATGATCATCCGCTGCAATGATGTACATGACAAATGCTTTTATATTTCCTGAATATGTATCGCAGCCCGGATGGATGAAACTAGATCCGGGGTCTTCAAACTCGTTCGATCTTCACTCTAAGTACAAGTCGATCCATGTGAGAATTTCGCTGAAGTCGAACATGGAAAGACATCGCTTGATTACCGGTCAATGATGAAAACCGTTAACAAGCGCGAGAGGAATCACCGATAATGATAATGACCCTCAAGGTACTGCAGTACAATTCACGTGGCGTGAATAAAGGACTTGGCGTCGAACGCCACGCAAAATCTTCTGGTCGAAGGTCATTGATGTATACCTGTCGCCGGAAGTGAGAAACTTGCCATTGAGGCATGCAAGCTTCAAAGTAATGATGAGGTTGTTCCTAGATCAACTTCTTGGATAATGAGCTGAAGTCGACAAGAAGCGATCCGTCAAAGGAGGGCCTTAATGAATCCCACATCAATGACACGGAACGGAGCTAACGATTTTAGTGGAGGTGAAAACAAACTGTGACATATGATTCAGGGTGGCGATCATGAATGGATGAAGGATAATGTATGGCAGTGGATGGGACACGGTTGACACTTTCAGAATGACCTCTCTTGAACATATAACGACACTGATGCAATGGATCGGTAGCATTACCCCAAAATGTGGATGGTTTGGCGAAGACCATGGTGATGAGACCGGTGAATGAAACAACCCAACCCGATGTGGTACGGAAGAAAAGTGTCATGTTCACGAGCGACTTGCTACCATTAAGCTTTGATGTTCTCCCAATTTTTCCCCAGTCATTTCTGACCAGTACCTCTTTATTTTTGTCAAGCTTGAGGAGGATAACATATGCTTGTTCTATAACCTGCCCTTCGGGCAAGCCCATCGCTATGATTTAACGAGCTTAGCGATAGGGAAACTCGTTCTCGTCTAAAGACAAGTTTGTCGCTATTTAATCATTTTAACGAGTCTAACGACAAGGAAAACTCGGTCCTTTTCATTTTTAGAGAGTCTGAAAAGGTACAGAAAGTTAACTCCATAATTCCTTTTTCGTCATCTAATCCCTTAAGTCCGAAAAAGTATAAAACAATACAGAAGGGATGGGTGTTCGGTACTTTTAACGAGCCGAACAAGACAAGCGCTCGATCTTTTTGTGTAATAATCCCTCAGGTCCAAAAAGATTAAAGTCTAAATGAGGGATAGCTCTTCCGGTCCTTTTAACGAGCTGGAAGGCCAAAACTCGGCAAACTTTTCATATTTTACGAGTCTGAAAAGAGCTCAAAGAGGACTCGTCTTTTGAGGAACGAGTGATAAACAGGGATAGCAACTGATTCCAGGTACAAATTGGAATTTTCCAATCACGGCAGTGTCACAAGGATGGCTAGGTGAAATCACTCTTCGCAGCTGTTCCTCAAAATGGGTAAACACACAAATGGAAGTGAATGATCGGCCAAATGACGGTGGAGGTGACGGTGCACAAACACGACCAAGGCTTTTATGGCTGATGAATGTACGATCTCAGAAGGTTATTTACCGGGATAGGTTCTTTTTTTTTAGATAAAAATGAGCTTAAACTCTGGAGGGAACATTGCTCACTGCTTTTATTTATTTTTTAACGAGCATGAAGACCGCGTTAAAACTGCTCGGATCTTGCGTTTATTTTTTAACGAGCATGAACCATGTGCTAAAACTGCTCGATGATTGCTTAACGAGCATGAACACTGCTAAAACTGCTCGATTATTTGCATGCCCCCAGCATCATAATGACGCATGTCAAAGGAGGGTGCCCCCCAAGCTTCATTGCATTCAACTTGGTGGTTGGAATGAAGGTTTACCTTTGAATTTTAAAAAGGGGATTTGTTTCATTTTTTAATGAGGTTGACATAGTAAAAGAACTATCCTCATGACTCCTTGTTTCATTTTTTAACGAGGTTGACACGAGATTAGAACCGTCCTCGGACTTTTAGATCCGCTAGAAACAGAAGGTCTCATATTCCATTGGGGTCATTTCCGCCAGATTCCTTGAAGGCGGCGATGCGGAAGTACCCATTAAAGCAGGGTCTTTTAGGAAAATGACTCCGATATTTTGGAGAGAGTGATTCCTCCCCTGGATCATAGGAATGCTTCCCGTAGTAAATGGTGGCACAACTTTTGTCGAAGTTGTCGTCGAACTGCTTGGTTGATCATTTCCTTTACCGTTCGACGACTGCGGATTCCCGCAGTTTTTGCACTTTGTCGAAATCAAAGCATCATTTTGCTGTTCAGAGGTCGACACCATTAGCACCTGGCACCGGGAAGTATCTCCACTATCAACCAGATTTTGACTTGGATCGGGAAACGGATCAGTCAATACAGCCGGGGTTTGTGAATTCTTTAAGAATCTTTTAAACTCGGCTTTATATGGACAATCTCTTGTCCAATGATCCTCATCACATATCTGACACCCAGAAGGTGGTTTCCTTTTCCCAGGAGAGTTTGAAGAATTTTTCTTAGGGGATGACCCACCTTGTTTATTCTTCCTCCCTTTGTTTTGATTCTTCTTGCTTCCTGGTTGATTGGTTTCTTTGCCCCTATCTGTTGATACGGCATTTACTTCCGAAGCAAGAACTTCTTCATGCGCATTTTGATTCGAATCCTTACAGGCCTTCTTTTGATTGGTCCTTTTCGGATTCGTGTTTGCCGTGCCAATCACGCCATCGCCGGCATGAGAGTCACTGTTTGATTTAGGAGGAGGAGGGATTGAAAACTCTGGTCTAGGGGCGTCTGGTATTTTGTCATAGAGCGTGCCGGAATGAGTATATACTAAATCAAAGTATTGTGCACGAGCGATAACTTGCTCTTCTGTTACGACTCCTCCCTTTGCTACATCTTCCGTTATAGCTGGAAGTAATGACTTTATAAACCACTCAGCTAAAAGCTGATCAGGAACGTATGTTTTGACCATTCTTCGTCGACGTCGCCACTCATGTATATGATCTGATATATGAGTTGCGGTTGTCTGTTTGAAGTTAGTCAATATCTCTGTTCCTGTTTCATACCTTATTGGTAATTGAAAGTGTGTTAAGAAAGTCGTGGCTAGGGAACTAAAATTGTCGAAAGAGGCTCTAGGTAATTCAATATACCATTTAGCCGCCGGACCAGTCAATGTCCTCTGGAAAAGGCGAAGCCTTATCGAATCATCATTCAAGGTATTCGACGAACACCACAGATGGAATGTCATCACATGATTCGACGGGTCTTCGCCAGGATTTCCATTGAATTTAGGAATGTCCGAAGGAAGTTTGTGAGGAATCGCTGGCCACCAATGGGCATAGGCGATTGGATCGTTCGTCAATCGATGTAAATCTGGTAATTCTAGAGTTGCCACGAATGGCAACTGCTGATTCAGGTTTGGTGAGGCGTACCCAGGATACGATGGAATCGCCTGAGCAGTAGGCCTTTGCATACCAGCATAATGCAACTGATGTTGATATGACTGATATGGCTGGTGGGCTTGGCCACTGTAAAGTGGTTGATTTAACCCGTTCTGAATATAGGGTTGCCCACTATTCGCAAAGATCTGTTGTTCAGATCCCTGGTACACCTGTTGAAACTGAGGTTGTTGGTATTGCACCATCCATGGTTGCGAAGCCATGTTTTGCTGTGCGATACTAACCGACGGACCAAGATGCGGGTTTATGGTTCCCGTTTGTGTCTGTGTCGTCCCAGCAGTTGGCGATTGTGGTTGTGTTGCAGGTTCAATGGGCTGTTGCATTACAACTTGGGGTTGACATACAACAGGCATCGATTGAACTTGCGACACGGTTACAATTGCTGGCGTCGTTGGGATACTAGACATAGGTACACACTGTTGCATGGAATATACAACTCTTGGTTGTTGGGGTAACATAGGTACCCAACCACTCGTCGTTACTTCAGTCAAACCTGAATGTTGTTGAAAACTGCCGTATGGGTATCCCCCCGGAAGGGGAAGTGAAAGGGCATATTGCCCCCCATATGGTAACAATCCGGAACTCAAGGGTATAGATTGCCTTTGAGGACTGGATGGCCCAAACTGATTTCCAAAGGGATCAATTTGTCTAGTTTCAACATAAGAATTACCGGGTATTATACCGGAAGAACAAACTGGAACAGACCAAGTTGTCGTAATAGTCCCTGGGTGGACTCCTTCTAGCTGATGAGAGCTAGTCGGGACAGCTGGTATGCCGGCAAACATCGTTGGAGTGACAGCAGGAGTTTCTGCTGTCGCTGTGTCATTTGGCACAGTCCTAGATGTCGACGGTTGCTCAGACATTTTAAGTCTATCCAATAAACTGCCTAACGATTCTACAGGAACTTCCAGTGGCGATGGACAAACTTCTGATGCAGAAGGAAAAAGAGTGGCACCTACTCCAAAATGAGTTGGAGTATTTGCTTGCTGGTCCTCTACGATTTCCTCTATTGCAATCAGACCAGGAGGAAGAGGAAGACCATCAGGTCCGTAAAAGATTTCTGGTGCCGAAGAAGGGGTTGCTTCGACAGCGACAGTTGTTTGAGCAACAAGACTCTGTGGACCGGTTTCAGATGGAACTGGTTCAGTTATGCAAGTACTTGTCCTCAGACTAGGATCAGTACAACTGTCCCTCTGTTGCTGTTGAACTTCTTCAATAGAGGCAGGGATTCCAGAAATATTAGGAGTGACCAGAATCTCAGATGTTGTCGCAACTGTTGTTCTAACTTTAATGGGAGATTTTGACCCGGTCAAGCGAGTTCGCTTCGTCCGTACTACTCTCGATTCCGGAGACAAAGACGGTTGACTCGCGAGTCTCCTCGAACGACGGAGTTTTAATTGACTTTCCTCCACGGTTGCGGATTACTTGATCAACTAAAATACAAAAAGGGGAATTATGTTTCCGTATTGAATGAATTTTATTAGACGCTTTTAGACACAACTTTTCTTTTTCATATTTTAAGAGTCGAGAAAAAGCTAAAGATGACTCTAGTCGCCTTCAATGTATTAACGAGCCCGAAGTGACAAATTCTCGGTTGGACTTTTTCAGTTATAGAGTTTGAAAAAGGCCAAAAGAAACTGCTCTGGAGATCTAGGCAGAGGGTGTGCCAAACCTTTCGCGAAACCACAGAATACGTTTTACGGTACGGGTGGTCGATCTTCGTGAATGTTGTGTTCACTGCATCGCGATCAGTAGGGTGGCCGACACGGCTTCCTAAGGATAAAGGATAAATGCCTATAGGGGTCTCCCAATATACGCGACGGTACGCGGGAGCACAAGTCCGTATTAGTGCTATCGTCCCTCAGGAGGAATCACCCACCTTCGTAGAGATCGACAGTCACTACGTTTAACGACGCCGGAACACGTCTCTACCTAGACCTCTATTGTGAGCGTTATGTTACAAAGCGTTTTTAGATTCATTCAATATATTTTAAGTTGATCTTGTTTAGAAGTTTGTCTTTCAGGATCACCACGAGATGTATTGGTACAAATTCCTAAATGCAGCTAAAATGATAAGCAAGCTTTACAATCTTTTTAGCTTTGAAAATCCTAACTACTGAGGGGAGAGAAAAACATTATCTTTCCACACAGAGCACAAAGCACAAACTAATGCACTTTCCCCTAGATCAATCATGCAAACTTATCAAAAAATGCAAATGCAAGATGCATGTATTTCTTTTCTTTTCCCTTAATGTTGATGTAGACAAAAGGAAACTGTCGTATAATTTTCGAATTCAATTTGAAGCGTAAACAAACAAGTTTTGTCTAAAATCAAAAGACGCCTTACAGGTACTTTTTTCGACACTAAAAATGTATGAATTCAACCATAAAATGAAAAACAAACAAACTCAAACAGCCATGAACAGTAATAAAACTAGCTCTTAAGATCACAAAGACACTTTTACAGTTCAGGATCTAAGAGGCCATAGTTATACTGGTTTGCTTTTCACAATGGGAAACTGTAACTGAAACAAGTAATACTGAAAGAACAATCACAGTTTCATCACACAACTGAGGCGGAATAATGTCAAGGAAAGTTGGTTTACAGCAAGTACAAATGACAAGCAATCAGCAGCAAAATAACAGTGAAAACAGGGCCAAGACTCAGTGGGAAACCTCAGGAAGACATAGCCTAACTGGTTCAACGCAGGCTCTGGTCTGTCAAACTGACTCTCAGCGTAGTTCCCGAAGGGAGTACCTGCGCTGAAATGCAGACTGCCTTTGGACAGCCTGCACTGAGACACGAGAGTTGCGTTTACAAGGGTTTCCGGGTCATAAAAAGCTCAAAAAATCACTGTTTTTGCTGAAATAAAAAGCTATAGGTCAAGTACAAGCTAAGGGATGATCAAGAGGATGAAAAGCTATCACAAAGAGCACAAGATTCCTTGTGGATCAGCTCTTCAAATCATAAACTTGCTCAGAAACTGAGCCAGAGCAGCTGCCCTCTACTTTGCAATTGAAGGACTCAATTGCAGTTCGATTTGGTGCTCTCCTTGTTTATGAGATGAATAGCAGGAAACACAATAAACCAACAAGATACTAGGCTCCCCAACGGAGTCGCCAGTTTGTTGTGGGGAAAAGTATCCGACTCGGAATGACCCTATCCCTACTCTAAGGGTGATAGTTCCTTAGCAACAACTGAAAGTAAAGCTTTGATATTTTTCCTTTATGAAGTACAGAGAAGGAAGAAAAGATTGACCAACCGATGTCTTTCGCTTTTGTCGATCCTGTCTTCTCTCTTTGCCTCTTGTTCCCAGCTCCTTGCTCCTTTTGCCGGCCCAGCTACACAAAGATCCTGCAAAAACAAGAGAGGGAAACTACAAGAAACATGTACTCATAACTGATGCATGGATTAGGATGAATCAAATATACAGATGAAAACAATACATCATTGCAATACAAGTATATAGGAGAACACCAAAGCTTTATTGATAGAAGAAAAAGGTTCTGAGAAGGTTACAACCATAAATGGCTCCAATCCAGCAGCACCTCCCCAGCAGCAAGAAATCTCCTCTTCCCCTCTATAAAAGCAATCACCCAATAGCTCTAACTGTAAACCAACAGCACTTCCTTGCTTTGCACAAAATTCCAGCCTCCCTAGACCTCATGAGAGAGCTCTATATATAGGGTAGAAGGAGAAAGGATGAGTCAGCTTGAGACTGACATAAAGCTGCCTTGTGTCCTCTCCCTCTTCAGTTAAACTTCAGTTCTTGAGTCCACTTGGAGATCCTTGCTTCCACATGGAGATCAAGTATCTCTTACTCATCATAGGGCGAATTCCTTGAACCAAGTGTCAGTTTGGAAGCTTCCTGGGCAGTTGACACCTTGCAGAATGACTGTGCCACTTGGCCAATCTCGCCCAGCGCAGGTAGCCTTCATTGGTTTTGACTTTCAGCGCAGGTACAAGGAGGAGCAGTTGACATTCAGCGCAGATGCTCAGTGGAGCAGCTGACATGATCCAAAAATAGCCTGTTTTTGAGTGTTTTCAGGTGGAGAACTGATAGGAAGTGCTGTGGTTTGCTGACCTTGTTCCTCTAGGGGTAAGAACAACATGTTTAGGGACTGAGGATCCCTGTAATTATTGACATTTCATGCTCCATGCTGCGAGGCACAAAAATGTCTATAACAGTTAAGGCCATCAAAGACTTTAGGATCTACATCCTATACTCCCATGTTATTGCTTATGTACCAAATGCCATTATGAAAGACATATTGACTCAAGAAAGCTTAGAGGGCAGAAGAGGAAAATGGATTGCTAACATTTTAGAATTTGACATTGAAATAAGACCTACAAAACTGATAAAAGGGCAAGGTTTGGCTAAATTGATGTCTGAAGAAAACTTCCAAGCCTTGGATATTAACCAACTGGACAATGAACCAGAGCTGGCGACTCCAAAGATCAATGCAGCCTTTGAACAATCCCTTTGGTATTCTGATATCTGTTATGTATTGCAAAACCTGCGTGCTCCCCCAGGATTGTCCAGAACCAAATCTAGGTTTTTAAAAATGAAAGCTTCAAGATTTTGTGTTATAGATGGTAATTTACTATGGAAAAATCATGAAGGTATATTGCTGAATTGTTTGAATATGGATGAGACAAACAATGTTATGAAAGAATTTCATGCAGGTGATTGTGGTGGACATTTGTACTGGAAGTCCACTGTGGATAAGATATTAAGGGCAGGTTACTATTGGCCCACTTTGTTCTCTGATGTTAAAAATTTTACCACTTCATGTCACAAGTGTCAAATGTTTGAGGGAAAAACAAAGTTACTACCACTTCCCTTAAAGCCTATTGCAACAGAAAAGCCCTTTCAGCAATGGGGCTTGGATTTCATTGGGGAAATTCATCCTTCATCTTTAGGCCAACATAAATGGATCCTAACAACCACAGATTATTTTACTAAATGGATTGAGGCTGTTCCATGTAGACAAGCAAATGATTCCACTATCATTCAGTTCCTTGAAACTAATGTTCTTTCCAAATTTGGTTGTCCTGACAAGATTATAACAGACAATGCTGCTGCTTTCAGATCCAGGAAGATGGTGAACTTTTGCCACAAATTCCATATTACTTTGGGCCATTCTACTGCATACTACCCTCAAGGCAATGGTTTAGTTGAATCATCTAATAAAAGCCTTATCAACATCATTAAGAAGATATTGGAAGAGAATAAGAAAAATTGGCATAAGAAGCTTGTAAATGCCTTATGGGCAGACAGGCTAACAACCAAAAGATCTATTGGGGTCAGCCCATATGAGCTGGTTTATGGAATGGAAGCCAAATTCCCTTCATCATTAGGGGTCCCTGTCATGAAACTACTTCAAGAAAGTCAAGCTGAACCAAATGACATGCAAAGAAGAATCAACCAGATAATTTGTTTACAGCAAACCAGAGATCAAGTGTATAGCAGAGTTCAAGTCCTACAAGAGAAGCTGAAGAAAGCCTTTGATAGAAGAACCAAGGCTGAATATTTCTTTATTGGTGATAAAGTGCTTAAATGGGATTCAAGAAGAGAAGACAAGGGAAAGCATGGCAAATTTGACTCCCTTTGGAGGGGACCCTTTGTAATTCAAGCAGTACAAGGAAATAACACTTATTTCTTGAAGAATTTGGATGGCACTGAAGCTGAAGAGGGCCCTGTGAATGGCCGGATGTTAAAGAATTATTTTGACTACTTTCCATGTATATAGGGTGGCCTTGCCCTGTACATTATCAGTTCTATATAATATTTTCTTTCAGCATATAGATAGTTCAGCTTCAAAAGTTTTGTAAATAAGCAGGAAAAGGCTTTTTATTTCAGAAGTGCCACAATGGGGAAAGATTCCAAGTCTGAAATCCAAGGAGAAAACTTTCAAGTTTTGATAAGAAGTCAAGAGCCAAGGCAGTTTGACCTGCTGTTCTTGGTCTTTCAAGTAGAAAAACCATCCCCAAGTGGAGCCACTGTTAGCTACCTATACCAATAGGTTTCATTTTTCATGATTGGCAGGGGAAGTGCCAAATATGCTCTACTTTGGTGATGCAAAGATCTCATATTTTTGTGGAAAACACTTATCTACAGTTGTTTGATGTTGTCCTACTTCTGAATGGGTGATCCAACAGTCTAAGCTGGGTCATGCCATATTTCAATTTTTGTTGTAGATTAGAGAAAGAAATATGTCCAAACTGTTCAATCTTGGCAGATCAGTAGTTAGGTAGAGAATGAAGGTTCCCAACTGCTTAATCTGGGGCCTTGGAAGTAATAAGGTTAGCCTTAGATAGAAAATCAAAAGAAAATGCAAAAAGAAAAAGAAAAAGAGCAATTGAGGGTTTGCTAGTCTAAGTGCACCCTCCTTGAAGTAACAAAAAATGCTAGGCAATAGAATGGGTAGGTAGATGGGGTTGCAGAAGCATGATTTCTTTCATATCACTGGCCTAAGCAAAGGAAACACATGGTGGCCAGTGCAGATCTTCCTATTCAGCAATTTTGTAGCAACAAAGTGAAGCATGTCTAACTTCCCATTCATTCCCTGTCAAACTTCTTTCTAACATCCCACTATCACCTTTGTTCATAAGAGGAGTCAAACTCTTTTGTTGATTCTTGTTATATAAAAGAACCACATTTCCTGTGTAAAAGTCTTTTCATTTTGATCTACTCTCATAACTAAGTTTCTTCCCTAAAAAGCTTAGTCTTCGCTTCCTCTCTTCCATATCTCCCATCCTATACTAACTACTAACTCTATTATTTATTTAACTCCCTATGTTTCCCTTTTCCCCATTATTATATCACTAACATAAAAAACCCAAAAATATGTATATACCCCTTCCCCTAGGAAATATAGCCTTAAGTCCCAAAGGGTCGGAGCACAAAGAAGTTTAGCGCTAAGGCAAAAGCATGCTAAATGGTCTATTTCGGGATTAAATCAACATCTGGTTGATTTAACAGCCCAAGCGCATTTTACCAACAAATACATGAAAACCCATTTGTTCTAAAAAACATTGCAAAACCCGCAAATCCGCCGTTGTCCTAAGTTTTGTACCTGGCACGCATTTCCAGAAATATAATTGTTTATTACTCGCTCCCCACCGTATTGTCTGATCTCCTCTGCTCCCCGTCAACCGTCAGATCTGGGCCCTCCCATCCGACGGTCCTCAGCAATATCGGGCTGCCTCCGATGGCGGTACTTTAGCGCCCGAAATTGTCAGAATGGTGACGTAGGGCGCTGGACACACGTCACAATTCAATTGTATTGGGCGGCCTCCTGCCAATACCGTGCCCATACCTTAGGCGGTCCGATATTACCACTTACCGCTTTCTGTTTATCGCCCGCCAAGCCAACCCTACGTCACCTCCACGCCATTGCCCAGTCAGCTCCACATCAGCGCCCGACCCACCATCGCTCCGACCTGTCCGCCACGTCCCCCGTCCACGTGGACCACTCACAGACCGCCACATCATCATTCTGTACCATGACCCCACCTATGAAGTCATGCTGACGTCATCCGAGAAAAGCGCACCAAAGGCCAAATTTCCTATATTTTCGCCAAAAATCGCGTTTTTTCGCATTTTTCACCAAAAGTCTGTTGTGCCTTCCTGCATGAAATTTTACGACGTTCTCACTGCCAACCTGCAGAAATTGATCCAACGTCATGGCCACCCACAATTCGACTTGGATAAGCCTCCACCCATCGCGCTGTGACCAGGTACTTAACAATCCTTCCTGCACCTGGTTCAGTTTGTTCTTCACTGTAAAAAAACGCCCAGAATTGCCATTTTCCCCTGAAGCTCAAGCTTCCTTGTCCTGCTAGTGACTCAATTTCTCCCAAGAGTGACCAATTGTGCCCCTTTTACACCAGAACTGCCTTGTTTTCATTGAAAATCCTTTTTACCTTAATTCACTGCACAAAGTCGCATTTGTCTATATTCCCAAGTGAAATTCTGCTTGAAGAGCACCAAACACATGGAGACACCAGTAGCTCTAAACATTCCACCTTTAAATGCCCCACAAAGAGAGCTAGAATGGCTGCCCCTGGCTGACAGAGACTACCAGATGGCAGAGGGAATCCCAGATTACAGCAGATACCATATTCATGTAATCAATGAGCTAAAAGCCAAGCATCTCAGTGGAAATGATATTCTAGGGATTTGGGACTCCAATTTGCCCATTTTCAATCTTCCTCAAGTCAATATCCTCCCAGATTTGATCCATCGATGCAGTGCCAACTATGATCCATGTTAGAGAGCTGTCCTCAGTCCCTCAGGCTCAGTCTTGTTCCATGTCACCCTTGAGGCTATAAATCAAATGCTGCACTTTCATACTACAAAGCCATTGACTCCTCTATCCATGATGGACTTGATAAAGCAAGGAGGCAAGTTGTCCAGTGCCCAAATCATAAAGATTAATCAATTATTCATTCAATCAGGCTCTCAAACTGTGAGGACTCCTCCTATTGGAAATGTATATCTCAATAAGTTGGGAGGGATGCTTGTGGATATGATCAGTTATGTCCTGGGTTACAGGTCAACTGAGGATGTTGATGAAACCATTCTGGCCATGATGTCTGTCTTCTCCCCTGGAAAGCCTCCTTCGGTTCACTATGATTATGATACATACATTGCCAACAAAATTCACAAGCAATTGATGAATTTAGAGAGGGAAAGGATATTTAGATACACTTCTTACATCTATCACTTGTTCCTATTTTTTCAGCTTGATAGCTCTCAAGAATTTTGATGCCCAGGGGAACCAAAGGTCTGTGGTATTTTGGTCTTCAATCTTTCATCACATATCTTTTTCACCATATAGCTACTATGAATTCATAGACCTTTTCATCCATCCAGCTATGTCCTTGCTATTAAGTTCTCCTCCTCCAAGATTGACAGATGAGATGCAAAGAATCCTCCAGCTCTCAAAGGCCTACATCATTGGAGATTGGTACTTTTACCAACACCATACAGTAATAAGGATATATGGTTGTGAGTTAGCCCCATACAGGCTACCAAGATATGTCCCTATGAGACTTTTTGCTTTAGAATATTTCAGACAATTTGGAAATGCAGACATGATCCATTTCCATAGCAAAAATAAAAAGGCACAACTCAAAGTCAAAAACTAGCTAGGCCCATTTATTTATAACAAAAGAGAAGAGGCATGGCAAGAAGCAGATAAGATCCTAAAGTGCCTCGGGTTGCAAACCAGCTTCCTCTGGTTACCCTATGATCCCAATCACTTCATTAGTCTTAGAAGGGTCAAATATAAGTTGGCTAGCTATGATCATCTCAGGTTACCTCATATTGAAAAATATGCAAATCAATTAAGATGGAAAGAGGGCACCCTAGAAGAGGCAAGTTCTAAAGAGGAAATAGCACAAAAAGAAGCAAAGAAACTTGAAAAGGAAGCTGACTTGGAATATTGTGGACAAGTTTCTTCTTCTTATCATACTCAACTTGGAGCAGCTGCCTCATCTTCTACAGCTCCCCAGCAAGCAGCTCAAACTACTACTCAAGCAGCTAGCACAGATAAGGGGAAAGAAATGCAGCAGGATCAGACACTCCCAACAGCAGAACTGTAGAAAGAACAGACAAAACAACAAGAAGAAATGGCTGAGGCCCCTGTATCCACAGAGCAACAGGTTCAAGAAAATGTGCCTCCAAGGCAGGAAATAGCAGTGGGTACCTCGGTGCTCCAAACCCCGATGAATGAAGAGAGAGCCAGGAAGAGGGACAGACAGCAAGAAACTCCCCTTAGTACATCAGCAAATCAACAAGGGGAGAAAAGGCAAAGACTAAACCCTTTTTCTGAAGAAGAGATGCCTATTGGACCATCCATGGGTATGGGCCCCCCTAGTATGGAAGCATCAGCCAGTTCTTTCCAACAGGAACAAGAAAGACCACTTGGAGGAGAGGTCAGCTCCTCAAGCCAGTAAAGAAGGGCAGAGTTTGGAATCAAGAAGAAATTTATGCATATAAAAGCTAGGAATGAGCCAGTCAGACTCCAGCTTTACAATCATTTGCTCAAGATGGGTCCCACCAACCGACAGAGGCTCATGTCAGCATATGACATAGCAGAAGGGAAGATGACTATGAGCCATTTCATGCCTGCCTTGCTGCAGCCACAGTCAGCTGCAGATTACATCAGAACCAACCTAGAAGTGTTTGCAAAAGACATCCACCCAATGGACCAAATAGAGCTACATAAGAAAACGGGTGAGATGGTCTACTCTACTCTTGCAGATAAAACACTTCTAGCACACAAACTGCAAAACTCTCTCCATAATACCACTGCCCAACTGGAATTGGAGAAAGCTTCTTCTCAAGCCAAAGACAACAGGATTAAGTCTTTGGAAGATATCATCATAGAGCTTGGGCATGACCCAAGTGATCCCAAAGCTGTGCAGGCACTAATGAAGAAAAAAGATGAAGATATATCAGCTTTGAGGAAGATGGTCAAACTTCCATCAACCCTTCACCCCCAAACAGAAGATGTTGCTCAATAGAGAAAGGATCAAGATGTAGCTGCCATGCTGCTGACAATACACAAACAATTGGTAGAAACAGAAGAAAGATTGGTAGCAACAGAGGGTGCATTGGAGGCGGCCCTAAAACAAAAACAAGGAGAGCAGATACCTCAGCCCTCTCAGCCAGTAATAAATTTTGAGGAGCTTCTCAAATTATAAGTCCTCCCCTGGTACGAACAACAGAAGCAAGTACCTCAATTGCTGGGCCTCAAGCCACAGAAAAGGAAGCAGCAGCAGAGCAAGTCCCAGGCCTCGGTATGCGAGATATGATGAAGGAGCTACAAGCTCTTGAAACCCAAATGAATGAGCTGAAGGATGCCATAGAAAAGTTGGCCCAGCTGGACGAGAAATATGACAAATCTAAGCAGCAAGTGGCAGAAAAGACCAGGGAAGTTAGGACACTAGAAAGAAGGATAAAAGAGCTTGAAAAGGAACTCACCATGAGCAAGGTTATAACTGAGGTCAAGAAAATCCTGTGGGCTAAGATTGGCCAGTCAATCACAGATCAGTGGCAATACATAGAGAAAATTCATGAGCAAATGGATCTGCTCAACAGGGCTCATGCTGAAAGTCAAAGGGCAAGGGCCTCTCTGGGAAGTATGCCTGATATTGCTACCAGGATGATCAATGTCTTGAATAACAGAACTGGCCTTCAATTGGTAACAATGGGTATCAGGGATAGGACTGATACAATTTTGTTAATCAAAAGGATGCACACCCTCAGAAGCTGTGTGCAAACATTAGAAAGAAAGTGCTAAGAAATTCAAGTAGAGATCAATGATTTTGCCACCAAAATCACAGCATTGCATGGCAGAGGGCTTCCCAGCCTAGTGACCAGTGCAGGAAGACTGTTGTCCCATGAACAGTATGCTAAAAGGGTCAACAATTATGCAGCTAATCAGTTGACAGCTACAACAAGCAGTCCAGAAGCAGTTGGCCCACCATCAGGGCAAGAGATTTATGATAAACTAGAGAATTTATTCTTCATTGAACATGAAATTAAGCACCTTTTTGAAGTGCCCCCTAATTATTATAAGTATACAGAGGCAGATGAGACCCTCATCAAGATGCAGAGACATCAAATGCCCACTGATGAGTGGTGGTGAATATGATTAAAACCTTGCTTTAAATCAAGTCTAAATTTGGGTCTAAAAGGTTTTTACAGCAACAGGAAGACAGTTGAATGAGGTGGACAGTGGCTATGCACAGCTAGAGCATCACAGATGAGCTGTCCGAATATAGCAGTGCCCTGATGCGGTAGCGAAAAGGAAAAGACAATTGAAATCACCGCAAAGGAGCTCAGATGGCCCATAAACCCAAAAGTCAAGAATTTCTGACAAACAGCAAACATCAGTTGTGTGTTTATTTAAGTAGCTTTTAATTTTGTAAGAAATATCTGAGAAAGTTGTTAAGAGCAGTTATTGTGCAATAACTCATTGCTGAGATATTTTTGTGATATTTTGTATATATGCACCCCCGCATAGCTTGTTGGGGGTTGTTGTTGCTCAGTTGTTCAAGAGAACTCGAGATTATATTCTCTTAAAGATATAATGCAAAGGAGCTGTTGGTTTCCAGAAGATCGGTTTGGCTTGGATGCGATGTGATGAAACTGTTGACTGCTGCAGGATTCTTGTGTTATGGCGTGATACAATAAGTGTTTTCTAACTGTATTTGTGTTTCATTTCTTACATAATCTGTCTGTGATGTATGGTAACTAGTCTTGGTAGAAAAGAAAAAGAATAGTTCAGGATTTGTCCACTAAGAACACCCTTAACTCAATCTTTGCTACTAAATATGTTTTCTCCAGGGTTAGCTACAACTATGGAATTCTTAAATGCTCCTATTTGCTCTAATCACATGATAAGTCTTTATTCAGTAATTCTCACTTGCTGCTGATTATGATTTGTCTGTTATTCCCTGTTACACTGTGAAAGAACTCTTAACTGCCTTTTACTGGTGTAATTTATACTGTTTCTTGTCTAAAAATCAAAGTTTGTATCATGAATACCCATCTGGCCCTGCAGTGAACCTCTCTTTATCACAGATATCAAATGCTATTCATTTCTGGACTCCACATGCCCAATGGATTGAACTCTCTTTGATACTTGCTTGCCCTTCTTTGAACAATAACTTGTAACCAAATTTCAAACAAAACTCTCACCTCATAACTAGCCTAAAATCTTCAAAAAACAAAGTTAAAACTAAAAAGAGAGAGCCCTCTCTGATTACAGGTAGGCTAGAACCTGTAATCCAAAGCTTGGTTAGTGGTTACCCCGGCCGTATTCCCTCAGGAGTCAAAGGGAACAACCTGGGTGTTAACATAAATGGCGACTCCGCTGGGGACTGAATGAAATTCATAAACCCCTGTCTGATTCTTAATACTGTAGATAAAGCCTGAGTGAGCAAACAATTATAATAGAAAGAGGTTGAAACAAAATATCATTGATAGGATAAGGCATAATGTACTCTATCTGTCCATAACAAAGCTTAGATTTATGAAAATTTTTCTGTTTTGAAAGTTTAGAGGAATTCAATAGAAAAGTAGAGATAATTGGTTCTTCTAAGTGAATCGCCATTGTTGTGGCCACCAACAACCCCCCTCTTTGTTTAGTATTAGCAATAACACTAAGCAAATGGGGACCCTTAATAAAAAATTCAAAAAAAACATTTTATAAAACTTTTTGTATTCTACTCCTTGAAATTATGTCGCATCGCGTGGAGAAGATAAAACACCCCCTTATGAGCATAATAAAAACTGCGAAGAAGCGAAGCGAAAGTCATCGCATCGCACACATTAAGAAGCGCTCTTAAATGAAAATCTTAAGAAATATCCGACGGTCGATGTGCGACGTCGCATATCGCAATATCATATAAGAAGCACACAATGATTTAATGACTCATGTGATCCGCGATGCTGCGATCTTGCGATATCTGCGATCTGCGATAAACACGACCTGCGATAATCCGATCTGAAAAAATTTGTGATGACACATCTAGGTAATGCGATAACGTGATGCTGCTATCGCCCATCGTAAATTTCCTCGGCTCAACATTCTAGAAAAGCTGTCTATAAACCAAAATTAGGTGCGCGTCTTAAAGGAAATTAATGAACATATGCCAAAGTGTTAGTGAAGGACAGTTTTGTGTTTTTCGAAGAGTCAGTTCACGATGGGTGTCATGATTTTATACATTCATAGAGGTTAGAGATTTCATATAAGTATTTATTATCATTACTCTTTTCCTTTGCGTGAACTGCAGGAATGAAAAATAGGAAACAATATGAAGCAATGAGCAGGAAACATAAGGAAAAGGGGAAAGCATCAATGCTTGGAGAATAGAGAAGAGATGCCTTCATGAACGGATTTCGCATGCAACAGAACCACAGATTCCAGAGTATCACTCAACAGATGCTGAGGTCGATAGGTGATTCAACATTCAGGGTCAGAAAGCTCAAAAAAACAGCATGTTTACAAAAAAATCCTGAAACTTCTACCCGGTAAAGGAAAAAGGCGCTAAAGAAAGAAAACGCACTAGAAAAGCTCGGATCAAAGAACAGAGGCAGTTTTCGATGCGCGATTAGCGCTAGCTAAGAAAATTGTTCAGAAAGCAAAGTCCCTAACTTGCTTAGTCATTCGCAAGTCCGGAAACTGAAATAGCAAAAGCAGAAGCGGTTTGAGGGAAATTTGGGTTGTTGCCAAGTATATACGCAGTAAATTCGCCCAACCAGAAGATAATTCTCAAAAATATCTTCTAGTGTACTAAAAAGTGGTGCCAGCACTTGCCATTTCTGTTTGCATAACTCAAATAAAAGCAGAAGGCAACCAGCCGACTCTTCCCAGGCGAATGTTGAATGCTCGCAACATTTAAGGAGCAAATGCAGAAATAGTTAGGAATTAGATTCAATTTTTAGAAATAGTTTTGCTTTAGAAGAAGGGTGGTCATTTAAACCGTATCCTAAATTTATGTAATTAAGTTAATTAGTTAGCAGTATTTAAACCCTTCTCATGCATTTGGAGAAGGGTCCAGAAATTTGTCAAAAACTTGTCCTCAGAACATGCACTTTTGTACCCTCGGAGGGGGTTTTGATGAATGGATGGATCAAGGTTTATTAATGTTTGCATTTGATATCTGCTACTGATGTTGCACTTCTGTACTCTTAGTAGATGTTAGAGCAAGGAGAGATAAATCATTGTTGCTTGAAGCTTATGAGTAGGATCAGTCATAAATGGTACTTTTATCTCTTGACCATTTCTGCTTATATTCTTAAAGTGATATACAGTTTTAGTTGTTTATATGTTATTGCATGAATGTGTGAGTTACCATTTGGCACTTTTGTACGGTGGAGCCATTTATTTATGTCTGATATATGAATCGCTTATTATGCGATATGTTGTTTACAACTGTTTTGCCTAACTTTTTATGCAAAGTAGTTCATCTTAATTGATTTCTATTCTTATGATAGCTGAATGATCTTTATTACCAGTTATTGTTTGAAATCTCTTTAGATCGCATAATAGAAGAAATAAACCCCGGGTTAGCATAGATTAGATGTTTTGTTTTTCATTAGATTACAATAGCGTAAAGTTAGTTTAAAAGTTTGAATTAGATTAGCTTTAAGTATTCTTAGATTAGCAACATCCAATTCTGCACGCACACACCCTTAGATTGGGAAACTGGTCCCATTATCCCCAGTCGGACCCGCTATACCAAACAAATAAGGAGCTGCCAACAAAGGTCCGGACCGGGTGGGTATCCCCCTTGTTGTCAACCCGATTTTCGGGGCTTCAACACATTCTTCCATTCTTTACTCCCAAACGTCTTAGGCTTCAATTCTAAATGCAATGACCAGTGGTGTGCCTCATCGTGTCCTTCCTTCTTACAATGAGTGCATGAAGGTTTATCCTTCTTCACAGTGTTTGTTTTCTTCCCCTTCCATTTAAGTTTCTTCTTGCCTTTATTCTGACTTTCAATAGGTTTGGATGATTTCCCAACATCTTGGGTTACATTTTTGCCTCTAGCTTCTAGATGAGTTGCTTGCATCGATACATCATCTAAGATAGTTGGATTAAACATAAGTATAGTATGCCTCAAATAACTATGAAGACCGCCTATGTATTTCAACAATGTCTCTGGTGAGTCCAATGATATGCCTAATGTTAAAGCTCCCTTACAGAATTCCTGAGTATACCTTTGAACAATTTGACCTTTTAATTGACGTAGTGTTTTCCAACTCATCATTTCTTGTTGCATATAAGCCAAAGGATAAAATTGATTTTTAATGGCAGAAACAAATTCGTTCCAAGTTGAAATGATTTTACCATACTCTTGGAGATCTGCTTGTGTCTTGCCTTCCCACCATACAAGTGTGGTTCCTCCAATTCGAAGACTAGAAAGTTGGATCTTCTTTCTTTCTAAAACAACTTTTTGCACCCTGCAATACACTTCAATTTGTCTTATCCAATTATCAATCTTTTCAGCGTTAAGTTCTCCATCATAAATTGGCAAATAAAATTTTACATCTAATTTTATCAAAGAGGATTTCTTTTTCTTCTTCTTAGAAGGACTAGATTTATGAGAAGAAGAGGATGATGATGACGATGATGGTGATGATGGAGGAGATGGTGGAGGAAGCGATCCTCCCTTTCCCTTATCTTCTTGATATTTAGGTGATGAAGTCCCTTCATCTTTGTTCTTCTTAAACTCGCGATACATCTCTTCCACCATATCACGTATTGTCATGAAACTATCCAAGAATTGGGATTCTGACCCAAGTGGAGTTTCATCTACCATCCTTCTTTGTGAAAAGACCCTTCCAATCTCTAGATTCACCTCAACAAGTTCACCTTCACCTCATCCAAGCCTCAACCTAGTAAGCATTCAAATCTTCACACAAAACTTGTCAAACCTTAAAAACCCTGTTGCTTTGATACCACTTGATCTGTTAATGAAAAAGGTATTATAGACTATGTGTTAATTTACTTATGTTACTTAGTGCAACGGATCGAAAGGATTGTAAATAACATAAACACATAAACAAGTTGAAAACACATTCAAACATATCAACACAGCCAAATTTAATAAAGGAGTTCACCAGACTTTCTGGCTACATCTCCTAGTCCTTTCGCTTCCAGTGCTAACCTCTTTATTTTGTCTTCAAAATGTTATTACAGGGATGAGCTCGAAAACAGTGTCTCAAATAAGAAAATGGACCTCACCACTGCGTTCAGCTCGAAATTTCGAGTCAAACGAGTATAAACTCGACCATATTTGGCCACTGTGACCTCCAGACCCCCTGGAATGGTCCAAAACCACCTTTGTCCCTACAAAACCACCCTCTGTTTGGCAAAAACCACCTTGGACTGTGAAAAACCACCTCGGACTGCACACTGGTGGTATGGCAGGTTCAGCACCTGCAATGTTTATTAAAAAATTAGTTCAGTTTTGTTTCAAACCTGAACTGCTGACATGTTGGTTAGCGGAGTTGTGTTAACCCATTGCATATATATAATTTTGGAAGGGTCGAGGGTTCGAAACCCCCGCCCGACCATTCTGCCATTGGTTACGTTATACATTGGGTTTGCGATATATTACTTCGTTGTTTCGTTGGTTATATATGGTTTGTATGGTATTAATATACCATATGTTGGTTTCACTTGCAGTAAATGTGGGATATATGCGATAACATAAAATCAAAGGACCGACGGTCGTGGGGTTGACCCCGACCATCTAGCCTTTTTTCGGTGGAACCTCTGATACCAAATAAATACAATCTCACCGCAAACCTTAACAAGTCCCATCGTATCCCGTCCAGTGTGGTCCTCCGACGAAAACGTTGCCACTCCAGGAGGTCAGTGGTTCAATCCTCCCTAATCTTTGAAATTTTGGAAATGAGGCCAAATTGGGCAAAATTCGGGCTGCCACGTGTCAGCACCGGATTGGCCTGTATGAACCAATCACAACCTGCCACATCACCTCCTCTGCTGACATCATCCAGGACCCATGGCTCATTCCTGGGTTGACACATGTCCCTGCTGATGTATGAATTGACTTGGTTGACCGTTGACCTGGTTGACTATTGACCTTTGACTTTTTGACTTCTGCCCTAAGTTTTCCCAAAATCTTTGACTAGCTCTAACTTCTTCATCCGAACTCAAATTTACACGCCATTCACACCATTGGAATCGTGTTGATGAGCACTTCGACTTGATATCATTTTCATCGATATTTGAAGACTTTAAACTGGAGGAAAAACTGGATCCATTTTGGATCAGTGGTCTCTTAATGATGACTAGAGGATCAAAACCATTGCTGGTGTAAACTTCTTCTTCGATCTAGGGTTTATTACTTTGATGTAGATCTCGACTTCACTTTTATATATTTTGACTTGCTTTGATGCCTTTCTTGAAACTCGATCCTGGAGTGTCTCTTTGATTAGATGCCCTTTTCTTAACTTTGTCACCTTAGCTCTGATACCATGTTGAGAAATCTAGGGAATCAATAGTTAGGTGATTTCTCATTGATTAGTAACTAATTGTGAATTTTTTTTACTTCTTTAGATTAGGATATTCTTCTACTTAGGTTATTTGTGTTCTTCTTCATCAAACAACTACCAATGCATGAACATAAATAAACAAGAGACACAGAATGCAGGCTATCAGCTAGGGCCAAAACCTCTCACTCTTTGAGAGGAAAACCCACACAAATTCTTCTTATAGATATTCCAATTGACAAATACCAAGACCAAGGCCCTTGACCTAGTTCCACTCCAAGACCAGACTCTTGACTATCTTCTACTCTTTTATTCTTCTTGACTCCTCTTCCACTTTAACCTTCTTAGTAATGAGATCATCTCTAATCTGAGCATACTGTGATGGCAACGAATTGTAGACACACTTGAGATGGCGTTGAAACACATCATTGTAATGTCACCAAAATTTCATCACTGTAGTAGCACTGAAACACTATGATATATCACTAAATAGTATCTCCTTCATAGCACCGAACTATAGACTCTATTATATTATCGAACTGTGGCTTCTACATAGCAATGAACTGTAATATATATACCCTTGTCTGAACTATGTTCCTCTCTTGTAGCGTCGATAGCTTCTCTCAGAAATATGAACTTATGTTTCTGTGATAAGCCAAAAAATATTATCTTTGTCCCTTCATTAGCTATCTGAGTTCCTTCTATACCTTGACACCTAAACTTGTCTCTTTTCTTGTTGTTGTAACTGTGTTTTGAATTTCAGAGAGATCTGAACTTTATGATTATGGAAATGTGAAGACCCTTCACACACATATATAGTGGCTTTTCCTATATAAATAAGCTGACTTGTGTATATGAATAGGTGTTTCTCCATACGGTGAAGCCGACATGAGTTCTTCACTTCATCTAGAAGCTGACTTAAAGAGGAGTAACTAGTGCTTGACTTGGAGGGCTATTTAACAATATAGACTTACACACACACACACACACACACACACACACACACACACACACACATATATATTTGTAACATTCCCAAGAAGGGTTATTCATACAAGACATTGACTCTTTTTGACAAATCCTAAAGTCTTACAATGGGAGCCATCTAAAAATAAAATCCCTTGCTCATGAAACCCATGAAGCAAGCATTAAAATAATATTTTTTTTTTTCTTCTTTGTAAAAATCACAATTACATGTCATTATGAAGAAGAACCTAGTTACACTTTTCAACATGGAGCAACCTCTAGGTGAATGTTGTCCAACAAGAGTCCAGGGTGCGTTGGTCCTAAAATTGGCTCAGATGATCCAATTCAAGGAAGAAACTGTGGGGAATGAGAGAGTCATGCATAGGGATTTGTGAAATTATGATATAAAGGGGGAATAGGATGTTTAGTGATCCCATTAGGAGGTTTATTGATTAGGTGTGACAAAATAGCCTATAACGGAGTGTCCCCTAAAGCACAAAGTCAGAGATGATGACTGATGTCTGAAGTGATTTACCTTGTGATAAGTCAAGATCAAGAACAACTGGCAAGATCGTCTTCTATTAAAATACATTTACATCATGACATTATTTTGCTGAGGGAGGCATACTGATGCTCAGCACATAAGCTAACATAAGATATATAATAATGAAAAGACATGTCAACTAATGACTGATGGTGGACCCATGATTGGATGACTATCAATATGATCATAGCCATCATACATAGTGATCTCTGTATAATCCTGAAATCACGGCCCGGATGGCGGAAACTTGATCTAAGGTCTCATATCTCGTTCACATGACCAACCAATGTACGAGTCTAACCATGTGAATCAATGCACTGAGGTCGAACATGGTAGACACCATATGATTATCGGCCAATGATGTAAGTTGTTAACAGATGTGAGAGAAACCACCGATGATGTTAATGGTTCTCAAAGTACTCAAGTACAATTTGTATTGTGTGAATAAATGAGTTGATGTCGAACACCACACAAAATTTTTTGATCGAAGGCCAATTATGTAAACTTGTCGCCAAGAGAGAGGACACTTGCCATTGATGTATGCAAGCACCAAGGTACCAAGTGGTGTTTCTAAGCCAAATTCCTGGATAATGTGTTGATGTCGACAGGAAGCGACCCGTCGCAGGAGGTCCTTGATGTATCCTCCATCAATGACATGAGACGGGTATGATGATTGAGATAGAATGATGTTGATATGGAACTGGATCATGAAAGGAAAACATGGGATGAAGGCTTAAGAGTATCGTAACATATATCAATTGAATGACTTCTCTTGAACACAGTGGGACACTGGAATGGAGTTGGAAGCATTGACCTAAAACCGAAATGGAGGTTCTAAAAATGGTATGATAACCAAAATACAAGCAGATTACCCAACCCAACAACCACGAAAATGAATTGGAAGGGTGTCGTGTTCAAGAGAAACTTGCTGCCATTAGCAAATGGAATACCCTATTTTCCAAATTTCCCAATGATATTGGTCAATACCTCTTTATTTTTTAACAATCTTGAGGAGGATAACATATGCTTGATATGTAAGTTCATCCTTTGGATGAATCCCTCTATTTTTAACGAACCTTGAGAACGAGTGGTTCAACATTGTCATTTTTGACAATTCCATCGTTGTTTTATGTTTTAACGAGTCCAACGAAGGTGAAAACTCAACTTCTTTTTCATGTTTAGAGAGTTTGAAAAAGAGGCAAAAAAGAAAACTCTAGATGTCACTTTTTGTAGATAGTCTCTCAAGTCCAAAAAGGAGAAAACAATACTCAATAGAACCTCTTAGCCATGTTCAACTAAGGTATTCCATTTTTGTAAATAGTCTATCTTGGTCTGGAAAAGGGTTAAACTTATACTGAGTAGACATATTTTCATTTACTTTTACGAGTTTGAAAAGACAAGTTCTTGACAATCTTTTCATATTTTGGGAGTCTGAAAAGAGCTGAAAGAGGAATCCTCCTAGAGGAATGAGTGGTATAAAGGGTAGCAATTGTTTCTGTCCACGATGGAACTTCTCAAAACACGTAGAGGTCAAGGGGTTGGATAATAAGACCACTCATCATAGGCATTCCTCAGGAAACGGTAAGAACCAAGTGAAAGTGTATGATCGGCTAAGCATATAGTGACAATGGAATGAGAAAACCAAAACATGCTGATAAAAAATGGAAATCACAAGAGATAGGATGAGAATGGTTTCATTTTTACACAAGCTTGAAACATGGGAAACTATGCTTGAAATTGGTTTCATTTTTACATAAAGCTTGAAATATAGAAAAATTGTGCTTGAAACAAGTTTCATGCCCCCAACATAATGACTCAATTCGAGGTTCATGCCACCCAAGCTTCATTTCATTCACCTAAGTAGACTACTAGGTACTAACAGGTGGATGGAATGAAGGTTCATTTACGAGATCAAGTGAAAGACTCGACTAGGAATTTACGATATCTAATCAAAGACTCTAATTGAAAGGGGATTTGTTTCATTTTTTAACAATATTGACATAGGAAAAGAACTATGCTCATAGGAACCTCTTTCATTTTTTAACGAGATTGACATAGTAAAAGAACTATCCTCATAAGAGTTTGTTTCATTTTTTAACGAGCTTGACACAGGAAAGGGAACTATGCTCTGAGGACCTCGTTTCATTTTTTAAGGAGCTTGAATCAAGAAAAGGAACTCTACTCCAACACCTTGTTTCATTTTTTAAGGAGCTTGACACAAGAAAAGGAACTCTGCTCCAAGGACCTTGTTTCATTTTTTAAGGAGATTGACACAAGAAAAGGAACTTTGCTCCAAAATCAGATCATGGCCTCCAAGAGACCATGGCTTCAAAGAGGTTTTCATCAGATGGGAGAACAATACTCTGGAAGGGATACATATCAAGGGATCCAATCAAAAGATCAGACTCCAATTCCCCCAGTAAATAATTTACCATATCACCTATTGGATCCAGATCGATAGAAGTTGAGTAGATAGTGAAAATATCATATTCATCAATAGGTATGTGTATGGGACCTAGTTTCCACATAATTAACCTATGGCGGGTAAGATACCACTTGTATATAAGTACCATTTAGGGAAGCTGGTTGATTGGGAGTCAAATTAGGACCAATGAATGAAAGTTGATTGATAGTCACGATTATTCCTTCATTCTAAAAACACAACACACGAAAGAGTGAAGAGACAAGAGCTCCCATGACATAAACATAGTCACGCCCAAGGAGTAAATTGAAATCCAAAGGGCCTTGGACTACCATCACATTGATATAGATAGTCTTTCCTCTCAAAGTAAGAGGAAACTTAGGAATAATCCCTAATGGTTTATCGGTTCCTTCGTTAAAAGCCAACAGATTTTGCGTAACGGGCACAAGATGCGGAGAACCTAAAGCCTGCCAAGTATTTGAGGACAAAATACTAACAGATGTGCATTCATCACTAAATGTGCTAGGAATGACCACATTATAATCTTTTACTATTAACTGGAAGGGAACATAAGGAGGAAGATGATATCCTGTCAGTCGACTCCAATCAAAGGAAGTGACCATACTACTTGGAATGAGTGTCATGGGAATAGGAGAACTGCCCCCTTGCACTATGGGAATGGGAGGAATTCTCTCCAGTGTTTTTGGAATGGGAGAACTATCCCTCAATTCATTGGAATCTGAAGAAATGAGAAGAACCTTAGCGGCATGAGACTCACTCTCCACGGGAAAGGTACATTCAACTGAAGGTGGAATCGAGTCAACCATTTTCTCAACTAATGGGATTCACGTTCAGAGAGATTAGGATTGATTTGATTCTGATTCTGATCAATCACTTCATCAACTAATGGAGGATTGGGAGAAAGCTTCTGGTAACCAGTTGGAAGTCTTGGCTGAGAAACTGTAAGGTTTTCCAACACTTTTGAGGCTTCATCCATATAGGGACAAAGGTGAATAGGATGATTCCCTTCAGATAACTTACAGGGAACTTTACCCTTTTTTCCATGGACCTCACTATCACTAGTTGAGGGTTTATCACCAGCATGATCTCCAGAGGCTGATGATGAAGGTTGATGTGAGCCTATGGACCACACTTCTAATACCTTGGGAATACAAGGAAAATCTCTAAGAAAGTAGTCATCCTTACATAACATGCAAGGGAATTTAACTTTACGGGGCTGATTGGAAGAATTTTCCATATTAGTTGTGTTTGTAGCAATGGTTGCTTGGTTGCCCCCTGCTTATTTTTCTTCTTCCTCTTCGTCCTTTTCTTCTTCTTCTTACCTTCCTGGTTACTAGAATCAAGACTTTCACTAAGCGAAGAGGAAGAAAGGGATGAAGAAACAATAGGTGAAAAAGGCAAAGGGTCAACTTTAGGATCAACATGGGGTTGATGTTGTTCAGGTGGAGGAGAAATCAGTTGAGGAGTAGTTTGGACATGTGGAACCATAGGGGTCGAAAATAACCAAACTGGCAAACCAATGGTAAATTAGGGAAGGGACAACGTCACCATATAAGGAGCACCAATATTTCCAAAAGAAGGAAAAGGACCAGGATTCCTATCAGAGGGGTTTCCTTGACTGGTACACTCGGGAACTATTGCTATTAGTCTCAATCTAAGATCTACTAAGGAGTTTTTTCTCGAAGAGTATGTTATTTCGTAGTCAATTAAATGATTTTAGAAATTAAGAACACAAAATCAAATAAAGGGGTAAACTGGGCAAAAGGTTTACCAAGCAACCATGAACTTCAATATACACCTTTGAGGACCAAGGACTTAACGTACGTGCAGGAAATCTCCTCGAATGTTGTGTTCGGTGTATCACGGTATACAAGGTGGCCGAATCGGTTACCTATGGATGAATAGAAACCTATAGGGGACTCCCAAAATATACTCGATGGTACATGGGAGTGTAGTCCGTAGTAGTGTTTTCTAATGCGTAATCGTTCGATGAGAGTGTTCCCATATACTTAACGCGCGTGAAGCGTCGTCCAATATACCCAAAGGTACATGGAACGAGAATTCACCCCGAGATGCAAAGCTCAAAAAAAAAAGGAAAAAAAAGATAACTCCTATGTTTAACGATGTTGGAACACGTCTTTAGCCTAGACCTCTATGTGTTTGTGTTAATGTTACAAATGCTCCTTAGGTTGATTCAGTAAATTTTAAGTTGATCTTGAATTAAGTTTCGATTTCAAGGCTAAAAAATCGATGTCACCTAAACACACCTACAATGAAAATAATGTGACAAAATAAACGCTTTTCATTTTCCTTTTAGCAATGAAAGGCCTAACTAAGTAGGGGAAGAAGAAATTAATCAACGACGCAACAAATAAGTGATGCAACATTCGATCTCTATAACTTCACTTTTCCAATCAAAATCAAAGCCCTATATGAAATGCATGATGCATAATATTTTTCTTTTGCATTCTGCTTAATTTTTAGATGAAAACTAAGATATTTGTCTAATCATTGATAAAAGAAAACTATTTAGAATGATGACTGAAACACCAATTCTTTCAAGCACACAATGACTAAACAATTTAGTTTTTTAATGACCTAATGAAAAGAAAAAAGGAATATCTAAAAAAATTCTTATCAAAGGCACTCAAAAAAAGAAAGAAAACCAAATGGAGGCATATGAGAGACCAAGGCACACTTAGAGATAGAAGGAGGACCAACCAGAACAAAGTTAATCAGAGAGAAAATCACAAAAAGGGAATTTTTTGAATGAAACTGGAATCATAGCAGGTGTTGAAAGGGCCAAGGTGCACTGCAATGTAGGTGTAGAGAAGGCTAGGGTAAACTGAAATGCAGGTGCAGAGAAGGCTAGGGTGCACTGCAACACACTATCTCTAGACCATAGGGTGCGTTGATCAAGGAAAGATAAGTTTCGACATAAAAACTGCAAGTAAATATCAATGAAAGGTATTCCTAGGTCTATTCAAGACTAAGTAAAGCACTAAATGTCTATAAAAGAGTAAATAAAACACAATGGACAAAGAAACCACTAAGGGAATACACCATTCCCTAGTGGAGTCTCCAATTTGTTATGCGGGATTTATGACTGCGGACAAAAATATCTCCCCTAGGTTTGGTGGCTAACCTAGAACAACAAAATGAAAAAGGACCCAATGTTTTCCTTAAAGTAAGTAGATGAGGGGAAGAAACCTACTTGGAATTTGTCATATGTTTCAATCATTCTTTGGCTTGAATGCTTCAATCCTAGCTCCAGCTGCCAAAATTAGAACTTGCACATCCATACAACACAATCCAACAAACTACGAGATCTATGTAGCATCATCTATCTACTTAATTCAACAGATAAACATGGTATTGAAATATATGAAATAATGATATAACATATAGGAAAACAAAAGAAATATTTGTGTTGATATAAATGGAGTGAGTTACAACCACAAATAGGTGTCGATCTTATAGAAGAGCTCCTCCAAGTTGTTGACTTGTCCTTCCTTTCTCACAAAGTGTACCTTCAATCACCCTAAATGCATGAACGAATAACTCTCACAACAGTAGCATAAGGGTAGAATCACTCTCCAAAATCCAACCCCTTTCATATGGAAGGTTGTAAATATATAGAGGAGTGAGGTATGTTAGGATTTCTCATCCTTTTACTATTCTTGGGATTGTGATCCACTCTTGATAGGAGGATGAGATCTAAGGATAAGGGATGGAAACTCCAAGGTAGGATAGGATAAGATTCAAAAATTTTATCTGAGGTAAATGGTTACAACAGATCCTGGAAGCTTTTGGAAATGGAGGCTTTGGGATTCTCTTTCTTTTTCCTGGATTTCTAGAACCAATGCAGGTGCAAGGAGGAAACCTATAGGTGATCAACGTAAGCCATAGTGGAGCAACCTATAGGTGAACGTTGTCCAACAAGAGGATAGGGTGTGTTGGTCCTAAAACTGGCTCAAATGATGTAGTTCAGGGCATAAACTGTGGGGAATGAGAAATCCATGCATAGGGCTTTATGCAATGATGATGTAAAGAGGGAGTAGGATGTTGATTGATCCCATTAGGAGGTCGATTGATCAAGTGTGAAAAAATACCTATAACAAATAATACACTTGATATATGATAGTGACAGTGGTCTTGATATCTAATAGTTTATTACAACAAGTTGTGGTAGTAAATGATTTATGATTGAAAGTGATTGATAAAGAGGTCTTGATTGATACAACATTTATGTAACCATAATCTTTCATTATGGTAACCTTTTGACCTTGACTATGACTGTGACCTTTGACTATGACAATGATCTTGATAGTAGAAGCAGTGACATTGAGAGAAAAACAGTGTTGTGCAGTGGTTAGATTTGGTACTAAGATCAAATATAGATGAATTGGTTGAACTTGATGCAGCTAGGGTTTGATGTGCAGTTTGAGGAAACAAAAGTTTGATTGAAAAAAGTTTATGTTTTAGTTTTTCTTGTATAACAGTTTTCTTATATTGATTCTGAGCACAAGTGGATCCAATCTAAAAATTATGAAATGTGGTATGTCAGATAATCAGGGTGGAAGGGTGGTGTGAGGCAGGAGAGTGGAGTCTCCTTCAGGTTGGATCCTAAGAACACTTCAGGGCGGCAGGGTGGTGTTAAGGTAGGTTGGAGCCTACACAGGGTGTTGAAGCGTCTATCCAATTGCATATGGTAAATAGGGTGTTGGAGCATCATTTAGGTTGGAGCCAATAAACCAGGGGGTTGGAGCGTCCTCCCAGTTGCAGTCAGTAAACAAGGTGTTGGAGCATCCTACGATTTGGACCCTGTAAACCAGGGGGTTGGAGCCACCATTAGTTGGATATGAAAATATTGATGTATATTTTATTGAAATACAAATATTAAGAAGTGTTTGATGGTTTTTTTCCTAGAGGGGTTTCCACCTAAAAATTGTTGGAAATACTGAGAGGGGGGTGAACCGGTATTTCTTTTCAATTGTTACTTTTACCAGTTAGCTCACTTATAATTAGAACACAAAATGAACAACGAGAATAAATATTTTTATTAATCTCGATAAATCAAGTACAATGTTTGTGTAGGGCTCCAACCCTAAATGAAGACACCAATATTCAAACTCTAGGGCTCCAACCTGTATTTGCCAAGCACCAACTTGGTCTTTTGTGAGGCTCCAACCTCTTGGGCACCGACCCTATCTTCTCAAGGCACTGACCTTGTGTTTAAAGGATCCAACCTCTAGGACACCAACCCTTCTTTGGTACAGGCTTCGACTTGGTTTCTTGAGGACACCGATCCTCTAGGGCTCCAACCCTATCCTCCAAGGCACCAACCTTGTCTTTTCGAGGCTCCAACCCACAACAATACTTCGTCAAGATATTTTTGGTAGTAACTCACGGCTCCCAAAGTCTTCTTCACCATGCCTTATCAATCATCAGCTTCACTATAGTCTTCCACTTTACATCATCAATGACAACCTTGATCTCTTTGAAGGTGTCACCACTGCTCTTCATCTTACCCAAACGATTTTTCCAAGGTCACCTCATGATGACTTCAGTGCATCATGGTCTCCAAGGATTTCTACAAATCTTCAAAGTCAACTCCAAGGGAAAGGATGTATACTCTAAGACTGCTCCAAAAAAAAGTCTTCATGATCAACTCTCTTTCAAGAGTACTTGAAACTGATTCAATAAAGTATCTACAATAGATTGCTTCAAGAACGAAGAAACCACCAAATTGGCCTCCATAAGATTGGTTCCTCCTTCAAGCTAGGACTGTCCACACTTGTTTAATATGAGCCTCAAAAAAAGAGTGATTGTATTGAGCCCTACAGTTTCCACAGGTTCACTTCAAGTCCAAGGGAGGTATCTTCTCAAGTCTGCAAAGTGTGCTCTCACAAGTTTCTTTTCAAGTCCAAAAAAAAGGTGTCTTCTCAAGCCTACAAAGAATACTCCCACAAATGCAAAAGTTTACGTCTACAGGTATACAATATAGGTCCGAAAATTTGAGTATAGTCCGAGCTCTCCAAAAGACAGTTCTATCCCAAATTCTGAGCTTATGAACTAGCCCAAAAATGAGTTGTTATGGATGGAATAATCACGAGTGAGCTATATCCAAGTGTGAGTAGTTTTGTTTGGAAGTAAGTCATTGTACAGGTTTTAGTAGAATCCCTCTACAAATCTGAGAAGAATGTTGTTACAGGTCACTATAATCACAGGTATGAGTTTTGGAACAGTTCTTACAAGCTTTAGATCATTGTTCTTGAGGTCACTGTTCCGAGTTGCAGTAGATGTGAGCTCCTCTGATCACAGGTAGGTGTGCTTACCACTAAAATTAGCCCAAACAATAAGCTTCTATATCCTTCTCGGCCTCCTGATTTCTTTCCGTGTCTCTTCTCTGAATTGATCACCGAAATCTGATCCAAAAGAGAGGTTGAAAAACCTCTTATATATACACTTTTTTCATCCCTAAACGAACAGTCATGTCCTTGTTTGGAGGCTGACTTGTGTAGGTTGCTCAGGTCGGCTCCATGTCTAGATTTAATAAATTAACTTCAAAAAATTCATAACTTTCAAACCGCTTGGAGTTTTGGGTTGTGTAATAGCTCATTAGAAAGGAAAATTTATACTCTAAAATATGGGGTACGGCTCATGGAAGAATTATGCCTCTAATATGGTGAAAAATCATTTTTAATGTGACTGTCCTTAAATTATTTAGTGCATAAAATGATTAGGACGATATGGTTTCTTTGTTTGGTTTCTCTATTGTTTATCTTCTCTGTTATTTGGTTTCTTCATCATCATAGGATCATGTAGGACATCCACGTCATCATGATAGTGTCCAACAATGAGTGTATCATCCATGTCATCACATAATGGTGCAGTGATATGTTATAATGCAGCCTCCATTAATTTGTCATTCCAATCATCAAGTGAGATCATCCATCTAATCTTCCAACCATGTGATCATTCAAGGGTATGGGATTATTATGTGTGGTCCTCCATATGTCATCAAGGGTTAAATTCTAGATCATCAAGTGCATGCAACATTAGATCGAGTACTTCTTAGGGCTTCCTTAATTAGTGGTTTGAATTCTTCGTGACTTGACATCTTCATTGATGTTATCCTAGCCAACCAACCACCAAGAGTCATGGCATCATCATATGGAACTGGGCATCTCAAGAATATTGACATCTCAGTCAATGCCATATTGACATCAATGACAACCTTGATTAACAATCTCCCCCTTTGTCATTGATGGCAATATTCTTTCCCTTCCAACATTCTCTCCCCCTTTGACATCAATGGCCGAACGGGGTGCCAAAGAACTCCCCCTGTCAATCTACTTCTTTTCTTCACGACTAGTACTTCTTCATAGGTATGTTACTCCCCCTGTCATGGTGCTCTTTTTTATGGCAATGTGGTCCATGATATATTTTCATTTCTTCATGTGGTGAACAACCTCCACCTATCTGCACAACCTCTTCTAGCTCAGGAAGGATTACTTGCTAAAAGTCCATCGGATGAATAAGGAGTATGTTCTTCAATGGAGTGTTCCTGAGAGATGATCTATCAAAGAATGAATGTCCAAGTTGCTCATCAAGGATTTCATAGGGCCCATTCACGAATAGATCTACAAGAGTGCTTAATCATCATAAGCTCCCCCTAACTATATGCATGGTCTTATTTTTGGCAAAGTCTCCCCATCAAATACTTAGAACATCTAGGACGACATCATCAAGTCAACAACATGTGTTATTGGCTAGAGAGTTCAAGGGACTTCTAGATTCAATTTGCTTCCTTCTCCATACTTGTATAACTTTCTTCTTTGGCATGGTTCTTCCTTGTGTAGGGGCCCAAGTCAAGTTACAATCATGTGACACATGTCCATTGTTATGACACTTGAAGCACTCTATGTTGTTCATGAATAAGAATTTATGACTTCTTCTCGTAAAATTGCATCTCAGAGATTGACGGGGACCATTAAATATTTCTTTGTGATATGCCCTACAATCTTTTGCCATGTGCCCAAAGTTTGTAGAAGAATAGAAATAACCAAGAAATATACTTTGGTAACTGGGAGAAGAAGGTTTCCTTGATGTAATTCTGAAGTATTTTTGCCTTGGGACCCTTTGATGATAACAATTGCTTCTTGCATCCTTGACACCGTCTACATTTCTTCTTGGAGTAGGATTTCTTCCAATGTCAATTTGACTCTTGCCTTTGTTGGGGGCATCAACATTTCTTCCAGGATTCCTCGCATCCTTGTTGTTTGAAGCATTACCATTCTTGCTTGAGGATTCACCTGCATAACCAAGACCTGATTTATCAAGGGGAGACCTTTGATGACTTAGGATGTCATCTAGTGTTTAAGAACTTTTCAAGTTCTTATTCAGCAAGTCAACCTCCTTTTTGAGAAAGACAATTTCTTCCTTCAATTTCTTGCATTCTTCATCCTTCTTTGATAGAATGATCTCCATTTCTCACTTCATCTTGGTTGCTTCAAATGATTGGGCCTTAAGAGAAGTGATTTCTGATTTTAACTTGGTGATGTTTGTTGAAAATAGAAACAAGAAATGCTAAAAATAGAAGTGTTAAAAATAGCAATGCTATAAATAGCAGTTTAGGTACCAGTGCTCAACTAAGCAACAAGGAATGAAAAATGGAAGTGCTAAAAAATAGCATTGCTATTTTTAGCAGTTCGGGATAGATTCCTATTTTAGTTAGTCCTTGAACTAAAATAAAGTAAAATTCGAATTTGATCTTAGCAGCTGTTTGTAAATTAATTAATTAATTCATCTTGAGTTAATTAGTTAAGGAAAATCAAACATGAAGTCTATGCGGGGACATGCAATAGTTTCTCCATTGATTGAGGAATTTATCCATCAGTTAAAGAGATAAGGATGAGTTGTAATTAGTTGGCTCAGTTAACTAAGTCAAGTCCAGTTAGATTAATTCAAATTGTTTGTTGAATTAATGTAAGTTCAGTTAGTTAATGCTTGCATGCATGTAACTACTACACTTCATATAACTGAGTATTCTCTCATAAATAACTCATGCATGTCAGTTCAGACAAAGACCCAGTTGAGATCAGAGGAGGGACAATGTACTATCAGTTAGATGGATTTTTCCTATAAAGGAAACTCATCTATGCAGAAGGATTTATCTCCTTCAGGATTGTGCAGTTACTACTAGGCCAAGTGAGCAGTGTGAGGTGGGAATTCACATGTGTGGAAGCACTGGACCCCAAGAAAAACTATGCAAGGAAATAGGAGGCTTGGAGGGCATAGGAGAAGGTTTGTGAGAGTCCTTTGGCTGTCTATGAGCAGTAGAGGGATTATACTGAGAGCTGGTTGGCTTCCAAGCTAAGGCTTTGTGTAATTCTTTGACTATTTTCCACTTGTATGATAATACAGAGATTGGGGTTTTAGGTTGAGGCTTTCCCCAGGTTATTTCTTCTGTGTTATGTGTGATTGATTTCTCAATCTCAGTTATATGTGTTCTCTTGATCTTGCTCAATTTGATTAAGCTTCCGCAAAGTGTTGTAGAAGTAGATTTTGTATTTTGTTTTAGTATATTGCATAATCTATTGATCTATAGTGGGAATTTCTACAGGTATCAAAGCAAAGGTGATCAAGGCAAAGAACATTATACAAGAAGGAGGAGTTCGAAGTTTGTGGTTCCTGAATATATAAATCGAGTTCTTATCACATCTCAATTTCACCTATGGCATTCAGTGGTTTAAGACTCGAGTATGCCCTTGATGGCAGATCGAATTATATACCCTGGAAGGATCATATGGAGGTAGTATTAGAGGATAACGGTCTAAAGGACTTCATTGATCAAGAAGTCCCCAAGCTGACTGATGCTACTCAATTGGTGGAAAGGAATAAATGTGTGGCTAGAGCAAGGAGAATCCTCCTGGAGGGAATTAGAGACCACATTGTCTCGAGCCTCCATGGGAAGGAGACACCGTTTTCGATGTGGAAAACATTGAAAGATCTATATCAGAATAACAATGATCAGAGGAAGCTGGCATTGAAAGAAAAGCTTCCGAAAATCAAGTGTGAAAAGGGTGATACGATCTCTATGTATCTGACCAAGGTGGTGTATCTGACCAAGCTCACCACCTGCAGGGATGAGCTTGGAAGTGTAGGGGTCATGACAGCCAATGATGACATGGTGAGTCTTTCTCTCCTCGGTGTTCCTAAGAGCTGGCATAACTACCAAGACTCGGTTAATGGAAGAGAAAAACTACCAGATTGGGAACGAATTTGGTTGGACCTGATGCAGGAGGAGATAAGAAGAAGCACCAGAGATGGATCTTCTTCATCCAAGGAGGATGAAGAAATTTGTGCCTTAGCGAGTAAGGAAAAGAAAGGGAAGGAGAAGGATTCTCATTCCAATTCAAGTTCTTCCCATGGTGGGAAGAATTTTGACAAATTGAAAGTGCGATGCTTGCATTGTCATGAGGTGGGCCATTTTGATACAAATTGTCCACTGAGGAAATCCAAGAAGGGATCCGTGGAAGGATCAGAAGGTGAGGCATTGGCCTCACAGTTCGAGTTGGATTTCACACTTTTCGCATGCATGGTTTCATCTATGGTGGGAAGTGGTTGGTTTCTTGATAGTGGAGCTTCTTTCCACATGACCGACGACAAGAGTTTGTTTAGTACCTTGGGGGAGAAGGATCTCTAGATGCGGATCGTGATGGGTGATGATGAAAATTATAGTGTTTCAGGTGTAGGCATAGTTGTTTCTTAGAGGCAGCATGGAGCTCTCATTACCTTGACTGATGTCAAGTATGTACTAGGACTGAAGAAAAACTTGGTGTCAATCGCAATGCTAGAAGACAAAGGCTATGATGTAGTCTTTAGCAAGGGAAAGGTTTTCCTTAGACACATCATCACTAGACAGGTGAAGCAGATCGGTTCACGAGTCAAGAACTTGTATGCTCTTAAGGTTTAAGATGCATGGAAAGCCTTGAGGAGAAAGGTAACTGATGGAGACTTGGTGGTTGAGAGGGAGAGTACATTACCTCTCAACATGCAGCCATAGGAGAAGTCTCAAACGATTATGGAGGAGCCACGATTGGTGAACCAGCTTCAGGAGGTTGTGGAGCAGCCACAACTGGGGAAGTCAAGAGGAGACAGAGTGGACGCATCCACTCATGCAGAGACCTCCAGTAGGGGGAAATTTCGAGCCAGGTGGGCAGAGGGATCACATGCATCCATACCTCCAAGTAGGAGGTGGGGCGATGTGGAGTGACAGTCCCAAGAAGGCTGGAATGGGGGCGGGATCTTTGAGGTACCCAACCTATTTGATTCGACTTTGCTACGGGAACCCTGACGAGGAGTAGCAGGATTGGCTGATTGGGTAGAGACAAATGTGGATGGAGCTGGCAGAGAGAGCTACAGTGCAGGAGTCCCAAGACTGTGTAGAGCTATCAGGCTGCAACAATGCGAGAGGCACAGGAGTGTTGCACCAATGCAGGATGGCACAAAGGGGTGTGCAACGATGCGAGATGCATGGAGATGTTGCAGCAGTTCAGAGGTAAGAGAGGGAGAACTTGTCCAGTTAGATTAAATCAAAGTGTTTTTTGAATTAATGTAAGTTCGGTTAGTTAATGCTTGCATGCATGTAACTACTGCACTTCAGATAACTGAGTATTCTCTCATAAATAACTCATGCATGTCATTTCAGACAGAGACCCAGTTGAGATCAGAGGAGGGACAATATATTATCAGTTAGATGGATTTTTCCTATAAAGGAAACTAATCTATGTAGAAGGATTTATCTCCTTCAGGATTGCACAATTACTATTGGGCCAAGTGAGCAGTGTGAGGTGGGAATTCACATGTGTGGAAGCACTGGACCCCAAGAAAAATTGCGCAAGGAAATAGGAGGCTTGGAGGACAGAGGAGAAGGTTTGTGAGAGGCCTTTGATTGTCTATGATAAATGGAGGGATTATACTGAGAACTGGTTGGCTTCCAAGCTAAGTCTTTTGTGTAATTCTGTGACTATTTTCCACTTGTATGATAATACAGAGATTGGGGTTTTAGGCTGAGGCTTTCCCTGGGTTATTTCTTCTGTGTTATGTGTGTTTGATTTCTCATTCTCAGTTATATGTGTTCTCTTGATCTTGCTCAATTCGACTAAGCTTCCGCAAATTGTTGTAGAAGTAGATGTTGTATTGTGATTTAGTATATTGCATAATTTGTTGATCTATAGTGGGAATTTCTACAATGTCATCATCCTTTTCTTCTAGTTGGAATATCATGGTGTTTCTCTCCTTTTCTGCTTCATCAACTTGTCCTTCTGTGAATGTCAAATCTTCCATCACCTTCTCATCTCCTTGTGCTTGTTTCCTTGCTTCTTCTAGTTGAGATCTAAGGGAGGAGACATCTTCCTTGTATTGACCAATCTGTGCTTCAAGTTTGCTCAAGCTTTTGTGCCTTTGTTCAAGGTGGCTTGACAAGGTATCTTCCCGTTTCTTTGCCTTATCCAATTGATTTGTCATGGATATGACTTCTTCATGATGCTTTCTCTTGTTTTGATGAAATTCTTCCTTAATTTTTGCGATCTCCTCATCTCTTTCTTTTACTTGAAGCTTGATAAGGTCAACTTCCTTCCTTGTCTTTTCCTGGTCACCAACTTGCGCTTTCTTCATAAGTTCCTCGTTTTCCTTTTCCAAATTGTTAATCTCTTCCATGGCAACCATCAATTTAGTGAGGAGATCTTCTTCAAAATCTTTTTCATTCTCTTCATCTTCGAGTTCTTCTTTAGCCTTGATGTCATCACTCTTATCTTCAGCTTCCTTGATGGGCTCTGGATTTCTTTCTTGTTTTCCATCATTTTCTTGACTAGAGATCATTGTCAACACTCCTTTTGAGTGAACATCAT
This sequence comes from Pinus tabuliformis, assembly GCA_031772625.1. NCBI lineage: Eukaryota > Viridiplantae > Streptophyta > Pinopsida > Pinales > Pinaceae > Pinus > Pinus tabuliformis. The sequence goes on from CM062819.1 coordinate 478,979,039, forward strand.
GAAGTTTATCCCATATGCCTTTTGCTGATGAACATTTTTCAAAATTGGCCTTCATAGAATTGGGTAGCCCATCCATCATGCTATCAGTAATCATCGATTTCCAGACTTCAATACCTTGAGTCTTTAAGAAATTCCTCATTCTTTCCTCCCATATATCAAAGTTTCCATTGAACAATGGAGCCTTCACAAATTGTTTGACTTCGATTTCGATGGTTGAGGGAGACACATCTTTAGGAGGATTGGAGACTTTCTTCCTTGGCTTCGCCATTTGTGTTCTAATGATCAACCTTCAAGCTGTCAGGCTTTGAGTGAAGGTACTGGCTCTGATACTAATTGTTGGAAATACTGAGAGGGGGGTGAATCAATATTTCTTTTCAATTGTTACTTTTACCAGATAGATCACTTATAATTAGAACATAAAATGAACGATGAGAATAAATACTTTTATTAATCTCGATAAATCAAGTACAATTTTTGTGTAGGGCTCCAACCCTATGAAGACACCAATTTTCAAACTCCTAGGCTCCAACTTGTATTTTATAAGCACCAACTTGGTCTTTTGTGAGGCTCCGACCTCTTGGGCACCGACCCTATCTTCTCAAGGCACCGACCTTGTGTTTAGAGGCTCCAACATCTAGGGCACCAACCCTTCTTTGGTACAGGCTTCGACCTGGTTTCTTGAGGACACCGATCCTCTAGGGCTTCAACCCTATCCTCCAAGGCACCAACCTTGTCTTTTCGAGGCTTCAACCTCTTGGGCTACAACCCACTACAATACTTCGCCAAGATATGTTTGGTAGTAACTCAAGGCTCCCAAAATCTTCTTCACCATGCCCTATCAATCTTCAGCTTCACTGTAGTTGTCCACTTTACATCATCAATGACAACCTTGATCTCTTAGAAGGTGTCACCATTGCTCTTCATCTTACCCAAATGATTTTTCCAAGGTCACCTCATGATGACTTCAGTGCATCATGGTCTCCAAGGATTTCTAAAAATCTTCAAATTCAACTCTAAGGGAAAGGATGTATACTCTAAGACTGCTCCAAAAAAAAGTCTTCACAATCAACTCTCTTTCAAGAGTACTTCAAACTGGTTCAATCAAGTATCTACAATAGACTGCTTCAAGAACCAAGAAACCACTGAATTTTCCTCCACAAGATTGGTTCCTCCTTCAAGCTAGGACTATCCACACTTGTTTAATATGAGCCTCAAAAAAAGAGTGACTGTACTGAGCCCTATAGTTTCCGTGGGTTCACTTCAAGTCCAAGGGAGGTATCTTCTCAAGTCTGCAAAGTGTGCTCTCACAAGTTTCTTTTCAAGTCCAAAAAAAAGGTGTCTTCTCAAGCCTACAAAGAGTACTCCCACAAATGCAAAATTTTACCTCCATAGGTCTGCAATATAGGTCTGAAAATTTGAGTATAGTCTGAGCTCTCCAGAAGACAGTTCTGTCCCAAAGTCTGAGCTTATGATCTAGCCCAAAAACGAGCTGTTATGGATGGAAGAATCACGAGTGAGCTATCTCCAAGTGTGAGTAGTTCTGTCTAGAAGTAAGTCACTGTAGGGCTTTAGTAGAATCCCTCCATAGATCTGAGAAGAATGTTGTTACAGGTCATTGTAATCATAGGTCTGAGTTTTGGAACAACCCTTACAAGCTTCAGATCACTATTCTTGAGGTCACTGTTCCGAGTTGCAGTAGATGTGAGCTCTCTGATTGCAGGTAGGTGTGCTTACCACTAAAATTAGCCCAAACAATAAGCTTTTATATCCTTCTCGACCTCTTGATTTCTTTCCGTGTCTCTTCTTTGAATTGATCACCGAAATCTGATCCAAAATAGAGGTTGAAAAACCTCTTATATATACACTTTTGTCATCCCTAAACGAATAGTCACGTCCTTGTTTGGAGGCTGACTTGTGTAGGCTACTTAGGTTGTCTCCATGTCCAGATTTAATAAATTAACTTCAAAAAATTCATAATTTTCAAATTTCTTAGAGTTTTTGGCTATGCAATATCTCATTATAAAGGCAAAATCATGCTCTAAAATATGGGGTATGGCTCATGGAATAATTCTGCCTCTAACATGGTGAAATTTTTTTTTTTTAGTGTGACTGTCCTTAAATTATTTAGTGCAGAAAATGATTAGGACAATATGGTTGCTTTGTTTTGTTTCTCTATCGTTTATCTTCTCCATTATTTGGCTTCTTTATCATCATAGGATCATGTAGGACATCCACGTCATCATGATAGTGTCCAACAATGGGTGTATCATCCATGTCATCACATAATGGTGCAGTGATATGTTATAATGCAGCCTCCATTAATTTGTCATTCAAATCATCAAGTGAGATCATCCATCTAATATTCCAACCATGTGATCTTGCATTATCATGTGTGGTCCTCCATATGTCATAAATGGTTAAAGTCTAGATCATCAAGTGCATGCAACATAGATCAAGTACTTCTTAGGGCTTCCTTAATTAGTGGTTTGACTTCTTCATGACTTGACATCTTCATTGATGTTATCCTAGTCAACAAACCACCAAGAGTCATGGCATCATCATCTGGAATTAGGCATCTCAACAATATTGACATCTCAGTCAATGCCATATTGACATCAATGACAACCTTGATTAACAAAAATATTTATTTTTACTCTCTTTATTATTGTGCATTATTGAATAGTGTTGATAAATGTTTATGATTATCTGATGTTAATAACAATTAATAATCTGTGAATTTAAATTTTTCTAATTGATAAGAAACATTGATTCACCCCCCTCTCAGTATTTCCAACAATTGGTATCAGAGCAGGTTCCTTCAGTCGCAACTTAAAAACTACAATGGGATTACTTGCAGGTATCGAGTTGCATGTCTGATTTCCTTGCTAGTTTTGGCATGGATGGTATATGGATATGTGTTTTGTTGGTTGTGGAGCCTGATTATCTTCTTTATTCAAAGATTTCACCATGTTGGACCCTAGTTTGTAACGGGGCGGAAACGCCACCCGTTTGATTGTTGTCAAGGGGGTTTGAGCCCCCCCGGCAGGGGTTCGAGGGCAGCGCCCTCGAAGCTAAAAATAGACGTAAAATTTCCTTGTAAAATTGTAATTTCATAGTCAATCTGATTCGTTCATTAGGAGGATGATCTGAAGGTAGAATTTATGTTTAATTTAGGGTTTTTTCCCCTAGAAGGAAACCCCTCGCAATATATGAGCAAATTGTATTGCAGTTATGCATACGTGTATTGTGAGCGAGAAAGAGAGAGGTGTTTGTGTGATAATGAAGAGGAAATTACAATGGATTTTCTATAGGTTGTATCTCTTCATTTTGTCGGATACTATAAAGGAAGGACTAGTTGTTTCTTCGTGGATGTAGCCCAAATTAGGTGAACCACGTATATCTATGTCTCTCTTGTTTTATGTGTTTTCTATGAATGTGTTTCTGCAATATTTTATGTGTTCCATTTCTCTATAATATACAGTTTTATAACATGTTTTTGGTTCTCTTGTTGTCATTGGCATGGGTTTTGTGAGGTGTGACAGTGGTTTCATCCTTGCCCTACCATATCCAGATAGCCATGGTGTGATGGGGTTCTTTTACTTGGTTGAGTTGGATTGTTGGATGGTTTCAAAACTTAGTGGGGTGGTCTCAAGAAAATCCCCAAAGGCCTAGGAATCCCTTGACCGATAATAGTGCGATACATAGTAAAGCCTTAGGTTGGAGACGGGAAAATTCCTCACAATTTAGGTGGAGAGATCCGGAGGCATCCATGCTTGTTTAGGGCCTATTGATCCCTTGAACAGTATATGGCGGGATTGTGGTAAATCCTGTAGTATATGTTTCTTGTTTGGACCTAGGAATCCCTTGACCGGAATGGTAGGATACACGGTAAAGCCTGGTTGTATAGATGATGGTTTCAAGCCTAGGAATCCCTTGATTGGTAATGACGGGATACACAATAAATTTTGAGAAGCCCTGGTTGGTTTTGTTGTGAATCCCACATTCATGCTTGGAATATGGCATAGGGGTGATTACCTAAAAGAAAGATTTGGTTTAACCCAATATATGGTTGGGTGGTACGTGGAAGTCCTTAGTTGGATTTTGAATATGTTAATAAGAGATATTTTACCTTGTATTTATGAGTAAATGTATTTTTTATCACGTGGATTTTATGGTTGTTCTATCATTGTTATAATTTTGGTTATATGTTGGTTATAAGCATGGTTTTATGATAGAGTTTAGTTATGGCTCTCATCATGTTATGATTAGTAAATGAATGGTTAATGAATGTATGACCTGATAAATGATAATGAAACTATTGTGAGAGAGCATCAAACCTTCTTGATGAATCTCAGATAAGTATGAGGCCCCTATGTTCAAATGTGTATTTATGACCTATACATTAGACGAAATGGCTTTCATGGTTAAGCTGAGTCAGGTTAGATCCTTTTTCAAGTTCTACTTTAGAGGCCTTATCTCCTTATTATTTATCATCTCTGATAGTTTCATTAAGTTATGGGCAGAGGCCTGGGTACTAGCCCTCAAAAAGTACCTCAAATCTTATGGTCGCAGGCATAGAACTGGGTGCAAAAGGTCACAGTTGCTGGGATTCAGGCATCTGGGAGTGATTGAAGGGTCTCAGCCACTTGCTTGACTTGTCATGGGAGCGACTGATAACCCAAGTCAGTGAAAAGTAACTTAACTCAGGGGTTGGACACCTGGAGTGATTTGTTAGCTCTAGGGGGTCTTATAGCACCTAAGGGAGGTCTGTAAAGTTTTGGTTCATTAGTTCCACTTCCTTAATTGTACTTAGGGAGTTGAATCATATCATAATAACTCTTCGTCACATATTTACCCTGATAGACTAGTAATCTTGGGTAAGTGTGGGAGGAGGGTGTTACACCTTGATCTTTTTCCCTGCCCAAAGAAAGCCTAAACATAGTTTTCTATTTTTTTCCAAGACACAATTGGGGATCCAAGATAGAGATGCCCAATATAATAGAAGGTATTATAGTACAAGTTTAATAAGAACTAAACAGCCTACCATGGAAAGCCATCTATGGTATTGGTTGTTCAAATGTTTTTCCACCTTGGAAATGAGTCAAATCCAAACCACTTTATTGTAGCTATTTGGTTTTAGCTAAAAACCAAATATTTCAAACCCTCCTCCAACAACTAGAATCATAAAGGAAATGCTGGAAAATGTAGAAGATCTCTGTTATAGATCTAACCTAGAAATATATGATAACAGAAATAAACCCAAGAAATAACAAGATTTGAATATATAAATGCTTCACTTTATTAATCAAACCCTTAAGGTAGGGCAACACCATACATTCACTCGTTAAGGAAGGAGAACACTCCACAAGCCATATGCATGTTCATACTATATTCCTTGACATCTCTCAATGTGGAGTCTCTAGCCTCTATATAGGCCACATACATACAATACCATGGGTCATTACCATGGTTCCCTCAATACCATCTATCTAATACCATGGGCCCATAACATTATTACTAACTACTTGTGGTCCCTTACATGATACGGGTTAACCACTTTATTTATTACTATGGCCCATCCCATTATTACATTATTCCCTTGGGTACCTCCTTTTGTACCCCATATTATCCCCCCTAGGTATATAACATTCCACCCCCCTTAGCATGTTTCATCCCCGAAACATGGGAAGAACACAAATAATAAGATCTACTCAAGAGAGTAATCCACTGGTAACATGCACGTGCATCTAACCATCCAAGCGAAAGGTGAACCCTCGATTTAGCTGGTGCCTCGCTCGCTTGAGATGGAAGTTGACCGTGGCAATTGTTCTGTGTTGATGTATAGTAGGTGGATCTTCGCTTCTCTCTATCTATCCTGCGGGGGTTGTTGTCCTTGTGGCTAATTGGTTGCCATCTTGTTGGTTGTTGTCTTGCACGATGATGTGGGTGATGATATTTTGAAGTTTTAACACACGGTGTCTTTTTCTTTAATTCACCCCTTACTGGAGCCTGACTGTTATCTGGTGCATGTCGTGGTGCCTACTGCGGTGTCTTATCTTCCAATATTACTTCAACCACTGAGCCCTCATATGATGTATCAGAACCTGTATCATTTTCTGCTTCAGCCTCTATTTGTGCTTGATTTTTGATCATCAATGGCTCACCATCTGATATGTTAGTCCCTGGAACATCTTCTACTTCAGCCTCCGTGGACTCTACCTGTTTATTGATTGAAATATCCTGTAATGTAATTTTCTTCTTTTTATACCAGATCTTCAGGAATTCTTCTGCACGTTAATATTTATAGTACCCACCAATTCCATCCACGGGTATCCCAAAACAACATCCTCATTAGCCATATCTGAAGCATAAAAATAAGAATGTAATACATACTTGTCCATAGAAATCTTCAAACCTTTATAAACTTGCACCTGCCCATTATTAACCTATGTGTGCTCCATGTGGTTCGCTCGCACTTGTAATTTTTTTGCCAAGTTGACATTTATGAGATTTTTCTTTCAACTCGGATTTATAGACACAACGATTCTCCTTCTGAATCAATCCATGAACTTGCAATAAGGAGATACTAGCAGAAAATAACCTTTTAGGTTTCTTGGTTTCCTTCTTTCCTATACCAATAAAATCTTTGCTAGGTTGTGTGTCGGTCTATGTGAGCTTAGTAAGAGGACCCACAAAATTAGATTTATGGTCAAAGTGGTCACAAATAGATTTTGCGAACATCTGCCAAGTAGTTGTCCTTGGATGGCATTTTTGATGACACTGCCACCATTGCCATCTTTCGTGGTCCAAGTACATTTTTCCCACACTCAGCTGAGTCGCATCATCTATGATGTAATTCAATTTGAAATATTTCTCCATTTGTGCTAGCCATTTGGTTGGATGAGAGCCATCAAATTTATACAAGTCCCTCAAATTTTGATCTAGGCCCGCCATCACAAAAAAATTTGGCGAAAATTTGAAATGGCCACAATTCAATCAATATTGCTCAGAATCCTTATTATGACCTATTTTCGGAAATGGAACAACCATTCTGCATCTTCCCATGTGGTAGAAATCTTGATCTAGGCACTGGAATTGCTGATCCACGCTGCAACTATCCCGTCGTCCCAAAAAATTACTGAAAAATAACTGCTTTTAAATCAGCGATATCTCCCTCATCCGGACTCCGATTCGACTGATTTTTTTTTGAAATAAGGTATTTTTTTAACAAAGAATCCAGATCTACAATTAGATTCTATAGATCTTGCACCACGACATCCATATCTGCGCTACAAACTCGCTGCCCCGAAAAAATTATCTGCAACATCACTGATTTTTAGATCAGCGATATCTCCTTCATCCGGACTCCGATTCGGCTGATTGTTTTTTGAAATTGGGTATTTTTTCCCAAAAAATCCAGATCTACAATTAGATTCTGCAATTTTTTTCCCAAAACGTACAGATCTGATCCGCAAACTCGCCGCCCCAGAAAGTTCTTGCAAAAAAAAAAAAAAAAAAAAAAAATCTCCACTTTTGCCCAAGAAAGTGCTATGATACCACTTGTTATAGATCTAACCCAGAAATATATGATAATAGAAATAAACCCAAGAAATAATAAGATTTGAATATATAAATGCTTCACTTTATTAATCAAACCCTTAAGGTAGGGCAACACCATACATTCACTCCTTAAGGAAGGAGAACACTCCACAAGCCATATGCCTGTTCATACAATATTCCTTGACATCTCTCAATGTGGAGTCTCTAGCCTCTATATAGGCCTCATACATACAATACCATGGGTCATTACCATGGTTCCCTCAATACCATCTATCTAATACCATGGGCCCATAACATTATTACTAACTACTTGTGGTCCCTTACATGATACGGGTTAACCACCTTATTTATTACTATGGCCCATCACATTATTACATTATTCCCTTGGGTACCTCCCTTTGTACCCGATATTATCCCCCCTAGGTATATAACAATCTCCATGTTAGATAAATTGTGGTGAGATATAGTAGATTTATGAGTGTTGATAGACATCCTAGTGGCGCACCCAAAGAGTGAAAGAATCTCCATAAGTATAGATATATACCAAACTTCTCTGTTGAAAAAATATGAATATCATCTACATATAGGAGATGAGTAATAGCCAAAGTCCGGATAATGATAGAGCCATGAAAAATCCACTAATCTTAGCTTTAGTTGGGAGGCGACTTAAACCTTCAGCCACTAGTAAAAAAAGAAGAAGAGATAGTGGGTAGCCTTGGCACAACCCTTTTTTAGCATGGAAGAAAGAGGAAGTTGAGCCATTTATAAGGACCGTAAAAGAGACCAATCGGATACGACTCATAACCCAATTAATGAAATCTAGGCTAAATCCCAGATGGGTGAAAAGGAGCTTGATATAAATCCAATTTTCTCTGTAGTAGGATTTAGAGAAATAAATTTTGATAAATTCCTCTTTAATATTTTGAGTTTTAATACTATGGATACCTTCTTGGGCCACACCAATAGCTTCATGAATTTTCCTTCCCTCCAAGAAATCAAATTGTTCTAAGGTGATGAATCTAGATAGAATGGATTTGATCCTAGATGGAATTATCTTAGAGATAATCTTGTATATGGCATTGTAGAGGGAAATGGGACAACAATATGAGAAGTAGAGTGTTTGGCTCATTTTAGGAATAACATGAATGAAGGTTGAGTTGAAATTTAGGTGGATTATACCTTACTTCTTGGATTCTTCAGTCACCACTAAGAGATTGAGGCCTAGAGTATCATAAAGCTCCAAAAAAAATTGAACACCCCAATCATCCGACTCAGGAATTTTATCTCTTTGGAAATTGTACAACACCACTTGGAGCTCTTCCACAGATACCTCCTCCATTATTTCCCTATTTCCCTCTTCTTCCACCAAATATAGGGAAGTTTTTGGAATTTTGTATTACTTCAATGATTGATCTTGTCGGAGGAGCTCTAAAAAGATATTGAAAGTGTCGTTTACCTAGATTCTCCAGTGCATCAAAGGATGAGACCTCAATTCCTTTTTCATCATGTAGACTTCAGATGGTTTTCATCATTTTTCGGCCTTTAGGAAACGTCGGGAAAAAATTTGTATTTTCATCTCAACTTTTTAACTAAATGGCCCTGCTCTTTAGGCGCCATTCTTCCTCCCTAACTAAAAGAACATCAATTTTCCTTTTTTCAAGGTTTTTGTGGATCTCACTAGATTATCGAGTGGAGAACCCTTCCCCTTTGGAATTGAAAATAGTCTATAGCTACCTTTATATCTCCTCCAACTCCTAGACATCCAAAATTTTCTTCATTTTCTCTCATTCCTTTATATTTTGTTTGATTAATTTTAGATTTGTTTCAAATTGGGTTATTTTTTATGCATTCGAGAGAGAGGAATATGGAGTCTAATGAGACGTTACTAAAGTTAAGAACTCCTCGTCCTTTAGCCATGTCAATTTCATCTTAAAAGGATAGTTGGTTTCTTAAAGGCCCCTTTTATATCCAGGAAGACATGGGAGTGATCCAATAAGCCTCCCTCTCCAATCCATTATTTGATTAGGGGGAGAGAGTCCAATATACCTTTAGCGAGGAGGAATCTATCAATTCTCTTTGCAATCTGGTCTTCTCCTATATGGTGGTTCCTCTTGAAGAAATCCACTAAGGGGTCTGATGATCTAGGTGGATATTAGTGGCCACCATCCTATTCCACCTAGACACCCCAATCAGTTTCATTTGTTTCCTTGTTCATTTCAGTATTTACTATTTTTATCAGTTTTTTGGGTCCTGAACTTCCTTAGCAGTTTTGACCCCCTAAACGACATTTTTTTTGGGTCCGCGACAGGCCCATTATTGTTGGCAAGGGCTTGCGATGAAACCTGTAGCACTCAAATAGACCTTTCCAACAAGGTATCATACACGCCAAACATAGATAATATGACCAAGTTATGACCCCGGGAAGTTGGCTGCCCAACTAACCCCAACGGGGCCCACAAACTCTTGGTGTTACATCTCTTGGGGTTAGGGTTTTGGTTGTTTAGGATTTTCTCATTTTTCCAATAATAAATAGGCCCTTGAGCCTCATTGTAACACAATTCAGAGGAAGTTAGCCACCACATCTCTTCTCAGAGATAAGCTACCATCGCCCGAGCTATCTTATTTCCATTTTGTTTGTAAGCATAGTTCATTATTTATCTATTTGTGAAATGAAGTGTTTTTTTCCTACATCTTTGTGTTTTTTATTATATCTATAAGTTTTTGCGCTCCTGTTTAAGTTTGGATTAGTGGTATGAGAGCGGTCTGCTCCTTCTCTATTTTTCTTTGCATGTCCCCAACGAGGTCAGGGTATAACGAGTTAGGGCTGGATTTGGTTGAACCATTGGAAGATCAGCCTCACAAAACCTGACAACTTCCCATGGTGGAAGAAAAGAAAGATGAGGGGGCAGGAGATCCTTTTCAAAATGTTGCTTGAGGAAGCCCTCGAGCGACATAGGGACACGATGATGGATAAATTTGCCTAGATCATTTGAAGGCTACCCACAAGCGATGCATCTTCATCCAACATCCACTCTAGAGGTACCACTCCTTTTAAGTTACAAGTTAACCTCGATATTCCCATATTTGAAGGTCTGATAGATGCAAACGCTATAGATAAATGGTTAAATATATTGGAAGGATATTTTTCAGTTCATGACTTTTCCACTCGAGAAAAGATTACTTTTGCACTTCTTAAAGCTGCCCCACATGTCAAGGATTGGTGGGAAACCTGTTGTGAACAAAAGGACGAGAGTTAACCCTCTCTTTTTTCAGTTGCACCCACTTGGAATTCTTTGGGAATCCATCAAGGAACAATATTACCTGGTTGTGATCTATGAAGACAAATACATAAAGTGGACCACGCTACAGCAGGGAAGGGACCAACATGTGCCAAAGTTCACAAATACTTTCCATACCCTTCACACGAAGTTGGGTATCAAGGATACTGAGTGGCATTTGATGCTTAAGTACCACAATTGTCTACACAAGTACATCTAGGATGAGATGGAGTTCATGGACATTTCCTCGCTCAGAACGACATATCGGTACACTGTTAAGATTGAGCAGAAGTTTAAACAGAAGAAGCGAGACTTTGAATCTGCGAATCAAAAGCAAGGAAAAGGTGCCCCCAAACCACAGAACAAAGGACCAAGCCAAGGTGGTGCTACACAGGACATCCCACCGAAGCTGCAAGCAAAGAAAAACACCCCGAAGACGAATAAGGACACAAGAAAATGGTGTGAGTTCCATAAGAGCTCCACTCACAATACAAGTGAGTGTCGGGCCAAGTAGTCACTGGTGGCCAAGCTGAAGGCTTCCAAATCAGATGCAAGTTTTGACTCTGAATCAAAACTTGATAAGTGAACTAACAAAGGGAAGCAAATCATTCATGCAGAGCCCATTGCCGTCGTGGCCACCACCAAGATCCAAAATATTGAGCCTGAAGATCTAGAGGAGGGGGAACGCCTCTACCACCCACAGTTGTGGGTGAACGGTTCTCTGCTACAATTCATTGTCGACAGCGGGAGCCAAAAGAACCTCATTTCAATAGAGTTCGTGAAGCGGTTGGGCCTAAAGACTATAGCATATCCACAATTGTACACCATCGGGTGGCTTCACCAAGGACAAGATCTTCGTGTCAGCCAGCAGTGTCGCCTTTCCGACAGCATCAAGCACTTCATGGATGAGGTAATGTGTGGCGTTGATCCTCTTGAAGTTTGTGATGTATTTTTAGGATAACCATACTTATGGAAGCGACATGTTGTATATGAGTCTAGACCTTGCTCTGTGATTATTACTTCGGCTAATAAGTTGTACAGGATACCGAAGGTAGCCTCACCTACCGCCATCTCTTTGATCACTGCAAAGCAATGCAGTAAGATCATTTCCCAGACCAGAAAATTTGTTTTCCTTATGATGTTCCCCCAGGGCAAGAAGAAAGTTGTGGCCACCGCTTCAAGGTAGGGCTTCTCTTCATAGCAACAGTAGATGGACAAGGCCGTGGAAGAGTGCAGGGATATTTTCGCCTCACCCACAGGGGTACCTCTGCATTGTCAGGTCAAGCACTCCATCGATTTGACCCCAGGCGCGTCGCTGCCCAATGGACCGATCTATCGATGCTCTCTTCTAGACAATGATGAGATTAAGAGGCAGATTCAGAAACTATTGCAGAAAGGGCACATCAGGCCAAGCTCATCACCTTGTGGGATCTCGATTGTATTGGTACAGCAGAAGGATGGAACTTGGAGGCTCTATATTGAATATCAAGCACTGAACAAGATCATTGTCTAGAATCAATCTCATAGATTGATGGCCTTTTGGACCACCTCAAAGGGGCTAAATGTTTCAGCAAGATTGACTTTAAGTTAGGTTATCACCAGGTGCCTATTGAACCCTTTGATGTGTGGAAGACTACCTTCAAATCCAAGAAGGGCCTTTTCGAATGGTTGGTCATGTCATTCGGATTGACAAATGCCTCTGCAACCTTCATGAGACTGATGGACTACATATTGTGACCCTTCACCAATGCATTTGTGGTGGTGTATTTAGATGACATCTTGATCTTTAGCTAAAGTTAGGAAGAGCACCTCCACCATATTCGTGTTGGGTTGTGTTATATTATTTCCACAACTAACTGCCCTAGTTAACCGAGGGGTTAGAGGGGGGGCAAAGCCCTCCCTTCGTTGCGTTGATTGCACAGTGGGGGGGTCACAGGGGGGTTTAAGGAGGGCGAGTAGCCCCCCCCCCCTCTATGGGGTCTGGGGCAATGCCTCGTGGAAAAACTTTTGGGACCCTATATTAGGTGGGGCAAACCTACCTATGGTTTTGTGCATGGTTTTGGGCGCAATGGTTTTTTGGTCCATGGTATTGGATGCTTTGGCATGTATAAATATGTATTGTAACATTGAAAGGAACATAATGAAAAATCAATTTGGTAGTCCCGGTTTTGGGATCTAGGGGAAAATCTCTATGTATATGTGTTTTATGTGTTATGCTCTCACATCGTTTATTTTATGTTTTTTAGAATTTGTATGCAGATAATTTCTATACGGGGTTAAAACCTACAATTCAACAGGTCCTTCAAACCTTGCGCCAACACAAGTTGTTTGCTAACTTGGAGAAATGCACCTTTGGCCTGACCTAGGTTCAATATCTAGGGTACATCATTGATGATGTACATGTGGACCCATCGAAGATACAAGTCATTCGGGATTGGCCAGCCCCAACCACTCTAATAAAGCTTTGCATCCTTTTGGGTCTTGCCAATTAATATTGTAGGTTCATGTTGGGGTTCTCTCATATCACTTGGCCTTTAAGTCAAGTCACCAAGGGAAGAGCGAAAGCAAAGTTTTATTGGTTGAAAACTCAAAAACAAACATTCTCCGAGTTGAGGAATCGCCTTTGTTATGCACCAGTGCTCACATTACCAAACCTGCAACAACCATTTGAGATTGAGACAGATGCCTTTGACTATGTTATTGGTGCGGTTCTAAGTATCTTACTTAGCATTGGCATCCAATGGCTTATCACAGTGAAACACTTTCACACACAGTTCGAAAGTACCCCACTTATGACAAATAAATGTATTCCATTGTACAGGCCTATTGTCAATGGAATCATTACATTTTGGGTAAGTAAACGGTCATCCACACAGACCACAGACCTCTACAGTTTATACTGACACAAGGGAAGTTGCAGAATGATCGCCATAAAAAATGGTCCACCTATTTGCAAAAGTTCCATTTGAACATCAAGTATAAGAAGGTCAGCACCAATAATGTTGTTGATTGCCTCAGCCGACCACCAGTCATGGCACTGATCACTGTGCTTGACTCCTTTGGGCATGACACATCGGGGTGGCCACATCTTTACAAGAGCGATCCTGAATTCAGAAGCATATACCAGACACTCGTGGAAGGGAAGCAAGTTCCAAATTTTCACCTTCAGGATGCACTGTTATGCCACCTGGGACACATCTATGTTCCTTCAAGGGAGCATGCCAAGATGATTTGTGTTGGACACCTAATCCTCTATGGGTTGGTGTGGAATGTGAATAGCCACCCAAGAGACCACTTGGAATATGAATCCAAGGTTCAAACAAATGTACTATAAATGTATATCATGTCAATAATAATTCTTTCAATGTTTATCTTTCATATAAGATATTTTCATTCCATGTGAGTTTGACATGGTATCAAAGCTAGCGTTCTCCCACCCTTCTCCAATTTGATCCACCTGTTTTGTGGTCTCTATATACATGTCAATTCTTCCTTTCTCCTGATTAGAATTGCCACCTTATAGAGCGTTTATGTGCATACATACTTATTTCATTACTAAGCGGATTTTCAAGGGTATCGGGCCATTTTCCTTGCCACATATCTGTCAATCTGACCTCTTAGCATGAATCTTGTTGAGTTATTTTCCATGCCTGTCAAATAAGCCTCTAAATTGGTCAGATTTGCCACTCTCAGCAGTCCAACATTTACTCAGTTTTGTCGATTCTCTGCCTCATGTGTCAGAAATGTTTCATGTTCTCTACCCAAGGTCCAATAGATTTTTTTTAGTCCCGAGCATTGTCCACGGTGAAGAGATGCGACCGTGTTTCACCACACCATTGCACATGTTTTCTTCCATTTCTACATTGTTACTTTTCCTACCATACCCACCTTTCTGTCAATACAGAAATCCAGTTCCTGTGAATCGTGTAAAGTGCACCAACTTTTCTCCATTTCTTAATTAATTGTTTATTTCCAGGCCTATTGACAGGTCCTCCTCTTGTATGTATATTGTGCAAGATAATGAGTGGAATTTTCTTTGATCGACTCATTCATTTTAGCTCATTGACAAGAACATCTATCTTAGAAATATTGATGCCATGTATAGGTTGCAAAAAAAGTGAAGGCATGTCTAGGTTGCAAAAAAAGTGAAGGCATGTATAGGTGGGTATTCACGTTAACTACCAGGACATTGATGAGGACCAGCCACACCATCTCCAACTACGCATGCAACATGCTCTGATCTAAGAGGCATTTTAAAAGCCTTAAGCTTCTGTAACATAGTTTGAACCCTTAAGTAGTGTCCATATTTTATACTGGCTAAGCATTCTTCCAGCTCTGCAAAATTTGTCGGCCCACAACTACAATAGTAAGCTAGTAAGTGGATAGGTTATCCTTTTCCAGAATCAACCATTGGTGTAAACATTGCACTTATTTCAATGTCTATAATTAATCAGATCCCATATTTATTGGAAACTTCCAAAGCAGTCAGTATGCCTGCCATATTTTCATGGTCTATAAGGGAAAACACCTTCACCCCATTCCTATAGGCTCTTTCCATGACAGCCGAATGAGAGAGGAACCCATCACTACAAGTGTTGTGTGAATGCAACTCAAAGATAACAGGATGCTATTGGCATCTCAAGATTTTGGGAAAATCCTCATTGATAACCACTTCTGAAGGTGATGCAGAGCCCAGGTAAAACCATTCATGTATGTATTTGGTTTCCATGGAATGTTGTCCCACACTCTTCTTCTTCTTATTACCGCTCTTCTTCTTCTTCCCGTTACCCATTTATTATTAGTCACAGGAAAACCTAGAT
This sequence comes from Pinus tabuliformis, assembly GCA_031772625.1. Classification (NCBI taxonomy): domain Eukaryota; kingdom Viridiplantae; phylum Streptophyta; class Pinopsida; order Pinales; family Pinaceae; genus Pinus; species Pinus tabuliformis. Next base: position 478,994,697 of record CM062819.1, read on the forward strand.
ATTGTTTATCATGGAGTTGATGAGGATACAGGGTAGTGATCACCTACCAGCGAGATAAAGCCACAGACAATTCAAGAAGTAGCACATTTTTCTTTCCATGGTTACTTCATGTTAATAAAGTGTAGGAAATTGAAGTTGTCAGCAGGCCCATGCCTAAATGATGGCATCTAGCTCCAAGAAGGAAGTGTTGTAGATTGACATAAACTAAACAAGGTACTAAGAATAACAATTGCACCTTGTGAGTGAGGAGAGATTAGCTCCAGTTGAGGTTCTCATGAACAGGACATGAATTCAATTTTTTTAAACAGCTTGAGGTAGAATTTATTTATGTCTTTGCATGTACCATTTTACATCGGGAATCTACCTTTGATTTTCTCTCGGAGAGTTTAAGCTCACTATTTTTAGCCCAATTGTTAAGTGGTATATGTTGAAAGTTGATCTTAATGGTCACTCCAAAGCCTACCATCAAGGCTTGATATTGTTTGTAGAAGAAGATATTGCATCATTTCTAGTGATAGAATTGAAGCAAACACTCTTTATTTTCTAGCTGTTAAGAAAAATGGCTAAGATTGAAAGAATATTAGAGTTATTGAGAGCTGTAATTGTATCCATTGTTGAAAACACAGTAAAAAAAGTAAAGACATTATTGTTGACATTCAAAAATGTATACAAAATGCACAAGTAAAGATATAATTTTTGCAGCTTGAATCTCAACTTCAGCGAGATGAGTTACAATAGCATAATCATCATGACACCCATCGGCAGCCAAAAAGTGGTCAAATCAGTAACATTGAGATAGACTCCCCTCGGCAATAAGAAATGGCAGATGTAGTACCCATTTCTGGAGCAGATGGGTAGAAAGGAGCAAAAATTCAACCTGCACTTCCCAAGTCGGTCATCAGACCTTAGGAAGAGCTTGTCCATAACAAGAATATAACAGGTCTTGGATATGAAAAGGAGGTTTCCTTTCACATTCCATATTACTCAAAGCCCATCCAGTTTTAGAGTGTTGGATTTCTTCATGACAGTTCACCTTCATCTATTTCAGATTATGGTCCTCTTCCATAACAACCACAACAAATTGTTAAATGCCAACATTGTGACAAAGTTGGCCATGTGAAATATCATTGTTTTGATCTTCATCTGTGCAAGAATTTTGGTGAGCGTACTCATTCTTCACACATATTCTTCAAAAATAGGCCTCCTGCAAGAACAAAGATTCATCTTGGATGGATTGCTTCTTGGCAATTGGCTTCAACGGCTAAGAAGATATTTCAGTCATATGTTAGAATTTCTTCTAGAATATTAAAAGGTTCTTGCAGTTGAGTTTTCTCCATCTTCTCACCTTGCATCTGACGGGGGGGTGGTGGTGGTCATCTACAAGTTTCAAAGCCATATCAAGCGAGTCGGAGCCACAACCTGCCATACTAGATTCAGAGTTGTAGCCAAAGACAAATATGCCCCTAAGCATGCCTTCGGTTGGTGGTTAGCCTTAAACCATATATGTGGGGTTAAGACTTCCCTTCAAAGAATTGGGAACACTTCCTCTAGTAGAAGACTTTCGCTTCTTTCCAATTTTGGAAGAGTTCCAGGAATTGCATTAAGCATTCCAAAGTTGGTGGTCATCCTTAAACCACCACAGGTTGTAAACCTCCCTGTCTTAGGTTGAAGGTCTCCCTCTCAAAATAATTAGGGACACTTCCTCTTGCAGTTTCATGCCAAACTTGGAAGAGTTCTGGGAACTGCAATAAGAATTCCAGTGTTGGTGGTCATCCTTAAACCACCCCATCATACTGACATTTCAAAGAGCACATTCAGCCTAGTGTTGCCATGCATTTTTGCATATTTTGTATTACATCTCTCTTCTTGGACTCATACATACCCCTTCCGATTAAGGGGGGGAATGTTGGACACCTAATCCTCTATGGGTTGGTGTGGAATGTGAACAGCCACCAAAGTCCAAGAGACCACTTGGAATATGAATCCAAGGGTATCACAAATGTACTATAATTGTATATCATGTCAATAATAATGCATTCAATTTTTATCTTTCAAATAATTTGTTTACATTCCATGTGAGTTTGACAATTTGGGAGGTGCACTACAGTCGATTCGTTGGACATTTTAAAGTAGAGAAAATAGTGGCGGCATTGCAGAAGTATTTTTTTTTTTTTTAATCAGTTACCGGAGAATCCACAGTATGAACATTTTTATGCCAACGTTTCAAATCCCAACTGGGATCCATCATCAGGACTTATGAATGATGATAAAAGAAGATCTGCTTAGAGTATTTTTATTGGCTGAAACTTCGTCAGGGTGTTGGGAAGTACATTACATCTTGCACCACATGTGCCATGCCAAACCAACCATAAAGAAGCAAGGCATGTATACTCCTCTACCTACTCCTAGCCGGCCTTCAGAATCCATCTCCATGGATTACATGTCAGGCCTTCCTTCTACTAAGCACGGCAACTATTACATTTTTGTGATCATCGACATATTCTCTAAGACGACCATCATGGCGACCTGCAAGAAGAGTATCATAGCAGAGGCAATTGCTAAGCTCTTCTTTGAGCAAGTATGGGTACATTTGGGATCCCATAGTCCATTATCTCAAATCGGGACAACAGATTCCTAAGTGCATTTTGGTCAAGTCTCTGGTCGATGCTAGATACAAAACTTACTAAGTCCACGACTTTCCATCCCCAAACTGATGGCCAAATAGAGGTTGTCAATAGGATGATCATACACATTATGCGCATGTACAACTCGAAGCATCCATGCACGTGGGATGAAAGTCTTTCCTACGTCTAACACAACTACAACAGAGCTCTCCACAGCTCAACAAGCCACAACCCCTTTCAGGTAGGGCTGGGATTTCACCCATTATGCCCCATTGATGTGGCCATACCATTTGCATCCAGTTAGGTAGATTTGACTCATGTTAAGTTTGAAGTTGAAAGGGCTAACAACTTCATTAAGTGCATTCAACACATTCGCCAATAGGTCCATGATATATTGGACAGAGCCAATGCTAAGTACAAGCAGAGTCATGATCAACATCGAGTGTCGCACAAGTTCCAGGTGGGTGACAAATTTTGGCTACATTTGCAGAAGGAGCGCCTTACTAGACCCCACTGCAAGATTTTCCCACTCCGATATGGGTCATACACCATCACCAAGGTCATCGGTGACAATGCCTTCGAGCTCAACATCCCACCACTCCTTGGTTTGCACCCAGTGTTCAATGTAGATCACCTTCGGCCATACTTTCCACCATTATTGGACACATCTGACATTACAGAACAACTCACGGCAACAAAGCTTAACCCGAACTGCATGGAACATGCCACAATTGATCAGATCATGGATACACAGATCAAGAAAACTTGCCAATAGAGGATACAACTATATCAAGTTTTCAAAGTAGGCCAACTCCTTCACCAAGGCAAGTGGTTCACCAGGGACTAGGTTCAACAGAAATTTCCTCACCTCATGGAGGCTCTGCACGCAATAGGGACCATTGCTTCCTGTTATGAAACTAGCTCACAAAAAGATAGAAAAGATAGATCAATGCCTTAGAATTCAGCCTCTTCGAGGGGGCAACCTCCTTTACATTACACAAATGAATGATTCCTTTATGATTCAGATGACAAAACCTCCTTTCCATATATAGGAGTCTAACGAGTCACAATATAACCCAGCCGACCTATCAATAATAATATAAATCCACAAAAATAACAATAGACGGATTCTATGGGGCACAATAATAACAATATGAGGGCAATAGGTGCACAACAATATTAATAAGGGATACAACTACAATAGTAATGGGGTAATCACTAGTATTATAGGGACCTAACATGCCCCTCTCCTTCAAAAAAGTGTTGTCCTCAACGCTTGAGTAGTTCTGGATGCTTCTGTATAAAATTCTCATCCTCCCATGTGGAATTTTTAGCCGATAAGTTCTTCCACTTGATGAGATACTTTGAAATTGATCGATTTCATAGCTATCGATTTCTTGTTTCTGTGACTGCTTCTGGTTCCAATATAATTTTTCCTTCCTCGTAAAGTTCTGGAAATATTGTTTGAACTGGAAGCTTCTCACCTATAACCTTCTTTAAACATGAAACATGGAAAACTGGGTGCACTCGAGAAGCTGCAGGGAGCTCCAATTTGTATGTCATCGTACCAATTTTTTGCAACACCTTGTACAAACCATAATACTTTAGTGATAATTTATTATCCTTCTTAGCTTGCTTGAGGGACATTTGTTTATATGGTTGTAGCCGTAGGAATACCCAATCACCTACATCAAAACTTCTTTCACTGCTATGTTGATCTGCTTGTTGTTTCATTCTATTCTGCGCCAACACGAGGTTATCCTTTAAGAGTTGGAGGACTTGTTGTTGATGCTCGATGTGATTTTCCACTGCTTGAACCTTAGAATTTTCTCTTAAATATGATGTGATGGACGGTGGCTGATATCCATAAAGTGCCATAAATGGCGTCATTTTTGTTGCGTATGGAAGGAAGTGTTATACCACCATTCAGCCAGAGGCAACCATTTGACCCATTGTGTTTGTTTATCAGATACAATGCAACGAAGATATCCTTCCAAACATTTGCTTACTATCTCAGTTTGCCCATCAGATTGAGGATGATAAGCTGAGCTATGAGCTAACTAAGTACCGAGACAAGAAAATAATTATGTCCAAAAATTTCCAGTGAAAATGGGATCTCTGTCACTTACAATAATTTTTGGGTTTCCGTGTAGCTTTTGAATTGTTTCCATAAATGCAGTAGAAACTGTATTGACTTTAAATGGATGTGATAATGCACAAAAGTGTGCATACTTGGTAAGTCTATCAAATACCACCATGATGACACTCTTTCCCTCAGACTTGGGTAAACGTGTGATAAAATCCATCGAAACCTCCTCCCAACATTGACTTGGAATGGATAAAGGTTGTAATAGACCCGGGGTCTTAATTGTTTCAACTTTATTTTGTTGGAAAACCAAACATTCCGCCACAAGATTTTGAATATCTGATTTAAGGCCATCCCAAAAAAATTCCTTCTTAACCCTGTGGTAAGTTTTTAAAAATCCTGAGTGCCCTCCTAAGGGAGAAGTGTGCAATTCCATAAGAATCTTTTGTTTGAGTTGGGAATTCTTACAGAGGTATAAGCGATATTTGTACCATAACAAATCATTCTGCTAACTAAATGTATTAGATGTACTGGAATCTTGTTGTAACCTTTGAATAAGTGCCCACACTTCTTCATCATTCTTTCATTCCTCCCTTGCTTCGTTTATCCAATCTGGTTGGATAATAGAAATGGCGCACAACAATGCTTCCACATCCTCATCCTTTCTTGAGAGTGCATCTGCCACCACATTTTGCTTCCCTTTTTTGTAGATGATTTCAAAGTCATAACCCAACATCTTTGTGACCCACTTTTGTTGCTCTTCAGATGATAATCTTTGTTCTAAAAAGTATTTAAGGCTATCATGATCCATTTTTACCTTGAAGTGTCTTCCCATTAGGTAGGGTCGCCATTTCTTAAGTGCATGTAGTATTGCCAACATTTCTTTCTCATAAATAGCTTTGTGTAAAAACGTTCCCTTGATTGGACGACTTTCAAAAGCAATGGGTCTTTCATCTTGCATTAAAACAACACCAATTCCATTTCCTGAAGCAACACATTCCACAATAAAGGTTTTTATGAAGTCCAGTGTAGCTAAGACTATTGCTTGGCACATTGCCTCTTTAAGATGTTCGAAGGCCTTTGTTGCTTCTGGAGTCCATGAAAATGCATCTTTCTATAATAATGTTGTTATAGGTGCTGCTATTCTCCCATAATTCTTAACAAACTTGCGATAATACCCTCTCAACCCGAGAAATCCTCGCAAATGATTTATGGATGTGGCGATTTTCCATTCCTTAATGGCTTTGATTTTGCTAGGGTCTACCTTAACTCCTTCATGAGATACAATATGACCCAGATATTCCACCTCTTGTACTCCAAGGAAACATTTGGATCTTTTTGCATATAATTGTTTCTCCTCCAATAGTTGTAGTACCCTGTCAACATGTTCAACTTGATCCTTCCACGACTTGTTGTAGATTAGTATATCATCAAAAAATACTAACACAAACTTTCTAAGGAAGGGTTTGAAAATGGAATTCATCAAACCTTGAAATGTAGAAGGTGCATTGGTAAGGCCAAAAGGCATGACCAAAAATTCATAATGACCCTCATGAGTTCTAAATGTTGTTTTCGGAATGTCTTCAGTCTTCATTCTGATTTGATGATATCCTGAACGAAGATCCAACTTGGTGAAGTAAATTGATCCATGCAATTCATCCAGTAATTCATCAATGACAGGAATGGGAAATATCTTTAATAGTGAGCTTTTTGAGCTCCCTATAATCCGAACACATGCACCATGATCCATCCTTCTTGTGCACCAATACTACTGGAGTAGAGAAAGAACTTTGACTAGGTTGAATTATACCAGCCTCTAGCATTTCTGCAACCATACATTCAATTTCACTCTTTTGGGCATAGGGATATCTATACAACCTGATGTTTGGAGGAACACTTCCTGGAATCAGATGAATAGCATGATCATGATCACGAATAGGTGGGAGACCTTTGGGAGTCTCAAATACCTTGGAATGATTGTCCAAGACTTTTTGGAGATCTGGAGAAATAGATGATTTCGATGTGGAAACATCTCGCGAACATAATTGTGCAATTACACCTCTTTGTTCCTTTTTTAGAAGCTTTGTCATACTGTTAGAGTTGATTATCTTTCTGGGTTTCCCTGCAATACCCCTTAATTCAACTTCCTTTCCTTCTGCATAAAATTTCATGAAAAGTTCTTGAAAATTAAGAGCTATTGTACCCAAGGATTGTAGCCATGGGACTCCTAGTACAACATCAGCACCTCCCATTGGAATGGAAAGCATTGGGCTATTCAATACATATTCTACCATGGATAGCTTGATAGTATGGCACTTTCCAGAGCAATTTATTGTTCCTCCATTTGCAACCATCACTTGACACTCTGGTGCTAGATATAGGAAGCAATTCAATTCTTTTGCTACCTTACAATGAATAAAATTCTGGGTACTTCCTTAATCTATCAACACTATTACCTTTTTCTTCTTGATTTGTCCTTCTATCTTGATGGTTTGAGGAGTGGTAATTCCAGCCAATGCATTACAAGATATGGTTGGATTCATTTCTTCTTTATCTAGACTTTGTTGCTGGAGTATATCCTCTTCTTTTGACCTTTCTTGTTCCTTTTCTTCTTCCTCTTCACAATCTATGTAGAATAATTTCTTCTCAGCACACTTGTGACCTTTAGTGTATTTTCTATCACAACTGTAACAAATCCCTTTTGCTATTTTTTCTTCCAATTGTTGTGGTGTCAACCTTACAGTTTGTGGAAGACTAGGGGCAACAACACTTCCATCTTTATAGTTGTGAGTGGTATGCTTCCTGGTTGCCATAATTTTTCTTTCCATTTTTCTTGCTAACCTGAATGCCTTTTCTAATGAATCAAGTTCCCAAAGGCGAACATCATGTTGGATATTATCCTTTAAAGTCCCTATGAACACATCAATCCTATGCTCACTTGGAATATTTTTTACCCTTATGTTCAATTTTTGGAAGTCCTCAATGTGCTCCATTATTGAACCTTTTGTTTGAGACTTATCAGTTGGCTAAAAAAAGTGTTGCTTTTTGTATCCTCATAATGTGTTTTCAATTCTTCCGTAAAAATTTCCCAAGTGATAATTTGTTTACGAGAGCAAATCCATTGATACCATACAAACTGATTTGGTTCCAAATATAAAGTTGCAATATGTACCTTTTGTGTGTTTTGCACATTATTGAGATCGAAAAAATGCTTCATCTGTAATATCCATGTCGCGGGATCCTTGCCATCAAACTTCCTCATATCGATTTTTGGAATATGGTGGGTCTTCAATCCAACATTAGAGTCTATGAAATCATGATTAACATTTCTTTTGTTCACATCAGGAGTTTCCTTTACTACCCCTTCACCATTAGTAAGTATTTCTTGTAGAAAAATTGTCAAATATGCCTTCAAACCTATCTTCAAATTGTCAATCTTAGCTTCCATGCCCTTTATCTTAGATTTTATGCCATTTATCTTATCTTTTGTTAGCTTTTGTGAGAGTGAAAATTGTTGCACTTGGTCTTGTAATTTTGATATATCATGTAGCATTTCTTCCTCTTCTTCATGAGTCACGCTAGAGCTTTCAGGTTACTTACTAGGTGTTTGCATTTTATTTCCTCGGGGCATCAGTTACCGATAATAATTCTCTACTATGCCCTTTGAATTCCTTCAAAATAATTTTTCAAACCAAGCTTAAGCAAAAATTTAAAAAAAATCTACACACCATTTTTCACTTTGTAGGAGCTCGATATTGCCTCTGATGTATCTCTATTATTTTAGATCATCTAGTTCTAAAATTGCAACCTACAGTAGCCCTTTGTGTCCTCTTTCCAGTGCCACTAGTCTGATCCCAATTGTATTCTCAAAAGAAGAGTTATGCCAAATCTCCCACAATTACCTGATTATAGACTAGTTCAGTAGAGCGAACTTGTACGACGTGCCACATGTCCATGTTTCGACTTTTGGCTCTAAAAAAATATATACAAGAAACTATAGTCCATCCTATTTTTGTACCTTCTTATGAATTTTTAATCCGATGCCCAGAGAGAAAGTTATGACGATTTTCCCCAGGTCACCTGTTTGGAATGTAATTCAGGAGTCTACAAAAAGACCAACTTCCTCAGATCATATCTCCGCAACTGTAGCGCGAAAAGCTTTGAAATTTAGACCCGAGCTTCAGTGCAATCTCAACTCAAATGGGTTTTCTTTTTAGCTTCTGAAACATCACAAAAAAAAAAATTATAGTGAAAATTCCACGATGACCTGTTTGGAGCATCAAAACCCTGGAATCCAAAGCTTTAATACCAAATGTTATGAAACCAGCTCACAAAATGATAGAAAAGATAGATCAATGCCTTAGAATTCAGCCTCTTCGAGGGGGAAACCTCCTTTACATTACACAAATGAATGATTCCTTCATGATTCAAATGGCAAAACCTCCTTTCTATATATAGGAGTTTAAGGAGTCACAATATAACCCAGCCAACCTATCAATAATAATATAAAGCCACAAACATAACAATAGAGGGATTCTATGGGGCACATTAATAACAATACGGGGGCAATACATGCACAAAATATTAATAATGGATACAATTACAATAGTAATGGGGTAATCACTAGTATTATAGGGACCTAACACTTCCTAAGGGGGGAGGAATGATCCAGGTGGATATTGGTGGCCACCCAACTATTCCAGCTAGACCCCCCTTTCCGTTTCATTTGTTTCCTGGCTCATTTCAACATTTACTATTTTTGGCATTTTTTCAGGTCCTGAACTTTCGGAGCAGTTTTGACCCCCTAAACGGCATTTTTTGGGGGTCCGCAGGAGGCCCATTGCCATAGGCAAGGCTTGTGGTGAAACCTATAGTACTTAGAGAGACCTTTCCAACAAGGTATCGTACACACCAAACGGAGATAATATGACCAAGTTACAACCCCAAGAAGTTGGTTGCCCAACTAACCCCAATGGGGCCCACAAACTCTTGGTGTTACATCTCTTGGGGTTAGGGTTTTGGTTGGTTAGGGTTTTCACATGTTTTCCAATAATAAATAGGTCATTGAGCCTCATTGTAACACAATTCAGAGGCATGTAGCCGTGATCCAGGTGGATATTGGTGGCCACCCACCTATTCCACTTGGACTCCCACCATTGTTTCTTTTAGTTTTTCAGTTTCCTTATTTGTAGCACAATTTACTATTTTTGGCAATTTTTCGGGTCCTGAACTTCCGGAGCTGTTTTGAGGCCTTAAGCGAAGTTTTTTGGGAAAACCAGGAGCAAAATAGTTAAAATAAGATTTAACCATGTTTCTCACTCAAAAGTTGTAGTCCTCAGATAGATCTTTCTAACGAGGTATTGTGCACATCAAACGGAGATCGTATGCCAAAGTTACAACCTTGGGAAGTTGATGTACCAATTTACCCAAACGGGGCCCATGGTTTGGCACTTCATCTCCTAGGGTTAGGTTTTTGGATGTTTAGGGTTTTCCATTGTTTCTCAATAATAAATAGGCCTTGGAGCCTCATTGCAACACAGTTCAGATGCATGTAGCCGCCACATCTCTTCTCATAGATAAGCTACCATCGCCCGAGCTAGTCTTATTTCCATTCTGTTTGTAAGCATATTTCAGTATTTGATATTAATGAAATGAAGTGTTATTTCTATTGCATGTTTTTATTTATGGTTATATCTGTAATTTGTTGTGTTCCTATTTAAATCCGGATCAAGCCACCACATCTCTTCTCAGAGATAAGCTACCATCGCTCAAGCTATCTTATTTCCATTCTGTTTGTAAGCATAGTTCAATGTTTTTCTATTAATGAAATGAAGTGTTTTTCTGTTGCATATCTGTGTTTATGATTACATATGTAAGTTGTTGCATTCGTGGTTAAGCTCGAATCATCTGACCTAGCTTGAGGTCCCCATGATTTTGAGGGACCTAGAGAGAAATTTAGATCACCACCAATTATAACATTATTTAATATAAGGATAGATATATTGAGAATATTTTCCCAAAAGTCTTTGCGATTTTGGGATGGATCATAGATATTAAGTAGTGTAAGAGATTGGCCCAAAACCTTGGAGGATACCTTGACCCCCATGATAGATTCCATGTTCCAGATATTTGAAACCAGAAATTGGCGAGGTGTCCAACTAATAGCTAGCCCCCTCTATCTACCAAGGGCATCCATAGTCAAGAAATTCCAACACTTCAGAAGAGTTTCAAGACACAATGTTATTTGAATACAGCTACCAAGGGTTTCCTGAAGAAATATGATATTTGGTTCATTTTATTCAATAAGTCTTCTAAAAGCTTGTTTTTAGAGGGACAAACAATACCCAGGCAATTGAAGGACATGATTTTCATTTAGGAGACCCCATATAGGATGGGCTAGCTCTAAGGGCCCCTTCAATTGATAGTTTTTTACCGAAAAAAATATCAAAATGAGATTTCTCCTTGGATTTGGAAAGGAAAGATTTTCTTCCCTAGCTTCAACCTTCCATATGGAACATGGAAAGATAATCCAAGCCCCAGATGATTCCTCCCTTCGGAGGAACCACTAGCTGAGAATGAAGATTATATAGGACATCTGACTCTTGGATATTAGATAGTGAAATAGTAGAAGAGGATGATGGTGTGGATAGATCACTTGGATTGTTTGGGCATGGGAAAATAGTTGGAACAAGTAGGGAGGAGGAAATTTGAGAAGGGTTGTAGGAAGGGACTATAAAGGATCCCTCAAATTCCATAGAAATTGACGGCCGTGTATGAGAAGGAACACAACAAACATCATTTAAAATCAGAATTGATATAGAAAGGGGGGAATCCATGAGGCACCTTCATAACCATAAGAAATTTGTACTGTAGGTTGAGCATCTGGATTTGAACCCACTTCCACCTGTTGAGCTACCTAACTTGCATCCTCATGACCGTGAGAATTCAAACTGGACGCGGAAATCATCGGTTGCTAAGAATGAAACCCCTGCTCATTGCCACTAGCTGATGTCAAAAAAAAAATCTATTCACCTTTTTATGTAATGAAATCACACAATATTTTGCAAGGTGCCCATGTTTATGGCACCTCTTGCATATTTAAGGAACTCCCTTGTAATAAAATTTCAAAGGGTTAACCTCAAGGCCCATGTTAATCGTATCAGGTAGTCCACCCCAAAGATCTACACTGATTAGAAATCAGGCCATAGACATATCGGTGGAGATAAGATAGGATGAATCATGCTCCAGATAAACCCTCAAAGGGTTTCCAATGTCATAAAAGATTAGCTTGTGCCAAAAATGCATAGGGAAAAACCGAATTTCTAACCCAAAGGGGAACAATGCTAGTCCACTCATGCCTACCATCGAAAATAGGTGTCCAAGATTTGAAAACAATATGCAAAGAGTTGATTTTCCAAACCCTACCCAAGACCTATTTAACATCCTCTTCAACCTAGAAAATAAGATGTGCCCATCCCTTAGCTAAAAATTTTAAAGTCTGAGGATTTTTTAACAGAGGATGCACCTCAAAATTCACCCAAGCAGTGAAAAAAGGCATGCCAAATTTTCTCCCATGGATCTTTCCCACCAACACCTTCTTACTTAAGACCTCTTCCTGTTGAATAGATGTGTATGCTCCTAAGGACAAATACATCTTCACGTCTTCATATTGCTTAATACAATGATATTTCTTCCTTTTTCCTTGAGAAACACTCTTTTCTTTTCTAGATTGTCCATCATCCAATGCTAAAATGGAATCCCTACCAATAGGCCACACTTTAGGTCCATCATTGAAAGACATATCATCCTTTGCAAGAGCCACTAAGTCCCTCAAGAAGTTGTTCATTGAGGTCAGGTCCAAGGATATGTGGGGAGGAAGAATAGATGCAGATACCTTACGAAAAAGAAGACCCTTGTTAAAACCCTGGCTCTCCAAAATTCAGGTGTTTGTTGTTGTAAATTATGGCTACCTTAAATCTTAGGCTTTGTGGTATTGAAAATTAAGCACATAATGCATGGATATCCCCAAGCTCCATTGAGTAAAAAGGAAGCACCGGATTCTGGGGTTTAAAAAGAAAGAAGGATTAGACTTGGCCTCCTTAAGGGAACAATATTCCCTCCCTCCATGAAACTTGTGACCAAGAAGAGGCGGTTGGGCCCTTGTGGCCTAATAATTTGACATGTCTTGCTTGTAGTCTAGTAATTCCTTGTCCCCCATGGAGAGGGACAGGTCATTGCCAGATCAGAAAAATAGAAGCCCACAAACAAGGAACCTATATTCTCCTTGATACCCTACTGTAACAGTAAGTTGAGCTCGATTGGTTATTTATCTTAATTCAACTTCAATCATGTTAGCCTAATGATCAACCTGCTTATTTTCCAATGTTGCATAAATTTTAGGCATGCTCCGGCCCCTATCCTTTGTTGTATAAACTCCTAGAATATGGTCTAAATCCTCATTTTGTCTCCTTTTGTGAGGGAAATCTTTGTACATGTGCTTTTCCTCGAGGTAAAATATTGACCTTTTACCCATTCAATAAGCTCCCTTCGGTTCACTTTGGGCGCGCTATGTTTATTGATTTGCTCGGAATTGCTCCTAAAAAACAAAAGTTGATATCCCTTCCTCATTTGTGCCACCTTGGCCCTATTTTTTCATCCCTATTTTTTAGAAGGCTAGATTATTTTTATTCTACTCATAGACATACTTTTCCTTTCTCATAGCTTCATCCAAATTCTTGGGCTCATCAAAATTAATTTTTACAATGTATAATGATGTCAACCCACTTACAAGTATTTGTATTTTTATCTTTGCATCCTTAATAAAAGCAACATACCTCTATAATTCAATGAATTTTCTTCCATGTGTTTCCTTTGTCATGCTCCCTAACATTAGTTCAAAGAACTCTTGCATTTTCTTTTCATAGTAATGTTCTAACAAATACTTCTTTTGAAAATACCTTTTGAACTACCTCCATGAAATTTTCTTCTCATCAAAGTATTTAACTTCCTTGAGCTTCTCCCACCATAGGCTTTCTTTCCCCTTCAATTGATAAATTACAATTTAGGCCTCTAAGTTGGATAAGTAATTGTATAATTGAAGATACTTTCTAATTTTCAACAACAAAGCTTCAAGTTCCTCACCCTTCTTATGCTTACAACCAAAGGTAGGAGGTTTAATCTTTCTAACATTTCCTTGTAATTTATCTTACTCATATTTCCTTCTTTATTGTGTAACAGGTGATATGGTTGGACTACTCCCAGATTATGAGGAAACATAAGCGCTTTTAATTGAATTTCTTGGTGAGTGATGATGGTTATCAACACTTCTAGAATGCATTGTACTTTCAAAGTCCTCCCTCCTAACTTGAGAATTGTTTTCTTCTGGCTACCTTGAATCAAATTTATTATCCATTTGCCTATGTAAATGATTTTATTTTTGTACGATTTGAGTATTAATCGGTTGTTTTTCCTTCATCAACCTTTCATATTTAGCCTTATAACTAAGCACCTCCATTTTGAGACTCCTCATGGTTTGTTCCAAGTCTCTATTCTCTGAACTACCCCTTCCATATCCATTTGAATCTATCTTAGCATTACCCATGATAAAATTCATACCTCTGACCTCATCTTCTTGGTTGTAGGACCCTTGCACATTTTCCATGCTTCTGATCCTCATGTTAATTTTGATCCTATGGACCATGAATAGACTTCTTTTAGTTTCTTGGGAAAAGTGGTACTCAAATCAAAATTTTGGGTTCACAGTTGTATTCTTATCTTCAATATATTTCCATTGACTATTCATTTTCCCAAATATGAGTTATGGGCTAAAATTTATGGCCTATGAAAGTTTGGCCATTTTGTCCAATTTTCCCTATTTCGCTACATCAATTTTCTATTAATTCCTTAAAATTTTGTATACCCATATTTTACTTTTAGATCATAAATATGTTATATTATCCAAGATATTTATATGGATTTCTTCTGCGCCCCAATCTGAGCTCTGGTTGGCGAGTTATGCCCTTTGGTATTAAATTGGTACATGATTTTCCCTTTCATTGTTTAAGGCATAAATTCCTCATACTAACTTTGTTTCGCAGTTGTAATTTGTCATTGGAAAGTTCTCTCGGACCTCTTTCATTTAAGATACAAACATTATTGCTCACCAACAATACACACAGTTTCCATAGGATTTCTCTCCCCTAGAACGTCATTTAGGGCCTCAAAAATGCCCTACAAGTTAATGACCCGAAAAATTAGCGAAAATTATGAGAAAATATAGAGTTTTCTACCATATTAGTACTTTGGATTCTCCAAAAACCACATGTAACTATGTTCTATAGCCATTATTACTTATATATACCACCTCTCTATGCTCCATCATTTAGAAAGTACAAGTATGTATATATATATCCCTCAGTTCTTCTTGGGCACAAACTAAGTTTGCATGTATTTCCTTAGACACTTGGCGCACATACAACCTATTTTCTCTATCTTTCACTCCCCACCTAAGACCCATGGTTCACATGGTGCCCTATTGACATCTACCAAGATGGAAGGGTCCTACTTCATCTTCCACCTTTCTGTTGGATGATGTTGTCATTGATGTCAACCCTAGGGTTTGAATGGGTTTGACTTTGGCTGAAACACCCATCATTGATGTCAAAATTTAATGAACACTTTTTATAATTGTTTGGATTACATCATGTTGGAAAATCCAATATTGGATGGTTGAAAACCCAGGTCCTAGGTTTTGGGTTCCTTGGACTGAGGATGTACCCTGACTTTGTCGAGGGTTTTTGAAGGGTCAAAACATTGAGTTTGACTTGAAGATCCATGTCATTGGATTCTCTTCATCAATATATTTCTATTGGTATGTGGTATGCAACATATGTCCTTCTGGTTTGAGATAAAATTGAATTTGAAGTCAGAAACGCCACTTTCTGGGCTAAAACCCCAAGGGGTGGTGACTTGGAAAACTTCCATTGGTTGTGGGCACTTCAAATTTAGAATTAAGGATTTCTTTTCATGTTTTAGTTATGTTTATTAACTAAATCAACATTATTAAATGATATTTAAGATCCTTAGTCACCTTCCAACGTATAATTTGTGAAGTATACCTCCTTAATTAAAAAGCCTATTGTAATAACCCTGGTGAAAATTCCATGTAAAAATATATAAATACCATAGATGATGGGACATGTATTCCAAGCTGAATGATGGGTAGGACATCCAGTGGGTGTTAATTTGGTTGTTTATGGTTAAGGAAATTGGCAAAGGCAATGGCTAAAGCATTAAAGAGGCAAAAAGGTATTTTGGTACATTTATTTATGAAAATAATGGAAATTAGGAGAAAAAGGAGGTGAAAAGTCACAAGTTGCATGTGAGGAGGAAAATGAATGAAAATAATGGAAATTAGGAGAAAAAGGAGGTGAAAGGTCACAGGTTGCATGTGAGGAGGAAAATGAAGGAAAATAATGAAAAATGAAGGAAATAAATGCCTCATTCATAAAAAATCTTCTGAGGATCAGTTGACAGGCTTCTTCCTTTCAGAGTGAACCTTTTGTTAGTTCAGTTTTGGAACTCTCTCATTATTCTCTCTCTCCCTCGTATTCTTGGTGACTTAGAGTTTTCTTGGAGCACTCTTGGTGCGTGTGGCATACTTGGATTCTTGGAGCAAGAAGGCAAAGGAAGAGTAGGAAAATGCATCAACAACTACATCATATTTTCTTGCATGTACTGAGTTGCATGTATGATTTCTTCACTATTGTGGCATGCATGACACATGTGTGTGGTTTCTTGGTTGTGATTTGTCATTGGCATGGAGGATTCCCTGGATCGATAGTGGAATGCCTAGCCTTGCCATTTCCTGGATAGCCATGGTGATTGTGGATTTACTTTCATTGTTTTGTTTTGGTTGGTTCTCATGTTTCCTTAGCTTGGGTTGAGTTAATAGTCCTGGAAGCCCTGGTTGAACAAACACTCTGAAAACCCTGTAACAGTTTGGGTTGAGTTACTAGTCCTGGAAGCCCTGGATGGACAAACGCTCTGGAAGCCCTTGGTGGGTTGAGTTACTAGTCCTAGAAGCCTTGGTTGGACAAACATTCTGGAAGCCATGTATAAGTTGTGGGTTGAGTTACTAGTTTTGGAAGCCTTGGTTGGACAAACACTCTGGAAGCCCTAGAAGCCTTGGATGGAGACCAATCTGATGATGGTTTTTTCTGGTGATGTCCAACCATGAGGTGGAATCATTGTTTGATGGGTTGAGGTGGATGGCCTCTGGAAACCATGGATGAGTTTTGATTGATGCGTTCTATGAGATCCCACATTCATGCTTGGAATATGGCACGGGGGTGAATGGCTGAAGAGAGATTTGGCTCAGCCATTCTACAGTCGAGTGGAACGTGGCAGTCCCATCTTTGGTTGGTTCATTGCATTCATTAATGAGAAATCTATTCCCTTTATTTTTATGTGTAAAGGTATTGATGTATTTATGGATTTGATCGTTGATATGTTTATTGTATTTTTGTTCAGATTATGTTGGTTATATGCACATTTTATGACAACAGCTATGTATGACTCCCGGCATGTTTTTACTTGTATGTGAATGCATAATGTGTCTATGACTTAATGGAGGATAATGCAGCAAATGGCATGAGGGAAAAATTGCTCATAGCAACTCTCACATAAGTATGATATCCCTACACTTAATTCCGTTATTTACACCTATATATTACATATCGATGATATGTTTGACTGTTACACAGCATTTTGTCATTGTCCCTGTACTCCCTGTTCCTTGATCCTGGAGGACCTCTATAGTGAACCCCGCATTCTTTGCCTTCATGAAGAAACTCCCATTGTGTCCCTCTTCATGAGCAGATAAATTCCCTTTTGCACCATTTCCCCTGAAACTTCTGTTTTGCCCAATTTACAAGACCAACGCTAATGGCCTTTGTCTCCCCCATGCTTATGTGTAGAGATTAGCACTACTCCTCGCGTCGACCAGAGTGATTGAGTTGTTTTATAGTCGAAGCTTCCAGCTCTAGAAGCTCTGTAACGAAGTCTGGTAAATGGTTTGGGCGAATGGGGTCAAGGATGACAGTTTGGGCTTCTTTCCCCTATAATGATGGAACTACCTCAAGGGATAAGTCCTTCTCCCATGAGAAGAGGATCCATCTCCCATCCATATTTCCTATATAAATCTCCCTTCTTCCCAAGCACAAGCTAGTCACAATTGATAGTTTTGGCTGAGTGTGAGTGTTATAGCTACAAAGTGTTGATGCTAAGGAAACCTTCCATAGAATGTATCTGTTGCGGCTAGACCAATTATCGAGCTAGAGGAATTTGTTCATGTTCGCACTTATAATTTTACTTCACCACAAAATGGCGACTCCGGTGGGGATCCCAATCCTTTTGCTTGTTTTGGATTTCATGATTTCGTGAGAACTTTTCTAGTTTCATGTTTTCTCTTTGGTTCTGTTTCTTTTCTCCTGCTTGCTAGCCTAAGTCTAAAATTCATAGTAGCAGATTTGGTCCCTGTTTTGAATTTTTTTTTTTTTCCTTAGTACCTTGGCCAGCGTGCTTAATCCGCTAACAGTCGCACTGACCAACACGAATTGCTGAGGAATAGTCATGCCGACCAGCCTCTGGCACTTGTTGTCAATAAGGCAATCGTGTCGATGCCTGTAAGTGAAGATTAGGGCTCGATCCCAATCTTGGCTAGTGTGTTTTGCGCTTGTGTTTTTGGCCCTGTGAGCCTTTTGAACTGTTTTCTCCCTTATTAGAAAGCTACTTTTCATTTGGTTTCGCTTTCTTGTTGGCTTGTGATCTTTCTATTTGATTGATTGAGTCATTGAGTGGCCAGCGACACTAGGGCATCTATCTGGTCGCCCATTCAGCAGTTTGTGAACTTGTGAAGTCAGGTTGTAGGTGTGTTTACTCCTTGCATTTGATTTTGGTCCTTTTACGACTTTGACCTCTTTTTGCACAAGTTTGAAAAAAGTTTCGTTTACTAGCTTGAACGTCTCTTTCCGGCATAGATTACATTGTTGGCCCTGTGTTTGGTAAAGTCGGTGTTTCATTGATCTAAATGAACTTCTCTTTTCATGTTTTCACCTACTTGAAGAGCTCATTATCTCGAAAACTTTTTCATTGAAAGATTGTATGCGAAAAGTTTGTTTCATTATTTCATGAGAAAGTATGAAATTCTAGCTTGTTGCATCATTATGTTATGATAATTTGCATCTTTTTAAAGACTAGAATTGCATCAGCATTTGAAAAAGGAAGAGAATTTTTCGTTTTGAAAGGACTTATAGATAAGTGCTTGTCAGGAAATTAGGAATTGGAATGCATTTTTCATTAGTTTTTTTTTTTTTTAAAGTAAGGTAGTGAAAGATCATTTCGTTTTCAGTGACTTGATTGTTTGCATTTGATTGAGTAGTTTCTACCCTCTCTAGTGTAGGCATTTCATCGAATTGAAAGGGTCTTGTCTCATGTAGTTGCATTTGAGGTTTTTTGAGTAGCATCGCTAAAACCTGAAAATTGAAACTTAACTCAAGATAAACTCTAAAATGAATTCAATTAACCTAAGGTGCATTTGAAATTAACGATCATATCTAAAAGATCTAGGCTAGAGATGTGTTCTGGCATCTTTAAACCTAGCAGCTATCATTAGCTTCGGCATTAGACAACGCTAGCAAGGATTTGTGCTCCCCATACCATCAAGTATATAACAGGAGACCCCACTAGGATACAATCCTTTTATCCTTAGGAAGTCGAGTCGGCCACCTTGCGAACATGATACATCAAACACAGCATTCGAGGAGATTGCCTGCTCATACTTCTTAGTTCGCCAGGAGGTATTCTGTAGTTCACAGTTGCTTGGCAATCCTGTTTACCTAGATCATCCAGAGCAATCATTTGATCTTTTTGACTCATTAAAGTTAAAAGAGCATTCGATCACTTTTCCTTTCGAGCTCGTTTGCAATCGAAAGTGATAAGGTCATATTTGTTTCCTTTTTGACGCTTAAAAAATGAAAGAGCATCAGCCTTTTATGCATCTCAATAATTGATTACCCACGATCCAAAACATCATGTTAGTATTTTTTACCAAATTGTGAGTTCCCTTAAAAGGACATTTTAAAGCCTTGAAGTTATTTGTTCTGTCGACTAAGACAAGGTCATCATGGTTGAACCATCTGGTTCACCCAATTCCTCTTCCTCTCCTCTGTCTGAAAGATTGTCTGAGGAGCCATTTCCTGAGTTATCAGAGTCATTCAAGGACCAAAATTTTGAACTTTCAATTGTTTTGAGTGTTCAACCATTGTCATCTTGTCCTCCACCTACTTTCTATACAGGGTCACCTGTTGATCTTGACCCAGAATCTCCGGACAATTCCATTCGAACTCCAGAGAACTCGTCGACCACTGACAGTCAGCTTGGACTAGTTATCTATCCTCTGAACCCTCTGTTTGAAGTTGTTGAGATATCACCGCAGCATCCTTGCAGTCCATACAACTAGCTGGGTGTTCCTTTGGAACTATCCCCCAGTACACGTTCGATCATTCGTCATCGTTTGTTTTCAAACATGGAACCTGAAGGCGACGCCCCAGTCACATCTCCAGATGAGTCCGAAGTTTCTACTCTACGCATTGTTGAGGGGGAAGAATTGCAATTGCAGTTCCCTCCCGAGGGTTTCCCTTTTTCGGAAGTTATTCTTGTCAGCTTGCCACCCAACCATGTGTCTTTGGGGCACTTAGTTTTAGGCACACCTAGTGCCTCATCACTCTACCATAATCCTGTATGGGTGTAAGGAATCAGGCCTACGTCAGGTCTGTTCCTCATGAACACAACTTCCCAACAAGTTGTTACTTCAATCACGGTGCAACCCATTGTTTCTAATACTCTTGTATCATCAATCCCAGTTACACGTCAATCACAACCAGCAGTTTCAAAGATTGTCTCTGTCAGTTCCTCTGTCCCATTAGTCAGTGGCCAGATTGTGCCACCTCCTGGGGGGAAGAACCTGAATGTTTCTATGGTGTCAGGTGCCACTAATGTGAGCGGCTCACATGCTTAGTATAAATCGGCCCTCTTATGGTATTATTTATAACCCTGTTAATCCCACTGGATCAAGCAATGTCCAGTACCAACAGGTTCAGAATCCCATTGGCCTGTATGGATCGAACAATATTCAGTATCAACAGCCCTATGGGGCTCAGGTCCAATACCAAAATCCTTACGTTCCATATGGTTCTCAAGGATTGGTTAATAAACCTTACACCCTCCAATCTGAGCAGTACATCCAACCTAGCTACAGCCAGATTCAGTTCGGCAATTTCCTGGGCACTGTTCAAGTACCCTTGCAACAGCAAGGACAACTTTTACAACAACCAGGACAGCCTTTGTTCCTACAAGGGCAACCTTTGTTGCAGCAAGGGATCCCTGTGCAACAATAAGGGCATATTATCCCACAGCAAGGTCACCTGCAACAACCGCAAGGTCAATCCTTACAACAGTTGCAGCAAGTCGCGCAGCAGTAAATGCAATATACTCCGTTCACCTCTCAACCCATACCCTCGTAGGGACAACCTCTACAATCCTAGAGACAAATTTTGCAACCGCAAGGTCAACCCTCGCAACAGAAAAACCAACCAAGGCAATAGTAATCCTTGTATACATACCAACAAGGTCAACCCTTGTAGGGGCATGATCAAGGTCAAGTCCTACAGCAGCAGGCCCAAAACCCTCTTGTCCTAGGTCAACAGGTTCAAAATCCTATCGGCCAAGGGAACTAGGTAAACCCCTACATCTAAGGGTAGAAAATGTATTAACCTCATGCCCAAGGGCTGCAGGTCCAAAATCCTCTTGTTCAGGGACAATAGGTTCATCAGCCCTATGTTCCAGGACAACAAGTTCCATATCCATATGTCCAAGATCAACAGGGTCAACATCCTTTTAACCCATACATTGCCTATCAGCAACCTATGCCTAGACAGTTTCAAGGTATTCAAGGTCATCCATATGGTCAAGGTAATCCACAATGGGGGTAGCCTGAGATGCCATATGGCCAAAATCCTCCATTATGGGGCCAAAATCCTTACCAGCAGGGATGGGCTCCTCCCGTTGGGCCCACTTATCGGCCTCCCATGCCTTTTAACGCTCAATTACCTTTCTTCGCTACACTCAAGTTGTCGAATGTATCGCGCCTTACGAATGATCTGATTCTTCATTCACCATACCAGCCTCCGGCGTTGTCCAGGATACTAAGTGATTGTCCAAAATTCGATGGAAAAGCTAAAGAAGATCCTCAGGCCCATGTGAAGACATATCACCTTTGGTGCTCGTCGAACTCATACGTGGACGATTCCATTCATCTTCATCTTTTCCAACGAACCCTCACGGGTGCTACATGAAATGGTACATTGAGTTACCTTGAAGTACTTACAATGACTTCAATTCGTTAGCCATGGCTTTCCTCACGCATTTTTAGTTTCCGGTTCGCTATGAAATTGGCACCTATTTTCTCACATCGCTTAAGCAAGATACTACGACACACATCTCTAATCATATCCATGAATGGAGATGTAGACTTCGCCTGATCAAATTCGAGATAGTTATTCAGTTGCTCATTGAATGGTTTACCAAATCATTTGTAGCCCCAATTGCTCACAATATAGCTATGGGTGGATGCGTCACTGAAGAGAAAGCCATCACTCATGCCCAGTACTTGGATCTGGTTTACTCCCAGTCTGGCACTTCATACGAGTTGTTACCAAATGCTTCGTGGCCATCATCCGATCCCGCAGCATCAAAGTCACCAGTTGTTCCTCCCGTTGATGGAGTTATTGGTTCAGTATCCCAGACCCCTGCTAAAAATTTTTCAGAACAGGAGTCTGACTCGAATGCTTCTCCTATCAATTCATCTCAGAATCCACCTGGCTTTGGTAAAACCCCTGGTCCACACTGTCTAGTCTACCGTAGCGGAAAAATCCTCGAAAGGGAAAAAGAAAGGCAAAGGTAAAGCTAAAGTCGATGCCCCAAAACAGGGTCCTCCAAAATCGTCTACTAACAAATCTTCGCAATGGAAAGCTAAGTATCCTTGCCTCATCTGCGAAGAGGATCACTACATGAAGGATTGTCCCCGACGATCCAAAGTTAGTCACTTGCTCAAAGGGACCCTTTTTGTCCTTAAAGAGCCATTTCCGTCTCAGCAGACCCAAATGGTAGACCAACCCCGATCTGTTTCCTTCGAATCTCAAGTGTTCATGATGAGCATGCCTATTAATGTGGCTACCCAATCGAAAGATTATCAAACTCTAGCTCCAACGGCTGGGAAAGAAAAATAAGTTGCACCTTCTTCTTCTACCATGAGTTCTGGCCCTCTGCAAATTGAGCACCCTATCCCTGATTCCACTACGCGGCCACCCTCTTGAGGTGTGTTGTGGAAATCCTCGTATAATCCCAACAACTGAGCCACTCAGCACTACAATATTGTTGAGGACTTGGTTCAGGCGCCATTGGCCATGTTGGCTCTCGAGGTACTCCAAAGCTGCCCATCACAGCATAAATCTTTGTTATCAGCTATTAGGGGCATCGATCCCACCGATTCTAATTTGATATGTTTCAATCTAGAGAACCATGTTCGACGGCTCCCTCATCAGATTTCTTTCTTATTCGGGTAGTCATTAATGAGAATACCATCCACCACACTATCATCGATGAAGGTGCTTCCACCTGCATCATGTCAACTGCATGTTGGAAGGCTATTGGTTCCCCTACACTGAACCAATCTCCGAACACTTTGGAATCTTTCGATGGGCGCAATTCGCGACCCTTTGGTGTCTTACCTAACTTTCCATCACCCTGGAAGGAAAGACAGTGTAGGTCAAAGTAGAAATTGTTGGCGACAATCTCAATTATAATCTTCTACTCGGCCGAAGTTGGACTCATTCCATGCATGTTGTGACCTCCTCCTTGTTCCGCGTGATCCGTTTTCCCCATCGAGAGAAAATTTTTACTGTCGATCAGCTGTCTTTCTTTGCCTCTTCCTCCTTGGATAGCAATGTTTCGTACATTAAGCACTCTGGTTCTCCCTATGAGAGTATGGGGGTAGGTCTCTTCAAAGATTCTGCCTTGATGGGAATTTTTCCACTCCAACCTCCTCATGTTGCCTATGTCAACATGATCTCTGTCAAATCTGATCCCTGGGTCATACCTGCACCAGATCTTGTTGATACTTGGGGAGAGGTTATGTCGCTTAATCCCACCGAAATCAATTACTTGAAATTGTTTCAACTTCGAACTCTGCATCCTCTAATTCTCATATGTCAAAGACCTCTCTCGATATGTACTCTCAATCCCCTTGGCTTGGCACTTTGGAATCATCTGATCCCTTAGTCGAGACCCTCCTCGCTGATGAAAGTATCATGGAAATCATGTCTCTCGAGGAACCAGCATGGATCGATACTCATCATCTCTCCTCATTCCTGCCTCGTCTGGCAGTCATGTCTATCACTTTCAAAGATTCCTCTTCTCCTTTTCTACCACTGACTGTTACTCATGAAGTATGGTCGTAAGGAAATTTGGGTAATAGTACCCAAACAATGTCGATTGACATTTCTATCAAACCCGGTGTCATTGAACATGTTCATATTGGGGTATCTTGTTCTCTAGGAATTTTATGATGTGTTTGCTTGATCTTACAAAGAAATGTCTGGCATCAATCGTAGCATTGTGGTGCATGAAATACCAACGTATCCACATGCGAAGCTCGTTCACCAACAGCTTCGTCCAATGCACCCTAGGAAGGCCACTGCTATTAAGGGTGAATTCGAAAAGCATCTCAAAGTTGGGTTCATCTATCCCATCCCCCTTACAGACTGGGTGTCCAATATTGTCCCGGTGACTGAAAAACAAGGCATGATTCGCGTTTGCATGGATTATCGAGATCTTAATCGTGCTTGTCCTAAAGATAACTATCCTACTCCCTTCATTTATCAAATCATTGATGAATGTGCCGAGAGCAAGATATTTTCCTTTATGGACAGTTTTTCTGGTAATAACCAGATCAACATTGCATCGGCCGATCAACAAAAGATAGCCCTTATATGTCCATGGGGTATGTTCACGTACAAGAAGCTCCCTTTCGGCCTCAAAAATGTTGGGGCCACGTTTCAATGGGAAATGTCCTACGTGTTTCATGATATTCACAACATTGTCCAGCCTTACTTGGATGATCTCCCTGCCCATTCTCGTAAGCGCCAAGACCACCCAAACCATCTCTCTATGCTGCAGACACTATAACATTCGGTTAAATCCACAAAAATGTGTTTTCTGCGTGGAATGAGGATGACTCCCTGGCTTCATCGTTTACAAGGATGGTATTTTCCTGGATTCGCAAAAAGTTGAGGCCATTGTAAATTTACCCACTCCTTCTTCACTGCACCAACTCCAGAGCCTGCAAGGAAAGGCAAACTTTCTCCATCGTTTTATACCCAACTATGTCGGGCTAGCCACACGATTTACCTGGTTACTCAAACAAGGAACGCCCTTTGCATGGGATGAGGTGGCCCAAAATTCTTTTGACGATCTTAAGGCCATCCTCACAAATGCTCCTATGTTGCATCTACCAGACTATTACCGAGATTACTTCCTTTACCTAGTCGCAGCCCCTAGCACCATTGCCATGGTTTTTGGTTCAAGACGACGATGAAGGTAGTGAACATGTAATCTACTACCTTAGTCGGAATCTCCTTGACACTAAAACGCGTTATGCACATGTCGAGAAGTTGGATTTGGCCGTTGATCAGGTTGTTTAATGCTTTTGACACTATATCCTTTTACGTACAACTACAGTGATTTCTGAATGCAACCCTATGACCGATATCCTGACTCATCAGTTGCTGGGGGGAAAGAATTCTAAATGGATCGTTATCCTGCAAGAATTCAATTTGGTCTTCACCACAGCCAAATCTAAGAAGTCACTTGTTTTCATTGAATTGATTTGTTCCCTCCCCTCCAAGGCTCTCCCTGCTGGTACAGATGAACAACTTCCAGATAAGACCCTTTTCCTGATTAGCACCCTTGATCCATGATACGATGATATCATCATGTATCTCCAAACCTCCACGTTCCAGTCCGCATTGACCAAGGATGATCATCGAAGGATTCGGCATCATTCCCAAACCTACCGTATTATTAGCGATACATTATACTGTGTCGGTGTTGATTCTGTTCTTCACTGATGCCTCACGATCAAGGAATCTGAAAGAGATCTCAATGATTTCCATGCCGGGGCATCTGGTGGTCATATGTCTAGTTACGCTACAACTCAAAAAATCCTTCACGCTGGTTATTTATGGCCGTCTATCTTCAAGGACTGCATTCTTGTTATTCGTAAGTGCCACGAATGCCAAATTTACCAACACAAGATGAGTGCCCCACCCACTCACCTACACCCGTCATTACATTGCTCCCTTTGCCAAATGGGGCATCGATTATATGACATGTAACCCTCGTTTGGCCGAGGGGCATGGCTATGTTATCATCGCCGTGGATTATTTCACCAAATGGGTCGACGCGATGCCTACATATTCTACAGATGGTAAGACGGTAGCTCAACTCCTTTTTAACCATGTTATTTCCAGGTTCGGCGTACCCCAAGCCATTGTCACAGACCATGGCTCCCATTTCCGAGATTACATGATGGCAGAGCTGACTTTTGCATTGGGTTTGTACCACGATGGCTCGACCCCATATTACCCTCAGGCCAATTGCCAAGTTGAAGTCATGAACAAGGTTTTGGTCACAATGCTTCAGTGTACTATTAGGATGCACAAGTCAAATTGGCATCTCATGCTATTTTCAGCTATGTGGGCCTATCGAACTTCAACCAAAGACACAACTGGTTTCACACCATTCCAGCTAGTCTATGTTTAGGAAGAAACATTGCCGATCGTGTTGAACTCCTCCCCAAAACATCACCTCAAGAGGAACGCATATTATATTAAGAATGACTCGACGAGACTCGCCGTCTCGCTGCCTTGGTCATTGAAGCACAAAAGAAACGGTTCAAATCCCATTTCGATCAGTTGGTCTCCCCTCGCGCATTCTTTGAGGGTGATTTGGTCCTGTTATACGACCAAGCTAATGATAAGCTAAGGGCAGGCAACTTCGAACCTATGTGGCATGGGCCCTATATTGTAAAACACGTTTTGTAGAAAGGAGCCTATGAGCTTATTGATAATGAAGGAAATCCTCTCGATAAGCCTCGAAATGGGCTTTACCTCAAAAAGTACTATGCTTAGGTCATCTTGCATGGTTACTTATGTACATTAGTGTGTGATTCATTTTTGTACATTGTGGTTTTGTGTGATTTTTTTCAAATAGCTTTCCTATTTACTATGCTTTTCTTGCTTTGCAAATGTATGCGACTCCTCACATTGGTTTCGACGAAGATGCTTTCCGTAGTACCTGGAACCTATCATCTGCATCATGGGCTATCTATGACCCTAATGGTGAGTTGATTGACCTTCAAGGTATCTGCCTAGGTCGTACAACCAACAACATTGTTGAATATAGTGTGGTCATCGAACTATTGTCATAAGCCATTGCTCTAGGCATCATAGAACTGGTTGTCAACTTGGATTCACAACTTTTTGTCCTTCAACTCAATGGGCAATATTCCATCAGGAACCCTCAAATATTACAAATGTATCTCTGTATCCATCTAATGGAAAGACATTTTGATTATATTACATATCATCATATTCTTAGACGCATGAATACATTGACAGATGCATTAGCTAATTATGTGTTGGATAGACATTTACGAAACATGTAAAAGATAAGACAAACCATTTGTACCATAATATACAGGAAAATAAAACATATATATATATATATATATATATATATATATATATATATATATATATATGAGAATGTTTGTTACATCAAAACCCCAAAAAATAATATGTGTGTCTACAATAACATCAGCGGCTCGCAAGCCTCATACATCTGTGGCACGCAGGCCTCAAAAAATATGTAAGTGTTGGACCTAGAAACTAATTAGCATGGTGGTCATGATAGCATGAGACAACTTGTGCAACGCAACTTAGCAGTCGGGGGATCCAATCTGAGACTCCGACCGTGTGCCTCTGGTACCGACGGGGCTTGTCTCCTAAGCATACTCTGGGATACCATGAGTTAACCCCTCAAGGTTCCTCGCGATCTCCTCCTCATTTTCACTCCCTTCCTAATAAGGGGCAACAACAACAATAGGGTGGGGATGCACCTGGCTATCAGGGACATCTCGACTAGCCGCTCTGGTCTAACATCTGCATAAACAAGAGAAATGTTATAAGCACGCATATACCAAAAATAATTAAAAATTATCAAAATTATAAAATTTGATTTTTTACCTTCGTCATCGAATTCCTCTCCATCTGGTAAAGGTATATTTAGATCTCCACGAAAATCAGTGTCGCTGTATGGCCAATCCTCCACGACAATATTTTGTCGTCGTAGCCATGAGAAGAATGCAGGTTGATATGACATGTGTTGAACCCCAGTAATCCTGAGAATCAAACAACTCCAGCGGGCCATCTGCGGATCTCGTGGCGCAGGAGGATCTACCTCAGTCAACTGATACTAGAACAGTGGCACTTGTTCCAGGAAGAAGGTGACAAGTACAGATCCAAAGCCAAATTGCTTCAAATTCCTCACCTTGGCCTTGGACAACTGGCGCTTGATGTTCATCTTCATGGCCTCTACCCAATTGAAGATCATAGGAGTTGTGCAGTCAATAGAATAAAGGAACTTTGACTTGTTAGTCTCATGTTCCGCCTGGCACCCCGCCACTTTGTTGATAGTCAACAGAAGCACCCTCAGTATCAAATCCCGCACACTAGAAATCTCTATCTTCCCACTCTTGGATTTCAGGGACTCAGGACAGTGTTTGGCAAGCAGGGAAGATATGCTTGCCCCGATTAGATGTGACCTGTACAAGTTCATTGGCTCACCTTTGCGACACAGTCCAGTGATGAAGTAGGTATCTGAAGTTGTCAACTCCAGCTCCTAGTCGCTAATGACAAAAATATATCGATTAATGTCCCAAAGGCTTATCAAGTATCGAAGCAACTCGGGCTGTGCCCGCATCCCTGGTGTAAGGAAGAATTTGGGGAGCCCACAAGCCCTCAAAGACTCCAAGCAATTTGGATCGTTCATTGCATGGGTTTCAACATCTTCATGTTCCCTTTCCTTCCAAATCCACGATTTTTGACAATTCTCTCCTGCAAAAGCCATTAATTTGAGTCAATAATCATCCTTGGCACATAAAATTCAAGATTAAATGGTCAATTTTTTAGAACATAGGGTTTTTCCATATCCACGGCATTGGCGTGCCTCTTTTAAAAACAGTTGCGCCGATCGACATGGATGGCTTTGCAAATCACCCTCAGTCGGCGCGATTTAGTGCCCGGAAATTGCGTCGACCAAGGGTGAAAAAGATTTTCAAAAACCTCCCTAAAAATCCAAAACAAAGGCTAAAAACAGAAATAAATAGCATGAAAATGGAGCTCAGGGCTTCGACTACTTCCTGTAACTGACGGCTCGTCGATTAACCTCCCGGATCTCCCGCAATCTACTCCGGAACAATTAGGGCAAAAGTACGTAAAAAGTCTTCACAGCAAAAGTAAAATGGTAAATGCTAAAAATATATTTACTTTTCCCTTTTTTATTCATTTTTTCATGAAAATATCAGGTTTTGTAAATATTTTTGACCTATTTTGCCTCAAGGACTCGATAATACACTTTTCCTTACTTGTGCAGCAATAGGTGATGGATGTTCGACGATGACAATGAGTCACATTTCATCTCTTTTCTCGACTCGTTAAAATCATATGAAAAGATTGTCGAGTATTTTTTCCTTTTTGACTCGTTAAAGAGAATAAAAATGGGGGGTCCGCTTTCAGCTCTTTTCTAACCCTTTAAAAGTGAAAATATGACCGAGCCCTTGTCGTTTCGAACTCGTCAACGGATGCGAAACGTCGTGCGCCCAGTACAAGTTTACCCCTTTTCCGGGCTGGGAGGCACTATTTACGAAAAAGCTACTGCTTGACTGAATTGGTCAAGCAGTTCTCTCAAGTATTGTTTTCTACCTTTTCGGGCTCGAGAGACACAAACATACAAAAAGGGACCATGTGGAATTTTCTTTTACGTGTATTTTTCAAACTCTTAAACATGAAAAAGATACCGATTTACACCTTTTTCGAACTCGTTAAACTATTAAATGACATCGGATTTGTCACTATGACGAACAGAGATTCTCCTTCCAAGGGCTCGTTAAACTTACTAGGTCAGATTCGTCCTAAGGATGAACTTACAGTGCAAGCATATCTATCCCCTTCAAGCTTG
Organism: Pinus tabuliformis; assembly: GCA_031772625.1. Taxonomy (NCBI): domain Eukaryota; kingdom Viridiplantae; phylum Streptophyta; class Pinopsida; order Pinales; family Pinaceae; genus Pinus; species Pinus tabuliformis. Next base: position 479,024,823 of record CM062819.1, read on the forward strand.
TGATTAAAAAATAATTGGGGTACTCGCCAGAAATGGTGGGGGTGGGAATTTGGAAATCTATCAGTTGTGTCGGTAGCTCACTATTGAACATGATACTCTTTGCTTCGTGTCAGGTTGGGACATCCTTCTTTGTATCGTTGACCTTCCTAGGTTTGGGTCGTTCATTTTTTGCCTTCCATTTGATCTTTGCCACATCATCATGACCACCAATCCCATGGATCCAAAAGCTACCAAACTTCCAGTTGTGTCGTTGATATGTTAAACAGTTGTCCTTCTGCAGTTACACTTACCTTTGATTCTCTATATCATCCAAAATCATTTTGCATCCTCACGTCTCACATCGATGATGTGAGATTCATTATGGCCCTCCTTCAACATGGTCACTTTCCTTCGACTTCAACTCATTATCTGGAAAGTTGACTAAGAGACTCCCTTCTAGTACCTTAGAGCTTGCATGCCCTAATGGCAAGTTCTTCGCACTCGACGACAAGTTCACATCATTGGCTTTCGATCGAGTGATTTCATGAGTGTTCGACTTCAGTTGTTGTATTCACATTCCATGAATTGTGCTGATAGTACCTTGAGGACCATTGTCATTATTAGTGGTTTCTCTCGCACTTGTTAACAGTTTACATCATTGGCTAGTAATCAAGTGACTTTCTAGCATGTTCGACGTCAACACATCCATTCGCTTGTTAGGATATGTACTTTGATCAAGTCATGTTGGAGCGCAAGACCCTGGACTCAGATCACAAAAAATCTAGGTTGCGAAGTGATGTGACATGGTTATCTTGATATGTAGGTATCTTTCAGATGGTTGGCTGTGACTAAACCATGATTTATCATATGTGATCCTTCTCATTATTGGATGGTTATGACCATACCTTGGTTTCATTATGATCCTCCTTGACAGATGGTTGCGCCCATACTTGGATCCATTTACATGATCATTCTCTGGATGGCTGCATCCATGCCACGATTCATATATCATTTGACAAAGATCTCAGTTTATGTATATGTATCTGTACTTGCTTGCCAGTTTTCCGATGGCAGACCAGTTCCCCACACTGATTTATAAAGCATTTCATCCCTCACTCTAGTTCGGCCTTCATGCTTTAGGGGGCATCTGTTACATAGCATTTCATCACTGTCCCTGTACTCCCCATTCCTTGGTCCTGGAGGACCTCTACAGTGAACCCCGCATGCTTTGCCTTCATGAAGAAACTCCCATTGTGTCCCTCTTCATGAGCAGATAAATTCCCTTTTGCATCATTTCCCCTGAAACTTTTGTTTTTTGCAGTTTACAAGACCGACGCTAATGGCCTTTGTCTCCCCCATGCTGAAGTGTAAAGATTAGCACTATTCCTCACATTGATTAGAGCGACTGAGTGGTGTTTGAATCTCACCGATCCTGTTATGGAAAGTTTTTTAAATTAGAGTCGAAGCTTCCAGCTCTAGAAGCTCCGTAACGGAAGTTTGGTGAATGGTTTGGCCAAATGGGGTCGAGGATGACAGTTTGGGCTCCTTTCCCCTATAATGATGGAACTACCTCAAGGGATAAGTCATTCTCCCATGAGAAGAGGATCCATCTCCCATCCATATTTCCTTTATAAACCTCCCTTCTTCCTAAATACAAGCTAGTCATAGTTGATAGTTTTGGCTGAGTGTGAGTGTTATAGCTACAAAGTGTTGATGCTTTTTTGGAGTAGACAAGCAAGCTATTACTAGTTGTAGCCATCTAGTTATGTCAGGGAGAAGTGTGTTTTGGTTTGGAGTGAAGCCTAAAGGGAAGAGCTTTAAAAATATTTTTATTTGAAGCCATTGTGGAATTCTAGCAGAAGTGTGTGGGAACTTGGTCTTGTTAGAGGAAGACCCCAACGTCAAGACGAATGGTTGTAATCTCTCTTTGATATTAATATATGCAACTATCGATTGATTTCCTACATGTTTTGTAATATTGCATATCCATGTCTTAATGTTTCTTGACTTGTTAAGTAGGTTGAATTCAATTTTTCTATTATTATGTCTATATGATGTTGTTGTTTATTTGTTATAGGAGCTTGAAGAAGGAAGCGAGAGATCGTTGAAGCGAGAAAGCAAGGACATCATCAAGCAGAATAAGCGACCAAGAGGTAGGCCCTCTTGATTGATTCTAACCTAAGGAAGTCTTACATAGAATGTATCTGTTGTGGTTAGACCCATTATCAGTCTAGAGGAATTCGTTCGTGTCTGCACTTATAATTTTACTTCACCACATTGACGAAACGCCTATCATGGCTAATGGGGTTCTAGTTATGATATTGTTTAGTTTATTGCTTTTTCGATTCCATTTCCTTAAAGTCACCAAGGAGGCTGAATCTTATCCATAATGGCCTCTCGTCGCATGTTTTCCATGACTGGATGATTGCTTGGGTAGATATGGTAGGAGGGTGTTACAGAGTGGTATCAAAGTATGGTTCAAACACTTGGACTGAATGGGCTCTATCATAGGTGAAATTAAGAATGAAGTTTTAAATTTTAGACCTTTCTTTCATATATGTTATAAATTTTCTTCTGTGGCATATTAGAAGCTGAAAAATTGTCCATATTGAAGGTAAATCCCACGGATAATGTGGTCAAAATTTCAGATATTGGTTCACAATACTTTAGGAATTATGATCTATGGAAGATGACCTTCCTGAAAGCACCTTTAAACAGGTCATGTCAGAATTTTTGCAATAACTTATCTTTTGTAGGCTTTAAGAAGCTGAAACTTTTTCCACATTGAAGGGACATGCCACTGATTATGTGTTATAAATTTCATATATTGGGTCGCAATATTTTAGGAGATATGGGTAGAGGGAGTCGAGCCTTCTGAATGCTCCTAAAATCAGGCCTCAAACAGGTCTCGCTGACATTTTTGTTATAACGTTTCTTCTGGGCACTCTCAAGAGGTGAATTTTTTTCCACAATGAGGGGAAATCCTACTGATATTGTGATAAAAATTTCAGAGATTTATTCGCTATATTTTAGGAGATAGGACCAGTGGAAGTTGAGCTTTCTCGATACTCCTAGAATTGTGCACCAAATAGGATTGTGTTGGTATTTTTGTTATAACTTTTCAGCTATGAAATATCAGAAGTTGAAACTTTAACCATAGTGAGGGAAAATACCACTGATCATATGGTTTAGTTTCCATAATTTGTAATGCTACATTTTAGGATATATGCATTGAATCATTCGCTATATTAGTTTGCATGCAAAGTGTTTGATGAAGTGCTTAATTGGTTCAATGATTAATTGCATACAAACTGTTTGATAAAATGCCCCAATGAGTATGTTGTTTGTGGTTGGGGATAGTATTGATGTATAATAGTATTTTTGTAGTTGCTTACTTGTATGCAAATATTTTTCTATATTAGTTTTCACGTAAAGTGTTTGAAGAAATGCTTACATGCAAATGTAATAGTATAGTAGTTGTTTGAAGAAATGCTTACATGCAAATGTAATAGTATAGTAGTTGGATTTCAGAGATCTGTGGTTTGTGTTATTTGAATTTCTGATCGGAGAACCCACAGTAATGGAGTTTTTACACCAACGTTTCGAATCCCAAATGGGATCCATCATCAGGGAAAAGAGAAAGATGATAAAAAGAAGAGCCAGATGGAGGAAATAAATACTCATGAGGGCAGAATAATAGAGGCAAAGCACAGGTCGGCTGGAAATAAATAATGAAACCTAATTTTAATTTTAATTTTATTTATTGATTTTAATTTTAATAAATTAATTTTATTTATTTAGTAACTTTAAAACAAAATCATTAAACTAAACATTTTAAAATAATCTTAAAATAATATAATTATCTAGATACTAAAATAAATAATGATAATAATATCAAAAAAAATTTAAAAACCTGAAACCCTAATGGTAATAATATCTAAAAACTAGAATATAAATTTTAATATTTTAATATTTAAATCATAAACCTAATAACATTAATATTTATATAACCTAAAGACATAACTAAATATTTATCTAACCTAAGGTCTAAACAAATTCATATATATATATTAGAATTAATAAAAATCAAGCCTACAACTTCATATATATATATATAGAATTAATCAAAATCAACCCTAAAGCCTATATCAATCTAAAAACTAAAATAAATATTTTAATATCATAACCTTTATAAGACATAAACTTTATATAAAATTATTATCTAAAACTAATGTAAATATATTAATATTAATAAATATGATACTATAAGTTAATGACTCTATATGACAAAATAATGTTAATATATAAGACATATAACTTAATAATAATAATAATATATATGGCTATATAACTCTAATATTAATATAAATAGACTAAATAACCTAATGACTATATAACCTAATAATTTTATAAACCTGATCACTATATGACTTAAAATATTTTATTTATATAACATAAAGTCTAAATAGCTTAATATATGCAATATTAATAAAAACCTAACCACTATCTAAATAAATTCAAATTAATACCAATTAATAAAACCTAAATTCTATATTAATTCAATATTAAAGACTAGACTATATTAAGAACATGCATTAATGCCTAAATATTATTAAAATCAAACATTGAGGTTATATTAATAATTAGGGTTTTAATATAATATAATATAAATAACCTAAAGACAATATTACTATGAAAATCAAAACACTGCTAATGTCTATAATATTATTTATACTTACTATGAAAACTTATATTCATATCTATCTTGATAACTATCTTACTTGTTAGACAACTTACCTGCTTAGACAACTTACCTGTTAGACAACTTACCTGGGGCCGGGCTGACGTTTCTTGATTTCACTGATCAGGGGAAGCCAGCTTCCGCTAATCTCCAAACCGCTGTCTCTGTTCAAATTACAAGGATGCTTCAAGATTTCGAGGGCTTCTCTGATTTTCCGTTTCTGATGCTGCTCTTCTCTTGCGATGATTGAGGCGTTTTCTAAGCAGATGTGGTGTTTAGTCTTCGAGGAGTGTTCTGCCAAGGCTGAGGTACGAGATCTTCCATTCCTGATGTCAGCGCCATGTTCTTTCAGTCTTGTCTGGAGGGAGCGACCAGTTTCACCTATGTAGCTTTTCCCACACGAACAGTCTATTTTATAGACTCCTTTGAGCTGCAGTTTATCAATATCATCCTTAACAGATTTTAAACTTTGTCTGATGGTACCGGGAGCTGAGAATTGCGTTAGAATGTTTCTCTTTCTTAGGATCTTTGCCATTTTATCTGTGACCCCATGGATATAAGGTAGAAAAACCCTACCACCATGAGGTTGATCCTCCTCTTTAGGTTTGGGAGAGGACAACCTTTTTTCGGCTTTCTTTATGGCTTTTTTAATCTCATGATCCTTGTAGCCTATATTTCTGAAAGTTGAGATTAAATGCCTCTTCTCTTCATTTATATGTTCTGAGTCAGAAATTCGGAGGGCTCTAATGGCAAGAGTGTTCAGAACGCCAAGCTTTTGGGCTGGGTGATGGTGGGAATCCGCATGAAGGTAGCTTTCCGTGTGAGTTGATTTCCTGAAAACCTTGTGGCCCAAAGAGCCATCCTCTTTTCTGATGATAAGAATGTCCAAGAAAGGGATGCTCATAATTTCTTCAAGCTCCATAGTGAATTTTATATCAGGGGAAATGGAGTTAAGGTGATTGAAAAACTTGTCGAGTTCTGTTTTACCATGGGTCCATTTTATATTGGTGTCATCGACAAAACGCTTCCACCATGCTGGTTTTAAGGGATAAGATTCCAAGGCCTTCTTCTCAAAATATTCCATGTACAAGTTGGCCACAATTGGCGAGAGGGGTGATCCCATTGCTACACCAGATGTCTGTTCATAAAATGTTCCTTGGAATGTGAATACAGTTGACCTTAAGCAGACTTCAGCCAGCTTTGCGGTTTCTGGATCGGTGACACTTCTTATGACCTGAATGGCTTCATCAAGAGGAATCTTCGTGAATAAGGAAACCACGTCAAAGCTTACAAGGATGTCATCCTTTTCCATTCTTTCATTTTTAATAAGATTCACAAAATCATGTGAGTCTTTAATGAAGGAGTCAGTATTTCCAACCAGGGGCTTCAGAATCTTGGCTACATATTTAGCAAGCTCATAGGTTGGGGAGCCAATGGTATTAACTATCGGTCGCAGTGGGACACCCTCCTTATGGATCTTGGGTAATCCATAAATTCTAGGAATGGTTTCACAAGAGGGGGTTAATTTCTTCTTCAATTTTTCGTCAAGGTTGGAATCTGATATAATCTTTTTTACATCCTTCATAATCTTGGCCATGGGATTACTGTTTAGCTTCTTATAACTGCCACAATTTAGGCGATCATTCATTTTCTTAACATAGTCTTCTTTATCAAGGATAACGGCTGCTCCTCCTTTATCTGCTTTAAGAACAACTATTTTGTCATTATTTCGTAAGGAAGTGAAAGCCTTTTGCTCTTCCTTACTCAAGTTACTTTTGGGAGCCTTGGCTTTCCTCATGATGAGAGAAAATTCTTGCCTTAATGCCTCCTTGTCTTCAAGAGGGAGGTTGCTAATCCCATCTTCAATGCAACAGATCATCTTTTCAATAGGGAGGCTTTTAGGGGCCATTGCAAATCCCATCCCCTTGCTGAGAACATTGACTGCTAACTGGTCGAGAATCTCGGAAGACAGGTTAACTACTTTTCTTTTTGATGTTGATGCTGATCCATAAGAGTTTTCGCCAGTCTCCTTGTCACCCTTGCTCAGTTCATTGCCTTTTACCACATCTTTTTGGGAACTGGCAATATTAGTGTTTAATTCTAGCCTTTTTACACCCTCATAGATCTTTCTGTCATGCGCATCATTTCTGGAGACGTGCACCCTTTCGAAACTATCCACATTGTTTTTATTCTCGGCCTTGCCCAGGGAATAATCATTATCTATGATGATCCTATTCGATGCTTCTGGATTAGGTTCACCACAAAACACCTCTGCGCTTATAATGTCATACTCATTATTCTTATTGGAATTACCAATTAAATTATTATTAGAATTTCCATCTGTCTCACCTTCGCTTTCAATATTAATACCTGAAATGCTGGTCGAATTAAACCTTCTGTTCTCGATATTTCTCTCCAACATTTCTATGCTACCGGTTTGTTTCTTATTAATGTCTTTGCCACCGCCATTTTCACCACCAAACAACTCTGCGCTTATAATGTCACACTTATTCTTTTTCTTCGAATTACCATTTAAATTTTTAATAGAATTTCCATTTATCTCACCTGCGCTTACACCTGAAATGCTGGTCGAATTAAACCTACGGATTTCGATGTTACTCACCATCATATCTCTGCTACCGGTTTGTTTGTCATTGCTTCCCCCATTATTATCAGAATAACATTGCCGCAAATCAATTGTTTTGCTTCTGAATAAATCGAAACTTGGAGCATCTGACCCATTGCTGACCGAATGAGAAATGTCTAAAACGGAACTTGGGGCGTCTGCGCTTGAACCATTGCTGACATTTTCGATGTCTAAATCGAAACTTAGAGCATCTGCGTTCAAACCATTGTTAATCGACTGATTTTTAAGGGAGTTTTCGATGTCTTCAGTGGTGTGCAACCGAGGAATTGATACTACGTTTTTATTTGAACCATTGCTGACATTTTCGATGTTTAAATTGAAACTTAGAGCATCTGCGTTCAAACCATTGTTAATCGACTGATTTTTAAGGGAGTTTTCGATGTCTTCAGTGGTGTGCAACCAAGGAATTGATTCTGCGTTTTTATTAAACCGGTTTGGAACTGAATTATCGAATTTACTTTCTGAACAAGGGCAGACATTACCTGTGCAGTTACCAGGATTAGAATCTGCGTTACATTAGAATCTGTGTTTTTAGCCTTTAGAAGCTTGGTTAGCTTATTGTGCTGCCTAGCCTGCGCATTCTGCCACTCCTTTTCTGCTTTCAGTGCGGTTCTGCCATCTATAATGGCCCAAAGGTTTTCATCAATGCTGCTGGCCAGCTTAAGGTGGGAAGAGAGGGCCAAACGACCAAGTTGCTCCAGGGAAGCTCTGATTCTTCTGATTTCAGACCGAATTAGAGAGAAACTAAGATGGATGAACGCTTTACTGTTGAATTTATTATGTAACTTATGTTTAACCTGTGCAAAAGGAGGAATGAGATTGAAGTCCCTACAATTTTTGAGGAAATGTAGATCTGAAGCTCTTCTTTTTATTCTAACCCTAACACTTTCAAGTGCAAGGATTTCACTCCAAGTATTTTTATCATCTTTCTCTTCATCTTTCTCTTTTCCCTGATGATGGATCCCATTTGGGATTCGAAACGTTGGTGTAAAAACTCCATTACTGTGGGTTCTCCGATCAGAAATTCAAGTATAGTAGTTGTTTGAAGAAAATGTTATTTTTTTGGATGGGATAGTATTGTAGTATGATAATATGGATGTATCTGATCTATGCCTATTTTCATGCAAAGAATTTGAAGAGTTGCATGTAAGGAATTTGAAAGGCTGCATGCAAGGAATTTGAAAAGTTGCATGTAAGGAAATGGAAAAGTGGCATGTTTTTAGTTATTATGTTACAAGTGGAATAAGTGCAATGTTTTGACTTAATCTCATACAAAATGTATGATAAATGAAAATAAATTTATTTTCAAGTGTGGTTAAATTTAGTAGAGCTTTGGAGATCTCATTTCCATAATTGGACATTGGAGATCGGGCCATAATAATAGTTTCCTCCTTCCACCTTAGTGTGGACCATGGATAGTAAGGGTCTATGCTTATAGGTTGTTTGAATGCTCGATTAATTATGTGGTATGTGTTTGTGCTTATAAAATTGTATGAAGGAATGCTCTTGTTTTAATACGGTTGTACTAACACAATATGTATTGAGATAACTGATATGCACTTGCGTGCAAGTGGGTGCTAGTTTTAGTATTATGACTATGATTGTGAGTTGATTGCCGACTATGACATGGTTGTTAGTATTGGTGAAATTAATAGGTGCAATGTCTTGATTTTTGGAACATGTGACTGACATGTGTGAGCAGTTGTAGGGAAACGTGTTTGGTATTATCTTGACAACGTAATACTTGATTTGTTTATATATCTAGCATCTTGGTGAATGTGATAACACATAATAAGACTCAATTGTAGCAAGGTAAAAAGGTAAAATAAAGGAATTGGGTAAGGATTCCTCTGGCTATGTTTGGAAATCGCAATTCCAAATGAATAAGTGCTTTGAATGAATATAAAAGTTTTCTTAAGCTTAATTTTCACTGACAATATGTGGATATGTGTTATATTCATGAATATGTATTTGATAGGTTTCTATCTTAAGGTTTATATTTGAGATAAGAGGTTGAGTTCTAATATTGTAAAGGCATGAATAAAAGCATGAGTTAATGTTGCGCGAAGTAGGGAATCAAATGACAAAAGAGACTGTCATAGATCTTGAAGAAGGCTCGAGCTGAGCTTTCACTCATGAACCCTTGGAAGTACTAGGAAATCATGGGGGTTGAGTCATGGTGTTTTTTTGGAAGTCTTTTGCTTTCAGTGTTTTGGATCTGTTTATGCTTGATTTGTTGTTTTTATTATGTATAGTTCACGGCCATGCCAATTTTTTTTTGTTGTTGTATTTTTGTTGGTTTTCCATTATATTCTTCTTGTTTGTTTCTTGACTTGCCTTTTATTGTTTCAAGTCTTTGGAATTGGTTGGGAAAGAGGAAAGTTAATGGAGCTTGGGGAGAGTTGTGTGGTACCCAACAGGTAATGCAAGTAATGCAAGACCCGAATGAAGCTCAGTGTATGAGTAAGCGTAGCAGAAGGTAACACTATGTATGGAAATAGGATTAGCTTGGTTCGGTCCAATGGTGTAAATGGACAATGGTAGTATAGTCATGAGAAAGGTGACCATAAAAGGTAAAGTAAATGGATCTGAGGTGTCAGATGCCTTGGCTATGTTGGGAATTATTGTTCTCAATATCGTGCATGTTGTGCATGAATAAAGGAAGTTCTCTTAACCTTGACCTTGTGTTGAAGCCCCGAAAATCGGGTCTACAACAAGGGGGATATCCACCCAGTCCGGACCTTGGTTGGCAGCTCCTTTTCTGCTTGTTATGGTGGGTCCAACTAGGGATATGGGACCAGTTTCCCAATTTGTGTATGTGTGTGTGATGGACTGATATTTCTCTTTCTAACAGTTTCTAAATGGAATACTTCTACTCTAACTCTAATCTAATAATATAGAAATTTTATTCTAATAAGCAGAAATATCTAAGTCTATACTAACCCAGGGTGTAATCTTTCTTTTATGCGATCTAAAATGATTTCAAATAACAACTGGTAATAAAGATCATTCAACTGTTATGAGAAAAGAATTCAATAAAGATGAACCACTTCGTATAAAAAGTTAGACGAAACTAAAAGAACATCAATTTTCCTTTTTTCAAGGTTTTTGTGGATCTCACTAGATTATCGAGTGGAGAACCCTTCCCCTTTGGAATTGAAAATAGTCTATAGCTACCTTTATATCTCCTCCAACTCCTAGACATCCAAAATTTTCTTCATTTTCTCTCATTCCTTTATATTTTATTTGATTAATTTTAGATTTGTTTCAAATTGGGTTATTTTTTATGCATTCGAGAGAGAGGAATATGGAGTCTAATGAGACATTACTAAAGTTAAGAACTCCTCGTCCTTTAGCCATGTCAATTTCATCTTAAAAGGATAGTTGGTTTCTTAAAGGCCCCTTTTATATCCAGGAAGACATGGGAGTGATCCAATAAGCCTCCCTCTCGAATCCATTATTTGATTAGGGGGAGAGAGTCCAATATACCTTTAGCAAGGAGGAATCTATCAATTCTCTTTGCAATCTCCTCTTCTCCTATATGGTGGTTCCTCTTGAAGAAATCCACTAAGGGGTCTGATGATCTAGGTGGATATTAGTGGCCACCATCCTATTCCACCTAGACACCCCAATCAATTTCATTTGTTTCCTTGTTCATTTCAGTATTTACTATTTTTATCAGTTTTTTGGGTCCTGAACTTCCTTAGCAGTTTTGACCCCCTAAACGACATTTTTTTTGGGTCCGCGACAAGCCCATTATTGTTGGCAAGGGCTTGCGACGAAACTTGTAGCACTCAAATAGACCTTTCCAACAAGGTATCATAGGTGCCAAACATAGATAATATGACCAAGTTATGACCCCGGGAAGTTGGCTGCCCAACTAACCCCAACGGGGTCCACAAACTCTTGGTGTTACATCTCTTGGGGTTAGGGTTTTGGTTGTTTAGGATTTTCTCATTTTTCCAATAATAAATAGGCCCTTGAGCCTCATTGTAACACAATTCAGAGGAAGTTAGCCGCCACATCTCTTCTCAGAGATAAGCTACCATCGCCCGAGCTATCTTATTTCCATTTTGTTTGTAAGCATAGTTCATTATTTATCTATTTATGAAATGAAGTGTTTTTTTCCCACATCTTTGTGTTTTTTATTATATCTATAAGTTTTTGCGCTCATGTTTAAGTTTGGATTAGTGGTATCAGAGCGGTCTACTCCTTCTCTATTTTTCTTTGCATGTCCCCAACGAGGTCAGGGTATAACGAGTTAGGGCTGGATTTGGTTGAACCATTGCAAGATCAGCCTCACAAAACCTGACAACTTCCCATGGTGGAAGAAAAGAAAGATGAGGGGGCATGAGATCCTTTCAAAATGTTGCTTGAGGAAGCCCTCGAGCGACATAGGGACACGATGATGGATAAATTTGCCTAGATCATTTGAAGGCTACCCACAAGCGATGCATCTTCATCCAACATCCACTCTGGAGGTACCACTCCTTTTAAGTTACAAGTTAACCTCGATATTCCCATATTTGAAGGCCTGATAGATGCAAACGCTATAGATAAATGGTTAAATATATTGGAAGGATATTTTTCAGTTCATGACTTTTCCAATCGAGAAAATATTACTTTTGCACTTCTTAAAGCTGCCCCACACGCCAAGGATTGGTGGGAAACCTGTTGTGAACAAAAGGACGAGAGTGAACCCTCACTTTTTTCAGTTGCACCCACTTGGAATTCTTTGGGAAGCCATCAAGGAACAATATTACCCGGTTGTGATATATGAAGACAAATACATAAAGTGGACCACGCTACAACAGGGAAGGGACCAACATGTGCCAAAGTTCACAAATACTTTCCATACCCTTCGCACGAAGTTGGGTATCAAGGATACTGAGTCGCATTTGGTGCTCAAGTACCACAGTTGTCTACACAAGTACATCTAGGATGAGATGGAGTTCATGGACATTTCCTCGCTCAGAACGACATATCGGTACACTGTTAAGATTGAGCAGAAGTTTAAACAGAAGAAGCGAGACTTTGAATCTGCGAATCCAAAGCAAGGAAAAGGTGCCCCCAAACCACAGAACAAAGGACCAAGCCAAGGTGGTGCTACACAAGACATCCCACCGAAGCTGCAAGCAAAGAAAAACACCCCGAAGACGAATAAGGACACAAGAAAATGGTGTGAGTTCCATAAGAGCTCCACTCACAATACAAGTGAGTGTCGGACCAAGTAGTCACTGGTGGCCAAGCTGAAGGCTTCCAAATCAGATGCAAGTTTTGACTCTAAATCAAAACTTGATAAGGGAACTGACAAAGGGAAGCAAATCATTCATGCAGAGCCCATTTCCGTCGTGGCCACCACCAAGATCCAAAATATTGAGCCTGAAGATCTAGAGGAGGGGGAACGCCTCTACCACCCACAGTTGTGGGTGAACGGTTCTCTGCTACAATTCATTGTCGACAGCAGGAGCCAAAAGAACCTCATTTCAACAGAGGTCGTGAAGCGGTTGGGCCTAAAGACTATAGCATATCCACAATTGTACACCATCGGGTGGCTTCACCAAGGACAAGATCTTCGTGTCAGCCAGCAGTGTCGCCTTTCCGACAGCATCAAGCACTTCATGGATGAGGTAATGTGTGGCGTTGATCCTCTTGAAGTTTGTGATGTATTTTTAGGATAACCATAATTATGGAAGCGAAATGTTGTATATGAGTCTAGACCTTTCTCTGTGATTATTACTTCAGCTAATAAGTTGTACAGGATACCGAAGGTAGCCTCACCTACCGCCATCTCTTTGATCACTGCAAAGCAATGCAGTAAGATCATTTCCCAAACCAGAAAATTTGTTTTCCTTATGATGTTCCCCCAGGGCAAGAAGAAGGTTGTGGCCATCGCTTCAAGGTAGGGCTTGTCTTCATAGCAACAGTAGATGGACAAGGCCGTGGAAGAGTGCAGGGATATTTTCGCCTCACCCACAGGGGTACCTCTGCATTGTTTGGTCAAGCACTCCATCGATCTGACCCCAGGAGCGTCGCTGACCAATGGACCGATCTATCGATGCTCTCTTCTAGACAATGATGAGATTAAGAGGCAGATTCAGAAACTATTGCAGAAAGGGCACATCAGGCCAAGCTCATCACCTTGTGGGATCCCGATTGTATTGGTACAGCGGAAGGATGGAACCTGGAGGCTCTATATTGAATATCAAGCACTGAACAAGATCATTGTCTAGAATAGGTACCCAATCTCATAGATTGATGGCCTTTTGGACCACCTCAAAGGGGCTAAATGTTTCAGCAAGATTGACTTTAAGTTAGGTTATCACCAGGTGCCTATTGAACCCTTTGATGTGTGGAAGACTACCTTCAAATCCAAGAAGGGCCTTTTCGAATGGTTGGTCATGTCATTCGGATTGACAAATGCCTCTGCAACCTTCATGAGACTGATGGACTGCATATTGTGACCCTTCACCAATGCATTTGTGGTGGTGTATTTAGATGACATCTTGATCTTTAGCTAAAGTTAGGAAGAGCACCTCCACCATATTCGTGTTGGGTTGTGTTAAATTATTTCCACAACTAACTGCCCTAGTTAACCGAGGGGTTAGAGGGGGGGCAAAGCCCTCCCTTCGTTGCGTCGATTGCATAGGGGGGGGGTCACAGGGGGGTTTAAGGAGGGCGAGTAGCCCCCCCCCCCCTCTATGGGGTCTAGGGCAATGCCTCGTGGAAAAAAATTTGGGACCCTATATTAGGTGGGTCAAACCTACCTATGGTTTTGTGCATGGTTTTGGGCGCAATGGTTTTTTGGTCCATGGTATTGGATGCTTTGGCATGTATAAATATGTATTGTAACATTGAAAGGAACATAATGAAAAATCAATTTGGTAGTCTCGGTTTTGGGATCCAGGGGAAAATCTCTATGTATATGTGTTTTATGTGTTATGCTCTCACATTGTTTATTTTCTGTTTTTTAGAATTTGTATGCAGATAATTTCTATACGGGGTTAAAACCTACAATTCAACAGGTCCTTCAAACCTTGCGCCAACACAAGTTGTTTGCTAACTTGGAGAAATGCACCTTTGGCCTGACCTAGGTTCAATATCTAGGGTACATCATTGATGATGTACATGTGGACCCATCGAAGATACATGTCATTCGGGATTGGCCAGCCCCAACCACTCTAATAAAGCTTTGCATCCTTTTGGGTCTTGCCAATTAATATTGTAGGTTCATGTTGGGGTTCTCTCATATCTCTTGGCCTTTAAGTCAAGTCACCAAGGGAAGAGCGAAAGCAAAGTTTTATTGGTTGAAAACTCAAAAACAAACATTCTCCGAGTTGAGGAATCGCCTTTGTTATGCACCAGTGCTCACATTACCAAACCTGCAACAACCATTTGAGATTGAGACAGATGCCTTTGACTATGTTATTGGTGCGGTTCTGAGTATCTTACTTAGCATGGGCATCCAATGGCTTATCACAGTGAGACACTTTCACACACAGTTCGAAAGTACCCCACTTATGACAAAGAAATGTATTCCATTGTACAGGCCTATTGTCAATGGAAGCATTACATTTTGGGTAGGTAAATGGTCATTCACACAGACCACTGACCTCTACAGTTTATACTGACACAAGGGAAGTTGCAGAATGATTGCCATCAAAAATGGTCCACCTATTTGCAACAGTTCCATTTGAACATCAAGTATAAGAAGGTCAGCACCAATAATGTTGTTGATTGCCTCAGCCGACCACCAGTCATGGCACTGATCACTGTGCTTGACTCCTTTGGGTATGACACATCGGGGTGGCCACATCTTTACAAGAGCGATCCTGAATTCAGAAGCATATACCAGACACTCATGGAAGGGAAGCAAGTTCCAAATTTTCACCTTCAGGATGCACTGTTATGCCACCTGGGACACATCTATGTTCCTTCAAGGGAGCATGCCAAGATGATTTGTGTTGGACACCTAATCCTCTATGGGTTGGTGTGGAATGTGAATAGCCACCGGAGTCCAAGAGACCACTTGGAATATGAATCCAACGGTCAAACAAATGTACTATAAATGTATATCATGTCAATAATAATTCTTTCAATGTTTATCTTTCATATAAGATATTTGCATTCCATGTGAGTTTGACGTGGTATCAGAGCTAGCGTTCTCCCACCCTTCTCCAATTTGAGCCACTTGTTTTGTGGTCTCTATATACATGTCAATTCTTCCTTTCTCCTGATTAGAATTGCCACCTTATAGAGCGTTTATGTGCATACATACCTATTTCATTACTAAGCGGATTTTCCAGGGTATCGGGCCATTTTCCTTGCCACATGTCTGTATATCTGACCTCTTAGCATGAATCTTGTTGAGTTATTTTCCATGCCTGTCAAATAAGCCTCTAAATTGGTCAGATTTGCCACTCTCAGCAGTCCAAAATTTACTCAGTTTTGTCGATTCTCTGCCTCATGTGTCAGAAATGTTTCATGTTCTCTACCCAAGGTCCAATAGATTTTTTTTAGTCCCGAGCATTGTCCACGGTGAAGAGATGCGACCGTGTTTCACCACACCATTGCACATGTTTTCTTCCATTTCTACATTGTTACTTTTCCTACCATACCCACCTTTCTGTCAATACAGAAATCCATTTCCTGTGAATGGTGTAAAGTTCACCAACTTTTCTCCATTTCTTAATTAATTGTTTATTTCCAGGCCTATTGACAGGTCCTCCTCTTGTATGTATATTGTGCAAGATAATGAGTGGAATTTTCTTTGATCGACTCATTCATTTTAGCTCATTGACAAGAACATCTATCTTAGAAATATTGATGCCATGTATAGGTTGCAGAAAAAGTGAAGGCATGTATAGGTTGCAAAAAAAGTGAAGGCATGTATAGGTGGGTATTCACGTTAGCTACCAGGACATTGATGAGGACCAGCCACACCATCTCCAACTATGTATGCAACATGCTCTGATTTAAGAGGTATTTTCAAAGCCTTAAGCTTCTGTAACATAGTTTGAACCCTTAAGTAGTGTCCATATTTTATACTGGCTAAGCATTCTTCCAGCTCTGCAAAATTTGTCGGCCCACAACTACAATAGTAAGCTAGTAAGTGGATAGGTTATCCTTTTCCAGAATCAACCATTGGTGTAAACATTTCACTTATTTCAATGTCTATAATTAATCAGATCCCATATTTATTGGAAACTTCCAAAGCAGTCAGTATGCATGCCATAGTTTCATGGTCTATAAGGGAAAACACCTTCACCCCATTCCTATAGGCTCTTTCCATGACAGCCAAATGAGAGAGGAACCCATCACTACAAGTGTTGTGTGAATGCAACTCAAAGATAACAGGATGCTATTGGCATCTCAAGATTTTGGGAAAATCCTCATTGATAACCACTTCTGAAGGTGATGCAGAGCCTAGGTAAAACCATTCCTGTATGTATTTGGTTTCCATGGAATGTTGTCCCACACTCTTGTTCTTCTTATTACCGCTCTTCTTCTTCTTCCCGTTACCCATTTATTATTAGTCACAGGAAAACCTAGATATTGTTGTTATCTTGGAGTTGATGAGGATACAGGGTAGTGATCACCTACCAGCGAGATAAAGCCACAGACAATTCAAGAAGTAGGACATTTTTCTTTCCATGGTTACTTCATGTTAATAAAGTGTAGGAAATTGAAGTTGTCAGCAGGCCCATGCCTGAATGATGGCATCTAGCTCCAAGAAGGAAGTGTTGTAGATTGACATAAACTAAACAAGGTACTAAGAATAACAATTTCACCTTGTGAGTGAGGAGAGATTAGCTCCAGTTGAGGTTCTCATGAACAGGACATGAATTCAATTTTTTTAAACAGCTTGAGGTAGAATTTATTTATGTCTTTGCATGTACCATTTTACATCGGGAATCTACCTTTGATTTTCTCTCAGAGAGTTTAAGCTCACTATTTTTAGCCCAATTGTTAAGTGGTATATGTTGAAATTTGATCTTAATGGTTACTCCAAAGCCTACCATCAAGGCTTGATATTGTTTGTAGAAGAAGATATTGCATCATTTCTAGTGATAGAATTGAAGCAAACACTCTTTATTTTCTAGCTGTTAAGAAAAATGGCTAAGATTGAAAGAATATTAGAGTTATTGAGAGTTGTAATTGTATCCACTGTTGAAAACACAGTCAAAAAAGTAAAGACACTATTGTTGACATTCAAAAATGTATACAAAATGCACAAGTAAAGATATAATTTTTGCAGCTTGAATCTCAACTTCAGCGAGATGAGTTACAATAGCATAAGCATCATGACACCCATCGGCAGCCAAAAAGTGGTCAAATTAGTAACATTGAGATAGACTCCCCTCGGCAATAAGAAATGGCAGATGTAGTACCCATTTCTGGAGCAGATGGGTAGAAAGGAGCAAAAATTCAACCTGCACTTCCCAAGTCGGTCATCAGACCTTGGGAAGAGCTTGTCCATAACAAGAATAGAACAGGTCTTGGATATGAAAAGGAGGTTTCCTTTCACATTCCATATTACTCAAAGCCCATCCAGTTTTAGAGTGTTGGATTTCTTCATGACAGTTCACCTTCATCTGTTTCAGATTATGGTCCTCTTCCATAACAACCACAACAAATTGTTAAATGCCAACATTGTGACAAAGTTGGCCATGTGAAATATCATTGTTTTGATCTTCATCTGTGCAAGAATTTTGGTGAGCGTACTCATTCTTCACACATATTCTTCAAAAACAGGCCTCCTGCAAGAACAAAGATTCATCTTGGATGGATTGCTTCTTGGCAATTGGCTTCAACGGCTAAGAAGATATTTCAGTCATATGTTAGAATTTCTTCTAGAATATTAAAAGGTTCTTGCAGTTGAGTTTTCTCCATATTCTCACCTTGCATCTGACGGGGGGGTGGTGGTCATCTACAAGTTTCAAAGCCATATCAAGCGAGCCGGAGCCACAACCTGCCATACTAGATGCAGAGTTGTAGCCAAGGACAAAGATGCCCCTAAGCATGCCTTCGGTTGGTGGTCAGCCTTAAACCATATATGTGGGGTTAAGACTTCCCTTCAAAGAATTGGGAACACTTCCTCTAGTAGAAGACTTTCGCTTCTTTCCAATTTTGGAAGAGTTCCAGGAATTGCATTAAGCATTCCAAAGTTGGTGGTCATCCTTAAACCACCACAGGTTGTAAACCTCCCTGTCTTAGGTTGAAGGTCTCCCTCTCAAAATAATTAGGGACACTTCCTCTTGCAGTTTCATGCCAAACTTGGAAGAGTTCTGGGAACTGCAGTAAGAATTCCAGTGTTGGTGGTCATCCTTAAACCACCCCATCATACTGACATTTCAAAGAGCACATTCAGCCTAGTGTTGCCATGCATTTTTGCATATTTTGTATTACATCTCTCTTCTTGGACTCATACATACCCCTTCTGATTAAGGGGGGGAATGTTGGACACCTAATCCTCTATGGGTTGGTGTGGAATGTGAACAGCCACCAGAGTCCAAGAGACCACTTCGAATATGAATCCAAGGGTCTCACAAATGTACTATAATTGTATATCATGTCAATAATAATGCATTCAATTTTTATCTTTCAAATAATTTGTTTACATTCCATGTGAGTTTGACAATTTGGGAGGTGCACTACAGTCGATTCGTTGGACATTTTAAAGTAGAGAAAATAGTGGCGGCATTGCAGAAGTATTTTTTTTTTTTTTTTAATTAGTTACCGAAGAATCCACAGTATGAACATTTTTATGCCAACGTTTCAAATCCCAACTGGGATCCATCATCAGGACTTATGAATGATGATAAAAGAAGAGCTTCTTAGAGTATTTTTATTTGCTGAAACTTCGTCAGGGTGTTGGGAAGTACATTACATCTTGCACCACATGTGCCATGCCAAACCAACCATAAAGAAGCAAGGCATGTGTACTCCTCTACCTACTCCTAGCCAGCCTTCGGAATCCATCTCCATGGATTACATGTCAGGCCTTCCTTCTACTAAGCACGACAACTATTACATTTCTGTGACCATCGACATATTCTCTAAGACGACCATCATGGCGACCTGCAAGAAGAGTATCATAGCAGAGGCCATTGATAAGCTCTTCTTTGAGCAAGTATGGGTACATTTGGGATCCCATAGTCCATTATCTCAAATCGGGACAACAGATTCCTAAGTGCATTTTGGTCAAGTCTCTTGTCGATGCTAGATACAAAACTTACTAAGTCCACGACTTTCCATCCCCAAACTGATGGCCAAATAGAGGTTGTCAATAGGATGATCATACACATTATGCGCATGTACAACTCGAAGCATCCATGCACGTGGGATGAAAGTCTTTCCTACGTCTAACACAACTACAACAGAGCTCTCCACAGCTCAACAAGCCACAGCCCCTTTCAGGTAGGGATGGGATTTCACCCATTATGCCCCATTAATGTGGCCATACCATTTGTAGCCACTTAGGTAGATTTGACTCATGTTCAGTTTGAAGTTGAAAGGGCTAACAACTTCATTAAGTGCATTCAACACATTCGCCAATAGGTCCATGATATATTGGACAGAGCCAATGCTAAGTACAAGCAGCGTCATGATCAACATCGAGTGTCGCACAAGTTCCAGGTGGGTGACAAAGTTTGGCTACATTTGCAGAAGGAGCGCCTTACTAGACCCCACTGCAAGATTTTCCCACTCCGATATGGGTCATACACCATCACCAAGGTCATCGGTGATGTTATGAAACCAGCTCAAGAAAAGATAGAAAAGAAAGATCAACGCCTTAGAATTCAGCCTCTTCGAGGGGGCAACCTCCTTTACATTACATAAATGAACAATTCTTGGATGATACAAATGACAAAACCTCCTTTCTATATATAGGAGTCTAAGGAGTCACAATATAATCTAGCCAACCTAACAATAATAATATAAAGCCACAAAAATAATAATAGAGGGATTCTATGGGGCACAAAAATAACAATATGTGGGTAATAGGGGCACAACAATATAAATAAGGGGTATAACTACAATAGTAATGGGGTAATCACTAGTATTATAGGGACCCAACATGCCCCTCTACTTCAAAAAAAGTGTTGTCCTCAACGCTTGAGCAGTTCTGGATACTTCTGCATAAAATTCTCATCCTCCCGTGTGGAATCTTCAGTGGATAAGTTCTTCCACTTAATAAGATACTCTGAAATTGATCGATTTCGTAGCTGTCGAGTTCTTGTTTCTGTGACTGCTTCCGGTTCCAATATAATTTTTCCTTCCTCGTCAAGTTCTGGCAATATTGTTTGAACTGGGAGCTTGTCGCCTATAACCTTCTTTAAACATGAAACATGGAAAATTGGGTGCAATCGAGAAGATGCAGGAAGCTCCAATTTGTATGCCATAGTACCAATCTTTTCCAACACCTTGTACGGACCATAATACTTTGGTGATAATTTATTATCCTTCTTAGCTTGCTTTAGGGACATTTGCTTATATGGTTGTATCCGTAGGAATACCCAATCACCTACATCAAAACTTCTTTCACTGCGATGTTGATTTGCCTGTTGTTTCATTCTATTTTGTGCCAACACGAGGTTATCCTTTAAGAGTTGGAGGACTTGTTGTTGATGTTCAATGTGATGTTCCACTGCTTGAACCTTAGAATTTTCTCTTAAATATGATGTGATTGATGGTGGTTGGTACCCATAAAGTGCCATAAATGGGGTCATTTTTGTTGCTGTATGGAAGGAATTGTTATACCACCATTCAGCCAGAGGCAACCATTTGACCCATTATGTCTGTTTATCAGATACAAAGCAACGAAGATATCCTTCCAAACATTTGTTTACTATCTCAGTTTGCCCATCAGATTGAGGATGATAAGATGAGCTATGAGCTAACTGAGTACCAAGACAAGAAAATAATTCTGTCCAAAAATTTCCAGTGAAAATGGGATCTCTGTCACTTACAATAATCTTTGGGTTTCCATGTAGCTTTTGAACTGTTTCCATAAATGCAGTAGAAACTGTACTGGCTTTAAATGGATGTGATAATGCACAAAAGTGTGCATACTTGGTAAGTCTGTCAACTACCACCATGATGACACTCTTTCCCTCAGACTTGGGTAAACCTGTGATAAAATCCATTGAAACCTCCTCCCAAAGTTGGCTTGGAATGGATAAAGGTTGTAATAGACTCGATGTCTTAATTGTTTCAACTTTATTTTGTTGGCAAACCAAACATTCCGCTACAAACTTTTGAATATCTGTTTTAAGGCCATCCCAAAAAAATTCCTTCTTAACCCTGTGGTAAGTTTTTAAAAATCCTGAGTGCCCTCCTAAGGGAGAAGTGTGCAATTCCATAAGAATATTTTGTTTTAGCTGGGAATTCTTACAGAGGTATAAGCGATCTTTGTACCATAACGAATCATTTTTCCAGCTAAATGTATCAGAAGTACTTGAATCTTGTTGTAGCTTTCGAATAAGTGCCCACACTTCTTCGTCATTCTTCCATTCCTCCTTTGCTTCGTTTATCCAATCTGGTTGGATAATAGAAATGGCACACAACAATGCTTCCATATCCTCATCCTTTCTTGAGAGTGCATCTGCCACCACATTTTGCTTCCCTTTTTTGTAGATGATTTCAAAGTCATAACCCAACATCTTTGTGACCCACTTTTGTTGCTCTTCAGAGGATAATCTTTGTTCTAAAAAGTATTTAAGGCTATCATGATCCGTTTTTACCTTGAAGTGTCTTCCCATTAGGTAGGGTCACCATTTCTTAAGTGCATGGAGTATTGCCAACATTTCCTTCTCATAAATAGCTTTTCTTAAAAACTTTCCCTTGATTGGACGACTTTCAAAAGCAATGGGTCTTTCATCTTGCATTAGAACAGCACCAATTCCATTTCCTGAAGCATCACATTCCACAATAAAGGTTTTTGTGAAGTCCGGCGTAGCTAAGACTGGTGCTTGGCACATTGCCTCCTTAAGATGTTTAAAGGCCTTTGTTGCTTCCGGAGTCCATGAAAATGAATCTTTCTTCAATAATGTTGTTAGAGGTGCTGCTATTCTCCCATAATTCTTAACAAACTTGCGATAATACCCTGTCAACCCAAGAAATCCTCGCAGATGCTTTATGGATGTGGGGATTTTCCATTCCTTAATGGCTTTAATTTTGCTAGGGTCTACCTTAACTCCTTCATGAGATACAATATGACCCAAATATTCCACCTCCTGGACTCCAAAGAAACATTTGGATCTTTTTGCATATAATTGTTTCTCCTCCAATAGTTGTAGCACCTTGTCAACATGTTCAACATGATCCTTCCAAGACTTGATGTAGATTAGTATATCATCAAAAAATACTAACACAAATTTTCTAAGGAATGGTTTGAAAATTGAATTCATCAAACCTTGAAATGTTGAAGGTGCATTGGTAAGGCCAAAAGGCATGACCAAAAATTCATAATGACCCTCATGAGTTCTAAATGCCGTTTTCGGAATGTCTTCAATCTTCATTCTGATTTGATGATATCCCGAACGAAGATCCAACTTGGTGAAGTAAATTGATCCATGCAATTCATCCAGTAATTCATCAATGACAGGAATGGGGAACTTATCTTTAATAGTGAGCTTGTTGAGCTCCCTATAATCTGGACACATGCGCCATGATCCATCCTTCTTGTGCACCAATACTACTGGAGCTGAGAAAGAACTTTGACTCGGTTGAATTATACCAGCCTCTAGCATTTCTGCAACCATACGTTCAATTTCACTTTTTTGGACATATGGATATCTGTACGGCCTGATGTTTGGAGGAACACTTCCTGGAATCAGATGAATAGCATGATCATGATCACGCATAGGTGGGAGACCTTTGGGAGTCTCAAATACCTTGGAATGATTGTCCAGGACTTTTTGGAGATCTAGAGAAATAGATGATTCCAATGTGGAAACATCTAGCGAACATAATTGTGCAATTACACCTCTTTGCTCCTTTTTTAGAAGCTTTGTCATGCCATTAGAGCTGATTATCTTTCCTGGTTTCCCTGCAATACCCCTTAATTCAACTTCCTTTCCTTCCACAGAAAATTTCATGAAAAGTTCTTGAAAATTAAAAGCTATTGTACCCAAGGATTGTAGCCATTGGACTCCTAGTACAACATCAGCACCTCCCATTGGAATGGAAAGCATTGGGCTAGTCAATACATATTCTCCCATGGATAGCTTGATATTATGGCACTTTCCAGAACAATTTATTGTTCCTCCATTTGCAATCATCACTTGACACTCTGGTGCTGGATATAGGAAGCAATTCAATTCTTTTGCTACCCTACAATGAATAAAATTGTGGGTGCTTCCTGAATCAATCAACACTATTACCTTTTTCTTCTTGATTTGTCCTTCTATCTTGATGGTTTGAGGAGTGGTAATTCCCGCCAATGCATTACAAGATATGGTCGGATTTATTTGTTCTTCATCTAGGCTTTGTTCCTGGAATATATCCTCTTCTTTTGACCTTTCTTGCTCCTTTTCTTCTTCCTCTTCACAATCTATGTAGAATAATTTCTTCTCAGCACACTTATGACCTTTTGTGTATTTGCTATCACAATTGTAACAAAGCCCTTTTGCTCTTTTTTCTTCCAATTGTTGTGGTGTCAACCTTGTAGGTTGTGGAAGACTATGGGCAACAACACTTCCGTCTTTATAGTTGTGAATGGTATGCTTCCTAGTTGCCATAATTTTGCTTTCCATTTTTCTTGCTAACCTGAATGCCTTCTCTAATGAATCAGGTTCCCAAAGGCGCACATCATGTTGGATATTATCCTTTAAAGACCCTATGAACACATCAATCCTATGCTCCTCTGGAATATCTTTTACCCTTATGTTCAATTTTTGGAACTCCTCAATGTGCTCCATTATTGAACCCTTTTGTTTGAGACTTATCAATTGGCTAAAAAAAGTGTTGCTTTTTGTATCCTCATAATGTGCTATCAATTCTTCCGTAAAAATTGCCCAAGTGATAAATTGTTTATGAGAACAAAGCCATTGATACCATACAAACTGATTTGGTTCCAAATATAAAGTTGCCATAAGTACCTTTTGTGTGTTTTGCACAGTATTGAGATCGAAGAATTGCTCCATCTGTAATATCCATGTGGCGGGATCCTTGCCATCAAACTTCCTCATATCGATTTTTGGAACATGGTGAGTCTTTGATCCAACATTAGAGTCTATGGAATCATGATTAACATTTCTTTTGTTCTCATCATGAGTTTCCTTTAGTACTCTTTCACCCTTAGTGACCATTTCTTGTAGCAACTTATCCATCTTATCATCCATGCCATCAATTTTAGCGTCCATGCCATTCTCCTTAGCTTCCATGCCATCCATCTTAGCTTATACACCTTTCTTTAAACCGTCCATCTTAGCTTCTACATCTTTCCTTAAACCATCCATTTTAGATTCTATTGCTTTTTTTGCAAGTGACACTCGTTGCACTTGTTCTTGTAATTTTGATATATCATATAGCATTTCTTCTTCTTCTTCATGAGTCATGCTAGAGCTTTCAGGCTCCTTACTAGGTGTTTGCATTTTATTTCCTCGGGGCATCAGTTACCGATAATAATTCTCTAATATGCCCTTTGAATTCCTTCAAAATAAATTTTCAAACCAAGCTTAAGCAAAAATTAAAGAAAATCTACACACCTTTTTTCACTTTGTAGGAGCTTGATATTGCCTCCGATGTATCTCTGTACTTTCTGATTATCTAGTTCTGAATTTGTGACCTGTAGTAGCCCTCTGTGTCCTCTTTCCAATGCCACAAGTCTGACCCAAATTGGATTCTCCAAGGAAGAGTTATGCGAAATCTCCCACAGTGACTTGATTATAGACTAGTTCAGTAGAGCGAACTTGTACGACGTGCCACGTGTCACTGTTTCAACTTTTGACTCTAAAAAATATATAAAAGAAAACCACAGTCCGTCCTCTTTCTGTAACTTCTTACGAAATTTCAATCCGATGCTCAGAAAGAAAGTTATGACGATTTTCCCCAGGTCACCTGTTTTGAGTGTAATTCAGGAGTCTGTTTGGAGCAGCGAAACCCTAGAATCCAAAGTTCTGATACCAAATGTTATGAAACCAGCTCAAGAAAAGATAGAAAAGAAAGATCAACGCCTTAGAATTTAGCCTCTTCGAGGGGGCTACCTCCTTTACATTACATAAATGAACAATTCTTGGATGATACAAATGACAAAACCTCCTTTCTATATATAGGAGTCTAAGGAGTCACAATATAATCCAGCCGACCTAACAATAATAATATAAAGCCACAAAAATAATAATAGATGGATTCTATGGGGCACAGAAATAACAATATGTGGGTAATAGGGGCACAACAATATAAATAAGGGGTATAACTACAATAGTAATGGGGTAATCACTAGTATTATAGGGACCCAACAGGTGACAATGCCTTCGAGCTCAACATCCCACCACTCCTTGGTTTGCACCCAGTGTTCAATGTAGATCACCTTCGGCCATACTTTCCACCATTATTGGACACATCTAACATTGCAGAACAACTCACGGCAACAAAGCTCAACCCGAACTGCATGGAACATGCCACAATTGATCAGATCATGGATACACAGATCAAGAAAACTTGCCAACAGAGGATACAACTATATCAAGTTTTCAAAGTAGGCCAACTCCTTCACCAGGGCAAGTGGTTCACCAGGGACTAGGTTCAACAGAAATTTCCTCACCTCATGGAGGCTCTGCACGCAATAGGGACCATTGCTTCCTGTTATGAAACTAGCTCACAAAAAGATAGAAAAGATAGATCAACGCCTTAGAATTCAGCCTCTTCGAGGGGGCAACCTCCTTTACATTACACAAATGAATGATTCCTTTATGATTCAGATGACAAAACCTCCTTTCTATATATAGGAGTCTAAGGAGTCACAATATAACCCAGCCGACCTATCAATAATAATATAAATCCACAAAAATAACAATAGACGGATTCTATGGGGCACAGTAATAACAATATGAGGGCAATAGGTGCACAACAATATTAATAAGGGATACAACTACAATAGTAATGGGGTAATCACTAGTATTATAGGGACCTAACATGCCCCTCTCCTTCAAAAAAGTGTTGTCCTCAACGCTTGAGTAGTTCTGGATGCTTCTGTATAAAATTCTCATCCTCCCATGTGGAATTTTTAGCCGATAAGTTCTTCCACTTGATGAGATACTTTGAAATTGATCGATTTCATAGCTGTCGATTTCTTGTTTCTGTGACTGCTTCTGGTTCCAATATAATTTTTCCTTCCTCGTAAAGTTCTGGAAATATTGTTTGAACTGGAAGCTTCTCACCTATAACCTTCTTTAAACATGAAACATGGAAAACTGGGTGCACTCGAGAAGCTGCAGGGAGCTCCAATTTGTATGTCATCGTACCAATTTTTTGCAACACCTTGTACGGACCATAATACTTTAGTGATAATTTATTATCCTTTTTAGCTTGCTTGAGGGACATTTGTTTATATGGTTGTAGCCGTAGGAATACCCAATCACCTACATCAAAACTTCTTTCACTGCTATGTTGGTCTGCTTGTTGTTTCATTCTATTCTGCGCCAACACAAGGTTATCCTTTAAGAGTTGGAGGACTTGTTGTTGATGCTCGATGTGATTTTCCACTGCTTGAACCTTAGAATTTTCTCTTAAATATGATGTGATGGATGGTGGCTGATATCCATAAAGTGCCATAAATGGCGTCATTTTTGTTGCGTATGGAAGGAAGTGTTATACCACCATTCAACCAGAGGCAACCATTTGACCCATTGTGTCTGTTTATCAGATACAAAGCAACGAAGATATCCTTCCAAACATTTGTTTACTATCTCAGTTTGCCCATCAGATTGAGGATGATAAGCTGAGCTATGAGCTAACTAAGTACCGAGACAAGAAAATAATTATATCCAAAAATTTCCAGTGAAAATGGGATCTCTGTCACTTACAATAATTTTTGGGTTTTCGTGTAGCTTTTGAATTGTTTCCATAAATGCAGTAGAAACTGTATTGACTTTAAATGGATGTGATAATGCACAAAAGTGTGCATACTTGGTAAGTCTATCAAATACCACCATGATGACACTCTTTCCCTCAGACTTGGGTAAACCTGTGATAAAATCCATCGAAACCTCCTCCCAACATTGACTTGGAATGGATAAAGGTTGTAATAGACCCGGGGTCTTAATTGTTTCAACTTTATTTTGTTGGAAAACCAAACATTCCGCCACAAGATTTTGAATATCTGATTTAAGGCCATCCCAAAAAAATTCCTTCTTAACCCTGTGGTAAGTTTTTAAAAATCCTGAGTGCCCTCCTAAGGGAGAAGTGTGCAATTCCATAAGAATCTTTTGTTTGAGTTGGGAATTCTTACAGAGGTATAAGCGATCTTTGTACCATAACAAATCATTCTGCTAACTAAATGTATTAGATGTACTGGAATCTTGTTGTAACTTTTGAATAAGTGCCCACACTTCTTCATCATTCTTCCATTCCTCCCTTGCTTCGTTTATCCAATCTGGTTGGATAATAGAAATGGCGCACAACAATGCTTCCACATCCTCATCCTTTCTTGAGAGTGCATCTGCCACCACATTTTGCTTCCCTTTTTTGTAGATGATTTCAAAGTCATAACCCAAAAATCTTTGTGACCCACTTTTGTTGCTCTTCAGATGATAATCTTTGTTCTAAAAAGTATTTAAGGCTATCATGATCCATTTTTACCTTGAAGTGTCTTCCCATTAGGTAGGGTCGCCATTTCTTAAGTGCATGTAGTATTTCCAACATTTCTTTCTCATAAATAGCTTTGTGTAAAAACGTTCCCTTGATTGGACGACTTTCAAAAGCAATGGGTCTTTCATCTTGCATTAAAACAACACCAATTCCATTTCCTGAAGCAACACATTCCACAATAAAGGTTTTTATGAAGTCCAGTGTAGTTAAGACTATTGCTTGGCACATTTCCTCTTTAAGATGTTCGAAGGCCTTTGTTGCTTCTGGAGTCCATGAAAATGCATCTTTCTTCAATAATGTTGTTATAGGT
Organism: Pinus tabuliformis; assembly: GCA_031772625.1. Lineage (NCBI taxonomy): Eukaryota > Viridiplantae > Streptophyta > Pinopsida > Pinales > Pinaceae > Pinus > Pinus tabuliformis. Next base: position 479,053,317 of record CM062819.1, read on the forward strand.
GCTGCTATTCTCCCATAATTCTTAACAAACTTGCGATAATACCCTCTCAACCCGAGAAATCCTCGCAAATGATTTATGGATGTGGCGATTTTCCATTCCTTAATGGCTTTGATTTTGCTAAGGTCTACCTTAACTCCTTCATGAGATACAATATGACCCAGATATTCCACCTCTTGTACTCCAAGGAAACATTTGGATCTTTTTGTATATAATTGTTTCTCCTCCAATAGTTGTAGTACCCTGTCAACATGTTCAACTTGATCCTTCCACGACTTGTTGTAGATTAGTATATCATCAAAAAATACTAACACAAACTTTCTAAGGAAGGGTTTGAAAATGGAATTCATCAAACCTTGAAATGTAGAAGGTGCATTGGTAAGGCCAAAAGGCATGACCAAAAATTCATAATGACCCTCATGAGTTCTAAATGTTGTTTTCGGAATGTCTTCAGTCTTCATTCTGATTTGATGATATCCTGAATGAAGATCCAACTTGGTGAAGTAAATTGATCCATGCAATTCATCCAGTAATTCATCAATGACAGGAATGGGAAATATCTTTAATAGTGAGCTTTTTGAGCTCCCTATAATCCGGACACATGCACCATGATCCATCCTTCTTGTGCACCAATACTACTGGAGTAGAGAAGAACTTTGACTAGGTTGAATTATACCAGCCTCTAGCATTTCTGCAACCATACATTCAATTTCACTCTTTTGGGCATAGGGATATCTATACAACCTGATGTTTGGAGGAACACTTCCTGGAATCAGATGAATAGCATGATCATGATCACGAATAGGTGGGAGACCTTTGGGAGTCTCAAATACCTTGGAATGATTGTCCAAGACTTTTTGGAGATCTGGAGAAATAGATGATTTCGATGTGGAAACATCTAGCGAACATAATTGTGCAATTACACCTCTTTGTTCCTTTTTTAGAAGCTTTGTCATACCGTTAGAGTTGATTATCTTTCTGGGTTTCCCTGCAATACCCCTTAATTCAACTTCCTTTCCTTCTGCATAAAATTTCATGAAAAGTTCTTGAAAATTAAGAGCTATTATACCCAAGGATTGTAGCCATGGGACTCCTAATACAACATCAACACCTCCCATTGGAATGGAAAGCATTGGGCTATTCAATACATATTCTACCATGGATAGCTTGATATTATGGCACTTTCCAGAGCAATTTATTGTTCCTCCATTTGCAACCATCACTTGACACTCTCGTGCTAGATATAGGAAGCAATTCAATTCTTTTGCTACCTTACAATGAACAAAATTTTGGGTACTTCCTTAATCTATAACACTATTACCTTTTTCTTCTTGATTTGTCCTTCTATCTTGATGGTTTGAGGAGTGGTAATTCCAGCCAATGCATTACAAGATATGGTTGGATTCATTTCTTCTTTATCTAGACTTTGTTGCTGGAGTATATCCTCTTCTTTTGACCTTTCTTGTTCCTTTTCTTCTTCCTCTTCACAATCTATGTAGAATAATTTCTTCTCAGCACACTTATGACCTTTAGTGTATTTTCTATCACAACTGTAACAAATCCCTTTTGCTCTTTTTCCTTCCAATTGTTGTGTTGTCAAACTTATAGTTTGTGGAAGACTAGGGGCAACAACACTTCCATATTTATAGTTGTGAGTGGTATGCTTCCTGGTTGCCATAATTTTTCTTTCCATTTTTCTTGCTAACCTGAATGCCTTTTCTAATGAATCAAGTTCCCAAAGGCGAACATCATGTTGGATATTATCCTTTAAAGTCCCTATGAACACATCAATCCTATGCTCACTTGGAATATCTTTTACCCTTATGTTCAATTTTTGGAAGTCCTCAATGTGCTCCATTATTGAACCTTTTGTTTGAGACTTATCAGTTGGCTAAAAAAAGTGTTGCTTTTTGTATCCTCATAATGTGTTTTCAATTCTTCCGTAAAAATTGCCCAAGTGATAATTTGTTTACGAGAGCAAATCCATTGAGACCATACAAACTGATTTGGTTCCAAATATAAAGTTGCAATACGTACCTTTTGTGTGTTTTGCACATTATTGAGATCGAAAAATTGCTTCATCTGTAATATCCATGTCGCGGGATCCTTGCCATCAAACTTCCTCATATTGATTTTTGGAATATGGTGGGTCTTCAATCCAACATTAGAGTCTATGAAATCATGATTAACATTTCTTTTGTTCGCATCAGGAGTTTCCTTTACTACCCTTTCACCATTAGTAAGTATTTCTTGTAGAAAATTTGTCAAATCTGCCTTCAAACCTATCTTCAAATTGTCAATCTTAGCTTCCACGCCCTTTATCTTAGATTTTATGCCATTTATCTTATCTTTTGTTAGCTTTTGTGAGAGTGAAAATTGTTGCACTTGGTCTTGTAATTTTGATATATCATGTAGCATTTCTTCCTCTTCTTCATGAGTCATGCTAGAGCTTTCAGGTTACTTACTAGGTGTTTGCATTTTATTTCCTCGGGGCATCAGTTACCGATAATAATTCTCTACTATGCCCTTTGAATTCCTTCAAAATAATTTTTCAAACCAAGCTTAAGAAAAAATTTAAAAAAAATCTACACACCATTTTTCACTTTGTAGGAGCTTGATATTGCCTCTGATGTATCTCTATTATTTTAGATCATCTAGTTCTAAAATTGCAACCTACAGTAGCCCTTTGTGTCCTCTTTCCAATGCCACTAGTCTGATCCCAATTGTATTCTCCAAAGAAGAGTTATGCCAAATCTCCCACAATTACCTGATTATAGACTAGTTCAGTAGAGCGAACTTGTACGACGTGCCACATGTCCATGTTTCGACTTTTGGCTCTAAAAAATATATACAAGAAACTATAGTCCATCCTATTTTTGTACCTTCTTATGAATTTTCAATCCGATGCCCAGAGAGAAAGTTATGATGATTTTCCCCAGGTCACCTGTTTGGAATGTAATTCAGGAGTCTACAAAAAGACCAACTTCCTCAGATCATATCTCCGCAACTATAGCGCGAAAAGCTTTGAAATTTAGACCCGAGCTTCAGTGCAATCTCGACTCAAATGGGTTTTTTTTTTAGCTTCTGAAACATCACAGAAAAAAAAATAAAAAAATAAATAAAATATAAAAAAAATATATATAAAAAAAAAATAAAAAATGATAGTGAAAATTCCACGATGACCTGTTTGGAGCATCAAAACCCTGGAATCCAAAGCTTTAATACCAAATGTTATGAAACCAGCTCACAAAAGGATAGAAAAGATAGATCAATGCCTTAGAATTCAGCCTCTTCGAGGGGGAAACCTCCTTTACATTACACAAATGAATGATTCCTTCATGATTCAAATGGCAAAACCTCCTTTCTATATATAGGAGTTTAAGGAGTCACAATATAACCGAGCCAACCTATCAATAATAATATAAAGCCACAAAAATAACAATAGAGGGATTCTATGGGGCACATTAATAACAATACGGGGGCAATACGTGCACAAAAATATTAATAATGGATACAATTACAATAGTAATGGGGTAATCACTAGTATTATAGGGACCTAACACTTCCTAAGGGGGGAGGAATGATCCAGGTGGATATTGGTTGCCACCCAACTATTCCAGCTAGACCCCCTTTCAATTTCATTTGTTTCCTGGCTCATTTCAACATTTACTATTTTTGGCAGTTTTTCAGGTCCTGAACTTTCGGAGCAGTTTTGACCCCCTAAACGGCATTTTTTGGGGGTCCGCAGGAGGCCCATTGCCATAGGAAAGGCTTGTGGTGAAACCTATAGTACTTAGAGAGACCTTTCCAACAAGGTATCGTACACACCAAACGGAGATAATATGACCAAGGTACAACCCCAAGAAGTTGGTTGCCCAACTAACCCCAACGAGGCCCACAAACTCTTGGTGTTACATCTCTTGGGGTTAGGGTTTTGGTTGGTTAGGGTTTTCACATGTTTTCCAATAATAAATAGGTCATTGAGCCTCATTGTAACACAATTCAGAGGCATGTAGCCATGATCCAGGTGGATATTGGTGGCCACCCACCTATTCCACTTGGACTCCCACCATTGTTTCTTTTAGTTTTTCAGTTTCCTTATTTGTAGCACAATTTACTATTTTTGGCAATTTTTCGGGTCCTGAACTTCCGAAGCCGTTTTGAGGCCTTAAGCGAAGTTTTTTGGGAAAACCAGGAGAAAAATGGTTAAAATAAGGTTTAACCATGTTTCTCACTCAAAAGTTGTAGTCCTCGGATAGATCTTTCTAACGAGGTATTGTGCACATCAAACGAAGATCATATGCCAAAGTTACAACCTTGGGAAGTTGATGTACCAATTTACCCAAACGGGGACCATGGTTTGGCACTTCATCTCCTAGGGTTAGGTTTTTGGATGTTTAGGGTTTTCCATTGTTTCTCAATAATAAATAGGCCTTGGAGCCTCATTGCAACACAGTTCAGATGCATGTAGCCGCCACATCTCTTCTCAGAGATAAGCTACCATCGCCCGAGCTAGTCTTATTTCCATTCTGTTTGTAAGCATATTTCAGTATTTGATATTAATGAAATGAAGTGTTATTTCTATTGCATGTTTTTATTTATGGTTATATCTGTAATTTGTTGCGTTCCTATTTAAATCCGGATCAAGCCACCACATCTCTTCTCAGAGATAAGCTACCATCGCTCAAGCTATCTTATTTCCATTCTGTTTGTAAGCATAGTTCAGTGTTTTTCTATTAATGAAATGAAGTGTTTTTCTGTTGCATATATGTGTTTATGATTACATATGTAAGTTGTTGCATTCCTAGTTAAGCTCGAATCATCTGACCTAGCTTTAGGTCCCCATGATTTTGAGGGACCTAGAGAGAAATTTAGATCACCACCAATTATAACATTATTTAATATAAGGATAGATATATTGAGAATATTTTCCCAAAAGTCTTTACGATTTTGGGATGGATCATAGATATTAAGTAGTGTAAGAGATTGGCCCAAAACCTTGGAGGATACCCTGACCCCCATGATAGATTCCATGTTCCAGATATTTGAAACCAGAAATTGGCGAGGTGTCCAACTAATAGCTAGCCCCCTCTATCTACCAAGGGCATCCATAGTGAAGAAATTCCAACACTTCAGAAGAGTTTCAAGACACAATGTTATTTGAATACAACTACCAAGGGTTTCCTAAAGAAACATGATATTCGGTTCATTTTATTCAATAAGTCTTCTAAAAGCTTGTTTTTAGAGGGACAAACAATACCCAGGCAATTGAAGGACATGATTTTCATTTAGGAGACCCCATATAGGATGGGCTAGCTCTAAGGGCCCCTTCAATTGATAGTTTTTTACCGAAAGAAATATCAAAATGAGATTTCTCCTTGGATTTGGAAAGGAAAGATTTTCTTCCCTAGCTTCAACCTTCCATATGGAACATAGAAAGATAATCCAAGCCCCAGATGATTCCTCCCTTCGGAGGAACCACTAGCTGAGAATGAAGATTATATAGGACATCTGACTCTTGGATATTAGATAGTGAAATAGTAGAAGAGGATGATGATGTGGATAGATCACTTGGATTGTTTGGGCATGGGAAAATAGTTGGAACAAGTAGGGAGGAGGAAATTTGAGAAGGGTTGTAGGAAGGGACTATAAAGGATCCCTCAAATTCCATAGAAATTGACGACCGTGTATGAGAAGGAACACAACAAACATCATTTAAAATCAGAATTGATATAGAAAGGGGGGAATCCATGAGGCACCTTCATAACCATAAGAAATTTATACTGTAGGTTGAGCATCTGGCTTTGAACCCACTTCCACCTGTTGAGCTACCTAACTTGCATCCTCATGACCGTGAGAATTCAAACTGGACACGGAAATCATCGGTTGCTAAGAATGAAACCCCTGCTCATTGCCACTAGATGATGTCAAAAAAAAAACCTATCCACCTTTTTATGTAATGAAATCACACAATATTTTGCAAGGTGCCCATGTTTATGGCACCTCTTGCATATTTAAGGAACTCCCTTGTAATACAATTTCAAAGGGTTAACCTCAGGGCCCATGTTAATCGTATCAGGTAGTCCACCCCAAAGATCTACACTGATTAGAAATCAGGCCATAGACATATCGGTGGAGATAAGATAGGATGAATCGTGCTCTAGATAAACCCTCAAAGGGTTTCCAATGTCATAAAAGATTAGCTTGTGCCAAAAATGCATAGGGAAAAACCGAATTTCTAACCCAAAGGGGAACAATGCTAGTCCACTCCTGCCTACCATCGAAAAGAGGTGTCCAAGATTTGAAAACAATATGCAAAGAGTTGATTTTCCAAACCCTACCCAAGACCTATTTAACATCCTCTTCAACCTAGAAAATAAGATGTGCCCATCCCTTAGCTAAAAATTTTACAGTCTGAGGATTTTTTAACAGAGGATGCACCTCAAAATTCACCCAAGCAGTGAAAAAAGGCATGCCAAATTTTCTCCCATGGATCTTTCCCACCAACACCTTCTTACTTAAGACCTCTTCCTATTGAATAGACGTGTATGCTCCTAAGGACAAATACATCTTCACGTCTTCATATTGCTTAATACAATGATATTTCTTCCTTTTTCCTTGAGAAACACTTTTTTCTTTTCTAGATTGTCCATCATCCAATGCTAAAATGGAATCCCTACCAATAGGCCACACTTTAGGTCCATCATTGAAAGACATATCATCCTTTGCAAGAGCCACTAAGTCCCTCAAGAAGTTGTTCATTGAGGTCAGGTCCAAGGATATGTGGGGAGGAAGAATAGATGCAGATACCTTACGAAAAAGAAGACCCTTGTTAAAACCCTGGCTCTCCAAAATTCAGGTGTTTGTTGTTGTAAATTATGGCTACCTTAAATCTTAGGCTTTGTGGTATTGAAAATTAAGCACATAATGCATGGATATCCCCAAGCTCCATTGAGTAAAAAGGAAACCTTGGCTTCAGCTTAACATTCCTCACTAGGTGGAACCCCAACCAATGAGAAAACAACAATTGAGGAGGACACCTTGCCGCCAAGTGTAGGAAGCACCGGATTCTAGGGTTTAAAAAGAAAGAAGGATTAGACTTGGCCTCCTTAAGGGAACAATATTCCCTCCCTCCATGAAACTTGTGACCAAGAAGAGGCGGTTGGGCCCTTGTGGCCTAATAATTTGACATGTCTTGCTTGTAGTCTAGTAATTCCTTGTCCCAGTCAGTTGAGCTCGATTGGTTATTTATCTTAATTCAACTTCAATCATGTTAGCCTAATGATCAACCTGCTTATTTTCCAATGTTGCATAAATTTTAGGCATGCTTCGGCCCCTATCCTTTGTTGTATAAACTCCTAGAATATGGTGTAAATCCTCATTTTGTCTCCTTTTGTGAGGGAAATCTTTGTACATGTGCTTTTCCTCGGGGTAAAATATTGACCTTTTACCCATTCAATAAGCTCCTTTCGGTTCACTTTGGGCTCGCTATGTTTATTGATTTGCTCGGAATTGCTCCTAAAAAACAAAAGTTGATATCCCTTCCTCATTTGTGCCACCTTGGCCCTATTTTTTTCATACCTATTTTTTAGAAGGCTAGATTATTTTTATTCTACTCATAGACATACTTTTCCTTGTAATTTATCTTACTCATATTTCCTTCTTTATTGTGTAATGGGTGATATGGTTGGACTACTCCCAGATTGTGAGGAAACATAAGCGCTTTTAATTGAATGTCTTGGTGAGTGATGATGGTTATCAACACTTCTAGAATGCATTGTACTTTCAAAGTCCTCCCTCCTAACTTGAGAATTGTTTTCTTCTGGCTACCTTGAATCAAATTTATTATCCATTTGCCTATGTAAATGATTTTATTTTTGTACGATTTGAGTATTAATCGGTTGTTTTTCCTTCATCAACCTTTCATATTTAGCCTTATAACTAAGCACCTCCATTTTGAGACTCCTCATGGTTTGTTCCAAGTCTCTATTCTCTGAACTACCCCTTCCATATCCATTTGAATCTATCTTATCCATGATAAAATTCATACCTCTGACCTCATCTTCTTGGTTGTAGGACCCTTGCACATTTTCCATGCTTCTGATCCTCATGTTAATTTTGCTCCTATGGACCATGAATAGACTTCTTTTAGTTTCTTGGGAAAAGTGGTACTCAAATCAAAATTTTGGGTTCACAGTTGTATTCTTATCTTCAATATATTTCCATTGACTATTCATTTTCCCAAATATGAGTTATGGGCTAAAATTTATGGCCTATGAAAGTTTGGCCATTTTGTCCAATTTTCCCTATTTCGCTACATCAATTTTCTATTAATTCCTTAAAATTTTGTATACCCATATTTTACTTTTAGATCATAACTATGTTATATTATCCAAGATATTTATATGGATTTCTTCTGCGCCCCAATCTGAGCTCTGGTTGGCAAGTTATGCCCTTTGGTATTAAATTGGTACATGATTTTCCCTTTCATTGTTTAAGGCATAAATTCCTCATACTAACTTTGTTTCGCAGTTGTAATTTGTCATTGGAAAGTTCTCTCGGACCTCTTTCATTTAAGATACAAACAATATTGTTCACCAACAATACACACAGTTTCCATAGGATTTCTCTCCCCTAGAACGTCATTTAGGGCCTCAAAAATGCCCTACAAGTTAATGACCCGAAAAATTAGCGAAAATTATGAGAAAATATAGAGTTTTCTACCATATTAGTACTTTGGATTCTCCAAAAACCACATGTAACTATGTTCTATAGCCATTATTACTTATATATACCACCTCTCTATGCTCCATCATTTAGAAAGTACAAGTATGTATATATATATCCCTCAGTTCTTCTTGGGCACAAACTAAGTTTGCATGTATTTCCTTAGACACTTGGCGCACATACAACCTATTTTCTCTATCTTTCACTCCCCACCTAAGACCCATGGTTCACATGGTGCCCTATTGACATCTACCAAGATGGAAGGGTCCTACTTCATCTTCCACCTTTCTGTTGGATGATGTTGTCATTGATGTCAACCCTAGGGTTTGAATGGGTTTGACTTTGGCTGAAACACCCATCATTGATGTCAAACTTTAATGAACACTTTTTATAATTGTTTGGATTACATCATGTTGGAAAATCCAATATTGGATGGTTTAAAACCCAGGTCCTAGGTTTTGGGTTCCTTGGACTGAGGATGTACCCTGACTTTGTCAAGGGTTTTTGAAGGGTCAAAACATTGAGTTTGACTTGAAGATCCATGTCATTGGATTCTCTTCATCAATATATTTCTATTGGTATGTGGTATGCAACATACGTACTTCTAGTTTGAGATAAAATTGAATTTGAAGTCAGAAACGCCACTTTCTGGGCTAAAACCCCAAGGGGTGGTGACTTGGAAAACTTCCATTGGTTGTGGGCACTTCAAATTTAGAATTAAGGGTTTCTTTTCATGTTTTAGTTATGTTTATTAACTAAATCAACATTATTAAATGATATTTAAGATCCTTAGTCACCTTCCAACGTATAATTTGTGAAGTATACCTCCTTAATTAAAAAGCCTATTGTAACAACCCTGATGAAAATTCCATGTAAAAATATATAAATACCATAGATGATGGGACATGTATTCCAAGTTGAATGATGGGTAGGACATCCAGGTTGTTTATGGTTAAGGAAATTGGCAAAGGCAATGGCTAAAGCATTAAAGAGGCAAAAAGGTATTTTGGTACATTTATTTATGAAAATAATGGAAATTAGGAGAAAAAGGAGGTGAAAAGTCACAAGTTGCATGTGAGGAGGAAAATGAATGAAAATAATGGAAATTAGGAGAAAAAGGAGGTGAAAGGTCACAGGTTGCATGGGAGGAGGAAAATGAAGGAAATAAATGCCTCATTCATAAAAAATCTTCTGAGGATCAGTTGACAGGCTTCTTCCTTTCAGAGTGAACCTTTTGTTAGTTCAGTTTTGGAACTCTCTCATTATTCTCTCTCTCCCTCGTATTCTTGGTGACTTAGAGTTTTCTTGGAGCACTCTTGGTGCGTGTGGAATACTTGGATTCTTGGAGCAAGAAGGCAAAGGAAGAGTAGGAAAACGCATCAACAACTACATCATATTTTCTTGCATGTACTGAGTTGCATGTATGATTTCTTCACTATTTTGGCATGCATGACACATGTGTGTGGTTTCTTGGTTGTGATTTGTCATTGGCATGGAGGATTCCCTGGATCGATAGTGGAATGCCTAGCCTTGCCATTTCCTGGATAGCCATGGTGATTGTGGATTTACTTTCATTGTTTTGTTTTGGTTGGTTCTCATGTTTCCTTAACTTGGGTTGAGTTAATAGTCCTGGAAGCCCTGGTTGAACAAACACTCTGAAAACCCTGTAACAGTTTGGGTTGAGTTACTAGTCCTGGAAGCCCTGGATGGACAAACGCTCTGGAAGCCCTTGGTGGGTTGAGTTACTAGTCCTAGAAGCCTTGGTTGGACAAACATTCTGGAAGCCATGTATAAGTTGTGGGTTGAGTTACTAGTTTTGGAAGCCTTGGTTGGACAAACAATCTGGAAGCCCTAGAAGCCTTGGATGGAGACCAATCTGATGATGGTTTTTTCTGGTGATGTCCAACCATGAGGTGGAATCATTGTTTGATGGGTTGAGGTGGATGGCCTCTGGAAACCATGGATGAGTTTTGATTGATGCGTTCTATGATATCCCACATTCATGCTTGGAATATGGCACGGGGGTGAATGGCTGAAGAGAGATTTGGCTCAGCCATTCTACAGTCGAGTGGAACGTGGCAGTCCCATCTTTGGTTGGTTCATTGCATTCATTAATGAGAAATCTATTCCCTTGATTTTTATGTGTAAAGGTACTGATGTATTTATGGATTTGATGGTTGATATGTTTATTGTATTTTTGTTCATATTATGTTGGTTATATGCACATTTTATGACAACAGCTATGTATGACTCCCGGCATGTTTTTACTTGTATGTGAATGCATAATGTGTCGATGACTTAATGGAGGATAATGCAGCAAATGGCATGAGGGAAAAATTGCTCATAGCAACTCTCACATAAGTATGATATCCCTACACTTAATTCTGTTATTTACACCTATATATTACATATCGATGATATGTTTGACTGTTACACAGCATTTGTCATTGTCCCTGTACTCCCTGTTCCTTGATCCTGGAGGACCTCTATAGTGAACCCCGCATTCTTTGCCTTCATGAAGAAACTCCCATTGTGTCCCTCTTCATGAGCAGATAAATTCCCTTTTGCACCATTTCCCCTGAAACTTCTGTTTTGCCCAATTTACAAGACCAGCGCTAATGGCCTTTGTCTCCCCCATGCCTATGTGTAGAGATTAGCACTACTCCTCGCGTCGACCAGAGTGATTGAGTTGTTTTCCAATCGCATCGATCTTGTTATGGAAATTTTTTTATATTGTAGCCGAAGCTTCCAGCTCTAGAAGCTCTGTAACGAAGTCTGGTAAATGGTTTGGGCGAATGAGGTCAAGCATGACAGTTTGGGCTTCTTTCCCCTATAATGATGGAACTACCTCAAGGGATAAGTCCTTCTCCCATGAGAAGAGGATTCATCTCCCATCCATATTTCCTATATAAAGCTCCCTTCTTCCCAAGCACAAGCTAGTCACAATTGATAGTTTTGGCTGAGTGTGAGTGTTATAGCTACAAAGTGTTGATGCTAAGGAAACCTTCCATAGAATGTATCTGTTGCGGCTAGACCCATTATCGAGCTAGAGGAATTTGTTCATGTCAGCACTTATAATTTTACTTCACCACAAAATGGCGACTCCGGTGGGGATCCCAATCCTTTTTCTTGTTTTGGATTTCATGATTTCGTGAGAACTTTTCTAGTTTCATGTTTTCCCTTTGGTTCTGTTTCTTTTCTCCTGCTTGCTAGCCTAAGTCTAAAATTCATAGTAGCAGATTTGGTCCCTGTTTTTTTTTTTTTTTTTTTTTCCTTAGTACCTTGGCCAGCGTGCTTAATCCGCTAACAGTCGCACCGACCAACACGAATTGCTGAGGAATATTCGTGCCGACCAGCCTCTGGCACTTGTTGTCAGTAAGGCAATCGTGCCGATGCCTGTAAGTGAAGATTAGGGCTCGATCCCAATCTTGGCTAGTGTGTTTTGCGCTTGTGTTTTTGGCCCTGTGAGCCTTTTGAACTGTTTTCTCCCTTATTAGAAAGCTACTTTTCATTTGGTTTCACTTTCTTGTTGGCTTGTGATCTTTCTATTTGATTGATTGAGTCATTGAGTGGCTAGCGACACTAGGGCATCTATCTGGTCGCCCATTCAGTAGTTTGTGAACTTGTTAAGTCAGGTTGTAGGTGTGTTTACTCCTTGCATTTGTTTTTGGTCCTTTTACGACTTTGACCTCTTTTTGCACAAGTTTGAAAAAAGTTTCGTTTACTAGCTTGAACATCTCTTTCTGGCATAGATTACATTGTTGGCCTTGTGTTTGGTAAAGTCGGTGTTTCATTGATCTAAATGAACTTCTCTTTTCATGTTTTCATCTACTTGAAGAGCTCATTGTCTCGAAAACTTTTTCATTGAAAGATTGTATGCGAAAAGTTTGTTTCATTATTTCATGAGAAAGTATGAAATTCTAGCTTGTTGCATCATTATGTTATGATAATTTGCATCTTTTTAAAGACTAGAATTGCATCAGCATTTGAAAAAGGAAGAGAATTTTTCGTTTTGAAAGGACTAATAGATAAGTGCTTGTCAGGAAATTAGGAATTGGAATGCATTTTTCATTAGTTTTTTTTTTTTTTTAAAGTAAGGTAGTGAAAGATCATTTCGTTCTCAGTGACTTGATTTTTTGCATTTGATTGAGTAGTTTCTACCCTCTCTAGTGTAGGCATTTCATCGAATTGAAAGGGTCTTGTCTCATTTAGTTGCATTTGAGGTTTTTTGAGTAGCATAGCTAAAACCTGAAAACTGAAACTTAACTCAAGATAAACTCTAAAATGAATTCAATTAACCTAAGGTGCATTTGAAATTAACGATCATATCTAGAAGATCTAGGCTAGAGATGTGTTCTGGCATCTTTAAACCTAGCAGCTATCATTAGCGTCGACATTAGACAGCGCTAGCAAGGATTTGTGCTCCCCATACCATCAAGTATATAACAGGAGACCCCACTAGGCTACAATCCTTTTATCCTTAGGAAGTCGAGTCGGCCACCTTGCGAACATGATACATCGAACACAGCATTCGAGGAGATTGTCTGCTCATACTTCTTAGTTCGCCAGGAGGTATTCTGCAGTTCACAGTTGCTTGGCAATCCTGTTTACCTAGATCATCCAGAGCAATCATTTGATCTTTTTGACTCATTAAAATTAAAAGAGCATTCGATCACTTTTCCTTTCGAGCTCATTTGCAATCGAAAGTGATAAGGTCATATTTGTTTCTTTTTTGACGCTTAAAAAATGAAAGAGCATCAGCCTTTTATGCATCTCAATAATTGATTACCCACGATCCAAAACATCATGTTAGTATTTTTTACCAAATCGTGAGTTCCCTTAAAAGGAAATTTTAAAGCCTTGAAGTTATTTGTTCTGTCGACTAAGACAAGGTCATCGTGGTTGAACCATCTGGTTCACCCAATTCCTCTTCCTCTCCTCTGTCTGAAAGATTGTCTAAGGAGCCATTTCCTGAGTTATCAGAGTCATTCGAGGACCAAAATGTTGAACTTGCAATTGTTTTGAGTGTTCAACCATTGTCATCTTGTCCTCCACCTACTTTCTATATAGGGTCACCTGTTGATCTTGACCCGAAATCTCCGGACAATTCCGTTCGAACTCCAGAGAACTCGTCGACCACTGACAGTCAGCTTGGACTAGTTATCTATCCTCTGAACCCTCTGTTTGAAGTTGTTGAGATATCACCACAGCATCCTTGCAGTCCATACAACCAGCCGGGTGTTCCTTTGGAACTATCCCCCAGTACACGTTCGATCATTCGTCATCGTTTGTTTTCAAACATGGAACCTGAAGGCGACGCCCCAGTCACATCTCCGGATGAGTCCGAAGTTTCTACTCTACGCATTGTTGAGGGGGAAGAATTGCAATTGCAGTTCCCTCCCGAGGGTTTCCCTTTTTCGGAAGTTATTCTTGCCAGCTTGCCACCCAACCATGTGTCTTTGGGGCACTTAGTTTTAGGCACACCTAGTGCCTCATCACTCTACCATAATCTTGTATGGGTGTAAGGAATCAGGCCTACATCAGGTCTGTTCCTCATGAACACAACTTCCCAACAAGTTGTTACTTCAATCACGGTGCAACCCATTGTTTCTAATACTCTTGTATCATCAATCCCAGTTACACGTCAATCACAACCAGTAGTTTCAAAGATTGTCTCTGTCAGTTCCTCTGTCCCATTAGTCAGTGGCCAGATTGTGCCACCGCCTGGGGGGAAGAACCTGAATGTTTCTATGGTGTCAGGTGCCACTAATGTGAGCGGATCACATGCTTAGTATAAACCGGCCCTCTTATGGTATTATTTATAACCCTGTTAATCCCACTGGATCAAGCAATGTCCAGTACCAACAGGTTCAGAATCCCATTAGCCTGTATGGATCGAACAATATTCAGTATCAACAGCCCTATGGGGCTCAGGTCCAATACCAAAATCCTTACGTTCCATATGGTTCTCAAGGATTGGTTAATCAACCTTACACCCTCCAATCTGAGCAGTACATCCAGCCTAGCTACAGCCAGATTCAGTTCGGCAATTTCCTGGGCACTGTTCAAGTAACCTTGCAACAGCAAGGACAACTTTTACAACAACCAGGACAGCCTTTGTTCCTGCAAGGGCAACCTTTGTTGCAGCAAGGGATCCCTGTGCAACAATAAGGGCATATTATCCCACAGCAAGGTCACCTGCAACAACCGCAAGGTCAATCCTTACAACAGTTGCAGCAAGTCGCGCAGCAGTAAATGCAATATGCTCCGTTCACCTCTCAACCCATACCCTCGTAGGGACAACCTCTACAATCCCAGAGACAAATTTTGCAACCGCAAGGTCAACCCTCGCAACAGAAAAACCAACCAAGGCAATAGTAATCCTTGTATACATACCAACAAGGTCAACCCTTGTAGGGGCATGATCAAGGTCAAGTCCTACAGCAGCAGGCCCAAAACCCTCTTGTCCTAGGTCAACAGGTTCAAAATCCTATCGGCCAAGGGAACTAGGTACAAAACCCCTACATCTAAGGGTCGCAAGTGTATTAACCTCATGCCCAAGGGCTGCAGGTCCAAAATCCTCTTGTTCAGGGACAACAGGTTCATCAGCCCTATGTTCCAGGACAACAGGTTCCATATCCATATGTCCAAGGTCAACAGGGTCAACATCCTTTTAACCCATACATTGCCTATCAGCAACCTATGCCTAGACAGTTTCAAGGTATTCAGGGTCATCCATATGGTCAAGGTAATCCACAATGGGGGTAGCCTGAGATGCCATATGGCCAAAATCCTCCATTATGGGGCCAAAATACTTACCAGCAGGGATGGGCTCCTCCCTTTGGGCCCACTTATCGGCCTCCCATGCCTTTTAACGCTCAATGACCTTTCTTCGCTACACTCGAGTTTTCGAATGTATCGCGCGTTACGAATGATCTGATTCTTCATTCACCATACCAGCCTCCGGTGTTGTCCAGGATACTAAGTGATTGTCCAAAATTCGATGGAAAAGCTAAAGAAGATCCTCAGGCCCATGTGAAGACATATCACCTCTGGTGCTCGTCGAACTCATACGTGGATGATTCCATTCATCTTCATCTTTTCCAACGAACCCTCACGGGTGCTACATGAAATGGTACATTGAGTTACCTTGAAGTACTTACAATGACTTCAATTCGTTAGCCATGGCTTTCCTCACGCATTTTTAGTTTCTGGTTCGCTATGAAATTGGCACCTATTTTCTCACATCGCTTAAGCAAGATACTACGACACACATCTCTAATCATATCCATGAATGGAGATGTAGACTTCGCCTGATCAAATTCGAGATAGTTGTTCAGTTGCTCATTGAATGGTTTACCAAATCATTTATAGCCCCAATTGCTCACAATATAGCTATGGGTGGATGTGTCACTGAAGAGAAAGACATCGCTCATGCCCAGTACTTGGATATGGTTTACTCCCAGTCTGGCACTTCATACGAGTTGTTACCAAATGCTTCGTGGCCATCATCCGATCCCGCAGCATCAAAGTCACCAGTTGTTCCTCCCGTTGATGGAGTTATTGGTTCAGTATCCCAGACCCCTGCTAAAAATTCTTCAGAACAGGAGTCTGACTCGAATGCTTTTCTTATCAATTCATCTCAGAATCCACCTGGCTTTGGTAAAACCCCTGGTCCACACTGTCCAATCTACCGTAGCGGACAAATCCTTGAAAGGAAAAAAGAAAGGCAAAGGTAAAGCTAAAGTCGATGCCCCAAAACAGGGTCCTCCAAAATCGTCTACTAACAAATCTTCGCAATGGAAACCTAAGTATCCCTGCCTCATCTGCGAAGAGGATCACTACACGAAGGATTTTCCCCGACGATCCAAAGTTAGTCACCTGCTCAAAGGGACCCTTGTTGTCCTTAAAGAGCCATTTCCGTCTCAGCAGACCCAAATGGTAGACCAACCCCGATCTGCTTCCTTCGAATCTGAATTGTTCATGATGAGCATGCCTATTAATGTGGCTACCCGATCGAAAGATTATCAAACTCTAGCTCCAACGGCTGGGAAAGAAAAATAAGTTGCACCTTCTTCTTCTACCATGAGTTCTGGCCCTCTGCAAATTGAGCACCCTATCCCTAATTCCACTACGCGGCCACCCTCTTGAGGTGTGTTGTGGAAATCCTTGTATAATCCCAACGCCTAAGCCACTCAGCACTACAATATTGTTGAGGACTTGGTTCAGGCGCCATTGGCCATGTTGGCTCTCGAGGTACTCCAAATCTGCCCATCACAGCATAAATCTTTGTTATCAGCTATTAGGGGCATCGATCCCACCGATTCTAATTTGATATGTTTCGATCTGGAGAACCATGTTCGACGGCTCCCTCATCAGATTGCTTTCTTATTCGGGTAGTCATTAATGAGAATACCATCCACCACACTGTCATCGATGAAGGTGCTTCCACCTGCATCATGTTAACTGCATGTTGGAAGGCTATTGGTTCCCCTACACTGAACCAATCTCCGAACACTTCGGAATCTTTCGATGGGCGCAATTCGCGACCCTTTGGTGTCTTACCTAACTTTCCATCACCCTGGAAGGCAAGACAGTGTAGGTCAAAGTAGAAATTGTTGGCGACAATCTCAATTATAATCTTCTACTCGGCCGAAGTTGGACTCATTCCATGCATGTTATGACCTCCTCCTTGTTCCGCGTGATCCGTTTTCCCCATAAAGAGAAAAATTTTACTGTCGATCAGTTGTCTTTCTTTGCCTCTTCCTCCTTGGATGGCAATGTTTCGTACATTAAGCACTCTGGTTCTCCCTATGAGAGTGTGGGGGTAGGTCTCTTCAAAGATTCTGCCTTGATGGGAATTTTTCCACTCCAACCTCCTCATGTTGCCTATGTCAACATGATCTCTGTCAAATCTGATCCCTGGGTCATACCTGCACCAGATCTTGTTGATACTTGGGGAGAGGTTATGTCGCTTAATCCCACCGAAATCAATTACTTGAAATTGTTTTAACTTCGAACTCTGCATCCTCTAATTCTCATATGTCGAAGACCTCTCTTGATATGTACTCTCAATCCCCTTGGCTTGGCACTTTGTAATCATCTGATCCCTTAGTCGAGACCCTCCTCGCTGATGAAAGTATCATGGAAATCATGTCTCTCGAGGAACCAGCATGGATCGATACTCATCATCTCTCCTCATTCCTGCCTCGTCTGGCAGTCATGTCTATCACTTTCAAAGATTCCTCTTCTCCTTTTCTACCACTGACTGTTACTCATGAAGTATGGTCGTAAGGAAATTTGGGTAATAGTACCCAAACAATGTCGATTGACATTTCTATCAAACCCGGTGTCATTGAACATGTTCATATTGGGGTATCTTGTTCTCTAGGAATTTTATGATGTGTTTGCGTGATCTTACAAAGAAATGTCTGGCATCAATCCTAGCATTGTGGTGCATGAAATACCAACGTATCCACATGTGAAGCTCGTTCGCCAACAGCTTCGCCCAGTGCACCCTAGGAAGGCTGCTGCTATTAAGGGTGAATTCGAAAAGCATCTCAAAGTTGGGTTCATCTATCCCATCCCCCTTACAGACTGGGTGTCCAATATTGTCCTGGTGACTGAAAAACAAGGCATGATTCGCGTTTGCATGGATTATCGAGATCTTAATCGTGGTTGTCCTAAATATAACTATCCTACTCCCTTCATTGATCAAATCATTGATGAATGTGCCGGGAGCAAGATATTTTCCTTTATGGACAGTTTTCTAGTAATAACCAGATCAACATTGCATCGGCCGATCAACAAAAGATAGCCCTTATATGTCCATGGGGTATGTTCACGTACAAGAAGCTCCCTTTCGGCCTCAAAAATGTTGGGGCCACATTTCAACGGGAAATGTCCTACGTGTTTCATGATATTCACAACATTGTCCAGCCTTACTTGGATGACCTCCCTGCCCATTCTCGTAAGCGCCAAGACCACCCAAACCATCTCTCTATGTTGCAAACACTATAACATTTGGTTAAATCCACAAAAATGTGTTTTCTGTGTGGAATGAGGATGACTCCTTGGCTTCATCGTTTACAAGGATGGTATTTGCCTGGATTCGCAAAAAGTTGAGGCCATTGTAAATTTACCCCCTCCTTCACTGCACCAACTCCAGAGCCTGCAAGGAAAGGCAAACTTTCTCCATCGTTTTATACCCAACTATGTCGGGCTAGCCACACGATTTACCCGGTTACTCAAACAAGGAACGCCCTTTGCATGGGATGAGGTGGCCCAAAATTCTTTTGATGATCTTAAGTCCATCCTCACAAATGCTCCTATGTTGCATCTACCAGACTATTACCGAGATTACTTCCTTTACCTAGTCGCAGCCCCTAGCACCATTGCCATGGTTTTGGTTCAAGACGACGATGAAGGTAGCGAACATGTAATATGCTACCTTAGTCGGAATCTCCTTGACACTAAAACGCGTAATGCACATGTCGAGAAGTTGGCTTTGGTCGTCGTTCAGGTTGTTTAATGCTTTTGACACTATATCCTTTTACGTATAACTACATTGAATTCTGAATACAACCCTATGACCTATATCCTGACTCGTCAGTTGCTGGGGGGAAAGAATTCTAAATGGATCATTATCCTGCAAGAATTCAATTTTGTCTTCACCACAGCCAAATCTAAGAAGTCACTTGTTTTCATTGAATTGATTTGTTCCCTCCCCTCCAAGGCTCTCCCTGCTGGTACAGATGAACAACTTCCAGATGAGACCCTTTTCCTGATTAGCACCCTTGATCCATGATACGATGATATCATCGTGTATCTCCAAACCTCCACGTTCCAGTCCGCATTGACCAAGGATGATTATCAAAGGATTCGGCATCATTCCCAAACCTACCGTATTATTAGCGATACATTATACTGTGTCGGTGTCGATTTTGTTCTTCATTGATGCCTCACGATCAAGGAATCTGAAAGAGATCTCAATGATTTCCATGCCGGGGCATCTGGTGGTCATATGTCTAGTTACGCTACAGCTAAAAAAATCCTTCACGCTGGTTATTTATGGTCGTCTATCTTCAAGGACTGCATTCTTGTTATTCGTAAGTGCCACGAATGCCAAATTTACCAACACAAGATGAGTGCCCCACCCACTCACCTACACCCGTCATTACATTGCTCCCTTTGCCAAATGGGGCATCGATTATATGACATGTAACCCTCGTTTGGCCGAGGGGCATGGCTATGTTATCATCGTCGTGGATTATTTCACCAAATGGGTCGAAGCGATGCCTACATATTCTACAGATGGTAAGACGGTAGCTCAACTCCTTTTTAACCATGTTATTTCCAAGTTCGGCGTACCCCAAGCCATTGTCACAGACCATGGCTCCCATTTCCGAGATTACATGATGGCAGAGCTGACTTTTGCATTGGGTTTGTACCACGATGGCTCGACCCCATATTACCCTCAGGCCAATGGCCAAGTTGAAGTCATGAACAAGGTTTTTGTCACAATGCTTCAGTGTACTATTAGGATGCACAAGTCAAATTGGCATCTCATGCTATTTTCAGCTCTGTGGGCCTACCGAACTTCAACCAAAGACACAATTGGTTTCACACCATTCCAGCTGGTCTATGTTTAGGAAGAAACATTGCCGATCATGTTGAACTCCTCCCCAAAACATCACCTCAAGAGGAACGCATATTATATTAAGAATGACTCGACGAGACTCGCCGTCTCGCTACCTTGGTCATTGAAGCACAAAAGAAATGGTTCAAATCCCATTTCGATCAGTTGGTCTCCCCTCGCGCATTCTCTGAGGGTGATTTGGTCCTGTTATACGACCAAGCTAATGATAAGCTAAGGGCAGGCAACTTCGAACCTATGTCGCATGGGCCCTATATTGTAAAACACGTTTTGTAGAAAGGAGCCTATGAGCTTATTGATAATGAAGGAAATCCTCTCGATAAGCCTCGAAATGGGCTTTACCTCAAAAAGTACTATGCTTAGGTCATCTTGCATGGTTACTTATGTACATTAGTGTGTGATTCATTTTTGTACATTGTGGTTTTGTGTGATTTTTTTCAAATAGATTTCCTATTTACTATGCTTTTCTTGCTTTGCAAATGCATGCGACTCCTCACGTTGGTTTCGACGATGATGCTTTCCATAGTACCTGGAACCTATCATCTGCATCATGGGCTATCTATGACCCTAATGGTGAGTTGATTGACCTTCAAGGTATCTGCCTAGGTCGTACAACCAACAACATTGTTGAATATAGTGTGGTCATCGAACTGTTGTCATAAGCCATCGCTCTAGGCATCATAGAATTGGCTGTCAACTTGGATTCACAACTTTTTGTCCTTCAACTCAATGGGCAATATTCCATCAGGAATCCTCAAATATTACAAATGTATCTCTGTATCCATCTAATGGAAAGACATTTTGATTATATTACATATCATCATATTCCTAGACGCATGAATACATTGACAGATGCATTAGCTAATTATGTGTTCGATAGACATTTACGAAACATGTAAAAGATAAGACAAACCATTTGTACCATAATATACAGGAAAATAAAACATATATATATATATATATATATATATATATATAGATATATATAGATATATATATATATATATATATATATATATATATATATATATATATCTATCACGAGAATGTTTGTTACATCAAAACCCCAAAAAATAATATGTGTGTCTACAATAACATCAGCGGCTCGCAAGCCTCATACATCTGTGGCACGTAGGCCTCAAAAAATATGTAAGTGTTGGACCTAGGAACTAATTAGCATGGTGGTCATGATAGCATGAGACAACTTGTGCAACGCAACTTAGCAGTTGGGGAATCCAATCTGAGACTCCGACCGTGTGCCTCTGGTACCGACGGGGCTTGTCTCCTAAGCATACTCTGGGATACCATGAGTTAACCCCTCAAGGTTCCTCGCGATCTCCTCCTCATTTTCACTCCCTTCCTAATAAGGGGCAACAACAACAATAGGGTGGGGGATGCACCTGGCTATCAGGGACATCTCGGCTAGTCGCTCTGGTCTAACATCTGCATAAACAAGAGAAATGTTATAAGCACGCATATACCAAAAATAATTAAAAATTCTCAAAATTAGAAAATTTGATTTTTTACCTTCGTCATCGAAGTCCTCTCCATCTGGTAAAGGTATATTTAGATCTCCACGAAAATCAGTGTCGCTGTATGGCCAATCCTCCACGACAATATTTTGTCGTCGTAGCCATGAGAAGAATGCAGGTTGATATGACATGTGTTGAACCCCAGTAATCCTAAGAATCAAACAACTCCAGCGGGCCATCTGCGGATCTCGTGGCGCAGGAGTATCTACCTCTGTCCACTGATACTAGAACAGTGGCACTCGTTCCAGGAAGAAGGTGACAAGTACAGATCCAAAGCCAAATTGCTTCAAATTCCTCACCTTGGCCTTGGACAACTGGCGCTTGATGTTCATCTTCATGGCCTCTACCCAATTGAAGATCATAGGAGTTGTGCAGTCAATAGCATAAAGGAAATTTGACCTGTTAGTCTCATGTTCCGCCTGGGACCCCGCCACTTTGTTGATAGTCAACAGAAGCACCCTCAGTATCAAATCCCTTACACTAGAAATCTCTATCTTCCCACTCTTGGATTTCAGGGCCTCAGGACAGTGTTTGGCAAGCAGGGAATATATGCTTGCCCCGATCATATGTGACCCGTACAAGTTCATTGGCTCACCTCTGCGAGACAGTCCAGTGATGAAGTAGATATCTGAAGTTGTCAACTCTAGCTCCTAGTCGCTAATGACAAAAATATATCGATTAATGTCCCAAAGGCTTATCAAGTATCGAAGCAACTCGGGCTGTGCCCGCATCCCTGGTGTAAGGAAGAATTTGAGGAGCTCACAAGCCCTCAAAGACTCTAAGCAATTTGGATCGTTCATTGCATGGGTTTCAACATCTTCATGTTCCCTTTCCTTCCAAATCCACGATTTTTGACAATTCTCTCCTACAAAAGCCATTAATTTGAGTCAATAATCATCCTTGGCACATAAAATTCAAGATTAAATGGTCAATTTTTGAGAACATAGGGTTTTTCCCTATCCACGGCATTGGCGTGCCTCTTTTAAAAACAGTTGTGCCGATCGACATGGATGGCTTTGCAAATCACCCTCGGTCGGCGCGATTTAGTGCCTGGAAATTGCGTCGACCAAGGGTGAAAAATATTTTCAAAAACCTCCCTAAAAATCCAAAAAAAGGCTAAAAACAGAAATAAATAGCATGAAAATGGAGCTCAGGGCTTCGACTACTACCTGTAACTGACGGCTCGTCGATTAACCTCCCAGATCTCCCGCAATCTACTCCGGAACAATTAGGGCAAAAGTACGTAAAAAGTCTTCACAGCAAAAGTAAAATGGTAAATGCTAAAAACATATTTACTTTTCCCTTTTTTATTCATTTTTTCATGAAAATATCAGGTTTTGTAAATATTTTTGACCTATTTTGCCTCAAGGGCTCGATAATACACTTTTCCTTACTTGTTCAGCAATAGGTGATGGATGTTCGACGATGACAATGAGTCACATTTCATCTCTTTTCTCGACTCGTTAAAATCATATGAAAAGATTGTCGAGTATTTTTTCCTTTTTGACTCGTTAAAGAGAATAAAAATGGGGAGTCCGCTTTCAGCTCTTTTCTAACCCTTTAAAAGCGAAAATATGACTGAGCCCTTGTCATTACGAACTCGTCAACGGATGCGAAACGTCGTGCACCCAGTATAAGTTTACCCCTTTTCCGGGCTGGGAGGCACTATTTACGAAAAAGCTACTGCTTGACTGAATTGGTCAAGCAGTTCTCTCAAGTATTGTTTTCTACCTTTTCGGGCTCGAGAGACACAAACATACAAAAAGGGACCATGTGGAGTTTTCTTTTACGTGTCTTTTTCAAACTCTTAAACATGAAAAAGATACCGAGTTACACCTTTGTCAAACTCGTTAAACTATTAAATGACATCGGATTTGTCACTATGACGAACAGAGATTCTCCTTCCAAGGGCTCGTTAAACTTACTAGGTCAGATTCGTCCTAAGGATGAACTTACAGTGCAAGCATATGCTATCCCCTTCAAGCTTGTGATTAAAAAATAATTGGGGTACTCGCCAGAAATGGTGGGGGTGGGAATTTGGAAATCTATCAGTTGTGTCGGTAGCTCACTATTGAACAGGATACTCTTTGCTTCGTGTCAGGTTGGGACATCCTTCTTTGTATCGTTGACCTTCCTAGGTTTGGGTCGTTCATTTTTTGCCTTCCATTTGATCTTTGCCACATCATCATGACCACCGATCCCATGGATCCAAAAGCTACCAAACTTCCAGTTGTGTCGTTGATATGTTAAACAGTTGTCCTTCTGCAGTTACACTTACCTTTGATTCTCTATATCATCCAAAATCATTTTGCATCCTCACGTCTCACATCGATGATGTGAGATTCATTATGGCCCTCCTTCAACATGGTCACTTTCCTTCGACTTCAACTCATTATCTGGAAAGTTGACTAAGAGACTCCCTTCCAGTACCTTAGAGCTTGCATGCCCTAATGGCAAGTTCTTCGCACTCGATGACAAGTTCACATCATTGGCTTTCGATCGAGTGATTTCATGAGTGTTCGACTTCAGTTGTTGTATTCACATTCCATGAATTGTGCTGATAGTACCTTGAGGACCATTGTCATTATTAGTGGTTTCTCTCGCACTTGTTAACAGTTTACATCATTGGCTAGTAATCAAGTGACTTTCTAGCATGTTCGACGTCAACACATCCATTCGCTTGTTAGGATCTGTACTTTGATCAAGTCATGTTGGAGCGCAAGACCCTGGACTCAGATCACAAAAAGTCTAGGTTGCGAAGTAATGTGACATGGTTATCTTGATATGCAGGTATCTTTCAGATGGTTGGCTGTGACCAAACCATGATTTATCATATGTGATCCTTCTCATTATTGGATGGTTATGACCATACCTTGGTTTCATTATGATCCTCCTTGACGGATGGTTGCGCCCATACTTGGATCCATTTTACATGATCATTCTCTGGATGGCTGCATCCATGCCACGATTCATATATCATTTGACAAAGATCTCAGTTTATGTATATGTATCTGTACTTGCTTGCCAGTTTTCCGACGGCAGACCAGTTCCCGACACTGATTTATAAAGCATTTCATCCCTCACTCTAGTTCGGCCTTCATGCTTTAGGGGGCATCTGTTACATAGCATTTCATCACTGTCCCTGTACTCCCCATTCCTTGGTCCTGGAGGACCTCTACAGTGAACCCCGCATGCTTTGCCTTCATGAAGAAACTCCCATTGTGTCCCTCTTCATGAGCAGATAAATTCCCTTTTGCATCATTTCCCCTGAAACTTTTGTTTTTCCCAGTTTACAAGACCGACGCTAATGGCCTTTGTCTCCCCCGTGCTGAAGTGTAAAGATTAGCACTATTCCTCACATCGATTAGAGCGACTGAGTGGTGTTTGAATCTCACCAATCCTGTTATGGAAAGTTTTTTAAATTAGAGTCGAAGCTTCCAGCTCTAGAAGCTCCGTAACGGAAGTTTGGTAAATGGTTTGGCCAAATGGGGTCGAGGATGACAGTTTGGGCTCCTTTCCCCTATAATGATGGAACTACCTCAAGGGATAAGTCCTTCTCCCATGAGAAGAGGATCCATCTCCCATCCATATTTCCTATATAAACCTCCCTTCTTCCTAAATACAAGCTAGTCATAGTTGATAGTTTTGGCTGAGTGTGAGTGTTATAGCTACAAAGTGTTGATGCTTTTTTGGAGTAGACAAGCAAGCTATTACTAGTTGTAGCCATCTAGTTATGTCAGGGAGAAGTGTGTTTTGGTTTGGAGTGAAGCCTAAAGGGAAGAGCTTTAAAAATATTTTTATTTGAAGCCATTGTGGAATTCTAGCAGAAGTGTGTGGGAACCTGGTCTTGTTAGAGGAAGACCCCAACGTCAAGACGAATGGTTGTAATCTCTCTTTGATATTAATATATGCAACTATCGATTGATTTCCTACATGTTTTGTAATATTACATATCCATGTCTTAATGTTTCTTGACTTGTTAAGTAGGTTGAATTCAATTTTTCTATTATTATGTCTATATGATGTTGTTGGTTATTTGTTACAGGAGCTTGAAGAAGGAAGCGAGAGATTGTTGAAGCGAGAAAGCAAGGACATCATCAAGCAGAATAAGCGACCAAGAGGTAGGCCCTCTTGATTGATTCTAACCTAAGGAAGTCTTACATAGAATGTATCTGTTGTGGCTAGACCCATTATCGGTCTAGAGGAATTCGTTCGTGTCTGCACTTATAATTTTACTTCACCACATTGACGAAACGCCTATCATGGCTAATGGGGTTCTAGTTATGATATTGTTTAGTTTATTGCTTTTTCGATTCCATTTCCTTAAAGTCACCAAGGAGGCTAAATCTTATCCATAATGGCCTCTCGTCGCATGTTTTCCATGACTGGATGATTGCTTGGGTAGATATGGTAGGAGGGTGTTACAGAGTGGTATCAAAGTATGGTTCAAACACTTGGACTGAATGGGCTCTATCATAGGTGAAATTAAGAATGAAGTTTTAAATTTTAGACCTTTCTTTCATATATGTTATAAATTTTCTTCTGTGGCATATTAGAAGCTGAAAAATTGTCCATATTGAAGGTAAATCCCACTGATAATGTGGTCAAAATTTCAGATATTGGTTCACAATACTTTAGGAATTATGATCTATGGAAGATGACCTTCCTGAACGCACCTTTAAACAGGTCATGTCAGAATTTTTGCAATAACTTATCTCTTGTAGGCTTTAAGAATCTGAAAATTTTTCCACATTGAAGGGACATGCCACTGATTATGTGTTATAAATTTCATGTATTGGGTCGCAATATTTTAGGAGATATGGGTAGAGGGAGTCGAGCCTTCTGAATGCTCCTAAAATCATGCCTCAAACAGGTCTCGCTGACATTTTTGTTATAACGTTTCTTCTGGGCACTCTCAAGAGGTGAATTTTTTTCCACAATGAGGGTAAATCCTAATGATATTGTGATAAAAATTTCAGAGATTTATTCGCTATATTTTAGGATATAGGACCAGTGGAAGTTGAGCTTTCTCGATACTCCTAGAATTGTGCACCAAATAGGATTGTGTTGGTATTTTTGTTATAACTTTTCAGCTATGAAATATCAGAAGTTGAAACTTTAACCATAGTGAGGGAAAATACCATTGATCATATGGTTTAGTTTCCATAATTTGTAATGCTACATTTTAGGATATATGCATTGAATCATTCGCTATATTAGTTTGCATGCAAAGTGTTTGATGAAGTGCTTAATTGGTTCAATGATTAATTGCATACAAACTGTTTGATAAAATGCCCCAATGAGTATGTTGTTTGTGGTTGGGGATAGTATTGATGTATAATAGTATTTTTGTAGTTGCTTACTTGTATGCAAATAGTTTTCTATATTAGTTTTCACGTAAAGTGTTTGAAGAAATGCTTACATGCAAATGTAATAGTATAGTAGTTGTTTGAAGAAAATGTTATTTTTTTGGATGGGATAGTATTGTAGTATGATAATATGGATGTATCTGATCTATGCCTATTTTCATGCAAAGAATTTGAAGAGTTGCATGTAAGGAATTTGAAAGGTTGCATGCAAGGAATTTGAAAAGTTGCATGTAAGGAAATGGAAAAGTGGCATGTTTTTAGTTATTATGTTACAAGTGGAATAAGTGCAATGTTTTGACTTAATCTCATACAAAATGTATGATAAATGAAAATCAATTTATTTTCAAGTGTGGTTAAATTTAGTAGAGCTTTGGAGATCTCATTTCCATAATTGGACATTGGAGATCGGGCCATAATGATAGCTTCCTCCTTCCACCTTAGTGTGGACCATGGATAGTAAGGGTCTATGCTTATAGGTTGTTTGAATGCTCGATTAATTGTGTGGTATGTGTTTGTGCTTATAAAATTGTATGAAGGAATGCTCTTGTTTTAATACGGTTGTACTAACATAATATGTGTTGAGATAACTGATATGCACTTGCGTGCAAGTGGGTGCTAATTTTAGTATTATGACTATGATTGTGAGTTGATTGCCAACTATGACATGGTTGTTAGTATTGGTGAAATTAATAGGTGCAATGTCTTGATTTTTGGAACATGTGACTGACATGTGTGAGCAGTTGTAGGTAAACGTGTTTGGTATTATCTTGACAAGGTAATAGTTGATTTGTTTATATATCTAACATCTTGGTGAATGTGATAACACATAATAAGACTCAATTGTAGCAAGGTAAAAAGGTAAAATAAAGGAATTGGGTAAGGATTCCTCTGGCTATGTTTGGAAATCGCAATTCCAAATGAATGAGTGCTTTGAATGAATATAAAAGTTTTCTTAACCTTAATTTTCACTGACAATATGTGGATATGTGTTATATTCATGAATATGTATTTGATAGGTTTCTATCTTAAGGTTTATATTTGAGATAAGAGGTTGAGTTCTAATATTGTAAAGGCATGAATAAAAGCATGAGTTAATGTTGCGCGAAGTAGGGAATCAAATGACAAAAGAGACTGTCATAGATCTTGAATAAGGCTCGAGCTGAGCTTTCACTCATGAACCCTTGGAAGTACTAGGAAATCATGGGGGTTGAGTCATGGTGTTTTTTTGGAAGTCTTTTGCTTTCAGTGTTTTGGATCTGTTTATGCTTGATTTGCCGTTTTTATTATGTATAGTTCACGGCCATGCCAATTTTTTTTGTTGTTGTATTGTTGTTGGTTTTCCATGATATTCTTCTTGTTTGTTTCTTGACTTGCCTTTTATTGTTTCGAGTCTTTGGAATTGGTTGGGAAAGAGGAAAGTTAATGGAGCTTGGGGAGAGTTGTGTGGTACCCAACAGGTAATGCAAGTAATGCAAGACCCGAATGAAGCTCATTGTATGAGTAAGCGTAGCAGAAGGTAAGACTATGTATGGAAATAGGATTAGCTTGGTTCGGTCCATTGGTGTAAATGGACAATGGTAGTATAGTCATGAGAAAGGTGACCATAAAAGGTAAAGTAAATGGATCTGAGGTGTCAGATGCCTTGGCTATGTTGGGAATTATTGTTCTCAATATCGTGCATGTTGTGCATGAATAAAGGAAGTTCTCTTAACCTTGACCTTGTGTTGAAGCCCCGAAAATCGGGTCTACAACAAGGGGGATATCCACCTGGTCCGGACCTTGGTTGGCAGCTCCTTTTCTGCTTGTTATGGTGGGTCCGACTAGGGATATGGGACCAGTTTCCCAATTTGTGTATGTGTGTGTGATGGACTGATATTTCTCTTTCTAACAGTTTCTAAATGGAATACTTCTACTCTAACTCTAATCTAATAATATAGAAATTGTATTCTAATAAGCAGAAATATCTAAGTCTATACTAACCTGGGGTGTAATCTTTCTTTTATGCGATCTAAAATTATTCCAAATAAAAACTGGTAATAAAGATCATTCAACTGTTATGAGAAAAGAATCCAATAAAGATGAACCACTTCGTATAAAAAGTTAGACGAAACAGTTGTGAAAAACATATCGCATAATAAGCTATTCATACATTAAGCATAAATAAATAGCTATCACTGTACAAAAGTGCCAAGTGATAACTCAGGCATTCATACATCAATATATAAACAACTGAACATGAAAATCACTTTAACACAAAAGGCAGAATAGTTAAGAGATAGAAATGCCATTTATAACTAGTTCTACTCATGAGCTTCAAGCGATAACAATTTATCTCTTCTTGATCTAACATCCACTAAGAGTACAAAAGTGCAACATCAGTAGCAGATATTAAATGAAAATATCAATAAATCTTGTTCCATTCATTCATCAAAACCTCCTCAGAGGGTACAGAAGTGCATGCTCTGGGGATAAGTTTTTGACAAATTTCAGAACCCTTCTCTAAATGCATGAGAAGGGTTTAAATACTACTAACTAAATCTAAAAATAAATTATTACAAAAATATAGGATGTGGTTAAAATGATTGTCCTCATTTCAGGAAAAATAAAACAAAATTAAAACTAAAATTAAATCTAAACTTAAAACTACTTCTGTATCTGCTCCTTGAAATCGCATGCATTCAGCATCTGTTTGAGAAGAGTCGGCTGGCCGACTTCCGATTTTAGCTGAGCTGAGAAAACAGAATTGGCGAGAGCTGGCACCATCTTCTCGACAGAATTGATGATGCACTTGAGAGTCATCCATTGGCTATGTGGCTTTACTAAGTATGCCCAGTAATAATCCCAGTTCAACTTGGTTAACCCTTGGATTGCTTGCGCCTTTTCTTGAGCTTTCTGCCTCCAATATGTTTGTAATTGTTGTACGTTAGGTAAATACCCTGGAGTGGTTTCTGGGATCAAATTTTCCCTGTGAAAATTTTCATTTACACAATCAATAATATTGTTTGTTGTCGTGGCTGCTGCTTCTGCTGCTTGCTCTGCCTCCCTGATTTGCTCATCCCATTTGTTAAAGAGAATTTCTTTGTGATTTTCATTTATCCTTGGTGCACCTGCTCTTTTTCCCTCGTCTGTTTCTTGCCAAGCCAAATATTCAGTAACCCGTTTATCAACTAAATCATAATCACTTCGTAAATCTACAACTTGATTAGTGGTTTTATCACTTATTTCACAATAATAGTTCCACTGCGATATTTTTTGGCCCAATGCTTCTTGCTGCTGTAGTAATTGTTCATTCAAGGAAATGGATTCTGTGATGAATTTTGTAAGTTTAGGATTGTCCTTGTGCATTTCCTGTAAATCCTGTAACTGCTTTCCTTTCTCATCCAAACTTTTCTGGTAGCCTATCTGCATTTGTTGGAAGTCTTGTTGTAATCTTTCAAGTTGTTTCTGTGCTTCATTGTTGGCGTTGGCTTGTTGCAAAACTTGTATCTGGTCTTCCTTTTCTTTTAGCAATTTATGTACCTCAGATGCTTTATCAATAGTTGCAGAGGCATACGCTCCTGCGATCTGAGATAGTTTGGTGAGATTCTCAGTGGGATTGCTAGTGGGATCTTGCCACAAGACGTCCAATTGTTCTGCGTCATGGGAGATCACATTTTCCAATTTCCTTTTCTTCCTCTGTCTTCTCACTATTGCTTTGTGTTGAGGGCTATAAAATATATCAAGAGGAGGAATTTCTTCTATTTTGAGCATAAGCTCAGAGGATGGGGCAATAGGAATATGCTCCATATCTGAGACATTGCTAACTGTTCGTGTGACTACTTCTTTTGTTGCCTGTGCATTGCTCACAGGTGTCTTTATGGTTTGTCCTTCAAGATTGATCAAGTCATTGAAGGTTTCCCATTCTTTATCTAGTTCGGTTGTGACTGATGATGGTTGAATTACGAAAGGGGGAGGATCTCTTTGCGGAGAGGTAAAAACCTGTTGTTGTAGAAGTTCCGTTGACTGGGCAGTATCCTTTATTGACCCTTCGCTCTTATTCTGTTCAGTTTCGGATCTTTTAGAATGTTCAGAGGTTTCTTTTCCAGACTTGGATTTAGATCTGTTTGTGTCTGAACTTCTGCTAAGACTAACACTTGGAGTTGGTTCCCTTACGGGTTTTAGGCGTAGTTTTTCCAAAGGAATACTGGCTAACCTTCTTTCCCTGTATATTTTGAACTGTTGAAATTCTTCTGGAGAGAATTACATTTGGGCTGCATGCAGAATTTCTTCAAGTGTGCTTTTCTGTTGGAATATGTCATCGAATGAATCATGCTCTCCAGAAAACACCCTTATCTTGACTGCAGTAGTGAAATTCTTAGCAACATCATGGGGGTCGAATGGTCTTCTTGAAAATTTGAA
The DNA here is from genome assembly GCA_031772625.1 of Pinus tabuliformis. Classification (NCBI taxonomy): domain Eukaryota; kingdom Viridiplantae; phylum Streptophyta; class Pinopsida; order Pinales; family Pinaceae; genus Pinus; species Pinus tabuliformis. The sequence continues at coordinate 479,084,996 of CM062819.1, forward strand.
TAACTGTAAACACGTTATATTTTTTACTTATGTGAATGCATGGCCTACATCATATAGCGAAAAGGCCCCACAGGCTATAGGAAACTGTGGCTAGATAGCCTTCTTTTTGTCTTTCAAATATTTAGTCAAACCTCCTTCTCTGTAGGTTTGATAAGCAACTTCTCGAGCCAAGATTTTATCAGGGACATACAAAGGTAGGACGTGAGGGGAAGCAGAACTTCCAAATACCCTGACATAAGTAAACAATTCTTCCCCAAACCATCTTGCGACGGGGAGTATGTCTACCTCTGCTTCAGGAGAGCATCTTGGAGCATCTTTATCGAACAACATTTTGTACAAAGGCATCATAATTCCATGACAAATCTGGTAGAAGTACGGAGCGAACTTAGAGTCCCACAATTCTTTATGATAGACATGAATGGGTAAGGGGTCTTGAGTTGTCCATTTCCAACCCATCACAGGAAATTTAGACACATAACATATTGCATCCATTACATATGCAGATAGGTAAAAAGGGGCATAGATTCTCTGAGAAACAGTTCCTTTAGACCAGTAATTTACAATGGCCGTGACTAGGTTATCAGACAATATCTTGGCCCAATCTACAATAGTGGCATTTGTGGCGGCATCCAATAATGGTAGCCATTCAGATGAAAATTTGTTAATATCTAGCATTCCAAACAGTCTACAGAGCATGGCAGCAGCAAAGCAATATGGGAGGTGAGAGAACCAGTACTATACATACCATGTTTATCTTTCTTCAGTGGTTCGTCCCTCCTCGACCAGTCTTTAGTGGTTTCTGCTAGGTCTTGATTTTCTTTTGCAAATTTCTCCATAAACTACTTGTTATAAGTTTCCTGTGGCTCTGGTAAATGATACATGAGCTTTAAATCCTGTGCAGCGAATGAGCCGATGAGTCCTTGACCCTGAGTTTTAAACTGTTTGTTTCTTATATCAACATTGTCCAGTATCCAGTTCACCATGTCCGTGTATGGGAGAATTTTGGGCCTTGCTGCTATCCAGTGCAAGAATGAGCAAGCTAGCTCTGTGATGGATGCCTCAGAAGAACTATGTGAGTCTGCAGTAGCAGTAACTTCCGTTACTCTGGGATTCTCCTCTTCAAGTAGATTATACATGCCTTCCCACGTAGCAATTCCTGCGTCTCTGTTACAGGCCGTGTCTGTATACAAGGGTGCCATTTCCTTTTCTTTAGAGCTCGGAGCTTTGCTTTTCTTTCCCATAATATCCTGCATATTGCTTTGTATCGTTTTCTGTTCTTCGTTCCTGCAATTCACAAGTGAAGTGAAAATAATGGTAAGGTAGGGTGATGGGAAAATTTTAAAGGCCGAAGACACATCAAATATACCACCTTACGTGAGATGATTTTTCGATAAGTAAGAAACTATATTCCATTAATAACTCGCTGTTGGACACCTAATCCTAAGTGGGTTAGTGTGGAAGTCGAATGGACAAAAGGAGTCCAAGAGACCTTGGGATCTGAAACCCAAGAGTCACAACATTGTATTATAAATGTACATCTCCTGTTAATAAAAAATGTACTGAATGATTTATCTTTCATATCTTTTGTGCTGTCCATGTGTGTTTAACATGGTATCGGAGCCGCTTGTTTTTCTGTGGCCTTTTATGTGCATGTCAGTCCTGCACCTCTGCCCATAATCCTGTGTCTGAGCTGCCTTGAATAGCGCTGATGTGGTCTTCATTATCTCTATCCATAAGCGTTTCACGCTGCTCTCTGCATACACAGCGCTGCTCCTCTGCCCTGCTCTGACATATAATACGTTGCTGTTGCCTGAAGCCTGCTCCATGCAGATGGTGTCAGTATACGTTTTATTCTCTGAATAGACCGCCCTCCAACCGTTATGCTTGGTAAATATCGCTAGCTGGCCTCCCTTCATACATTGCAGCTCTTTCCACGCTGATCACCAAACCTATACTGCTGCTCTTCCATAACTGTCACCACACTGTTGTATCAGCGCTCCATTGCCAGACCTATTGCACGCCAGCCGGCCTCCCTTTCGGATGTTGTCCTGCTACGACCCTAAGCAGCATCGAAAATGCCATTTCTGAATTCATCCCAGGTGATTGTGTGAGAAGTTTGAAAGCTTGCCAAACGAGTAGCATGCCACTCATTCCGTCTTCGATTTCCTCCGGCCCACCAGCAGTGGCCATTTTGGCCCTCTGCATGGCTTTGTACGCCTGATTTTTTCCCCATTCTACTACGCAATGACCTTCAAGTTGAAAAAGATGCAGTTGGGTGTAAGGTGATTCGATCACGAGATCCCTGATATACGAAATTAAGCACACTTCAACCTTCGACACAGAGATTTTCGATCCAGTTACCCTCCATTTCTGAGGAATTTTATTTCAAATGGAACCGAAAAAATGCGAATATCTCACGTAGCCTAGGGAAAGCTTCAAATTCGAAGTCCGTGAGTCTCTCAAATCTGATATTGCAGTCAGTTTCTGAGAAATCAATGACCCTTCCTCTTCCTCTTGCGGGTTCGAGTTCGATCCTGGCCTTCGTTATGATACCAAACTGGCCTAAACCACCGAGCACTCGTAGCCACTGCCTGGGCTATTGGGCTTGTTATAACACATCCCGGATGAATTAACACTAGCCTTTTTTTCTCAAGGTCGTGACTTATTTATTGAATAGTGAGTGTGTGGTGCACTGAACCGTCGTTCACATGATGCATTGAATCGATATATATTGTAATTATCTTTGCACGTTGTGGTGTGTTTTGGTCTCCATCATACACTTTTTGCTTGCGTTGAATAATTGTGAAGGCAGTAAACATGAGTTTGGTATGAGAAAAAAAAAAGGGCTCTCTCCTTCTGCGTCGACATTGAACACCATATCTGTAATCTACATCTGATGAATTACTGCAGATAGATTTTGCTGAAAGTATTTTCTTCATCTTGGCATACCTCTGCCGTCGAACCCCTTGCTCTACACTTCGCACATTGGCCACTGTTTCTACCGTTTCCGTTGTTTCGTCGCTCTCTGTCGTGTTTACTTCCGCTTGCGGCTGGGGCTTTTTTATTTCTGAACAAGCCATCGAAGCACCAACGCTCCTCTCTTGTGGCTTGCTCTCATTGTGGCATTGAGCCAGTGGGTCCTGATGCACGTATTCCAATACATGTGTTTGTTACTTTAACTCAGGGTGTGAACTTCTCATCCAGAAAAAGAGCTGGTTTTGGGAATTATCAATCTAGTCATGACACATCAATGTTTTATATTGGAATGCGCATACTAAAAACATGTGGAACACGGGCAGGATATAATATATTTCTGTATGAGACAGTAGGTGGAACAGATTATGTAAACTCACCAGAACCGCTTCTTTCCAGAAATTCGGTATTAGTTCGGACGGATAATCGATTCCTGAGCCAGAGTTGCGACTGTATATGGTACATTATTTTGTGTTTTCACTGTTACAAAGAGGAAGTGTTCGCCCGCAGAGTCTACATGGTAGATGCAAAATCTCCTCAAAAGATTGTTGTAGAGGAGATTCCAGATATTCTCTTGATCCTGTTATGCGGGTAGTCTGAAGAATTCTTTGGTTTGAAACTGCTTGATATTTATTGTAGAAACTTGAAATATATGTTATAGATTTGCAATCAAGGATTGCAATTATGCATACAATGATGATGAAGATTGAAGGTGTAATATCAAGTCTATGGTGACTGAAATGGAATGAAATTCTTTATGTTCTTGACTTCAAGCTTTGAGCAGACCCAAAGCAATTCACACTGGTCTTCCTATTTGAAGGGGTTTTGAAATTCAAGTTTGGCAGCTGAAATACATAGATATTCAAGTTATAAGACAAGTGTTATGACTTCTGAAAATGTTTGGGTTGTCGTATATTGATCTAGATTTTTGAAGAACCAGGTTCTCTACTTCCCAGCTACTTCTTTATTACAATTTGTTGGCTAAGATGCTTTTTCTGTGTAATTTTGCGCAGAATATGTTCATGAATATATATATATATCATATGGTATGAAATTGCATTGTATATGGAAGTATATTGAGAAGCTACATACTTGAAGATTTTTTGAAGACAAAGTGGTACACCAATCAATTATTTTGCAGTGATATTATTGTGAAATGGATAGAATGGGTGTTGTATTAGAATTACTGAACACTCTAATACATTCTCCCACGGACAATACAATTATGATTGATAAATCCATTGTCGCAAACATTCAAATATGTTTGAAAAATGTACAAGAAAATATTGAGTTTTTGCAGCTGGAAACAAAGCTATAGCAGGAAGAATTACAGCAGTGGAGTCATCATTCTGAACCTGTTTCTGTTCAGAATAATGAAGCAGACTCCCATAAACATCAAGTCAATATTGTTCAAGTTCATTCAGATTCAGTACCCAGTAAAGAAGCAGTTGTACATGCAGATGCAGAAACTCATTCTGCACTTCCCAAGCCCATCATCAGACCTTGGGAATAGCTTGTCCACAACAAGCACAAAACTGGTCTTGGATATGACAAGGACTTGTCCTTTCATATTCCAGACTACTCAAAGCCCATTCAGTTTCAGAGTGTTGGATTCATTCATGATAGTTCACTTGCTCCTCATGACAGTTCACCTGCTCCTTATGATAGTTCAGTTTCAGCTATTCCAGATTCTACTCCTCTTCCACCGCAGTAACAACAACAACAGATTGTAAAATGCCAACACTGTGACCGAGTTGGCCATTTGAAAGATCACTGTTTTGATCTTCATCCATGTAAGCACTGTCATAAAACCAGTCATTCTTCACACAGATGCTTCAGAAACAAACGTCCTGCAAGAACAAAGATTCATCTTGGATGGATTGCTTCTTGGCAATGGGCATCAACAGCCAAGAAGATATTCCAAACCCATGTTAGAACTTGTTCTAGAGTATTGAACAGTCTTGCAGTTGAGTTTTCTCCATCTTCTCACCTTGTACCTGACAGGGGGGGAAATGATGGTCATCTACAAGCTTCAAAGTCACATCAAGCGAGCATGAGCCACAACCTGCCACACCAGTTTCAGAGTTGTAGCCAGAGACAAAGATGCCCGTGAACAAAATTGAGAACACTTCCTCTAGCAGAAGACACCAGCTTCTTGCCAGTTTTGGAAGAGTTCCAGGAATTGCATCAAGCATTCCAGAGTTTTGGTCATCCTTAAACCATCACAGATTGAGAACACTTCCTCTAGCAGAAGACTCCAGCTTCTTGCCAGTTTTGGAAGAGTTCTAGGAATTGCATTAAGCATTCCAGAGTTGTTGGTCATCCTTAAACCATCACAGATTGAGAACACTTCCTCTAGCAGAAAACTTCAGTTTCTTGCCAGTTTTGGAAGAGTTCCGGGAACTGCACTAAGCGTTCCAGTGTTGGTGGTCATCCTTAAACCACCGCCCTTTATACCAACATTTGCAAGAGCACATTCAGCCTAGTGTTGCCATGCATTTTTTGCACATTTTGTATTACAGCTCTCTTCTTGGACTCATACATAACCCTTCGGATTAAGGGGGGGAATGTTGGACACCTAATCCTAAGTGGGTTAGTGTGGAAGTCGAATGGACAAAAGGAGTCCAAAAGACCTTGGGATCTGAAACCCAAGAGTCACAACACTGCATTATAAATGTACATCTCCTGTTAATAAAAAATGTACTGAATGATTTATCTTTCATATCTTTTGTGCTGTCCATGTGTGTTTAACACTCGCAACTAACTCATTTATTAGCATTAAAGCGCATAACCAGGTGTTAGTTTATGGAAAATACTTTTTTTTTTTAATAACGAGCCCGAAAGGTCTACGATGAAGCGATTTTGCGATTTGCTTCGCAATATCGCAGATCGCAATATCGTGGAATCACATCGTCGCAGAATCGTAACATCGCAGAGTTGATCACTCGTGACATCGCATTATCGCATTGTCGTTGTATTGCGAAATCGCAATATCGCAATATCGCAGATCGCAGGAACGTAATATATGACAATCTTTGTTAACCTGTTTTCTGCGAAATGCGATTTGCGATCGGCGTCATCGCATATCGACAAATTAAAGTGTTTCAATGTAAATTGTGCTTGATGTATGTGATGCGATATTTGTTTATTATCGCATATCGCGATCTCGCAATGTTGGAATTCGGCTTGTAAGGTGGTATCCTATCATCTTTTTGTGATGCGATATTTCCTAAGGAAAGATTTTGTCTTACCTTATCATAAAACTTAGATTTTTTAGATTTTGCAAGGGATTTTCCTAAGTTTATGTTGGTAAGCTTTTATTCGAAAAGGAAATTTAAGCACTAATTGATTTTTAAATTTTTAGCTAAGGGTCCCGACTTATTTAGTATTAGGAATAACACTAAATAAGAAGGGGGGTTGTTGCTGGCCACAACAATTGGTGATTCAATTGGGAGAACCAGTTATCTCTGCTGTTCTTTTGAATTTTCAAAACTTCCAAAATAGAAAATTTTCCAGAAAATTGAACTTTACTATAGAAAGACTAAGTACATTATGCTTTTGCCAATCAATGATATTTCGTTTTTTCTTTTTCCCAACTTTGATTATTTACTCCCTCAAGCCAGTCCTTGTATCTACATCAATCCTTACTTGGTTTATAAAGATAAAAACAAAGTCTTCTCTGTAAATCAGTTTTAAATATGCTCATTTGTCGTAGGTAGAGCCTCTGCTGCCAGCAAGCGTTTATAGCTTCGACAGGGTTACCTATTATCCAGCAATGATCTTGTATCCTACTTAGAGAAATTTACAACTTTTCAAAGAAAAATCCATTTCCACACTTTTTGCTTTCATTTTCTTTTTATTCTTAAAGAACAATGTCTTGGTTTGGTAGCCAATTCATGACACAGTCATTCACTGATTTATAACTTTGTTGAACAAGCTGGCTCGTGATGAGACCCCTTGTCTTTTGATTTTAACAATCTTGAGTCATTGCCCTGTTGTGGTATGCAGTATTTGGCAAAGTCAGCAAGCTATAACATCTATGATCATGATAAGTCGGCTCGTGATGAGACCTCTTACTCTTTAAGTTAAAGTGTATCTTTGGATCATTCTCTGAATATTGTAGTTTCCTAGGTGGGGAGGAAGTCATTGTTTCCTTAAGACAGCTCTGGACGACAATGATAGAGTTTTTTGGAAAGAGCCTTTCTACATAGAATCTCCATTTTTTTATTGATACCTTTCATTGGACTAAAATAAAACAATTTCTAACTAAAGGTGTTTTTGTCAAAGTTTATACAGTTGAAACTAGTATCATTTCTAGGTCTAGAGTTTTTAACTGTATCTTTCAATAGTAATGATCAAATTTTTAGAAAGAATTCTATTTATACAAGTGAAAAAACAAAATCTAGAAGAGAATTTGTGTCTTTTTCGTGAATCTCAAATGTAACCATATACAACCGGTTTTATTATGGAAAAGAAAAACAATTACTTCTACAAAAATAGAAGAATGATCTTCTATGGAAAATATTTTTTAAGGATCTGACCATTAATAGGTAAAGAATCTCTTTTCCCTGTTAAATCTTGTAACATGAAAGTAGACGGACCTATGACTTCTATGATTTAAAAAGAACCAAGCCACATTCTTTGAAATTTTGTATGTTTCCCTTTTTCCTCATGAGCCTTGTCCCATTTTAAAACTAGATCTCCCATCTGAAAATCTTTTTTGGATATCATATTGGAATCAAAAGAGGCTTTCACCAATGCTTGATGATGAGTGTGAGTAATCTTAGCCCGTTCTCGTTGTTCTTCTAACTTAATTAATTCAAGGCTAAAGAGGGAATTGCCAGATGTGTTGGAAGAACCACTTCTTTCCCATAAACTAAATTAAAGGGAGAAGTGCCGATAGAGGCTTTCTGCATTATTCAATCTGCCCATAAAGCATATATTAAAGACTTATGCCAATTTTTATGATTTTGGTCAATGGTTCGCTTAATGATTCTGATTAATTTCTTATTTGTAGATTTAGCTAACCCATTCCCTTGTGGGTAATAATTGGCAGAGTATTTAATCTTGAAACCCCTTTTGAGTGCAAATTTAGTCATTGCATTACCAGAAAAATATGATGCATTATCAAACATTAAAGCGGAAGGTAACCCAAACCTGGTGATTATGAACTGATCTATGAATTCGATGATATTTTCAGCATTAGCTATCTTGAGTGGAACTACTTCTACCCATTTAGTAAAGTAATCTGTCGATGTAAGGATATATCTATGCTGTTTAGAAGAGTGAGGAACGATCTCACCTATTATGTACAATCCCCACTGATCGAAAGGTTGTTCAATAGTAACCGGTTGCAGTGGCAAGGATGGTTTCTTTTGTCTCCCAGCAGTGGTTTGACAGACTTGACATTTCCTTACGTAGTTATGTGCGTCTTTGAATAATGTGGGCCAGTAATAGCATGCGCGCAAAATTTTATGAGAAGTAGCGTCTCCAGCGTAGTATCTGCCTGCTGGCCCATCGTGGAGTTCCTGCAAAACTTTTTTAGCTTCAGCTTTCTCAAGACATCTAAGGAGAATAGAATCATAATTTATTCTAAAAAGAACGTCATTCACGAGTTCATATTGTTTGGCTTTTAAACTTAGAGCTCTTTTCTTGGTGTGATCGAGGTTTGAAGGAGCATATCCATTCTTTAGATAATAAATAATATCAGCGTATAATGACTCAACATCGTTTAGGCTTACCTCGTACACTTGTACCTCTACAGATGGATTTTTTGACATTAGTGATGCTCCGGCCAGCATTTTGCAAAAGCCTTGACCTTTTAAAATACTTGCTGATTTGATTTCTACATCATATTCCTGTAAGGCAGTAACCCAATTGGCCCTTTTCTCACCCACATCCTTCTGTACTAGAAGATTTCCTACCACTGGAAATGGTACTATGATCTTGGTATGTGTTTTGAGTAAAAAATATTTGAAATATTTAATTGCTTTGAAAACAGCATAAGCTTGTTTCTCCACATCTAAATAATTCAATTCAGCTCCTTGTAAATTGGAACTGAAAAAAGCAATTGGGGCTTCCGCCTTTTCTTGATTTGCTTGAGTGAGTATAGCAGCATATGATCTATCCGAGGCAAATGTATACAATATAAAAGGATCGGAAAAATTTGGAGTTGCTAAAGATGGAGCATTGATAATTGCTTGTTTGATCAGATTGAATGCCTCATGTTCGTCTTGGCCCCATTTAAAATTTGCGTTCTTTTTAATCATTGCTTGTAAAGGAGATACGATTCTTGAAAAGTTTGGAACAAATATCTTTACAAAGTTAATCTGGCCAAGGAAAGATTGCATGGCTTTCTTGTTGTGAGGTAGGGGTACTGCGGAAATTTCCTTGATTCTGTCAGGATCTATGTGAATTCCAAATTTTGACACTATGAATCCTAGAAGTTTTCCTTCACTTAATGCGAAAAAGGATTTTTTCGGGTTAAGTGAAATCCCATACCTTAAACAACGTTGGAAGATTTGTTTTAAATCTCTGAGATGGTTGTTTCATTTCTTGGAGTAAACAGTTATATCATCCAAATAGATTACCACTGATTTATTAACTAACCCCTTGAATGCGATGTCCATGGCTCTCTAAAATGTGGCACCCGTGTTAATCAAACCAAATGGCATCTTTTGATATGCATAGGTGCCCCATTTAGTTATGAATGTAGTTTCTAATTGATCGTCGGGATGTACCAACACTTGATTGTATCCTGAGAATCCATCCAAGAATGACATTAATTCTGAACCCGCAACTGCCTGCAGTATTTGTTCCATGGGGGGCAAAGGAAAATTATCCTTTTGGCAGGCCTTGTTAAGGTTTCGAAAGTCAATGCAGATTCTAATATCTCCGTTTTTCTTTCTAACAGGTACCATATTGGAGACCCATTTAGAATTTCTAACAGGAAAGATTATTTTGGCTTTCAATAACTTATTGAGTTCAGTTTTAATCAGATTTTCTAAATTTGGATGGATCTTTCTCAACTTTTGTTGGACAGGTTTTTCATTATCGATCATTGGGATAGTATGTTGGATGATGGAGGTGTCGTATGTTTTGAGTTCATCGTAATTCCAAGAAAAGACACTTTTGTATTGTTTCAAGAGACGGATATACGCTAATTTTTCTTCAGAGGCTAGGCCAAGGCCTAGGTTGATATTCTGCGGTTTGGCATTAGTTCCTAGATTTACTAATTCATATTCAAAGTTGAACTTTGGAGTTTTGAATTGGTATATCTTTTGAATCAATCTTTCAAATCATAAAGGCCTTCTAATTTGACTACTGATTTAGGTATAGCATTGTTAGTATTATCCTGTTGCAATTGTTGGTCATGTTGGTCTTCGTCAATTATTTGATTGTTGTGGGATCCTTCAAATATGAGGAAACTCACGATATCAGGATCGTCATTGAAAATCCTCCAATTGGTAATGTTATCAGGAATAGATGGTCTAAAAATTAGCTCAATTGAAAATCGGTCAGGGCTAAAATCTTTTGAAGGAATGAGCTTGGAAGCTACGTTGGCTAAGAGGTCTGCGCTAGCATTCTGGACTCTGGGAATTGATGAAATATTAAATGCTATGAAGTGTTCAGTCAGATCTTGAACTAAAGATTGGTAATGCTTTAAATGACCTGATAAACAGTGTATAGTATTACGTACCTGTCTGATTACGATTTCAGAATCTTCGAAAACTTGCAGGTATTTGACGTCTAATCTGATTGCTTTGTATAACCCTTGGATTAGAGCCTCGTATTCTGCGGTATTGTTGGTGCACTCAAATTCGAGTCTGCAAGTTAGCATGGTTTTATCTCCCTCTAGGCTTACTAACACGCATCCTGCTCCTGCTCCTTCGTTAGACTTAGAACCATCAAAAAATAGTTTCCAAAACAAAGATTTATTTACAGGACTATCTATAAAATTAATGCATTTAGAACTATCTATTTGAGAGAAATTTTCTACTTGAGATAAAACAGAATGTTCTAAGTAAGGTGAAATATGAGCATTAAAATTTCCTAGGAAAGAATCTACTGAATAGTTTCCAATGATGTTAGAATTATATGCTACTGGTTCATTTTCTCCCTCGAGTTCTATTACTATGTATTTCTGATGTTTTTCCCGTTCAACTTTTATCTGATTTGGTTTACCATTGTAAGGGAGCCACATGTGCGACCAGTCAGTTGCAAAGTATCCATGAAGTTTTTCTGACCAATCTCTGCTAAGAATTAAGCCATAAAATTCCGGAATATCAGCAACTAAAATGTCAATAACTTGACATACCTTTGGGTTGGATGACAGCCTTATGGTAACCTGATTTAATTCGCCAATCACTTCGACTTGCGATCGATCTAGCTGAACTATGCGCACAGCGGATTTCTGTGGTTGAACGTTCAATTTTGCACATATTGATCTTGGTAAAATATTCGATGAAGCTCCAGAATCCACTAAGCAATTATGCACGTTTTTATTGAAAATTTCATAAGGAGAAATGGGGGAGTATGCGATCTCGATCTTCCTCCAATTAATGCGATATCGTTTGGATCAAATTTATTAATCGCATTAGTTGGAGGCCTTCCCATATCATGGGAAGCTTAAGAGATTACAGTAGCTGGTAAAGGTGCAACTGGTACAGCATGTAATTCTTTCAAAAGTACTTTTTGCTGGTGTTTTAACTTGCTCAATTCAAAAAGAGTAATATTTTCCCTAGTCTTTTTCATGTCTTCTATGATATTATACTCCATTTCATCTAAAACGATTAGCGTTTTAGATGGAGTTGATGTGTCTGTTTGGACTGGGCTGGTTTGAGTTGCTTTAGGTGATGTTTTCTTGGCTGCAACTTTATCCTTAGTCATCGAGCTTGCACTCTTTGGCTTAGGTGTAGGTTGAGGAGGATCAAGTTGATTTCTGCTGCGAGTACTAACCGGGAATGCCTCTTGATCCTCTTCATCTGGGAGGATGAAATCCCACATACCTTGTAACTCTACAACTTCTTCTTCATCGGTATGTTCTTCAGTAGCATTTTCCTCTTCTTCTTCTTCTGATTCAGCATTTGTAATAGCGTTAGGGGGTTTGGAATCGGTTGAAGGATTTCTTTTAAAAGACCTGTATGGCTTTTTAGAAGAATTTTCTGCCACTTGTTTCTTAATGTCGACCATCTCGTTAGACATGGTCTTCGAAACTTTTTGTAATCCTTCTAAATCGAATGGATCTTTCGATTGTTTTTTTCTTGGGATCTTCTTTGAAAGAAACCTTCTTACATTTTCATTCCTCTATCGCGTTTTTCTTTTCTAGGGCCATAATACTTTTCTCTACTGCTATTGCTTCTTTCATATTGCTAAGTTTGATGGTAAAGCAACAATGTACCATTCACTTCACACTTCTTCACTAGGCTAAGAAGCAGTAGGAATTTTGTTTAAGATTTTATTGAAACGTAAATTGAAATCTTTGATAGGTTCTCTTGACTCGGCCTTAAGTTTAGACAAGTCATTGATCAGTGTCGTTGTAGACCTGTCATCACTGAACTTGGTCAGGAATTGTTCTCGGAAGATGTTCCAACTAGTAATAGATCCGGATGGTAATGAGAAATACCATGATTCGGTTGTTCCTTACAGAGTATAAGGAAAAAGTCGAACAACAGCATCTTCGTTAACAACTCCTTTGAGATTTACGGATAGGATAAAGTTATTTATATGTTCTTCAACTAGCATGCCTGCCTCAGGATTAAACTTAGGCAGCCATTTTTTAGGATGGGCTGGTAACTGACTCAAGGGTGCAGGCATTAAGACTGCCCCTGGGTTATTCCATGGAGATTGGGACATCGTTGAACTACTAATAGAGGAAAGTGCAGAATATGATCCTTGCGGTTGAGAAGATGAGGATATTACGACTCCAGATGGTTGAGAAGGAGTTGTGGAAGTTCCAGTAGGCTGATGGACAATGATCTGAAGTAGAGGAGTGGATGGTTGACTTCGTGGTGAAGAGGTTGAGATGGATGATGATGATGAAAGAGTCTCGCTATTGGATCCTTTAAGAGACTTTCTTACTCTCTTCCTAGTAGTTAGAGGTAATTCGGTTGGCTAAACACCAAACTTTTCACTTTTTAACCTGGTAAGAGGATGAGCAGGGTTATATTGCGAAGTCACATTGCCTTGAGATTTATCAGATTTTTGAGGAGATATAGAAAATTGCTGAAGTTTGTGAATCAAAGATTCAACTTCAGGAGGTTTAATAGTAGATTGTTCTGAAATGTCAAGGTTTGTAGCAGTGGTTGTTACTCCAGCGACTTCTGACTCTGGATTTAAATGCAATGGAGAAGTCGAGGGAGATGGTGAGGGCGATTTACTCTCAGAATGGTATTTAGACTTAGATTTACTTGCCATTCATAGTTTGAGCCCTCCTTCTAGCGCCAAATATGTCGAAGCACCGAAAATCGGGTCTACAACAAGGGGGATACCCACCCGGTCCGAACCTTGGTTGGCAGCTCCTTTTCCGTTTGGTATGGTGGGTCTGACTGGGGATATGGGACCAGTTTCCCAATTTGTGTATGTGTGTGTGATGGACTGATATTTCTCTTTCTAACAGTTTCTAAATGGAATACTTCTACTCTAACTCTAATCTAATAATATAGAAATTGTATTCTAATAAGCAGAAATATCTAAGTCTATACTAACCTGGGGTGTAATCTTTCTTTTATGCGATCTAAAATTATTCCAAATAACAACTGGTAATAAAGATCATTCAACTGTTATGAGAAAAGAATTCAATAAATATGAACCACTTCGTATAAAAAGTTAGACGAAACAGTTGTGAAAAACATATCACATAATAAGCTATTCATACATTAAGCATAAATAAATAGCTATCACTGTACAAAAGTGCCAAGTGATAACTCAGGCATTCATACATCAATATATAAACAACTGAACATGAAAATCACTTTAACACAAAAGGCAGAAATAGTTAAGAGATAGAAATATCATTTATAACTAGTTCTACTCATGAGCTTCAAGTGATAACGATTTATCTCTTCTTGATCTAACATCGACTAAGAGTACAAAAGTGCAACATCAGTAGCAGATATTAAATGCAAATATCAATAAATCATGTTCCATTCATTCATCAAAACCTCCTCAGAGGATGCAGAAGTGCATGCTCTGGGGATAAGTTTTTGACAAATTTTAGGACCCTTCTCTAAATGCATGAGAAGGGTTTAAATACTACTAACTAAATCTAAAAATAAATTATTACAAAAATATAAGATGTGGTTTAAATGACCATCCTCATTTCAGGCAAAATAAAACAAAATTAAAACTAAAATTAAATCTAAACTTAAAACTACTTCTGTATCTGCTCCTTGAAATCACATGCATTCAGCATCTGTTTGAGAAGAGTCGACTGGCCGACTTCTGATTTTAGTTGAGCTGAGAAAATAGAATCGGCGAGAGCTAGCGCCATCTTCTCGGCAGAATTGATGATGCACTTGAGAGTCATCCATTGGCTATGTGGCTTTACTAAGTATGCCCAGTAATAATCCTAGTTCAACTTGGTTAACCCTTAGATTGCTTGCGCCTTTTCTTCAGCTTTCTGCCTCCAATCTGTCTGTAATTGTTGTACGTTAGGTAAATGCCCTAGAGTGGTTTCTGCGATCAAATTTTCCCTTGTGCAAATTTTCATTTACACAATCAATAATATTGTTTGCTGCCATGGCTGCTCCTTCTGCTGCTTGCTCTACCTCCCTGATTTGCTCATCCCATTTGTTAAAGAGCATTTCTTTGTGATTTTCATTTATCCTTGGTGCACCTGCTCTTTTTCCCTCGTTTGTTTCTTGCCAAGCCAAATATTCAGTAACTCGTTTATCAACTAAATCATAATCACTTTTTAAATCTACAACTTGATTAGTGGTTTTATCACTTATTTCACAATAATAGTTCCACTGCGATATTTTTTGGCCCAATGCTTCCTGCTGCTGTAGTAATTGTTCATTCAAGGAAATGGATTCTGTGATGAATTTTGTAAGTTTAAGATTGTCCTTGTGCATTTCCTATAAATCCTGTAACTGCTTTCCTTTCTCATCCAAACTTTTCTGGTAGCCTATCTGCATTTCTTGGAAGTCCTACTATAATCATTCAAGTTGTTTCTATGCTTCATTGTTGGCATTGGCTTGTTGCAACTGTTGTTGAAAAACTTGTATCTGGTCTTCCTTTTCTTTTAGCAGTTGTTGTACCTCAGATGCTTTATCAATAGTTGCAGAGGCATACGCTCCTGCGATCTGAGATAGTTTGGTGAGATTCTCAGTGTGATTTCTAGTGGGATCTTGCCACAGGACGTCTAATTGTTCTGCGTCATGAGAGATCACGTTTTCTAATTTCCTTTTCTTCCTCTGTCTTCTCACTACTACTTTGTGCTCTGGGCTATAAAATATATCAAGAGGAGGAATTTATTCTATTTTGAGCATAAGCTCAGAGGATGGGGCAATAGGAATATGCTCCATATCTGAGACATTGCTAACTGTTCATGTGACTACTTCTTTTGTTGCCTGTGCATTGCTCACAGGTGTCTTTATGGTTTGTCCTTCAAGATTGATCAAGTCATTGAAGGTTTCCCATTCTTTATCTAGTTCAGTTGTGACTGATGATGGCTGAATGATGAGAGGGCGCGGATCTCTTTGCGGAGAGGTAAAAACTTGTTGCTGTATAAGTTTCGTTGACTAGGTAGTGTCCTTTACTGACCCATTGCTCCTATTCTGTTCACTTTCAGATCTTTTAGAATGTTCAGAGGTTTCTTTTCCAGACTTGGATTTAGATCCGTTTGTGTCTGAACTTCTGCTAAGACTAACACTTGGAGTTGGTTCCCTTACTGGTTCTAGGCGTAGTTTTTCCAAAGGAATACTGGTTAACCTTCTTTCCCTGTATATTTTGAACTGTTGAAATTCTTCTGGAGAGAATTGCATTTGGGCTACATGCAGAATTTCTTCAAGTGTGCTTTTCTGTTGGCATATGTCATCGAATGAATCATGCTCTCCAAAAAACACCCTTATCTTGACTGCAGTAGTGAAATTCTTAGCAACATCATGGGGGTCGAATGGTCTTCCTGAAAATTTGAATAACTGTAAACATGTTATATTTTTTACTTCTGTGAATGCGTGGCCGACATCAAATAGCAAAAAGGCCCCACAGGCTACAGGAAACTATGGCCAGATAGCCTTCTTTTTGTCTTTCAAATCTTTAGTCAAACCTCCTTCTCCGCAGGTTTGATAAGAAATTTCTCGAGCCAAGAGTTTATCAGGGACATACAAAGGTAGGACGTGAGGGGAAGCAGAACTTCCAAATACCCTGACATAAGTAAACAATTCCTCCCTGAACCATCTCGCGACGGGGAGTATGTCTACCTCTACTTCAGGAGAGCATCTTGGAGCATCTTTATCGAACAACATTATGTACAAAGGCAACATAATTCCATGACAAATCTGGTAGAAGTGTGGAGCGAACTTAGAGTCCCACAATTCTTTATGATAGACATGAATGGGTAAGGGGTCTTGAGTTGTCCATTTCCAACCCATCACAGGAAATTTAGACACATAACATATTGCATCCATTACATACGCAGATAGGTAAAAAGGGGGATAGATTCTCTGAGAAACAGTTCTTTTAGACCGGTAATTTACAATGGCCATTACTAGGTTATCACACAATATCTTGGCCCAATCTACAATAGTGGAATTTGTGGCGACATCCAATAATGGTGGCCATTCAGAAAATTTGTTAATATCTGGCATTCCAAACAGTCTACAGAGCATGGCAACAGCAAAGCAATATGGGGAGGTGAGAGAACCAATACTATATATACCATGTTTATCTTTCTTCAACAGTTCGTCCCTCCTTGACCAATCTTTAGTGGTTTCTGCCAGGTCCTGATTTCCTTTTGCAAATTGATCCATAAACTGCTTCTTATGAGTTGCCTGTGGCTCTGGTAAATGATACATGAGCTTTAAATCCTATGCAGCGAATGAGCCAATGAGTCCTTGACCCTGAGTTTTAAATTGTCTGTTTCTGATATCAACGCTATCCAATATCCACTTCACCATGTCTGTGTATGGGAGAATTTTGGGCCTTGCTGCTATCTGGTGCAAGAATGAGCAATCTAGCTTTGTGATGGATGCCTCAGAAGAACTATGTGAGTCCACAGTAGCAGTAACTTCCATTACTCTGGGATTCTCCTCTTCAAGAAAATTATACATGCCTTCCCACGTAGCAATTCCTGTGTCTCTGTTATAGGCCGTGTCTGTATACAAGGGCACCATTTATTTTTCTTCAGAGCTCGGAGCTTTGCTTTTCTTTCCCATAATATCCTGCATATTGCTTTGTATCGTTTTCTGTTCTCCGTTCCTGCAATTCACAAGTGAAGTGAAAATAATGGTAAGGTAGGGTGATGGGAAAGTTTTAAAGGCCAAAGACACATCAAATATACCACCTTACGTGAGATGATTTTTCGATAAGTACGAAACCATATTCCATTAATAACTGGCAACTAACTCATTTATTAGCATTAAAGCACATAACCAAGTGTCAGTTTATGGAAAATACTTTTTTTTGAATAACGAGCCCGAAAGATCTGCGATGAAGCGATTTTGCGATTTGCTTCGCAATATCGCAAATCGCAATATCGTGGAATCACATCGTCACAGAATCGTAACATCGCAAATTTGATCGCTCGTGACATCGCATTATCGCATTGTCACGGTATCGCGAAATCGCAATATCGCAATATCGCAGATCACATGAACGTAATATATGACAATCTTTGTTAACCTGTTTTCTGCAAAATGCGATTTGTGATCGGCGTCATCGCCTATCGGCAAATTAAAGTGTTTCAATGTAAATTGTGCTTGATGTATGTGATGCAATATTTGTTTATTATCGCGTATCACGATCTCGCAATGTTGGAATTCGGCTTGTAAGGTGGTATCTTGTCATCTTTTTGCGATGCAATATTTCCTAAGGAAAGATTTTGTCTTACCTTATCATAAAACTTAGATTTTTTAGATTTTTCAAGGGAGTTTCCTAAGTTTATGTTGGTAAGCTTTTATTCGAAAAGGAAATTTAAGCAGTAATTGATTTTTAAATTTTTAGCTAAGGGTCCCCACTTATTTAGTATTAGGAATAACACTAAATAAGAAGGGGGGTTGTTGCTGGCCAGAACTCCTTTATATCTGGTAATTATTTTATGATCATGGTTATGTTGTTGTTTATATATGTATACATGTATGTATGTATGTCATATTTGATAGGGTGATCATGAATCATGATTATTTTATGTTAATGTTTATATGTACATATGTATATATGTATGATGTTGACTCAGGAGGTAATTATTATTTTATGGTGTATGTATGTGTACATGTATCTATGTCACTGTCTGACAGGGTCATCAGGAATCATTATTGTGGAGGAATGATTGCTTATACAGGCAAACAACATGAAGTGGTTCTTGGTCTCGCGAGGAATCAAATGGAAGAGTAGTCATGAAAAATATATGAGGTCAGTGTCATGTGAATATGAATTTATATGCTTGTATTATGCCTATGTTTATGTTATGATAGGTAACGTTGAAGGATACACCAATAGAATGAAAGCAGCATGGTTCGCGGCATGCTAAGACAATCATGGATAGGACACGGGAAGCAAGGTTTCTTGGTAAGGACAATGTGGTTTTGGATGTGTGGTACTACTATTGTGCATACTATATATATGTTGTACATGTTTCATATATGATGTGTGCACATGTGGTGTTGTGTATATATAGTGTGTGTACATGTTGTTTATGTAGTGTTATGTACAAAATGGTACAGATAGTGTTGCATGAATGTTACATATTCAATTTTGGGTATAGATGGTGCTATGTACATGTTGGATATGCGGTGTTGTGTATATATTGTACTGTGCGCATGATGGATATGTGGCGTTGTGTGCATATGGTGCTATGCACATGTTGGATATGAAGTGTTGTGTATAGATGATGCTATTTACATGTTGGATATGCAGTGCTATGTACAAGTGGTGTTGTGTGCATGTGGTAAATTGGTACTATGTACATATGGTGTGGTGTGCATGATTGTACAAGTGGTGCAGTGTGCGCGTGGTGTTGTGTACATGATGTACAAGTGGCATTATGTGCATGTGTTGCTATGTACATGTCGTGCATGTGGCGTTGTGTACATGTGGTGTCACGTACATGTCGTGCATGTGGTACTATGTACATGTGGTATTGTGTACACGTTGTATAGTGGTGTTGTGTACACATTATGCAGGTGGAACCATGTACATGTGATGTTGTGCACACATTGTGTAGGTGCATGTATTGTGTTATGAACTGGGTGTAGGAGTATGAGTTGCAGTGTACATCAGGTATAGGTGTACAAGTTGTGTTGTATACTAGGTGTACATGTATGCGTTTTGTGTTGATGAATGTTGTGTGTGGATGTATGTCTTGTGATGTACATTGTGCACATATACGTACGTACACTGGGTGTAGGTGGATGTGTTGTATGTCAAGTATAGGTATATGTGTTGCATGATGTTGTATGGCATGTTTGGTTGTATGTGTGTGATGCACACTATGCGTATGTGCACCTAGTGGAGGAGAAGGCACTGAGTGTTTGTTGGGTGTGGCAACTTATCTGGTGTGTGTACAGAAAGAACAAAGGCAGAAGTCAGGATCAATGAAGGATAAGTATTGGTATTTTATTTTAGTTTTAGTATGCATGTGATTGGTGATTATGGTCTATGATGATTACATGTGATCTATGATTTTGATTTATGATGGTTACATGTCATTTATGATTTTGATGGTTATGTTTTGAGCTAACTTGATGTGATATTTTTATACATGTTGATTTGGTCAAATATGCTAGTTTGACTTGTTGTGACAGGATGTGAACATGATTGAAAATGTACCTTATTGATGAGCTACCAATGAGGTATGATGTGAATTTAGTTCAATTTATTTCAAATCTAATGGAAGTTGTGTGTTTGGTACAGGAATGCATGAAATGCCCAGTTGGGTTATTGAAATCAACTACAAGAATTAGCAGCAACGATAAAATAAATTGGAACATGCACCAGCATGCTAGTAAAGTATTCAGGAGCAAGGCCATTGTGGGACGCCAGTACCCAATAGTGTCCATTGATTTCCATGAGCATGCTATGACCAGTATGATGGTTTTAAGGCAGGGATATGTCTTGGTTGTTGTATCTTCTAATGCGAGGAAGCATTTCCAAGGGATGGACTGCCCAGGATGGGGTTGCCAACGGAACTTGGAAGGTGAGTGAATACATGGAAGGGGTGACCAGATTCCCGAAGGACTGTGTAGCAGAGAAGGGAAGGTCACAGATGGATTTGTTTTGGTCATTAGCATTTCCAGATGGAATGAAATGCACATTGTGAGTACACCCTGGAACAATGAGCCAGTAACTGTTCGCTGAGAGGAATAGTGGCGCAGGATTATAGCATTAGAAATTGGATGCATATTTGACTTTGCAGTGGATTATGGACTTCCTGGGAAGGAGGTGAATCGTGGTATTACTTTGAGGGCAGAGGTGTGAGTCTCTAGATTCCCTTATTGATTGATACAGGCATCGTATCCTTAATTTTTTGGTTAAGAAAATGTGTATATGTTTATATGTGTGTATCATTGTAAATATCGTAATGAGTTGTGTTATAAAGCTCCAATATGTGGTATGGTTTTTATCTAGTCATGTTGTCATAATGTTTTGCTTTTGAGCAGGTCATTCATTGTAAACACTGCAACGAGTTGTGTTATAAATCTCCATGGGTAGTATGTTTTGTTTTCAGCATTCATGATGGTTATAAGTGTCACTGAACACCGAGGATGGTGTTCCCCCAATGGGGAGGGTTATGTAACAACCCTAGTGAAAATTCCAAGTAAAAATATATAAATACCACAGATGATGGGACACATATTCTAAGTTGAATGGTGGGTAGTGTTATCGGGATAAGTGTCTATTCAGAACGACTCTATCCCACTAAGGTGTGACAGTTACCTTAGAAACAAACAGAGAAAACTACTTTTGTATTCTTCTTTATGAACTATAAACAAAGAGGAATAGGATGAACCAACCTGTGTCTTGTGCTAGTCCTTTGATCCAATCTCTCTCTTCTTTGACAGCTTCCAGCTACCTACTTACTTACTTTCCCAGCTTCACCAAGTTCCTGTAAGATCACAGAAGAAGAAAACTAGACAAAGACATGGATTTATATTCATAAATAGCTTAGGATCAGATTTAAGCTAAACATACAAATGTAACAAGCATCAATGATACACAAGCATGTAGGAGAAACTCAAATAGTTTTATTGATATAACAAGAAGATCCAGGAGGAGTTACAACCGATGATTCCTGATCCAGAATCAACCTCCTAGCAAAGAAGCCCCTCTTCACCTCCAAAAAAGCATAAATCACCCAATACTCTGATATCTATCTCAAAACCAACAGCAATTCTCTGCAATGTACAATATTCCAGCCTCTGGATCTCTTGGATGAGGGATCCATATATAGATGTATGCAAGGAGGATGAGTCAGCTCATGAATTGATTAGTGGCTTCTCTCTGTCAGTTCTTGCTTCCACTTGGATACTTAGAGCCTCTTACTCATCCCTGGTCGAATTCAGTGAGGCAAGTGTCATTGGAGAAGATTCTGGAAGCTTCCATTGTCTCTCCACCTCGTGGAATGACTCTGCCACTTGTCATTTCCCGCTCAACGCACCCTGGTAGTGCATTTAGGTGCGTTGCAACGCACCTAGCTAGTGGACTTAGGTGCTTTGCAACGCACTTGGCTAGTGGAGCAGCTGAAATGATCCTGATTTGACTAGTTCTGAGCAGTTTCTGGTGGAGAACTTCTGGGAGAAGCTGTAATTTTTTGACCTTGTTCCTTTAGGAGTTAGAACAACACTTTTAGGGACTTAGGAGCCCTTGTTTTATGGACATTTCATGCTTAGAGCTGTAAGGCACAAAAATGTCTATAACAGTTGCCCCCTAAAGTATGAGGCCGTTTATCGGGTGAAATGCTTTATTAGGAGGATCCAAAGTTCTTTCAATGCTGGGAGGAGACCTGTAATAAGATACAATACAATACATTATCTTCATTCTGTTTTCATGATCTAGCTAAGGCGGGCATTCCCATGCTCAGCTTTATAAATTCATTTTCATGTACATATGACAGACAATCATCTGATGGTAGACTGATGATTCTGATAGAGCCATCATCCTTTTGGTAGGATGATTATCTGTGCTGCAATGCTGTACATTTCAATGTCTTTATTTTCCTGAATATATATCGCAGCCCGGATGGATGAAACTAGATCCGGGGTCTTCAATCTCGTCCGATCTTCACTCGAAGTACAAGTCGATCCATGTGAGAAATGTTTTGAAGTCGAACATGGAAAGACATCGCTTGATTACCAGTCAATGATGTGAACTGTTAACAAGCGTGAGAGGAATCACCGATAATGATAATGACCCTCAAGGTACTGCAGTACAATTCACGTGGTGTGAATAAAGGACTTAGCGTCGAACACCACGTAAAATCTTTCGGTCGAAGGTCATTGATGTATACCTGTCGACGGAAGTGAGAAACTTGCCATTGAGGCATGCAAGCTTCAAAGTACTGAATGGGGTGTTCCTAGATCAACTTCTTGGATAATGAGTTGATGTCGACAAGAAGCGATCCGTCAAAGGAGGGCCTTAATGAATCCCACATCAATGACACGGAACGGAGCAAATGATTTTTATGGAGGTGAAAACGATCTCATGATATATGGTTCAGGGTGGCGGTCATGAAAGAATGAAGTATGATGTATGGTAGTGGATGGGACACAGGTGAATTCTCTGGATGAATTCTCTTGAACATGTCGGCGACACTTATGTGATGGATTGGTAGCATTTACCCCAAATGTGGATGGTATTGTGAGACCATGGCGATGTGACCGGTGAATGAAACAACCCAACCCGACTCAGGCACGGAGTGGAAGTGTCATGTTCAAGAGCGACTTGCTACCAATAAAGTTTCTTTGAGTTTTCTTCCCAATTTTTCCCCAGTCATTGCTGACCAGTACCTCTTTATTTTTGTCAAGCTTGAGGAGGATAACATATGCTTGTTCTATAATTTGCCCTTCGGGCAAACCCATCACTATGTTTTAACGAGCCTAGCGATAGTGAAACTCGTTCTCGTCTAAAGACAAGTTTGTCGCTATTAATCTTTTTAACGAGTCTAACGACAAAGATAACTCGGTCCTTTTCATTTTTAGAGAGTCTGAAAAGGTACGTAAAGGTAACTCTGAAATTCCTTTTTCGTCATCTAATCCCTTAAGTCCGAAAAAGTATAAAACAATACAGAAGGGATGAATTTTCGATCGTTTTAATGAGCCGAACAAAACAAGCGCTCGATCTTTTTGTGCAATAATCCCTCAGGTCCAAAAAGATTAAAATATAGAGGAGGGATAGCACTTCCGGTCGCTTTAACGAGCTGGAAGGCCAAAACTCGGCAATCTTTTCATATTTTACGAGTCAGTTGAAAAGAGCTTAAAGAAGACTCGTCTTTTGAGGAACAAGTGATAAAATGGGTAGCAGCTGATTCCACGTAAGGTTTGGAATTTTCCAATCACGGCAGTGTCACAAGGATGGCTAGTGAAATCACTCTTCGCAGCTGTTCCTCAAAATGGGTAAACAATCAAATGGAGGTGAATGATCGGCCAATGGAAAAGTGGAGGTGATGGTGCAAACACGACCAAGGCTTTAATGGCTGAAATGTTTCATTCATGGTGGTTATTTACCGGTGGATAGTTCATTTTTTAACGAGCTTAAATGCGGGTGGAAACATTTGCTCATGTCTTATGTTTATTTTTTAACGAGCTTGAACTATGTGCTAAAACTGCTCGATTAGATGGTCTTGTTTTGATTTTTACCATAGATAGTTGTGTCCTTCCAAAGATCGTACTGTATTTTCAATTGCTTCATCAAACTAGTTAGAAATGAATAATATTTGCTTGAAAACGAGATTAAAACGCTAATATTTTACTTCGAACTACGTAAAAGTAATTAAAAAGTGTTTTTTACCTCTCATTTTACCATTTCATTTTAACTTGGTTTGTTGGAGCTTTGGAGGTGTTTTCCCCCTTGATTTTCATCAGTTGATTTCAGGAGATTCTGTGGAGGATTCTCGGCGCCTTCTGGACCAGGTAGGAGCTAAACCTAAGCTCTTTCATTTCATGGTTTCCATTTTGTATTTTGTGCCTTATTCCCTGCTTTTCTGAGCCCCTGGGGTTTGAGGGATTCGTTCTGCCATCAATGCACCCTCAGTGCATCAAAACCTGCATTGAATGTTGGTCTATATGAAGGCAGTTTGACATTCAACGCACCTAGATCACTGCTGCAGGTGCGTTGGGCGCAGAAAGGGAATTTGTTGCACAATTTTTCATGGAATTTTTGCCTGTTTCTCACCAAAATCAGGACCTAACTCCTCTCTTGTTTGTTTTTCAGAGGTCTTGAAGCAAGATGACCCTTGCATGGCGAGAACGTGAGCATGAAGAAGAGGACATGATTGCCCTACATGATCCAGTTACAGTGAACGCGCTGTGGAATTGTGGCTTACTGAAATTCTTCCGCATTTCTAGCATGAGACAGCAGATCAACTTACTGCAGTATTTGATCGATGCTTGGGATCCTATCAACCAGGTTTTCCAGATTAGGGGCAAATCTATCCCCTTGACTGCAGTAGACATCTATTTCTTGACTGGCTTGTCGAGGCGAGGTGCCCCCATCTCTTTGTCAGGTTCAGCCCGAGGAGGCGATTCTGTGAGAGATTACGTCCGCTGGTATTGCAGAGAAGGATCTCAGCCGAGTAAAGACGGCAAGATCATCATCCGTGATGTCACTGACAGGTCTCTTAGGACTATCCTGTTTACTTTTGGTAGGATGGTCGGTAGTGCATCTCTTCATGTGGCCAACAGATCCTATATGCAGCATGCCTTGGAATGCCTTCAACCGAAGGTGTTCAACTGGTGCGACGCAGTACTTCTTGTGATGAAGGAACAGTTGACCAAGATAAAGAACGGGAGGTTGAAGAACTTTGGGTACGGTTCTATTTTGACCGCCTTTGCCTTGGAGAAGATACCACTGATGCAGCCGTAGTACATTGCACTTGACTTACCTTCTCCTACCGAACCACGTATGCAGAGATGGGTTGACCATATGTCTAGGCATGCTGGCCAATCTCAGATTTCATTTTCTGATACCTTCTTCAAGTGGTTTGATCGTCAGGAGATGGTTTATGCCGAGTATCCATATGCTGGCATGGACTTCCGGGGTGATCCAGATTTAGTACTGCCGGATGGCGAGCAGTGGGGTGCTATTGGTAAAATCTCTAACCATATTGTTGTTTACTGCTTTTGTTTATAATGTCCTTGTGCTTTGTTCTATCAAGACTCTAATCAAACTCATGTGTACATGAAGATGTTGGTCCTGTTCGTCCAGTAGTTCGCCTGAGAGTACCAGCTGCTGCCCCAGCAGGAGAGGCCGCCGGAAGGGCTATTCTTCGCGACCTCGATGTGGCCGAGACTCTCACAGCTTTGCAGGAGCAGGTTGAGGGCCTCACTCTTGGTATACCAGATGTGAGGACTGACGAGCTACCTTTGCGGTTACAGCGGCATACTACTGGTGTGCCCAGACGATGGACTCGTCTCCTACGCATGATCGCACAGGCTGTGACTTGCTATCACGAGCATCATTAGACTAGGATGCCCCCTAGCATTTTGAGTTTTTGGGTCGCGTGACCGATTTTTTCTTGGTTACAAAACATTATATGTAAACCATAAACAGCTATATATATTTTTGATTTTCGGAGTTTTATTCTGGTTGAGTTATATGATCCACATGTAAAACATTGATGATGTGTTTCCTTTTATAAATGTTGTAAATGTCTATCTAACACATAGTTTGCTAATGAGTTGGTTAATGTGTTTAAGTTTCTAGAAATATGTTGGTATTGAATAAGATCAAATTGTCTTTCCAAAATCTTAACCCTTAGGAACATGCGATAAATAGTTGGGTTTTGGATGGAATATGTACCATTGAGTTGTAGTATTACGAGCTGTGAGTCTAGCCTGACGATTAGTCGGCGTATACCATGAGTGATGGCATCAGAGAGAAGTTCTATCAATGTGCTATATTCAGCGATATTGTTCGTTGATCGACCAATACATACACCTCTGAAACTTACTAACTCGCCGTTTGGATCAAAAATGGCCCAGGCTGCGGAGGACAGGTTCCGCGAACTACGACTCGCTCCGTCAGCATATCCAACACATGGCTCCAATGGGTTTGAGATCTGCAATAAATGTAAAAAGGTGGATTACTTAACCAAAACAAACACTTTAGCGAAAACAAAAATATAACAAAAGCATACTGGTTACTACTACGCGTAGTAACGCTTGAGGTACAACCCATTACGAGGTTGCGCTAGTGGAATTCCATCGTAATCCATCAACTCGTAGGCTCCCTTTGCTAACACCCGCTTAACAATATAGGGGCCCATCCATAAAGACTTAAATTTACCTGCTCCCAATTTATCGGATTCTTGGTCGTAAATCAAGACCAAGTCACCTTCTGAGAAGACACGGGGTTTGACATTTTTGTCAAACTGCGCCTTGACTCGTTTCTTATGGGCTTCGTTAGCCAACGCGGTGTCACAACAGGTTTCATCCAATTGGATTAATTCCAAGAAACGAGCCTCTTCTTCTGAAGTTCCGGGGAGGAGATCAATTGCGTGTTTGAGAGACAAGATTTCACACTGGACAGGTAAGACTGCTTCCAGGCCATATACCAGTTGGAAGGGTGTGAACCCGGTTGCATTCCTTACCGATGTTCGGTAAGCCCACAAAGCTGAGTACAGGATTAGGTGCCATCTTCTTTTGTGAACTCTGATCATCCTTTGCAGCATGCGTTTCAGGACCTTGTTGATCGCTTCAACTTGTCCGTTGGCCTACGGATAATATGGAGTAGAGCTGTCGTGAGACAGCCCTAGTTTGGTAGCTAATTCAACCATCATGTGATTTCGAAAATGCGATCCATGATTTGTGACTATAGCCTGTGGTACGCTGAATCTGGCGACTACATGATTGAAAAAGAAAAGGGCAGTTGTTTCACCAGTATTATCTAATGTAGGCATCGCCTCGGCCCATTTGGTAAAATAGTCAACTGCGACTATGATATACCCATGCCCCCCGGTCGAGGTGGGGTTACATGTCATGAAATCGATGCCCCATTTGGCGAATGGCCCAACAGCAACTATTGGCTGTAGACGTGCGGGGGGTCTTCTGGTTTTGCTATCAAAAATTTGACAAGAATGGCAACTTCTGACTGCGGTTATGCAATCTTTGAACATTGTTGGCCAGAAGTATCCTGCTCGTAAGATTTTTTATGTTGTAGCATATCCATATTGATGCCCCCCAAATGCGCCTGAATGACACTCATTCAGGACATTTTCGGCCTCCTCATGGGTGAGGCACCTTCTCAGAACCGTATCAATACCACGACGGTAAAGTGTATCACTGACGATCATGTAGTCTTTTGCTTGGTATCTAATACGTTTTGTTCAGAGTGGGTGGTGTTTGGCCTAAATTTTTGGGTTTGGAGATAAATGATTATATCCCCATACCATTCATTGCTTGTAGATATCAGAAACAAACTTTCATCCACGATTGATTCTTCGGATGTTTCATCGTTGGACGACGATGGGAGATCGCATAATAATTCTGCGAAAACTAGAGCTTTCTTTGACTTGGATTTTACAAATTCCAGATCAAACTCTTGAAGGATTGCTATCCATTTTGAATATTTTCCCCCCAGCAACTGTCGTGACAATATATAAGTCATGGGGTTGCAATATGACAGAATGGTAGTCTTCCGAAAGAGGACATAGTGTCGAAATCTTTGTATCGCTTGAACAGCTGCAAGCGCTAGCTTTTCAACATAAGAATATTTGCTTTCTGTATCATTTAAGTTCTTACTTAAATAATAAATAGGATGTTCGATTCCATCGACTTCTTGAACTAAAACCATTGTGATGGTCGTATTTGCTGCAGCCAGATACAGGTTAAAATCTCTTTGATAATCAGGTGCGTACATTAATGATGCTTTCATTAGGGAATCTTTTAAAGCGTCAAAGGAATCTTGCGCTACCTAATCCCAGATAAAGGGTACCTCCTTTTTCAAGAGACGAGTATAACCTTTAGCAAGTTCAGCGTAATCTGGAATGAACCTCCTCAGAAAGTTTGCTTTCCCTTGGAGTTTCTGAATCTGAATCAAATTCGAAGGTGGAGACAAATTTATGATTGCCTAGACGTTACACGGGTCGAGACGAATCCCATCCTTGGAGACTACAAAGCCAAGTAAACGACCAGAACTAACGCAAAATACACATTTGTGTGGATTGAGTCGTATCTTGTAGTGTCGGCAATGTAGAAATATAGCTCTTAAATGCTGCGGATGATCAGTCCGCTTTCGCGAATGAGCCGGAAGGTCGTCGAGGTATGGTTGAACAATGTTTTTGATGTCATGGAAGGCATAACTCATTGCCCTCTGAAATGTCGCCCCTGCGTTCTTTAAACCAAAGGGTAATTTTCGATATGCGAATGTGCCCCACGGACAAATGAATGCAGTCTTTGACTGGTCCTGCGGGCGGATATTTATTTGATTATACCCGGAGAATCCATCCATGAATGAAAAGATTTCCCATCCGGCGCATTCATCAATTATCTAGTCGATGAAGGGTGTAGGGTAGTTGTCTTTTGGACAAGCTTGATTTACATCCCTATAATCGACGCACACTCTAATTGTCCCTTGTTTTTTCATAACAGGGACAATATTCGATACCTAATCGGTTAGCGGAACTGGGTAGATGAAACCAGCATGGAGAAGTTTTTCAACTTCTGCCTTAATGGCAGCGGCTTTCTTGGGGTGCACCTGCCTTAGCAGTTGTCGTACTGGTTTGACATCTGGATACATCTTAATTTTGTGTTCAACGACACTCGAGTCGATGCCTGGCATTTCACTGTTTGACCAAGCAAAGACATCTCTAAATTCGCGAAAAAGAGCGTTATATATTTCCAGCTCTGAAGGAGAACAACATTTGCCGACATAAATATTCTCTACAACATCTGTTTTGGTCGAGATATTTATGGCTATAGTCTCTTCAATGTTGGACAAGTTTCGCTCGGAATCCACCATATTTACAGTATTTGATAGAAAATCAACTACTGAAGGATGGTAAAGGTCATTTTGAGTATCTTCTTCATAATTCGGAAGAAGAGAACGATGGTGGGA
The DNA here is from genome assembly GCA_031772625.1 of Pinus tabuliformis. NCBI lineage: Eukaryota > Viridiplantae > Streptophyta > Pinopsida > Pinales > Pinaceae > Pinus > Pinus tabuliformis. The sequence continues at coordinate 479,114,399 of CM062819.1, forward strand.
ATCATTCCATGGTGCTCCTTCAATTACCATAGCTTGGAGAATTCCTTCGTCGGTGTTATGCACTTGCGACCAAGGATCTGAAGGAGTACCATATTCTCTAGACCTATCCATCCAAACGCTTGATGAGCGTTGATTTGGGTTTTCCTCCCATGCTAGAAACATTGATTGCTATAATATTTCCATTGGGCTCGGGGGCAAAACCATTGCATGATCCATGTTGATATCGTTTTTTGAGATCTTTGTAGAAGATACCATGTTGCAGGTTCCTATTGATGCTACTTTCGCCAGATTGATTGGAGGTGGAAGAGCGAAAGTTCCCATTAGTATAGGATCTTTTAGTAGGCCTACTCCGATATTCTGAAGCAAATGGGGGCTTCCATGGATCATGGGAATGCTTCCTGTAACCTGAGAACCATTGGGGAGGAAGTTTTGCTGGTCGACAATTGTAATCCCTCCTTGAAAGGGAAATGCAATCTTTATAAAATAGGTCGACACAACAGCTGCCATGGCATATATCCATGGTCGTCCCAGTAGGATGTTGTAATCAAGATTCCCATCGATGACTTCAACATCTATTTCTACTATTTTCCCTCCTAGTTCAACTTTCAAGTTATTTAGGATACCGTACGGGGTATATGTCCTTCCGTCGAATGCTTTTAATGTTGTCGCAGATCGCGACAAGGTTGGAGATCCTAAAGTTTTCCAGCAACTCATCGACATAATACATGTGGATGCCCCCTCATCAATAATCGTTTGGTGAACAGTTTTGTTGAGGGCTTTCACTTGAACAAGGAAAGCTAATTGAGCTGGTAACTGAGGATCGTACCCTTTGTGGTCGAAGGATACAAGATTGGAATCCTTTGGATCAATCCCACCAATGGCCGATAATAAATCCTGCCTTTGGGATGGGCAATTTTGTAGTACTTCAAGAGTCGACATAGCGGATGGCGATTGGGCCAAATCTTCCACTATGTTATAATGTTGCGCCGCTCTAGCGTGGGGATTAAATGTCGACTTGTGTACTACTCCCTTCGGCAGTTTTATCGTCAATTCAGGGATGGTGGGTGGTACAACTTCTGTCGAAGTTGTTGTCGAACTACTTGGTTGATCTTTATCCTTGTTGTTCGACAGCTGCGGATTCCTGTAATCTTTGTTCCTTGTCGAAATCAAAGCATCATTCTGCTATTTTGAAATCGACAACATTAGCACTTGAGACAGGGAAGCATTTCCACTTTCAACCAGATTCGTTCCTGGGTTTGGAAACGGATCAGTTAACACTGCTGAGGTTTTTGAAATTTTAAAGAATCTCTTAATCTCAGCTTTCTATGGACATTCTTTTGTCCAATGATCCTCATCGCATATATGACACCCTGCAGGGGGTTTCCTTTGCCCAGAAGGGTTTGCAGAAGGTTTTTCAGGAGATGACTCATCCTGTTTCTTCTTCTTCCCTTTGCCTTTCTTCTTGCTTCCTGGTTGTTTGGTTTCTTTGCCCTTATCTGTCGATACAGCATTTACTTCCGAAGCAAGAAGTTCGTCTTTTGCATTTTGACCTGAAATCTTACGGGCTTTCTTGGATGTAGCCTTTGTCGATTTCGTGTCTGTCGTGCCAATCACGCCATCGTCGGCATGAGAGTCATTGTTCGATTTAGGAGGAGGAGGAATTGAGAATTCCAGTCTAGGGGCGTCAGGTATTTTGTCGTAGAGCGTGTCGGACTGAGTGTAAATCAAGTCCAGATATTGTGCACGAGCGATCACTTGCTTTTCCGTTACGACTCCCCCCTTTTCCACATCTTCCGTGATGGAAGGCAGTAATGACTTGATAAACCATTCAGCTAATAGCTGATCGGGAACGTACGTTTTTACCATCCTACGACGACGTTGCCACTCATGTATATGATCAGATATGTGAGTGGTCGTTGTCTGTTTGAAGTTGGTAAGCAGTTCTGTTCCCGTTTCATACCTTATTGGTAATTGAAAATGGGTTAAAAAGGTTGTGGCTAAGGTACTAAAGTTGTCGAACGAAGCTCTAGGCAATTCAATGTACCATTTTGCCGCTGGACCCGTTAACGTCCTCTGAAAGAGGCGAAGTCTTATCGAATCATCATTTAGGGTGTTTGATGAACACCATAGATGAAAGGTCATCACGTGATTCGATGGATCTTCACCCGTATTTCCATTAAATTTAGGAATATCTGATGGAAGTTTATGCGGAATCGCTAGCCACCAAGGGGCATAAGCAATTGGATCGTTTGTTAACCGGTTTAAATCAGGTAACTCTAAAGTTGCCACGAATGGTAACTATTGATTTAAGTTAGGTGAAGCATACCCAGGATACGATGGAATCGCCTGAGCAGTTGGTCTTTGCATACCGGCATAATGCATTTGATGCTAGTATGTTTGGTAAGGTTGGTGGACTTGACCATTATAAAATGGTTGATTTTGACCGTTTTGAATGTACGGCTGTCCACTGTTCGCAAAGATCTGCTGCTCAGCACCTTGGTATACTTGTTGGAATTGTGGTTGTTGGTATTGCACCAGCCACGGTTGTGAAGCCATGTGCTGTTGCCCGATACTAACCGTTTGACCAAGGTGAGGGGTAATTGTACCCGTCTGGACCTGTGTCGACCCACTAGTCGGCGATTGTGGTTGAGTCGCAGGGTCAAGGGGCTGTTGCATTACAACCTGAGAAACTTGAGGTTGGCATACAACAGGTAGCGCTTGAACTTGCGACACCGTCACAATAGCTGGCGTAGTCGGTATGTTCGACATAGGTACGCATTGTTGCATTGAATACACAACTCTTGGTTGTTGAGGTAGTATAGGTACCCAACCACTTGAAGTAATTCCAGTATAACCTGAATGTTGTTGTGAACTCCCGTATGGATATCCTCCCGGAGGGGATAATGACAGGGCATACTGCCCCCCATACGGTGGTAATCCAGAACTCAAGGGAATTGTTTGCCCTTGGGGACCGGACTGCCCAAATTGACCTCCAAATGGATCAATTTGTTGAGACTCAACATAAGAGTTTCCGGATGAACAAACAGGAACGGACCAGACTGTCGAAATAGCCCCTGGGTGGGCTCCTTCTAGCGGTTGTGAGCTAGTTGGGACAAATGGTATGCCGGCAAACATTGTCGCAGTGACAACAGGGACTTCTGCCGTCGCTGTGTCAGAAGACACAGTCAGGGAAAATTTTAAGAACCCCCCCTAAATTTATAAATATAATAAATGGGCGAATATCCATGGTATATAAGAAAAATGGAAGGCGATTTTATCAATAATATAATATGTATATATAATTTTTTGGCGAATCTCTCACCAGGCATGGCAAATATTTTACTCAATTATAAAATCTTGTAAGATCTTGGCGAGTCTTTCACTAAATAATAAAACTTTGTAAAGTCATAGTAAATCTTAGCATAGGCTACATGGTGGTTTAATTCCCCCATTTAAATAGGCTACATTCCAGGTGAATACCATGGGTCAATACCATGTGCCATTTTGGTGAATACCATGGGTCAATACCATGTGCCATTTTTATTTTTATTAATTCTAATATTAGGGTTAATAATGGTTTTTTGCATGGTATTAATAACAATCTAGTCCATGGTATTTGTCCCATAGTATTTTTGCCATAGGTTTCACCTAAATATAACCCATTTTTTGAGTGTTCGTAAATATAAGGTGACTTATGGAGTAAATATAAAAAAATGTTTTATTTGTTTACCATACCTCTCGTTTATTTATATTTTTATTAGGATTCACTTAAATAAAACCTCTTTCTTGAGCCTTCATAAATAGAACGAGGGTTATGGACTAAATATAAAAAGAGGTTTTATTTATTTACGATACATCTAGTTTATTTATATTTTTATTTATTTACCATACCTTTTGAGTAAGTATTAAAAGACGTTTTATTTATTTACCATACCTCCACTTTACTTATATTTTTATTTGTTTACACCTTTACATGTATATAAGGTGACTTATGGAGTAAATATAAAAAATGTTTTATTTATTTACCATACCTCTCATTTATTTATATTTTTATTAATCTACCATACCTCTTTTATAAATATGGTATTTGGCCCATAGGATTCACTTAAATAAAACCTATTCTTGAAAATGGGCGAATGGATTCACTTAAATAAAACCTATTCTTGAAAATGGGCGAACGGAAGTTTGTAAGTCCTAATTTCAAGGGCTAAATTTACCTTTTTTACCCTCTCCCTTAAAATAAGGTGGGCTATTTGAGGTGATTTGTAAAAATGTACTATGATACAAAATATTCGCCTACTAAAAATTTAAAACCCCTTAATTTCGCCAAAGGGCGAACATTCGCCCCTAAAATTATCCTTGGACACAGTCCTAGATGTTGACGGTCGTTCAGACATTTGTAGTCTATCCAAAAGATTACCTAGCGATTCTACAGGAACTTCCGCTAGTGGTAGACTAACTTTTGATGTCGAAGGATATAGAGTGATCCCGACTCCAAAGTGCGTTGGAGTACTTGTTTGAGGATCTTCTACAATTTCTTCTATCGCAATCAGACCAGGTGGAAGGGGAAGACCGTCAGGTCTGTAAAATATTTCTGGTGCCGAAGAAGCAGCGACAGATGTTTGAAGAGTAAGACTCTCTGAACCGGTTATAGATGGAACTGATTCAGTAACACAAGTGTTTATTCTCAAACTAGGATCAATACCACTGTCCTTCTGTGGCTACTGAACTTCTTCTGTTGAGGTAGGGATTCCAGAAATGTTTGGAGTAACCAGAGTCTCTGACGTCGTTGGAACACTTGTTCTAACTTTGATAGGAGACTTGGAACCGGTTAAACGAGTTCGCTTTGTCCATACTGGTTTCGCTTCCGGAGACAAAGACGGTTAACTCGTAAGCCTCCGCGAACGACAGGGTTTCAATTGACTTTCTTCCACGATTGCGGATTACTCGATCAACTAAAATAAAGGGAAGGTATGTTTCCGAATTAAATTAATTTTAGACGCTTTTGACACAACTTGCTTTTCCAGTTTTTAAGAGTCGAGGAAAAACAAAAGATGACTCTAGTCTCCTTTGATTTTTAATGAGCCTGAAGTGACAAGTGCTCAGATGGACCTTTTCCGTTAAGGAGTCTGAAAAGGAACGAAAGGGACTGCTCTAGAGGTCTAGGTAGAGGGAGTACCAAACCAATCGCAAAACTGCAGAATACTTTTTACGGTACGGCAATCGATCTTCCCGAATGCTGTGTTCGGTGCATTGCGATCAGTAGGGCGGCCGACACGGCTTCCTATGGATAAAGGTTTTATGCCTATAGGGGTCTCCCAATATATACTTGACGGTACGTGGGAGCACAAGTCCGTACTGGCACTTATCGTCTCAAAGTGGAGGAATCACCCAACCATCAGTGAGGACAACAGTTACCAGGCTTTACGACGCCGGAATACGTCTCTAGCCTAGACCTCTAAATGTTGTGCGTTAAGTTACAAAGTGTTGTTAAGTTCATTGAATTTATTTTAGGTTGATCTTTCTTATGAAGTTTGCCTTTTGGGATCACCACGAGATGTATATGTAATTCCTAAAATGCAATCTAAAGATGATAAACAAGCTTTTAATTCTTTTCAGCAATTAAAATCCTAGCTACTAAGGGAAAAGAAAGACATAATATTTTCGCAAAGAGCAAAGAGCACACTGTAAATGCACTTTTCCTAAATCAAGCCAAATGGACTGCCAATATGCAAATGCACATGCATGTGTTTTGTTTTTTTCACTTTCTTAATATTGATGCCTAAAAAGAAAGTTGTTGTACAAATCTGAATTCGCTTTCAAGTGGAAAACACAAACAAGCTTCTTTTCGAAATCAAAAGGTAGAGATGATTACGACACTTTATGATTTTGAAATAAATACTCGTTTTGACACTAGAAAGTCACAAATTCAAGCCAAAGGCAAAAGTAAAAGCATAATCGACTATCAACAGCAAATAAACTTTCTCCTATGATCAAAATCAACACTTGCGACAGATCTAAATCAAAGGACGACAGTACGACTATTCTACTTTTGCAATGGAAAACTGTAAATGACGTAACAAACACACAAAAACATCTACAGTTTCTTTTGTACAACTAAGGCGAAATATCAGTAAAGAAAAGGGGTTTGAAACAGTGAAATACTGATCACAAGCAGCAAAAACAGAGACAAAACTGAAAAAATGAAGCAAAGAACCTCAGCTGCACAGGGCTGGGTTGATCAGCGCACCTGTTGCACAGAGAAGCTGCATTTCAGCGCAGGTAGCCCTCTCGGGAAGTGCGTTGAAATGCAGAACCTCTTCACAGAGCCTGCGCTGGGGTAGAAACGAGAGTTCTATCCGGGTTCTAGTTCACGGTTTGCAGTTTAATCTATGGTTTTTGGCCGAGTAAAAGCAATCAGTAATGCACAATCAGAGGGTAGATTTAAAGAAGGTCTAAGAGCTATCACAAAGGGCAATCAGATCATTTGTGAATCAGCTGTTCAAATCATAAACAGATCTAGTGAATGGATTGAAGCAGCAAATGTCTACTTTGCATTTGTTAATGGCAAATGCAGTTCGATTTGCTACTTCTAAGTTTATGAAACAAACAACAAGAGAAACACAAACAAACTAACTAGACACGATCCCCAGCGGAGTCGCCATTTTGTTATCGGGATAAGTGTCTATTCAGAACGACTCTATCCCACTAAGGTGTGACAGTTACCTTAGAAACAAACAGAGAAAACTACTTTTGTATTCTTCTTTATGAACTATAAACAAAGAGGAATAGGATGAACCAACCTGTGTCTTGTGCTAGTCCTTTGATCCAATCTCTCTCTTCTTTGACAGCTTCCAGCTACCTGCTTCCTTACTTGCCCAGCTTCACCAAGTTCCTGTAAGATCACAGAAGAAGAAAACTACACAAAGACATGGATTTATATTCATAAATAGCTTAGGATCAGATTTAAGCTAAACATACAAATGTAACAAGCATCAATGATACACAAGCATGTAGGAGAAACTCAAATAGTTTTATTGATATAACAAGAAGATCTAGGAGGAGTTACAACTGATGATTCCTGATCCAGCATCAACCTCCTAGTAAAGAAGCCCCTCTTCACCTCCAACAAAGCATAAATCACCCAATACTCTGATATCTATCTCAAAACCAACAGCAATTCTCTGCAATGTACAATATTCCAACCTCTGGATCTCTTGGATGAGGGATCCATATATAGATGTATGCAAGGAGGATGAGTCATCTCATGAATTTATTAGTGGCTTCTCTCTGTCAGTTCTTGCTTCCACTTGGAGACTGAGAGCCTCTTACTCATCCCTGGTCGAATTCAGTGAGGCAAGTGTCATTGGAGAAGATTCTGGAAGCTTCCATTGTCTCTCCACCTCGTGGAATGACTCTGCCACTTGTCATTTCCCGCTCAACGCACCCTGGTAGTGCATTTAGGTGCGTTGCAACGCACCTAGCTAGTGGACTTAGGTGCTTTGCAACGCACTTGGCTAGTGGAGCAGCTGAAATGATCCTGATTTGACTAGTTCTGAGCAGTTTCTGGTGGAGAACTTCTGGGAGAAGTTGTAATTTGTTGACCTTGTTCCTTTAGGAGTTAGAACAACACTTTTAGGGACTTAGGAGCCCTTGGTTTATGGACATTTCATGCTTAGAGCTGTAAGGCACAAAAATGTCTATAACAGGCAGGACATCTTAGTGGGTGTTCATTTGGTTGTTTGTGGTTAAGGAAATTGGCAAAGTCAATGGCTAAGGCATTAAAGAGGAAAAAAGGTATTTTGGCACATTTATTTATGAAAATAATGGAAATTAGCATAAAAAGGAGGTGAAAGGTCACAAGTTGCATGTGAGGAGGGAACTGAAGGAAAAGAATCGAAATTAGGAGAAAAAGGAGGTGAAAGGTCACAAGTTGCATGTGAGGAGGAAAATGAACGAAAATAATGGAAAATTAAGAAAATAGAAGCCTCATTCATAAAAAGGCTTTTGAGGATCAGTTGGGAAGCTTCTTCCTTTCAGAGTGAACCTTTTTTCCAGTTCAGTTTTGGAACTCTCTCATTATTCTCTCTCTCTCTCATATTATTGGAGACTTAGAGTTTTCTTGGAGCACTCTTGGTGGGTGTGACGTAATTGGATTCTCAGAGAAAGAAGGAAAAGGAGCAGGAAAGCGCAAGAAGACATCTTCATCAACAGCTACATTAGATTTGCTTGCAGGTACTAAGTTGCATATATGATTTCTTCACTATTTTGGCATGCATAGAACATGCATGTGCTTTCTTGGTTGTGATCTATCATTGGCATGGAGGATGGCCTGGATCAATAGTGGATTGTCTAACCTTTCCATTTCCTGGATATCCATGGTGATTGTGGATTTACTTTCATTTTTTTGTTTTAGTTGGTTCTCATGTTTCCTTTGCTTGGGTTGAGTTATTAGTCCTGGAAACCCTGGTTGAACAAACACTTTGGAAGCCCTGTAATAGCTTGGGTTGGGTTATTATTCCTGGAAGCCCTGGTTGGACAAACGCTCTGGAAGCCCTTGGTGAGTTGAGTTACTAGTCCTGGAAGCCTTGGTTGGAAAAATTCTCTAGAATCCCTGTATAAGTTGTCGGTTGAATTACTAGTTCTGGAAGCCTTGGTTGGACAAATGCTTTGGAAGAACTGGAAGGCTTGGATGGAGACCAATCTGATGATTTATTTTTTTGGTGATGTCCAACCGTGAGGTGGAATCATTGTTTGATGGGTTGAGGTGGATGGCCTCTGGAAGCCCTAGATGAGTTTTGATTGATGTGTTCTATGAGATCCCACATTCATGCTTGGAATATGGCACGGGGGTGAATGGTTGAAGAGAGATTTGGCTCAGCCATTCTACGATCGGGTGGAATGTGGTAGTCCCATCTTTGGTTGGTTCATTGCATTCATTAATGAGAAATATATTCCCTTGGTTTTCATGTATAAAGGTACTGATGTATTTATGGATTTGATGGTTGATATGTTTATTGTATTTTTGTTCCTATTATGTTGGTTATATGCACATTTTATGACAGCAGCTATGTATGGCTCTCAGCATGTTTTTACTTGTATGTGAATGGATAATGTGTTTATGAATTAATGGAGGATAATGCAGCAAATGGCATTAGGGAACAATGGTTCATAGAAATTCTTAGATAAGTATGAGATACCTACACTTAATTATGTTATTTACACCTATAGGTTACATATCGATGATATGTTTGATGAAATGCATGTCATGGCTAATGGGGTTCTGGTTATGATCTTGTTCAGTTTATTGCCTTTTTTATTCCATTTCCTTAAAGTCACCAAGAAGGTTGAATATTATCCATAGTGGCCTCTCATCGCATGTTTACCCTGGCTGGTCAGTTGCTTGGGTAGATATGGGAGGAGGGTGTTACACCTATTTCTTCATCATAAGGGAAGAAAATGTTCCTTATTAGGGCCTAAGATAACTAAATAAATTAAGTCATCATTTAAAAGGTACTAAAATTCATAATCCTTCTCCAACATATACCTATCTAAGGATCCCCTCTTATACCCACACACAAGCCTATAAAAAAAGATTGTGTATACTCCTCTAAGATCACCATGTCAGCGAACTATTCTTATGTGTTTTGGCTCTAAAATTATCGAATACTTGAGGCTAGGACAACGAAGAATTACAAAGCTTTTGAGTTTGATTTTTGTCTTGGTTTTGAATTATTTTTGGGTTTTGTTTTTATCTTGTTTTTCCCTGGAATGTTTCATTGTAGGTGTTGTCGCTTTTTCTAGCACCCATAGCACAAGTGCTTCAGGAGATACAGAAAGCTTCCTAGAGATAGCCTCTGGGTTGATTGTAGACCAGTGCCTAGGACATATTAGATAGAGGAGTGCATTTGAGATTATCTAAGGGATTATGTTGCACTCCAATTGTCACGTAGTTTTGAAAGATAATAAAAGGGGGCCTTGGTTCAATAGTCTTTCATCAAGGTGAAATCAAGAAGATACATTGATACAAATACAAGGGGTGAATCGGGTTGATCTCAAGGAGGAATTTCTTGTTCTAATGGCCGACACACAACAATGAGTAGTTTAATATTGAAGATGTAGTAAAGGTGAAGAGGAGGAGGGAAAGGAGGGAAATATATGCATAGGGCTGTAAACAAGACATAATCCTAAGCAGCAATGTTCCTCCAAAAGGATGGAAGGAAAAAGAGATGGAATGACAGGAATTATGGAGTGTGAATTAAGGTTTCATTCTCTATGTCTCATGGATACACTTATCACTAATCAACATATGTAAATCTGTGCTCATACAGGTACTGCAGGCTATCAAATAACACAAGTAAATCTATAATTTCCACAGGTACTGTAGACTATCAAATAACCCAAGTAAATCTATAATTACCATAGGTACTCTTACTACTTAGTAGCATACATATAACCATGAGAGAATGAGATCAACAACTTCATTACACAATTTCGGTAGAAGAGAAACATACATGAAACGGGATTTACAGAGGGGAAAACATACTTCTTACAACCATCATTGGAATGACCAAAGAGTTTCATTAATCCTCAGAAAAATTCCAATATACTAGTCCATTACATTTATCCATACATTGCATGAGTCCCTCATGAACAGGAAATTAGAACCAAAGTGGAATCACAGAATTGGGACCACTGTGAGTGGAGAATTCTGGAACCAATATTAAGTGTTTCTTTTCTCTAATTATACAGAGAAGGGGGGATTTGAATCAAAATTTACAAAATATCTCAGCCAAGGGCCAGTTGTCCGATTGACTAGCCGTCTCGACATGCGATAGCTCTGCTACCCAAAATGATTCTAAAGGATTTGATTCCTTTCTTGAAAATACATAGAAATTTACAGAAATAAACACAAATAAGAAAAAATGAAAGATGACTGAGGAAAATATCCTTTTGTTGTTCCTATGAAGGCCCTTGATTAGGTCACGTCTCTGCCACAATGTGTCTCTCTAGCTGCTCGGTTGATTCCTTTCGCTTTCGCCTTAACTGCCCGACTTCTCCACTCTCTGTAGTTGGCAACGATTAACTGTGTTTGCGTGTTTCAGAGTAGAACCAGAGATTGTCCTCACAGTCCTTCACAATATGATTGAGTGGAGCTCCATGCTAAGCCATTAAGTCTTTCCAAGTGTCGTATCTCCATTTACTCTCTAAATTTTTGCAAGCGAAACGGTCAAATTCATTCTTGTGTATAGAAATTTTGACTGTAGATTAACCTAATAATGCAATATAACTAAAGAAAAATACTTTAATCTACTTCTACAATCAAACTTGCGGAAGCTTAATAGATTTGAGGAATATCAAATTGAACACATATAACTAGAAGAAGAATCAATACATATGAAAACACAGAAGAATAATTTGGGGAAAGCCTCAGCTAAAAACCCCACTATCTATATTATCATACAAGTGGAAATATATCAGGATTACAAAAATCCTTAGCTCTCACAACTAGCCATCTCTCAGTACAATCCTCCTGGATGCTCACAGGCAATCAAAGCTTCTCACAAGCCTTCTCCTTTGCCCTCTAAGCTCCTATTTCCTTGCACAATTTCTCCTGGGTCATCCAACTATTACCAAGTGTAACACTGATCACTCACACTGATCTTACACCCTATAAAACTACACAAATCTCAAGGAATGAATTCCTTCTACATGCATGAGTTTTGTTTATAGGAAAACTCATGCAATTGATAGTACATTGTCCCTGTCTTTAATCCCAATTGTTTCTTTCTCAGAATAGACATGCATGAGTTAATGATGAGAGAATCATCAATTATCTGGAGTACACTAGTTAGATGCATGCATGCATTAACTAACTGAACTCACAATTAGTTCCTCAAACAGTTTGGAACTAATTTAACTGGACTTAACTCAATAAACTGAGCTAACTAATTACACTCAAATATAACTCATCCTTATCTCCTTAATTAAGGGATAATTGTTGCATGACTTCAGAAAGATTTCTAGCTTGAATTTCTCCAACTAATTAACTCAAGGTGAATTAATTAATTATTTTTCAAGCAGCTGGTGAGACTAAATTCGAATTTTAATTCTTAATTTTATTTCAAGGACAAATTAAAATTGGAATGTTCTTATTGCCACATTTCAACACTCCCTCTCAACAAGAAAGGGATTATCTGCCACCCCGATCTTGTCTCTATGGAACTCGAATTTACACTTTGACAATGCCTTTGTCAAAATGTTAGCACCTTGCTCCTCGGTCAAAATATACTACAACAACATGATCCTCTTCGCTACAAAGTCTCTGAGATGATGATACCAGATGTCGATGTGCTTGGACATATCATGAAATATTGGATTCTCATAGAGTTTGATACAACTCTGATTATCACAATAGATCGCAGTTGGATCCATCCTCTGATCAAACAAACCACCTAGAATTTTCCGTATCCAGATGGCCTCGCATGCTGCCTGACTTACAGCCATGTATTCATCCTCTACCGAGCTGAGTGCAACCGACCTTTGTTTCCTGTTGTACCAAGAAACTGCAGCTGATCCAAGGTTGAAAATTCCTCCTGATGTTCTCTTCCGATCTGATGGACTCCCTCCCCAATCTACATCAATGAAGCCCTGTAGCTTCACTCCCTCTGTCCGTCTCTACCATAATCCATACTGAGATGTGCCTCTGAGGCATCTTAATACATGCTTTGCCACCTTCCAAAACATCTTGGTAGGTTGAACCATATCTTGACTCAGCTAGTTCATGGCATAGCACAAATTTTGTCGTGTGTTCAGTAAGTACATCAGTGAACCCACAAGCTACCTGTACATAATAGCCTCTACTACTTCTCCTAAAGTAGCATCCTCCTTCCTCCAGTTACCTGCTAGAGGATTCTGCATGGGCTTGCACTTCTCCATGTGGAATCTCTTGAGTATCTTGTTGGCATACTTGCCCTGAGACACAAACAACTCCCCATCCTTCTACCATACTTCCATGCCAAGGAAGTAATGCATGATACCCATGTCTTTCATCTCAAATTCTCTTGCAAGGTCCTCCTTACAAGACAAGATCAACTGATCATCACCTGTCAATGAGATCATCAACATAAAGTACAATAATCAACTACTTACCTTTCACCATGATGTGGTACAAGTTCGCATCTGCTTCACTCTTTGTGAAGCCCAACCTAGTGAAGTAGTTGTCGATCCTAGTGTACCAAGCACGAGGTGCTTGCTTCAGCTTGTATAAAGCTCTCTTGAGTCGGCACACATGCGACTCAACATCAAAGGTCTCAAAACCTTCCAGCTGCTCTATGTACACCTCTTCCTCAATCTTGCCATTGATGAATGTATTCTTCATATCCATCTGATGGATCTTCCAACCCATCTGTGCTGATATTGCCAACATCGATCTGATAGATGAGTACCTTGCTACAGGAGCAAAAGTTTCATCATAGTCAATCCCTTCGACCTATGAGAAACCACGAGCAACAAATCTTGCCTTATGCTTCTCCACACTACCATTAGCAGCTTGCTTTGCCTTGTAAAGCCAACAGAAACTCACAACTAACTTGTTCTCTAGTCTTGGAACCACATTCCAAACACTATTATGAACTATGGAGTCATACTCCTCCACCATATCATTAACCCAAATCGGCTGCTGCACTACTTCCTCAAAGGAAGATGGCTTGGTCTCAACACATTCCCCAACAAGGGCCATGTATCTAGTGTACCTCTCAGGCGACCTCCTCTGTCTGCGCGGAAAAGATGGTTCTCCCACATTCTCTCTCCCATCTGACAACAATCTATCAGCTTCTCTTGTGCACTTTCGTCCATCTCTGGAAGACTCTTCTTGAGTGGATGTCTCCACTCCTCGAACCTCTACGTGTGGATACTCCACATCAGTCTAAGGCTCCTCCTCCTTAGGAGCCAACAGTTCTTCCACAGCCTGTAGTCGGAGTTCCCTCTCAAGGGAAACTCTCATGGCCTTCTGCTCATTAAACTTGAGATCTCTTCGAACCACTGTCCTCTGACTGGTAGGCAATTACACCCGATAGTTGTGGGGTGTATCAGTGTACCCCACAAGTATCCCCAACTTGGTTGTTGGCTCAAGCTTCTTCCGTACATCCTTTGTCACATGGAAATATACCGATGAGCCAAAGATCCTGAAGTGACCCACATCTGGTCTCTTACCGGAGAAATATTCCTCTGGTGTCTTCATCCCAAGTATGCGATGCAGGCTTCTATTCTGCAAATAGACCGTTGTGTTGCTTGCCTCAACCCAGAAATGAAGTGGTAGGCCTTGGTCATGCAACATCACCTGTGTTGCCCCTACAATCGTTCTGTTCTTCCTCTCGGCCAGCCCATTCTGTTGTGGGTTATGAGGTGTCGTCAACTCTCGTTTAATTCCTTCCGCTGCACAGAAGTCCTTAAACTCTTGAGAGACATATTCTCCACCGTTGTCACTTCTCAAGGCCTTGATCTTCTTCCCTGACTCTTTCTCGACCAAAGCTTTGAACTCAAAAAACTTTGAGAAGGTTTGGTCCTTCTTCTGCATGAAATAAATCCAACATTTACGAGAATAATCATCAATGAAGATCACATAATACCTTTTCTTCGATGTGGATGCCGTTGAGAACGGTCCACACAAATCAGTATGAACTCGCTCTAAGATCACTTCTGCTCGACTGTCTCGATCATGAAAGGAATACTTGGAATAATTTCCCAAGGTATAACCTTTGCATGTGTCAACTTGCTCAAGTTTACCTTTGGGAAGTCCTATAGATATCTGTTGCATTACCTTCAAGGCCCCATGATGCAAATGGCCCAACCGCCTGTTCCACAACTCGCCAATGTCTTGGCTTTTTACCAATTCTGCTTTCAAACTCAATGTTGCATAATCATCTACCTCTAGTTTATAGAGATTCTTCACCCGAATTCCAGTCCTCTTGGTCTGACCCGTGGCTATGTGTCTTAGGAACACCTTTCCTTTACTGAAGACAACATTGTAGCCTTTTTCCTCCAACATCACGACCGATACTAAGTTCTTCTTCAGTCCAGGCACATACTTCACATCTGTTAGGGTGAGAGGAGCTCCATGCTCCCTCTGAAAAGAAATCGTGCCCACTCCTGAAACACTGTACTTTCCGTCGTCACCCATCTCTATGCGCATATTGAGGTCATTCTCCTCCAGGGTACTGAATAAACTTTTATCGTCGGTCATGTGGAATGAGGCTCCATTGTCAAGATACCAAACACAACCCACCATCGATGACACCATGCATGCGATGAGGGTAAAGTCCATTTTGAACTGAGAGGCTAATGCCTCACCTTCCGATCCTTTTAAAGATCCCTTCTTGGACTTCTTCGATGGGAAATTAGTCGCATAATGTCCCATCTCGTGACAATTAAAGCATATCACCTTAGACTTGTCAACCTTCTTCCCTCCATGAGAAGAATTCGATTTGGAATGGGAAGCCTTCCCCTTCGCTTTCTTACCTTACTTGCTAAGGCTAGATTTTCTTCATCATCATTCTTGGATGAAGAACCATCTCGTGTGCTCCTCTTGATCTCCTCCTACATCATATCCGACTACAATCATTCCCAATCCAATAGTTTCTCCCTTCCATTCACAAAGTCCTGGTAGCTATTCCAACTCTTTGGAAGGTCGAGGAGAGCGAGGCTCACCATATCATCATCGGTAGTAGTTATTCACACACTATTAAACTCATCTCTGCAGGTGGTGGGCTTGTTCAGATATGTGGAAATGTTGAAAATAGCAACAAGGAATGCTAAATATAGAAGTGCTAAATTTAATACTGTTATAAATAACATTTCGGGATACTTTCCTATTTTAGTTAGTCCCTGAACTAAAATAGAGAAGTAAAATTTGTTGAATTAATTGTGAGTTCAGTTAGTTAATGCATGCATGCATGAAACTGCTGCACTTCAGATAATTGAATATTCTCTCATAAATAACTCATGCATGTCAGTGAAAACAGAGACCCAGTTGAGATCAGATGGAGGGACAGTGTACTATCAGTTGCAGGAATATTCCATTGTGAATATCTCTTGCATGTAGAAGGAATTTTTTCCTTGAGGATTGCGCAGTTACTTCTTCAGTTTTTATGAGTGTGATGAGGCCAATTCACACATGTGGCATCACTGGACCCCAAGAAAAACTGTGCAAGGAAATAGGAGGCTTGGAGGGCTGATGAAAGGCATATCTTGTTTCTACTCAGTCTGTGAGTTATATTGTTTGATTGCAGAGAGAGCAGGATAGATTGAGTGTTGATTCTTTTTGTAGCTTGAACATATTTCCACTTGTATGATAATACAGAGATTGGGGTTTTAGGCTGAGGCTTTTTTGTGTTATGTGTGATTCATTTCTCATTCTCAGTTATATGTGTTCTCATTGATCTTTCTCATATTCGATTAAGCTTCCGCAAAGTTTGTTGTAGAAGTAGATCTTGTGTTTTGCTTTAGTATATTGCATAATCTGTTGATCTACAATGGGAATTTCTACATGGTATCAGAGCAAAGGTGATAAAAGCGAAGAACAGTATACAAGAAGGGAGAAGTTCGAAGGTTGAAGTTCCTGAATATAGAAATCGAATTCTTATCACATCTCAATTTCACCAATGGCATTCAAAAGTTTAAGACTCGAGTATGCCCTTGATGGCAGCTTGAATTATATAGCCTAGAAGGATCACAAGGAAGCAATATTAGAGGATAACGGTCTAAAGGACTTCATTGATCAAGAAGTCCCCAAGCCAACTGATGCTATTGAATTGGCGGAATGGAAGAAATGTGTGAGTTCGAGACGACATTGTCTCGAGCCTTCATGGGAAGGAGACATCGAATTTGATGTGGAAAACATTAAAAGATCTATATCAGAACAAAAATGATCAAAGGAAGTTGGCGCTGAAAGACAAGCTTTGGAAAATCAAGCGTGAAAATGGTGACACAATCACTACATATCTAAACAAGCTCACCACCTACAGGGATGAGCTTGGAAGTGTAGGGATCATGACTGTTGATGATGACATGGTGAGTCTTGCACTCCTCGGTCTTCCTAAGAGCTGGCATAGCTACCAAGACTCAGTTAATGGAAGAGAAAAACTGCCAGATTGGGAACGACTTTGGTTGGATCTGATGCAGGAGGAAATAAGAAGAAGCACCAGAGATGGATCCTCATCAAAGCAAGATGATGAGGAAAATCTAGCCTTAGCAAGTAAGGTGAGGAAAGGGAAAGGGAAGGCGTCCCATCCCAAATCTGGTTCTTCCCATGGTGGGTAGAAGTTTGACAAATCAAAAGTGCGATGTTTTCATTGTCATGAAGTGGTCCATTATGCTACAAATTGTCCATAGAAGAAATCCAAGAAGGGATCCTCGAAGGGATCTGATGGTGAGGAACTGGACTTATAGTTTGAGTTGGATTTCTCGCTTATCGCATGCATGGTTTCATCCATGGTGGGATGTGTGTGGTACCTGGCAGTGGAGCTTCATTCCACATGTCAGGTGACAAGAATCTTTTCAGTACCTTGGAGGAGAAGGATCTCCAGATGCGGATCATGATGGGCGATGATGGAAAGTATCATGTTTCAGGTGAAGGTATTGTTGTGTTTCAGAGGGAGCATGGAACTCCCCTCAACCTGACTGATGTAAAATATGTACTAGGTCTGAAGAAGAATCTTGTGTTTTTCGCTATGCTAGAAGATAAAGGCTATGATGTAGTCTTTAGTAAAGGAAAGGTATTCCTGAGGCATATCGGTACTGGATAGACAAAGTGAATTGGGATTCGAGTAAAGAATCCCTACAAGCTAGCGGTAGACAATTGTGCTGCATTGAGTTCCAAAGCTGAGATGGTGCAGAGCAAAGATGTTGGTGAGCTATGGCATAGAATACTGGACCACTTGCACCATGGAACCCTGAAGATCATGCAGCAGATTTCTACCGGACTACCCAAGAGAAAAATGGAGCAGACGAATACATGCAAAGGTTGTACCTTGGTAAGTATGTGAAATCTTCCTTTCCAAATCGAGATAGTAGAGCTGGAGAAATCCTAGAGTGAAATCACTGAGATGTTTTTGGACCTTTCTCTACAGCCTCCACTGCTAAACAAAGGTACTATGTTATTTTTATTGATGATTTTTCTCGTAGATGCTAGATCTACTTTAAGCAAAAGAAGGATCAGACCTTCTTGAGGTTTTGTGAGTTTAAAGCCTTGGCAGAGAAATAATCTGGAAAGAAAATAAAAGCCTTGCATAGTGAGAATGGTGGAGAGTATGTCTCCCAACAGTTTAAGGACTTCTGCACTGCAGAAGAAATTAAACGAGAATCCCCATAACCAATAGCAGAATGGGCTAGCCAAAAGGAAGAACAGATTGATTGTGGAAGCAGCTCGAGCGATGTTGCATGACCAAAGCCTACCACTGCATTTGTGGGCCGAGGCATGCAATAAAGCAGTATATTTGGAGAACAGAAGCCCGCACCGTATACTGGGAATGAAGACACCTATGGAGGCCTTTTCCGGGAAGTGACCAGATGTGAGTCACTTCTGAATCTTTGGATCATCAGTTTACTGTCATGTGACCAAAGATGCCTGGAAGAAGTTGGATCCAACAGCTGAGTTGGGAATACTTGTGGGGTACACAGATACAGCCCACAACTATCAGGTGTACCTGCCTACCAGTCAGAGGACAGTGGTCCACAGGGATCTGAAGTTCAACGAGCAGAAAGCCATGTGATTATCACTTGAGAGGGAGCTCAAGTTGCATGCAGATGAGGAACTTTCAGTTCCTAAGGAGGAGGAGCCTCAGATTGATGCGGAGCAGCCGCATGCAGAGGATCTGGGAGTGGAGACATCCACTCTTGCTGAGAATTCCCGAGATGGGCGGAAATGCTCAAGGGAAGCTGACAAGTTGATGCTGGATGCGCGGGAGAACGTGGGACAGCCATCTTCTCAGCGCAGACAAAGGAGGTCACTCGAGAGGTACACTAGGTACATGGCCCTGGTTGGGGAGTGTGTAGATACTGAACCTTCTTCATTCGAGGAGGCAGTGTAGTAACCAGTCTGGTTAATGCAATGGTAGAGGAGTACGACTCTATCATTCAGAACAGTGTGTGGGATGTTGTCCCAAGACCTCAGGGCAAGTCAGTGGTTAGTTCCAGATGGCTTTACAAAGTAAAGCAGGCAGCTGATGGAAGTGTTGAGAAACATAAGGCAAGCTTTATTGCTCGTGGTTTCTCACAGGTCAAGGGGATCGACTACGATGAGACCTTTGCTCCCGTAGCAAGGTACTCATCTATCATATTGATGTTGGCACTATCAGCTCAAATGGGTTGGAAGATCCATTAGATGGACGTGAATATAAAATCCCTCAATGGGAAGATTAAGGAGGAGGTGTACATTTAGTAGCCAGAGGGTTTCGAGACCTTCGATTGTGAGTTGCATGTGTGCCGACTCAAGAGGTCTTTGTATGGGCTGAAGCAAGCACCCCATGCTTGGTACACCAAGATTGACAGCTATTTCACCGGGTTGGGCTTCACCAAGAGTGAGGCAAATGCGAACCTTTACCACATCATGGTAGAAAGTAAACCATTGATCATTGTTCTTTATGTTGATGATCTGATTTTGACAGGTGATGATCATTTGATACAGTCTTACAAGGAGGACCTTGCAAGAGAGTTCGAAATGAAAGACATGGATCTTATGCACTACTTTCTAGGCGTGGAGGTGTGGTAGAAAGATGGTTAGGTATTTGCATCTCAAGGCAAGTATGACAATGAGATACTCAGGCGCTTTCACATGGAGAAGTGCAAGCCCATGCAGACTCCTCTCGCTGGGAATTGGAGGAAGGAGGATGCTACTTCAGGTGAGGTAGTAGTTGCTACTATTTATCGGTAGCTGGAAGGTTCACTTATGTATCTGGTGAACACACGACCCGACTTATGCTTTGCGGTGAACCAGCTGAGTCAAGCTATGGTTCAGCCTACCAAGCTGTTTTGGAAGGCAACGAAGCATGTGCTGAGATACCTCAGAGGCACATCTCAGTTCAGATTGTGGTATAGATGGACAACGGTAGTGAAGCTTCAAGGCTTCACAGATGCGGATTGGACAGGGAGTCCATCAGACTGGAAGAGCACTTCTGGAGGAATATTCAACCTTGGTTCAGCTACAGTTTCCTCGTAAAGCCAGAAACAGAGGTCAGTTGCACTTAGCTTAGCAGAGGCTGAATACATGGCTGCTAGTCAGGCTGCATGTGAGGCCATTTGGATGCGGAAGATTCTAGTGGGATTGTTTGGTCAGAGGATGGATCCAACCGTGATCTACTACGATAATCAGAGTTGTATCAAACTCTTTGAGAATCCACTTTTTCATGACAGGTCCAAGCACATTGATATCTGGTATCACCATCTTCAAGACTGTGTGGTCAAGAGGATCATGTTGTTGTTGTATGTTTCGATCGAGGAATAGGATGCAGATATTTTGACTAAGGAATTGTCAAAATGCAAGTTCGAGTTCCACAGAGATAGGATTTGGGTTACTGATAATCCCTTTCTTGTTGAGAGGGAGTGTTGAAAATAGCAACAAGAAATGCTAAATTTAGTACTGTTATAAATTGCATTTCAGGATACCTTCCTATTTTAGTTAGTCCCTGAACTAAAATAGAGAAGTGAAATTCGAATTTGATCTTAGCAGTTGTTTGTAAAATAATTAATTAATTCACCATGAGCTAATTAGTTGTAGAAAATCAAACATCAGGTCTATGTGGGGACATGCAATAGTTTCCCCATTGATTGAGGAATTTATCCATCGTTAAAGAGATAAGGATGAGTTGTAATATTGAGTTGTAATTAGTTGGTTCATTTAACTGAGTCAAGTCCAGTTAGATTAATTCAAACAGTTTTTTGAATTAATTGTGAGTTCAGTTAGTTAATGCATGCATGCATGAAACTACTGCACTTCAGATAACTGAATATTCTCTCATAAATAACTCATGCATGTCAGTTCAGACAGATACCCAGTTGAGATCAGATGGAGGGACAATGTACTATCAGTTGCAGGAATATTCCATTGTGAATATCTCTTGCATGCAGGAGGAATTCTTTTGTCGAATTGAGGCTTTTGTGATCCATATCATTTTATGAGAGATTCTTCAGCAAAAATCACATAGAATATCATTTGTCATAGAATATTCTATGTGATTTTCGCTGAAGAATCTCTCATAAAAAGGAATTCTTTCCTTGAGGATTGCGCAGTTACTTCTTCAATTTTTGTGAGTGTGATGAGGCCAATTCACACATGTGGCATCATTGGACCCCAAGAAAAACTGCACAAGGAAATAGGAGGCTTGAAGGGCTAAGGAAAGGCATATCTTGTGTCTGCTTAGTCTATGAGTTGTATTGTTTGATTGCAGAGGGAGCAGGATAGCTTGAGAGTTGATTCTTTTTGTAACTTGAACATATTTCCACTTGTATGATAATATAGAGATTGGGGTTTTAGGCTGAGGCTTTCCCCGGGTTATTTCTTCTGTGTTATGTGTGATTGATTTCTCCTTCTCAGTTATATGTGTTCTCATTGATATTGCTCATATTCAATTAAGCTTCCGCAAAGTTTGTTGTAGAAGTAGGTCGTGTGTTTTGCTTTAGTATATTGCATAATTTGTTGATCTACACTGGGAATTTCTACATGAAATAGTATCGCCCTTCTCCATCTTGATTCTTCGAAGCTTATCCTTGAGCACCAATTTCCTCTGGTCGCTATTGTTCTCGTAGAGGTCCTTCAATGTCTTCCACATTGAAAATGGAGTATCCTTCCCATTGAGACTCGAGACAATATGGTCTCGAACGCCCTCAAGGATAATATGTCTCGCCTTCGCCACACACTTCTTCCACTCAACCAACTCTTGTGCATTAGTTGAAGCTAGCTTTTGGATTTCTTGATCAATGAATTCCTTCAAGTCGTTGTCTTCTAATACAACCTCCATGCAATCTTTCCATGCTATGTAATTCGAGCTACCATCCAAGGCATACTCGAGTCTCAAGCCATTGAACGCCATTGACCAACCTTGAAGTATGATAAGAATTCAATTTTTCACCTGTAACCCAGAACTTCAAACTTCAAATTCTCTTCTCATTATATTGTTCACAGCTTTGATAACCTTTGCTCCGATACCATGTAGAAATTATGACTGTAGATTAACCTGATAATGCAATATAACTAAAGCAAAATACTTTAATCTACTTCTACAATCAAACTTGCAGAAGCTTAATAGATTTGAGAAATATCAAGCTGAACACATATAACCAGAAGAAGAATCAATTCACATGAAAACACAAAAGAATACTCTGGGGAAAGCCTTAGCTAAAAACCCCGCTATCTGTATCATCATACAAGTGGAAATATATCAGGATTACTCAAAGCCTTGGCTCTCACAGCTAGCCAGCTCTCAATACAATCCTCCTGGATGTTCACAGGCAATCAAAGCTTCTCACAAGCCTTCTCCTCTGCCCTCTAAGCTCCTATTTCCTTATCCAGTTTCTCCTGGGTGATACAGCTATTACCAAGTGTAACACTAGTCACTCACATTGATCTTACACCTTGTAAAACTGCACAAATCTCAAGGAATGAATTCCTTCTACATGCATGAGTTTTGTTTATAGGAAAACTCATGCAACTGATAGTACATTGTCCCTGTCTTTAATCTTAACTGGGTCTTTCTCAGAATAGACATGCATGAGTTAATGAGGAGAGAATCTTCAGTTATCTGTAGTACACTAGTTTGATGCATGCATGCATTAACTGACTTAACTCACAATTAGTTCCTCAAACAGTTTGGAACTAATTTAACTAGACTTAACTCAGTGAACTGAGCTAACTAATTACAAGTCAAATATAACTCATCCTTATCTCCTTAATTAAGGGATAATTGTTGCATGACTTGAGAAAGACTTCTAGCTTGACTTTCTCCAACTAATTAACTCAAGGTAAATTAATTAATTATTTTTCAAGCAGCTGGAGAGACTAAATTAGAATTTTAATTCAAGGACAAATTAAAATTGGAATACTCTTGTTGCCCATTTCAACATTGTGCTTATTGTTGTCTTAGGTTTCTTATTACAGAGGCTTCCATAGGATCAGCCCATATCGATTTCCCACTGCTCCATGCCTTCATTCAATGCCTCAGCTGCCAACCCATATGCCTTCAAATCCCTATACCATACTATCGGGGCATCGTTGTATCAAGACTTTTACTCTTAAAACATTACGAAACAACAAGCTTTAGTGTCCCTTGGCCCCCTTTGGTTTAGTTCCTTTCTCCATTTTTTCTCATTTGACCAAGGGCAGTGACCTAGTGCTTAGCCTTGAGTCACTAAAGCCTTTTTTTATGGCTCGAGGGCTATTTTTCCTTTGTAAATGGTTTAGCGCCCCTGGTCCTTTAAGTTCCTCTTGCCTAAGGGCCAGCCCTTAAATCGGAACCCCTCAATTAGCATTTTCAAAGCGGGGATTTAACTTGGAGTGATGTGTCATTTTAATTTCGTCAATCGTCAATTACCCTTTGTGCTTAGCCCTTGGTTTCTTTGGCTCTTTATGTGACTGCGGACTGGAACCTTTATTAGAACCCCTTTATTGGCAGATCACAATTGGAGGTTTTACTTTGTGTAACAACATGCCTCAACCTGCAAACGTTGATTTGCGATCTCTAATGTGACGTCATCCTCTTCCACGTGTTACCTTGTGAGTGGTGACATGTGTCACCCTTTTTTGGCCCCTTATGACCCGTCAAAACGTTGAATCTACATGCCATGTGTTTGTTGTACTGCCACATCATGTTGATGTCAGCTATCCCATGTCCCTTATCAGGGCCAATCTTATGTTGCCACGTGTCCCATTGGAGGAGAGAGAAGAGGCCCGGTCCTGCCTGGTTTTATGTTGAAATCCTTTTTTAACCTGCATTAGGCCCTCCCCGGCACTTTAAGACTGAAGGCACAATCCCAGCGCATTAACACTATTGGCGTTCACTGATTGCAACTTTGTTAAGGTTGACACTTTGAAAATGGCGATCGTCGATTGCTGATATGGCCTTGACCCACAGATTGTCGATATGTCAATATTGATCTATGCCTCTAATGTGTGGGACGTTCGATATGTCGGGACTTCCCATTTTCGGGATTGCCGATATGTCAGGACTTGGGATTTTACACTTAGGCATTTTCTCCTTGTTTTCTTATTTTCAAAGGGAAACTTCAATCTGCTCTAGCTTTTGATTCCGGAGTCCATTATGGGACTTCCACATATCGTTGGAAAGCTAATTCTAAGCACTATCCAATGGAGAGGGTTAGATTTAGCTTTGAGAGGTTTTATCACTTGGAATATGGCTTCATAATTCACTTCTCTTTTACACTTTGGGCAACTGAAAACACATTTTGCAGTGAGTGACAACATTGGCTCCAACTGGGGACAATGCCTTGCTAGCAAGATGCTAAGAACCTGCAGACCAGTAGCCTTCACCATTGGGCATGGAGTAAAAAATATAATGAATCTATACAACCAGAAAATCTCCATGGGACTTTATTTGTTGGGATTTCTTTCCTCATAAAACTAAAATGCAGAAATACAAATTCTAACAACTGGAAATTAAATGCTTAGCTAGTGAGCTTATTTATATACAACTCCTACTTATGTATAGGGAATCAATTCACCTAAGTGAGGTCAACCCTCCAATGACACCAACCCAACATCAGAGTACTGGACCTTATGCCTCCATGTTGCTGAAATTTAAAAATCAAAACAAGCATGCACCATGAAAAGTCTTCAAACAAAAAACCTAATACATGCTCCAGAAATAACCTCTTCTACTGACCAAAGAATGTGCTCATGTAATCAGCTACAGGGTCATAGAACTGACAAGAAAAAAATTTGGTTGCCTTATTTTCATGAAACGTCTGCTAACCAATATCTTCTTGATCAAGGTAGCCAAAAATATTTTTCAGCTCCTCAACTTTAGATTTTTTAAGAAAAACTTATTGTTGGAAACCTTCTCCCCAATTGCTGGTAAACCACTTCCTTTGAACATCTATAACCATCTCATACTTCTCTGAATAATATGAATCATAAATTGGAGGAGGTTCTTGAACTTTTTCTCCATGTGAAGGATGTGAATTGTGGACTAGAGCCTCTTTGTTGACCTCCTGGTGGGCCTCCTCTTCTTGTGCAACTTCCCATGATGTGGATTGTTGTCGTTCTGCATCACTTGACTCTCCATTGAAGTCATATACATCGTAAGAAGGAAAATCATCGAATTCAGTCGAATAAGATCTCTAAGGGTTTATTTGCAGCATGATGATGTTTCCTTCTTCTCTTTCTTAATCATTGGGTAATGCTTCTTGATGCGAGTATATGTTTTCTTGGAACAAAGCTCCAAAAGCATCTTCAACAGGGTCATTAACCTCAGGAATATCATAATCATTGAAATATGCACAAAAATTTTCAAATAGACAATCTGATGGATATAATGTTTTGCAATAATGATTGAATGCCATATGAAAACTCTTTAAGGAAGATATGTTGCCACTAGGTAGTGTTCTGTACCAAATTCTAAAATCATATTCTAAAGAGTACATGAACAATTCCATTTGCGCATCTTAAAAAATAATACCATGTTGTTCCATGCATTCATGAAAATATTTAAGGTGTTGGTCGGACCTTCTATCTGACTCTCCACTGAATCTAGGAAAATAGGTATTCCATTCATGAAATGAAGGGACATGATTGGGATAGCTATGTAGAAATTTTGAATAATTAAACATTTATTCACGGATATTATCCCGATTATACACTATTGCGGAATACATGCACAATACATAATCTCCTCTACGTTGATCATCAATTTAGCAGCATCAAAAATAGTCTGCGGGCCCACTTAGTGAAGGCGACTCCTTTTCACTAAGCTCCATCATCTTGTTGCATTTTCAACACTCCCTCTCAGCAAGATATGGATTATCTGCAACCCCTATCCTGCAACTCTGGAATGTTTTGCATGCAACACATTTGCCCGGTCCACTTGCTTCAACAACACTTGGAACAAAAACACTCCCAACTGACCACTCTGTTGGGCTAGGAACATACTTTGATGCTGAAGCTCTACCTGCTGCTGACAAGTGCTCCCTCTCTGACATTTGCGCCACTGCAACATCTCCATGCATGTCGCACCATTGCACACTTCTCTGTGCCACCTAGCACTATGCAAAACACTTGTGCCTCTCACATTGCTGCAACCTGCTAGCTATGCGCTGTCATGGGATTCCCTACACTTTCACTCTCTCTGCCGCTCCATCTGCATCTATCTCTACCCAATCAGTCAGTTCCTACTACTCCACATCGGGGCTTCCGTAGCAAGGTCTCATCCAAGAGGTTGGGTACCTCAAGGATCCTGCCCCTCCTCCTTGGGACGATCACTCTATATCGCCCCACCTCCTACCTGGAGGTATGGTTGTATGTGATCCCTTAGCCCACCTGGATCTAAGTTTCCCTCTACTGGAGGTCTCTACATGAGTAGATGTCTCTACTCGATCTCCTCTCATCTTCCCTTTTTGTGGCTGCTCCACAACCTCCTGAAGCTGCCGCACCAATCGTGGCTCCTCCACAGTCGTCTGAGACTTCTTCTGGCTCTGCATGTTGAGAGGTAATATACGCTCCCTCTCAACCACCAAGTCTCCATCAGTTGCCTCGCTACTCAAGGCTTTGTATGCATCTTGAACCTCAAGAGCATACAGGTTCTTGACCCGTGAACCAATCTGCTTCACCTGTCTAGTGATGATGTGTCTAAGGAAAACCTTTCCCTTACTGAAGACTACATCACAGCCTCTACCTTCCAACATCGCGATTGACACCAATTTTCTCTTCAGTCCTGGTACATACTTGACATCGGTCAAGGTAAGGCGAGCTCCATGCTCCCTCTGAAAAATAACCGTGCCTACACCTGAGACACTATACTTCTCATCATCACCCCTCGCTATGAGTATCTGGAGATCTTTATCCTCCAAAGTGCTGAACAAACTCTTGTCACCGGTCATGTGGAAAGAAGCTCCACTATCAAGAAACCAACCACTTCCCACCATGGAAGGAACCATGCATGCAAAGAGTGTGAAATCCAACTCAAACTGTGAAGCAAGTGCCTCACCTTCAGATCCTTCCCCGGATCCCTTCTTGGATTTCCTCCATGAATAATTTGCAGCATAATGGCCCACCTCATGACAACGAAAGCATCACACTTTCGATTTGTCAACCTTCTTCCCATCATTGGAAGAACTGGATTCGGAAAGAGAACCCTTCTCCTTCCCTTTCTTTGCTTTGGCAGCCAAAGCACAATTTTCTTCATCAGATTCCTTTGATGAAGATCCGTCCCTGGTATTTCTCCTGATCTCCTCCTGCACAAGATCTGACCAAAGTCTCTCCCCTCCTCGCAATTTCTCCCGACCATTGACAGAGTCCTAATAGGAATGCCAACTCTTCGGAAGACCAAGGAAAGCCAAGCTCACCAAGTCCTCATCATCGACAGTCACCCCAACACTTCCCAGCTCATCCCGGCATTGGGTGAACTTCGTGAGATACCTAGGCATGCTATCTCCATTCTCACACTTAATGTTTCTGAGTTTATCCTTGAGCGCCAACTTTCTCTGGTCGCTCTTGCTTTGGAATAGATCTGTCAACACTTTCCACATCAAGTATGGAGAAGCCTTTCCATGCAGGCTGGACACAATGTGATCCTTCATGCCCTCCAACAAAATCCTTCGACACTTTTCTGTCTTCTTTTTCCAAGCCACAGCTTCAGCAGCATCAGTAGGTTTTGGGACTTCAGCATCTATGAAATCCTTCAACCCATTGTCATCTAACACCGCCTCCATCCTGTCTTTCCATGCAATATAATTTGAGCTGCCTTCAAGAGCATACTCCAATCGCAATCCGTTGAAAGACATTTCAACTTTGACACCAAGAAAACACTGCTGCAAATTCGAATTCCACCAGCTCAAAACTCAACCACTTCTGATCTAAAATTCATAAGAACAAGGTATTTCTCGTACAAAGATTGACTATATGGGTTTTTACCGGATATCTCACCTTCCAAAGGAAGGATGAATCCAGAGGCTACCTGGCCCGATTACAGACTCTGCCTGAAGAAATAAAATGTAATCACTTTCTGAATAATAGATCTGATGATCAACTCTGCTCCGATACCATGTAGAAATTTTGAATAATTAAACACTTATTCACAGATATTATCCCGATTATACACTATTGCGGAATACATGCACAATACATAATCTCCTCTACGTTTATCATCAATTTAGCAGCATCAAAAATAACCTGCGGGCCCACTTAGTGAAGGCGACTCCTTTTCACTAAGCTCCATCATCTTGTTGCATTTTCAACAAGCTAGCAGTAGAAGAAAATCCCAGCAGGGAAAATTTGTTGGCCAGGAATGTAGGAGTGGCCATTTTGAAAACCTTCCTAGGTGAGTGATATCAGGTTCAAATGTAGGGAAATTTTTCAGCTGCTTTAGGATGAGAGCAAGTATGAGGCTGCTTGAAAGACGGTATGATCAAATAAAGATATAGACAATGGAGTCACCAGGATGTTTACCATAAAATTGAAATAGTGGAGTTGCCAAGGTGAGAGATCTTCAACCCACACTTCCCTTGCTCACCTAACAGAGGGAATGTAAAGATTTGTTGTACCCAAGGAAAAATATTCTAATCCGTTCCCCGACAACGGCGCTAGAAAGATGTTGTCACTTTTTCTAGCACCCATAGCACAAGTGCTTAAGGAGATATAGAAATCTTCCTAGAGATAGCCTCTAGGTTGATTGTAGACTAATGCCTAGGAAATCTTAGATAGAGGAGTGCATTTGAGATTATCTGAGGGATTATGTTGCACTCCAATTGTCACGTAGTTTTGAAAGATAATAAAAGGGGGGCTTGGTTCAATAGTATTTCATCAAGGTGAACTCAAGCAGATACATGGATCCAAATACAGGGGGTGAATCAGGCTGATCTCAAGGAGGAATGTCTTGTTCTGATGGCTGACACACAACACTGAGCAGTTTAATATTGAAGTTGTAGTAAAGGTGAAGAAAAGGAGAGAAAGGAGGGAAATAGATGCATAGGATTGCAAACAAGATAGAATCCTAAGCATCAACGTTTTGGAAGAAGGATGGAAGGAAGAAGAGATGGAATGACAGGAATTGTAGAGCGTGAATTAAGGTTTCATGCTCTATAGCTCATGGATACACTTATCACTAATCAACATATGTAAATCTGTTCTCATACAGGTACTGTAGGCTATCAAATAACACAAGTAAATCTGTAATTTCCACAGGTACTATAGGCTATCGAATAACTCAAGTAAATCTGTAATTACCACAGGTATTGTTACTACTTAACAACATACATATAACAATGAGAGAATGAGACCAACATCTTCATTACAC
This sequence comes from Pinus tabuliformis, assembly GCA_031772625.1. Classification (NCBI taxonomy): domain Eukaryota; kingdom Viridiplantae; phylum Streptophyta; class Pinopsida; order Pinales; family Pinaceae; genus Pinus; species Pinus tabuliformis. The sequence goes on from CM062819.1 coordinate 479,143,915, forward strand.
AATTTCAGTAAAAGAGAAACATACATGAAACATTTATTCAATGAGGGAAAACATACTGTTTACAGCCATGATTGGAATCACCAAAGAGTTTCATTAATCCTCAGAATGAATCCAATATACAAGTCCATTACATTTAGCCATACATTGCATGAGTCCCTCATGAACAGGAAATTAGAACCAAAGTGGAATCACATAATTGGGAACACTGCGAGTGTAGATTTCTGGAACCAATATTAAGTGTTTATTTTCTGTATTTATACAGAGAAGGGGGGAATTTGTAGAATTTTCACTGTAGATCACCTGATATATGCAATGTCCTAAAGCATAATACTAGATCTACTTCTACCATAAACTTTTCGGAAGCTTAAACAGATATGAGCATCATCATGCATGAACAGATATGACTGAGAATGAGAAGTAATCAACCATAACACAGAAGATATATCATTGGGGAAAGTGCTAGCCTAAAACCCCAACTCTGTGTTATCATACAAGTGGAAATCTTGTTCAAGTTAGAAAAGGAAATAGCTCTCAAGCTATCCTGCTCTCTCTGCAATCAAACAATACAACTCACAGACTGAATAAACATATACTATATCTTCCTCAAGCCCTCCAAGCCTCCTATTTCCTTGCGCAGTTTTGATTGGGGTCCAATGATATCACATGTGTGAATTGGCCTCATCACACTCACTGTAACCTCAGGTCCAACTTCGCAATCCATAAGGAATAATATTCCTTGTGCATACAAGGAATATTCACCAAGGAATATCCTAGCAACTGATAGTACATTGTCCCTCCATCTGATCTCAATTGGGTCTCTAACGGAACTGACATGCATGAGTTATCCATGAGTGAATACTCAATTATCTGAAATACAATAGTTACATGCATGCAAGCATTAGCTAACTAAACTCTCATTAATTTAACAAACTGTTAAATTAATCTAACTGGACTTGACTTAGTTAAACTAAGTCAACTTATTACAATTCAATATTAAAACTCATCCTTATCTCTTTAACTGAAGGTTAAGTTCCTCAATTAATGGAGAAACTGTTGCATGTCCCCACATAGACTTCAAGTTTTATTTTCCTTAACTAATTAACTCAAGATGAATTAATTAATTAATTTTCAAACTGTTGTTGATATCAAATTCGAATTTTACTTCCTATGTTTAGTCTAGGGACTGACTAAAATAAGAAGGGATCCTGAAATGCTATTTTTAGAAAAGCTATTTTTAGCACTTTCACTTTTCACCCATCATTGCTAAGATCACCAATGGCTGAATTTATATTTATAGTCAGGCTATTTACACGGTGATATTTTTAGCATCTTCTATTTTTAGCATTTCTTGTTGCACACTTTTCAACACTCCCTCTCAACAAGAAAGGGATTATCAGTAACCCCGATCCTATCTCTATGGAATTTGAACTTGCATTTTGACAATGCCTTAGTCAAAATATCTGCATCCTTCTCCTTGGTCGAAACATACTGCAACATCATGATCCTCTTGACCACACAGTCTCGTAGATGATGGTAACGGATATCTATATGCTTAGACCTGTCATGAAACACTGGATTCTCATAGAGTTTTATTCAACTATGATTATCACGGTATATCACTGTAGGATCCATCATCTGACCAAACAATCACACTAGAATCTTCCACATCCAAATGGCTTCACATGCTGCCTGACTGGTAGCCACGTATTCAGCCTCTGCTGAGCTAAGTGCAACTAATCTCTGTTTCCTACTGTACCAAGAAACTGCAGTTGAACCAAGGTTGAAGATTCCTCCAAAAGTGCTCTTACGGTCTGATGGACTACCTGCCCAATCCGCATCCGTGAAGCCTTGCAGCTTCACTCCCTTTGTCCATCTATACCACAATCCATACTGTTTAGTGCCTTTGAGATATCTCAGCACATGCTTCGCTGCCTTCCAAAACAGCTTGGTAGGCTGAACCATAGCTTGACTCAGCTAGTTCACCGCAAAGCATAAGTCGGGTCGTGTGTTTACCAGATACATAATTGAACCCACCAAGTTCCAATAAACAGTAGTAGCTACTACCACACCTGAAGTAGCATCCTACTTCCTCCAGTTCCCAGCTAGAGGAGTCTGCATGGGCTTGCACTTCTGTTATCAGGAAATCTAGTGTCTATGCAGAGCAGTTAGTCCCACTAAGGCTGGTAGCTACCTTAGAAATAAACAAACTAAAACTAATTTCGTTTTCCTTTATGAGAAATAGATAAGAGGGGAATAAAGGAGACCAACCTCTGTCTTGCGCTTGGTTCCTTGCTTGATTCCTCTCCCTTCTGATAGATCTTCGCCACTCGCTTCCTTGTCTACCCAGCTTCAAAGAGAACCTGTAGAATCAAAGCAGCATAACACTATCCAAGAACATAGATCTATTATCATAAACAATATAGGACCAGATATATATTGACCACACAAATGCATATATCATCAATCATAAAAGAATGTGGAGGAAAACTTGAATAGCTTTATTGATAATCAAGAAATAGCAAAGAGATTACAACCAATTGTTCTGACCCAGCATCAGCCTCTCAACAAGAAAGCCCTTCTTCACCTCATGAAAAGCTTAGATCACCCAACACTATGATATTGCACCAAGAAACCAGCAGCACTTCCTTCCAAGATACAAAATTCCAGCCTCTTGGATCTCTGGGATGAGGGATCCATATATAGATGTTTGCAAGGGGGGTGAGTCAGCTTTTGAGATTTGATTAGTGTCCTCTCTCTGATAGTTCTTGATTCCACTTGGAGATTGATGATCTCTTACTCATCCCTAGGTGAATGCAGAGGGGCAAGTGTCATAGGAGAAGTTTCTAGAAGATTCCATGATCCTCCACCTTGCAGATTGACCCCTTTGTCCACTCTCGCACATCGCACCCCATAGAAGGGATTTTCAAGATGCATCACACCTCCTGTGTGTATTTAGGTGGGATGCAGCGCACTTTGACCATGGAGCAGGTGAGATGGTCTAGTTTTGACCATTTCTGAGCAGTTTTTCATGGAGAACTTCTGGGAGAAGATGTAATCAGTTGACCTTGTTATTTTAGAGGTTGGAACAACACTTTTAGGGACTTAAGAGCCCTTGGTTTACAGACATTTATGATTGGGGTTGCAGTGCCCAAAAATTTCTATAACAGTTGCCCCCTAAAGCATGAGGTCGTTAATCTGTTGATGTTGGGTGAAATGCTTTATCATGAGGATCTGAAGTTCTTTCAAGCTGGAAGGCGACCTGTAATAAGATACAATACAATACATTATCTTCATAATATTTTCATGATCTAGCTGAGGTGGGCATTCCCATGCTCAGCTTTATAAATTCATTTTCATGTACATAAGAAGACAGTCGTCTGAGTGTAGACTGATGATTCTGGTAGAGCCATCATCCCTTAGTTTGGATGATTATCTGTGCAGTAATGATGTACATTTGATGTCTTTATTTTCTTGAATATATATCACAGCCCGGATGGATGAAACTAGATCCGGGGTCTTCAATCTCGTTCAATCTTCACTCAAAGTACAAGTCGATCCATGTGAGAGATGTTCTGGAGTCGAACATGGAAATACATCGCCTGATTACCAGCCCATGATGTAAGATGTTAACAGGCGCGAGAGGAATCCCCGATAATGATGATCACCCTCAAGGTACTATAGTACAATTCAAGTGGGGTGAATAAGGGACTTGGCGTCGAACACCACGCAAAATCTTTCAGTCGAAGGCCATTGATGTAAACCTGTCACCGGAAGTGAGAAACTTGCCATTGAGGCATGCAAGCTTCAAAGTACTGAAAGGGTTGTTCCTAGATCGACTTCTTGGATAATGAGCTGATGTCGACAAGAAGCGATCCGTCATAGGAGGGCCTTAGTGAATCCCACATCAATGACACGGAACGGAGCAAATGATTTTAATGGAGGTGAAAACGATCTGGTGATATAAGGTTCAGGGTGGCGGTCATGAAAGAATGGAGCGTAAATGTATTGCAGTGGGTGAGACACAGGTGAATTCTCTGAGCGACTTCTCTTGAACATATCGGCGACACTGACATGATGAATCTGTAGCATTAACCCAAAATATGGATGGTGTGACGGAACCATGGTGATGTGACCAGTGAATGGAACAACCCAACCTGACTCAGATGCGGAGTGAAAGTGTCATGTTCAAGAGCGACTTGCTACCGATAAAGTTTCTTCAAGTTTTCTTCCCAATTTTTCCCCAGTCATTGCTGACCAGTACCTCTTTATTTTTGTCAAGCTTGAGGAGAATAACATATGCTTGTTCTATAATTTTCCCTTCGGGCAAACCCATCGCTATGTTTTAACGAGCCTAGCGATAGTGAAACTCGTTCTTGTCTGTATGGACAAGTTTGTCGCTATTCAGTTTTAACGAGTTTAATGACAAGGATAACTCAGTCCTTTTCAATTTTAGAGAGTCTGAAAAAGGGACGTAAAGAAAACTCCAATAATCCTTTTTCGTCATGTAATCCCTTAAGTCCGAAAAAGTATAAAACAATAAAAAAGGGATGAATTTTCGGTACTTTTAACGAGCCAAACAAAACAAGCGCTCGATCTTTTTGTGTAATAATCCCTCAAGTCCAAAAAGATTAAAATCTAAAGGAGGGATAACACTTATGGTCCCTTTAACGAGCTAGAGAAGCCAATTGCTCGGTAATCTTTTCATATTTTATGAGTCAGTTGAAAAGAGCTTAAAGGAGACTCGTTTTTTGAGGAACGAGTGATAAATTCTGGTAGCAGCTGATTCCAGGGAAGGTTTGGAATTTTCCAATCACGGCAGTGTCATAAGGATGGCTTAACAGGATCACTCTTCGCAGTTGTTCCTCAAAAAAGGTAAATAATCAAATGGAGGTGAATGATCGGCCAATACAGAGTGGAGGTGATGATGAGAACACGACCAAGGCTTCAAAGGCTGGTGATAATACATTCACGAAGGTTATTTACCGGAAATCGGTTCATTTTTTAATGAGCTTAAACTCTGGGGGAACATTTGCTCATTTCTTATGTTTATTTTTTAACGATCTTGAATTCCGCATTAAAACTGCTCGATCTAGTCGTATAATAAGGATGTCTCATATAAAAACGGCATTTTTTCAGAGTTTATCCCCGCATCCTTTCTTTATGCAAGTTAGGAAACGACCAATCCTACGAGTTTAAAGGGTTCAAGGACCTATAAATTTAAAAAATAAATGGTCGCTCTTTGCTTGCATGCCAAAAGGTTTGCATGCCCCCAGGTATAGTGAAGTAGAGTTTCGAGGTTACCCCTCAATTTGCAGACAAAACATTTGTTTTATTGGGAAAGGCCTATCTTTTCCAGGTTACCCTTCAATTTGCAGACAAAGCATTTGTTCTATCAGGAAAGGCCTACCTTCTAACGGAGGTATCTTATTCCGGTCTAATCCCATTTTCCAAAATGGATGGGTGTGTCAGCTAGTCATATATCCTCCGTGGAAACCTACCCTATACCCAAGGTTTTCATGTCGAAAAAGGCCAGGGTGCATGCCCCCTGGGTTTCAGTCATATCCTCCGAATCACTCGTGCTCATCAGGAGGACGGACTGGGGATTGATGAGACATTCCTTGCGTGAAAAGACCATTCAGGGTTGGTGTATGACTATTTTCTATGTGTGAACCAGGGAATGAAAGCTGGTCTACGAGCTTGACCACTCTTCCTTCATGCGGAAAACACATTACTCTAAAGAGTGAGGAGACAATGGCTCCCATGCAATAAATATAGTCTCGTCCAAGGAGTATATTATAATCCAGGGGTCCTTGGACTACCATTACGTTCATGTGAACGGTTTTCCTTCTCAATGTTATCAGCAAATTGGGAAGGATCCCTAACGGTCGACTGGTTCCTTTGTCAAACCCTGTTAGATTTATCATCTCAGGAAAAAGCGATGGCGAACCAAGCGCTTTCCAAGCAGTTAAGGAAAGGATACTCACAGAAGCCCCTTCATCTATGATGGTACCGGCCATGACCATTCTATATATTTGAGCAATGATTCAAAATGGTACACTAGCCGGTAAGCGGGGTCTGCCTAGTAGATTCCAATCGAAGGAAACAACTAGGTTGCTTGGAGGTGGGACCGAATAGACGGTCGGATATGACTCTGATGAACTTCCTTCCTGCGGCAAAGGAACATGTAGATTGCCCCCATGTTCATCGGAGTCTGTGCTTACGAAGAGAATTTGGACGGTGTCATCCTTGTTCTCTTCGGTGACTGTATCATCTAAAGATGGATCCTCTGAAGGCAAGACGGGGTCAACTGCTGCCTCGACCTTTTGACTTTCGTCTGGTGTAGATTCAGATGGTTTATCTTCAATGATAGATGCTTCGGCCGACCACAAGGGCGTGTCAGCCAGATTTTCAACTAGTGACGGACTCGACAAGAGCTTCTTATACCCATGAGGAAGCCATAACGGTGAAACCAGACGGTTGTCCAAAACTCTTTTAGCCTCGTCTAAGAAGGGACAACGGTGGACGGCGTGATCGCCTTCACACAGTTTACAAGGAAATCTACATCTTCCTTTTTGTCCAGGGGCTTCACTTTCACTAGTTGACGGTGTACTTTCAACATGACCATCAGAGGTTGATGACACTGGATTGTGCAAATGAGGAGACCAGTCCCTTAAGCTCCGAGGGATGCAAGAAAAATCTCAATGATAGTGGTCTCCTTTGCAAATGACACATGGCGATTTAGGCTTGGATGGTGCAGTGTGTGGATTTTCGCTAGATGATGCCTGGCCGCCCCTTTTCGCCTTTGGCTCCTTCTTCTTCTTCTCCTTCTATTGAAAAGTGTGAAACAACAAATGCTCATTGAGAATGCAACAAGATGATGGAGCTTAGTGGAAAGGAGTCGCCTTCACTAAGTGGGCCCGCAGGCAAATTATGGCGCAAGTTCTATTTTTGGATCCCAGCAGGGATGATCACAGCAGGAGTGACCACAGCAAGGATGATCACAGCAGGAGTGACCACAGCAGGGATGATCACAGCAAGAGTGACCACAACAGGAGTGATCACATCAGGAGTGATCACAGCAAGAGTGATCATAGCAGGAGTGATCAAAGTCTATTTTTAGACTGGCTGTCAAAAATAGAAAAGTCAGATATTATTGTCTCATAATAATATTTGGACTATAAACTTGATCTTATTCTCTTGGAGCACTTTAGTTTGAGCTACAGATGTGGCACATGTAGCTTTCAGAAGGAAGTATGCTTTATTTGTGGGTCAGTTGAGTTTTTGCATGCATGACTTCAGTTAGAACTCAATCAGTTGAGTTTGGTGGAGTTGATTGTGGAGTTAATGGAGTTGTGTTCAGTTTGACTTGGTTAAACTAGTTGTAATTAGTCTAACTGCAAATAGACTAATGATGAGTTGTTAAACTAATTATTAACTCATAATGCAACTATAGAATACATCAGTTAACTCAGTTGCATGTTAGTGCATTTTCAGTGCAGGAGGGACAGGTGTTATAGGATCAGATTGCTATCGGTTGTGACTATAGTTGTGCATGATGATTTGCACAATAAAAGGGATTGAGTATGCCAATGAATTGGCCAATACCAAGTATTATAGCCTCTAATCACGTCTTTCCCAGTGTGAGTGATTATTTGGAGGTTAAATACGAGTTTGGTAAACCATTCCCATTCATTCTTGAGCAGGTATTGAGCTGTGGAGGCAGGCAAGCAGCGGGGGAGATTTGGAGATCAGATCTGAGTTGTATTGTGTGTAGCATGTGGAGATAGTACTGAGTACTTGTGAGGAGTATTGTAATATGTATTGTTACATGATTCAATCACTATAATATACAGATAGTTGGGGTTTTTAGCGAGATGCTTTCCCCGGGAAAATACTGTGTTGATATGTGTGATTGATGCTTCTATGTACGCTTGTGAATGTTTCTGCTTCTGTAAATTGATGATCAACGTAGAGGAGGTTATGTATTATGCAAGTTCCACTTATAAGTGTATAATCAGGATAATCTCAGTGAATATGTGTCATATTATTCAAAATTTCTACACCTTCTTCTTCTCAGTTACTTGATTTTTGGCCTTACCAGCTTCATCAAGCGAAGAGGAAGGAGGAGAGGAAGAATTGGACGAAGTAGAGGGTTGGGGGGTAACTTTGGTATCATTTAGTTGCTGACTTTATTGTTCAGGAATCACGGTTTTCTGAACGATAGAGGTTGAGATGATCCATACGGGCAAGCCGATTGTCAATCCTGGAAGCGACAATGTGGCCATATGGGGTACACCAACATCTCCCCAAGAGGAGAAGGGACTAGGATTTCCTCCAAGGGGAATTCCTTGGTTGGTGGACTCCATTTTTCTCAACCTAAGACCAATGTAGGAAAGGTGATATTTATTCCATTTAAAATAAATTTTAGACGCTTTGACACAACTTGCTTTTTCAATTTTTAAGAGTCGAGAAAAAAACAAAAGATGACTCTAGTCGCCTTCGATTTTTAATGAGCCTGAAGTGACAAGTGCTCAGATGGACCTTTTCCTTTAAGGAGTCTGAAAAGGAACGAAAGAGACTGCTCTGGAAATCTAGATAGAGGGATTACCAAACCAATCACAAAATTGCAGAATACTTTTTATGGTATGGCAGTCAATCTTCCCAAATGTTGTGTTCAGTGCATTGCGATCGATAGGGCGGCAAACACAGCTTCCTATGGATAAAGGATAAAACATATTGTGGTCTCCCAATATATACTCGACGGTACGTGGGAGCACAAGTCTGCACTGGCACTTATCATCTCAAGGTGGAGGAATCACCCAACCAACAATGAAAACAACAGTTACCAGGCTTTACGACGCCGGAATACGTCTCTAGCCTAGAATTCTAAATGTTGTGTGTTAGGTTCTAAAGCGTTTTTAGATTCATTAAATTTATTTTATAGTTGATCTTGCTTAAGAAATTTTCCTTTCAGGTTCACCGCGTGATATAGATGTACAATTCCTAAAATGCAATCTAAGATGATAAACAGTCGTTTAATCTTCTTTTTGCAATGAAAATCCTAGCTACTAAGGAAAGAGAGATGATATTCTTTCAACATAGAGCAAAGAGCACACACTATATGCACTGTCCTAAATCAAACCAACAAACAGTCTAAATGCAAATGCACATGCATGTATTTGTTTTCAGCCTTCTTAATGTGTGAATAATAAAAAGAAAGCTAAGCGCAAATCTGAATTATTTTTCAAAGTGACATTACTAGCAAGTTTCTTTTCAAGACAAAATGAGGATAATGACGACACTTTGTGATTTGGAATTGAAAACTTGCTTTCGACACTTGAAAAACTACTAATTCAAATCAAATACAAGAGTAACAGTGTAATCGACTATCAAGAACAATCAAATTCTCTTCTATGACTGAAAACGACACTCACGACACTTTCAAATCAAGAAACGACAGTACAATTACGCTACTTCTTTTTAAAAGAGAACTGAAAATGGCTCAAAATACATAAAAACATTTATAGTTCTTTGCACAATGGAGGCAAAATAATGGCAAGGAAGGGGGTTTCAACAGAATTGTACTGACTACAGGCAGAAAACTCTTGAATAGAGCTGAAAAGAGTGAACACAAAAACCAAAATCTAGGAGCAGGAAAGGCCTTGTCTAATCAGCGCACCTGTAACACAATGAAAAAGAGATGCAGCGCACCTACTACACTCGAGAAGTGAGATGCATCCAGAATTCACAGAAGAGACAGTGCGCTGGACCAGGGACGAGACTTTAACTGGGTTTCGGGTCACAGTTTGTAGCTCAGTTCAGGGATTTAGGCCAAGCAAGTGGTAATCAGTAAATCAATCACAGGGGTAGATCTAAAGAGGTTACTAGAGCCACCACAAGGGCAATTAGAGAGCTTGTAAATCAATTGTTTAGTTCATAAACAAAACCCAGAGATAGACTGAAGCAGCATTGATCTACTTTGCACTTGCATAGCAAATGCAGTTCGAAGGCTAGCTGGCTTAACTTCAAGCTCCATCTGTAAGTTTATAAACAAATGTAGATAAACAAACAATCTATTCGCTCCCAATGGATAAGGCTCTGGTCTGCAAAACCAGAGATTCTGGGTTCGATCCCCAGCGGAGTCGCCATTTTGTTATCGGGAAATCTAGTGTCTATGCAGAGCTGCTAGTCCCACTAAGGCTGGTAGCTACCTTAGAAATAAACTAACTAAAACTACTTTTGTTTTCCTTTATGAGAAATAGATAAGAGGGGAATAAAGGAGACCAACCTCTGTCTTGCGCTTGGTTCCTTGCTTGATTCCTCTCCCTTCTGATAGATCTTCACCACTCGCTTCCTCGTTTACCCAGCTTCAAAGAGCACCTGTAGAATCAAAGCAGCATAACACTATCCAAGAACATAGATCTATTATCATAAACAATATAGGACCAGATATATATTGACCACACAAATTCATATATCATCAATCATACAAGAATGTGGAGGAAAACTTGAATAGCTTTATTGATAATCAAGAAATAGCAAAGAGGATTACAACCAATTGTTCTGACCCAGCATCATCCTCTCAGCAAGAAAGCCCTTCTTCACCTCATGAAAAGCTTAGATCACCCAACACTATGATATTGCACCAAGAAACCAGCAGCACTTCCTTGCAAGATACAAAATTCCAGCCTCTTGGATCTCTGGGATGAGGGATCCATATATAGATGTTTGCAAGGGGGTGAGTCAGCTTTTGAGATTTGATTAGTGTCCTCTCTCTGATAGTTCTTGATTCCACTTGGATATTGATGATCTCTTAATCATCCTTGGGTGAATGTAGAGGGGCAAGTGTCACAGGAGAAGTTTCTAGAAGATTCCATGATCCTCCACCTTGCAGATTGACCCTGCCATTTGTCCACTCTCACCCATCGCACCCAATAGAAGGGCTTTTCAAGATGCATCGCACCTCCTGTGTGTATTTAGGTGGGATGCAGCGCACTTTGACCATGGAGCAGGTGAGATGGTCCAGTTTTGACCAGTTCTTAGCAGTTTTTCATGGAGGACTTCTGGGAGATGTAATCAGTTGACCTTGTTCTTTTAGAGGTTGGAACAACACTTTTAGGGACTTAAGAGCCCTTGGTTTACGGACATTTATGATTGGGGTTGCAGTGCCCAAAAATGTCTATAACAACTTCTCCATGTGAAAGCGCCTGAGTATCTTATTGGAATACTTGCCTTGAGACACAAATACTTCCCCATCTTTCTACCACACTTCCATGCCTAGAAAGTAGTGCATGAGGCTCATGTCCTTCATCTCGAACTCTCTTGCAAGGTCCTCCTTGCAAGACTGTATCAGCTGGTCATCACCTATCAAAATCAAATCATCGACATAAAGTACAATAATCAATGGCTGAACATCTACCGTGATGTGGTATAGGTTCGCATCTGCTTCACTCTTGGTGAAGCCCAAACCGGTGAAATAGTTGTTGATCTTGGTATACCAAGCACGGGGTGCTTGCTTCAACCCATACAGTGCTCTCTTGAGTTGGCAGACATGCGACTCACAATCAAAGGTCTTAAATCCTTTGGGCTACTCAATGTATACCTCTTCCTCAATCTTCTCATTGAGGAACGTCATCTTCACATCCATCTAATGGATCTTCCAACCCATATGAGCTGGTAGATCTAGCATCGATCTGATTGATGAGTACCTTGCAATGGGAGCAAAGGTATCATCATATTCAATCCCCTCAACCTGTGAGAAACCTCGGGCAACAAACCTTACCTTGTTTCTCAACACTGCCATCAGCTACCTGCTTTACCTTGTAAAGCCATCAGGAACTAACCACTGACTTGTCCTCAGGTCTAGGGACAACATCCACACACTATTTCATATGATAGAATCATACTCTTCTACCATTGCATCAACCCAGACTGGTTGTTGCACTGCCTCCTGGAAAGAAGAAGGTTCAGTTGCTACACACTACCCAACCAGGGCCATGTAGCCAATGTATCTCTTAGGAGATCTCCTCTGTCTGCGCTGAGAGGATAGTTTCCCCACATTCTCTCTCGCATCTAGCATCAATCTATTAGCTTCCCACGAGTGTTTCCGCCTGTCTCTAGAAGACTCTACAGCAGTGGTGGTCTCCACTATTGGATCCTCTGCATGTGGCTGATCCACATCGTTAGGAGGCTCCTCCTCCTTTGGAACTAAAAGCTCCTCATCACCATGCAACTTGATCTCCCTCTCAAGTGACACTCGCATGGCTCTCTGCTCATCGAACTTTAGATCCCTGCACACTATGATCTTCTAACTGGCAAGCAGAAAGACACGATAGTTTTGGGGTGTATCTGTGTACCCCACAAGTATCCCCAACTCAGCTGTTGGGTCTAGCTTCTTTTGAGCATCTTTGGTCACATGATAGTAAATTGATGATCCAAAGATGCAGAAGTGACTCACATCTAGTCGCTTCCCAGAAAAAGACTCCATAGGTGTCTTCATCCCCAAGATACGATGAGGACTTCTGTTCTGAAGGTACGCTGCTGTATTGCATGCCTCTGCCCACAGATGAAGTGGTAGGCTTTGGTCATGCAACATCGCCCGAGCTTCTCCCACTATAGATTTGTTCTTCCTTTCAGCCACCCCATTCTATTGTGGGTTATGGGGTGCCGTCAGTTCCCTTTTGATTCCTTCTGCAGTGCAGAAGTCTTCAAACTGCTGGGAAACATACTCTCCACCATTGTCGCTACGTAAGGCTTTTACTTTCTTTCCATATTCTTTCTCTGCCGAGGCTTTAAACTCACAAAACCTCAAGAAGGGCTTATCCTTCTTTTGCATAAAGTAGATCCAACATCTACGAGAAAAATCATCAATAAAAATAACATAGTACCTTTGTTTAGCGGTGGAGGTTGTAGAGAATGGTCCATATACATCTGTGTGAACTCGGTTCAAGATTTCTCCAGCTCTACTATCCCAATCCTAAAAGGAAGATTTGGCATACTTACCCAGGGTGCATCCTTTGCATGTGTCTGTTTTCTCCAGTTTTCCCTTCGGTAATCTGGTAGAAATTTGTTGCATGATCTTCAAGGCCTCATGATGCAAGTGGCCCAGTATTCTATGCCATAGCTCGCCAACATCTTGGCTTTGCACCACCTCTGCTTTGGAACTCAATGCAACACATTCTTCTACCTCTAGCTTGTAGAGATTCTTTACTCGAATCCCAATTCGCTTGGTTGTCCGGTGCCGATATGCCTCAGGAAAACTTTTCCTTTACTAAAGACTACATCATCGCCTTTATATTCTAGCATTGCAATAGACACAAGATTCTTTTTCAAACCTGGTACATAATTAACAATAGATAGGGTGAGAGGAGAACCATGCTCCCTCTAAAACACAACTATACCTTCACCTGAGACACAGTACTTTCCATCATCGCCCATCTTGATCCGCATCTGGAGATCCTTCTCCTCCAAAGTATTGAAAAGATTCTTGTCACCTGACATGTGGAAAGAAGCTCCACTGTCTAGGTACCAAACACATCCCACCTTGGATGAAACCATGCATGCGACAAGAGAGAAATCCAGCTCAAACTGTGAAACCAGTGCATCACCATCAGATCCCTTTGAGGAACCCTTCTTGGATTTCTTCTGTGGACAATTCATAGCATAATGGCCCACTTCATGACAGTGAAAGCATTGTACCTTCGACTTGTCAACCTTCTTCCCACCATGAGAAGATTTGGATTGGGACCCCTTCCCTTTCCCTTTCTTAGCTTTACTCGCTAAAGCTATATTTTCCTCATCATCTTGTTTGGATGAAGATCCATCCCTGGTGCTTCGCCTTATCTCCTCCTGCATTAGGTCCGACCAAAGTCGTTCCCAATCTGGCAGTTTCTCTCTTCCATTAACCAAGTCTTGGTAGCTATGCCAGCTCTTAGGAAGACTAAGGAGTGCTAGACTCACCATGTCATCATCAATAGTCATGACCCCTACACTTGCAAGCTCATCCCTGCAGGTGGTGATCTTGTTCAAGAACGTAGAGATTGTGTCGCCCTTTTCGCACTTGATCTTTCGAAGTTTGTCTCTCAGCACCAGCTTCCTCTAATCGCTGCTATTCTAATAAAGATCTTTCAATGTTTTCCACGTCGAAAACAGAGTCTCCTTCCCATGGAGGCTCGAGATAATGTGATCTCGAACTCCCTCCAGGAGGATTCTCCTTGCTCTAGCCACACACTTTTTCCATTCCGCCAATTGAGTAGCATCAGTCAGCTTTTGGACTTATTGATCAATGAAGTCCTTGAGACCGTTATCTTCTAATACTGCCTCCATGCAATCCTTCCAGGCTATATAATTCGAACTACCATCAAGGGCATATTTGAGTCTTAAACCACTAAACGCCATAGGTGAAATAGATGTGATAAGAACTCAATTCAATATTCAGAAACCAAACTTCGAACTTCTCCTGCTTGTATAATGTTCTTCCTTGATCACCTTTGCTCTGATACCATGTAGATTTTTCATTGTAGATCACCTGATATATGTAATGTCCTAAAGCATAATACTAGATCTACTTCTACCATAAAGTTTGTGGAAGCTTAAACAAATATGAGCATCATCAAGCATGAACAGATATAACTGAGAATGAGAAGTAATCAACCATAACATAGAAGATATATCACTGAGGAAAGCACCAGCCTAAAACCCCAACTCTGTATTATCATACAAGTGGAAATCTTGTTCAAGTTACAAAAGGAATCAGCTCTCAAGCTATCCTGCTCTCTCTGCAATCAAAACATACAACTCACACACTGAATAGACATAGAATATATCTTCCTCAAGCCCTCCATGCCTCCCATTTCCTTGCACAGTTTTGATTGGGGTCCAATGATATCACATGTGTGCATTGGCCTCATCACACTCACTGTAACCTCAGGTCCAATTGCGCAATCCATAAGGAATAATATTCCTTCTGCATGCAAGGAATATTCACCAAGGAATATCATAGCAACTAATAGTACATTGTCCCTCCATCTAATCTCAACTGGGTCTCTAACTGAACTGACATGCATGAGTTATCCATGAGTGAATACTCAATTATCTGAAATACAGTAGTTACATGCATGCAAGCATTAGCTAACTGAACTCTCATTAATTTAACAAACTGTTAAATTAATCTAACTAGACTTGACTCAGTTAAACTAAGTCAACTGATTACAACTCAATATTACAACTCATCCTTATCTCTTTAACTGAAGGTTAAATTCCTCAATTAATGGAGAAACTGTTGCATGTCCCCACATAGACTTCAAGTTTGATTTTCCTTAACTAATTAACTCAAGATGAATTAATTAATTAATTTTCAAACTGCTGTTGATATCAAATTCGAATTATACTTCCTATGTTTAGTCCAGGGACTGACTAAAATAAGAAGGGATCCCGAAATTCTATTTTTAAAAAAGCTATTTTTAGCACTTTCACTTTTCACCCATTGTTGCTAAGATCACCAATGGATGAACTTCTATTTATAGCAGTGCTATTTTTAGCATCTTCTATTTTTAGCATTTCTTGTTGCACACTTTTCAACAACTTTCAATCAACATTTACAAAATATCCCAGCCAAGGGCCAGCTGTCAGATTGAGTAGTTGTCTCGGCCTGCGATAGCTCTACTACCCAAAATGATTCTAAAGGATTTGATTCCTTTCTTGAAAATACATAGAAATTACATAAATAAACATAGATAATCAAAACTAAAAGATGACTGAGGAAAATATCCTTATATTGCTCCTATGAAGGCCCTTGATCAGGCCACATCTCTGCCACAATGTGTCCCTATAGCTGCTCGGTTGGTTCCTGTCGCTTTCCCCTTAACTACCCGACTTATCCACTCTTTGGAGTTGGTAACGATCAAATGTGTTTGCTTGTTCCAGATCATAACCAAAGATTGTCGTGGAAGTCCTTCATAATATGACTGAGTGGGGCTTCATGCTAAGCAATTAAGTCTTTCTGAGTCCTGTATCTCCATTTACTCTCTGAATTCGTGCAAGAGAAACAGTCAAATTCATTCTCGTGGCTATTGTTGTCCTGGGTTTCTTGTTACAAAGGCTTCCACAGGATCAACCCATATCGATTTCCCACTACTCCACACCTTCATTCAATGCCTTAACTTCCAACCCATCCGCCTTCAAATCCTTGTACCATACTATTGGGGCATTACTGTATCAAGACTTTTACTCTTAAAACATTATGAAACAATAAGCTCTGGTGTCCCTTGGCCCCCTTTGGTTTAACGCTTTTCTGCATTTCTTCTCATATGACAGGGGCAGTGACCTGGTGCTTAGCCTTGAGTTGCTAAGGCCTTTTGTTCTGGCCTGAGGGCTACTTTTCCTTTGTAAATGGTTTAGCGCCCCGGGTCCTTTAATTTCCTCTTACTTGAGGGATAGCCCTTAGGTCAGATCCCCTCAATCGATGTTTTCAAATCTGAGATTTAACTTGGAGTGATGCGACATTTTAATTTCGTCGATCACCAATCACCCTCTATGCTTAGCCCTTGGTTTCTTTATCTCTTTATTGATTGCGGGCCACCCCTTTATCAGCAAATCACAATTAGAGGTTTTACTTTGTGTAACAACATGCCTCAACCTACAAACATTGATTTGCGATCTTCGATGTGACGTCATCCTCTGCCATGTGTCACCTTGTGAGTGGTGACACGTATCACCCTATTTTTTCCCCTTATGACCCCTCAAAACATTGAATTTGGATGTTATGTATCTGTCGTACTTCCACGTCATGCTGACATCAACTATCCCATGTCTCTTATCGGGACCAATCTTACGTGCCATGCATCCCATTAGAGGAGAGATAAGAGATCTGATCCTACTTGATTTTATGTTGAATCCTTTATTAACATGTATTAGGCCCTCCCTGATGCTTTAACACTGAAGGCACAATCCCGATGCTTTAACACTATTAGCATTCGTTGATCGCAACTTTGTTAAGGTTGACACTTTGAAAATTCCTATCGTCGATCATCGATATGGCCTAGACCTGCCGACTGTCGATATGCCAATATCGCTCTAGACCTTCGATGTTTGGGACCTTCGATATGTTGGAACTTCCGATTTGCAGGATCGCCGATATGTTGGGACCCGAGATTTTACACTTATGCATTTTCTCCTTGTTTTCTGATTTTCAAAGGGAAACTTCAATCTTCTCTAACTTTTGATTCCAGAGTCCATTCTGGGACTTCCACATACCGTTGGAAAGCTAATTCCGAGCACTATCGAATGGAGAGGGTCTGATTTAGATTTTAGGTCTTCTATAGTTTGGAAGATGGTTTCATACTTCACTGCTCTTTTTCACTTTGGGCAACTGAAAACACATTTTGCAGTGAGTGACAACAGTAGGAAAAAACCTCATTAGTGCTACCGTATTGACCCTCGGACCTGTGCAATTTTCAAAAATTAAGGTTTCCTTTTTGGGTATCATTTATTTGATTTTTTTCTATTTTGGTTTATGGGTAATTTGGCATAGAAAGTAACTTGGTTTGGTGTTTTGTGACTCGTTTGGATTGTAGCCACCTTATTTGAGAACGACGAAGGTATAGTCCTCACCTTACAGATCTTCGTCTCCTACAACAGCTTGTTTTAGGATGCTTGGCCTTATACAATAGTAGTTTATTGTCATTGCAGGGTTATGGGATGTTTTTATTGTGTTTTTACTTTGGATCATGGAATTCACTTGAGTTATGTTTGCAGGAACATTAGTTGCTTGGTTCAGTTAGAGTAGGCCTAATTACAGTCATTAGGACAAAATTGTACCTTATGAAATTCACAGTGATGTACTGAAAATTGCGACAACAATCCTTATGTATAGTGAACTAATATATAGTTAGACTTGATATTGACATCCCATTGTCAATATATGACGTTGACTCTCACCGTAAGATAGTAGTAGTAATCTCATTATCAATGAACAATTTCAAGAACCAAATGCACTAAGCCAATCATTGACTTAGAACTTTGTTGAAGTGACCCATGCTATGATCTGAAACTTGAATTTGATTCATTAATATCATGTGCCTCTTTTTGACAAATCTTTCATTGTAATTCTAAACCAAATTATAGTGACTATGTTTTAATTGGTGTTGACAGTAAAATAGTGACATTTGCATGATCTTATTGACAACAAAATGATTGAGGTTGCATGACAACTTGTGGGTATGTTGTAGCGTGTTTATTACAATAAAAAAACATGAAGCTAAAACCTACATAAGTCTATACAAGTTCAATTCTCAATGCTTAAGACCTTACTTTACTATTCATAGGAGACAATTAATACACCTAGTCAGCTATATATTGAACTTAATACATATACAATGGTACATATAGCAATAACAATGTTTGATTCATGTGACTGTAGTGTAACAAATGGTAACCTGAAATATTAACAGTGACTTTACAAGACTAACAAGTGACATGACTTGACTTGATGTGATGGACAAGTATATGCAACGGTATTGTTAGTAACTTGACATAGACTCACTACACAAAATTGACAAGTTGGATTTGAATGTAACTTGAAAACATAGATCTAACCCAATAGTTACAAGGACAATATTGTGATGTTGACTTAACTTACTATATAGATAGAGTTAACAGTGAACTATATCTGACATAAAGACTTGATGATATGACAAGATAGTTGTTATCGGGAAATCTTGTGTCTATTCAGAGTTGCTAGTCCCACTAAAACGGGTAGCATCTTAGAAACAAACAGATTAAAGTTACTTGTTTTTCCTTTACGAGAGAGAGATGGGAAAGAAGCAGAGAGTACCAACCTCAGTCTTCCACTTGGCTCCTTGCTCGTTTCCTTTCCCCTTTGACAGAATCTCGCCACTGCTTCCTTACTTGTCGCGCTTCAAAGAGCACTTGTAGATTCACAGAGCATAATACCATCAAGGCATGGAGATCTTTCACTGTAAACAATATAGGATCAGATATATATTGACCATACAAATGCATATACCAACACAATATTCAGAGATACACAAGAATATGGAGGAAAACTCAAATAGCTTTATTAGTAAAAGTAGTAGAAGAGAGGATTACAACCACTTGGTCTGACCCAGCGCCATCCTCCCAGCTTGAAAGCCCTCTTCACCTCACACAAAGCAAGATCACCCAACAATGTCTTCAAAGAGAAACCAACAGCACCTCTTTGCAAATTACCAAATTCCAACCTTTGGATCTCTGGGATGAGGGATCCATTTATAGATATTTGTAGGGGGTGAGTCAGCTTCTGGGATTTTGATTAGTGTCATCTCTCTGATAGTTCCTGGTTCCACATGGATATTTTAGATCTCTTACTCATCCCTGGGTGAACTCAGAGAGGCAAGTGTCAAATGAGCAGTTTCTAGAAGATTCTCTGGGTTTCCACCTAGCAAACTACTTGTGCCATTTGTCTGCTCTCGCTCATCGCACCCTATAGAAGGGCTTTCCAGTATGCATCACACTTTTTTCATGTGGCAGGTGAGATGCATCGCACCTTTAGCATGATCCGGATTTAAACAGGAACGCAACAAATTACAGAGATAACCATATACACAAAGATGCAGCGGAAATAATACTTCATTTCATTAATGGAAAATACAGAAATATGCTTACAGCCATAAATGGAAATAAACCAGCTAGGGCGATGGTAGCTTATCTCTGAGAAGAGATGTGATGGCTACATGCCTCTGAACTGTCTTACAATGAGGCTCGAAGGCCTATTTATTGTTGAGAAACAGTGGAAAAACCCTTAACATTCCAAAACCTAACCCTAGAAGATGAAACGCCAAACTATTGGCCCCGATTGGGGTAAGTTGGTACATCAACTTCCCGGGGTCGTAACTTTGGCATACGATCTCCGTTTGACGCATACAATAGCTCGTTAGAAAGATCTATTCGAGCACTATCATTGTTGGAATGGGCCTCAAAACGGCCCTAGAAGTTCAGGACCCGAAAAACGTCGTTTAGGGCCTCAAAACGGCTCCGGAAGTTCAGGACCCGAAAAACTGCTAAAAATAGTAAGTTGTGCTACAATTAAGGAAACTGAAAATGCTGAGAAGAACAATGGTGGGGGTCCAGGTGGACTTGGCAGGTGGCCACCAATATCCACCTGGATCATAGCACTGGGCAGTCTGTATGGTCCTGCTTTGACCAGTTCTGAGTAGTTTTTCATGGAGAACTTCTGGGAGATGATGTAATCAGCTGACCTTGCTCCTTTAGGGTATGAAACAACACTTTTAGGGACTTAGAAGCCTTAGGTTTATGGACATATGTGATTGGGGTTGCAGTGCCCAAATATGTCTATAACAATAGTGATATTTATGACAACAATAATGATGACCTGACCTATTGAATACATTGATCTTATTATAGCCATAGTTCATTGTTATGGTAATGAAGACTTAATATGGAATTGACACTTGGATTGGACAATAGACTTGATGGTGGCATTAAATACCTGACCTATTAGACTTACTCATTTTGACATAGACTTATATACATTTAGTAACTTGACTTGACATAGTGACTTAACACATAGGCACATTGACCTAACTCTTGACACGTGATAATAACCTTGTTGTACAGCTCATTGACATGGACAACAATATATGATTTGTCATCAACAATAGAAATGAAAATACATATGTGTGTAGCCCTACTAGGGAATTCTTTCATAGCATTATGAGCATGTCATGGGGATGACCTAAGGCACCTAGGTTTGAGTTATCATTTATCTATAGTGCCCAATATTTGGTGCAACATTAGAAACTTCGTACAATTATGTTGGTTTGATTGCTTTATGAGCTTGTTAGGTCCCTATACTACTAGTGTAGTCCCTTATGTTATTGTTAGTGTAGTGGGCTTATTATTATTGTTGTGCCCATGTAGTCCCCATGTTGTTATTATTGTTCCCCATAGAAGCCCACTATTGTTATTTTTGTTCCTTTATAATATTATTGTTATGTAATCTATGATTATATTGTGGCCCCTTATACTCCTATATATAGAAGGGAGACCTTGTCATTTGTATCATCCAAGAATTGTTCATTTATGTAAATTAAAGGAGGTTTCCCCCTCAAAGAGGATATTTTTTAAGTCGTCGATCTATATTTTTGTGAGCTCGTTGCATTACATTTGGTATCAGAGCTTTGGATTCTAAGGTTTTTCTGCTGGAAACAGGTCATCGTGGAATTTTCACTATAACGTTTTTTATACGAAGGTTATGAAGCTGAATTTTTTGCCATAAGGATTCAAAATTCTGAAAAACTTCCTGTAAAAATTTCCGATCTTGGTTCACTATATTTTTGGAGATATGGTCTGAAGAAGTTAGGGTTTTGCATGCTCTAGAATTTGTCTCAAATATATGACCTTGGGAAAATCGTCATATCTTCCTCTACGAGCATTAGATTTGAATTTTGTAAAAAAGTGGTTGAAAGGTCATGGACAGGGTCAGAGGTCAAAACAATGACACGTGGAACTATGTCCAAGTTCGCTTTACTAAACCAGTCCATAATCAGGTCATCATGGGAGATTGGAAATAAATTTATCTTGAAGAATACAAGTTTGGTTTGACTTGTGGAATTGGAAAGAAGACTCAGAGTTCTACCACATGACTGAATTTTAGACCTTAAAGATCTTAATTTTTTCGTCGGTGGTCAAATTCCACCTTAGATAGCTCAGATGGCTGAGATGATGATTGCATTACATTCATCTTTTCGAGAGGACCAAAATCGACCTAAATATAACCTTATTTGGACAAGCAAAAGTTGATTTTTGAATTCATTTATTCACTCATGTATTGGGTTAGGTTGGCCCTAAGTACATGTTAAATTGGATAGGTTAGCATCAACCCCAAGTGGACCCTCATGAAATCCTATAAATAGAATATACCTCAAGCTCATTTGGGTAATTGATCAAGCCATATTCTCTTCTCTTATTGTCTTGGTTCGCATAGGTCTATCAGAGGAAATTTCGCACAAGGGTCTAAAATCTCAGGGATGAAGCTCACACTAATCTAGGGTTTTCTTATTCCTGGACGTTGGCAAAGAACTGGGAATTTTAGTCCCTAGATGTTAGCACATAACTAGGCACACAGTGATCAAGTCAGCGTCCAAAGAGCCCTAGACGCTGGCACAGAAGCCTATGGGAGCATCCAGGGTTTCAGATGTAGATCTGGAGGTGTCGATCCCCAGACGCATGTATAGAGTGGTCTTTAGAGTGTCTAGGAAGTCCCATACGCATGCATAATAACTGGAAGACAACATCTAAGGGTTTGGAGCAGATTTGGTGAGTTGGTCCCCCGACACATGCACATAATGGTCTAGGGAGCATTCGGGCTACAAAAGACGTTGGCATACAGTTCACAAAGAGCATCCAGGATTGTAATAGACACTTGCATAACTCCTCCTTCCTATGTTTAGGACTCAAAGATGAGATTTCAGTATTCTAAAGATTTTGCTCAGTGACTGCAGTGTTTAGTAGTGTTCAGCACAGTGATAGTAGTATCCAACAGTTGATTACAGTCCGTGAAAACACACTACAGTCCTCAGAATCAAGGTTTTGATTATAAGCATGATTACATCTAATTATGGATCATTGTACTCTCTTTTGCTGAATAATTTGATGACAATCTAAGAAGAAGAACATTTTGGTCTCAAACCAATCCTGGTGTCTCTATGTTTGCATACTTTTCTTCTATTGTTCCTTTATGTTCCATTGCATTGATGATGATGATGTTGCTCTTTCTGTATAATTGCATATGCTGAGGAATAATGGTGTAGATCTTAATAATGTAATGATGATATGGGGTGAATTTAATGTATTAATGAAGAAATGCAATTATCAAAGCAAAGAACAATGTTTCCCTATGAAAAATTAACATGGTATCAAAGCTGGGCTGAAGAAAATTCATGGAGATCACCCTGTTGATGACACCTTTTATGGAAGCAAGAACTAGATGGTGCAGACCTAAAATAATTCTAGGGTTTGAATAAAACCCTAGGAAACTTGATTATTAGGGATGATGGATTCTATGAAGTTAGGGTTGGATAGAAAACCCTGGTTTATGGAAAAAATATGAGATATGGAACCTAGATGGTTAATGTGAAGATGTGTAAGCACTTGTGGGAGATTTGATAAAGCCCTAGATGGGATAATCCATAGCAAACTTTGTTGGATAATTGAAGGCAACATTGGTATATGGACCATGGACATTAATGACTCTTAAAGATTGATTCAAGAGGGAGAGGATCATCTCTCATTGAAGATAAGTATTTCTTGACTTATGATGCCTCTTACTCTTGTTTAGGCCTATGGATCTCATGATTATGTTTATTGCTTATACTTCTTGCTATGTATTTGAGTATATGGATGTTTCTAACCTCCTTGATGAGATGTGATAATTAGATCCTTCTTGAGCATTATTTGAGATGCATGAAAGAGAATCTAGACCTATAAAATGGTAAGGAGGTACTTGATGAAAAAGTGACAAGCACTACAAGTTGCCTATGAGAAGGTGCACATGTATTTGAATAGCAAGGTATGCATGGTGTGTTGTATGTCAGTTGTAACGTTGGATCGCTCGATAAGCCCTAAGGTATGATGGGAATGTCTCTTTCTTTGATGGCTCATACATGCATAGGAAAGCGACTTGATGAAATGATGCACCTAGTCTTGAAAATTTTGATCTTCTTGAAGTCTACGAGGCTATCTAATGTTGATACATTGATACACTTGATGTTTGGCTAACATCCATCCGTTGGACATCTTGATCCTATAAATAAGGCTAACACATTGACTCTAGTAAATGATACTCTTGGTACTTGTCATGATGTATTTTATATAGAAGGATAGCTCATTAACTCCTATACATGAGTATGTTGATAATGCTTGTGATTAGCATGATGAAATCATATGGAAAGAGAGATTGACACTCTCATTGTTTTGGTAAAACTTTATTGAATGACCTAACTTGATCTTGTTGATAATGATAAGCATGGTATCCTTGATGTTATAGGTATAACTATTAGATTGATATTCTAGATCTCTTACTACATGTGGTCTTGTCTTGATCACATATGGCTAAACTGAATGTCCTAACTTAATGAAGTGACTTGATAGAAAGTGCTCATGATCTTTGAGATATGATGTTGCATCTATATGTTGCTTTGAGTCTAACATTTGATGAAAGATTGATGTCATAGCCATGATAGATAAATTTTATGATCTAACAGATCTGCGGTTGCTTGACTCTAGTAGAGACAGGTTGATGACAAGATTCCCAATCAGAGGGAGAATCTCTTCTCAAGATTCTTACACTTATTTCTATTTGCATTATGTACTTTTGAAGTATGATTTATGTGCATCTGACATCATTTATCTGCAACAAAGTCTCAGATCTGAAGCTTGTGCGGAAATTAGGATTTCTGCTCTCGACGCAGGCACTGAACTGGGAAATCTCATCCCTAGACGCATGCATTCTAAGGCTCAGGCGTCTAGGCAGCTAAAGACGCTCCCATGCTAACTTGAAGGGAGCGTCCATGGGTTTGACTACAGTTGACCATCATCTGAAGCTTTCTGAAGTTGTCTGAACTCTAAATCAAGATGTCCCTAACATATTCTACCACTGTAATTTGATTTCTGAAGTTGTTGGGTTAAATTGCTGATCACATAAAAATGAAGTATTGTGCATGAAATCAAATGGTCACCTAGAATATGTCAATTCCACAGATATGTTGCAGATAACAAGATATGGAAGCAGGAAAAGCTTGAATGTTTTCCATAACATGAACATGCAGATTGAACTTGTGTTTGCAGGTGACCGATACATACATATAGATATTGTTATAGACATTTTTGGGCATTGAAACCCCAATCATAAATGTCCATAGACCAAGGGCTCTTAAGTCCCTAAAAGTGTTGTTCCAACCCCTAAAAGAACAAGGTCAACTGATTACATCATCTCCTAGAAGTTCTCCATGAAAAACTACTCAGAACTGGTCAAAATTGGACCATCTCACCTTCTCCATGGTCAAAGATGCATCCCACTTAAATGCACACGGGAGGTGCGATGCATATTGAAAAGCCCTTCTATGGGGTGTGATGGGTGAGAGTGGACAAATGGCAAGGTCAATCTGCAAGGTGGAGGATCATGGAATCTTCCAGAAACTTCTCCTGTGACACTTGCCTCTGTGCATTCGCCCAGGGATGAGTAAGAGATCATCAATCTCCAAGTGGAATCAAGAACTATCAGAGAGAGGACACTAATCAAATCTCAAAAGCTAACTCACCCCCCTTGCAAACATCTATATGTGAATCCCTCATCCCAGAGATCCAGAGGCTGGAATTTTGTATCTTGTAAGGAAGTTCTGTTGGTTTCTTGATGTAACATCATAGTGTTGGGTGATCTAAGCTTTTCATGAGGTGAAGAAGGGCTTTCTTGCTGAGAGGATGACACTGGGTCAAAACAATTGGTTGTAATCATCTTTGCTATTCTTGATTATTAATAAAGCTATTCAAGTTTTCCTCCACATTCTTGTATGATTGATGATATATGCATTTGTGTGGTCAATATATATCTGGTCCTATATTGTTTATGATAGTAGATCTATGTTCTTGGATAGTGTTATGCTGCTTTGATTCTACAGGTACTCTTTGAAGCTGGGTAAACGAGGAAGCAAGTGGCAAAGATCTATTAGAAGGGAGAGGAATCAAGCAAGGAACCAAGCGCAAGACAGAGGTTGGTCTCCTTCTTTCCCCTCTTATTTACTTCTCATAAAGGAAAACGAAAGTGGTTTTAGTTTGTTTGTTTCTAAGGTAGCTACCAGACTTAGTGGGACTAACAGCTCTACATAGACACTAGATTTCCCAATAACAAAATGGAAACTCCGTTGGGGAGCGAATAGATTGTTTGTTTGTCTATATTTGTTTTCTTTATAAACTTACAAACGGAGCCTGAAGTCAAGCCAGCTAGCCTTCGAACTGCATTTGCTATGCAAGTTCAAAGTAGATCAATGCTACTTCAGTCTATCTTTGGGTTTTGTTTATGAACTGAACAATTGATTTACAAACTCTCTAATTGCCCTTGTGGTGGCTCTTGTAACCTCCTTAGATATACCCCTGTGATTTATTTACTGATTACCACTTGCTTGGCCTAAATCCCTGAACTGAGCTGCAAACTGTGACCCGGAACCCATTTGAAGTCTCGTCCCTAGACCATCGCACTGTCTCTTCTTTGGAATCTGGATGCATCACTCTTCTCGTGTGTAGTAGGTGCGCTGCATCTCATTTTCCCTGTGTTACAGGTGCGCTGATCAGACAAGACCTCTTCTGCTCTTAGATTTTGGTTTCTGTGTTCACTCTTTTCAGCTCTATTCAGGAGTTTTGCTGTCTGTAATCAGTATACCTCTATTGGAACCCCCTTCTGATCCGGATTTAAACAGGAACGCAACAAATTACAAAGATAAACATATACACAAAGATGCAGCGGAAATAATACTTCATTTCATTAATGGAAAATACTGAAATATGCTTACAACCAGAAATGGAAATAAATCAGCTAGGGCGATGGTAGCTTATCTCTGAGAAGAGATGTGATGGCTACATGCCTCTGAACTGTCTTACAATGAGGCTTGAAGGCCTATTTATTGTTGAGAAACAGTGGAAAAACCCTTAACATTCCAAAACCTAACCCTAGAAGATGAAACGCCAAACTATGGGGCCCCGTTTGGGGTAAGTTGGTACATCAACTTCCCGGGGTCGTAACTTTGGCATACGATCTCCGTTTGACGCATACAATAGCTCGTTAGAAAGATCTATCCGAGCACTATCATTGTTGGAATGGACAACATCGGTCCATTCCATGGACCCATGTTGCCCCCGGATTCCCCAAAAAACGTCGTTTAGGGCCTCGAAACGGCTCTAGAAGTTCAGGACCCGAAAAACTGCTAAAAATAGTAAGTTGTGCTACAATTAAGGAAACTGAAAATGCTGAGAAGAACAATGGTGGCGTCCAGGTGGACTTGGCAGGTGGCCACCAATATCCACCTGGATCATTCCTCCCCCCTTAGGAAGCAATGGTCCCCATTGCGTTGAGCTCCTCCATGAGATGAGGAAACTTTTGCTGAACTTGTTCCCTGGTGAGCCACTTGCCCTGCTGAAGGAGTTGGCCTGCTTTGACAACTCGATACAGTTGGATATTCTGTTGGCGAGTGTTCTTGATCTGTGTGTCCATGATCCGATCAGTTGCAGCTTGTTCCATGCAATCTGGATTTAATTCTGTGGGTTTGAGCTGTTCTGCAATGTCGGATGTGTCTAGCAATGGTGGAAAGTATGGCCGAAGGCGGTCCACATTGAACACTGGGTGCAGGCCAAGGAATGGGGGAATGCTGAGCTCAAATGCATTGTCTCCCATAGCCTTAGTGATGGTGTAAGGACCATATCGGAGTGGTCTCAATTTCTGATAGGCTCCAGTAAGGCGTTCCTTTTGCAAATGCAACCAGACTTTGTCGCCCACCTGAAACTTGTGTGGCACCCGATGTTGATCATGTCGCTGCTTGTACTTGGAATTTGATTTCTCAAGAATGTCATGGACCTGCTGGCGAATGTGTTGGATACGCTCAATGAAGCTGGTGGCCTTATCTGTTTCGGACTGGACATGAGCTGAATTTATGTGAGTAGCTGCAAGTGGCATGGGCACATCAATGGGGCATAGTGGCTGGAATCTCAAACCCACCTGAAAAGGGCTATGGCCAGTGGAGCTGTGAAGAGCTCGGTTGTAGCTGTGCTGAACATAGGGGAGGCTCTCGTCCCATGTGTGTGGATGCTTTGAGTTATACATGCGCAGAATGTGCACAATCATCCTATTGACAACCTCTGTCTGGCCATCAGTTTGAGGATGGAAGGTTGTGGACTTCGTGAGTTTGGTGTCCAGCATTGACCAGAGACTGGACCAAAATGTGCTGAGAAACCGACTGTCCCGATCTGAGATGATAGACTGTGGGATCCAAAAGTGCACCCACACTCGTTCAAAGAAGAGTTTAGCAGTGGCTTCTGCTGTGATATTCTTCTTGCAGGCCACCATAATGGCCATCTTCGAGAACCTGTCGACGACCACAAAAACACAGTCATTTCCATGCTTGGTGGAAGGAATGCCTGACATGTAATCCATGGAGATGGATTCCCAAGGTCGACTTGGGGTAGGCAACGGGGTATAGAGGCCGTGCTTCTTAATGGTCGGTTTGGCAATGGCACAGGCAATACATGATCTGATGTACTTTCCAACATCCTGTCGAAGATTCGGCCAATAGAAATAATTTTGTAGAACTGCCACTGTTTTCTCGACCCCGAAATGCCCAGCAGCCTGACTGTAGTGGGCTTCCCAAATCATCTTGGCACGCTCGCTTGAAGGAACACAAAGGTGACCGAGGTGGCATAATAGGGCATCCTGAAGGTGGAAATCTGGAACATGTCGACCCTCCAAGAGTGTCTGGTATGTTTGGCTGAATTCTGGGTCGCTTTTGTAGAGAAGTGGCCAATCAAAAGTCTCGTGCCCACAAGAGTTGAGCACGGTGGTTAACGCCATGATCAGTGGTCGACTGAGGCAATCTGCAACATTATTGGTGCTACCCTTCTTATACTTGATATTCAAGTGGAACTGTTGCAGGTATGTAGACCACTTCTGATGGCGATCATTCTGCAATTTCCCTTGGGTCTGTATGAACTGCAGGGGTCGGTGGTCTGTGTGGATGACCGTTTCCTTCCCCAAAATGTAATGCTTCCATTGTCGGCAGGCCTGTACAATGGAATACATCTCTTTATCATAAGTGGGGTACTTCCGGACTGTGTCTGAAAGTGTTTCACTGTGATATGCCACTAGATGTCCATGTTGAGTAAGGACTGCCCCAATAGCATAGTCAGAGGCATCTGTCTCGACCTCAAATGGTTGTTGTAAATCTGGTAACGCGAGCACTGGTGTCGTGCAGAGGCGATCCTTCAACTCCATGAAGGCCTTTTGTTGAGATTCAGACCAAAAGAATTTTTCTTTCGCCCCTCCCTTGGTGACTTGACTCAAGGGCCAAGAAATATGAGAAAACCCCAACACAAACCTGCGGTAGAAGTTGGCAAGACCTAGAAAGCTGCGGAGCTCTGTTAGAGTGGTTGGAGAGGGCCAATCCCGAATGACTTGGATCTTGGCTGGATCGACATGCACCCCCTGTTCATCAATGATGTATCCCAGATACTGAACCTGGGTCATGCCAAAAGTGCATTTCTCCAAATTGGCACATAGCTTGTGTTGCCGCAGTGTTTGGAGAACCTGTCGGATGTGGTGGAGGTGCTCTTCCCAACTCTAGCTGAAGATCAGAATGTCATCCAAGTATACTACTACAAAGGAGTTGGTGAATGACCGCAAGATGTCATCCATTAGCCTCATGAAGGTTGCAGGAGCATTCGTCAATCCGAAAGGCATAACCAACCATTCGAAGAGGCCCTCCTTGGATTTGAAGGCAGTCTTCCACACATCAGAGGGTTCGATTGGTACCTGGTGATAACCTGACTTCAGATCGATCTTGCTGAAATATTTCGCCCCCTTTAGTTGGTCTAGGAGGTCATCAATCCGCGGGATCGGGTACCTATTACGGACAGTGATCTTGTTCAGCGCCCGATAGTCAATACAGAGTCTCCACGTCCCATCCTTCTTCTGTACCAACACGATCGGGCTCCCACAGGGTGATGAACTCGGACGGATGTGACCTTTCTGCAGGAACTCCTGAATCTGCCTCTTTATTTCATCGTTCTCCAGAATGGAGCGCCGATAAATTGGTCCATTGGGTAGCGGCACACCTGGGGTCAGATCGATGGAGTGCTTGACTTGACAGTGCAGAGGAACCCCTGCCGGGGAGGTGAAGATGTCCTCGTACTCCTCCACAACCTTGTCCATCTGTAGTTGTCGTGCAGAGGGACCCCGTCTGGAGGCTGCGGCCACTGTCTTCTTCTTTCCTTGAGAGCGTATCATCAGGAAAACAAATTTCCTGGTTTTGGAAATGATCTTACTGCATTGTTTTGCAGTAATCAAAGAGATGGCGATAGGTGGTGCTACCTCTGGTATCCTGTACAACTTATTTCCCAATGTAATAATAACAGCATGGGGCCTTGATTCATACACAGCATGTCGCTTCCACAAGTATGGTTGTCCTAGTAATACATCACAAACTTCAAGAGGATCAATGTCACACAATACCTCATCCGTGAAGGGCTTGATGTTGTATGGAAGGCAACACTGTTGGCTCATGCGAAGATCTCGTCCTTGGTGAAGCCACCCAATGGTGTATGGTTGTGGATGTGCTGTGGTCGGTAAGTCCAACCGCTTCACGACCTCTGCCGAAATGAGGTTCCTTTGACTCCCGCTATCAACAATGAACTGTATCGGGGAGCCCTTTACCCACATCTGGGAGTGGAAGAGACGCTCCTCCTCCTCTGAATCTTCGGGTTCATTTTTCTGGATCTTTGCGGTAGCAACAGTGGCACTGGGATCCGCATCAATGATCTGTTTCCCTTTTTCATTCCCCTTATCGGGTTCTGACTCAGAGTCGGAACATGCATCTGATTCTGAAACCTTTAGCTCAACCACCAGTGACTGCTTGGCCCGACACTCACTTGTGTTGTGAGTGGAGCTCTTATGGAACTCGCACCATTTTCCAGTGTCCTTTCTTGGCTTCGCGGCGTTGTTCTTTGCTTGCAACTTCGGCTGGTTGTCTTGGGTTGTCCCGCCTTGGCTTTGTCCTTTGTTCTGTGTTTTAGGGGCACCTTTCCCCTGCTTTGGATTCGTAGATCCAAAGTCTCGCTTCTTTTGTTTAAACTTCTGCTCGACCTTGACGGCATATCGGTATGTTGCGCCGAGCGAGGAGATGTTTAGGAATTGTATTTCTTCTTGGATGTACTTGTGCAGGCAGCCAAGGTATTTGAGTATCAAATGTTGCTCCGAATCCTTGATACCCAACTTTGTGCGAAGGGTATGGAAAAGATTGGTGAACTCTGGCACGTCTTGGTCCCTTCCCTGCCGCAGCGTGGTCCACTTTATGTATTCATCCTCATAGCTTCCAACAGGGTAGTACTGCTCCTTGATGGCATCCCGGAACGAATCCCAGGTGGGTGCGGCTGAAAATAGTGAGCCAGTACTTTCATCCTTCTGCTCGCAGTAGGTTTCCCACCAGTCCTTGACGTGGGGGGCTGCTTTGAGAAGAGCAAAAACAATCTTTTCCCGACTCAAAAATTCATGAACAGAAAAATAACCCTCTAGCAGATTTAACCATTTATCTACGGCATCTGCGTCTATCTGACCCTCGAATATGGGGATTTCAAAATTAACTTGTACCTTAAAGGGTGTGGCATTTCCAGAGTAGCTGCTGGAAGCCGATGTGTTGCTTCTGGGTAGCCGCTGAAGGATCTGGGCAAAGCTGTCCATCATCGCGTTCCGTTGTCGCTCAAGGGCTTCTTCGAGCAAGATTTTGATGGGATCTCCTGCCCCCTCATCTTTCTTCTCATCCGCCATGGGAGGCCGTCGGGATTTGCGAGGCTGGTCTTGCAAAGGTTCAACCAGTTCAAGCCCTAACTCCTTATATCCCGACCTTGTTGGGGATATGCAAAGAAAAACAGAGAAAAAGCAGACCGCTCTGATACCACTGATCCGGATTTAAACAGGAACGCAACAAATTACAGAGATAACCATATACACAAAGATGCAGCGGAAATAATACTTCATTTCATTAATGGAAAATACTGAAATATGCTTACAACCAGAAATGGAAATAAATCAGCTAGGGCGATGGTAGCTTATCTCTGAGAAGAGATGTGATGGCTACATGCCTCTGAACTGTCTTACAATGAGGCTCGAAGGCCTATTTATTGTTGAGAAACAGTGGAAAAACCCTTAACATTCCAAAACCTAACCCTAGAAGATGAAACGCCAAACTATGGGGCCCCGTTTGGGGTAAGTTGGTACATCAACTTCCCGGGGTCGTAACTTTGGCATACGATCTCCGTTTGACGCATACAATAGCTCGTTAGAAATATCTATCCGAGCACTATCATTGTTTGAACGGGCAACATCAATCCATTCCATGGACCGATGTTGCCCTCGGATTCCCCAAAAAACGTCGTTTAGGGCCTCAAAACAGCTCCGGAAGTTCAGGACCCGAAAAACTGCTAAAAATAGTAAGTTGTGCTACAATTAAGGAAACTGAAAATGCTGAGAAGAACAATGGTGGGGGTCCAGGTGGACTTGGCAGGTGGCCACCAATATCCACCTGGATCACCTTCCTTACCATTATTCCGTCTCCATTGTGCAAAGAACTATAAATGTTTTTATGTATTGTGACCCATTTTCAGTTCTCTTTTAGAAAGAAGTAGCGTAATTAAACTGTCGTTTCTTGATTTGAAAGTGTCGCAAGTGTCGTTTTCAGGCATAGAAGAGAATTTGATTGTTCTTGATAGTCGATTACACTGTTACTCTTGTATTTGATTTGAATTAGTAGTTTTTCAAGTGTCGAAAGCAAGTTTTCAATTCCAAATCGCAAAGTGTCGTCATTATCTTCATTTTGTCTTGAAAAGAAACTTGTTAGTAATGTCGCTTTGAAAAATAATTCAGATTTGCGCTTAGCTTTATTTTTATCATTCACATATTAAGAAGGCTGAAAACAAATACATGCATGTGCATTTGCATTTAGACTATTTGTTGGTTTGATTTAGGACCGTGCATATATTGTGTGCTCTTTGCTCTATGTTGAAAGAATATCATCTCTCTTTCCTTAGTAGCTAGGATTTTCATTGCAAAAAGAAGATTAAATATTGTTTATCATCTTAGATTGCATTTTAGGAATTGTACATCTACATCACGCGGTGAACCTGAAAGGCAAATTTCTTAAGAAATATCAACTGTAAAATAAATTTAATGAATCTAAAAATGCTTTGGAACCTAACGCACAACATTTAGAAGTCTAGGCTAGAGACGTATTCCGGTGTCGTAAAGCCTGGTAACTGTTGTTTTCATCACTGGTTGGGTGATTCCTCCACTTTGAGACGATAAGTGCCAGTACGGACTTGTGCTACTACGTACCGTCGAGTATATATTGGGAGACCACAATAGGCTTTATCCTTTATCCATAGGAAGCCGTGTCTGCCGCCCTATCGATCGCAATGCACTGAACACAACATTCGGGAAGATTGATTGTCGTACCGTAAAAAGTATTCTGCAGTTTTGCGAATGGTTTGGTAATCCCTCTGTCTAGATTTCCAGAGTAGTCTCTTTCATTCCTTTTCAGACTCCTTAAAGGAAAAGGTCCATCTGAGCACTTGTCACTTCAAGCTCATTAAAAATCGAAGGCGACTAGAGTCATCTTTTGTTTTTTTCTCGACTCTTAAAAATTGAAAAAGCAAGTTGTGTCAAAGCATCTAAAAAATATTTTAATTGGAATAAACATCACCTTTCCTACGTTGGTCTTAGGTTGAGAAAAATGGAGTCCACCAACCAAGGATTTCCCCTTGGAGGAATTCCTAGTCCTTTCTCCTCTTGGGCAGATGTTGGTGCACCCCATATGGCCACATTGTCACTTCCAGGATTGACAATCGGCTTGCCCATATGGATCTTCTCGACCTCCGTCGTTCAGAACACCATGATTCCTAAACAATCAAGTCAGCAACTAAACAATACCAAAGTTACCCCCCAACCTTCTACTTCATCCAGTTTTCCCTCTCCTCATTCCTCTTCGCTTGATCAAGCTGGTAAAGCCAAAAATCAAGTAACTGAGAAGAATAAAGAGAAGAAGAAGGAGCCAAAGGCGAAAAGGGGCGACCAAGCATCGTCTAGCGAAAATCCACACACTGCACCGTCCAGGCCTAAATTTCCATGTGTCATTTCCAAAGGAGACCACTATCATCAAGATTTTCCTTGCATCACTTGGATCTTAAGGGACTGGTCTCCTCGTTTGCACAATCCGGTGTCGTCAACCTCTGATGATCATGTTGAAAATACATCGTCAACTAGTGAAAGTGAAGCCCCTAGACAAAAAGGAAAATGTAAATTTCCTTGTAAATTGTGTGAAGGCAATCACACCATCCACCGTTGTCCCTTCTTAGACGAGGCTAAAAGAGTTTTGGACGACCGTCCGATTTCATCGTTACGACTTCCTCCTGGATATAAGAAACTCTTGCCGAGTTCGTCACTAGTTGAAAATCCGGCTGACACACCATTGTGGTCGGCTGAAGCATCTATCATTGAAGATAAACCATCTGAATCCACACCAGACGAAAGTCAAAAGGTCGAGGCGGCAGTTGACCCGGTCTTGCCTTCAGAAGGTCCATCTTCGGATGATACAGTCACCGGAGAGAACAAGAGCGACACCGTTCAAATTCTCTTCGTAAGCACAGACTCTGATGAACATGGGAGCAGTCTACTCGTTCCTTTACCGCAGGAAGGAAGTTCATCAGAGTTGTATATGGCCGTCTATTCAGTCCCACCTCCAAGCAACCTAGTTGTTTCCTTCGATTGGAATCTGCTAGGCAGACCCCGTTTACCGGCTAGTGTACCATTTCGAATCATTGCTCAAATATATAGAATTGTCATGGTCGGTACCATCATAGATGAAGGGGCTTCTGTGAGTATCCTTTCCTCAACTGCTTGGAAAGCGCTTGGTTCGCCACCGCTTTTGCCTGAAATGAGAAATATAACAGGCTTTGACAAAGGAACCAGTCAACCATTAGGGATCCTTCCCAATGTGTCGATAACATTGAGAAGGAAAACTGTTCACATGAACGTAATGGTAGTCCAAGGACCCCTAGATTATAATCTACTCCTTGGATGCGACTATATTTATTGCATGGGAGCCATTGTCTCCTCACTATTTAGAGTAATGTGTTTTTTGCATGAAGGAAGAGTGGTCAAGCTCGTAGACCAGCTCTCATTCCCCGGTTCACACATAGAAAATAGTCAAATACCATCCCTGAATGGTCTTTTCACGCAAGGAATGTCTCATCAATCCCCAGTTCATCCACCTGATGAGAGCGAGTGATTCGGAGGACATGATTGAAACCCAGGGGGCATGCACCCTGGTCTGTTTCGACAGAAAAACCTTGGGTATAGGGTAGGTTTCCGCGAAGGATATATGACTAGTTTATGAAAATAGACTGGAATAAGATTCCTTCGTCAAAGTTATGTGAGTGGAGCCAATTGTGCCACTCACCTTTGTTTATTTCGGTAGACATCGCCAAGGAAGTGTTTTGCCTGAAGTATAGATAGAACAATCTTTGGTAACCTGGAAATTTTTCGTTATACCTGGGGGCATGCAAACCTTTTGGCGTGCAAGCGAAGAGCGACCATTTATTTTTTTAAATTTGTAGGTCCTCTAACCCTTTAAACTCGTAGGATTGGTCGTTTCCTAACTTGCATAAAGAAAGGATGTGGGGAAAGCTTTGAAAAAATGCCATTTTTTAAAATGAGACATCCTTATTTTACGACTGGATCGAGCAGTTTTAACGCGGAATTCAAGCTCGTTAAAAAATAAACATAAGCAATGAGCAAATGTTCCCCCAGAGTTTAAGCTCACTAAAAATGAACCAATTTCCGGTAAATAACCATCGTGAATGTATTATCATCATCCTTTGAAGCCTTGGTTGTGTTCTCATCATCACCTCCACTCTGTATTGACCGATCATTCACCTCCATTTGATTGTTTACCCTTTTTGAGGAACAGCTGGGAAGAGTGATCCTGTTAGCCATCCTTGTGACACTGTCGTGATTAGAAAATTCCAAACCTTACCTGGAATTAGCTGCTACCCGAATTTATCACACGTTCCTTGTGTTAGCGCTTGGAATTCACCTAGGCTGAGATAGACAAACTCTCAAGGCTACATCAAACCATTTCACCTCGTAGCTAGCCCTACGAGGTATGAGAAGGCTCTCTCGGGTCAGATTCGATAGATCTTTCAATATGATTAGGCTGACCAATTAATAATAAAGATTTTAGGCTAGTAAATTGATAAGGGGGTTTATTTAATGATTTTTTGGGGTTTTTGGTGGCAATTGGTGGAAGTGCAATTCAAGGTGCGGGGATTGAGCACAGTTTTCACAGGGGGATCTAAGGGGCAAGGTAGGAATGAGTGCTGATGCCTTAATCTGAGATGGATGATCAGAGATGATAGAGGAGAAGCTAAAGAGGGCAAACACACAATTCGAATCCTCTCTAGACAGTAGAAAACATTAAAATTGAACAAACTAAAAAGCTGAGCATGTCAAAACATGAGTTCAAACTTTACCACTTCATCTGTCCAATTTAGAAGCATAAGAGAGATGTGAAACACATAAACAAACTTACAAGAACATGTAGAGAACACACCATCAACAATCAGATCCACAAGAATCCTCAAAGATGTCTGTAAAACCCTGGCTTTCCTTGCCTTCAATTGCAGAAATAGATGCACAATATACAATAAAGCTTCCTTACACAAGAGTCCAACCATCAAAATGAGAAAGAGAAGGCATAATATAGAAGGTCAAACCTCTTCCCCCACCTCTAGGGGTCGAGCTCAGCTTCCTAGGAGCTGTTACAACTAATTCTAAATCAGTCACTAGATAATAGGCCAGCACAACAACTTGCCTCTAAAAGTTAGGAAGCCTATCCATGCATTAAATATTAACTATTTACATCAAAGAAGCTTCTAGAAGAGTAAAGAAAGATAAAGCCTATCAAAGTGCCATGAAAATATTACATTCATCCATCATCTACAAGTAAAAATGGTCAACGATAGTCAAAACAGTGTTTTTTGAC
The DNA here is from genome assembly GCA_031772625.1 of Pinus tabuliformis. Lineage (NCBI taxonomy): Eukaryota > Viridiplantae > Streptophyta > Pinopsida > Pinales > Pinaceae > Pinus > Pinus tabuliformis. The sequence goes on from CM062819.1 coordinate 479,180,781, forward strand.
CGAAAATGGCAATTCTGGCAAATCTGGAAGTTCTGGTTGCGCCCCTGGAAGTTCTGGTCGCGCCCCTTTACAGCTGTTTTTGAGTGGGTTCCACTGGTCCAAATCAGGTGCAAGATGGCTCATTGGAAAGCTTGACCTGTCTACTTTCCATCCCAAGTGGAATTTCTGAATTTGGTGTTGATTTGACCCCTCAAAAACCATTTCTCCCAAGGTCACTTTCTGCAACTCAAAAAGTGGGCAGAAAGTCATTTTTTAGGTGTATTTTGAGCTTTTGGAGGCTCAAAACTCAAAATCAGGCTTCTCCCAAGTATTGGTAATTTTTATTTTTGAATGCCCTTTCCAAAAATGCCAAGTTTGCAAAATTCCGAGCAGCCCTTCAAACTGGTCTCACCCGGGGTGAGACCAGTTCTTGGGAAAAACCTGTAATTTTACCAAAAATTTTCAAAATGCTCAAAAATCTTCAAAATTTTCACATTTTGGTGCTGGATCAAGGCTGATCAGTACCATGATGAGTGAGGGAGGCTTCAGCCAAGATACGGAGCGGATTTGTCCTTTTCCTCCTCTTCCGGGCCTCCGATAGCTTTCTTTGGAGAATTTTCATTCTCGCCTTGCAAACATGTAATCTTGCCCAGTAGTGTGTCTTCATGTTCCAGAGCAGCTCTTTGTCACGGTTTGCCTTGTCTAACAGTCCCTCCAAGCGCCAATTTGCTCGGATGAGCAATAACTCTCTATCCTTAGGCAGTGGGTCCCCAGGCCTCCTGCGGTTGATGACTCGGTCGAATCGAATCCTCCATAACTCATCCAACTCCTTCTCGGTCTCCAGCTGTTTGTTTCGCTGCTCTAAATAAGTGATAGTCCACTGAGCCATCACAAGCTTCCGCTGCAACACAAGGTTCTCTTCCTCTCTCTGCCTAATGAGCTCATAGAAATCTGAAGAGGAAGGAGAATGAGCATCACGACCAGTGAAATCATCATGTGCCTCGCCAACTGCCTCATCCTCAACCATGGGCTGTTTGCCCTCTCGTACTGCTTGTGCCGATGAAGAAAGCGAGGCCCCTTCCACCTGGTGTGGAGATAACACTCGCTGCTCTGAAGATGATGACGAGACCCCTTCCACCTGCTGTGGAGAAAGTACTCGTCGAGCTGCTGCAAATAAGGTCCTATGACCTCTCTGATAAGTGACCCGAGGAGAAGAAACCACATGTCTCGGAATACTAACCTCGGGCTGATGTGATGGCCCTCCCTCCTCATGAACTGCCTCTGGCTCTGGCTGTGGCTGTGTGAAGAACTCACGGGAGATAAAATATGCCCAGGAAATGCCCTGCTGGCTCAGCTGATGGGAAACTACTAGCTGAATAAGACCATGATGGCATAGGCTCCGAAGCTGCTGTACTGGGGTCTGTCTCCGAAAGGTAGTGGCCATCCTCTGAATGTCGTGAAATAAGTATGCCGAGATGTTCATCATCCTCACTCTGGTGAAGTGCATCATCATGTGGATATGACAAGAAAATACTCGAGAGAATCTCCCCTCGCATGTGAAGTAGTGCATAATGAGTCTCATGGTGTCTATATACTCTGCTCGGAGGAACTTGATAGGAAAGTTCCTTGACAAGTGATGCACATAGGCAGGCCTAACATATGGCTCATAGTATACCAGGTCCAGCCACTTGCGCCTTGGCCATACCTCACCCACATTGGGTATCCCGGTAGCATCTGTGATAGCCTCTGGAGAAAATACAAAATTCACCCCTGCAAGGGTGACCTGCCTGTCATGGAGATGGAGGACAAACAACCGGGCCAAGTCCCTGTGATGCTGGATGTGTGACAGCCTCTCACAAAACTGAAAACAAGCCATATGCTGAAAACAAGACACTGCCAATGGGCAAGCCTGCAACTCTGTCAATGATGTGGGCTCTTCCCTCCTGTGGTGACCACCCTTGCCTCCCCTACGAGGCCTCTGCTGTGTATGAATCTCAGAAGATGATGATCGGTCATCACCTTGCTCATTAGTCTCAGTGGTTGACATGGTGTTATTGAGCAAGGTGGAAAAAACAAGTCAAATTGACCGTTGCCCTGCCTGCAAAATGCTGTGAAGTATGTTGTTTTCAAGGGGAAACATCATGAGGGATATGTTAGGGGAGGAAATTTACATGTAGGAAAGGGAAAAATATATACATAAACAGGGAATTCTGAAGGAAAACATCACATAATGCTAAACATGTCATTCCATCTTTCAACATTTGCAAATTAATACCTTATTTAGGGAAACTGTGATTTTTTTTTAGCACCAAGGGAAAGGACAATAAAAATCATCATGATGGAGGGGAGGATGTCATAAGCATAGGGGGATAAGGCAGCATCATCTATGTACAAGTAACAGGCAGCTCATTTCAATTTGTTTTGAATGTCATTGAGGAGTATACTCTGTTTTTCATAATTTCAAAATGACCATTTGATGCTTTGGGAAACAGGGATTTAGGGTTTCTGATTGTAAGAGGAAGGGAAGGGGTTGTTGTGATCATTTTACAGTGGAAGGGAGAGGGGATTGTATCTTGGGAATGAGGGAAAATAGAGGATATTAGGGACTAGGTTTAGGGGGACAACGGAACCCTCAACAAAGTCTGCTGCCAATCAATTTTTGTAACAGCAATTCATTTAAAACAGAGGCAGCCTTATTTTTTGATTTGCCATGAGTAATTAAGGTTTCACTGTGTGATTTGATCATAGGGAGGGATATTCAATTGCCTAGGGAGTTTAACTGAAGGGACAAGCAATTGAATTAAGGTTTACATAGGGAATTAGGTAGGGGAAAAAACAGAGTTTTGAGGAGGGGAAAAAGATACCATGTTACTGCAAACCCTAACCACAGCAAGTCTGATTTCTTTGATGACTATGCAAATGAAATTTTGTCATGACCTTATTTGAGCTTTGAAGTCTTTGACATATACACAAGATGACATTTTCCTTTATTTTTCTAAGGCTATGCAAAATGGCAAATTTCACTGTTTTTACAATTTTTTGAGTGCATGCCTTGTCATCACTTTTTTTTTATTTGTTTTTTATAATGTTTCTTTTCATTCTTTTGCTGTACATTTACATAGGCATTTTGCTGTGTTACTAGTGCTTAGGGTTTGATCATTATACATGGGGAAAAGGTAGGGTTTATAGGGTTTGAAAGGACTAGGGTTTGCAAATGATTTAGGGGTAGGATTTGTATAAGATTGGGGGTAGGGTTTGAGTATTGTTTGCAAATGAGATTAATGATAATGACATTTTAACACCTGTGATTAATCATGGGAAAATGAATGGAAGGGAATAAGGAATAAAACACCTTGAATAACAAACAAAACTACCAAAGCATATGCTTGCAAAAACCTCAAGCCAATTTAACCTATTCTTACATTGACTTCTTGCATGAATTTTATGACCATAATCCACCTTTGAAATCATGACACATTTCAAAACGATGTGATGGAGGCATACCTTCAAACCCACGAGCAAAATTTGGTGAAATTCGGGAGTTTGGGTGAGTTTCTGGGCAGACAGAAGTTCTGGTCGCGCGCACCTTCAGACTGGTCGCGCCCCTGTAACTGGTCGCGCCAGTGTATTTTTAACACTGTGCGTTGGGCTGTAACTGGTCGCGCGCACCCAGATGGTCGCGCACCTCCTCAGAATGGTCGCGCACCACTCCAAGTGCTGGAACTTGCAGAAAATTGCCACGAATTGCCTCCTTTGCCTCTAGCACGAAATTTTGACTTTCATTTGCATAATAAGAGTGATTTGAGAGGGAAATTAGCTTTTTATAGGGTCACTTAAAAAAAAAATTTAACTTTAGAACCCACTTTCTAATGTTTCCAACTTGCTTTGCTTTTTTTAACACTGTTTAGAGTCTTTTTGTCCTGAAATGAGCTCTCTTGATGCGTTTGACTCCATTCTTTTTGCAGTTTGACCGCCTGATGAACTGTAGCGAAGGAACCAGGGTTATTGCCGGCAATTTTACAAATTTTTGAGAATTTCTTTATTTTTTCAAATTTCCACATGGCCTTGGACTTAAAAACAGGGTTTTTAAACCCAAGGCATAAAATGAGCTATAGCTGAAGAAAATGATAATGAAACGTATGTACAAGACTCCTTCCGGCTTGCTGGGCACCTACTGACCATGACTCATGACCTTGAAATGATTTTGACTCAAAACCCTAGACCTAAGACCATGGGACCTCAAGACAAAAACAAGAACAAGCCTGACTCAATTACATTGTTGTATGACCTGATCCAGCAAAGCCAAGAAGGGAACAAAGACCAACTCCTCCATTCAGTGTTATGGCATGCCTAGCGGGATGCAAAACTGACACTGATGAGACACCTATAAATGCATATGCAAAGAGTTATTGATCACAGATGGAGGGCTCAAGACCGACACTAACATTGGCTCCAATGGGGATGGTAGCTCCTTGGAGGTGCCAAGAACCTCAGACCTCTTGGGAGAGCAGACCAGTGCTTTATTCATTGGGCAATGGAGTCAACTAATAGAAAAAATAACCAACTCAAAAAGACTTTATTTGACTTGACTATAAACTGAAAACTTTGAAAGGACTATGACTCAAACAAACTGACTTTTTGCAGAAAATAAACAAACTGAAATCCCACACCAACCAATCTTCATGCTTGGAATTATAGCCTTCACTTCGGGCCCCAAACCAAGAATGAAAGATCAGTTCACGCTTGCTGTAGTAAAGTAAAATGATATGTACAATGAAGATGATTTAGAGCAGCATTATTCAAACATGATATCTCTTGAGAAGCCGGCCATTCACCGACCCACCGGGACATTCATCGCCATTCAACTCCTTAAGAAGGAAAGCATTAGGACCACGATATGCAGCAATCTTAAAAGGACCTTTCCACAGATTATCAAACTTACCGTGTTTACCTTTGTCCTCGTTTCGAGCATCCCATCTCAAAACAACATCTTCTAGCTGAAATTTTCTGATTTTGCCTTCTTATCATAAATCTTCTTGATACGTTCTTGCAGCTTCAAAGAGTTTTGGAGGACTTCTTCCCTTGTCTGTTGTAGGTGGACCATTTGACTGATTCTCCGTTGCATTGGATCCATGTCTTCTCCCGTTTCTTGGATTAACTTTGCGACCGGTACACTAAGTGATGTAGGAAAAACTGCATCAACCCCGTAAACAATCTCAAATGGCGACATTCCTATTGATCTCTTTTGGCTCACCCGATCAGCCCACAGTGCATTGACCAACTTCTTGTGCCAACTTTTCTTGTTGATCTCCAACATCTTTTTGATAATGTTTACTAGTGATTTATTTGATGATTCGGCCAGCCCATTACCTTGCGGATGATAAGCGGTGGAGTGACCCAAACTGATATTGTACTTATAACAAAAATCCACCATCTTATTTGACTTGAAAGCAGCTGCATTATCCGTGATCAATTTGAATGGACAGCCAAAACGGGACAAGATATTAGTTTCAAGAAAGGAGATAATTACCGAGTCTGTGGCCTGCCGAGTAGGAATTGCTTCTATCCACTTGGTGAAGTAGTCGGTAGCAGTCAAAATCCATCTATGCTGCCCGGATGAAGCTGGGTGTATTTCACCAATGAAATCAAGGCCCCACTGCTGAAAAGGTGCACTAATTTCCACCGGCTTGAGTGGCAATGGCTGCAATCTTTGTTTCCCTTGAAATATTTGGCACTCATGGCAGCTCTTCACCGCTTTGTATACATCAGAAAAAAGGGATGGCCAATAGAAACCAGCTCTCAAAATCTTGTTGGCTGTAGTTTTCCAAAATAAATGACCTCCATAATCACCTTTATGGAAGTCTTCTACCGTTGCTTTTGCTTCTTCTTCAACCAAAAAATTCAGTAGGATGCCTCCGGGATCTTTCCAATACAATGCTGATTTCATGATGCAAAACTTAGCGGCCTTCAATTTCAAAGTCCTTGCTTTGTTCTTTGACATTCCAGGAGGCGCGGACACATTCTGAAGTACATACACTATATCAGCATACCAAGGAGAATTAATGAAAATGTCTGATACCTGAACCGCTGAATTTTCTCCTTCACCATCGGACAAGGCTGCAATCAAGTTGATGTCAAGCGCATGTAGGTTTGTTTCAGCCATTAGTTTAGCAAGTCCTTGTCCTTTAACCAGCTTGGTTGGCTTGATTTCAACATCATACTCCAAGAGAGCAGCAATCCACTTGCCTCTCCTACCTTCCGGCTCTGTTTGTACCAAGACATCCTTTACCGCTGCACTAGGAACATAAGCTAAGACATGAGAATGAAGAATATAAACCCGGAAATCTTTCAATGCCTTAATCAGGGCCAGCGCTTGTTTCTCAATGATGTTATATTTTAATGCCCCATCTCTAATGATCCGGCTGAAAAATGCAATTGGCCTTTCAACACCCTCTCTTTTTTGCATCAAAACTGCTGCTAGTGTATGCTCGGAAGCGAAAGAAAACAATATGAAATCCTGAGTATAATCAGGGCTGATTAAGGTCGGGGCTGAAGACAAGATTACCTTGATTAAATTGAAGGATTTGACTGCCTCCTCAGTCCATTTGATCTCGCTGTCCTTCCGAAGCATGTTGGTCATTTCTCTTAAGTGCTCTGCAAGATTAGGAATGAAGCGACGCAGAAAATTCAATTTACCGTTAAAAGATTGTATCTCCTTCTTATTTCGGGGCTGTTCTAACTGCTGAATTGCCTCCACTCTTGCGGGATCAATACGTATACCATCTTTGGAAATGATATGTCCCAACAATTTACCTTCACTCATGGCGAAGAGACTCTTTTTTGGATTTAAAGAGATGCCATATTTTCTGCATTTTTGAAAAACTTTCGTCAAATGAAAAAGATGCTCCTCATCGGATTTAGAAAATACCGTTAAGTCATCAAGATAAACAACTAAAAATATGTCCTTTTCATTTGCAAAAGCCATGTCCATAGCTCGCTGAAATGTTGCACCTGCATTCTTTAAACCAAAAGGCATTTTAGCATAATGAAATGTTCCCCAAGGTGTAGTGAAGGCTGTCTTATCACGGTCATCCTCATGGACTAGGATCTGATTGTAGCCGGAGTATCCATCCAACAATGACATCTTGGAGGCACCTACTACTCGCTGCAATATGTGATCCATCTTTGGCAGCGGATAGTTATCTTTGAGAGATACCTTGTTCAAATTCCTAAAATCTATGCATAACCGAATCTCACCGGTTTTCTTCCTTACTGGCACTAGATTAGAAATCCAATCTGAAAAGCGAACGGGAACTATAATTCCGGATTGATAAAGTCTATTTACCTCTTTTTCAATCAAGGGCAGCAACTTGGGATTGATCCTCCGCAACTTCTGCCGAAAAGGTTTCTGATTTTGTTTGATTGGAATAGTGTGTTGGATTATGCTTGTATCATAAGTCTTTAGATCTGAATAATCCCAAGCGAATACATTAGTAAATGATGACAGCAATCTAATGTATTGATTCTTTACCTTGGGTGGCAGGGCCTTCGATAATTTCACCATCTTTGGATGTTCCGTTGTCCCAAGGTTGACATCTTCCACACCTTCTTCGGTTGGCATCAAAGTTGGCTTGCGAGCCACATCGTCTTGATCAAAAAGCTCTTCTAAAGGAATCAGCCCCTTTGGAATATGATTGTCTTTCAGCTGCAAAACATCCATTTGATTTATTCCTTCAGGCTCCATGTCAATTGAGATTTCTTCAAACTTACCTTCTCCATGCAAGAAGTCTTTGATTTCCTCATCATCCTGAAAGACTTGCCAATTCCTTTGGTTGTCCGGGATTGTGGGGCGGTGTTTTACATAGATTTCAAACTTGTTACTCGAATTCATTGGTATCTTTAAATTGCTTGCTGCCTTAGCCAAAGCATCGGCAACTCCATTTTGTATCCGTGGTATGCATGTCAAAGTGTGCTCTGAAAACCGCTTCAAAATATCTAAAACAGCATTGCGATAAGCCCGCATACGAGGATGTTTAGCTTGAAATTCCCCCTTTACTTGTTTGATCACTAACTCGGAGTCGCCATAAATTGCTATCTTCTTTGCTTTTAATTTCCGGAGGATTTTCAAACCAGCTATAAGGGCCTCATATTCAGCTTCATTATTTGAACAATCAAAAGCCAATTTATAAGAGCAAACTTGTACCTTACTTGGAACTTGTTTAGAGACTGAAAATGGGCTGCGGATCCATACGCCAATGCCTACTCCATCGCTGCCCACTGCCCCGTCGAAATCCATGGTCCAAAGACCATCTTCATCATCATCCAAGGGCTGTACTTGTGATGTTGTTTCAGTCATGACTTGCTGTCCATTTATCTCAGCAATTGACTTTATGACAGCAGCCTTTTCTTTGCTTTCTGTTCTCAATACTTCTCTAACATCTTCAGCAATGCCTGGGATATCTTCTATCTGAACTAATTGACTATTTACTTCATTAAAACTATCAGCAAATAAAACATAGGACTCTAGATCTGTCTGTACATAGTTTACAGGATGATTTACCGGTTTTTCCTTGCTTGTAATCATATACTTCATCTTTTGCTCTCGATAGACTTTCCTCATTTGTCCAAACACCGGAATAGTGGCATATGAAAAGTCCAGCTGTAAAGTGCCTTTGAGTTTTGATCCCCATGACCTTGAAAGAAGCATGCCAAACCTTGGCGGAATGTCCGCTACTACCACATCCATCAAGAGATTCTTTGCGGGAATTTGATCCAAGCTAACAACTAAATCTTTAATCAGACCGATGCATCTAACTCGGCTAGAATCAAATGAGTATAGATCATGGTAGTTACGAGTTATATCAAGTCCCAACTTCTCCATTATTGCCTTGGGCATTAAATTGTGTGATGCTCCCGAATCGAACATAGCATTATGAAGCACATAATCATGAATTCTCAAGCTGATATAGAATGGCGGGACATCGCTTTCCGGTGACTCACCATTGAGAGCTGGCCCAAAGATCAATTCCGGCTGATCATCCTCCACATTAACCGCATCTAACATTGGATCAGTATTGAACATCTTAGAAATTTGTGCTCTGTAAGTAGTGTTCTTCATGACTTCTGTAAGTGGAATGGACAATTTCAATTTTGAGACTTCATTCTCAATGCTGAATGCTTGACTTCTCTCACTTTCTTTGGCCGGATTATCTCTTTTTTCTGCTCTATCTTTAGGTACATTTGATGGCTGATCCATCTTGTTTGCTGGAGCTGTTGGGGCTGATGAAGAATCCATGACTTCTTTACCCTTTCTTTGTGGAACAGCAGCACCATTCTTTGCCGCATTTTCTGCCTTCTTTTGAAGTGGATGTATAGATACTGTTCGGTTTCTCAGCTGTCTCTCTTTGCCTTGTTGAGCTGATAAGGCATGTAGATAACCTCTTTGATATTCCTCAGACTCATCTTGAAGTGCCACATCATTAGATAGAATGTAATGCTCATCTTGAGGTGCATAAGCATTACTTACCAGCTCATCTTCTTCTGTGATGAAAGTGGGCATATCATCGGGAGTGAAAAAATGATTTTCTTCACCGGGACCTTCACCCTCATCTTCAGATTCTTGAGTGACATAGTTTTGCTGAAATGGGGGTTGGATCGGTTGCTGTACTGCCGCCTCTTGTCCTCGTGGCTCCCGCTGTTTTATCCTATATTGGGGCTGCTGTTGTTGGCCTCTAAAGTTCGGATTTCGAACTTGCGGTTCCGGTTTGCCAAGACTGAGATTTTGGAGTGCCTTTGAAATATCTTCAACTTTCCGAAGAACTTGAGAAGCAGATGGAATATCCTCCTTGATTGTGACCTTCTTTTCCACTTTCATTCTTGCCCGTTTATCATTCAGATTAGCCTCTACACTTACCACAATTTTTTGCATTTCCTCCAAAGAAGGAGGATCTCGGTCCCGTAGCGAGTAGGCCATTTCCGGATCGAAACCATCCGGGAACTTCAGCAAGGCAGATTTTCGAGATGGCTTAAGATCATCTGGTATAGCATTATACACTGCATTAAATCTTATGATGTAGTCTTGAACGGACTCACCCGGATTTCTCTTAAGGTTGTTATATTCGGCATTGATTTGCAGCGGATCCTTTCTGATTTCCCATCTGTCCAAGAATTGTGTTTGAAGTGCTTCCAAAGAGACAATACTATTTGCTCTCAACCCTCTGAACCATTTCCGGACCTCTCCTCCAAAAGTCTGAACTAACAACCTCATGGTAACATCTTCCTCATCCAATTCATACAGATCAAAAAAGGTAGTCATCCGGTCAACATGCTGCTGAGCTGGGACACTCTGTGGAGTGCCATCAAACATTGGTATCTTGCTCTGGTAGTCAGCTGGCATGTCATGAAGGTTTGCAGGGAGAACAAGGGGAGAAAATCGGGCAGCCATGACTCTAGGCGGGGGAGGTGGAGGAGTAGAAGGAGTATGAGGAGGAGGAGGTGGAAGTATAATAACAGGGGTTGTGATAAGGGGAAGGGATGTTGGCGGAGATAAAGGTGATGATGGAGTTTGAGGTGTAGATGCAGGTGAACCAACAGGGGTATCGGGAAGTGTAACTATAGGTGAAATAGGTGAAATAGAGATGAAAGGAGGGAAAGAAGCTCGATGAGCCGTGAGGGAAGTTTGAAGATTTTCAGCTTGATCAATAGTAGACCCAATATGATCAGATATGTTTTCAATAAAATCAACAAGAGTTGAAGCATGTATACTACTTTGAAGATGCCGCAAAATATAAGATTCAACCACTTTGTTATGCCTTTCGAGGTCAATCACAGCTGCAAAGTCAGGATCAAGAACCAAAGTATCGAGTGCACTTTCAGATTTAGATTTAAACAATGACAATTCAAAATCCTCGTCGAAATCAAGATCTTCAAAATATTTAATTACAGCAGGCGATGAGTTAGATCTAACAATCAATTTTGAATCAGAAGCCAGCTTGTAAATACAAATAAACGAGGAAAGGAAAAAAAAAACACTCAGCCAAATGGAAACTCTTAGCTTATCATCTGAAGCTTAGAGTCCATAATGATACTGGGATAAAGATGTCACTGAAGCGCTATGTTCACAAATCCCACGGAGATAGACTGAAGCAGCGTTTATCTACTAACGCTGATGTAAAACAAGAGCGTTTTCGAAGGCTTCTGGCGTAACTTCAGGCTCCGTCTAAGACTTATGAAACAACACACTCAATGAGCAAAGATTTAGATGTTCTTCCCCAGTATGGTCGCCAATATGTTAGCGCTTGGAATTCACCTAGGCTGAGATAGACAAACTCTCAAGGCTACATCAAACCATTTCACCTCGTAGCTAGCCCTACGAGGTATGAGAAGGCTCTCTCGGGTCAGATTCGATAGATCTTTCAATATGATTAGGCTGACCAATTAATAATAAAGATTTTAGGCTAGTAAATTGATAAGGGGGTTTATTTAATGATTTTTTGGGGTTTTTGGTGGCAATTGGTGGAAGTGCAATTCAAGGTGCGGGGATTGAGCACAGTTTTCACAGGGGGATCTAAGGGGCAAGGTAGGAATGAGTGCTGATGCCTTAATCTGAGATGGATGATCAGATATGATAGAGGAGAAGCTAAAGAGGGCAAACACACAATTCGAATCCTCTCTAGACAGTAGAAAACATTAAAATTGAACAAACTAAAAAGCTGAGCATGTCAAAACATGAGTTCAAACTTTACCACTTCATCTGTCCAATTTAGAAGCATAAGAGAGATGTGAAACACATAAACAAACTTACAAGAACATGTAGAGAACACACCATCAACAATCAGATCCACAAGAATCCTCAAAGATGTCTGTAAAACCCTGGCTTTCCTTGCCTTCAATTGCAGAAATAGATGCACAATATACAATAAAGCTTCCTTACACAAGAGTCCAACCATCAAAATGAGAAAGAGAAGGCATAATATAGAAGGTCAAACCTCTTCCCCCACCTCTAGGGGTCGAGCTCAACTTCCTAGGAGCTGTTACAACTAATTCTAAATCAGTCACTAGATAATAGGCCAGCACAACAACTTGCCTCTAAAAGTTAGGAAGCCTATCCATGCATTAAATATTAACTATTTACATCAAAGAAGCTTCTAGAAGAGTAAAGAAAGATAAAGCCTATCAAAGTGCCATGAAAATATTACATTCATCCATCATCTACAAGTAAAAATGGTCAACGATAGTCAAAACAGTGTTTTTTGACCAAAAATGGCAATTCTGGCAAATCTGGAAGTTCTGGTCGCGCCCCTTTACAGCTGTTTTTGAGTGGGTTCCACTGGTCCAAATCAGGTGCAAGATGGCTCATTGGAAAGCTTGGCCTGTCTACTTTCCATCCCAAGTGGAATTTCTGAATTTGGTGTTGATTTGACCCCTCAAAAACCATTTCTCCCAAGGTCACTTTCTGCAACTCAAAAAGTGGGCAGAAAGTCATTTTTTAGGTGTATTTTGAGCTTTTGGAGGCTCAAAACTCAAAATCAGGCTTCTCCCAAGTATTGGTAATTTTTATTTTTGAATGCCCTTTCCAAAAATGCCAAGTTTGCAAAATTCCGAGCAGCCCTTCAAACTGGTCTCACCCGGGGTGAGACCAGTTCTTGGGAAAAACCTGTAATTTTACCAAAAATCTTCAAAATTTTCACATTTTGGTGCTGGATCAAGGCTGATCAGTACCATGATGAGTGAGGGAGGCTTCAGCCAAGATACGGAGCGGATTTGTCCTTTTCCTCCTCTTCCGGGCCTCCGATAGCTTTCTTTGGAGAATTTTCATTCTCGCCTTGCAAACATGTAATCTTGCCCAGTAGTGTGTCTTCATGTTCCGGAGCAGCTCTTTGTCACGGTTTGCCTTGTCTAACAGTCCCTCCAAGCGCCAATTTGCTCGGATGAGCAATAACTCTCTATCCTTGGGCAGTGGGTCCCCAGGCCTCCTGCGGTTGATGACTCGGTCGAATCGAATCCTCCATAACTCATCCAACTCCTTCTCGGTCTCCAGCTGTTTGTTTCGCTGCTCTAAATAAGTGATAGTCCACTGAGCCATCACAAGCTTCCGCTGCAACACAAGGTTCTCTTCCTCTCTCTGCCTAATGAGCTCATAGAAATCTGAAGAGGAAGGAGAATGAGCATCACGACCAGTGAACTCATCATGTGCCTCGCCAACTGCCTCATCCTCAACCATGGGCTGTTTGCCCTCTCGTACTGCTTGTGCCAATGAAGAAAGCGAGGCCCCTTCCACCTGGTGTGGAGATAACACTCGCTGCTCTGAAGATGATGACGAGACCCCTTCCACCTGCTGTGGAGAAAGTACTCGTCGAGCTGCTGCAAATAAGGTCCTATGACCTCTCTGATAAGTGACCCGAGGAGAAGAAACCACATGTCTCGGAATACTAACCTCGAGCTGATGTGATGGCCCTCCCTCCTCATGAACTGCCTCTAGCTCTGGCTGTGGCTGTGTGAAGAACTCACGGGAGATAAAATCTGCCCAGGAAATGCCCTGCTGGCTCAGCTGATGGGAAACTACTAGCTGAATAAGACCATGATGGCATAGGCTCCGAAGCTACTGTACTGGGGTCTGTCTCCGAAAGGTAGTGGCCATCCTCTGAATGTCGTGAAATAAGTATGCCGAGATGTTCATCATCCTCACTCTGGTGAAGTGCATCATCATGCGGATATGACAAGAAAATACTCGAGAGAATCTCCCCTCGCATGTGAAGTAGTGCATAATGAGTCTCATGGTGTCTATATACTCTGCTCGGAGGAACTTGATAGGAAAGTTCCTTGACAAGTGATGCACATAGGCAGGCCTAACATATGGCTCATAGTATACCAGGTCCAGCCACTTGCGCCTTGGCCATACCTCACCCACATTGGGTATCCCGGTAGCATCTGTGATAGCCTCTGGAGAAAATACAAAATTCACCCCTGCAAGGGTGACCTGCCTGTCATGGAGATGGAGGACAAACAACCGGGCCAAGTCCCTGTGATGCTGGATGTGTGACAGCCTCTCACAAAACTGAAAACAAGCCATATGCTGAAAACAAGACACTGCCAATGGGCAAGCCTGCAACTCTGTCAATGATGTGGGCTCTTCCCTCCTGTGGTGACCACCCTTGCCTCCCCTACGAGGCCTCTGTTGTGTATGAATCTCAGAAGATGATGATCGGTCATCACCTTGCTCATTAGTCTCAGTGGTTGACATGGTGTTATTGAGCAAGGTGGAAAAAACAAGTCAAATTGACCGCTGCCCTGCCTGCAAAATGCTGTGAAGTATGTTGTTTTCAAGGGGAAACATCATGAGGGATATGTTAGGGGAGGGAATTTACATGTAGGAAAGGGAAAAATATATACATAAACAGGGAATTCTGAAGGAAAACATCACATAATGCTAAACATGTCATTCCATCTTTCAACATTTGCAAATTAATACCTTATTTAGGGAAACTGTGATTTTTTAGCACCAAGGGAAAGGACAATAAAAATCATCATGATGGAGGGGAGGATGTCATAAGCATAGGGGGATAAGGCAGCATCATCTATGTACAAGTAACAGGCAGCTCATTTCAATTTGTTTTGAATGTCATTGAGGAGCATACTCTGTTTTTCATAATTTCAAAATGACCATTTGATGCTTTGGGAAACAGGGATTTAGGGTTTCTGATTGTAAGAGGAAGGGAAGGGGTTGTTGTGATCATTTTACAGTGGAAGGGAGAGGGGATTGTATCTTGGGAATGAGGGAAAATAGAGGATATTAGGGACTAGGTTTAGGGGGACAACGGAACCCTCAACAAAGTCTGCTGCCAATCAATTTTTGTAACAGCAATTCATTTAAAACAGAGGCAGCCTTATTTTTTGATTTGCCATGAGTAATTAAGGTTTCACTGTGTGATTTGATCATAGGGAGGGATATTCAATTGCCTAGGGAGTTTAACTGAAGGGACAAGCAATTGAATTAAGGTTTACATAGGGAATTAGGTAGGGGAAAAAACAGAGTTTTGAGGAGGGGAAAAAGATACCATGTTACTGCAAACCCTAACCACAGCAAGTCTGATTTCTTTGATGACTATGCAAATGAAATTTTGTCATGACCTTATTTGAGCTTTGAAGTCTTTGACATATACACAAGATGACATTTTCCTTTATTTTTCTAAGGCTATGCAAAATGGCAAATTTCACTGTTTTTACAATTTTTTGAGTGCATGCCTTGTCATCACTTTTTTTTTATTTGTTTTTTATAATGTTTCTTTTCATTCTTTTGCTGTACATTTACATAGGCATTTTGCTGTGTTACTAGTGCTTAGGGTTTGATCATTATACATGGGGAAAAGGTAGGGTTTATAGGGTTTGAAAGGACTAGGGTTTGCAAATGATTTAGGGGTAGGATTTGTATAAGATTGGGGGTCGGGTTTGAGTATTGTTTGCAAATGAGATTAATGATAATGACATTTTAACACCTATGATTAATCATGGGAAAATGAATGGAAGGGAATAAGGAATAAAACACCTTGAATAACAAACAAAACTACCAAAGCATATGCTTGCAAAAACCTCAAGCCAATTTAACCTATTCTTACATTGACTTCTTGCATGAATTTTATGACCATAATCCACCTTTGAAATCATGACACATTTCAAAACGATGTGATGGAGGCATACCTTCAAACCCACGAGCAAAATTTGGTGAAATTCGGGAGTTTGGGTGAGTTTCTGGGCAGACAGAAGTTCTGGTCGCGCGCACCTTCAGACTGGTCGCGCCCCTGTAACTGGTCGCGCCAGTGTATTTTTAACACTGTGCGTTGGGCTGTAACTGGTCGCGCGCACCCAGATGGTCGCGCACCTCCTCAGAATGGTCGCGCACCACTCCAAGTGCTGGAACTTGCAGAAAATTGCCACGAATTGCCTCCTTTGCCTCTAGCACGAAATTTTGACTTTCATTTGCATAATAAGAGTGATTTGAGAGGGAAATTAGCTTTTTATAGGGTCACTTAAAAAAAAATTTAACTTTAGAACCCACTTTCTAATGTTTCCAACTTGCTTTGCTTTTTTTTAACACTGTTTAGTGTCTTTTTGTCCTGAAATGAGCTCTCTTGATGCGTTTGACTCCATTCTTTTTGCAGTTTGACCGCCTGATGAACTGTAGTGAAGGAACCAGGGTTATTGCCGGCAATTTTACAAATTTTTGAGAATTTCTTTATTTTTTCAAATTTCCACATGGCCTTGACTTAAAAACAGGGTTTTTAAACCCAAGGCATAAAATGAGCTATAGCTGAAGAAAATGATAATGAAACGTATGTACAAGACTCCTTCCGGCTTGCTGGGCACCTACTGACCATGACTCATGACCTTGAAATGATTTTGACTCAAAACCCTAGACCTAAGACCATGGGACCTCAAGACAAAAACAAGAACAAGCCTGACTCAATTACATTGTTGTATGACCTAATCCAGCAAAGCCAAGAAGGGAACAAAGACCAGCTCCTCCATTCAGTGTTATGGCATGCCTAGCGGGATGCAAAACTGACACTGATGAGACACCTATAAATGCATATGCAAAGAGTTATTGATCACAGATGGAGGGCTCAAGACCGACACTAACACCTTGAAAAACGAGTCTCCTTTAAGCTCTTTTCAACTGACTCGTAAAATATGAAAAGATTGCCGAGCAATTGGCCTCTCCCGCTCGTTAAAGTGACCGGAAGTGCTATCCCTCCTCTAGATTTTAATCCTTTTGGACTTGAGGGATTATTACACAAAAA
This sequence comes from Pinus tabuliformis, assembly GCA_031772625.1. Classification (NCBI taxonomy): domain Eukaryota; kingdom Viridiplantae; phylum Streptophyta; class Pinopsida; order Pinales; family Pinaceae; genus Pinus; species Pinus tabuliformis. The sequence continues at coordinate 479,197,556 of CM062819.1, forward strand.
TATCGAGCGCTTGTTTTGTTCAGCTCGTTAAAAGTACAGAAAATTCATCCCTTTTGTATTGTTTTATACTTTTTCGGACTCAAGGGATTATATGACGAAAAAGGATTACTGGAGTTTTCTTTACATCCCTTTTTCAGTCTCTCTAAAATTGAAAAGGTCTGAGTTATCTTTGTCGTTAAACTCGTTAAAACCGAATAGCGACAAACTTGTCCATACAGACAAGAATGAGTTTCACTATCGCTAGGCTCGTTAAAACATAGCGATGGGTTTGCCCGAAGGGAAAATTATAGAACAAGCATATGTTATCCTCCTCAAGCTTGACAAAAATAAAGAGGTACTGGTCAGCAATGACTGGGGAAAAATTGGGAAGAAAACTTGAAGAAACTTTATTGGTAGCAAGTCGCTCTTGAACATGACACTTTCACTCCGCATCCGAGTCGGGTTGGGTTGTTCCGTTCACTGGTCATATCACCATGGTTCCATCACACCATCCATATTTGGGGTTAATGCTACCAATCCATGATGTTAGTGTCGTCGGTATGTTCAAGAGAAGTCGCTCAGAGAATTCACCTGTGTCTCATCCACTGCAATACATTTACGCTCCATTCATTCATGACCGCCACCCTGAACCTTATGTCATCAGATCGTTTTCACCTCCATTAAAATCATTTGCTCCGTTCCATGTCATTGATGTGGGATTCACTAAGGCCCTCCTATGATGAATCGCTTCTTGTCGACATCAGCTCATTATCCAAGAAGCCGATCTAGGAACACCCCTTTCAGTACTTTGAAGCTTGCATGCCTCAATGGCAAGTTTCTCACTTCCGGCGATAGGTTTACATCAATGGCCTTCAACCGAAAGATTTTGCGTGGTGTTCGACGCCAAGTCCCTTATTCACACCACGTGAATTGTACTGTAGTACCTTGAGGGTCATCATCATTATTGGTGATTCCTCTCGCGCCTGTTAACAGCTTACATCATTGGCTGGTAATCAGGCGATGTCTTTCCATGTTCGACTCCAAAACATCTCTCACATGGATCACTTGTACTTTGAGTAGAGATCGAACTAGATTGAAGACCTGGATCTAATTTCATCCATCCGGGCTGCGATATATATTCAGGAAAATAAAGACATCAAATGTACATCATTACTACACAGATAATCATCCAATCCAAGGGATGATGGCTCTACCTGAATCATCAGTCTGCACCCAGACGATTGTCTGTCTTATGTACATGAAAATGAATTTATAAAGCTGAGCATGGGAATGCCCACCTTAGCTAGATCATGAAAGTATTATGAAGATAATGTATTGTATTGTATCTTATTACAGGTCACCTTCCAACTTGAAAAGACTTCGGATCCTCATGATAAAGCATTTCACCCGACATCAAAAGATTAACGACCTCATGCTTTAGGGGGCAACTGTTATAGACATTTTTGGGAACTGCAACCCCAATCATAAATGTCCATAAACCAAGGGCTCTTAAGTCCCTAAAAGTGTTGTTCCAACCCCTAAAAGAACAAGGTCAGCTGATTACATCATCTCCCAAAAGTTCTCCATGAAAAACTACTCAGAACTGGTCAAAATTGGACCATCTCACCTGCTCCATGCTCAAAGTGCGTTGCATCCCACCTAAATGCACACAGGAGGTGCGATGCATATTGAAAAGCCCTTCTATGGGGTGCGATGGGCGAGAGTGGACAAATGGCAAGGTCAATCTGCAAGGTGGAGGATCATGGAATCTTCCAGAAACTTCTCCTATGACACTTGCCTCTCTGCATTCGCCCAGGGATGAGTAAGAGATCATAAATCTCCAAGTGGAATCAAGAACTATCAGAGAGGACACTAATCAAATCTCAAAAGCTGACTCACCCCCCTTGCAAACATCTATATATGGATCCCTCATCCCAGAGATCCAGAGGCTGGAATTTTGTATCTTGTAAGGAAGTGCTGCTGGTTTCTTGATGTAACATCATAGTGTTGGGTGATCTAAGCTTTTCATGAGGTGAAGAAGGGCTTTCTTGCTGAGAGGATGACGTTGGGTCAGAACAATTGGTTGTAATCCTCTTTGCTATTCTTGATTATTAATAAATCTATTCAAGTTTTCCTCCACATTCTTGTATGATTGATGATATATGCATTTGTGTGGTCAATATATATCTGGTCCTATATTGTTTATGATAGTAGATCTCTGTTCTTGGATAGTGTTATGCTGCTTTGATTCTACAGGTACTCTTTGAAGCTGGGTAAACGAGGAAGCAAGTGGGAAAGATCTATCAGAAGGGAGAGGAATCAAGCAAGGAACCAAGCGCAAGACAGAGGTTGGTCTCCTTCTTTCCCCTCTTATTTACTTCTCATAAAGGAAAACGAAAGTGGTTTTAGTTTGTTTGTTTCTAAGGTAGCTACCAGCCTTAGTGGGACTAGCAGCTCTGCATAGACACTAGATTTCCGGATAACAGATATGTCACTATGTTTGTGCTATAAGAGGTTGGCATGATTTGGATGAATGATATAGATGAGCGGTCTTTAGTGATATTTGACAATAACTTGGAATTTTGAATTGATGATTGCGATATGCTTTGACTATAGATCTCTCTTCAATAGAGAATTTAGACTTGACCTGATGACTAATGATATGATTTGAAGATTTTTTATTTTCCCTAATGTCTATGCTATGTGGGCATAATGAATTATGTGAGTATTCAGAAAAATGATGTTGTATTGGCCTCCTCGCTCTTAGCACAAAGGTTGAGGTATTGATAGTTGTGATTCAGCATGAACATAGAACCTGCATGACTCATCCTTGGTGTATGTGTTTGCACCTAGTGACATAAATTACTTATATTATGATTATGAGAATGACTTGATCAAGTTCAGATTGATAATGCATGGTTGGTGAAAACTTGTCGGCGTAATAATAAATGAAGTCACGACTTGGTATGAGATCTCCCTATCGCCTAGTTGGAAGAGTTGTTACTATGATATTCATGAATTTGATAATGGTTGTGATCTAACATCTAAACTTTGATAAGATGACTTTGTTGATGTGATGGTACAACATTGATTTATGTAAGGCTGATTATGATGGCTTAGCAAGGCATTATGCTTAGAGCATTGCATGAAGTAAGCTCCCTGATTAAGATATGTCTATATTTGACAGTTATCTGATGAAGTCAAGATGATGAGTTCCAAGGTACGGCTTTGATTTTGATTATGGTTATGGTTTTATACCCTAATGGTCTACTCTTGATATGTGATGAGCCTTTGATGATATAAATCAAAGAGAGATAGCTTCTGAAGCTCAAAATGATGTATCATGGCATGATGAATTGATTTTTGGAATTTGCGAAAGAAATCCTACAAAGCTATTGAATTTTTTTTTGAATAATGAAAATGCAAGTCCTTGGATACTCTGATTTGAAGTTCAAAGATGTTATTGAACTTGGCATGGCATCCGACAGTTTATTGAAGCATTGATGTTTAGTTTGAACATCCATCTATATGTATATCATCTGCATAGAACCTAAATAAATTCATGAGTAAGCTGCTTCATTCACATAGAGTTTCCAACGAGCATCCTTTGAAATATCTGCATGAGGTGTTATATTTTTTAGGCTGATATATTTCTCTTATGATATGTGACTGCATGGATGTATTTTTGTTGATAGATATTATTGTTAAGCACATTTGGATGTTTCTTTGGTATGAGATCTGTTATATATCTTGGATTAGAGGTCCATAGTACGTTTAAGGATGAGTGCGATATTGCTAGCATTGCTAGTTGTGAGGTAGGATGAAGAATCTCCTTAGAGAGTTTTCTGAGCATGATATGGATATGACATGGATACATTGTGATGACATAATGTGAGATCTAATTGGTAGAAAATCCCATATTTATAATTAGGATCGAGATACTCTCATATATTGAGACAGTGCGACTATTTGAAACAAGTTGAGGCTTACAGTTGGCACCTCCTGTAGAGCCTCTACTCTACACCTACTTGTCTACCATTTCCCTCAGTTTTTCCTCATCTTTTCTTCACTTTTGCCTCATTTTCACTGTAAAACCACCCAGATCATTACATTAGGTGTCATTAAGCATGATCAAGTAAGTTTTGCTAATGGATGACTGTTTTGTTTAGATTTTGACTTACTTGCAGGAATTCCGCAGCTGTCTGGCAATCCCGCAGCCATTCAGCGATCCCGCAGCCATCTGATGATCCTGCAGCCTTTTTTTTAAACTCAAGGTTCTACGTGTCAGTTTGCTAAATGAGCCACATGGGCACTTAGGTATCAACGTGCTCGAGGTTCCTGTGCCATTTATTCAACCATCCACGTCATCCGTACCGTTGGTCAAAACTGGTCAAGTTATGGTCAAATAAAGGCAGCTCAACGGTGATTGTAAGCTGTTAGGTCACGTCAGCTCAAACGGTGACTTGTCCGCGTTTTGCAGGTGGTAGGGGACATGATCCAACATGGGATTCATTGCCCATGACGACAGAACCTCCAGCTCATCCACGCAGCCTTATGATGTGTCAATGAACCTTAAATACGCATTACAGTTAGTTGTTTTTCAGTTATTAGCTGTACGTGTAGACCATCCTTCAGATGCTTATATATACCTGCGTCTGCGTACGCTTATTTAACTTTTTAGTGGCTGTACTTTTTGAACTCGTGATAATTTTAAGAGCTTTTGCAAACTCTGTTTTTATAGTGCTGTTCTAGCACTCTGTTTTGTATATTTCTGCAAATGGAGCAATAGAAATAGTGTTGTTTTGAAGCTTTCAGTTCATTAAGTCTTCTTGTGGTTGAATGAGTAGAGGGCCCCTATTCATGTTAGCCTCTGTAAAGTATTTTATGTTCAGCATTTCTTTATTTTCTCATTCAGCATTTCTTTAAACATGTATAGTTTGATTTATTTGATTTCTTTTCTTTCAAGCTGATCAGTATTGTTTCCTTGCAGATTTTTAGCCCGGGATTTGTTTTTATGTTTGTGTATTTGCTTTTCAAACTAATGGTATTTGAAGTTGACAGGTTCAAGTTGCTGCCTTTGTTTTTCATAGCTGATTTTTAGTCTTATTTCTCAAAGTTCTGCTAACACATGAATGATCTTTTATCATAAATTGCTATCTTTTAAGGATCAGAATACCACTAATTTGCAGCTAGCTTTGAGTGCTTTTTAGACTAATTTTTCACTACTTTCTAATCATACTTTGCATAGTACATATGGCAGAAGTAGAGAGTTAGAAAGAGCAAAACGTTATCACTAGTCTTTAAAGTGTACTTTTCTTATTTTTAATCACTTTTCTAATTCAACTTGAGCTACTTCTTAATCGTACTTTACACAGCACTATGTGTTTGAAGTAGGGAGTTAGGGAGAGATAATCATTATCTTTGATTTTAAAAGTGACTTTCTTTTCTTTTATTTGCAGCAGCATGAATGGTGTCTAGTGCCATTGGAAGTGGTTATTTGCTTTTAAGTTATTTTCAAGTTATTTATTTCTTTCAAGCATTTCCTTTCAAGCAAGTAGTTAGCAATCACTAATCACACACTATCACTCATCTGTTTATAAATCACCACTTCATTTTAGGAAGATAAATTAACCACAACAACACCCCCAACGATAAAAAAGCTCTAAGAGGTTGCTTAAGTACATATAGTACACCTTCACTTCATCAGCTTACGAGCCCCGGGTTGACAATTAATACTAGCAATTTAGACAACACTAAATTGACTAAACATTTTGGCGCCGTTGCCGGGGAAGTGAAATTAAGTAGCCATATTCTTAGAAAAAAAAACATAAAATTTCAAGAAAAGAAGTTAATAGCCTATCTAAGTATGCTCTCCTCTTGCACTTTGAAGTGATCTGGAGGATCAGAAAGGAGAAAGTTATTGATTTAATAGTCTCTTGAGTATGCTCTCTTCTTGCACCTAGAGTGACCTGGAAGATCAGAAAAAGAACTATTAACTTGACTTGAAGATAAAATAAAAAAATGACATGCATAGAGCTAGAGATTCTAGGGGAAGATTTTTAGCTAGAGCTCGAAGTTCATTTTTTACAAGTCCATCTGCTTCAAGAGATAGACAAGAGACACCTCCCTTATCTCCAACCGAAACTCCTAGTCCTAGAATTCCTGAAATTCAAGAGCCAAGAGTTGACTCTCCTACACCTTCTATTGAGTTTGAACTAGGAAGAGACTCTTCTCTTTCTCCTACAAGAAAACCAATTGTAATCGAGGAAATAGACTCACCTGAAGAAGAAGGAGAAATCTCTTCTTATTCACCCTTTGTAGAAGAACCAGAAGATTTTGAAATCCCTAGGAGAATCATCATGGCAGAAGAAGAAGGAGGTGGTAGAGGTAGAGGTAGAGGAGGAGGAGGAAATAACAATAATAATGGAGGAGGTAGAGGTCCCATTGGAGGAAATAGAGATGGGGATAACTCATTTGGGTTTCCCATTGTTAATGAGGATTCCCGAGCCACCATGAAAAACATATCACCATCCGTCCTCCCAAATTTTCATGGGTTAAGAACTGAGGACCCTGAAACATTCTTGTTTGAATTTGAAGTTGTGTGTCGAACCTATGACTATCTGGATGATACTCAGAAACTCAAACTGTTCCCATCAACATTAAAAGATCAAGCTTTGAAATGGTTCATGGGGTTACTTACTCAATCCATTAGGACTTGGGATGAAATGAAACAAACCTTTTTGGATAGGTATTTGGACTATTGTATGCCTACTAATCACAAGGACGAGGTTTTTAAAATGATGCAAAAAGAAGATGAGAGCTTAGAAGATTTACTTGAGAGATTTCAATATAACTTAAAAAGAGCAAAAATGAGTACCTTGGATGAAGAGACCTTAAAAGCCCTCTTATTAAAAGCCATTAGGGATGAATGGATAGATATCTTAAACATGATGGGGAAAGGGGATATTTCTCAACTTTCTCTCAATGATATAACAGAACTTTGTATCCATCTCTCAAGGGGCAAATCAAAAACTCAAAAAGGGCCTAGAGATCCTTCTTTCCTTAGGGCAAATAAATCTGCAACAGGATCAGTGAGTAGGGCTGAAATCGGTAATATGCTAGATGAATTTAAAACTGACATCTTAGGGAGTCTTAGTGAACAAATTGATACCCTTAAGATTCAAAATAAACAAAAAGCAGAAGCCGAGGCTATGACTATCTTTTGCCCGAAGTGTAGAAAGAAGCATGCTTTAAGGGAATGTCCCTTGGAAGCACAAGTTGTGGAAACCTGTGTAATTTGCTCAGAAACTCATGAGACCAAGGATTGTCCTTCAATCCCTGGGCTCAAAGCAGTCTTTCAAGAAGATCCAAGTACGCTTGAATCTCTTTGTCTTGTTGCAAGAAGACCTTGGCAGGGGCAGCAAAATCAAGGGTTTAACAACTCTATGAATTTCCAACCCCCACCAAATTGGAATCCTTGGCAACAACCTTGGTCACAACCACAAAATCCTTTCCAAGCATGGTTGCAAAGCATGCAAATGCAAAATCCTTATGGGATATTTGCCCAATTCTATCAATATCCTCAATCCTTTCAGAATCAGCAAGCTCCCCAACTTCCAAATCAAGGTCAACAACTGTCATTGCCATTCCCTCAACAACAACAACAACCTCCTCCACAAAATCAAAATTCTCAACTCTTGCTACAATCTCAACAGAGGCCAAATCAACTTCCTTCTCAGCCTCAACCAAACCCCAATAATAGGAATCCTCAAAATGCTTATGTGATGGAAGGTCAACCACTCATGGAAGGTCAACCATTCCCTACCTATATGGTTGTTCCTCTCAATGAGGTACAACTCAGATCAGGTAGAATCCTAGACCAACCTTCTACAAGTGCTCAACAACCAAGCATTTTCGAGGAAGAATCTCTCAAAATCAATAAGGGTTCTGAAGCATCCCTTCAAAACCCAAGCATTCAAGAAAAAGAAAAAGAATCAACTCCCATAGTTGAGCAACCTACATCTTCAACTACACCTCCTTTCCCTGAAAGGTTACAAATTGACAAGGGGGTGGAAAAACAAATTTGGTTGCCTAACTATGACTTTCTAGATGAATTGAAAAATGTTTGTATCAAGATTCCCTTGTTAACAGCCATTAAGGAAATTCCCATCCTAGCAAAGACAATAAAGGAGTTGAGTTTGAAAAAAACAGGAAAGAAAACCAGAGATACCAAAAGGATACATCTAGTTGGAAAAATTGCAGACATTATGATGGGTAAGATTACCATGCAAAAGTATGTGGATCCCGGTAGCCCTATTGTTAAAACTCATATTAATGGGGTTGAAATCCCAAATACTTTGATTGACTTAGGAGCCGCTATCAACATCATGAGTAGGCAGACCATGGATCAGTTAAAGCTTCCTAACCTTCTCTTTACACCTACTTTGCTGCAACTTGCAGATAGATCAATCATCAAACCTGATGGTGTATTGGAAGATATTCCAGTCTCACTAGACTCTTGGGAGTATCCAGTTGATTTTATGATTTTAACTCCCAAGAACAATCTAGGAGGACATCCTCTTATTTTAGGAAGACCTTGGCTGGCCACAGCTGATGCTTTCATAAGTTGTAGGTCTGGAGACATGTATATATCAGATGGTAATTCTACCAAGAAATTCAACTTGTATCCTCCCGCAAAGGCAATAACAGAAATAGGAGAAGATGAGTGGGTCAATGATGAGGATACTCTTCAACCTGTTCTAACCATCTCTGAGATTAGTGAGGACAGTCAAATTCTAAATACATTAAAAAATTTTGAAACACCTTTAGAATATGACTCTACACAGTTTCAGTTAGATGCAGACATTGAATATCTCTCCTCTAGACAGATGTCTCTCTTCTCAATGGAAGAGTTTGGTAGTTCTAAAGTTGAAATCTTTCCAGGAAAAACATTGAACATTAACAAGAACTTGGAAAGACCACAACAAGAAGAATTAACTAAACTGTTGCAAAAACATTCCACTGCCTTTGCATGGGAATACACTGACATGAAAGGAATCGACCCTAAGACTTGTATTCATCACATTTATATTGAAGAAAACAGCAGACCTATTAGGCAGCCACAAAGACGGATGAATCCAAATCTTAGGGAAATTGTGAAAGAAGAACTTCAGAAATTGCTCAAGGTAAACTTCATTTACCCCATTTCAGATAGCCAATGGGTTTCTCCCTTGGTTATAGTGCCCAAAAAGAATGGTAAATGGAGAGTTTGCATTGATTATCGAGAATTGAACAAGGCAACCTTAAAGGATCATTTCCCTCTACCTTTTATTGATCAGGTACTAGACACTTTAGCAGGTAAAAAGTATTTCTCATTCTTGGATGGTTTTAGTGGTTACAACCAAATTCAGGTAGCACCTGAAGATCAAGACAAAACCACCTTTACTTGTCCTTGGGGAACTTTTGCCTACCGAGTACTCCCTTTTGGATTATGCAATGCACCCGCTACATTTCAAAGGGTTGTACTAGGAATCTTCTCAGATCTGATTCATGATTGTGTAGAGGTATACATGGACGATTTCACAGTTTATGGTAATACATTTGAAGAAGCTTTGGAAAATTTGGAAAAAGTACTGGTAAGATGTAAGGAAACAAATCTTTCTTTAAGTCATGAAAAGTGTTTTATGATGTTTACTGAAGGGATTGTTTTAGGACATCATATTTCAGGAGATGGAATCAAAGTTGATAGATCTAAAGTCGAAGTCATCTCTAAGTTACCTGTTCCAAATTGCCAAAGAGATGTTAGAAGTTTTCTTGGGTTTACTGGTTATTACAGAAGATTTATTGAAAACTTCACTAAGATAGCATCCCCTCTTTTCAAACTACTTACTAAAGATTGTGAATTTAAGTGGGATCCTGAATGTCAATCTGCCTTTGAAGCTTTAAAGACTAGAATATTTGAAGCACCCATTCTAAGGGGTCCAAATTGGAAACTCCCTTTCCACATTTCTACTGATGCTTCAGATACAGCTTTAGGAGCTGTTTTGGGACAAAAGGATTTGATCCCTTATGCCATTTATTACACAAGTAAGAATTTGACTCCTACTGAGTTAAATTACACTGTTACTGAAAAGGAATTTCTAGCCGTTGTTCATGCTATAAACAAGTTTAGACATTATATAACTGGCTATGAAACCTTTGTCCATACTGATCACTCTGCCATTAGATACCTCATGAACAAACCAGTCACTAATGGTAGAGTTACAAGATGGCTTTTGCTTTTACAAGAATTCAACATAACTGTGTTAGATCGACCAGGTAAACAGAACACAGTAGTTGATTTCTTGTCTAGAATTCAAAACACTAATGAGGATTCTCCTGTAGAGGATAAATTTCCAGATGAGTATTTGTTTGCAGTAACTACCAAAACTCCTTGGTATGCTGATATTGCTAATTATTTAGTTACTGGAAAGTTACCTTTACATTTATTTCCTAATGAGAAAAGGAAAATCATTCAGGAGAGTTCACATTATTCTTGGATTTCTAATGAATTGTTCAAGACAGGGCCAGATTTTATGATCAGAAGATGTGTACGGGAGGATGAGATGCCTGACATCCTTAAGGCATGTCATGACGAACCTTGTGGCGGACACTTTGCTGATAAGAGGACATCCTATAAAATCCTTTCTTTAGGATATTATTGGCCTTCTCTCTTTAAGGATGCAAAGCAATATGTTAGAAGGTGTGACAGTTGTCAGAGAGTTGGAAGACCAACTCTTTCAAATGAAATGCCACTACAGCCACAGGTATGCATCGAACCCTTCGAGAAATGGGCTCTAGATTTTGTTGGACCAATTAATCCGCCATCCAAGCAAAAGAGATATATATTGGTTTGTACTGATTATGTTACTAAGTGGGTAGAAGCTAAAGCATTGACTTCTGCTACTGAAAATTCAGTTGTTCAATTTCTTTTTGAGGATATTTTCACTCGTTTTGGTGTCCCAAGAGAAATTGTAACAGATCAGGGGAGCCAATTTACATCAAGGATGATGGAGAAGCTGATGGAGGAGTATAAGATCAAGCATAGAACATCTACTCCATACCATCCGCAAGCGAATGGTCAAGTAGAATCTACAAATAAAGTTCTTGAAAGCATCATCACAAAGACTGTTCATCTTCATAGAAGAGATTGGGCAGAAAGGCTTCCCGAAGCCTTATGGGCCTATAGAACTACATGGAGGAACACCACAGGACATTCTCCCTATGAACTTGTTTATGGGAAGGAAGTCCTGTTCCCCATTGAGTTCCAAATCAAGACCTTCAAGACAGCAGTTCAATTGGGGATGAGCTTATCAGAAGCCCAGAAGCACAGAATGGACCAGTTAAATGAACTAGATGAAATGAGACAAGATGCAATTCTAAGGACCGATCTAGTTCAGCACCAAAGAATCAAATGGCATGATCGACATATTAAAGAAAAGAAGTTTCAAAAGGGTGATTGGGCACTCTTGTTTGATTCCAAATTTAAGGACTTCAAGGGAAAATTTCAAACTCATTGGCTTGGGCCATATGAGATTGATGAAGTCTTTAATAATGGAGCAGTTAGAGTGAAGACTATTGATGAACTTCAAACTCCCTTTATTGTGAATGGCCACCGGTTGAAAGTTTACCACAAGCCACTCTCAAAAGAGGAGTTTGTTAAGTTGTTCCAAGGCGATTCTGAAATAAGGCTGGTGGAGAAGAATTCTTCTCCTCCATTAGCCTAATCTCTGTTTCTTTCAATTTCAGTTCAATAAAAAAAAAAATAATAATAATAATAAATGTATGAGCCTGAAAACCAATCTCTGATTGGCAGTCTCATGCAGAAAACCTGAGGTGAAAATCAGGGTCACCTGACACCTCATGTTTTCCAAAAAAAAATCTCTCTCTCTCTTTCATCTCATTTCGCCATTTCATCCATTCCATTTCACCATCTCATTCCATCTAACCATTCTCACTTCACCTCACTGCTTTCCACCCATTCATCCATTCATTCCATTTTATTTCATTAATAAAAGTTTTTTTCAGACAACTAAGGTTATTTTGTGCAGCTGGAGGACACTATTGCAGTTCCCGCAGCTATTTGGCAATTCTGCAGCCGTTTAGCCTTTCCGCAGCCCTCTGCACCTGCACAAAGAAACACAGTCTGTTTGAGAAATTTTTACAGTTCAAAAATCACCAATAACAAGGAGGAAAGAGTCATGTAATAGCAATGAGTTAACAAAGGGTTAATGGCAAATCATTGAAAGGCAAACCAAACACGGATCTGAGGTATGTTTTAATCTTAAACTTACTGTTATTTTCGTTACGCAAAGTTTGCTGGGTTATGTCTTTTTGCCACTAATTGTAATGATTACCCATTTTCCCTACCATGCGACCATATATCTACGAATCTCCCAAGCCCATCAGTCCTTGATTATCATGATTTTGAAAATCACTTACGGCTGCTTCTGTCATTAAGGCTTTCGTACTCTAATGACGTAGCCTAATGTACTACGACTCTCTAAGTCCTCATTCCGCAGCCATGTGTAAACCTACCGCCGAAATCTAAGGATTTAGCCGTTTCCATTCATTATTTCGAAACCCTCCTACGCTCATAACACTCCATTTCACGCTGTTCCATTCTCTCATTTCCTTCATTTCGTTTCACTCACTACGCTGTCTCCATAAACCATACTCTGTTTTTCCTCTCTGCTAATTCTGAGAAACAGTGAATACATATAACCAATGAACGTATGTTACGGTTGTATTACGACTGTTAAGTCACCGTTCCACTGTGTTAAAGCTGTAATCCACCATTTCACTGTGTTCAAGCCATGAATTCACCGTGTCTAAGGCTATTGTTGAAGCCATATAACCTCCTCTCCACAAAATTCTGGAACAGAGCCGAGAAATTACTGTGTAAAGCCACCATTGAAGTCGTGTTTTAGAACAAGAGCCGTGGAGTCAATGGGGAAACTTTTAAGGGCTGAACCAGAAGGTTCAAAATTCCTGGAAGCATACCCTCAAGTTAAGGAGGCATTGCAGAAAGCCAACTGGCTACAGTGCATCAAGAAATTTAAAGGCTACCACAAGGAGGTTACTAAGGCATTTGCAAGGTCATTCAGAGATAAAGACAGTCAAGTGGAGGTGGGTGATTTAACGTTTACAGTCTCAGAGGGCAGCATAGCACAAGCTACATCTCTCCCACAAACCGGTGAAAGGTGGTTTAAGAACCGGTCAGTTCAAGATCAACAATGGAAGCAGATTTTTAAAAACCCAGGTATGGATACAAGTATCTTCACAAAAGGAATTCCTATCACTCATGTTAAGGAAGAATGGAAAATTTTACTGTTGTTAGTGCAAAAGTTTTTCACTTGTGAAGGGAGATTTGGGGTATTATATGTTTATCATGGTAAAATTATGCTGCAATTTCAAGGAGAACATGATATAAATCTTCCCTACTTTCTATTCCAAAGCCTTAGAAAAATGTGTTCCATGGCCCAAAGGAATCCACGAAACATTGAAGCACATCTCTGTCATCATAATCTTGTTAAGATGTTAGTGGAGGAACAATTAAAAGCAAAACGAGACACATGGGAGAAATTTCTTGTGAGAAATCATTTTGAAGAACCTGGAGAAACCTCTGTACCTAGAAAAAGTAGAAGGAAAAAAAAAGAGGATACCCCTGAAACTGATATCTTAGAGGGAACTGTCCAAGGACAGATTGAAGAGGAAACTGAAATACATCAGTCTGAACATGAGATGGAGCCTGAACCTACTGTGGACAGTGATCCAATAGCTCAAGGGATTATCACACAAACCCTCTCAGAACTTGCCCAAGAAGCTGCCCAGAAGATAAAAGAAAATAGGAAGAAACAAAAGCAAGACTAGGGAAAATCCATAGTTCAAGAAATTTATCAAACTCCAGAGACTTCTAATGAGGAAGATAGTCAACCCTTAGCACAAAGGCTGGCCAAACTCCATGCAAAAACTGCCCTTTCTAAGGAAGTAAAAGTGCAGAAACCAAGGAAAAAGGCACAAAAAGAAACACAGAGTGTTACCAATGTAAGAAGGAGCAGCAGATTGCAGAATAAAGGGAGAGCCACAAGGACACTTTTCATTGATCTAAGCACACCTGAGAAGGGTGCTATAAAATCAGACCTTGAGGATAGTCCACAACGTGATGCAGCTACTCCTCCAAGGGAGGACAGTCCATTTCAGCCTGAGTTTGAAACTGAAATTCAGCATGAACACAGTCCAAGGAAGTCACCAATTGTTGACCCAGTTCAGCAAGAGGTGTACAACTATTTTGAAACATTGGAGCAGAACACTGCTGGCCCAAGTAATGTCATACCTCATGAGCAGCAAATAGACATACTCAAACAAGAGATCTATGAACTTGAGGTGCTAAATCGCCACATTAAGCAGAAAAATGAAGAAATGAAGCAGCAAGCTGATATTGCCAAAGCAATCCAAGATAACACCATGCTTCACATGGGCATGTGGCAGAAGAAAAACAGCAGACTCAAGAAGAAATGTAGAAGGCTAAACAGAGCCTTAATCAATTTGAAATTCAGATGCATGTTCAAGAGACCAAAAGTTAATGTCTCCACACAGAGGAAGAAGAGGAGATTGGATGTCTTAGCAGAGGCATCCCAGCAGGTGGATTGAGCTGTGTTTTCATTGCATGAGGACATGCAATACCCTCGTAGTGGGGGTATGTAGAGCCTTTACTCTACACCTACTTGTCTACCATTTCCCTTAGTTTTTCCTCATCTTTTCTTCACTTTTGCCTCATTTTCACTGTAAAACCACCCAGATCATTACATTAGGTGTCATTAAGCATGATCAAGTAAGTTTTGCTAATGGATGACTGTTTTGTTTAGATTTTGACTTACTTGCAGGAATTCCGCAGCTGTCTGGCAATCCCGCAGCCATTCAGCGATCCCGCAGCCATCTGATGATCCTGCAGCCTTTTTGTTAAACTCAAGGTTCTACGTGTCAGTTTGCTAAATGAGCCACATGGGCACTTAGGTATCAACGTGCTCGAGGTTCCTGTGCCATTTATTCAACCATCCACGTCATCCGTACCGCTGGTCAAAACTGGTCAAGTTATGGTCAAATAAAGGCAGCTCAACGGTGATTGTAAGCTGTTAGGTCACGTCAGCTCAAACGGTGACTTGTCCGCGTTTTGCAGGTGGTAGGGGACATGATCCAACATGGGATTCATTGCCCATGACGACAGAACCTCCAGCTCATCCACGCAGCCTTATGATGTGTCAATGAACCTTAAATACGCATTACAGTTAGTTGTTTTTCAGTTATTAGCTGTACGTGTAGACCATCCTTCAGATGCTTATATATACCTGCGTCTGCGTACGCTTATTTAACTTTTTAGTGGCTGTACTTTCTGAACTCGTGATAATTTTAAGAGATTTTGCAAACTCTGTTTTTATAGTGCTGTTCTAGCACTCTGTTTTGTATATTTCTGCAAATGGAGCAATAGAAATAGTGCTGTTTTGAAGCTTTCAGTTCCTTAAGTCTTCTTGTGGCTGAATGAGTAGAGGGCCCCTATTCATGTTAGCCTCTGTAAAGTATTTTATGTTCAGCATTTCTTTATTTTCTCATTCAGCATTTCTTTAAACATGTATAGTTTGATTTATTTGATTTCTTTTCTTTCAAGCTGATCAGTATTGTTTCCTTGCAGATTTTTAGCCCGGGATTTGTTTTTATGTTTGTGTATTTGCTTTTCAAACTAATGGTATTTGAAGTTGACAGGTTCAAGTTGCTGCCTTTGTTTTTCATAGCTGATTTTTAGTCTTATTTCTCAAAGTTCTGCTAACACATGAATGATCTTTTATCATAAATTGCTATCTTTTAAGGATCAGAATACCACTAATTTGCAGCTGGCTTTGAGTGCTTTTTAGACTAATTTTTCACTACTTTCTAATCATACTTTGCATAGTACATATGGCAGAAGTAGAGAGTTAGAAAGAGCAAAACGTTATCACTAGTCTTTAAAGTGTACTTTTCTTATTTTTAATCACTTTTCTAATTCAACTTGAGCTACTTCTTAATCGTACTTTACACAGCACTATGTGTTTGAAGTAGGGAGTTAGGGAGAGATAATCATTATCTTTGATTTTAAAAGTGACTTTCTTTTCTTTTATTTGCAGCAGCATGAATGGTGTCTAGTGCCATTGGAAGTGGTTATTTGCTTTTAAGTTATTTTCAAGTTATTTATTTCTTTCAAGCATTTCCTTTCAAGCAAGTAGTTAGCAATCACTAATCACACACTATCACTCATCTGTTTATAAATCACCACTTCATTTTAGGAAGATAAATTAACCACAACAACACCCCCAACGATAAAAAAGCTCTAAGAGGTTGCTTAAGTACATATAGTACACCTTCACTTCATCAGCTTACGAGCCCCGGGTTGACAATTAATACTAGCAATTTAGACAACACTAAATTGACTAAACACCTCCTTGAGAGGAAGGATGATTATGGTATCCTTTTGTGATTTATATGATTATTTATGTTTTGACATGATATTTGATTTAATATCTTGTATGAACAGGAAACAACTGCTATTGAGACAAGATGATGCCTGATTTAAGTATGATGATAGCAGCGCTCAACGAGGACACTGAGCCAACTCTTCCTCCCTATCTAAGCTCCCGGAGTGGGGAATTGAGATGGAGGGCTCTTGGGGTTGAGGGAACTCTAGAAAATAGGGTAGGACCCCTATCTATCACCCATAGGGTTGGAGATGTTGCTCACCTATATTCATAGGGTCAGAGAATGTTGCTCCCCTGCTTGGTCTTTGCAGAGCATACCCCAGTTGTAATCATACCCACAAGTTGGGCTTTTCAGAAATACAATTCCTCGTTTGGCCAACGAGTTGAGAGTGTACTTGGGGTGTACAACCCAATTTGATTATGATACAGGTGTTCTACCACATACTATTCAGGGTCATCGACGGGAAGATTAGTAGGCAATATGGTGGGTTGAGATAACCCTATGTGATTCCAGGTAGAGATTGAGCTCCCTGATGAGATTCCAGGGTTGATATGTGTTCCCCTATGTGTTTGACTATCCTATTTCTCGATATTGGGTTGTAGATGTATAGCTCCAACCTGAGATTCTGGGTCGAGATGTGTTCCCCAATGTGGTTCCAGGTTGAGATGTGTTCCTTAATGATATGCTCTCCAATGATGCTTGATGATCATATTCTAGGTAGTAGCCCTATGGCAGAGATTCCAAGTAGTAGCCTGATGGATAGAGGGTGGTAGCTTAAGCTCCCTTCCGGTAACGAATTCTTCTTCTTCTAGATTCGAGAATGTTCAGCATACGAGTAGGAACAATCAAGAGATAAGAATGAATACACAAGAGATAGATCGAGATGTACATTGATGATTTATGATGATGAGATACTTGAGGTGTTCATGGCACGATGGTAACATGACAAAGATGACCAGGAATGATACGTGATGACACTTGAAGACACAAGAATGGCATATTGATCGATGGACAAATATAGGAAGGTGGAATTCTCCCTAGTTGAAAGGGAGTGTTATTGTTTGCGACTGTAGTCAAATTCCACCTTGGATAGCTCATATGACCGAGATGATGATTGCATTAAATTTCTCTTTTTGAGAGGACCAAAATTGACCTAAATATCACCTTATTTGGACAAGCAAAAGTTGATTTTTGAATTTATTTATTCACTCATGTATATTGGGTTAGGTCTGCCCTAAGCACATGTTAAATTGGACATGTCAACCTCAACCCCAAGTGGACCCTTATGAAAGCCTATAAATAGAAGATACCTCAAGATCATTTGAATAATTTATCAAGCCATCTTTTCTTCTCTTATTGTCTTGGTTCGCACAGGTCTATCGGAGGAAAGTTCGCGCAAGGGTCTGAAATCTCAGGGGTGAAGCTCGCACTGATCTAGAGTTTTCTGATTCCTGGACATTGGCATAGAACTGGGCATTTTAGTCCTTGGGCGCTAGCACACAGTGCTCAAGACAGCACCAAAGATCCCTAGACACTGGAAAAAAATTATATGGGAGTGTCTAGGGTTTCAGAGGCAGATCTAGAGGTGTTGGTCCCCAGACGCTTGCATAAAGTGGTCCTAAGAGCGTCCAGGCAGTTTCAAATGCATGCACAATAACTGTAAGAGAGCATCTCAGGGTTTGGAGCAGATCTGGTGATTTGGTCCCCGGACGCACACATAAAATGGTCTAGGAAGCATCCAAGCTTTCATAGACATTGGCATACAGTTCATAGAGAGCATCCAAGATTGTTATAGATGCTCACTATCTCCTCCTCCCTACGTCCAGGACTCAAAGATGAGATTTTAGTATTCAGAATATTCCACTCAATGACAATAGTGTTCAACATAGTGATAGTGGTATCCATCAGTTGACTACAATCGTGATAACACACTACAGTCCTCAAAATTAGGGTTTTGATTATAAGCATGATTAAATATGTTTCATGGATATCATAGTTGTTTTGTTTCATAGATAAAATTATGGATCATTGTACTCTCTTTTCCTAAGTCATTTGATGATGATCTAAGAAGAAGAAGATTTGCAAGGGTTCTCCCCATAGTGGGTTTTTCCCTAGTCTCGAACCAATCTTGGTGTCTCTATGTGTGCATGCTTTTCTTTTAATTTTCCTTTATGTTCCACTGCGTTGATGATGATGATGATGTTCCTTCTATATAATTGCATATGCTAATGAATAATGTTGTAGATCTGAAAACGTGATGATGATATGGGGTGAACTTATTGTATTAATGAAGAAATGCAATTGTCAAAGAAAAGAAGAGAGTTTCCCTATGAAAAATAACAAGAGATCTGAATTTACAAAGATACAATAGATTCAATATTGAGTTCCTACAAAGCAAGAAAAATGTGTGTATTTTTTTATTAAATTGGCATAAGTTTTGTTTGAAAAAACATTTTGAAGTGATTTAAGGGGCATGTTAGCTCTGCTACATAATTTGGTTTTTGCGAGGTCAAAGACACAGTGACCGTGTGTTTTCTACAGAAGGGAGCTTGCAGCAGTTCATATGATCCTTCCCCTTTCATTTGCATTATACCCTTCTAACTCTCGCTGCCTCCGTTTCCTCCTCCCCCTTCATTTTCGTTACTCTCCCTTAACCTCGTTCTTTCCATTTCCCTCTATAATCCTTTGTAAACCCCGTACAAACCCTTTTTCCTCGGGTTCCGGATGCAAAGATAACCCGTCAGTTTGTGGTCATATAACCCCCGGCGCTAAGGTCTTCACCCCTTATAACGCCGCGCATACAAAAAAATCAATACCACCGAGGCCCTCCCCTGTCACATCATTCAACAAACATGTGCATTAATCCATCACTGTCTGATCCTCTACCTCGGGATCCAACGATAGACGCTGCTCCCGCCCACGCAATCTGCACGAATGATAGCCCACGGGGAAAGCGGTTTCCCGCCGAACCCACTAGCCCCGCATCGCTCGTTGAACCTGCTTGCGCCCCCACATATGGAAACCGCCTACCTCTCATGAGTGGTGCGGGGAAACTACCATCCGCCCAAAACCGCTTTCCCGGCTGTTAAGTTTCCTGCAGCTTCCGCGCCCGTCAACGTTCGAACCGTCCATCCCGAGATCCAACGGTCCTCAATCTCCCTGCTCCCCTATCTTCCGATATCCTCCGTCAAATGATCTCCGTCGTTCATATATCTGATCCAACGACTCGTAGTTGCTCCGCCCCGCTCTTCCCATCACATCCCGCCATGAGATCTCAGCCATCCTGTTATCGGGAAATCTAGTGTCTATGCAGAGCTGCTAGTCCCACTAAGGCTAGTAGCTACCTTAGAAACAAACAAACTAAAACCACTTTCGTTTTCCTTTATGAGAAATAGATAAGAGGGGAATAAAGGAGACCAACCTCTGTCTTGCGCTTGGTTCCTTGCTTGATTCCTCTCCCTTCTGATAGATCTTTGCCACTAGCTTCCTCGTCTACCCGGCTTCAAAGAGCACCTGTAGAATCAAAGCAGCATAACACTATCCAAGAACATAGATCTATTATCATAAACAATATAAGACCAGATATATATTGACCACACAAATGCATATATCATCAATCATACAAGAATGTGGAGGAAAACTTGAATAGCTTTATTAATAATCAAGAATAGCAAAGAGGATTACAACCAATTGTTCTGACCCAGCATCATCCTCTCAGTAAGAAATCCCTTGTTTAGAGAATCTTCGGCAAAATCACATAACCAATCTTTTGTCGACGCGTTTCGAACCAACCAGTGTGGTTCATCGTCAGGACAAGTTGAAGAACCAATCCGGCTTAGCTTGATTAAATATAGTGTGCAGAGACTCCAACGGCTATATTGCCAACGGCTAATTTTGACCTAATGATCCTAGTCAAACCACTAATATTCTAGATATATTTAATTATTATTATTCTTAGAAAATAATATATTAAAAGAATTCATTTGTTAATTTAAATAAATGTATATGTATATCTAAAAACAAATAATATATAATTCATTATTATTAGAAATTAGTTAAATCAGGTAACTTATATATTAAAAGAATTCATTTGTTAATTTAACTAAATGAATTCGTTTAATAATAAAGGTATATGTATATCTAAAAATGAATAATATATAATATTTATATAATCCATATTTATTATTTAATTATAATGGTCATTAAATTAATAACTTATATCTAATATAATAATTAAAATTTATTAAATAATCTATATTTATTATTATTCCAATATTATTTAAATACAAACAAATAGTATTAAATTACTATTATTCTTAGAATTTAGTTATATTAGGTAATTGTATATTTATTTAATAATAATTATTTAAATCTAATGGTCCATGAAAAGCTTAGATCGCCCAACACTATGATGTTGCACCAAGAAACTAGCAGCACTTCCTTACAATATACAAAATTCCGGCCTCTGGATCTCTAGGATGAGGGATCCATATATAGATGTTTGCAAGGGGGTGAGTCAGCTTTTGAGATTTGATTAGTGTCCTCTCTCTGATAGTTCTTGATTCCACTTGGAGATTGATGATCTCTTACTCATCCCTGGGCGAATGCAGAGAGGCAAGTGTCACAGGAGAAGTTTCTAGAAGATTTCATGATCCTCCACCTTGCAGATTGACCCTGCCATTTGTCCACTCTCGCCCATCGCACCCCATAGAAGGGCTTTTCAAGATGCATCGCACCTCCCGTGTGTATTTAGGTGGGATGCAGCGCATTTTGACCATGGAGCAGGTGAGATGGTCCAGTTTTGACCAGTTCTGAGGAGTTTTTCATGGAGAACTTCTGGGAGAAGATGTAATCAGTTGACCTTGTTCTTTTAGAGGTTGGAACAAAACTTTTAGGGACTTAAGAGCCCTTGGTTTATGGACATTTATGATTGGGGTTGCAGTGCCCAAAAATGTCTATAACAGTTGCCCCCTAAAGCATGAGGTCGTTAATCTGTTTTGATGTCGGGTGAAATGCTTTATCATGAGGATTTGAAGTTTTTTCGAGCTGGAAGGCAATCTGTAATAAGATACAATGCAATACATTATCTTCATAATATTTTCATGATCTAGCTGAGGCGGGCATTCCCATGCTCAGCTTTATAAATTAATTTTCATGTACATAAGACAGACAATCGTCTGAGTGTAGATTGATGATTCTGGTAGAGCCATCATCCCTTAGGTTGGATGATTATCTGTGCAGTAATGATGTACATTTGATGTCTTTATTTTCCTAAGTATATATCGCAGCCCAGATAGATAAAACTAGATCCGGGGTCTTCAATCTCATTCGATCTTCACTCAAACTACAAGTTGATCCATGTGAGAGATGTTCTGGAGTCGAACATGGAAAGACATCGCCTAATTACCAGCCAATGATGTAAGTTGTTAATAGGCGCGAGAGGAATCACCGATAATGATGATGACCCTCAAGGTACTACAGTATAATTCCCGTGGTGTGAATAAGGGACTTGGCATCGAACACCACGCAAAATCTTTCGGTCGAAGGCCACTGATGTAAACCTATCGCCGAAAGTGAGAAACTTCCCATTGAGGCATGCAAGCTTCAAAGTACTGAAAGGGTTGTTCCCAAATCGACTTCTTGGATAATGAGCTGATGTCGACAAGAAGCGATCCGTCATAGGAGGGCCTTAGTGAATCCCACATCAATGACATGGAATGGATCAAATGATTTTAATGGAGGTGAAAACGATCTGGTGATATAAGGTTCAGGGTGGCGGTCATGAAAGAATGGAGTGTAAATGTATTGCAGTGGGTGAGACACAGGTGAATTCTCTGAGCGACTTCTCTTGAACATATCGGCGACACTGACATGATGGATCGATAACATTAACCCCAAATATGGACGGTGTGACGGAACCATGGTGATGTGACCAGTGAATGGAACAACCCAACCCGACTTGGATGTAGAGTGAAAGTGTCATGTTCAAGAGCGACTTGCTACCAATAAAGTTTCTTCAAGTTTTCTTCCCAATTTTTCCCCAGTCATTGCTGACCAGTACCTCTTTATTTTTGTCAAGCTTGAGGAGGATAACATATGCTTGTTCTATAATTTGCCCTTCGGGCAAACCCATCGTTATGTTTTAACGAGCCTAGCGATAGTGAAACTCGTTCTTGCCTTGTATGGACAAGTTTGTCGCTATTCGGTTTTAACGAGTTTAACGACAAGGATAACTCAGTCCGTTTCAATTTTAGAGAGTCTGAAAAAGGGACGTAAAGAAAACTCCAATAATCCTTTTTCGTCATATAATCCCTTGAGCCCGAAAAAGTATAAAACAATGCAAAAGGGATGAATTTTCGGTACTTTTAATGAGCCGAACAAAACAAGCGCTCGATCTTTTTGTGTAATGATCCCTCAAGTCCAAAAAGATTAAAATCTAAAGGAGGGATAGCACTTCCGGTCCCTTTAACAAGCTGGAGAGGCCAATGGCTCGGCAATCTTTTCATATTTTACGAGTCAGTTGAAAAGAGCTTAAAGGAGACTCGTTTTTTGAGGAACGAGTGATAAATTTGGGTAGCAGCTGATTCCAGGTAAGGTTTGGAATTTTCCAATCATGGCAGTGTCACAAGGATGGCTAACAAGATCACTCTTCGCAGTTTTTCCTCAAAAAGGGTAAACAATCAAATGGGGGTGAATGATCGGCCAATACAGAGTGGAGGTGATGATGAGAACACGACCAAGGCTTCAAAGGCTGATGATAATACATTCACGATGGTTATTTACTGGAAATTAGTTCATTTTTTAATGAGCTTGAACTCTGGGGGAACATTTCCTCATTGCTTATGTTTATTTTTTAACGAGCTTGAATTCCGCGTTAAAACTGCTTGATCCAGTCGTATAATAAGGATATCTCATATAAAAACAACATTTTTTCAAAGCTTTGCCCCACATCCTTTCTTTATGCAAGTTAGGAAACGACCAATCCTACGAGTTTAAAGGGTTAGAGGACCTACAAATTTAAAAAAATAAATGGTCGCTCTTCACAAAGGTTCGCATTCCCCCAGGTATAGCGAAGTAGAGTTTCCTGGTTACCCCTCAATTTGCAGACAAAACATTTGTTTTATCGGGAAAGGCCTACCTTTTCCAGGTTACCCCTCAATTTGGAGACAAAACATTTGTTCTATCGGGAAAGGCCTACCTTCTAACAGAGGTATCTTATTCTGGTCTAACCCCATTTTCCTAAATGGATGAGTGTGTCAACCAGTCATATATCCTTTGCAGAAACCTACCCTATACCCAAGGTTTTCTTGTCGAAACAGGCCAGGGTGCATGCCCCCTAGGTTTTAGTCATATCCTCTGAATCACTCGCGCTCATCAGGAGGATGGACTGGGGATTGATGAGACATTCCTTGCGTGAAAAGACCATTCAGGGATGGTATATGACTATTTGCTATGTGTGAACAGGGGAATGAAAATTGGTCTATGAGCTTGACCACTCTTCCTTCATGCGGAAAACACATTACTCTAAAGAGTGAGGAGACAATGGCTCCCATGCAATAAATATAGTCTCGTCCAAGGAGTAGATTATAATCCAGGGGTCCTTGGACTACCATTACGTTCATGTGAACGGTTTTCCTTCTCAATGTTATCGGCACATTGGGAAGGATCCCTAACGGTCAACTGGTTCCTTTGTCAAAGCATGTTAGATTTCTCATCTCAGGCAAAAGCGATGGCGAACCAAGCACTTTCCAAGCAGTTGAGGAAAGGATACTCACAAAATCCCCTTCATCTATGATGGTACCGACCATGACCATTCTATATATTTGAGCAATGATTCGAAATGGTACACTAGACAGTAAACGGGGTCTCCCTAGTAGATTCCAATCGAAGGAAACAACTAGGTTGCTTGGAGGTGGGACCGAATAGACGGCTGGATATGACTCTGACGAACTTCCTTCCTGCGGTAAAGGAACGGGTAGAATGCCCCCATGTTCATCGAAGTCTGTGCTTACGAAGAGAATTTGAACGATGTCGTTCTTGTTCTCTTCGGTGACTGTATCATCTGAAGATGGATCCTCTTAAAGCAAGACCGGGTCAACTGCCACCTCGACCTTTTGACTTTCGTCTGGTGTGGATTCAGATGGTTTATCTTCAATGATAGACGCTTCGGCCAACCACAAGGGCGTGTCAGCCGGATTTTCAACTAGTGACGGACTCGGCAAGAGCTTCTTATATCCAGGAGGAAGCCGTAACGGTGAAACTAGACGGTCGTCCAAAACTCTTTTAGCCTCGTCTAAGAAGGGACAATGGTGGATGGCGTGATCGCCTTCACATAGTTTACAAGGAAATTTACATCTTCCTTTTTGTCTAGGGGCTTCACTTTCACTAGTTGACGGTGTACTTTCAACATGATCACCAGAGGTTGATGACACCGGATTGTGCAAACGAGGAGACCAGTCCCTTAAGATCCGAGGGATGCAAGGACAATCTCGATGATAGTGGTCTCCTTTGCAAATGACACATGGTGATTTAGGCCTGGACGGTGCAGTGTGTGGATTTTCGCTAGACGATGCTTGGTTGCCCCTTTTCGCTTTTGTCTCCTTCTTCTTCTTCTCTTTCTTCTTCTTCTCCTTCTTCTTCTCAGTTACTTGATTTTTGGCTTTACCAGCTTCATCAAGCGAAGAGGAAGGAGGAGAGGAAGAATTGGACGAAGTAGAGGGTTGGGGGCTCTGGTATCGTTTAGTTGTTGACTTGATTGTTCAGGAATCACGGTGTTCTGAACGACAGAAGTTGAGAAGAGCCATACGGGCAAACCGATTGTCAATCCTGGAAGCGACAATGTGGCCATGTGGGGTGCGCCAACATCTTCCCAAGAGGAGAAAGGACTAGGATTTCCCCCAAGGGGAACTCCTTGGTTGGTGGAATCCGTTTTTCTCAACCTAGGACCAACGTAGGAAAGGTGATACTTATTCCGATTAAAATAAATTTTAGACGCTTTGGCACAACTTAGTTTTTCAATTTTTAAGAGTCGAGAAAAACCAAAAGATGACTCTAGTCGCCTTCGATTTTTAATGAGCTTGAAGTGACAAGTGCTCAGATGGACCTTTTCCTTTAAGGAGTCTGAAAAGGAACGAAAGAGACTGCTCTGGAAATCTAGACAGAGGGATTACCAAACCAATCACAAAACTGTAGAATACTTTTTACGGTACGACAGTCAATCTCCCTGAATGCTGTGTTCAGTGCATTACAATCGATAGGGTGGTAGACACGGCTTCCTATGGATAAAGGATAAAACCTATTGTGGTCTCCCAATATATACTCGATGGTACATGGGAGCACAAGTCCGTACTGTCACTTATCGTCTCAAAGTGGAGGAATCACCCAACCAACAATTAAAACAACAGTTACCAGGCTTTACGACGCCGGAATATGTCTCTAGCCTAGACTTCTAAATGTTGTGCGTTAGGTTCCAAAGCGTTTTTAGATTCATTAAATTTATTTTACAGTTGATCTTGCTTAAGAAATTTTCCTTTCAGATTCACCGCGTGATGTAGATGTACAATTCCTCAAATGAAATCTAAGATGATAAACAATCGTTTAATCTTCTTTTTGCAATGAAAATCCTAGCTACTAAGGAAAGAGAGATGATATTCTTTCAACATAGAGCAGAGATCACACACTCTATGCACTGTCCTAAATCAAAGCAACAAACACTCTAAATGCAAATGTGCATGCATGTATTTGTTTTCAGCCTTCTTAGTGTGTGAATGATAAAAAGAAAGCCAAGCACAAATCTGAATTATTTTTCAAAGCGACATTACTATCAAGTTTCTTTTCAAGACAAAATGAAGACAATGACGACACTTTGCGATTTGGAATTGAAAACTTGCTTTCGACACTTGAAAAACTACTAATTCAAATCAAATACAAGAGTAATAGTGTAATCGACTATCAAGAACAATCGGATTCTCTTCTATGACTGAAAACGACACTTGCGACACTTTCAAATCAAGAAACGACAATTCAATTACGCTACTTCTTTGTAAAAGAGAACTGAAAATGGCTCAAAATACATAAAAACATTTACAGTTCTTTGCACAATGGAGGCGGAATAATGGCAAGGAAGGGGGTTTCAACAGAGGTGTACTGACTACAGGCAGCAAAACTCCTGAATAGAGCTGAAAAGAGTGAACACAGAAACCAAAATCTAAGAGCAGAAGAGGCCTTGTCTGATCAGCGCACCTGTAACACAGGGAAAAAGAGATGCAACGCACCTACTACACTCAGGAAGTGCGATGCATCCAGAATCCAAAGAAGAGACAGTGCGATGGTCCAGGGACGAGACTTCAACTGGGTTCCGGGTCGCAATTTGCAACTCAGTTCAGGGATTTAGGCCGAGCAAGTGGTAATCAGTAAATCAATCACAGGGGTAGATCTAAAGAGGTTACTAGAGCCACCACAAGGGCAATTAGAGAGCTTGTAAATCATTGTTCAGTTCATAAACAAAACCCAGAGATGGACTGAAGCAGCATTGATCTACTTTGCACTTGCATAGCAAATGCAGTTGGAAGGCTAGTTGGCTTGACTTCAGGCTCCGTCTGTAAGTTTATAAAGCAAACAAATGTGGGTAAACAAACAATATGTTCGCTCCCCAGTGGAGTCGCCATTTTGTTATCGGGAAATCTAGTGTCTATGCAAAGCTGCTAGTCCCACTAAGGCTAGTAGCTACCTTAGAAACAAACAAACTAAAACCACTTTCGTTTTCCTTTATGAGAAATAGATAAGAGGGAAATAAAGGAGACCAACCTCTGTCTTGCGCTTGGTTCCTTGCTTGATTCCTCTCCCTTCTAATAGATCTTTGCCACTAGCTTCCTCGTCTACCCGGATTCAAAGAGCACCTGTAGAATCAAAGCAGCATAACACTATCCAAGAACATAGATATATTATCATAAACAATATAGGACCAGATATATATTGACCACACAAATGCATATATCATCAACCATACAAGAATTTGGAGGAAAACTTGAATAGCTTTATTAATAATCAAGAATAGCAAAGAGGATTACAACCAATTGTTCTGACCCAGCATCATCCTCTCAGCAAGAAAGCCCTTCTTCACGCCATGAAAAGCTTAGATCGCCCAACACTATGATGTTGCACCATGAAACCAGCAGCACTTCCTTACAAGATACAAAATTCCGGCCTCTGGATCTCTAGGATGAGGGATCCATATATAGATGTTTGCAAGGGGGGTGAGTCAGCTTTTGTGATTTGATTAGTGTCCTCTCTCTGATAGTTCTTGATTCCACTTGGAGATTGATGATCTCTTACTCATCCCTAGGCGAATGCAGAGAGGCAAGTGTCACAGGAGAAGTTTCTAGAAGATTCCATGATCCTCCACCTTGCAGATTGACCCTGCCATTTGTCCACTCTCGCCCATCGCACCCCATAGAAGGGCTTTTCAAGATGCATCACACCTCCTGTGTGTATTTAGGTGGGATGCAGCGCATTTTGACCATGGAGCAGGTGAGATGGTCCAGTTTTGACCAATTCTGAGGAGTTTTTCATGGAGAACTTCTAGGAGAAGATGTAATCAGTTGACCTTGTTCTTTTAGAGGTTGGAACAAAACTTTTAGGGACTTAAGAGCCCTTGGTTTATGGACATTTACGATTGGGGTTGCAGTGCCCAAAAATGTCTATAACACATCCATCTACTTCATCCAATGGCTAACATTCATTCCCAAGCCCTCGTTCATTTGCCATGCGGTTTCCGTGTTTTTGGCCTGTCCTATGCGCACGAAGGAGGAAGGAAGCCATGATCCGGTACTCTGCGCATTGAATCGTCAGCAACCACATTCAAAGAGCATCATGGCTGAGAAACAAAGGACGATCCTCGAGCAGTTCAATTCTTACAGCAGTTATTGAAATTTATTCAAACAATACTCCACCTGTTCAGGAAGGACAACAAAGTACCAGTGAATGTCAAATTGATTTATTAAAACACAGAGTTTGCAACAGAGACCCATAATAGATTGTAAATGTGGTTGGTGGTCCATTATGACCCCTCCACGCATAGGATAACAGACATTTTTGTAATCAACCTCCATATATACCCAGAAAGAAGATGTAATGAGGGTTGATGAAAGTTATTTTGATGTAAAAGTTCAACTTCTGGAGTCTGTAACTACTGTGATACCTGCAGTGTCTGGTCTTCATTTTCAGCTAATGCAAGCTTCTTTTGTTATCAATTTCTCACTTTCCACTTCTTCTTTGTTCCAGGTTGTGCCTGTTATGCATTTTTATTGTGCTCTTGATGTTTAGCATTAGAGGGGCTGTCATCCCACCTCTGTGTTAGAATCTAGTAAGTATTATTGAATGTGTATGCAGGTTTCTGTTGTTTTAATGCCAGAGAGCTATCATCCTGTCTGTGCATTAGGAAATAGATTTGCAGACCTCTTTACTGGTTGCAGCTGGCCATCATAGGGTCCTGTGCATCTGCTGGTGTGATCAGTATTCTCCATTTCCACTTAATCCTCAAACTGTGAGTAATTGGTGGTTTAAAGCCTTGTAGTTTGGGGGTGTTCACCCAAGTCTGGGGTTAAGCATAGTAGAAGTGGTTATTTGGCTTGAATATGCATCATTCTTTCCATACATCCACCATTTTCCAACATTTTTGTTGAGTTTGTAATGTTCTCGAGCATCTCTGAGTTACAACCTAGGAGAGTTTCTTGGGGCGATAACATTAATTGGCGCCGTTGCCGGGGAGAGGAGATTGAAGCTCAGCTTCCCTGGGAAAATGACACAGTTCCAGATTTTGATGATAGACAAGGTCTGGGCACATTTCTGGTTGTAATCATCTATCTAGCGACTCCACTGTGTAGAAATTTTGAATAATTAAACACTTATTCATAGAGATTATCCTGATTATACACTATTGCGGAATACATGCATAATACATAACCTCCTCTATGTTGATCATCAATTTTGTAGCATTAAAAACATTGAAACATCAATTGCATGCGCACATTAACACAATATGTAACCCGGGGAAAGCATACAGCTGAAAACCCCACACTATTTGTATATTATAATGATTGAGAACATGTAACAATACATAGTACAATACTCCTCACAAGTACTCAGTACTATCTCCACCTGTTACGCACAAACTAGCTCAGATCTGAAGCCTCAAATCTCCTCCACTGTTTGCCTGCCTCCACTGCGCAATCCTGCATGAGAATGAATGAGAATGACTGATCCAAACTTGTCTTTTTCTTGGCTGAACCACACACTCCTCATTTGCATTACTCAATCCATGCATGTTCAAAATCTCATGCACAACTATAGTCACAACTGATAGCAATATCGCCCTTTCACTCACCTCTAACACCTGTCTCCACTGAACTGTCCATGCACTGAGTTAACTAATGTATTCTTTAGTTGCTTTATGAGTTCATAATTAGTGAATTAATTAATAATTAATTCACATCACTCATCACTAGTGTATTCTGCAGTTAGACTAAATACAACTAGTTTAACCAAGTCAAACTGAACACAACTCCATCAACTCCTCAATCAACTCCACCAAACTCAATCACTTGAGTTCTAACTGAAGTCCACCATGCAATAGCTCAACTGACCCATAAGAAAACCATATTTCCTTCTGGCAGTTGCATGTGCCACATCTGTAGCTCAAACTGAAGTGCTCCAAGAGGATAAGATAATGTTTATAGTCCAAATATTATTATGAGCCAATAATATTCGACTGTTCTATTTTTAGCCTGGCAGTCTAAAAATAGAAAATGCCTATATGTCTAAAAATAGAAGTCCATCTATTTTTACCAACATGACCAATCATCCACAAATAGCATCCTGCAACTCATAGACCATGATTCATATGTCTAAAAATAGACATAGTCTAAAAAATAGACTTTGCGCCAAAAATAGCCTGCGGGCCCACTTAGTGAAGGTGACTCCTTTCCACTAAGCTCCATCATCTTGTTACATTTTCAACACACTGGAGGAAGACCAACCTTTGGCGACTCCACATTGAAGTTCTGGCTCAGTTTGTGAGACATACTCGAAGAAATCCTCAGCAATCACCAGCTGAACCAATGCCTGACCCTGAGAGGACTGTTAAATCAAATAAATCATCATAGAAAGGGGCATCAGGATCAGGTAAGCCTAAGAAATCTCATGCATCTCTGAAAGATAAAGTTATAGCTGAAGATATACAGTTTGAAGATTTAGAGCCTAGCACTGTTAATAAGGAAATTCCTTCAGAGATTAATACAACCCCTTGTCCATCTAGTTCCCCTTTGAATCTCAGTCCAAGGAAAACTTCCCATACAGTCCATAACATCCCTTTGTCTCTGCCATCCGTCACATTACTTCCTACCACTCAACCTGCTAGTATTCTACCACATATCCCAATCATGGCAGGCCAGCAAGCACCTACGAAGATTAAAAGAATTGTAGCTACCAGATATGGACCTTTGGTCTTTCCTGTTCCTTTGAATCCCATGCCTATGGGAGAATATCAGAAGTATATGCCCAAATTCACTAGCACATAAGGAATAACAACAGAAGAACATCTTGAAGCTTTTTACAGTTACGCTGATAATTTAGACATAAGTGAAAATGATGTGTGGATGAGAGTTTTTGTTCAGAACCTTGATGGAGAGGCCACGAAGCGGTTCAGAGAATTACCCTAGAGATCTATAATAGATATTGAAGCATTAGATGATGCATTTTTGAAGCATTAGGGAGATAAAAAGGACTTGTTGTATTACCATACTGATTTTGGTAATCTGAAGAGGGATAATGGGGAATCATTGCCTGATTTTAATAAAAGATTCAATCGTATGTATAGCAAGATACCAGCTAAGGTAAAGCCTACCCCCACCTCTGCCAAACTCACTTATGCCAATGCTTTTGACTCTGATTTCTGCCTGTTATTGAGACAAAGGAGATGTGCCACTCTAGCTGATATGCAAGATGCAGCACTGGAGGTGGAATCTAATATTATGGTTGCAGAAAGCTCAAAAGTCAAGCTGACAGAAGGAGGCAGAGAGGTCAAGCTTCCACGTCCTCTGCATCATCTTCAGAGCCTAAATTGGACAAAATGACTAAGATGATAGAGTCATTGGCTGCTGAAATTTCTAAGCTAAAGGTTGAGCAAAATTCAGGTAAAACAAGGCAGCAAAACACATTTTCTCCAAGAAATCCAAATCCATTTAGAAGAGAAAATGAGCAGTTTCAAATCATTCAACGGGGTGAAGAATCAAAAGAAGAACAGAAAGTTAAAGCCCCTTTCCAAAATGCAGTCATGGAGGAGGAACAATTTGAAGATGAGGATGAAATTCACTGCATGGAAGATAAAGGCAGTGCTGCATTTTTTACTTTGACTGCTTATGAAGAATCATTGCTGCAGGAACAGGACAGTCAGGAGTGGGATAGAGAGGCTATTCTACAAACTGGTGAACAGCAAAGATATAATTTGAGCTCCAATCCAAAAAATGTCAAAGAGAATCCTGCTCAAAGAGCTGTTGTCCAAACAAAGTCACAAAATATCAAACAGAGAAGACCAGCAGGTGATCCAGTCATCCTCAAAGCTCCAGTTCAAGAGGTAAGAGGTTCTGATAAGTTGTCTTCCTCTTTCAGCTTTGAGTCAGAAGTTCAGAAATTGAAAATATCTGTGCCTCTGGTAGAGTTGGTAAAGAGTGAAGTATTTAGAAAGCCTATCCTTGAAGCTCTTGAGCTGGAAACTACACAAACCTCTACTGACTCTGTCAATTTGCGAGATGACAAACCTGCTATTGTGCTTAGTCCCATGATTGAACCTGCTGATAATAATTCTCCATCTTTTTATGTCTCCTTGACCATTCATGACAAAATCCTCCACAACTGCCTGTTAGATACAGGGGCTAGCCACAATTTAATGCCTAAAGCTGTCATGGAAGAGTTAGGCCTTGATATCACCAGACCATACCATGATTTATTCTCTTTTGATTCAAGGAAAGTGAAATGCCTAGGATTAATCAAAGACCTGGCCATTACCTTAACTCAGCTACCCATGAAGAGTATGATGATGGATATTGTGGTAGCAGATGTGCCTCCCAAGTTTGGCATGTTGTTGTCCAGAGGGTGGATTAAGAGGCTAGGTGGGACATTACAGAATGATCTATCTTATGCTACTATCCCAGTCTTTAGTGGAGAAAGCAGGAGATTGTACATAGAAGCACAGTTGGCATACATCATTAGTGATGAGAAGAATCCTACCAATCATCCCATATATGCAGTGGACACTGATTTTGGAGCATGTATTCTCCAAATAGAAGAATCTCAGAAGGTGGTTGAGGGGAAAGTACCCCTAGGGTCCTTTGGGTTAAGACTCTACCAGACCGAAAATTGCTTATTCAAAGAAACACACACACAGCGATTATCTTTACTGTAAGCAAATTCTAATGTTTAGGGTACGTACCTAAGGTCCTACGCTCGAGAAGGCCTTTAGGGTCCAAACCCTTCTTTGAGTTCCCTTCTTCTCCTTTGACCTGTAAAACAAACAAATCAAAGAACACAACAGTACATGGACAAATACTTATATGAAAACCATCTTCATGCTATAAAGTTAGTTATAAAAATCTTTAAGTAACTACTTGCATAAGAATTCAAGACAAGAATCTCATAAGCACAAAGAAAGATTGTTTCGGGAACCAAGACGTGTTTCTTTATATAAAGGTAAGTAAAGTACATATAACGGAAAGATTTCACCTGAAACACCTTCAGCAGGCTCCAAGCAAAGCTTCCTCCCGGATTCGTTCCAGCCTCAAGCCTCCAACAAGAGCTCCTTCCAAGTCTTACTCAATGGTGATATAAAGGATGAATGATCACCAATACACATGGAAACAAGGGTTTCCTATGCAAAATGGGGGAAGTGTAGAAGGCACCAAGGACTTCAGACCTGGTCTAAGGGGAAAATCTCAGCATAATAATCTTGCTCTTCTTTCCTCCCCTCCTTAGGCCTTCCCTTTGATGTCTTTTTATACCATCTCCAAAGTAGTTTTTTAATTAGGAGTTGGTTGGGAACAGTTGGGCCACGGGAACTAACAGGTGATCAGCAGGTAAAACCCGCGATCTCCGCCCGAAAATAAGGAATTATTTATTTTTTTAAGTGTTTTAATACATACACGCGGGTTGGGTATACACAGACCCGCGTGTACACGCATTTAACTCAGGGCAATGTCGCGTATAGGGGATAAAACACTGTTTTTTAAATTTTAGGACCAGGTCTGGAAGGAGGGGTTGCCCTAGGCCATGAGTGCAGCATCACAAACCATAAGAGTGAGATTTGGAGCTATAACAGATGCCCCCTAATATATGAGGTCAGAAGGGGAACATGATGGCCGAAATATATTATGTAAGAACATGGAAAGGAAGTCTTGTCGAAAAACCGAGGAGGACTTCACCAGAATTCAGCCTGCCAAGCCACCAAAAGGAGATTAGAAAGAAACACTGTCTGAGGCGGGCATACCCATGCTCAGAAAAAGTAAAGCATGTCCGCATATCAAGTACAAGCGGATCCACTAAGTATACAAGTATAAATGACTGGAAGATACATAATGGATCATATGATCATAAGGAGAAAGTACATGTCTGAATATCACATATAAGACTGTCAATGATGCTGAAAGATGCAACGGATCACTGATATCAAAGACTGATCCCAAAAGGTACCAACTGAACATGATGGAATAGGATGGTACTACACTGCAAACTCAGGTGCCAGCATATAGAATGTCGCCGTGACTGACTGCAACATATAAGGTGGAGTGGTATCAACTAGCAGCAACAGGAGCAACTGTCAAGTGAACCAATGAATGTTGATACAACTTGAGGTCTTCACCGACCACCGTGGTACATTTCTACACCATGGGAATAAATGATCTGAAGTCGACCATGTGAGAAATCGTTTGATTACCGGTCATTGATGTATATCGTTAACAAACGCGAGACTACTCACTGATAATGATAATGAGCGTCAAGGTACCCAGTACAATCTAACAAGTGTGAATAGATGAGCTGAAGTCGAACACCTGTAAGAATCTATCGATCAGGAGACAATGATGGTTTCCCACTGTCGATAGCGAGGAATCTGCCACTAATGACTGCAAACCCCAAGGTACTGCCAAATGGACTCTAGATCTTTGCCCCAGAGCAATGAGCCGGAGTCGATAGGGAAAGATCCGCTAGAAGGAAGGCATTAAGGCATCCTCCATCAATCTAGCGCGAGTGTAACCAGTAGGCCAATAATGTGGAAGGAATCGGACGAAAAAGATGTAGTAACCCAACCGAAGTACGTTTCCGGCATACACAAGATGTGGCTAGCGCACGGCAGAAACCCTCTGAACCAACCAATAATGAAAGCTGACGCAGAGGCGAGGTATCCACCAATAGGGTCAAATGGAAACCAAGGTACTGCGCGAATCCCAATGTGTGATAATGTATGCTGATGTCGAACACAAGGGAAACCACTCAGTCAAAGACCCATGATACTGATCGATGCTGAGCACAAGGTGACCTATCAATAATGAAAATAGGGCCAGGGTGCGACTCTAGGCCTGTCCTCAGAGCAAGGTGTCGTCGTCGATAAGGACAAGACCCGCCAGCAAGAAGTCAATGGGGACCTTCTCAAACCGGCACAAGTAAAGGACCAATATACTGATGTGATGATATACATGATACTGACAACCAGGGATGGCCAACTGAAAATGAGTCAAGAGACACCGCAGAGAGGCCGACTCAGGCTAACTTCCCTTGAACAAAAGCATGACTCAATGTGACTATGTGGCAGCATATGATGACTCTATAAGTTTGCCATGCAGGAGGCACGAACGAACCCTCCATATGATTGGAAGAGATAACCAATCGGGGGAGAACTGACTCAATAACAAGGTTATGGCATACCTAAGTCAAACTAAATCCCACCCATGCGGAGGAGACTTTGTTTTGAGTGCTTTGTTCAAGGGCGACACGACTGACTCTAGCTGCCAACAATAAATGGAAATAATGTCCCTGTTCCCGCTCTTTTTGGAATATTTAATTTTTTTTGTCTTTTTCTGTTAAGTCGGAAAAAGAATAAAAGAATGTTATGGTACAGTGGAAAGAACGAGTGTCGGTGAAACAGATGATCTAGTTCCTGGGAAAGGAACGTTCCTATGCTCAATGCAGGGAGGTGAAAACTGGTCAGTGACACTCAGAGGTATGTTCCTTCCACGGATCAGGGTATGTCAAGCTGCAGAAGTCAAAGGTATGCAAGGTTGATTTTGCAGACGTCATGGTCAAAAGTTGGCTTAAACACGAGTCCAAGTGAAGCCGGCTCTAGGCCAAAAGGTGCAAATGGTCAACATGCAATGCAGAAATACAACTCGACACACATAGGAGCCTCTAGGGTATAAGGCCAGAACGAAGCGAAGGAGCAAAGAGGAATGAGTCTTCAACGCATAAGTCATGGCGGGACTACAGAGGACTCCCGAGCCTAGGGATGAAAAATCAGCATGAGTGCCGAGCGACAAAAAAGGTACTAACTAGGGCACCCATGATAAGGTAGGCTCTACCACACAAGTCATGATACTTCTAAGCAATGAGAAGGTTCTGCACCATAACTTGGTGAGGTCGATCCTAAGGCAAAATGGGAAAGGAAACTGATAAATGCACAATGCAGGTGGAAAAACCTAACCTATATGCCAGTTTCAAGAACCAATACCTGTCAGAACGGACCAACCATAAACTTCCAAAGGAGAAATCTTCCAAGTTCTGTAAACATAAATAGGAACACTAGACACGAAGTTAATACATCCCACATATAAACTTCATATAAGATCTTGTGTTATAGAATACAAAACTTGAAAATGCGTACCTCATATATACAATATGGTACAGGGGATCACGCAGCCTTGCGGCTTACGCATAATAGTTCTTCTGGACAAACCCTTTGCAGGGATCGGACCAAGGACTCCTTTGGTAGTCATAACTCATGGCTTCAAAGAGTTCCTCCTGTGAAGGCAAAACAAGTTCTAAGAAATCATGAGAACTACAAGGATCAAAAGAGGGAATTAAAGGGTCCCATGTCCCTATAGGATGAATCTCTTGGTCAACTGCCGGGACCAAGTCCCAAGAAGGAGAATAATAAGTCAAAGGATCCTTCTCAGAAGCAATTGAACATTGAGGACTCAATGCCACATAATTCACCCGTGGCGGGTAGAGTCTACTTGAACACTTGGAACAAACCAAGGGGCATTCCGCAGTAAAGTCGAATTAGGGTGGTGATTATCAGATGCAAGCTGATCAATAGTGACAATATTCCCGTTATGAGGAAAGCACATTACTCGAAAGAGTGAAGACACCACAACATTCATAGCATAGACATAATCACGCCCAAGTAGCATATTAAAGTCTAAAGGGCTATCAACCACCATCATATCGATTAAGACAGTCTTCCCACCTAAAGTGATAGGCACTTGAGGAAGAACACCCATAGATTCACCAGGCCTTCTATCATAGGCTAACAACTGACTCTGAGCTGTCAACAACTTTGGGGAACCCAAAGCTTTCCAAGTCAAAGAGGATATAATACTTGCAGAGGATCCTTCATCCACCATACATCGATAGACATTTGTGGAATTAACCCTGACCTTTATTTGAAAAGGTGCAGCGGAAGGAAGACGAGGCTCAACAAGGCTATCCCAATCAAAGGAAACACTCTTAGCACTTGGAGGGGGAACATTCGAAGTAACCGGAATGCCCCCTATACTAGAAGACTATGTACTAGAGATCAAACAAACTCTTTTGTTAGGCACTTCACCCCCCAAAAGAGGAGTGTAATCGGCCAGCGATTGCACTGGCTTTACCACATTATCAACCAATGGTTGATGGGATTGATGAGAAACCATATCAAGTTTAGGAGTAGAAGTACTTTCAGACTCAGACCATATCCTTTGAACCTCTAGAATACCAGGGCATAAATGAGTGAGATGGTCTCCCTTGCATATCTTACAAGGGAACTTAGGTTTAAAACTTCGACGTCTAGGTTTCTTATCAACCTCCATTCCGCCAACATGACTAGCAGTGGTTTGCGGAGAGTCCTGAACATGACTTGCAGAGGTCGGTGACTCTTTGCTAGTATGACTCGCATTGACTAGACTCATGCCCCCAGCATGACTTGCAGCGGCTGAAGACTCATCTCCAACATGACTCGCAGAGGTTGAAGATGAAGTGCTAGTATGACTTGCAGTGAATAGACTTGTGCCCCCAGCATGACTTGCAGCGGCTGAAGACTCATCTCCAACATGACTCGCAGAGGTTGAAGATGAAGTGCTAGTATGACTTGCAGTGACTAGACTTGTGCCCCCAGCATGACTTGCAGCGGCTGAAGACTCATCTCCAACATGACTCGCAGAGGTTGAAGATGAAGTGCTAGTGTGACTTGCAGTGACTAGACTTGTGCCCCCAGCCTGACTAGCAGTGGCTGAAGGTTCATCTCCAACATGACTCGCAGAGGTTGAAGATGAAAGGATAGAATTATTCTTCTTCTTTGACTTCCTCTTTCTCCTCTTTTTAGATTTATTGTTGCAAGAAGGAGGAGAATAAGGAATCCCAGATTTCTCTTTGAAAGAAGATGAACAGTTAGCACCCATGTGATGCCCCTGAAATAAAGCATTCATCTGAGAAGCTTCAAGAGCATTTGGAATATTCGGAGTGGACCACAGCCAAACGGGTAGTCCAACATTCAACCCAGGAATACTCAAAGTGGCTATCAAGGGAATACCAACGTTTCCAAAGAAAGGAAAAGCACAAGGATCCCCTTTTGGGAGGGTACCTTGGTTGGTTTCCACATGAATATTAGCCATATCTAACTGATCCAAAGACCCTTTCCCTTGCGGGAATATAGAAATAACTCTTCAAAGAATATGGGTAAGCAACCAAAACCTTTGCCCTTGAGGAGGCAACTCCACAACTTCTGAAAGAACGACCAAAAGCCTTTCAAGATCGGTAGAGTGGTAAGCCAGTCACTCAGACCACAAAGTCCAAAGGTGACTAGACAAAAATACCTAAAGCCAACTATATACAAGGAGCAAAGAGCACTCACTATAAAGTCCCTAAAGATACAGCCAGTCAAACAACTTCCAAGTATTTCCGCTCCGGGTGGTGAGGACCGGACACCAAAATACAAGAAAGTGGAGTCAGGGGCCTTCCGAAGATAGTCTGGGATAATGACGGCCCAGTCCTATCAGCGAAGGTATCAGAGGAAGTTACGCTGACCTCCTAACAACAGCCTGCGTCGGTGCAAGCCCCCAAGCTTCGCAAGGGTGCCCTCCAGTAGTATTGTCGAGAGTGATGCAACGTCGACCTCAGGTGCCACGGGATTCCCCTCCGCAGCCACCTGTGTAGATCCCTAGGAGAGGCAACTATGGGCACCAACTCGTCGCAGAAGCCAGGCAGAACAATCGTGAGGTAAGTTCGGACAAGTAGGAGAGGGGGTATCTCTCTTCCCTGTCTTCACAGACCCTCGTGCTTAACTCCCAGATCTGGAGCTTTCCTAGTCTTCCTAACGCTATTGGATTTTCTCTCGTTATTCAGACTCTTATGTTTGACGTTTATATGGCCTTGGAGAGTTAACTCTCCACTCGCCTAATCCAAGGCCCTAAAATCCTAAACTTGTTGGTGTAACTGACTAAAACAAAAAGTTCTAGTGGATTTTAATTAGCGCTTGATTTTATTAGGCTGTTCTTTAAGTCACAAGGTAATGGAGATGAAACTTGTGGTGTTTTTATGGACGCAAAAGAAATTAATAAAACTTAGCTACATGCAGATGCACTTTTTGTTTTCGATGAAGAGCAATTTCTATGAGGTTCAGAGGTACTTCTAATATAAACAAATTTTCCTTTCCTTTTCAGACTCCACACTCACAAAAACTAACAAAACTATATATGCCTAAAAAGAGATGCAAATCTATCCTAATGCAAGAACTATATGTGGATGTAAGATTTAAAGACTACTCTAAAATCAAAGAAGGAAAGTTGCTGCCTTATCAAATTTGTCTTGCCACTAAAATGCTTAGATAGAAGATGATATGTTACCAATCATTTCGTCCAAACAATAAAAACAAGTTCTAAGATAAACACAAAGCACTTTCACTTCACAAAAAAGGAAATCAAATGAAAAGCAAGTTTAAGAAAGCGAAACTCAAAACTTTCAAAAGATTTTCTTTCAATGAAGCCAAGAAGTCTTTTTCAAAGAATGCTCTCAAAAATACTGACACCAATGATTGATGAATAGGCAACCAAACACTTTTGTGAATTGACACCTTTCAAATGATGAAAACACAACAACAATAAATGCGTTTGAAATCACTCATGACAATCAAAAGCAGCAATGAAAGTCCAAAAGATCAAAAGACAAGTTTCAAGAAAATGGTGACAAACAACTTTCTTGAAACAAAGGAGCAAATGGTCACAAAAATGGTTTCGTTAAGCAAACAAAAGGTCACCAAAACAAAATGAACACAAAGATTGAATCCAATCTTCCTACTCTGCCAAAACAGAGCAGTCAAGATTCTTAATCAGAAATCTTGTGTGTTAAAAAACAATGACGCTTGCAATCAACGAAAACAAGACTGATACTCCTTATAACTAGAAAGAGTTCAGAACAAGATGCCCCCTGTTAAACAGAGGACTATTACTGGAAAATGACTGCTTCAAACTGACCCAAACCACCAGACAGACATTCAGCAAAAAGAAAATTTATAAATCTTGAAAATTAGATAATATACGCGCCTACAGTGATGTGCAGAGTGCGTGTACACGCGACTGTAACTGAGGAAACCTGCGTATACGCGGGTTCACTTAGTACAACTTGCGTATATACGCTTCTGTAATCCAGCAAAACAGCATATCTGAATATTTTCAAGAAAAATAAAAAACACAGACTGAAAAAACTGGAAAAGCTTAGAGTTCAAGAACAGATCAGACAGTCAGAGCCAGCAAATAGAGAGGCTGAGCCTTGATTGGCTTGAAGACTAGCCAAACTAGGAACAACAAGAGTGTTGTTCCCCAGCGGAGTCGCCAATTCTGGTTGAGGGGAAAGTACCCCTAGGGTCCTTTGGGTTAAGACTCTACCAGACCGAAAATTGCTTATTCAAAGAAACACACACACAACCATTATCTTTATTGTAAGCAAATTATAATGTTTAGGGTACGTACCTAAGGTCCTACGCTCGAGAAGGCCTTTAGGGTCCAAACCCTTCTTTGAGTTCCCTTCTTCTCCTTTGACCTGTAAAACAAACAAATCAAAGAACACAACAATACATGGACAAATACTTATATGAAAACCATCTTCATGCTATAAAGTTAGTTATAAAAATCTTTAAGTAACTACTTGCATAAGAATTCAAGACAAGAATCTCATAAGCACAAAGAAAGATTGTTTCGGGAACCAAGACGTGTTTCTTTATATAAAGGCAAGTAAAGTACATATAACGGAAAGATTTCACCTGAAACACCTTCAGCAGGCTCCAAGCAAAGCTTCCTCCCGGATTCGTTCCAGCCTCAAGCCTCCAACAAGAGCTCCTTCCAAGTCTTACTCAATGGTGATATAAAGGATGAATGATCACCAATACACATGGAAACAAGGGTTTCCTATGCAAAATGGGGGAAGTGCAGAAGGCACCAAGGACTTCAGACCTGGTCTAAGGGGAAAATCTCAACATAATAATCTTGCTCTTCTTTCCTCCCCTCCTTAGGCCTTCCCTTTGATGTCTTTTTATACCATCTCCAAAGTAGTTTTTTAGTTAGGAGTTGGTTGGGAACAGTTGGGCCACGGGCACTAACAGGTGATCAGCAGGTAAAACCCGCGATCTCCGCCCGAAAATAAGGAATTATTTATTTTTTTAAGTGTTTTAATACATACACGCGGGTTGGGTATACGCAGACCCGCGTGTACACGCGTTTAACTCAGGGCAATGTCGCGTATAGGGGATAAAACACTGTTTTTTAAATTTTAGGACCAGGTTTGGAAGGAGGGGTTGCCCTAGGCCATGAGTGCAGCATCACAAACCATAAGAGTGAGATTTGGAGCTATAACAGAAGGCCTCAATGCAGCTCAAGAAACCAACAGTTCAGGCCGAGGAAGAGCAAGGAGGTCTGGTTTGGGAGATGTTATTTGATGGAGCCTGTTCCAAGGAGATTGCAGGAGCAGGGGTGGTGCTGGTATCTCCAGAACAAAAAAGCACACAACTTTCTTTTAAGATGGCTTTTCAAGTCACAAACAACATAGCAGAATATGAAGCTCTGCTATTGGGCCTTAATGCAGCAAAAGACAAAGGAATCATGAACATAAAGGTGTTTGGAGATGATGATCTGATTATTCAGCAAGTAAATAAGACATTTCAGGCAAAGCACCCAAGGCTGAAAGCATATAGAGATGAGGTATGGAGAATCAGAGATTCTTTTGATTATTTCTGTATTTCATATATTCCTAGAGCCCAAAATCAACTTGTTGATTCCCTTGTTGTGTCTGCTATTTTATTTATCCCTCCAATGCCTCCTAGACTGGTGTATGAAGTCCAAATGAAATACAAACCATCCTTGCCTGATAATGTCCAGCATTGGAAATTTTTTGATCATGATGATGAAATAAATAGGTTTCTTCAAGTCATTGATGAGTTTTTCGAAATGCAAATTGACCAAGAGAATGAAGCCTTGGAAGAAAATCCCCAATCCCAGCTTAGAAATAAAATTGGCAAAAATAACATTATCCAGTTTCCTAGTAATCATATTCCAAAGGGTCTAATTCCTCTTGAAAGACTGTTTGACCAAAATGATGTGCCTTACAAGGCTTCCCAAAAAGAAGACCAATCTGCAGTCTGTAAGCATGATATAGGAAGTCCAGGTCAGCCTAGATACATAAATCTATCCACTCATCTGTCTGCTAATCAAAGTGTTGAATACTGCAATTTAATGAAGCAATTTGTTGATGTGTTTGCTTGGGAGTATAGTGACTTGAAAACTTATGATAAAAAGATTATTCAGCATAAAATCCCTCTAGAGAAAGACACTATTCCTTTCAAACAGAAGCTAAGACCGATAAATCCTATGCTTCTTCCTCTAATTGAAAAAGAAATTAAAAAGTTGTTGGCTACCAAAATCATAGTTCCTCTTAGATATTCTAAATGGGTAGCAAATTTGGTGGTAGTGAGGAAGAAAAGTGCAGAA
Source organism: Pinus tabuliformis (assembly GCA_031772625.1). NCBI lineage: Eukaryota > Viridiplantae > Streptophyta > Pinopsida > Pinales > Pinaceae > Pinus > Pinus tabuliformis. The sequence continues at coordinate 479,240,353 of CM062819.1, forward strand.
ATAAGACTGTGTGTTGATTTCCGAAACTTAAACAAATGCTCTAAGAAAGACAACTATCCTTTACCAAAGATGGAGCATTTGCTGCAAAAGGTCTCAAGAACCAAAGTAATGTCTTTCTTGGATGGTTTTTCAGAATTTAATCAAATTGTTGTGCATCCAGATGATCAAGAGAAGACTGCATTTACCACTCCTTGGGGCACTTTTATGTATGCCAAGATGCCTTTTGGGTTGATGAATGCTGGAGCCACCTTTCAGAGAGCTATGGACATAGCATTTGTAAGAGAGAAGGATAAATTTGTCCTTATCTACCTTGATGACATAACAATATACTCCAATAGCCATCAAGATCATTTGAAGCATTTGAAAAAAGTGTTTCTGAAGTGCAGAAGGTTTGGGATTTCAGTCAATCCTAAAAAATCACAATTTGCTTTAGAAGAAGGCAAGTTGTTAGGACATATTGTTTCCGCTGCAGGTGTTCAAATTGACCCAGAAAGAGTCAAAGAAATACAAGCTTTATCTGTCCCGAGATCAAAGAAGGATATCCAGTCCTTTCTGGGCAAAATTAATTTTGTAAGGAGGTTTATACCAAATTTTGCAGAACTGGCGAAGCATGTTACCTCCATGTTAAAGAAAGGGTCAAAGGTCAGATGGACTGATGCAGCAAGAAAATCATTTGAGTCTATTAAAAGCCATTACGGAGGCTCCCACATTAGTGAGTCCATATTACAGCAAGGAGTTCCATATATTTTCTTTTGCCTCTGAAGACACCATTGCAGCAGTTTTATTGCAGGCAGATGAAGAAGGTTCAGAGCATCCGGTGGCATTTTTCAGCAAGAACTTAAGAGATGCTGAACTGAGGTATGACATTATTGAGAAACATGCATATGCTCTTATTAAATCCTTGAAAGCTTTCAGAGTTTATATCTTGCATTCAAAGATAATTGCATATGTACCCTCTACTGCAATAAAAGATATCCTAACACAACCTAATGCTGATGGAAGAAGGGAAAAATGGATTGCAAAGACGATAGAATTTAATATAGAATTAAAGCTCACCAAACTTGTGAGAGGTCAGGGTCTTGCTAGGTTGTTAGCTGAAGAAAATTGCAGATCTTTGGATATTGATTCCCTGTGCACAATTGCAGAAATTGGGCAGATAGATAAAGAAGAGGAAGCAACTGAACCAGAGAGAAAGCAGTCAATGGAAGAAAATCTAGCTTCTTGTGATTGGTATTCTACAATAATTAATTTCTTGCTGAAGCTAGAAATCCCTTCAAAACTTACTCAAAGTCAAGCTAGAACTTTAAAACTTAGGGCAACAAAATATTGCATCAATGAAAATTTGCTCTACTGGAGGGATCCATCTGGAGTGCTTTTGAGGTGTCTGGACAAAGAACAGTCAAAAGAAGTTATGCAGCAGTTTCATCCCAGCATGTGTGGAGGACACCATTATGGGAAAACCACTGCCCATAAGATTCTCAGAGCTGGGTACTATTGGCCCACTTTGTTTTCTGATATATCTGCTTTTGTTAAATCTTGTGACAGGTGCCAAATATTTGAAGGAAAACAACAGTTGAAGTCCCTACCCTTAAAACCAATACATGCAAAAGGACCTTTTTAGTAGTGGGGCTTGGATTTTATTAGAGAAATCAATCCACATTCCAGTAGCCAGCACAAATGGATATTAGTAGCCACTGATTATTTCACTAAGTGGATTGAAGTAGTTCCTACCAGAAAGGTTGATCATAAGCTGGTCATGAAGTTTTTAGTTGAAAATATCTTTACCATGTTTGGTTTTCCACATAAATTAATCACAGATAATGCAGTAGCTTTCAGGGCAAAGGAATTGGTGGAAATGTGTGATTCAATGGGTATCAAACTGGTTCATTCCACCTCATATTATCCTCAAGGAAATGGTCTGGCAGAATCCTCTAATAAAATCCTAATAAGGATAATTAAGAATTTGTTAGAGGACAATAAAAAGAATTGGGATTCAAAGCTCAAGTATGCACTGTGGGCTGATAGAGTGACCATTAAAAAATCCACAGGCAATTCTCCTTTTAGGCTAGTATATGGTACTGAAGTTGTATTCCCAATTCAGCTAACTCTCCCCATGGCAAAATTCCTTCAAACAGAACAGAAGAAGAAGACATGGCAAAGAGGATCACTGATTTAGCAGAGGTACATCAGATTAGAGAACAGCTGGTTGAAAAGGCAGCAGCACATCAGAGAAAGATCGAGGAAGCCTTTGACAAGAAGGCAAAAACAGATAATTTCAGGTTGGTGACTTGGTTTTGAAGTGGGAAGCATTAAAAGAAAAGAAGGGCAATCATGGGAAGTTTGATGCTTTCTGGACAGGCCCTTTTATTATTTCACAGATTCAAGGGAACAACAGCTTCATACAGAAAAGTATGGGAGGAGAAGTAGTTTTTGATGGCCCAGTTAACTGGCGTTTTCTGAAAGTTTATGTGATTTAAGGTCTTTGGCCTTAAAAGTTGTAAATATTTGGTTTTTATTAGTTTTGTATAGGCAAAGTAGACTCCATGCCCAATGGAACACTAGGAATTTTGGCTAATTTGTTTTCAACTAGAAAGGCATTTATCTGCAGGTTCTTGAGACCTCACAAGGAGGATCTCATCCCCAGAAGGAGCCAGTGTTAGCTCTGCTACATAATTTGGTTTTTACCGGGTCAAAGACATTGTGACCGTGTGTTTTCTGCGGAAGGGAGCTTGCAGCAGTTCAATTGATCCTTCCCCTTTCATTTGCATTATACCCTTATAACTCTCGCTGCCTCCGTTTCCTCCTCCCCCTTCATTTTCCTTACTCTCCCTTAACCCTGTTCTTTCCATTTCCCTCTATAATCCATTGTAAACCCCGTACAAACCCTTTTTCCTCGGGTCCCGGGTGCAAATTTAACCCGTAAGGCTGTGGTCATATAACTCCCGGCGCTAAGGTCTTAACCATTTATAACGCTGCGCATACAAAAAAATCAATACCGCCGAGGCCCTCCCCTGTCACATCATTCAAAAAACATGCGCATTAATCCACCGCCGTCCGATCCTCCACCTCGGGATCCAACGATAGACGTTTCTCCCGCCCACGCAATCTGCACGAACGATGGCCCGCGGGGAAAGCGGTTTCCCGCCAGACCCACCAACCACGCATCGCTCGTTGAACGTGCTCACGCCCCCACATACGGAAACCGCCTACCTCCGATGAGCGGTGCGGGGAAACCGCCATCTGCCCAAAACCGCTTTCCCGGCTATTAAATTCCCTGCAGCTTCCGCGCCCGTCGACCGTCCGATCGTCCATCCCGAGATCTGGCGGTTCTCGATCTCCCTGCTCCCCTATCTTCTGATATCCTCCGTCAAATGATCTCCGCCGTTCATATATCTGATCCAACGACTCATAGTTGCTCCACCCCGCGTCTTCCCATCACCTCCCACCATGAGATCTTAGCCGTCCGTCTGCCTCATCCAACGGCTAGCATTCATTCCCAAGCTCTCGTTCATTTGCCATGCAGTTTCCGTGTTTTTGGCCTGTCCTGTGCATGCGAAGGAGGAAGGAAGCCATGATCTGGTACTCTGCGCATTGAATCCTTAGCAACCACATTCAAAGAGTAGCATGGCCAAGAAAAAAGGACGATCCTCGAGCAGTTCAATGCTTACAGCAGTTATTGAAATTTATTCAAACAATACTCCACCTGTTCAGGAAGGACAACAAAGTACCAGTGAAGGTCAAATTGATTTATTAAAACACAGAGTTTGTAGTAGAGACCCATATTAGATTGTAAATGTGGTTGGTGGTCCATTATGACCGCTCCACGCATAGGATAACAGACATTTTTGTAATCAGCCTCCATATATACCTAGAAAGAAGATGTAATGAGGGTTGATGAATGTTATTTTGATGTAAAAGTTCAACTTCTGGAGACTGTAACTACTGTGATACCTGCAGTGTCTGGTCTTCATTTTCAGCTAATGCAAGCTTCTTTTGCTATCAATTGCTCACTTTCCACTTCTTCTTTGTTTCAGGTTGTGCCTGTTATGCATTTTTATTGTGCTTTTGATGTTTAGCATTAGAGGGGTTTCCATCCCACCTCTGTGTTAGAATCTAGTAAGTATTATTGAATGTGTATGCATGTTTCTGTTGTTTTAATGCCAGAGAGTTGTCATCCTGTCTGTGCATTAGGAAATAGATTTGCGGACCTCTTTACTGGTTGCAGCTGGCCATCACAGGGTCTTGTGCATCTGTTGGTGTGATTAGTATTCTCCATTTCCACTTAATCCTCAAACTGTGAGTAATTGGTGGTCTAAAGGCTTGTAGTTTGGGGGTGTTCACCCATGTTTGGGGTTAAGCATAGTAGAAGTGGTTATCTGGCTTGAATATGCATCATTCTTTCCATTCATCCACCATTTTCCAACATTTTTGTTGAGTTTGTAATGTTCCCGAGCATCTCTGCGTTACAATCAAGGAGAGTTTCTTGGGGTGATAACAGGGCATAATAAAGCATAAATATCATTGTTTGATTCCAAAATGACTCGAAGAAAGAAAACAGAAACACCTAGTAAGCAACCATAAATCTCTACTATGACGCATGAAGAAGAGGAAGAAATGAAACATGATATATCAAAATTATGAGACCAAGTGCAACAAATTCCGCTCTCGTAAAGAGTAACAAAAAATCAAATGGAATCTAAGATAGATGTTTTGAAGAATGGTATGGAAGCTAAGATGGATGGTATAGAAGAAAAAATGAAAGGCAACATGGAAGAATTGAAGAATGGTTTAAAAGCAGACACGGAAGGTTTGACAACGTTGCTACAAGAAATGCTTCCTAATGGCGAAAAGGTATTAGATGAAACTCACAATGAAAAAAAAAGGAATGTTAATCATGATTCCGTAGACTCTAACTTTGGATTGAAGACCCACCATATTCCAAAGATTGATATGAGGAAGTTTGACAAAAAGGATCCGATAACATGGATAATACAAATGGAGAAATATTCGATCTCCATAATGTGCAACACACATAAAAGGTACGCATTGCAACTTTATATTTAGAACCCAATCAGTTTGTATGGTATCGATGGATTTGTTCTCATAAACCACTTGTCACTGGGTCAATTTTTACAGAGGAAATGATAACATATTATGAGGATATAAAGAGAAACACCTTCTTTACCTAATTAATATATCTCAAAGAAAAGGGTTCAATGGCGAAGCACATTAAGGACTTCCAAAAATTGAATATCAAGGTAAATGATATTCAGAGGAGCATAGGATTGATGTCTTCATAGGTACCTTAAAGGATAACATCCAAGATGAGGTTCACCTTTGGGAACTTGATTCATTGGAGAAGCCATTCAGGGTGGCAAGAAAAGTTGAAAGAAACATTATGGCAACAAGGAAGTCTACCATTCACACTATAAAGATGGAAGTGTTGCTGCTCCTAGCCTTCCACAACCTATTAGGTTGACACCATAATAATTGGAGGAAAAAAGAGAAAAATGGTTATGTTACAGTTGTGATAGAAAATACATTTAAGATCATAAGTGTGATGAGAAGAAATTATTTTACATAGATTGTGAATAGGAGGAAGAAAAGGAACAAGAAGCATCAAAAGAAGAGGATATACATTAAGAACTAACCCTAGAGAAAGAAGAAATTAATCTGACCATAATTTTATTCATTGTCAGATAGCCAAGGAATTGAATTGCTTCCTATATCCAGCACCAGATTTTCAAGTGATGGTTGCAAATGGAGGAACTATAAATTTCTATGGAAAGTGCCATAATATCAAGTTATCCATGGGGAAATATGTATTGAATACTCCAATGCTTTCCATTCCAATGGGTGGTGTTGATGTTGTATTAGGAGTCCAATGGTTACAATCTTTGGGGACAATAACTTTTAATTTTCAAGAAATTTTCTTGAAATTCTTTTGGGAAGGAAAGGAAGTTGAATTAAGGGGCATCGAAGGGAAACCAGGAAAGAAAATTAGCTCTAATGGCGTGACAGAGTTTCTGAAGAAAGAACAACTGGGCGTAATTGCGAAATTGTGCTCATTAGAGGTTCAAACATCGAATTCATCTATTTCTCCAGATCTCCAAAAAGTCTTGGAAAGTCATTCCAAGTTATTTGAGACTCCCAAAGGCCTCCAAGCTATTCGTGATCATGATCATGCTATTCGTTTGATTTCGGGAAGTGTTCCTCCAAACATCAGGCCTTACAGATATCCCTATGCCCAAAAGAGTGAAATTGAACGTATGGTTGCAGAAAAGCTAGAGGCCGATATAATTCAACCTAGTCAAAGTTATTTCTCTACTCGAGTAGTATTGGTGCATAAGAAGGATGGATCATCGCACCCGTGTCTAGATTATAAGGAGCTCAACAAGCTCACTATTAAAGATAAATTTCTCATTCCTATAATTGATGAATTTTTGGATTAATTACATGGAGCAATTTATTTCACCAAGTTGGTTCTTTGTTCAAGATATCATAAAATTAGAATGAAGACTGAAGACATTTTGAAAACAACATTTAGAACTCATGAGGGTAACTATGAATTTTTGGTCATGCATTTTGGCCTTACCAATGCACCTTCTACATTTCAAGGTTTGATGAATTCCATTTTAAAACCCTTCCTTAGAAAATTTGTGTTAGTATTTTTTGATGATATACTAATCTACAACAAGTCTTGGAAGGATCATGTTCAACATGTTGACAAGGTGCTCAAACTATGTTTGGTCCCTATACTACTAGTGTAACCCCTTATTGTTATTAGTGAAACCCCCTTATTATAGTATTGTACCCATATAGTCCCCATGTTTTTATTATTATGCCCCATAGAAGCCCATTATTGTTATTGTTGTTCCCCTACAATATTATTGTTATGTAGGCTCTGATTGTATTGGGACTCCTTAGACTCCTATAGATAGAAATGAGTTCTTGTCATTTTTATCATCCAAGAATTGTTCATTGGTGTAATGTAAAGGAGGTTTCCCCCTTGAAGAGGCTGATTTTTATGTTGTTGATCTATCTTTTCTATCTTTTTGTGAGCTGGTTTCATAACATTTGGTATCAGAGCTTTGGATTCTAGGGTTTCGTTGCTCTAAACAGGTCATCGTGGAATTTTTTATATAACTTTTTCTCTACGAAGTTTTAGAAGCTAAAAAAAATCTCGTTTGAGCTAAAATCATTCTACACCTCGGGTCCGAATTCCAGATCTTGTATCGCCATATTTTCGGAGATATGATCTGAGGAAGTTAGGGTTTTTGCAATATCTAGAATTCCATCACAAACAGGTCATCGTGGAATTTTCGCTATAATTTATTTTCTACGAAGGTTAAGACACTGAAATTAAAACTCATTTGAGCCACACTATTGATGAAGCTTGGACCCAAATATCAGATCTTGTTGCGGTATATTTTCAGAGATATGGGCCAAGACAATTTAGGGTTTTTGCAGGATCCCGAATTACATCGAAATCAGGTGACCTGGGAAAAATCATCATAACTTTCTCTCTGAGCATCAGATTGAAATTTCGTAAAAAGTTACAGAAATAGGATGGCCTGTAGTTTTCTTTTTATTGGTTTCAGGTTCTAAGGTCGAAACAGTGACACGTGGAACTTCGTACAAGTTCGCTCTACTGAACCAGACTATAATCAGGTCATCGTGGGATATTTAGCATAACTCTTTCTTGGAAAATCCAATCTTGATCAGACTTGTGGGGTTGGAAAGATGACTTAGAGGGCTACCACATGACACAATTTCAGACCTTGGAGATCCACAAGTACAAAAATACAACATATTCAATATCGAGCTCTTACAAAGTGAAAAAAGGTGTGTAGTTTTTTTAAAGTTTTTCATAAGTTTGGTTGAAAAATTAATTTGAAGGAATTCAAAGGGTGTGGAAGCTAATATGGATGGTATAGAAGAAAAATTAAAGGCAACATGGAAGATTTGAAGACAGATTTGACAAATTTTCTACAATAAATGCTTACTAATAGCAAAAGGGTAGTAAAGGAAACTCATGATGAGAACAAAAGAAATGCTAATCATGATTTCATAGACTCTAACGTTGGATTGAAGACCCACCATATTCCAAATATTGATATGAGGAAGTTTTATGGCAAGGATCTCGTAACATGGATACTACAGAAGGAACAATAGCAAAACACACAAAAGGTACACATTGCAACTTTATATTTGGAACCAAATCAGTTTGTATGGTATCGATGGCTTTGCTCTCATAAACAATTTGTCACTTGTTAAATTTTTACGCAAGAAATGATAGCACATTATGAGGATACAGAAAGTAATACCTTTTTTAGCCAATTGATAAATCTCAAACAAAAGGGTTCAATGATGGAGCACATTGAGGACTTCCAAAAATTGAATATAAGGGTAAAATATATTCCAAAGGATCATAGGATTGATGTGTTCATAGGGACTTTAAAGGATAACATCCAACATGAGGTTCGCCTTTGGGAACCTGATTCATTGGAGAAGGCATTCAGGTTGGCAAGAAAAATGGAAAGCAAACTTATGGCAACAAGGAAGCCTACCACTCACAACTATAAACATGGAAGTGTTGTTTCTTTGAGCCTTTCACCCCCCACAAGGTTGACACCACAACAATTGGAAGAATAAAGAGAAAAAGGGCTTTGTTACAATTGTGATAGAAAATACACTAAAGGTCATAAGTGTGCTGAGAATAAATTAATTTACATAGATGGGGAAGAGGAGTAAGAAAATGAACAAGAAATGTCAAAAGAAGATGATATACACCATGAACCAATCCCAGAGAAAGAAGAAATGAATTTGGCCATCCCTTGTAATGCATTGACAGGAATTACCACTCCTCAAACTCTCAAGATAGAAGGGCATATCAAGAAGAAAAAGGTAATAGTGTTGATTGATTCGAGTAGTACCCATAATTTTATTCATTGTAAGATAGCAAAGGAATTGAATTTCTTCCTATATCCTGCACCAAAGTGTCAAGTAATGGTTGCAAATGGAGGAACCATAAATTTCTCTGGAAAGTTCCATAATATCAAGTTATCCATGGAAGAATATGTCTTGAATAGTCCAATGCTTTACATTCCAATGGGTGGTGCAGATCTTGTACTAGGAGTCCAATGAATACAATCTTTGGGTACGATAGCTTTTAATTTTCAAGAACTTTTCTTGAAAGTTTTTTGGGAAGGAAAGTAAGTTGAATTAAAGGGTATCAAAGGGAAACAGGAAAATATAATCAGCTCTAACAACATGACAAAGCTTCTAAATAAAGAACAACGGAGCGTAATTGCACAATTATTTTCACTAGAGGTTCCCACATCGAAATCATCTATTTCTCCAAATATCTAAAATGTTTTGGACAATCATTCCAATGTCTTTGAGACTCCCAAAGGCCTACCACCTATTAATGTTCATGATCATGTTATTCATTTCATTCCAGGAAGTGTTCCCCCAAATGTCAGGCCGTACAGATATCCATATGGCCAAAAGAGTGAAATTGAACGTATGGTTACAGAAATGCTAGAGGTTGGTATAATTCAACCTAGTCAAAGTTATTTCTCTGCTCCAGTGATATTAGTACACAAGAAGGATGGATCAAGGCGCAGTTCCCAGATTATAGGGAGCTCAACAAGCTTATTATTAAAGATAAATTTCTCATTCCTATCATTAATGAATTATTGGATGAATTACATGGAGCAATTTACTTCACCAAGTTGGATCTTCGTTCATGATATCATTAAATCAGAATGAAGACTGAATACATTCCAAAAACAAAATTTAGAACTCATGAGGGTCATTATGAATTTTTGGTCATGCATTTTGGCCTTACCAATGCACCTTCTACATTTTAAGGTTTGATGAATTCCATTTTCAAACCCTTCCTTAGAAAATTTGTGTTAGTATTTTTTTATGATATACTAATCTACAACAAGTCTTGGAAGGATCACATTCAACATGTTGACAGGGTGCTCAAACTATTTGAGGATAAATAATTATATGCAAAAATCTCCAAATGTTTCTTTGGAGTACAAGAGGTGGAATGTTTGGGTACTCAGTTAGCTCATAGCTCATCTTATCATCCTCAATCTGATGGGAAAATTGAGATGGTGAACAAAGGTTTGGAGGGATATCTTCATTGATTTGTATTTGATAAACAGACATAATGGGTCAAGTGGTTGCCTCTAGATAAATGGTGGTATAACACTTCCTTCCATACTGCAGCAAAAATGACCCCATTTATGGCACTTTATGGATAACATCCACCGTCCATCACATCATCTTTAAAATAAAATTCTAAGGTTGAAGCAGTGGAAGATCACATTGAGCATCAACAATAAGTTCTCAAACTCTTAAAGGATAAACTCACTTTGGCGCATAATAGAATGAAACAACAGGTAGATCAACATCGCAGCGAAAGAAGTTTTGATGTAGGCGACTGGGTATTTCTACGACTGCAACCATACAATCAAATGTCCCTCAAGCAAGCTAAGAAGGATAATAAATTATCACCAAAGTATTATGGTCTATACATGGTGTTACAAAAGATTGGTACTATAGCATACAAATTGGAGCTTCCTGCATCTTCCCGAGTGCACCCAGTTTTCCATGTTTCATGCTTAAAGAATGTTATAGGTGAGAAGATCCCAGTTCAAACAATATTGCCAGAACTTGATGAGGAAGGAAAAATCATATTGGAACTGGAAGCAGTCACAAAAACAAGAAATCGACAGCTATGAAATCGATCAATTTTAGAGTATCTCATCAAGTGGAAGAACTTACCTGCTGAAGATTCCACATGGGAGGATGAGAATTTTATACAGAAGCATCCAGAACTACTCAAGCATTGAGGACAACACTTTTTGAAGGAGAGGGGAATGTTAGGTCCCTATACTACTAGTGTAACCCCTTATTGTTATTAGTGCAACCCCCTTATTGTATTATTGTGCCCATATAGTCCCCATGTTGTTATTATTATGCCCCATAGAAGCCCACTATTGTTATTGTTGTGCCCTTACAATATTATTGTTATGTAAGCTCTAATTGTATTGGGACCCTTAGACTCCTATAGATAGAAAGGAGGTCTTGTCATTTGTATCATCCAAGAATTGTTCATTTGTGTAATGTAAAGGAGGTTTCCCCCTCGAAGAGGCTGATTTTTATGTCGTTGATCTATATTTTCTATCTTTTTATGAGCTGGTTTCATAACAAACTATTGGAGGAGAAACAATTATATGCAAAAATCTCCAAATGTTTCTTTGGAGTATATGAAGTGGAATATCTGGGTCATAATGTATCTCATGAGGGTGTTAAGGTAGACCCTAACAAAATTAAAACCATTAAGGAATGGAAAATCCCCACAACCATAAAGCATGTTTGAGGATTTCTCGAGTTGATAGTGTATTATTGCAAGTTTGTTAATAATTATGGGAGAATAACAACACCTCTAATATCATTACTGAAGAAAGATGCATTTTCTTGGACTCCGGAAGCAACTAAGGCATTAGAATATCTTAAAGAGGCAATGTGCCAAGAACTGGTCTTAGCTATGCCAGACTTCACAAACAGCTTTATTGTTGAATGTGATGCCTCTCGAAATGTAGTTGGTGTTGTTTTAATGCAAGAAGGAAGACCCATCGTTTTTTAATGTCGTCCAATCAAAGGAAAATATTTACACAAACCTATTTATGAGAAGGAAATGTTGGCAATACTACATGCACTAAAGCAATGACGACCTTACCTAATGGGAAGATGCTTCAAGGTAAAAACAAATCATGATAGTCTTAAATACTTTTTGGAACAAATATTATCTTCAGAAGAGTAGCAAAAATGGGTCACAAATATGCTGGGTTATAACTTTGAAATCATCTACAAAAAAAGGAAACAAAATGTTGTTGTAGATGTAATCTCAAGAAAGGACGAGGATGTGGAAGCATTGCTTTGTGCCATTTCTATTATCCAACCAGATTGGATAACCAAAGCAAGGGATGAATGGAAGAATGACGAAGAAGTGTGGATGCTCATTCAAAAGTTGCAGCAAGATCCTAGTACATTTGATACATTTAGCTAGAAAAATGATTCATTATGCTAGAAAGGTCACTTATATCTTTGTAATAATTCCCAACTCAAACAAAATATTCTTTTGGAATTGCACACCTCTCCCTTTGGAGGGCACTCAAGATTTTTAAAAACTTAACACAGGGCCAAGAAGGAATTTTTTTGGGAGGGCCTTAAATCTGATATTCAAAAGTTTGTGGTGGAATGTTTGGTTTGCTAACAAAATAAATTTAAGACAATTAAGACTTGGGTTTTTTACAACCTTTAGCAATTCCAAGCTAACGTTGGGAGGAGGTTTCAATGGATTTTATCACAGGTTTATCCTAGTTCAAAGGAAAGAGTGTCATCATGGTGGTATTTGATAGACTTACCAAGTATGCACACTTTTGTCCATTTAAAGCCAGTACATTTGCTACTGCATTTATGGAAACAATTCAAAAGCTACATGGAAACCCAAAGATTATTGTAAGTGACAAAGATCGCATTTTCGCTGGAAATTTTTGGACATAATTTTTTTTTTTTGCCTGGGTACTCAATTAGCTCATAGCTCATCTTATCATCCTCAATCTGATAGGGAAACTGAGCTAGTGAACAAATGTTTGGAAGGATATCTTCGTTTCTTTGTATCTTATAAACAAACACAATGGACAAGTGGTTAACTTTGGATGAATGGTGGTATAGCACTTCCTTCCATACTGCGGCAAAAATGACCCCGTTTATGGCACTTTATGGATATCATCCACCGTCCATCACATCATGTTTAAGAGAAAATTCTAAGGTTCAAGCAATGGAAGATCACATCGAGCATCAACAACAAGTTATCCAACTCTTAATTTATAACCTCACTTTGGTGCAAAATCGAGTGAAGCAGGAGGCAAATCAACATCGCAGCGAAAGAAGTTTTGATATAGGCGATTGGGTATTTTTATGGCTACAACCATACAAACAAATGCCCCTCAAGCAAGCTAAGAAAGATAATAAATTATCACCAAAGTACTGTGGTCCTTAAAAGGTGTTGCAAAAGATTGGTACTATGGCTTACAAATTGGAGCTTCCTGCATCTTCCTGAGTGCACCCAATTTTCCATGTTTCATGCTTAAAGAAGGTTATAGGTGACAAGATCCCAGTTCATACAACATTGCCAAAGCTTGACAAGGAAGGAAAAATTATATTGGAACCTAAAGAAGCCAAGGAAAAAAGAACCTGACAGCTACGAAATTGATCAATTTCAGAGTATCTCATCAAGTGGAAGAAATTACCCGTTGAAGATTCCACATGGGAGGATGGCAATTTTATACAAAAACATCCATAACTACTGAAGCATTAAGGAAAACACTTTTTTGAAGGAGAGGGGCATGTTAAGTCCCTATACTACTAGTGTAGCCCCTTATTGTTATTGTTAGTGTAGCCCCCTTATTATTATTGTTGTGCCCATGTAGTCCCCATATTGTTATTATTGTGCCCCATAGAAGCCCACTATTGTTATTTTTGTGCCCTTACATTATTATTGTAATGTAGGTTATGATTATATTGTGGCCCCTTAGACTCCTATTTATAGAAAGGAGGTATTGGCATTTGTATCAACCAAGAATTGTTCATTTAGGTAACGTAAAGGAGGTCTCCCCCTCATAGACGATATTTTTTAAGTCGTTGATCTATCTTTTTGTGAATTGGTTGCATAACAGAGCTATTGAATGCATAGTTAGTCATGAGCAATATAGTGTAGTGACAATGTATGCAATGATCGGTTTGAGCAGTATAGTGGTCAGTTTGAGTAGTTGACGGTTGAAGTGATAACATTTGATATGCAACTTGTTTAGTGGCTTGATTTGTGCAGTGGTTAGTGCTCATTTTGAGCAATGATATGTAGTGATTAGTTTGAGCAATGATCAGTGGTCAGTTTGAGCTATGATATGTAGTGGTCAATTTAAGCAGTGACATGTAGTGGTCAGTTTGTACAGTTTTGTGTAGCTTATGCAGAGAAACATTATCTTTGTTACAGCTTTCTTATATTGATTCAGATCACAGGGGGATCTAGTCTAAAAATTATGAAACATGGTCCACCGACTCTTCGCGGTGATTGGAGACACCTTTAGGTTGTGGCCTGAGAACTCTTCAAGGGGCAAGTCATAGCCAGCACAGGGCGTTGTGACGTCCTCTCAGTTGGGATTGATAAACTACTAAGCAACAGAGCATCCTTCTGACAACAAGTGGTAAATAGAGTGTTGGGGTACTCGTTAGGTTGTGGTCTGACTTACAAGGTGTTGGGGCGTCCTTTTGGTTGCAACAAGTTATTACGATGTAGTAGCATCCTACATGTTGTAGCCTCCTTCAGTTGTGACTGAAAACTTGATATAATTATTTCTTTTAAAGAGAAGAAGACGATTACTAAGAATATTTTTGTAGTTTTTGACCCAGAGGGGGTTTTCCACCTAAAAAACTTTATATCTGTTGTCCCTATCTTTCTGCATTGTTGTATGGTGTTGTTTATTTGTTTTTCTATCTAACACTGAATACTAATAAAATTGTTGAAGATTAACTAATGCTATGAAAAGATTAATAAAATGTTAATTGATAAGAAATATTGATTCACCACCCTCTTAGTATTTCCAACACTTTCCATGTGGCATTTTTCTATTACCTGTGATGGCATGCCAGGTCCATCCCCACTTCTTCCCACATTGTGCAACTTGCACACTTGCAGGTCCGACAAGTGATCTTGGATTAGATAAACATCTGACAATTCATATTGGGTGGCAACATCTACAATGGTTAAAAGAGAGTTACATTCTTGATGGATCCCACTGTCATGATTAACTTGATCCAATGGTCCATATCCATATCCGATTATAACATGCATGGTCTATTTTTTGAGAGTGGAGATTTCCACAGTTGATCATATTGACAAATAACTTTTAGAATATAAATGTGCAGATGTTTACATTGTCCGATGTTTTGGATGGACACTCCACCCATTATTAGGGACTAGGAAGCAAACATATGATGAGAGTGAGCATTGATCCGACTTTAAATAGAATTTTGTAGGGCATAAGGGTACCTTAGCATATAAATGATTAAAAAATAAAGGATTATTAAATTATTAATTTGATTATGAAATGGTCAAAAGGATTAAAAATTTAATTGAATATACTAGTCGAAACAGTTAAAAAGAGGAATCTTAAAAAGATTATTAGAATTTTAATGAATAAATTGGTCAAAACAATTAAAAAGGAAAATTAATGAAAAAGGGGGGAGGGGGCGGGTTGTTAGATAAAGGAAACAAGATTAATAGAAATATGGAAAGATATATATATATATATATATAATTCACCATATTATATTATTTGAATTAATCCTACATGATATATAATTCAAGATACATGATTTTTTATATGGGGTGATTATACACAATTTATCATTCATGATTTATAAATGAATTAATAATATACGAAATTATTATTAAAGAAGAGAGATGATAAAAATAAGAAAAATGAAACTAGGTGGAAAGAGGGAAAAATGGGGTTTTTTCCCTCCTTCCACCTAGTTTCATTTTTCTTATTTTTATCATCTCTCTTTTCCTTAATAATAATTTCATATATTATTAATTCATTTATAAATCATGAATGATAAATAGTGTATAGTTACCCCATATTAAAAATCCACGTAATCTAACTTATAGACGAAATAGACTTTTTCATCGGAATCCAACAAATCAATTTCAAGAAATAATGTGATTTTTTGTTGTTTAAAATGCATTTCTGAATTCATAAATGGATTCAACACCTTGGGAAACCCCCTGGGGCACTCAAATTCTACATATTACACAACTTAAACACAATTTTTTAAAAATATCTGCCTGAATTTGGTTAAAATTAGCCAGAGAAAAGGTCGTGAAAAAGGTAATTTTGTGTATAAGTTAGACTACGCCTTAAAAATCATGTATCTTGAATTATATATCATGTAGGATTATTCAAATAATATAATATGTTACAATATATATAATATAATAGATGCACTATATATATAGAGGAGATGCTTTTGCACTGTAATGAATCCCAAACTGAATTGTACCTCGAACATAAAGAAGTATTATTTTCGCTGCTTGGCAATGACTTTCATGTGGGTTTTGCATAAACCGAGCAACAACTCCAATAACAAAGGAAAGGTCAGGATGGGTATGGGTCTGATACAATTTTTTTCCAACAAGTTGACAGTATAATGTAGCATCAACTTCTGGGGAAGTACAAGTGACTGAAAGTTTGGCTCCAGACTAAATGGGAGAAGGGGTTAGCTTATAGTCTTCCATGTTAAAGTGGCATAGAAAATCACATGCATACTTGGACTAGGAAAGGGAAATACCTTCTTTGGATTGCAAGACTTGAAGACCAAGAAAATAATGCAAGCGTCCTAAGTATGTCATTTCAAACTTCATTTTAAGGTTGGAATTCACATGGTTTATAAGGTTGGGATCACTACCAGTAAGGATAAGATCATCAACATAAAGAACAAGAATGACAAGAGACTTACCCACTTTCTTGGTGTAGGCAGTATTGTCAAAATGACGCCTAGAAAAGCCAATATCTAAAAGAAAGCTATCCATTTTGGTGTACCAAGCCCGAGGGGCTTACTTGAGACCATAAAGGGATTTCTTAAGCCGACATACAAGGCTGGAGTCTGTTTGTATAAAGCCAGGATGTTGTTCCATATAGATTTCTTCATGCAAGTCCCCATGCAAGAAGGCAGATTTATCATCCATCTGATGGACTTCCCATTTGAAAGAGGCAACAAGGGAAAGAACAAGGCGAATAACGTTCATTTTGGCAACAGGGGAGAAGGTTTCCGTATAGTCTACCTTCAACTTGTGAAAAATCCTTAGCAACAAGACGAGCTTTATGTTTATCAACTTTTCCATCTGGTCCAAACTTGGTTTTGTAAACCCATTTGCATCTAACAAGTTTTCATCCCTTTGGAAGAGAAACAAGGTCCCATGTATCATTTTCCAATAATGAACGATATTCTTCATTCATACTTGTGTCCCAATCTGTATGGCCTGAAGCTTCTGCAAAGGTGTCAAGATCATAATTCGCTGAAGCTTGAGTTAGTAAAGAAGAGGCTCTATCAAACTAAGAACATGTATGCCGCTGATATGTAGGATCACCTGCAAGAGCACCCGCTGCATCCCAAGTAGCACAGACCCATTTTGGAAACTGAGGAGCTGAAGGAGCATCCCGAGAAGGTGGGGGAGGATTGTCATCCTCGCTGTCATCATCTGAAGAAGAAATATTTTCAGAAGTAGAAGGGATAGAGAGAGGTGGCACATCCGCTAAACTAGGATCGTAGGCCGATATATTTTCAACGAACTTTACATCTCTTCTAATGATAACATTTTTGTATTTAGGTTGAAGAAATCTATATCCTTTGACATCTTCAGAATATCTAACAAAAATAGTTTTTTCACTCTTAGGTTCTAAGGCTTTATGTTTCTCATCTGGAATATGAGCCCATGCTTCACTTCCAAAAACACGAAAGTGACTTACATCTAGTTTAATTGAGCTCCATGCTTCTTCTGGAGTGATATTCTTTAAAACCTTAGTAGGAGTGCGATTTACTATGTAATTTGCACAATTAATTACTTTCACCCAAAAATTAAGACTAGGTCCTTTAGGTTGAAGCATACAATTAGCCATTTCCTTTAAGGTGTGATTCTTCCTTTCAGCTACACCATTTTTCTGTGGAGTATATGGAACAATATGTTGCAATTGAATTCCATGCTTAGTGCAAAAGTTGATGAATTTGTTGTTAACATATTCTCTGCCATTATCAGATCTTAGCTTATGAATTTGATGTGCAGATTATTTCTCAACAAAGGCCTTAAAGGCCAAGAACATGTTAAAGACTTCACTCTTGAGTTTTAAGAAGTATAACCAAGTGCGTTTGGAGAAATCATCAATGAAAGTTAAGAAATACTTGTAGCCAGAGAATGAAACAACTGGAAGTGGACCACATAAATCACTATGCACAAGTTGTAAAGGGGATGAGGCATGCCAAGAGGCACGTTTTTCAAAACTATCCCGATGATGTTTTCCGAGTACATATCCGAAACAAACACCATCTCTACAAGATACCATAGGAAGACCTGTCACCATATTTTATTTACATATATTTTGAAGAGAGCGATAGTTTACTCGAATCGTTCATGACAAAGTTTGCTCACTTCATAATTATGAGCAACAAATACCGAGGGAAGAGTTGATGACCCGAAGTTGTTAAACTTATACAACCTTGTAGAATCATCATCAATGACAGTAGCTAAAATCTGTCTAGGATCTCACAGGTCCTTAATTACAACATCATGAGGTGAAAATTCAATGATTTTACCTTCACTTGAATGAGTTATGTGATATACAGATAAAAAGTTGCGGATAAGGTAGGAACACATAATACATCATTAAATTGACCATTGTCTAGATGAATAGTTTCAGTCCCTACAATGCTAAGAGATCTATCATCACCAACATATATATTTTTGGTGTTACAATAATTTAAAGAAGAAAACATGGCTTTGTTTTTGGCCATGTGATAAGAAGCTCCAGAATCAATGAGCCACTCATGAGAATGAGAAGAAGAAGATACATTTAGTGCATAACCAAACCGAGATGCTTGACAACCACATGCATAAAGTGTTATTCCTAAAGATGAAGTTGAAGTTGAAGAATGCTCCAAATGGATGTTATGTTTTTTCATTGCTACTTCCAAGGCTTCCATCTTCTTAAAGCATTTGGATTCTAAGTGGCCATCACGAGTACAAAAGTTGCAATGTCTATCATTCTTCTCCCTTTGTTTTTAGTTGCCTTATCATTTTGTTGAGTTGATTTTTCGTTGTGAGACTGAACTTGCTTAGGACCCTTGTTTGGTTTAGGACCATTCTTTTTGAGATGATGCTTCTTAGGATTCTTTGAACTTGGTTGCTGCTAGGATGCTAAGGCTTTCTTAGAAGAGTTTCCAGTATTAAGAAGACCAAGATGTAAGAGTTTTTCTTGATCTCTTATTAAAGAATCACAAAAGGTATCAAAAGAGGGGGACTTGTAGTCTTGTCCTTGAGAAATAAAGGCTTCTCTAGTAGAATGGAAGGTGGAAACAAACACAGAGTAGGCTAGTCCTAACTTAGTAAGAATGGAATAGATAAGGCTACCATCTTCTTTGTTAACCTTAACACCTTCCAAGAGATGTCTAAGGGTCTTGAACATGAACAAAAAATCTTCAATGGAAGAAAAATTATTGGGGTCCAATGTAAGCAACTCATTTTCGAGTTGATGAGCTCTAATTTCATTTTTAATTCCAAAAAATTTATTGAGTTGTTTCATTCCTTCATCGGGGGTATCAATTTCTGCGATATGGAATCTAAGGTCTAAAGAAATAGACATCATTATCAACCCACGTGCTTGATCTTGCTTATTTTCCCATTTGGCCTGTTTATTATCATCTTTAGGTTTAGACTCTTGACCTGCGGTTATTCTATAAAAACCTTTACTTCTAAGTAAATCCACAATGTAGGATAACCATTGGAAGTAGTTGGTGCTTTCAAGAATAACTAGGCATGTAATTTCCATTTTAAAAGAAATTGAAGCTGTATATATTAAAACTAAGTGTTCTAATGGAAATATCTCGAAAAATTAGGCCGATTAAAAAAACAGCTCTGAAAACGACTTCTGAATGAAGAAGTTATGACTTTTTGAAGAAAAGTTGTTGAAGATGCCAACGAACTACGTGAATGTTGATAAGTGAATCATAATGTTAAAAAAAAATAAAAAAATCCTTCCGTTTCCAAACTTAATCTAATTAATTCACTTAAAAAAAAAAAGATTACTTTATGTGACCCACTTTTATAAATAAGTGAAAGTCACTTTTACAATGGTACTTTATGAACTATCTACTAAATTGTAACTTAAATAAAAGATAAAGTGACTTTAGAATTATAAGTAACTCACTTTTTATAATGGGTGAGAACAGTTTTACATAAAGTAACTTTAAAACATAAGTTACATGTGCTTTTTGAAAAAGTAACTCAACAAAAAGAAAGACTTGAACCCAAGACTTTTATTTTCATAAAGTAACTTTGGATCAAGTGAGCTAGTTTAAAATGCTAATACTTTTTGGAAAGGAAGAAGGAGGGTTGTTTTTTTTTTTGCCTCACTGAAGCTTTGGAGTGCGTGCTTACTTGGAAAACCTCATTTTCCCTACAAAACAAAAAAATAACCACACAATCCCAAAACGAACAAACAAAAGTAATCCAAGCCTTATGACTTAAAGTCAGATTTGGTCAGAAACTAAATATTTTCTTCAATGTTTTTGATTTTCCGAGATCGCACTAAGGCGCAATGGAAAAGAGCATACACATGAGAAAAGTCATTTCTTTCTGTTTCTAGTTTGCCCAAATCGCACAGAGTCGCGAGGCAAAGAACATATGCAAAAATGAAAGGTATAGATCTGATAAAAATAAAATAAAAAAATTATAACCGAAATAAACAGAGAGATAAATAACTATAAATGCAAATAAACACTTTATACCTCCAAATCTTAAAAATGACGTAGCTAGGGCTACTAGAAACCTTTTTGCGTGAAACGAAAGGGGTTCCTCACTGGAACAGATGCTCCTAACACAATAGGGCAGTTTTCTCAGCCCGAAAGTGGTCTGAAACAGTAGATCTAGGAAACAATAGTCAGATGTAGTTGTAACGGCTTCAGATTTGGATCACCAACGGATGCGGTCCTTGAATAGCTCTGATACCATGTAGGAATTTATACGGCAAGTTCATTAGATAGAACACTAAATGACACCACTCACAAACATATCATAGATCAGTGCACCAATATTCTTGACGTGGTTAAAACCCTCAAAGAGGGAAACAGTCCATGGTCTGAGCCAACACGACCACTTGAGGCAATTTCTTAATGTAAATGAAAGAAAAATTACATAAGCTTCTCTCATGAATGGTCACCCAAAAAATGACCCTCCGTGCTCTTTAAATAGAGATCATCGATCAATCGGGTGTCAAGCCACAAATCAAGTGTTGGTAATACTGAGGAGATAATGAACCGTCAGATCACTTCATGTCTAGAACATATCGTGACCGTCAAATTGTAAGTTACAAAAAGTACATACTAAAGAAACACACTTTACCTAACTATACATTAGACCAAGTTGTACTTAATTATTTCCTATGTGTCGGAATATCCTAACATCTAGATCCATATAGGGTTGCAACATGCATAGTGGTTTATGGAAAGTTATGTTCTTGATGGATCTAATGGTTGACATCCAAGCAAATCGATGGTCTAGATCAATATCGGGTTGCAACATAAAAGGTATTTAACTTTAGTTGTGCTCTCGATGCATCTAACAACTAACATCTAAGCGGATTAATGGTCTAGATCAATATCAGGTTACAACATGCAAGGTATTTAACTTTAGTTGCACAATCGATGTACAAATGGTTGACATCCAAGTAGATCGACAACTCATATCAATATCAAATTAGAAGATGTGAAGGGGTTTAGTAACACGTCAACTTTTGATGACATTCAATTGTGCCACTTCTTTACCAACTACCCTCTTGCAAATGGAAACTTAACCACCACTTGGCATTTCCACCTCATTATTAAGGCCATAGTACAAAAAATTCAAATTTTATAATTTTAAAAATTTTCCATCAGTAAAGTTTATTTTCCCAAAACTTTCATCTACATAAAATTGTTAGCTCCATCATTGTAATTAGCCCATTTATTCACTGTCTATGAGCTCGTAACTGTTAATTTGACTTTTATACATGCATATTTGTCATTCTTAATGGACTTCTTCATCTGAATTCATTCCCATTTTGAAACCTTTGCCCATTTCGTCTCCTTGAGAAATTCTGACAAACAATTGCCATATAACCTCTAATTTTTCCTATGCAAGTGAAGTTGGCCCCATATGGCTCGAGGGTGGTGAACTTGGGATTTGATACCACTTTTTAAAACCCTAATCACCCTTTGGGGAATATCACTACTTCTATAACTTGATTTTTCTAAAATTGCCACTTGAATTAAATTCCTCTAACATTTGTCATGTGTGTCTAATGCATTCTACTATGCAATGTGCTCATGTACAACAATGCAAATGTATAATTGGAAACCATTTTAATTACTATTCATATGCATCATGTGAAAACACATAAAGAATCACAGTGGAAAACACATAAAGAATCATAGTGGAAAACACATAAACATAAAAATAAGCACTTATATTTTAAAGGAAGCGTTGATGGATGTAGATCTTAGATGTTCCACCCACCCATAGATTGCGCTGCTCATAATCTCTCAATAGAGGGTCACCCTCGAGTTGGGGCCACAATTCCACAAGAAAAAAGGCTTAACCAAAGCTACCTATGGCACATAACCAATACTGACACATAAAAGGGTCAAGTACCATACCCTAATAACCTCCAACTGATAATCTCGCATCCCCCATTAGCCCACACAACCCAAGGTAGTGCATCCCCTTCCCTACATCCACAATCCATCGAGCTATGCCAATACCCTTCCAAGGTTCCCAACTCAAGTGGACTGAGGATGTTTCATAATCGTTTGGCTTCTAGGAGTTCCAATCGCCCTTAGGGGTTTCCAAGTATTCTAGCCTCACACCAGGGAAATCTATCTCGTTTCACAAATCCAACTAGGATTTTATTGGGAATCCAAATCATATTAAAGGGCTACCCCTTCTTCCCCTCTAGGGATTTCAATCACCCCCAAGTCAATATGATGTCATGGAAGAAATAATAGTTAAACTTTCACTTTTATGTGCATGCCCCTTTTTTGACAAATGACACTCAATAAAGTCACTTTTATGGAGTTAGGATAAAAGCATGTGCACTTTTTTACTTAGGATTATTTTAATAATAGCATAGACCACTAGGATTATGCACTTCATCACTTATCCCTTAGCCCCCTTTCACACTCGTGGAGTCTTAGCCCCCCATATTCTCTTGTTTGAATAAGTTTGTAACAATGGTGTATTTTATTAATATTTGTGTAGTTACAGTTAATTATGCTCATTAGCCTTTTAACACACAAGGTCACCAACCTAAAATCACATAGGCACTCTGCCTCAAAGACATATCGACATAAGCACATTGATTTGACCACATACGGACATGGGCACGTAAGCCCCAAAATAGTCCTCAAGTCACCAAACTAAACATGATATGTACAACAAACACGTGGGTCATCCTAAGGGTGTAACACCCTCCTAGATTGGTCAATGACGAAGTAAAATTCCTTCTCTATGGATGGGTACTAGATTGGGGTCAACCCTAAATACCTACCCAACAACATCTTAACAATGGATGAACTAACACAAAAAAGGCATGTTCACCTTGAAGAACATAACCTCCTCATGAAACTTGCAAAGGAAAACATCCATCAATAGGGAACAAACCTCTATAATGTTAGGTTAAGAAAACATATCCAATTCACATACAAACCCCATTAACAAAAGCGTAGTCTAAACATTCAATTTTTTTACCTTCTTCTAGTCATGTTTTCCAACCTTTTTTCTTAAAATCCAACCTTAAAAATAGAAAAATTGTTCAAATTATAGACATTAGTTGTTGAAATTGCATAATTTGGATTCCCCAAGGGTCTTTTAAGGTGTTGAATCTATTTATATTTCCAAAAATGTAATATGAGTAGTGAAAATTACTTTTTAACTAACAATCATGTAGTCAGATTTCGATAATAATTACCAGAAAAAGTTAAGCAAATCAAATGTTTAGACTCGTCAATTACCACAATACAGAAATCAAAGATATAATGTGACAAAAATAACCAACATAGTTTTCATTAATATGGAATTTCAAATTCGGCGCAATATAAAAGTGTAAATGCAACAATGTGCCTAAGATTTATAAACACTAGTAAGCACATGCCTAAAATACATAAGCACGTTACAAATACACATATTTACTATCAACACATAAAAAATAAGACACATGCATCTTGAAGCTATAATGTATTAATATACACTCATCATACATTACTTTAAAATATTTTTCTCAAATATGCTTTAGTTATCACATTCACCAATGCATATAGTGATGAGAAACATATCTATCATGCAACACAAATTTTCTTTTGTTTGGCTATACTCAATGTAGTTGAAACACATCAATAACTTATGTATCCAATAAATAACGAGATATATTGCACTAATACTTAGTATGTCTAATAAATTAAACACCACAACTATTGATGCATATACTTACTATCAACACATTAAAAATAAAACACAAGAATCTTGAAGCTATAATACATTAATATACACTCATCATGCATTACTTTAAAAATAATTTTCTCAAATATGCTTTAGTTATTATATTTATGAGAAACACATCGATCATGCAACACAAATTTTCTTTTGTTGGACTATAATCAATGTAATTAAAACACATCAATAAACTAACACATCAATAACTTATGTATCGAATAAATAACAATACACCACCATAAAGGTAAGTTAGTTGACATCAATGCTTGAATTTAACTATAGGTAGGTTAGTTGACATCAATGCATTGAATTTAACTATACACACCATAAATAGGGGGAAGTTCCTATTTTGTATCCTATAGCATAGTAAATGCCCTCTGACATGGGGCCGATATAACACCATATAACACGCCGCGCGGTGATGAGAGAGAAAAAAACGCACGACGTGTTATATGGTGTTATATCGGCCCCATGTCAGGAGGCATTTACTATACTATAGGATACGAAATAAGAACCACCATAAATAGGGTGACACATAAAACTAAATTAAATGCACTAACATTAGCAAACTCGCCTATTATGGAAGTGAGTTTATCTTTATGAAAAACACTAATTATTAACGTTTCACCTACATCACCTCAGACAGAGAAAATTGCATTGTGGAGGTAGTGTGTTTCTCATGACTATATGCACAAATGTGTGAAATATATTGAAACAAACCACAAAAAATATTAAATATAGTACATCTACCACAAAAAAATATTAAATATAGTACATCTATCATATAAACATATGATGTCATGGAGTGTTGTTGGTGTGATGAGTTGGTCAACAATTCTCGGTGTTGAGATGCATATGTCTTGCCTTTTTGGTGTATGTAGAGTGATTAGACGCAATTATATATGATGTATCGATATTGATAAGAGAATGTGTGTGATGCTCCGAGTATATAAAATAACATTAATTGCGGAAATAGTTTAGATGCACTAAAAACAAAAATTATTTTTATGCTCCTAATTGAAAAAGGGACAAATTGGACAAATTATTTAAAGAAATTGAGAAAAACACAATAAAAATTTAAATAAAGTGGTAACAAAGAAATTCTTAACTTAATATATTATAAATAATAATGTATTAATATTTTGATAATGATATAAGAAAAACATATTATTCAAATGACACGCTTAATATGTTATAAATAATAATGTATTAATATTTTGATAATGATATAAGAAAAACATATTATTCAAATGACACCAA
The DNA here is from genome assembly GCA_031772625.1 of Pinus tabuliformis. Lineage (NCBI taxonomy): Eukaryota > Viridiplantae > Streptophyta > Pinopsida > Pinales > Pinaceae > Pinus > Pinus tabuliformis. The sequence continues at coordinate 479,265,995 of CM062819.1, forward strand.
TATATTGATAGAGTGTTGTTTAACTATTAGAAATTTTAAAGTTTTTGGTAGGAATACAATTAAATGTTAAAAATCTTTTCAAACACTAAAATTTGGAAAAATATACCCAAAAAATCGCACAAATAGACTATAACTATTCCTATTATCATAACACTAATTAAATAATATTATTAAAACATAACTATAATATAAAAATATAAAAAAATACAAACAATCTCATTTAAAAAATTCATATGTAATATATTTTATTAATAATAAACAAATTATTATAGTTGAAATCCAAAAAACTATATTTAACAATCTCAACCTCGTTATATTTACTTATAATTTATTAAACTTAATCACTCAAATTAATTCATTACGTTTTCAATCCCTATAATATTAATAAATAAATATAAATTTATAAGTTTAATTAAATTATTAGAAAAATTAATTTTCCTATTACAAAATCGGATTAAGAAAGATAAAAGTGCTTTTAAAAAAAGTAAAATCGAAGATTGGCAATGCCTACAACCTAAATAAAACACAAACCCAACAAACGGAAAACGAAAACATAACCGTTATGGTCCTTAATTGGACAAGGTATTGTTCACTTATTTCGGATTTGTTCAAATGTCAACACCCTTACTCTCTCGCTGCTGGATGATACGAGGAAACGGAAAGCACAAGCATTCATCCCAGCAGCGGAGTTTCGACTCTCTGAGATCTGGTGTCCAGGAGTCTGTCTAAGAAATTGTTAGATCTAGCTCGCAGTTTTGTGTTGGTTCCAGTGGTCTTTCAAGGTTTTCATGTGCACAACATAGATTGAAATGCCATTTAGAATTCGATCTAGAGAACTCTTCTCGTGTTTTTGTTTGATAGAATACATTATTTTGCTTCTGACAAGAGTTTCCATTTGGGCTTTTAGCAACTCTTCTACTTTCTTGCAATAGAGGAGTTGGGTACTTAAATTCAGGCTCATGATCGCCGAAAGAACTGAAAAATAAGGGGTTTGTATTGGCATTGAAGTTGGGTATTTGGTTTGAGATCTTTATTGCTGACAGAGGCTAGAGAGTAAGGAGTTTTGAGGTGGGTTTGTAATTGAACTTTTGCTTTAACCCTAGAACTGCTGAAATGGTGAGAACAAGGGGCCTAAAGTGGTGCTGAAAATGTTGTAGAACAAAGATTTAATGGTGCTAGAGCGGTTGGGTGACCTGTTTGATGTCCACGATAGCTGAAAATTCAAGAACACGTGGTTTGGTGTTTAGCATTGGAATGGTTTCAGAAAAAACTACGATCGGTTTACAGCAATTGGATAATTTTTTTGGGCTCCATGGCAGCTGCAAATGCTAAGATCAAGGGTCGGAGAGTGTAGCATTGATTTGGTTTTGGATCAAAGCAAGAATAGTATTAGAACAGTTGACTAGAATCCATGGAAGTCTCACAAAAAAGGCTATAGAGTGCAGCATTTAAGATTGTTTGGAGCAGAGATTTGATGGTGTGTTAGAATAGCTGAGTGCTTGTTTTTGGGCCCAGAATATTTGAAAGGGTGAACAGCAAGGGATTTAGAGTTTGGCATTGAGGGGGGATTTTGGAATAAGAAGTTGATGGGTGGCATTATTACAGGGATGGATCCCTCAGGAGGGGAAGGGAAAATCAGTTTTGATGCTGCACATATAGCCGATGTTAAGGCCTGGCTTAATTCTACTTTTGATGCTGCTGATAGAGAGGTTCCAGAGTTTGAGTACACGCCACGGACCGTGGCACATTTACATGCCATTGCCACTGTCTCGCAGGCCCGCACACAGGCTGCAACAATAGTTGCAGGGGATTTGCGCCAGAAAGCTTCAGAATACCGAAGTCAAGGTAAATATGCGTTGAGATTGTGGATTTTGTTTCTTGAAAAATTCTGTATCATCTTGTATTGTGAATGCAGTTTTAATGTGCAAAGATCTGAAGTGGGGATTCTCAACTTTTTGGGCCTAGGACAAAAGCTCCTTTTAGGAATTGCAGTAGATATATCAGTAATAAATTTGTTATCATTTTGGTAAGCCAGTTCTCTTATTGATGAAAAACCGTGTCCATTCCGTGCAGTAAAAGTTCAAACCCTTCGAGACTCACATGCTTTGGCCCTTTCATTATCTTATTCGAAGCGTTACTATATTAAAATTAATACATAAAGGCTGTGGCAAAAAACTGGAACTGTAAGGGTCTAAAATGTATCGGAAACTCGGGATAGACTTCTGGGGAAACCACATGAAACAGGGCAGATGCCAAGGAACAGTTTCTGGAAACGAAAAGATCTGCTTAGTGCTCCTTTCTTTACTAGTTTGCTGCTTTTTTTGGAAAAATCAGAAGGACTCTCGTCACTTATGGGCGTTTTCCGTCTTTCAGGGATTTTTTTTGTTTTTGTTTTTGTTAATGTAGGGTTAGGGATGCTTTTCTTTGCCCTTTTGTTTTGAAGTTAGAGAAAAAAGTGCTGGAAATTGCGAGCAGTTTCCAGAAATCATTGGGAAACTACTTGAGCAGTTCCTGGAAAGGACCAGAAACCGCCAAGCTTTTCCAGGATCCGGAAATATTTCCAATACGAGAAGCATGTTCTGGATAAAATCAAATTGCAGTTGACGTAGAAAGCTTCGATGCAATAACTGATTTTATTTTATTTCAGGGGCAACAATTAGATCGAACAAACTACTTTTAAGTGACCTATCTGGCTGCTATGAATTAGACGTCAGAATATCTATTGATCAATTCTTTGGATGGCTTTGTCCTATGGGTTTTTATATCCATGTCCTGTAACACATTTGTGGTAGCTTCTTGCTATTTTCTTATGACATCTGGCTTGGCTTCCAATGTACTGATATATTGCAATATGTAGTTTGAGACTCGAGTGCTGCTCAGTGTTTTCCCAGTACTCTTAGTTGCAGTTCCTGATTTTAGGGAGCCTGCATGACAACCGCTCGCTCCTGTGATCTTCTTGTATCATTATGCAGGTATTTTTATTTTGGTTGGGAGTAAGTACGCTTAAATTTTTTATGAATAAAAAACGTATTATTCGATCTACCTGTGCTGAGGTAGATAGGTGGTTTAGAATGCAATTTTCTTCATGGCAAAGAACAGTATTATGCAAGAATAAAGTGCAAAGTTACAGTAACAGAAACATGGTAGCGCTTATCTGAGTCATATTAGAAGATTGTTGAGAATGTGCTTTTTTTCTGTAGATGCACCAAAGATTGAAAATAATTACTTTTTTCTCAATAAAGAAAGATTTTATATTTCAAAAACTTCAGGACCCAGCTATATAAAAAGTTACAGAAGGGGATCAGCAAAGCCCATAAGAAGTATTCCTGCCTACCAAGTACATATAAAGCATAAAATCCGACATAAGATTGCAGGAAGGTTTACTATTTCCTTCCTGTTGTTTGACAGATACACCGATTGAAAAATTTTACAAAATGCCCTTTAGTGGGCTGAGAGATAAGGCCAGAAGTTTTCCTCAGAACCCATTTTCTTCTTACCAGAAGTTTGTAACCAATTCCCACTAAAGCAAATAGCTCGAGAATACTGCAGGAACTTGAGGAATTAGCAGGGAGGGATTGGGAACCCTCTAGTTTCATCATTCCTAGCCACTGTAGGGAGGGATTAGGAACCCTCTAGTTTCATCATTCCTAGCCACTGTTGTTGCCCGGAAAATCCACAGTCTGCACTGGAGTGTTTGTCCAGCAAGAAGTTGAGGATTCTTACCATTGTCATCTGATGTGCTCTATCCTCAACTCTTTCTTCTAACTTGTAGCAGTCCAGCTGATTTGAAGCCAGACTTAAGCCCTACAAACGAGTGACCCTCCTTGCAAATGCATTCCAGTCTGGAGTGTCTTGGTTGGCTCTCCTCTCAACCTGGTGCTCCCCTACTCTTTCCAATCTGCTCCCAAGCTGCTTGGTCACTTACTGTCTGCCTCTCACCATTCTCCACCTGTGATTGGTAGGGACCTTGTTGCCTTCCTAAATTCCTCCCACAGACTGTGTATTTCCTTCCAACTTTCTCCCTCTATTGCCCTCTCTGTCATATCTTTGAATCTCCCAACCACGGAGGATTTATCCTCCTTTCTGTGTTGAGATAATATCTCCTGTCACTCTTACTGGTCTATATGCTTCAGGAGAACCAGACGTGTGTGGATGAGGATCTTGAATGATTCCACACCTCAATTGATCTTCTCTTGATGGGCCGGAGTTGATAGACCCTTTGTAATGGGTGTTTTGATGTTGTCCTCTGCTCATAATTTTGCGATCCACTCCTTATTGCCTTGTCCCATTGTTGCTCTTCTGTCCAATGCAGCATTCATTAATGCCAAATAGATTGTAAATGTTGTTACAAAACTGCAAGAATACTACTTGATATTATATGTGTGTCAGTGGGTGGCTTGTTGGGTTGGTGAAAAAGGGCAAGGTTCAATTCTCTATAATGACATGTTTGTGTTTGTGCTTGTGTTAGTTGTACACTAGTACTTCAATAGTGGTTGGGGCGAAGTGCAAGTCCTAGGCATGCTTGGTGGAATAGACAGACCTCACCTTTGGTCTCTTATTCCAGTTGGAATGTTGTTGGTTGCAAGCACTCCTATGTGGAATTAGGCAAGCCAGTGAAAAAAATGTGCAAGTATAATGTTGTAAGTTGCAAGAGTTATATCAAAACTAGCGTTGTGATACTTGACTGACAGACGCATGAGTCTTGCTGACTCGCTGAGTCATCTCCGAGACATATACTCGCCGTGAAACTTGCCAGACTCACTTGAAACTTGATGAACTTGCCCAAACTTGTGAGTTTGACTTGAACATGGAAATTGCGGACCCTGCATGCTGCAAACCTGGCAAAAAGTTAAAAATAATGAAACATGGTTTTGGGAGGGGAAAAATCAAAGGATAACCCTAAATTCATAAAGCATCTAATTTTCCACTCATTCTCATTCTAGATTGGATTCTTGTGCAACTTGGGTGTTTGAGCAATTTAGAGTGTGACAGGACCGAACCATTTTAGAGTGCATTTGAGACTTGAGCCTTGAGGGTTTGTAACCTTGCTTATGCTAGCAGGGTGTTTTAGCATTTGAGGGTTTTCTTTTGCTGAAGCTTGTAGCTGTGAGTGAACAGTGATCATCTGCCTGTCAAAGAGCATCTGCTGTTTGACTTTGAAGTTTGGAGATCATTAGCTGTTGGTGTACCTATCTGCAGGAGATTAAATTATACAAGCCTCAAGGTCGAGAAACAATCAATCGGCATGTTGGATCTTTGCTATTCCACATGGAATGTCCATTGCATTTTAATTTTGTAGAAGGCATTTTGATTTGCAGCATATTTTTTTCTGATTTTTCCTTTTCAATTTTTATTCAAGAGATTTTTGTCATCTAGATTCTAGATTTACCTAGATTCTTACCCATGACTTCTAAACCCCAAAAGGCCTCTTGATCAAGCATGGGAGCATGCTATTCGGATGGATCCAAATGATGAGGAGAAAGTCATGGCAAAGACTGCCTAACTGTTATGTTTGAAAGCATAAAGCTATATTAACCATCTATGAGGGTTAATATAGGCTTAGTTTTCCTTCTAAATTGTCTTCTATGGGCATTCTTCCATTTTTTCTTGCAAGATAATGTGTTATTCACTTGTATATATTTCCATTTTTGGAGGTGACGTTTCTAAACGTACCCATTTCGGAAACTCCGAAACGTTTCGGCGTTTTGTGCAACTTAGGCATAAAGAGTAATGCACTATGGTAATTTTTTGCCCTAGGGTTTCTCTGTTTGATTTAATAAATCAGTAATAGAATGCATTCATCCATTCAAATCAGTGGGCGTTTATTTTTTAATGCATAAAATCTTCAACGGTAATGCAATTCATTCAATAAACCTTCCACAGTTGATAACTAACAATTCTCAATGTATTTCGGATTGCATTTGTTTAGTAGACAAATACTCCACTGAAATTTAATAATATCAGTTCTAATGATTTTGATTCACTCCTTAATTACGACTAACTATGCTACTCCTCAGAATTTGGCACTGTTTCCCACAGGAGACCTCACGCTATCCTGATGCGCACTTGTAGCTTCATTGTTCTGGAAGCTTATCAGAAAATAGTAAATACCCGAGACCAGATTGTATTGTCCGCCTTAGTCTCGTTGCGATCATGACTGGAATGATATCGAAACTCTATTCCTGTCTTGAATTGATTCAGAGACATTGCACATTGCGGGGTTGTCTTACGTCGGTAGAATTACGATGTCTCGGGTCTGTCTCACAGAGGGGTCACAGTTACGTCTAGGCTGTAATTATCACTTGAGCCATAACTTCTTAGCCATGTCGAGAATTTCCCTTCCAACTCACAGACCGTGTGCGTTTGTTGCTCGACTCTTGAAATGTTATGCCCTAGGCGTGTGTTGCTACTACCTACAACAGAGCAATCTGATGTGACTCAGCCTAATATTGGCCTTTCAACAAACCAATACTGTTTCAAAAACCTTTATGGAGAGCCTTCACTGTTTAACCTGAAACTTGGTGGCTGGAGAATGTGCTTTATTGTTTGGTTAGCGCCTCGCTAGCCTATGTATGCATGCGGTACCTCAGGTTGAGCCACGAGAGTTACCGAGGATCCCTTCTTTAATCTGATTCCCAGGGTAATCTTTTGATGTTTGAACAAAGGTTGCCAATAAATTAAACAGATTCAAGCTACTCAAGAAAGATATTGTGTCAAGACAAGAAAATTTGTCAATCTTCAAATCCAACTAGAACTATCCTAGAGACCACAAAGAATTTATTTGCTTGATTTCCAGACAGAACCGAGTTGCTCCCACGAGGATATGTTGTCTTAGAACAGAATAGAGCCTTAAATCGTAAACCAAACCAGACTGCTCCAAGGACGTTTGCCAAAACAAGAAAAGGGTGACTAGGTAGGGTGGGATCATCTCCAACGAAACTAGTCAAAGAAGAAAAGGGGTCTTAAAACCCTCAGAGTCTCAGGCTCAAAGAAAAACAGAGACAAATTGATCCAATTTTATGATGCCTCAAATGAATCCAACCCCCTTGTATTTATATATTCCTTTTGGGGATTTTCTCCTTAATTAATTGAGTGAAATTCACATCTGTTAATTTTAGGTATGTTCTATGCTTAGAGCAATTTATTTCAATTTTCACAAGTAGCTCAATATCTTTTCCAGATTAACAATCACATCAGCATTAAAGTAAACTGCAGATAGAACATGAACATAAATCGTAGAAGACAAGCCAAGACAAGAGGACACAAGATGTGGCGCTAGCCAGGGACAAACCCCAATGTGGGGAAACCCTTGATCAATTCTTCTTCTATGTTCTTCAATAGTTCAACAGAGAGAGAGAGATAGTACATTTACAACAGAAGTCAACACTTCGACTTTCTATATCTACATGAGATCAGTTGAAGACATGCTGCTTCAACTGATTCTCCAAGGTGACTCCTTCACCTATCATTGTGCTGCATCTCATCCATTTGCTGCACCTCACTGTGCTGCACCATGTTGCACTCATCATCACAGTGCTGGACCTAATGACCATGCTATGCACTTCATGTTGCTGCTCCTGTCACTGTGCTGCTCCAGTCACTGAGCTGCTCTCATCACGGATTTGCATCCATTGTTGTACTCATCATTGATCTGCACTCAATGCTGCACCATCACTGATCTGTACTCAATGACTGCTATGCTGCATTTCACTGCTGTCTCTAATACCATGCTGCATCCAACTGCTGCATCTAACCAAGCTGTCTAACATGCTGACCACAGAAGCAGTCACATTAACCTTCAGTCCTTATCCTTGTGCAACCTATAACACAATATGCTGCTGGCTATGGCCTGCGGCCTAGCCAGTAGCAAGCAAGGTTGTCATACAGTACCCAGCTATTACCCTTGAAAACAATGTCTATCAATCAGCCTTATTGCTGTACAGTCATGCCCAAAACAGATCTCAAATATGTCACGCTGTCATCTACAACAATGTGACTTAAATGCTGATTAAATACTTCCTTTTGCTGCGGCATAGGACCACTTGTATGCCGCTGATTAGGGCCTCTTCTATTGCAGCTAAGAGCTGCGTATAAGGCCTTTTTCACGATGGCAAATAGAAGCTAGATGAGGGCTGCCAAACTGCTGCTAGGGCTTCATTCTTCCACTAGACAGCATATAGAAGTCTTCTCAATACAGTGACTAGAGTCCCCATTATGACAGCGAATTAGGTGCTTTAAGGATTGCGGATTAGGAGCCACTCAAACATCAGATCAAGGTTCTCTTTTGCTGCGTTTTGAGGATCACTTGTGACAGCAAATCATGACCTGTGGCTAGAGTATTTAGGACAGCATATGAGGGCTTATCCTTCAGCTGTGTGTAGGCTTCTTTTTACTGCGGCTAGGGCTCCCTCTAGTACTCCTTAGATCTGTGTTGAAGCTCCTTAGACTAGAGAGCCTTTTCTGGACAGCGTTGAGGGCTTATACTTTTCTTCCTCCCTTGATTGTGGCTAGGGCATGTATCCCTGCGGCTAGGGCACCTCCAAGATTCCTCCTTTAGGGCTGCGTAGAAGGCACCTTCATGACAGCGTATAGGATAGGGCATCCTCTAGGGCAGCGTATCCTCTTTAGGTCTCTCCTCCCACTAAAACCCAAAGACAAGTGGAGAGGAAGAGATCCCCAAGAAGATGAGTGTCTAAATGACTTGAAGTCCTCCTTTATTTATGTTAAAACGTTGAGTACAAGTGGGGTTTATTTGGTTGCTGGCCGACCTTGACGAATTGTCCCATAACACAAATAAATTCATATCTCCATGAATACTTATCGGAATCGGATGATCTTTAGATCAATCCTACACCTCTTGATGAGAGGGATCCAAGAAAAATACCAGCTGCCATTAATAAGATGACCCACATGGAGTTTGGCACTAGTTGTCAATTTTAACAACATCAAACCCCAACTTTGGGATTTTTTTCCCCAGCTGCTCCAAACTTGCCCAAAAATTGGGTATTTTGGGGATTTTCTCTTTATAGACGACTATAGCCTACGGGGATCGATAGGCTACTTCATTCCTTGGGCCACTTAATCCCTCATGGATGTTACAAAGAGATAGAAACACCACCTAGCATGAATACCATGCAAAGATGTTTATGACAGTTACCTTGAAGAGGTCACAACCCAAATGATAGTTGCTTTGAAAAACATCAAGTTGAGCAAAGCAAAGAAATCTAGGATGAGGTTGGAAATTGGAGGAGTTGGTAGTTTTGAATTGCTACCTCTTGGTAGGTGTTCATCAAATGTTGCAAGTCCAACCATCACCTCTCCTTTCTTCTGTCCTCACACATCCACTGCATCTCAACCATCCTTGAAGAGTTTTAATGAAAAAGAAAAGGAAGGAGGCAAGCCTCATGATGAGGAGGTTTTGGTATCGGATAACCTCCCATTTAACCTTGCAAACTCTCCTCTTTTTCATCCCATGGAAAATGCTATTGCAATAGTTGGTCTTAGATACAAAGCCCCTGCTTATAATGCACTCAGGGAGAAGAGCTAGATGAAGATTGAAGTTTGTCAAGGAATAGTTGCAAGGCACTAAGAGTTCGTAGGAGAGTACTGGTTACACCATTATGTTAGAAGGGTTGATTGCTCAAAAGAATAGAACAATCATAAATTTCGTTGGATCATGCCCTTAAGGAACCATGTCCTTGAAATCCATTGATGCGTAATTACATGTCGAGGATTCTAATTTGTTATATATATTTCTGGCAGAGGTTCTTGAACAAGTTGGCCCAAACATGTTGTCCAAGTAATCATGGAAAATGTTGCAAATTATGTGGCAGTTGGACCACTGCTATGTGAGAAACATAAAACCATATTTTGGACCCTGGGTGTTGCCCATTATATAGATCTGATTTTGAAGGACATATATAAGTTGATTTGGGTGCAGTATATTGTGGATGAATGCAAAAGAATAGGCAAGTACATATATAACCAGCTTGGGAAAGCATTCATAAAGGGTGAACCCATTTGCCCTTTCGTCCAACTCATTGGTGGATAGATTGTGGCACCAACACACCGGCGCTACAAGAATTTTCCATTATAGTTTTCAGTCAGCCTTGCACCGCTTCAGGTTATGAGTGCAATTGATCATTCTTTGAGGACATCCACATCAAGAAGCACAACAGGTTGGAGCAAGAGTGATTGAATAAGTTGGTCTTCATTTACAACAACATTTGCTTGCGCATAAAGCAATTGAAACCAAAGGATATGGATCTAGTTGCATCTGATAAGGTTGATCTAGAGTCGATTAGGTGTGGAGGATGGGTCTCTTAATGATTTGAGTTGGCTTGACACGTTCTCTAGTGATCTCTTTGGCACATTGGTATTTGATACCCTGGACACTGGCATCTCAGCTTTTGCATGAGAGTAGTGATGCAGGCCTTAGCTCTTCAAGGCATCGCAGCTTTTGCATGATAGTAGTGATGCAGGCCTTAGCTCTTCAAGGCATCTCAGCTTTTGCATGAGAGTAGTGATGCAGGCCTTAGCTCTTCAAGGGCATATGCTAGGTGTCCTTGTATGCTATAGTAGATGAGACTCAAGATTTGAGACATTGCCTATTTTGAGTTTATGATTATGTCATGATTTATCTAGTACAGTAATTGAATCATTGAAACTTGAACTTGTTATTATTTGATCATGGTGGATTGGAAGCTACTTGAAATTTTGATTTATGTTTCAGACTTTAGTGTATGAGACAAATTTGAAGTGGCAAAATGTTATATTACCATATTTGATGAGATTAAGTGATGGATAAATTGTTGTTATGGATGAAAGTGCCATTATTTTTCGTGCACCAAAGTTACTATATTTTGAGTTTTGATCTATTTACCGAGTTTTGCCAGTCTTCAGCCAAGTTTTGACGCATCGCTAGTTTTGCCGGACCCCAAGCTGGTGGAATATTTGCGAAGCCCAAGTCTCACAACATTGATTAAAACAATGTATCCTGTATCAAGGGACACCCCTTGCCTTTTGTATTGTATCATCATCTTGTGACTTATCTTTATTTAATGCACGTGTTCAATTTTAAATTCAATTTTTCTGCTAGATGTGTGATACCACCAGATAAAGAAATGCCAGCAATGAATATCCTGTGTGGAAGGTGTGTCTGTGCTTTTCTGACCTCAGTAAACCCACTCACTCTTAACTAATTATCTACCATACTTTTGAGATTACCACTTTCAAATTGGGGAGGTACCTCAAAATGTGGGATTTTTAAATAGTGGACCATGAAATTTGATTGAGTGAAAATAATATATTTTGTGCTGCATGAGAAATGAAATTGATTGAGAAAGGGTTACTTACAGGTTCATTGTAGATAGGTTTGGAAGGTGCTTGAAAACTTTTTCCATGTAATTTTTCTTTCTGAAAAGCCATATTCATACATAAACAATACACAGTTACAATAATAGATGGCAGCTCATTGTCAAGATCATTCAAAGTTTGGATTCCTTCCAGAATGTGGAACTTCTTTAGAATACTTTATATTAATTGTGATGCAAGTACAAGGTTACACAAACCGATACAGAGCTTTTCTTAAAATTCCGAGGGAAAAGAGGACACATTTTCTTGAAATTCTTGGGAAGTTTCATTTTACCTTAACTGATTCTATGAATGTCATTCACCTGCTTACAGCTGCAAGATTAAGGGAGATTTTGGATAGCGCAGGATTGGCCCATGAAAACCTCTCTCCAAATGCTGTGACATCAGCCCAGATGCTTGCAAGCGTTTCGAACTTGTTGAATATCAAAGACACTGAAATGAGCAGGTGAGCATTTTACATGATCTTTCTTAATTTCAGTATTACTTTATCTTATTTTTATGGCTGATTTGTAGAAAAAAAGTGCAGTTTTCTTGTTGCAATGGGAGACCTTTCTTTAAGGAAGACTGATGTGGAGGAAAAGAGGGCCAGAGCACAAAAGGAGTCAAAAATTCTTCTTGAAAATACTCGAAAAGCCATAGCAAGGCTGACTTATTTGAAGCGGTATGTACGACATGCTTATGTCACAGCTTTCAATGCATTTGCTTTTTTATGTTCTCAAAACTTGCAAGGAATGCCTTAAAAGAAACTCTATATAAAATTGGAGATGACATACACAAACTATGACATGCAGTTGCAACCGCCTGCATCATATCTAGTCATGTTCACAGATAGAAGATCAGCCTCAATCATACATTTATCATTTTACCCTTCTTTTGGATGATTGAAATTGAATAGAAACCTAATGTATATACTGTCTTTTAAAGAACACTTACACAATTGGAAGAAGAAATAGCTGGCCGTGAGGGTCCGATGGCACAGTGGCAAACCAACCTGAGGATCATGGTTTCAAAAGAGCGTCAATACTTGCAGCAACTTTCAAACTATAAGGTAGGGAATACAGTGCCCTTTTCTTCTTTAGAAAACAATGTAGATGTGCATGATATATTGCTGATGTTATTGCAAAAATTATAATAATGCCACATAGAAATAATTTTTTCTAACTACTGCTTATGGACATCAAGCAAAAGGTAGATCTTTAACCCCAGCGGATATCTATGTTCTTCTGTGCTAATATTCGAGCTTCCCTGTTCACTACAAGAGTGTTTTGGTGCGGGACCCATTTTTGTCTGGCGGTTGAAATATTAAAATATGTTTTGTTCATCTCAAATGAGTTCGTTCCTCCTCATCTGTGCAGGCATTGCTGAGTCGAGTGGGATATACTCCAGAGATCAGTCATGGTGTGTTGATGCAAATGGTTGAAAATCGGAATGAACTAGAGAGGAAGACAAAACCCTTATTGGATACTCTAAGAAGTTACCAAGACTTGCCACCTGTATGGTTCCTTTTTGTCATTCTTATGTACTTATTCTCCCTTGATATTGTCTAAGTAAAGCAGTCATGATTTGCAGCAGTTGTAATACTAGAAATTTCTGTTATTGTACAGGACAAAGCACTTGCTGCATTAGCTATTGAGGATAAAAGGAGGGAATACGCATCAGCAGAGAAGTATCTTGAAGAGGCATTGCATTCTGCACTAAATACTCCAAGTGAATAAAGGACACTTTAAAGCACCTAGTTGTGTACTTTTAAGTCTGTAGTGTATAAAATTGAGTATGTAACATACAAGCTTTGCTCTGCTTCAAAACTGAACATGGGCTGAAGTTATATGCATATATTTCTGAAGATGTAAGACTCCTTGTTGCCCTTGAAAGATATACTCCTCTCTCAAGCAACTGTATCAGATATATTATGAGGAGTTCACCTCATTTTCCTTGTAATTTGTTTGTAGTTTTTAAATATTTTTTCAAAGCAGGGAAAAAGCTACAATACTCCAAGGCTACCAGTATAGCCTCTGTTGATACAATCTCAAGACCTTAATAAATTTGTTGATAATTTTGGTAGCTTGATCATAGAATTCAAAGACTCCTAGTTTTTAAATTCTATGATCAGGCTATGAGATTTGTTAGATCAAAATCTTTCATCTTAGTGCAAAGCCTTGTTGGTAAAATTGTCATTGATGTCAAGATGATAGGTGCATTGTCGAAGCGAACATTTGGAGAAAACTCCAACCCTAAGTGCAAACCATAGATGCTTAATATACATGATGAAACCCTAACTCTATATGATGTCTTAGCCTTGTTGAAAATAACCCTAATGGATGAATATCTCATGTGAAAGAGTCCTTGCCTTGGAAACCCTAACATGGTTAAAGATGACCTAACCCTTGTGTTGAAGTAAGCCCTAATACACATTGATGAAACCTTAGCAAGATTGAAGAAGTCCCAAGGTGTATGAAAAGCCCTTGTATGCAACCCTAAGATGAACTATGCAATAAGCCCTACAAGATTATGTTGAAGAAACCTAAACCTAGGACCTAGCATGATTCATTCAAGAAAACCCTAAAGATGCTCATGTGACCTAATGAATAAAATGGCCTAAAAAAAGAAGCCCTAACATTGTCCCAAGCATGTCAAAATTGTGGAAAAACCCTAAGTCAATTAATGCTCTAATTCCACAAAAGAAATTCCTTAATAGGGCTTGTTATGAAAAAATGTGCATATGATGAAAAATTAATTTTCCATCATTAAAGGTCATATCTTGAAGGGAAGTCTACACCAGCGTATAGAGGAGGGCATAAGCTTTCTAACGAGTACCTATATACCTCATAACTCCTTACCATTGCAGAGAAATCAAATTTTGAACTCTGAGTATGTGAAAAATGACAAAATATGCAAGCTAACTTATGTAGGCTCATCGCACCTTTCCAACTGACGTGTCCCTTCAGAATATGGCAAAACCACTATAAATATAAATCTAAATTCGTCTGTTCTAGCTCAGAAAATTCGGATTACATAAGTCTAAGCATAGGATAAGAAGAAAACAAAATATGAGGCAACTGAATATTTGGAGAAGGAAAATCAAGCAAGGAAGGAAGACATCTTAGAATCAAAACACATCCAATACATCTGTGAGGTAGCCGCATGAGTAGAAGACAAAGGTGTGGGAGTAAGGCATTGTTTTAGGGTTGTTTGTATCTCCATTTCAAGTCCGAATTGTAGTAGAGGAAGGCTGCATAACTTGAGAGCATTCCAAGTCTGTTTTATGGTGTGTTTTTTGTGTGGGCAGTCTCTGTTTTGCTAGCCATAGGGGTCTGGTCGATTTCAGGAGGTGTGAGGATTGTTTGAGTAGCGAACAAAGGTGCAACAACATGTACCTTGTGAAAATTCCTAGACTCAAAAGAACCGCTACTGTAGCAAATCTGAATCTATTTCACCTACTTGATTTTTAACATACATTCATCAAGTTATTCCTCTAAATACTGAAGCAAATTACTTCTGCAACCTACACTAATTAAATATTTGATCTCATGAAATAGAAAATAGAGCAAAGAACTGATGCAGGAGCATCCAAACTTAGCCAACAATGTGATTGTATGTTCACATGTTGTGGCTAACAAGAGATGAATTTCATTGACCTGAGTGGTCAAAGTCAGTTTTAGTAGAGACGGTTGGACCTCCCGAAAATGATCTTTACTTCATTATTGTAATAATTAGAATATTGTATTATTTTTAGACTAAGAGATAAGTTGTTAGTATAAGTGTGTCATAGAGCTTGGAAATAGGGATTTGATTGTTAGATTGATCAAAATAGGGATCGAGTTGTCAATGTAGTTATGGTAGGATTTGATTTATAAAAGAAAAAGAATGTAATGGCAGAGAGATGAGATGATTGGGAATAGAGTGAGTGAGAGTTTGTGTGACAGAGATAGGGTTTGAGATTGAACAGAGGTCAGACAAACTGTTGTAATCGAGTCGAGAGGGCCAAGATTCTGTAATTTACATTTTGTTGAATAAATGATCAAGTGTGGTGTTGCGTGTTAATCCTGGTGCAGAAGTTCATTCGTATCTGTGTATCGGCGTTCTGGACTTAATCGGGTATTTTCCTTTGTTTAAACGCTTTATTCATAAATCATCGTAAATTAGTGTCAAAGGTTAATATTGTGGTTAAGCACTAAACCTTTCCCTAAAGCGCCTTTATTAAAATTATGCATTAAGCAAATGGGTTGTATTTGCTAAGTGGGAAGCGGCTTCTTGTGCGCCCAAAAGGTCGTAAATGGTATTGTTCCAAGTCCGCGCGATTAACCTTAGCAACCGACACGTAGCCGAGGAAAACCACTTTTCTCGCGCACTCTTGATTTGATATCGACTGTGCAAGAATTCGTGCGAGATTGCGCGACAACCATTTGATTGGACAGGTCACTTCGATGGTGGAGATCGTCTGGCTAGTTTGCGAGCGGATGACGCGATATCCGTTGGATACGAGGAAGTGAGATCAACGGTGTAGATTTAAGCGCTCGGTCTGTAGAAAAGTCAAGGTGGGACCGACAGAGATTGGTCAGGATAAGCGGGACCCTTAGAAGGAAAATACACGTACAAAACCTATTTGCGCACTGCTAATTGGTTATAAAGTTAACCATTAGTCTATTTAAAGACTACCACCTCATTCTCGTCAACCTCTTGCATCATTTTGGTATCAGAGCATAGAGATTAAGTTTTTCTACAACAAACATGTCACTGAGGAGAGGAGTTGACATAGGTCGGGGGAGATCTGTAGCGAATGCAGTTCTGCTGGATGAGATCCGGAGTCTGCGTAAAGGATGGAGATAATGGAAACTGCTCAGAGGAGAGCAACTGATGAAGGAGATGCCAGTGCGACAGAAGAATCTTCTGAGGAAGAAGAAGAGAATGAAAGTGAAGCTGCTAAAGTTCTCAAGGTGTTGGCCAAAGCAAGTGGAAGACCAAAGATGGAAATACCTTTGTATGATGGGAATCTCAATTTAGAAGAGTTGATGGGCTGGATCAGTTCATTGGATAAGTATTTTGACTATGAGGAGGAGGTTGATGACAAAAAGAAGGTGAAATTTGCAGTTACCAGATTGAAGGGTCATGTAGCTATCTGGTGGGATGAATTACAAACATCCAGAGCAAGAAAAGGGAAGTCCAAGATCAAACAATGGGATAAAATGGTAAGTAAATTGAAAGCCAAATTTATGCCAAAAGATTATCAGTTAAATATTTTTAGACAATTACAAAACTTGAGACAAAAAGGGATGACTGTCAAAGAATATACAAAAGAGTTTTATAAGTTGAACATTAGAGTAGGACATGTAGAGGATGATGAAGAGAAGGTAGCCAGGTATATCAATGGCTTGAGATATGACATACAGGATGAAATCAACTTGTTGAGTCCGAAGACAATTGAAGATGCCTATCAAGTAGCTTTGAAGGCAGAAGAGAAGATGTCGAGGAAGCAAAATCAAAGGAACATAAGGAAGAGTTTAGCAAAAGGTAGAGGAACTACCAGACCAATATTTCAGCATCATCAGAGTGAAGCAGGAAGTTCAAGTAATAGACCACCACATAGAGGAGACTTTAGTAGAGGAAGATTTGCACCCAGAGGAAGAGGCAGAGGAAGAGAAATTCAGTGTTATACATGTGGAGAATGGGGACATGGGTCATGGGACTGTCTTCATAATAAAGCAACAAACAGAGGCAAAGCAAGAAAAACCTCAAATTGCAAACAAGGAAGAATCACCTGAAGAAGGAGAATCTTTGTTGTTAAAAAGGGTATTGCTTAAGGCAGAGAAAGAGAAGAGAAATTCAGTGTTATACATGTGGAGAATGGGGACATGGGTCATGGGACTGTCTTCATAATAAAGCAACAAACAGAGGCAAAGCAAGAAAAACCTCAAATTGCAAACAAGGAAGAATCACCTGAAGAAGGAGAATCTTTGTTGTTAAAAAGGGTATTGCTTAAGGCAGAGAAAGAGACATGGGAACCAACTTAGAGAAAGAGTTTATTCAGAACTAAATGCAAGTCCAAGGGAAAATGCTGTAAAGTGATAATTGATAGTGGAAGCACTTATAACCTTGTTTCTACAAAAATGGTGGACAAGTTGGGATTAGTGAAAACAACACACCCTACTCCTTACAAAGTATCATGGCTGCAAAAAGGACATCAGCTTATTGTGACAGAACAATGCAAGGTAGAGATACATATTGGTACTTATAAGGATGAGGTATTGTGTGATGTAATGCCAATGGATGTATGCCATTTGTTGTTAGGAAGACCTTGGTAGTTTGATCGGAAAGCTATACATGATGGGAGAAGAAATACTTACACTCTGGAGAAGGATGGAAATAAACACACTGCTGCCATTGAAGGATGAAGCAGGCAAAGAACCACCTAGAAACAATGTTATGCTGATGAGTGGAAAAGAATTGCTGCAAGAAGTCAAGAAGGATGAACATATGCATTTTGCTGTCATAAGGAGACCTAAGGTAATTTTAACTTCCACAAACTTAGATGATTTACTTGAAGGAATCAAAACTCTGTTGAATGATTGTGCTAATATTATTGTGGATGAGCTGCCAAATGCATTACCACCAATTAGGAGTATTAGTCATCACATTGATCTAATACCTGGAGTAAGTTTGCCAAACAAAGCAGCTTACAGGTTAACTCCTTAAGAGAATGCAGAAGTTGGAAGACAAGTGCAAGAACTGATGGATAAGGGATTGATCAGAGAGAGTCTTAGTCCATGTGCTATACCAACAGTACTCAGTGCAAAGAAAGGTGGTTAATGGCGTATGTGTACAAATTCCAGAGCCATAAACAAAATCACAATCAGGTATAGATTTCCTTTACCCCGCATGGATGATTTGATGGATTGTTTGAGTGGGTCAAGGTATTTTACTAAAATAGATCTGAAGAGTGGATATCATCAAATAAGGATTAGAGAAGGAGATGAATGGAACACTGCATTTAAAACAAATAGTGGTTTGTATGAGTGCTTAGTGATGCCGTTTGGATTCACTAATGCACCTAGCACATTCATGAGCTTAATGAATGAAGTCTTGAAGGAATATGCAGACAAGTTTGTCATTGTTTATCTTGATGATATTTTAGTTTTCAGTAGAAGCAAAGAAGAACATCTGGAGCATCTTAAGTTGGTTTTAAGAACTCTGCAGAAAGAGAAACTGCTGATAAATCTAAAGAAATGTAGTTTCATGAAAGAAGAATTAATCTATTTGGGATTTGTAGTTTCTAAAGAAGGTTTGAAAATGGACCCAGAAAAAGTCCAAGCAATTTGGAACCGGCCTACTCCAAGGAACATATTTGAGGTAAGAAGCTTTCATGGTCTTGCAAGTATTTATAGAAAATTTATCAGAAGTTTTAGTCAGAGTTGTGCACCAATTATTGAAACAATCAAAGAGACTAATCAACCATTCAAGTGGATAGAAGCAACAGACAAAAATTTTAAGTCGCTGAAGAAGAAAATTACAGAGAAACCAATTTTAGCTTTACCTAATTTTGGGAAAGTTTTTCAAGTTGAAACTGATGCTAGTGGAGTTGCAATTGGAGCAGTTTTGAGTCAGGAATAGAGACCAGTAGTCTAATTTAGTGAGAAACTAAATGAAGCTAAGAAGAAATATTCTTATTATGATAAAGAATTTTATGCTATTGTGCAAGCTTTAAAAAAATGGAGACATTATTTGCTACCAAAGGAGTTTGTATTATATTCTGACAATCATGCATTATATAGTTCATAAACAACCAGCAAAAATTGAACTAGAAACATGCCAAGTGGGTAGAGTTTTTACAGAGTTTTACTTTTGTGATAAAACACACAAGTGGTAAGTTGAACAAAGTTGTTGATGCTTTAAGCAGAGTAAATTTTATTGTGCAAGAATTAAGAGTTGGTGTTGCAGGATTTGAAGAAATGGTTGATATGTATAAAGATGATGTAGAATTCAAAGATATTTATGCAGTTGTACAAAATCCAATAATTCATAACAGAAGTCAGTGGTTAGATTATCTTATCTAAGGAGGCTTATTGTTTAAAGGTAACAAATTGTGCATTCCCAAATGTTCTATGAGGGAAAACATAATCAAAGAGAAACACAGTGGAGGATTATCTGGTCACTTTGGACAAGATAAAACCTTTGCTCAGGTAAATGCTTTTTACTATTGGCCAAGGATGCACACTGATGTTAAGAGATTTGTTGAGAAGTGCAGGATATGTCAGCATGCTAAGGGGAGAAGCCAAAATATAGGATTGTACCAGCCATTGCCAATACTAGACTGACCATGGGATGCAGTTAGTATGGATTTTGTTTTAGGGTTACCTAGAACTCAAAGAGGGAATGATTCCATTTATGTTGTGGTAGATAGATATTTCAAAATGGCACATTTCATTGCATGTAAAAATACTAGTAATGCACAACATATTGCTAATCTATTTTTTTCAGAAGTTGTAAGGTTACATGGATTGCCTATAAGTATTGTGTTTGATAGGGATACAAAGTTTGTTGGGCATTTCTGGAGAACTCTTTGGAAGAAACTAGGTGCCAACCTTAGTTTCAGTTCAGCATACCATCCTCAAACAGGTGGACAGACCGAAGTGGTAAACATAAGCTTGGGAAACATATTGAGAAGTTTAGTGTGCCAAAATCCTAAGTAGTGGGATTTAGCACTTGCTCACGCTCTGTTCGCTTATAATGACACTCCAAACCGAAGTACTGGGATGAGTCCATTTCAGATTGTTTTTGGAATGAATCCAAGAGGTGTGTATGATCTTAGAAATTTGGGTAAACAGGAGACAAGATGTGCAAACGCTGAAGAGTTTGCATAGCAGATGCAGAGACTACAAGATGTCAAAGACAGATTGCATGAAAGCAGTGGCAAATACAAACAGAGAGCTGATATGAAGAGGAGAGAAAAGGAATTCCAAGTGGGAGATCTAGTGATGGTATACTTGAGAAAATAAAGATTTCTTGTTGGAACTTACAATAAACTAAAGATGAAAAAGATAGGACCATGTAGAATTATGAGGAAGTTTTCAACTAATGCTTATGAAATTGAGTTGCCAGAAGGAATTGGAATATCACTTATCTTCAATGTTGCAGATTTGAATCCATACAAAGAGATAGAGACATAGCTACAGAAGGAACCTACAAAAGATGAAGTTCAAACTTTAAACTGAGAAGAGCAAATGCCAAAGAAGGTCAAGAAAGAAGTGGAAGCTGTTTTGGAGAAAAGTGTATCCAAAAGAACCAAAGGACAGGGTTATTTTCAGTATCTAGTCAAAAGGAAGGGACAACCAGTGGAGGATGCTAGTTGGTTGACAACAGCAGAGTTGCAGAAGTATGGAATAAACCCTGAAACTCTGAGGGATGATTATTTTCTTCCCCAGGAGTCTGATGCATGAGCATTTGGACTTAGCTAATAATGTGATTGTATGTTCACATGTTGTGGCTAACAAGAGATGAATTTCATTGACCTGAGTGGTCAAAGTCAGTTTTAGTAGAGAGGGTGGACTGCTCGAAAATGATCTTTACTTCATTATTGTAATAATTAGAATATTGTATTATTTTTAGACTAAGAGATAGGTTGTTAGTATAGGTGTGTATCAGAGCTTGGAAATAGGGATTTGATTGTTAGACTGATCAAAATAGGGATCGAGTTGTCAATGCAATTATGATAGGTTTTGATTCATAAAAGAAAAAGAATGTAATGACAGAGAGATGAGATGATTGAGAATAGAGTGAGTGAGTGAGAGTTTGTGTGACAGAGATAGGGTTTGAGATTGAACAGAGGTCAGACAAATTGTTGTAATTGAGTTGAGAGGGCCAAGACTTTGTAATTTACATTTTGTTGAATAAATGATTAAGTGTGGTGTTGCATGTTAATCCTGGTGCAGAAGTTCATTCGTATTTGTGTATCGGCGTTCTGGTCTTAATCGGGTATTTTCCTCTATTTAAATGCTTTATTCATAAATCACCGTAAATTAGTGTTAAAGGTTAATATTGTGGTTAAGCACTAAACCTTTCCCTAAAGCGCCTTTATTAAAATTATGCATTAAGCATGTGGGTTGTATTTGTTACGTGGGAAGCGGTTTCTCACGCGCCCAAAAGGTCGTAAATGGTATTGTTACAAGTCCGCGCGATTAACCTTAGCAGCTAACACGTAGCTGAGGAAAACCACTTTTCTCGTGCACTCTCGCTTTGATATCGACCGTGCAAGAATGCGCGATCGCCGTTCGATTGGACGAGTCACTTCGACGGTGGAGATCGTCTAGCTAGTTTGCGAGGGGACGATGCGATATCCATTGGATCTGGGGAAGTGAGATCAACGGTGCAGATTTAAGCGCTCGGTATGTGGAAAAGTCAAGGTGGGACCCGCGAATATTGGTTAGGATAAGAGGGATCCTTAGAAGGAAAATACACGTACACCTATTTGCGCACAACTAATGGTTATAAAGTTAACCATTAGTCTAATTAAAGACTAACACCTCATTCTCGTCAACCTCCTGCGTCAAGAACAAGATACATAGGACACTTATTTTTGGATACAATAGTCCCCGGAAAAACTGGTGCAACAACTTTGAGGGTTTATTATTATGTAGGAAAAATATCTGAATAAAAACCTAGGATGCTCATCTAGCAATCCTTTACAGAGAAAAATACTGGCGAAAATTTGAGTGAGTTTTTACCTCACTTCTCATGGTAGAATTCCGGCTGATTCGACACAACACTGGCTAACCTCGGCTATTTCTGCGCTGGCTCTGTGTTAGCCCTGCATCACCTTCTCTGTCATCTGCATCAGCTCTCTCAGCTGTTCCGGCAGTTCCGGCAATACCCAACAGTTCTGGATTTTTCATGACAGGCATATTTTCCGCGTCAGCTCCCCGGTTACTACACTGCCTCTACGTCAGCTCTCCCGGCAGTTCCGGCAGTTCTCGACAGTTCCCGACAATTTCGGTTGTTCTAACAGTTCTGGATCCTGCGTGACATGCAACTTTTCTGTGTCAGCTCTCTTGGCTCTTGCGCTGCCTCTCTGCAAGCTCTCTCGGCCTCTCTGTTTTGTATTTTCTAGAAAGTTCTTCTCCCAGATTCTCTTTGACCCTCAACTACAAGATCTCCCCAATCGATTTTCCTCCTGAGAATTTCTCACCTCGGAAAATCAATTTCCTCAATCTCTGTGTGTATCCAAATGAACTCCAAGCCTCGATTTTACACTTTTCCTATTGAGTCTTCAACGACTGAGATTAAGTCTCTAATCAACAGCGAAAATTAACACATGACTTGATACGCCTTCTAGATCGTTTTCACCCATATTTTGATTAATACCCATTAATATTTTAATTTTCCTAAGTTTAGACTTAGGAACCCCATTAAAAATATTAGTTATTTTAATAAAATATAATCCAGGTGGAATTTCACCAAACGGTTTCTGACTTCTTTAGAATTCATGTGCCATAGCCTCTCCACCAATTTTCAAGGCTAGAGCACTATCGATGCTACCAAAAACTAACACTCCCTCTTAGCGAGGAAAGTCTCTGGCAACAATGTCCACCCGCATGCTGCTCTGTTTCTGAAGTACCACCTTTTTGCACTACTGCTGCCATCAACACTGTGTTGTTGCCCATGACACTGCCACTGTCACTGCTGCATCTATACTACCGCTCCCTCTCAAATGCTGCATTTGCTTTGTTGCTAGCACTACCACTGCTAACACTTCATCTGTACTGCAACTCAGTTGTTGAGAGAAGCAACTGAAAAACATCCAAAATTAACTGAACTTAACTGTGTTCAGCATAATACCATGGATGTTGGAATTTGACTGCTATTAGTCTCTGACCCTCTGAATCTTTTGCACTGATGTTGACTTCTGCACTGTGCCAACTGCACTTTTGCCAACCTTGCTCTGCACTGATCAGTCTCTGCACTGCATCATCTGACACTAAGTCCATCTCGCTACTGCTGAATCTTAGGCTCTCATAGCAAAGAATTGATCCAAGAGGTGGACTCCTCAAGGATCCTGCGCACATGTAGTCCTCTTGACTACAACTCAATATCACCCCATCTCCCTCCTGGAGATGCATGGGCACTCATGGCAAACTCATCCTCAAAGATCTTCTCTGAAGCAGCCTTAGGATCATGTTTCTCATCCTTATCCTTTCTCTTCAAAGGACACTGGGATGCATAGTGGCCCATCTCGTCACAATTGAAACATTTCACCTTCGAAATGTCCTCCTTTTGCTTTGATTTCTGCTGTCCCTTCGATGCTCGAGCTGCGTTCTCCTCCTCCTCCTTCGTCTTTGTGCCACTCCCACTGCTGCCACCACTGAGGTTGACCTTCACTAGGTCCCTCAACTCCTCCTTTTGAAGAGCTACCCACATCTCCTCTCATGAAGGTAGTTTTTCTCTGCCTAATATGCTTTGGATGAAAACTTGCCATTCATTTGAGACTCCATTCAGGGTTATCCTCACCATTGCGATTGGCTAAGTGGACCCCACTACAACAAGCTGGTCTCTAGTGTCCTGAAGATGCTGAAGATAGAGGTTCACCCCTTCTCCTTTCTGCATCAAAGTCACTGCAACTTTTGCTCCAAATACATCTTTTGCTGTTCGGAAGAGCCTTTATACAGAGAAGATACAACTTCCCACATATCTCGGGCTATACCCTTGCCTTGCAAGTGTGAGACCACATGATCTCGAACTCCATCGAGAATGAGCCTCTTTGCCTTCCCCTGCTCGACCTTGTACTTCTTTCTTTGATTGTTGTCAGCAGGAACAACTACAACACTATTGACGTAGGCCTCTAGATAATATTCCTCTAGAACAACTAAGATTATGTTTTTCTATATGACATAGTTGGAAGCACCTTCCAACCTGTCCTGATCTTTGAGCCCATGCGATGCCATCTCACCCAACTGTCGAATTGCCTCTAGTCACTGCTTATCACTGCTCAACTGCTCAGCAAGTGAGAAATGCGAACTTTCTGGCGAAAAGTTCTCTGAGGAGAAAATTCCCCTTCTACGTGTCTTCGTTCTTTTCTAGCAGATTTTTGCACTGACAGAAATTGCGTCCTTCAAGCACTGCGCTGAGGCTTTGCGTCACTTCCTCTGCCTCTGCAAACTCATGAACTGGAAATCGTACCTCTCTGTCGTCTCACTCAAAGAGAGATTCCTCGGATTTGCTCCCTGACAAGGATTGCGCAATCCCTCCAAGGGGATTCGAATTGCTGCGAAGTGCAGTGTTCGACCTCATTGCTCAGTATTGGATCTGCTCTTCTTGTTTCAAAATCAATGCTTTGATATCATGTGAAAATTCCTAGACTTGAAGGAACCCCTATTGCAACAAATCTGAATCTACTTCACCTACTTGATTTTTAACATACATTCATCAAGTTATTCTTCTGAATACTGAAGCAAATTACTTCTGCAACCTATACTAATTAAATATTTGATCTCATGAAACATAAAACATAGCAAATAACAAGATACATAAGACACTTATTTTTGGACATAATAGTCCCCGGAAAAACCCAATGCGGGAAAACCGGTGCAGCAACTTTGAGGGTTTATTATTATGCAGGAGAAATATCTGAATACAAATCTAGGATGCTCATCTAGCAATACTTTACAGAGAAAAATACTGGTGGAAAATTTGAGTGAGTTTACCTCATTTCACCCAACAGAATTCCGGCTGATCCGACACAAGATTGGCTAACCCCAACTATTTCTGCACTGGCTCTGCGTCACCTTCTCTGCCCTCTGCATCAGCGCTCTTGGATGTTCTGATAGTTCCCGACAGTTCTGGCAGTTCCCGACAGTTCTGACAGTTCTCCGCAGTTACGACAATTCTGGATTCTGCGTGACAGGCAACTTTACTGCGTCAGCTCTCCCGGCTACTGCGCTGCCTTTGCGTCAGCTCTCCCGGCTGTTCTGGCAGTTCCTGCCAATTTCGACTGTTCTGGTAGTTCCCAACAGTTTCGACTGTTCCGACAGTTCTAGATTTTGAATGACAGGTAGCTTTTCTGCGTCAGCTCTCCTAGTTGTTCCGACAGTTCCCGACAGTTCTGGTAGTTCCCGGCAGTTCCGGTAGTTCCCAACAGTTTTGGCTGTTCCGACAGTTCTGAATTCTGCATGATAGGCAACGTTTCTGTGTTAGCTCTCCCGGCTATTGCGCTGCCTCTCTGCAAGCTCTCTCCGCCTCTATGTTCTATATTTTCCGGAAAGTCCTTCTCCCGGATTCTCTTTGCCTCTTAGCTACAAGGTTTCCCTAATCGATTTTCCTCCTGAGAACTTCTCACCTCAGAAAATCGATTTCCTCAATCTCTATGTGTATCCAAATGAACCCGAAGCCTCCATTTTATACTTTTCCTGTTGAGTCTTCAATGACCGAGATTAAGTCTCTAATCAACGGCTAAAATTAAAACATGACTTGATCTACCTTTTAGCTCATTCTCACCCATATTTTGATTAATACCCATTAATATTTTAATTTTCCTAAGTTTAGACTTGGGAACCTCATTAAAAATATTAATTATTTTAATAAAATAGAATCATGGTGGAATTTCACCAAACGGTTTCCGAGTTCTTTAGAACTCATGTGCTCTCTCGGCTACTGTGTTGCCTCTGCATCAGCTCTCTCGGCTGTTCCAGCAGTTCCCGACAGTTTCATCTGTTCCGGCAGTTCCCAACAGTTCTGGATTCTACGTGACAAACAACTTTTCTACGTCAGCTCTCCCCGTTGTTCCGACAGTTCCTGACAGTTTCCACTGTTTTGGATCTGCATGACAGACAATGTTTTTGCGTTAGCTCTCTCGGCGATTGCGCTGCTTCTCTGCAAGCTCTCTTCGCCTCTCTGTTCTGTATTTTCCAGAAAGTCCTCATAGATTCTCTTTGCCTCTCAGCTGCAAGGTTTCCCCTAATCGATATTCCTCCTGAGAACTTCTCACATCAGAAAATCGATTTCCTCAATCTCTATGTGTATCCAAATGAACCCCAAGCGTTCATTTTATACTTTTCCTGTGGAGTCTTCAACGGTCGAGATTAAGTATCCAATCAACGACTAAGATTAAAACATGACATGATCCGTCTTTTAGAGTAACATTGGAGAAGCTGGTTTGGGTATCATGAAGAGTCTTGGAGACACCTTCTGCAATTGATAAAGTTGTCATTGATGAGCTAAGTGTATTGGAGATCAATTGAGGGCATTGTTGAAGGCAAAGGTATTGTTAGAGCTTGTTACAAAAAATATTGGGAGCCGTTGAATCCATATTGAAGATCTAAGGCAGAGGGTTGGAGACCTAGAGGATTGGAGTCCTTAAGAATACTAGGTTGGAGCTTGAACCAGCGAAAAGGGTTGAATCCCTAGAGTATTGGAGTCCTCACGAAGACTAAGTAGGTGCTTGGCAGAGTACAGGTTGGAGTTTGGTGGTTTGAAGATTGGAGGCTTCATTTAGGGTTGGAGCTTTGATATATTATTGTACTCTATTCATTGTAAAAAGGATAGGATTCCTTGTCAATTATTTTTAATAAAAGTATTTATTATGTTATCGTTGTTTTTGTGTTCTATATAAGAGATCTTAACTGGCATAAAATTAACAATTGTAAAAGAAGCACTGGTTCAAACCCCCTCTCAATATTTCCAACAATTGGTATCAGAGTTAGTACCTTCACTTATAGCCTAATAGTTGGAAGGTATATCCTTAGAACACAAATGGCAAAGCCAAGGAAGAAAGCCTTTAATCCTTCTAAAGATGTCTCTTCTTCAACCGTGAAAACAAAAGCAAATCAAGTTGGGAAAGCTCCGTTGTTTGATGGGACAAACTATGAGTCATGGAGACAAAGAATGAAATTCTTTTTGATGGCTCAAGGCCCTGAAATTTGGGAATCAGTGGTTACTGGAAGCACAATGGAAGAGGAGTCCAATGAATATAATGCAAGAGCAATTAAGGCAATCTTGAGTAGTTTACCAGATCCTATTAAAGTCAAGATGAAGAAATACTCTTCAACAAAAGGGCTTTGGGAAAATCTTCAAGATCTTCATTCAAAAGGACTTTTGCTCATGACCTCAAATATAGAAGATGGTGGGAAAGAACACAAAGATAATCAAGAGTCAAAGGAGGTAGATAAAGACACCAAGAGCAAGGAAGACCTAGAAGATGAAGAAAATGAAGAAGACCCCAAAGAAGATCTCAAGGCAAAACTTGAAGTTGCTCTAGAAGAAATAAGCGGTTTGAAAAGGGAAAATGAGGAACTCAAAAAGCAAGTACAAGATGTTGACCTTGACAAGACAAAGGAGGAAGTTGACTTGTTCAAGCTTCAAGTACAAGAAAGAGATAAGGAACTCAACAAATTTAAGAGGAATTACATCAAAACAAGAAGAGACACCATGAGAAATCATTTCCATGACAACCTAATTAGAAAAAACAAAAAGAAGGGAAGATATTTTGGAAAATTGTCTCAACTAGAGATTTGAGGAATTGAGTAAATCTGTAGCAAATATTAGTCAATATAAAGAAGTCACCTCCCTAAAAGTTCAACTAGAAGAAGCAAAGAAACAGATGCAAGGAACTAAAGTTAATAATTTAAAGGAAGAATTGATCCTCTTAAAAAAAACAAGTTAATGAAGCAGAAAAGGAAAGAAAAATCATGGCATGCCTAGTAAAAGAAAAGAATGAAAAGACTAATAGATTTGAATAATATGTCATCTCTCTTAAGATTGAAACATGTGAAGCAACAAGGATAAAGGAAGAAATGGAGAACAAGCTAGCAAATAAAGATGAAGAATGTGAGAAGATGAAAGAAGAGACTATTTCTCTTAGGAAAGAAGTTGATCAGCGGAACAAGAATGTAAAGAGTTCTCAAACCTTGGATGCTATCCTAAGTCATCAAAGATCTCTTCATAAATCTGGTTTTGGTTATGCATGTGAATCTTCCATTAAAAATGATGAAAATGCTAATGCATCAAAATATAAGAACATGGAGAAGATTCAAAGTTGTGCTAATACCCCTAGTTCCAACAAAAGCAAGTAAAACAATGAGAATGACATTGGAAAGACCTATGCTTCAAGAAGAATGTTGATGTTGCAGGGAGCAATAGATATTACTAAGGAACATCATGGCAGAACATTTTAAGAGATACATAATGGCAATCCTCATTTTCTAGGTTTCATACTATATTTTTTGGTCATTGTTACTCTTGTACAAATTTTGGGCACATGGCAAAGAATTGTAGGTCATATAACAAGGACATATATACGGATCCCTATCAGCCTCCCAAAAGTAAAATTGTAGGAAGAAATTATGCCCCTACATTCATATACAAACTGAATACTTCAAGTGTCATAATGTTGGACATATAGCTCGAGATTGAAAATTGAAGTGGGTTCCTAAACAATCTGAAGAGTTGTCAACTAAGAAGGGAAAAAGAGTCACAAAGGTTTGGAGAATGAAACAAGTTGCACCAAAAGAACATGTTGATTTACCTTGAATTCTCAAGGCATCAATCATTGTTAAAGGCATCAAAGGCATCATAAAAAGATTATGCATACTGTTAGGGGGAGCACAGGTAAGCAAAAACAAATCTATCACATGAAGAGCAACATGATAACAGGGGGAGCAATATACTTATCATGAAGAATTATCCTTGATGAAGAAGGGGAAGAATATGATGAAGCAACATGATGACATGAAGAAGAATAAGCATGATAGGGGGAGCACTTGTTGGAAAGGCATTGTCTGGAAAAACACCCCATTTTCCATTGATGTCAAAGGGTGAGAAAACACTGATAGGGGGAGGTATTTCCATCAATGACAAAGGGGAGATTGTTGGTAAAGTTGTCATTGATGTCAATATGATATGTGCATTGTCAAAGCAAACATTTGGAGAAAATCCTAACCTTTAGAGCAAACCCTAGATGATTAATATACATGATGAAACCCTAACTCTATATGATGTCTTAGCCTTGTTGAAAATAGCCCTAATGGATGAATATCTCATTTGAAAGAGCCCTTGCCTTGGAAATCCTAACATGGTTAAAGATGACCTAGCCCTTGTGTTGAAGTAAACCCTAATGCACATTGATGAAACCTTAGCAAGATTGAAGAAGTCCCAAGGTGTATGAAAAGCCTTTGTATGCAACCCTAGGATGAACTATGCAATAAGCCCTAAAAGATTATGTTGAAGAAACCCTAAACCTATGATCTATCATGATTCATTCAAGAAAACCCTAAAGATGCTCATGTGACCAAATGAATAAAATGCCCTAAAAACGAAGAAGCCCTAACATTGTTCCAAGCATGTCAAAATTGTGGAAAAACCCTAAGTCAATTAATGCCCTAATTCCATAAAAGAAATTCCTTAATAGAGTTGTTATGAAAAAATGTGCATATTATGAAAAATTAATTTTCCATAATTAGAGGCCATATATTGAAGGGAAGTCTACACCAGCTTGTAGAGGAGGTCATAAGCTTTCTAACGAGTACCTATATACCTCATCACTCCTTACCATTGCAATGAAATCAGTTTTTGAAATCTGAGTATGTGAAAAATGGCAAAATCTGCAAGCTGACTTATGTAGGCTTATCACACCTTTTCGACTGACATGTCCCTTCAGAATATGGAAAAACCACTATAAATATAAACTTAAATTCATCCATTGTAGCTCAAAAAATTTGGATTACATAAGTCTAAACATAGGATAAGAAGAGAACACAATTTGAGCCAGCTGAATATTTGGAGAAGGAAAATCAAGGAAGCAAGGAATACATCTTAGCATCAAAACACATCCAATACATCTTTGAGGTAGCTGCATGAGTAGAAGACAAAGGTGTGGGAGTAAGGGACTGTTTTAGGTTTGTTTGTATCTCCATTTCAGGTCCAAACTGTAGTAGAGGAAGGTCGGACTTGAGAGCATTCTAGGTCTGTTTTATCGTGTGTTTTTTTGTGTGGGCAGTCTTTGTTTTGCTAGCCACAAGGGTCTGGTCTATTACAGGAGGCATGAGGATTGTTTGAGCAACAAATAAAGGTGCAACAAGCTATACCTAGCCTTGGAGAAAGCTTGAGCCTTGTAACTTTGTCTGGTAGGGTGCCATATGACCCAAGGAGGGCTCATAACTCTCCTAGAAGGCAACATTTAAGAGAAATAACAAGACGAGGGTTGGCCGCAGTTGTAGAAGAGGTTTTGGAGGACAAACAAGGAGCTGGATCAGAGTGACATTGGTCTAAAGGATTGGTTGTTTTGGCAGCTATTGAGAGATCTTTTGAGCATTGTTTGGACATTTAGTTTTAAATACTCTCATAGTTGGGAAGGATTGCTTGAAACCATCACCTTATAGAAGTATATTGAAGACTTATTCAAACCATTGAAACAATATTGAAAAAAGAAGCAACACTTCTAGGGATTTGGGATTGGGTTAGTTGGGCTTGCTGGTTGACCTATTGAATTGGCATTGAAGACTTGGAAAAATACAGCTAAAGTAGCCTTGGGTAAACTTTTTGAAGATTGGAACCAAACTTTGAAGCAATTAATTAACTGTTGTGCAAACTTGCTGAAGCAAGATCCTTGAAAATTCCAATAGTCATCATTTGAAGCAGGAAACCTTGATGCAACATTAAGGAAGAAAGAGCGTGTGATCCAGGTGGATATTGGTGGCCACCCGCCTATTCCACTTGGACCCCACCATTGTTTTTTTATTTTTTTCTTCAGTTTTTCAGTTTCCCTAATTGTAGCATAGTTTACTATTTTTGGTAGTTTTTTGGGCCCTAAACTTTTGGAGCCATTTTGAGGTCCTAAACAATGTTTTTTTGGAAAATAACCGGCGATGAATATGAGTTTCCAACTAGATATTTGTTGTTAGCAGTTGTAGTCCTCGGATAGATCTTTCTAACGAGATATTCTGTGCATCAAATAAAGATCATATGCCAAAGTTACGACCCGGGGAAGTTGATGTACCAATTTACCCCAACGAGGCCCATAGTTTGGCGTTTCATCTTGTAGGGTTAGGTTTTTGGATGTTTGGGGTTTTCCATTGTTTCTCAATAATAAATAGGCCTTCAAGCATCATTGTAACACAATTAGAGACATGTAGCCACCACATCTCTTCTCAGAGATAAGCTACCATCACCCGACCTAGTATTATTTCCATTCTGTTTATAAGCATATTTCAGTGTCTGATATTAATGAAATGAAGTGTTATTTCTGCCGCATCTCTATATTTATGGTTATATATGTAATTTTTTGCATTCCTGTTTAAATTCGGATCAGTGGTATTAGAGCAGTCTGCGCTTTCTCAATCCTTCTTTGCATGTCCCCAATGAGGTTGGGGTATAAGTAGTTAGGGCTCGATCTGGTTGAACCTTTACAAGATCAACCTCACAAACCCCGACGACCGCCCATGGGGGAAGAAAAGAAAGACGAGGGAGCAGGCAATTCTATCAAAATATTGCTCGAGGAGGCCCTCGAGAAACAAAGGAACGCGATGATGGATAACTTTACCCAGATCCTTCAATAGTTGCCTACCGATGACGCATCCACATCCAATAGCCACTCTGGAGGCGCCACTCCTTTTAAAGTACAAGTAAAATTTGACATTCCCATATTTGAGGGCCAAATAAATGCAGACGTCGTAGATAAATGGTTAAATCTGCGAGAAGGATGCTTTTATGTTCATAATTTTTTCAAGCCGAGAAAATATGACTTTTTCTCTTCTCAAAGCTGCCCCCCATGTTAAGGATTGGTGGGAAACCTACTGTGAGCAGAAGGATGAAAGTACACCCTCACTGTTTTCAGTCGCACCCACTTGGAATTCATTTCGGGATGCCGTCAAGGAGCAGTACTTCCCTGTCGGGAGCTATGAGGATAAATACATAAAGTGGACCACATTGTGGCAGGGAAGGGACCAAGACATGGCAAAGTTTACCAATATTTTTCATACCCTTCGCATGAAGTTGGGTATCAAGGATTTTGACCGGCGTTTGGTACTAAAATACCGCAACTACCTACACAGGTACATCCAGGATGAGATGGAGTTCCTCTACATATCCTCGCTCGAGACGACGTACCGACACGTTGTCAAGATCGAGAAAAAGTTTAAACAAAAGAAGTAAGACTTTGGATCTGTGAATACGAAGCAAGGGAAAGGTATCCCCAAACCAAAGAATAAAGGAGAAAGCCAAGGCGGGGTGACCCAAGGCAACTTGTCGAAGCCGCAAGAAAAGAACAACACCACGAAGTCAAATAAGGACACAGGAAAGTGGTGTGAGTTCCATAAGAGCCCCACTCAAAACACAAGTGAGTTTCAGGCCAAACAATTGTTGGTTTCCGAGTTGAAGGCTTTAGAATCAAATGCATGTTCCGACTTTGAGTCAAAACCCAACAAAATGAATGACAAAGGGAAGGAGATTATTGATGCGAAGCCCAATGCCACTGTTGCCGAAGAATGAGTTCGAAGATCTAGAGGAGGGGGGGAATATTTTCCACTCACAGATGTGGGTGAAGGGTTTGCCGCTGCAATTAATTGTCAATAGTGGGAGCCAAAAGAACCTCATTTCAGTAGAGGTCGTGAAGAGGTTGGGTCTACCAACTACACCACACCCGCAACCGTACAGTATTGGGTGGCTTCATCAAGGACAAGATCTCCGAGTCAACCAACAGTGTCACCTTCCCTACAACATCAAACCCTTCACAGATGAGGTATTGCGTGATGTTTCTCCTCTTGACGTTTGTGATGTATTATTAGGACAACCATACTTGTGGAAGTGACATGCTGCATATGAGTCTAGACCTTGCTTTGTGATGATTTATTTGGGTAATACGTTCTACATGATATTGAAGGTAGCACCACCTACCGCCACCTCTTTGATCTCTACTAAGAAAGTAGTAAGATCATCCATGGCCCCCGGGAAGGGTTCCTCCACGCAACAGAAGCAGGTGGATACAGTGATGAAAGAATATAGGGACATCTTCTCCTCACCCACAGGGGTACCGTTGCACTGTCAGGTCAAGCATTTGTTCAATATGACTCCTGGAACACCTTTACCCAACAGGGCAATATATCGCCACTCCATTATGAAAAATGCCAACTACAAGCAGCGACATGATCAACATCGGGTGCCACACAAGTTTCAGGTGGGTGACAAAGTCTGGTTGCACTTGCAGAAGGAATGCCTTACAAGAGCCTATCAGAAACTTAGACCATTCCGATATGGTCCTTACACCATTACCAAGGCTATGGGAGGCGTGCATTTGAACTCATCATTCCCCCATTCCTTGGCCTGTACCTAGTGTTCAATGTGGACCGCCTTCGACCATACTTTCCACCATGGCTGGACACATCAAACATTGCAGAAAAACTCACACCAACAGAGTTAAACCCAGACTACATGGAACAAGCCACAATTGATCGGATCATGGACACACAGATCAAGAATATTCCCCAACAGAAGATCCAACTATATCGGGTTGTCAAGGTTGGCCAACGCCTTCACTAGGGCAAATGGCTCACCAAGGACCAAGTTCAACAGAAGTTTCCTCATCTCATGGGGGAACTCAACGCAATGGGGACCATTGCTTCCTAAGGGCGGAGGAATGATGTAGGTGGATATTAGTGGCCACCTGCCTATTCCACTTGGACCCCCACCATTGTTTCTTTCAATATTTCAGTTTCTTTAATTGTAGCACAATTTACTATTTTTGGTAGTTTTTTGGGTCCTGAACTTCTAGAGTCATTTTGAGGCCCTAAACATTGTTTGTTTTAGAAATCACTGGTGGCGAAAATGAGTTTACAACTCGATATTCTCTATCAACAGTTGTAGTTCTCTACTAGATCTTTTTAACGAGGTATCGTGTGCGTCAAACGAAGATCGTATGCCAAAGTTACGAGTTGATGTACCAATTTACCCTAATGGGGCCCATAGTTTGGTGTTTCATCTCCCAGGGTTAGGTTTTAGATGTTTGGCGTTTTCCATTGTTTCTCCATAATAAATAGGCCTTCAAGCGTCATTGTAGCACAGTTCAGAGGCATGTAGCCGCCACATCTCTTTTCAGAGATAAGCTACTATCGCCCAAGCTAGTCTTATTTCCATTCTGTTTGTAAGCATATTTCAGTATCTGATATTAATGAAATGAAGTGTTATTTCTGTTGCATCTCTATATTTATGGTTGTATATGTAATTTTTTGCGTTCTTGTTTAAATTCGGATCAACGTGGCTGATGCATCTTGAAGATCTGGTGTAGGCATCTTGTTGAGGACACATTTGAAGTATATTAAAGTAGATACTTTGTGAAGAACTTTTATTAAAAGAATTTTTGGAAGACTACTAGAATACCATTAAAGATTTGTCAAAACTCTTGAAGATAATTGTAGAAGAAAATCTTGGAGACATTGTTGACCTTGTAGCCCTCATGGAGTAACATTGGAGAAGTTGGTTTGGGTATCATGAAGAGTCTTGGAGACACCTTCTACAATTGATAAAGTTGTCATTGATGAGCTAAGTGTATTGGAGATCAATTGATGGCATTTTTGAAGGCAAAGATACGGTTAGGGCTTGTTACATAAAATATTGTGAG
Organism: Pinus tabuliformis; assembly: GCA_031772625.1. Taxonomy (NCBI): domain Eukaryota; kingdom Viridiplantae; phylum Streptophyta; class Pinopsida; order Pinales; family Pinaceae; genus Pinus; species Pinus tabuliformis. The sequence goes on from CM062819.1 coordinate 479,300,955, forward strand.
CCTTGAAGAACTGTTGAATCCATATTGAAGATCTGAAGCAGAGGGTTGGAGTCCTTAAGAAACTAGGTTGGAGCCTGAACCAACTAAGAGGGTTGGAGCTGTAGAGGATTGGATTCCTCAAGAAGACCAAGTAGGTGTTTGGAAAAGTACAGGTTGGAGCCTGGTGGTTTGAAGATTGGAGTTTTCATCTAGTGTTGGAGCCCTAATCTATTATTGTACTTGATTCATTGTAAAGAGGATTGAAGTCCTCGTTAATTCTTGTTAATAAAAGTATTTATTTTGTTAATTTTCTTTTTGTGTTCTATCTAAGAGATCTTAACTGGCATAAAGTAACAAATGTAAAAGAAACACTGATTCACTTCCTCAATATTTCCAACAAGCCTCGCTACGTGATTAAGACACTGAGTAACATGAGAGTTACCATTATCACCTTTTCAACTTTTCTCCTTGTTTTAGTAAATGGATGCAATCCAACAAGAGGATTCTTTAGTATATCTTAGGGATCTAGTGGCCCTATTATCCAAGTTAAGAGCCCCCTAAGGATTCTACTTCTACCATCACCAATCAATAGGGTAAAACAATTAAGGTTTACGGTGGATTTATAGGTAATTTTCAAATTTGAATTCAAAGAGTCCTATGATTGTTCTAAAGGTTTAGGGCAAACAATATGAGCTCAAAGAAGATCCCTGGCAAACACACACTATTAAGAAATTACTCAATGTAGTAAGCTAGCTTGTAAAATAAGAAATTGCAGCAATATACCAATGTATAACAACAATAACAAACAATCCCGTAATCTATGATAATAATGTGAAAATTTAAGGGCTATTATGAGTGTGAAATAGAGATGAAATTACAACAATCTTCTACAATAAAAGAGCATATAACAACACTACAAATCTTAGACATCAACTCTAGATAGTGGTTGAAAAATGCACTTAAAGTGATACTTCATATTTTCCAATTTATTCCATACACTTTCTAACTCTAGGACCAAAACATCCAAGTCAATAAATGTTGAAAATGAAAGATGTTGTAACTAAACCCTCACTTGCCATGAAATATAAAAGAAAAATGATTTTAAAGTAGAAATGATTGTCACAAGAGAGAAGACTAGTGCCTTTCCCAATCTAGGCATATGGAGTCGAGGAACAACACACTTGACAATAATGAAATGGATGCAGGTTTTGTTGAAGAATGTAACTAGGTTCGGTCTTCATAAATCGTATTTGAGTCATAATGAAATGTATTTATCAAAAGAAAGAAAATAATATTTTAATATGACTTATTAATGCATGTGTTTCATGCTTGGGTCATCATGTTTTAGGTCAAAGTCCCCATTGAGGACTTCTAAGATTTATTTTGAGTCATTAGAGTCATTTTCCATCTAAAGAAACCCTTCTTGGGATTTTGGATCATGTAAAAGGATTAATTATTGAGTCAAATACGGTGTTTGTCACCTCCACACCAAGTCAGCCTCAAACAAGGTAATTTGACCTCACCAAAAGTCTATATATACAAGCAGTTCAAATTCATTTGGATCACTCACTCACAAGTTTGATATATAAGAGAAGAAGAGAAGAAAAAGTGTGAAGTTGCTGGAAGAAGGAAGATCGAAGTTTCTAGGTTTGTCTCTCTCTCTCACTCGTGTGGATTTACTAGGATATTGGCTAGAATGACGAGGATATTGCTGGGTCGAAATTGCTGCTGGGCTAACTGCTGGGTCGAAGTTGTTGCTGGGCTAACTGCTGGTTCGAAGTTGTTACTGGATCGAAGTTCTATTGCTGTTACAAGTTGTTGCTGCTATGTCAAAGTCATTGTTGAAAGGGTTATCATCTACAGAAGGAAGAAAACATCGACTTGGTGTGGAGGAAGTCTGTGTAGTCTTGGATCATCTCATGAAATTATTAAGGAAGAGTTGTTGATTGGGTTTCCCCCTAGATAGGGGTTTTTTCCCTGGCTGTCTGCCTACATCTGGTGTTTGTAATATTTGTGCTATTGTTTTGGTAATTTCTTGATAAACTAAAACATAAAAGAGGAACATAAGAAAAAACATAAGAATATCACAAGTAATTATCTATATAAAGAAAATATTTCTGCGTTTTTGATCTTCTAACATGGAATTAGAGCTAAGGTGAAGAAGGGAAAAAGGTAGCTCAAAGATCTATTGAAAGGAGTTTTAAGAGGTTTAAATAAGGGTCATAAAAAATATCATCTAAGACGTCAAGCCTACCATCTTCAAGGTTGTCTAACTCAATGAAGGGAGAAAACAAACTATAAGGATCATCTAACTACAAGGCATGGAAGAAGAGGATTAACCTCACACTCAAAAAGAATAAAGTTTTGGATAAAGTCAAAGGAAAGGTAAAGAAGCCTACTAATGAGTCAAATGATGCAAAGAAGGAAAAATTTAGGGAAACATAAATATTGACCATGACATTAATGGTGGATAGAATAAAGGATAACCTCATCCCCTATATATCCAACATAGATTCTGCTCAAGAAATGCATGGGGCATTATCCAAATTATTCACTATCAAGAATCTTGGTCAATAGCGAGTCTTAAGAATGAGCTAAGATCTATAAAGACGACAGAAGAAGACATTGTGGCATCCTTCTTTGTGAGAATAGCTAGATTAAGAGATGAAATCCAGGAAATTGATGATATAGTATCGGAAAAGGAGCTTGGAATCACTGCACTTCTAGGATTACCAACATCTTAGACTGCCTTCTCATCAGGTCTCAACAATTGGAAGGAAACTCCTACATCCGAACAACTATGGAATGCATGCAGTCAGGAAGAACTCTAAATTTCTCTAGTAAGCAACAAAGAGAATGAAGAGGAGAAAGTTTCAAATTCCCATTCCGCTCATCACAAGAACAAAGGATCATTCAAAAAGTCTAAAGGGCCTAGAAGGAAGATAGACCTATCCAAAATTGAATGCTACAATTGTCACAAGATGGGTCACTATAAAAGCAATTGTCTTGATAATCCGATAAATAGAAAGAGAAATAGAGATCATGCAAATGTTGTCGAAGAAGGATCTCCAAAGAAGCACAAGACTGAAGAATCTTGGTCAAATAGAAAGTCTTAAGAATGGGAAACATAAATATTGACCATGACACTAATGGTGTATAGAATAAAGGATAACCTCATCCCCTATATATCCAACATAGATTCTGCTCAAGAAATGTATGGGGCACTATCCAAATTATTACTATCAAGAATCTTGGTTAAATAGCGAGTCTTGAGAATGAGCTAAGATCTATAAAGATGACAAAAGAAGACACTGTGACATCCTTCTTTGTGAGAATAGCTAGATTAAGAGATGAAATCTAGGAAATTGATGATATAGTATCGGAAAAGGAGCTTGGAATCACTACACTTCTAGGATTACCAACATCTTAGACTGCCTTCTCATCAGGTATCAACAATTGGAAGGAAACTCCTACATTCGAACAACTATGGAATGCATGAAATCAGGAAGAACTCTGAATTTCTCTAGTAAGCAACAAAGAGAATGAAGAGGAGAAAGTTTCAAATGCCCATTCCGCTCATCACAAGAACAAAGGATCATTCAAAAATTCTAAAGGGCCTAGAAGGAATATAGACCTATCTAAATTGAATGCTACAATCGTCACAAGATGGGTCACTATAAAAGCAATTGTCCTGAGAATCCGATAAATAGAAAGAGAAATAGAGATCATGCAAATGTTGCCAAAGAAGGATCTCCAAAGAAGCACAAGACTGAAGAATCATAAATAAAGGACTTATACTACTAAGTCCTTCAACTCTAAGTTTTCTAATTGTTTTGTATTTTTGATTTTTAGTACGTATAGGTTTAACATACTTTGGAGAAATAGTTTTGAATTGTTTTGTTAAGGTTATAGGTGTCCTTCGAGATTGGGTTAAGAGGGAGCCCTCACCAATTTTTCAAAGATAAGTATCTTACTCGTATTATCTTTCATCTTTGGTTTTCATTTTCTTATCTAGATGTGTTTATAATAGATGCTAATAACACTTCTTTTCATATTTTTCCTTGTTTAGGAAAATCACATTAACATGCTCAAGGGCCATGAAATACAACATTGGAATTGATGTCCTATAAGGTTTGTCTAACTCAAAGGTTTGTCTTAAATTATAAATTCTGTTTCTCTATGTTATAAAGGTATACTAATTCATTCTAAGGAATCTATTTTACATTACTAACAAGTGTTATGTCTAGGACCTTTGAATCATAGAGATTCTTGTTTGGGAGATTAACCATTAGATTGAATCTACCCTCATTAAAATCATTGTGTTTGTGGAACCTTAATAGGTTCTCTGTAAAACCCTAACCTAAGGGTATGTCAATAATAATGTGAAAACCCTAGTCTACATAGGGTTAATAGTGAAGCCTAGAAAATACTATTCTTTTGATGTTTGGGGTTTTAATGGTAATGTCATATTGTTATGGAAACCCTAGTCCTTTAGGGTTGGATGGTAATGTGTTCCTAGACCTCCAGGCTTTGGTAAATTAGGGTTTGTAAGTAAAACCCTTGTGTATCAAAAGTTAGCTCCTAGGAATGAATCCCTAGGTAAATGTTTGTCTATATGATCAAAACCCTAGTTTGATCTAGATTGTTTTATGTCTGACTTTAAATGTATCAATATTTGTGTCTTGGGTTTGACCTATATATGTTATGATATGCTTGTGCATGATTATCCTAGATATGTATTTTTGCTAACCTATTTGTTGATAAGTTCTAGGGTTTGTAACGAAACCCTAGTAGAAGTTTGATATTCTAGCATATGAGGTGATGATATTGTTTCAAATATAATGATAAAATATAGGGTTCGCTACAAACCCTAGTAGAAGTTGGTCATTTATTTGAAACCTTAGATTGTGTTGTGATTGATTTTGATTGTTTCATGTTAAGGCTTAGTGTCTCATATATGGAATCTAGGGTTTGTATTAAATCCTAGTATAAGCATAACATATGAATTCTAAAGTTGTTGGATATATTGTAGAACTATACTTGTTTGAATTGCTTCTAGGGTTTGCAATATATTATAGTAGAGTATGCCATATATCTAGAAGAAATATTGAGGCCCTAGATATAATGAGACTGATATCTTGATTGAGTTAATAATGTGATCTAGGGGTTATATCCTAATCCGAGCAAAACAAGTTGAAGTATAAAAGTATGTGTTTCTTGCTGATTATGAACATAACTAAGATTTGGTATTTAATGCTTCCATGATTATGATATAGTTAACTTCATGCTTCTATATGTATGTATTTGGTTGTACTTGCTATCTAAGTTGTGCAGGTACATAATCTTCAAGATGATGAAGATGTTCATAAGTAAAGTTGATTTGATAAGCATGATGAATGAAGTTATATGAATGATGATGATCAAAGCCATGAAAGATTCTTTGATGTCATAAAAAGAAGTTGATCTCCCCAAGTTAAGAAGTTGAGATAAAAGGAAGGATATCTTCCAAATTGAGAGGGAGGGCATATTATAGTCATGATGGATACCTTGAAGAAGAAAATTGGAGAATGAATATTGAGGTGCCGCTGAAAGAAGGAAAGTAGGGTTTGGTTTCTGCATGTGAAGTAGAATAGTAAGCTGAATGATTGAAGAAACCTTTGTCAAGATTTTTTTGGGAAGCCTCAAAGCCCTACTATGACGAATTGTGAGGCAGGATCAAGAAGTCAGATTTTTTTTACTCACGAGTATTTGAAAAGTTGTTATTGATTAGGGTTGTCACTGTTCAGGGAAATATCTCAAGGTTTTTGAAAGGCATGCTTGAGGTTAGAGAGATTTGATGTGTTGAGGCATTGCGTGTGTAAAATGCCTGGGAGGACATCTGGCCGACATATGTGTTGATGTCTAGTTCTTGAAGTAGTAGGGAGGGTGGTGTTGGTCATAGAGCTCTGATCTTGCATTACACACCTAGATCCCTGGGTTGATGGTTAGAAAGTAAGCCTGATCGTACCTAGAGAGGCTGAAGGATTTAGAACATCTTAGTCCCACCCGGATAGATTTCCCTGGTCAAGAATCTAGTCCGTGGCACCGTAAGCGCCTAAATTCTTCATGGTTCATGTGTTTTGAGATCTTCCATGTACTTGTATATGTAAGTATGAATACCTTCCTAGTTAAGAGGTAGTGTTGAAGAATGTAACTAGGTTCAGTCTTCATAAATTTTATTTGAGTCATAATGAAATGTGTTTATCAAAAGAAAGAAAAATAATTTTTTAATATGACTTATTAAAGCATGGGTTTCATGCTTGGGTCATCATGTTTTAGGTCGAAGTCCCCATTGAGGACTTCTAGGATTTATTTTGAGTCATTAGAGTCATTTTCCATCTAAAGAGACCCTTCTTGGGCTTTTGGATCATGTAAAAAGATTAATTATTAAGACACATAAAGTGTTTTTCACCTCCACCCTAGGTCGACCTCAAACAGGGTAATTTGACCTCGCCAGAAGCCTATACATACAAGAAGTTTGAATTCATTTGGAGCACTCACACTCACAAGTTCGATATCTAAGAGAAGAAGAGAAGAAAAAGTGCGAAGTTGCTAGAAGAAGGAAGATCAAAGTTTTTGGGTTTGTCTCTCTCTCACTCGTGTGGATTTACTGGGATATTTGTTGGAAGGATGAGGATACTGCTGGGTCGAAGTTGTTGCTGGGCTAAATGCTGGGTCGAAGTTGTTACTCGATCAAAGTTCTGTTGTTGCTAGGTCGAAGGTATTGTTGAAAGGGTTATCATCTACGGAAGGAAGAAAAGGCTGACTTGGTGTGGAGGAAGTCTGTGTAGTCTTGGATCATCTCGTGAAATTATTAAGGAAGAGTTTTTGAATGGGCTTTCCCTTAGTTAGGGGTTTTTTCCCTGGCTGCCTGCCTACATTTGGTGTCTTTTATATTTGTGCTATTGTTTTGGTAATTGCTTGATGAGCTGAAAGATAAAAGAGGAACATAAGAAAAACATAAGAATATCACAAGTAATTATTTATATAAAGAAAATCTTTCTGCCTTTCTGATTTTCTAACAGGTTTAAAGACTAAGGGAAACCCACTTGTGTCCCTTGAACTTTTAACCTAAGCATCCTACAATCTTCAAGGATAAACAAGGTTGGGGGGGGACTTCATTTAGGTCACCTCAAAGAACTTAATGAAAATCTTGTTTAAGGGAGATAATGAGAAGAAAATTTTCAAGGGACACTTTGGTGAACACTTCATAAACTAAAGAAGATCAAGAAGAATAACTTAATTAGTATGCATCCACAAAATTTCACCAATAAATATCCATGAAAAGAGAAACCATCCACATCAACAAGTCCTCCAAAGAGGTTGCTCTGCTTAGACAAGTTACTCTACTTAGACATCCATAACAAACTAGAGAAAATATAATAATCCAAGAGAAGATATGTCTTTACAATGTGCAATGATCAAATGAGGTGACTACTCCCCTTATTTATAGAGGAAAACCAAGTGCTTTACCTCTATAAGGCTAAGGAGACTCACTTGTATCGCTTGGAAATTTAGACTAGGTATCTGCAATATTCAAGGATAAATAAGGGATGGAGCTTCACTTAGGTCACCTCAAAGAACTTAGTGAAAATCTTGTTTAAGATAATGAAATAAAAACATGTCACTAACACTTTGGTGAACGCTTGATAACCCTTATCCATAACATAAATAAAATAAAAAAAGAATGACTTACTTAATCAACATTATTCATCAAAGTTCACCAATAATCATTCATGAAAAGATAAACCATCCACATCAACAAGTCCTCCAAAGAAGTCTCTCTAATTAGATATCCATAGCCAACTAGAGAGAAAATATAGTAATCTAAGAGAAGACATGTCTCTAGAATGTGCAATGATCAAAGGAGGTGAGTTCTCCCCTTTTTATATGGGGGAAACCAAGTGTCTTACCTCTTTAAGGTTAAAATTTACTAAAATCCCTTAAAAACATAAAAATCCATGATACAAGGTAGATAGGCCTCATACTAACCCCTAAAAATGCCTCCAAAATGAAAACACAATGCTCAAACATGAAAATTTCCTCCATAAATGCCACACCTATGAGTGTAGAAGGCTCATGAAGGTCACATCATCTCCAAAAGGGAGTGTAAATGCTCCAAAAGTCATGTCTATCTGAAAAAAGGTGCATTGCATCATCAAAAGTCACGTCTCATCATCAAAAAGTGTCGCCTTATTATCAAATGTGCTAGGTCTAATCCAGAAGTAATCATATGTCATCCTCAAAGTAACGCTCATCAAACGAGTAATTCCCTCAAGCTAGGGCATGGCATCATCGACGTAAAAGGTGCCATGACCCCTCCAAAGGGGTGTGCTATCAAGATCATGTCCATTATGCATAAATCCAAGCCCAACAACCTCAAGAAGGTGCAAAGTCATCAAGGGCTCCATGCCCTCTCTCCAGGTGACATGTCAAGGTCATATTGTAATGTCATAGCTCCAAGGTGTTGAGAAATGTAACTAGTATTAGTATTCATAATTGTATTTGAGTCATGATGTAATGTATTTGTCAAAAAGAAAGAAAAGAAAATTCATTGTAAAAGAAAAATTGTTAATGAGCGTGGGTTTCATGCTCTATGAATTTTATTTCTAGGTTAAGCCTACATTGAAGTATTCTAGGTTTGTGTCCTAAGTCATTTTCATTGTCATTATGTTCTAGACCCTTCTTGGGCTTTTTGTGTCAAGAAAGAAAAACATTTTTTGTAATAAAATTGTGTCTTATCCCTCCGCCACGAGGTCGTCTCCTTCAACTGTCTATTCAACCTCATGAAGCAATTCATTCACCTTGAAGAGACTATAAATAAGAGGAGAATTCGACCTATTGTATCCATCCATCAAGCAAGGACTCATTCTGCAATTAAAAATGTCAAGAAGAAGGTAAAAAGTCTAAGGAAATAAGAGACAAGTCAAGCAAAGGAATGGGAGGCAAGTAAAGCAAATTGACCGAAGTTTCTACCACACATGCGAGGGATCTAAGACTAAGTTACAGGGGACGAAGGTGCAGGACATATTTTAGAAATTACAGGGAAGAAGCTGATATTCAAGATGAATTGATTTGAAGAGTTTGTGTTGAAGACTCACTTGGTGGATGGAGGTATTTTATGTATTGGTCAAAAGGTGTAGGTTGTCTCATTTGATTTGATTCTAAAGAAGAGGAATAATTTTTTGGTTTTTCCCCTAGGAGAGGGGTTTTTCCCGGCTGGGTGCCTACATCTTGTGTCCTCTTTGATGTTTGCGATCTTCATTGTTTGGCATTTATCTTGATGATAAGAACATACTAATTGGAAAGGAGAACTAATAAGAAATATCACAGGAAAATGTCAAAGAAAGAGAAATCAAATTAATAAAAACTCTAACGATGTTACCCTAAGGATTTCTCAACATGGTTTCAAAGATAAGGTCAATGGAACAAGGAAACTAGAAGATCACTTCTATGTTAAGGGAAAAGGATTTCAAATCTATCTTTGAAGGCCAAGCCATCTAGAAGGAGAACTGAACTGATATGGCACATTTCTAGACATGATCATAAGACTATACATCTGCAATTAGGCCGTAGAACTAAGTGATTAGGGCCACAGACCAGAACTTGAAAACCATAATAGTGAGAGGAGCTGAGAAGTTTTTTGGAGATTCGAATAGCTAGCCTATAAGCCCAGTCAAGGCCGAGATCCTTAAAAGAAAAGGCGAAGTTTTGAGTATTGAATTAAGAGTCTAAATTTACCTCAAGTTACAAATATTTTGTGTATTGTTGCAGAGGTGACCGAATCACAATATTAGAATATCCTTTGTGGAATAGAAGAAGTCTCCATATCAAGAAAAGTATGTACTTGTAAAAAGAACCATGATCAATCTATTTAGAGGCATTTTTGGTATGTTATAAAAACCATGATCACTATAATTGTTGAAGGAATCGAGACTCCTATGAAGAAGGACAAAGATTTGTGCTCATTTATGTAGGAGGCCAAAACCTTCCAATGGAATAAAAAGTCGACCTTGAAGAAAAAGAAGAATCTCTGTTTGGTAAATCATATTGGAAGTCTACTTTAATGATTAATAAGGCCCCATCCAAAGGATCAACAATGTAGACCTATAATACTCATTTCCAAAGCTAATAGAACAATTGTGGCATCTTTGAAATAATCATAACCACATTCGTTGGAAAAGTAATAGAGCTACTCTACAAAATAGTTCTATGATCAAATTTTAAGGAACATATCTATAATATTGAAATGAGTTGACTTAGCACCCTGGAAGCTTGTACTACAGTCAAAAGAAATCATACCAGCTTGAAGTCCTCATTAAATTCAAGTATTGATATTACTCTTTATGTTTTAGTAATCTAACATTATGTCTTTAGTTTGTAAGGAGAGAACCACGCTCAATGAAACATTAAAGACAAAGGCATGTAATCTTGAGGTATGTATAGCATCTATTACCAAATATTTTAGGGTTTAGTTGCCTACATGATTCTAGGGTTGGCAAGTTTTCATTATAATGAAGATTGAAACTATAGATCCTAGATAGATCATATAGAAACCCTAACTCATGATATTTAGGGTTTATAAGTATATGAAAATCCTTTTCAAAAATAGAATTAAATGATGTCTAGGTTTTGACATATTGTTCTTTAGAGCTAGTTTGGGTTTGTACTCAAACCCCTAGGAATTCATTCTCTAAAAGGATAATTGTCACACTATTGTACTTGTATACTTTTCGTGGTACTTTCCAAGTAAATGTTGTAGGTACATATAGAAATATTGATATTATGCAAGAAATGAGTCCTTCAAGAAGAATATTCCATATTCTCACAAAAGATAAAAATTATTTCTGATTTCCTATATATTTAGATTTATCTTTGTTACATGATTATTATCCTTTCCTTGGAAGAACTAAGCTTGCAAGTATAAGGATTGTGACAAGATTTAGAGGGAGTCTTCAAGGGAAGACTTATAGGAAGCTTGGTTGAAGAGGGAGTCCTTCAATGAGAAACCCTACAAGGTTTGTTGCAAGAGCAACTCAAGGTATGTGAAATTACAAGATTCGTAGTAGATAAGATGGTACGATCATTTTTTAAATTTGCTTTATATTAGTAACTCTCTCATGTTTAGGGTTTTGAGTCATCAATATTCTTGTTCAATGTGTTTAATATTTGAATTAAATCAACCCTTTTGATACTCTCTATTTTCTGTTCACTTTGGTAAAACCCTAACCTTTAGGGTTCACTGCAAAAACTCCAACCTTTTAGGGTTTGTTGTTGATCTCTAGTTTATATGATGAAACCCTATATTTTTAGTGTTTGATGAGTTAGGGTTTATCACAAAACCCTTGTAATAGTTAATGAAATATCCTAGGAATGAAATCCTAGGTGTATATGCTTTCATATGATTGAAACCCTAGCTTGGTCAAAATTGTTGAATATCTAACATTGAAGTTTTGATGTTTGTATCTAGGGCTTTCGAAAAAAACCCTAGTAGAGATTAATATGAGGTTCTAGGGCATGATAATGAAACCCTATATGTAGCATTCTTTCACTATGATTGAATTTAGTTGATAATATCTAAAGTTTAGTTTTGGTAGAAGAATCTAGGGTTTGCGACAAACCCCTAGCATAAATTGCTATGAAAGTCTAGGGCATGAAAGGTGTAAATCTTGTTGCTTGTAAACCTAACTAGGTTTAGGTTTTGATATCTAAAGTATGATTTATTATGCTCCCATTGTGATGACATGCTAACCCTATATTGATAAAGTTGACTTCATGCTCTATATTTGTACTTGGTTGAACTTGTTGTTCAATATTTGCAGGTATATAGTCTTCAAGATGTTGAAGATGCTTCCCTACCTCATACTCGATGATGACTTGATGATGATGTTGAGCATGATGAAAAGAGGGAGCTATAAGAATCTTGGTAACATTGAAGTATACATTGTTGATGACCTTGTTTCCAAGTGAGGATAAAAGGAATGATGTGCAGGAAGGTTTAAGTTCTCCGATGATGCGAAAAAAGGAGCTTGTGTGGCTGAAGTTGATGAATTTGTCCCCAAGTAGAGAAGAAGCTTGGATAAATAAAGTGTATATCTCTGTAGTTGATGAGGGCATATTGTGACAGCTATACTAAAGGCCTTGAAGAAAGAGTAAGATCAGAGAAAGGCTAAAGCACTACAGATAGTTATTTGTGATTGATGAAGTTACGAACAAGAAATTGGATATTTTGGAAGTGCTGAGACTGAGTTTAGTTATGCTGGAGAAGTTGAAGAATGAAGCTTTCGTTGAGATGTATTTGGATATTGTGATGACCTAAGAAACATAAGAATAGTTGAAGACTCCAAATTTTCGTGCTAGCATACAAGAACAAATACATTGGAAGTTTGATACTGGACGTGCCAATAGATGAACTAGTAGTTGATGTGTTGACAAAATGTCTTCCCAACAAGAAGTTAGTTTTAGGAGCATGCTCAGATTGGTGAATTTGTTGATCTCTTCTTGAAAAGTTGGTATATTGATAAATGTCTCTAATTTGGTTGAGAGGGAGAGATGAAGTACCATAAAACGGCATGTATGATGGCACTTGGGAAGACATCATGGCCTGATTAGTATTGCGATCTCAGTGGATGTCTAGATCCTAGAGGGAGGGTATCTGTTGGAGCTCCGATTTAGTGTTGATACTTGGATCCCTATAAGGGTTGGAGATCCGATTTAGTGTTGATACCTGGATCCCTATAAGGGTTGGTGTAAGGGCGTGGAGGCCTAGATGGTATCTATATCCCATTGGATTGATACCAGGGTTGTAACATGATGGTACCTATGGTGGAAAATGCCTATATGACACCTTAGTCCCTGTTAGAAGGATACCTTGGTAGTGAGGGCATCCCAAGCAATGCATATGATGTTATACTCCTATTAAAAACATTTCAAATTGAGGTCAACCTTGTACCGATTGAACAATTATGAATACCTCCCTAGTTAAAGAGGGAGTGTTTAGAAATGTAACTAGTATTAGTCTTCATATTTGTATTTGAGTCATGATGTAATGTAATTTTCAAAAAGAAAGGAAGAAAAAGTTATTGTAAAAGAAAAATTATTAATGAGCATGGGTTTCATGCTCTATGAATTTTGTTTCTAGGTCAAGACTCCATTGAAGGCTTTTAGGTTTGTGTCCTGAGTCATTGTCATTATGTTCTATAACCTTCTTGGGATTTTTGTGTCAAGAAAGAAAAGTTTTTTTTGTAATAAAATTGTGTCTTCTCCCTCCTCCACCAAGTTGACTCCTCCAACTTTTTATTCGGCTTGATGAAGGAATTCGTTCACCTTGAAGAGACTATAAATAATAGGAGGATTCGACCTATTGTATCCATCCATCAAGAAAGGACTAGTTCTGCAATTGGAAGTGTCAAGAAGAAGGTGAAAAGTCTAAGGAAATAAGAGACAATTCAAGCGAAGGAATGGGAGACAAGTTAAGCAAACGGACCAAAGTTTTTGCCATACATGCGAGGGATCTAAGACTAAGTTGCAGGGGTCGAAGATGCATGGCATATTTCAGAATTGCAGGTAAGAAGCAGAGATTCAAGATGACTTGATTTGAAGAATTTGCATTGAAGATTCACTTGGTGGATGGAGGGATTTTATGTCTTGGTCAAAAGGTCTATGTTGTCTCATTTGATTTGATTCTAAGGAAGAGAAGAAGAATATATGGGTTTTCCCCCTAGGAGAGGGTTTGTTGAAAATACTGAGAGGGGGGTGAATCAATATTTATTTTCAATTTTTATTTTTATGAGTTAAATTCTTCACAATTTAATCAAATAAATGTATAATAATGATTTTATTAAGTATAGAAAAGATTAAATACAATAAATGATGAATGTTTCCAAGCACCAACTTGGACTTTGATGAGGCTCTGACCTCTAGGGCTTCGACCCTATCTTATCCAAGGATCCAACCTTTCGTTTAAGAGCTCCAACACCAAGGACACCAATCATGTTGTTTTAATAGAGAATGTGTAAGGTACTTACTTGAATGTTATTGGCATATTCTTCACTGTCTTCACCACTCCCAAAATCAATTTTGCTTCACTGTGCACTTTTCCTTGATTTACTCTATCAATGCTTTGTCACTGTCTATCCATAAAATGTTCTTATTCATTGTCCATATGTTATCATATCCTCTGTCAACGTTGTCACTATGGTTGATTCACATGGTGGAAAGATATCCCATAGTTTGAAGGCTTATGCTACAATGTGAAGGCTCCAATGCACGCCACAGTCAAATGGTACTGGCTACCACAGTCTGAAGGTTACAATTTGTCACAGTCTGAGCTAACCCTGTCTTGGTTCGAAGATGCAAGAATAGTCTCGGTGATCTGCCCAGCTTGAGAGTATAGAATTGTCCAAGGTCTGGAATAAGGTACAATTTTGATGTCCTACACCATGCCACAATCCAAGGGAGGGGTACAGACCCAAGATTTAGTCACTGTAGTAGGCTCGAAAAACTTATGCAATATGATACCACAGTCCGAGGTAGATGCTTTAATCCTTCATTGTAATAAGCTCGAGATCTATCATTGTCCCATGATTTGTTGCTGCAGATAGCCCGAGAATTATGCCCTTGACATTGTGTATAGCCCGAGATATGGAAGCACAGATCTATATCATGTCACAACAATAACCCGAAGGTATAACGTTGACAGAGACCCGAAATGATTGCAGTAAAAAATTGAGGTAAATGTGCACCCACAAATGCTCTGTTGCCCTAGTCTGAAAGTGCAGTCCGAAAATAGAGAGTTGCTTCTTGTATGAGTTTATTCCCATAGTCCAAAAATGTAAATTGTATCTTCTGTCTAAGTTCACGAGATGTGAACTACCTTGTTCTGTCTCTGTGTTATATTTTCAGATGGATGAGTGCAAAGAGAGGTCGAAGATCTTCTATGTATAGTGTTTTTTCAATGGAAAATAGAAGAGACATGTCCTAAGGTAGGCCGACATGAGTAGGCTTAGTTCAGGCTGGCTAAAAAACTGAATTATTCTTTTCTAACTTAAAAATTCTCGTTCTCCCTAACCGTTGGGAATTTTAACGCATGTAAGGGCTCATTGGAAAGATAAATATTCCTCTTTCATATGGTATAAGGTTCACTATGAAAATGTGTCTCTAGGATGATGAAAAATATTTTTTATTGTGACTGGTCTTAAAATTAGTGCAGAAAAAAATGGCTTTTATTAAGAAAAACAAGGCTTTGTCAAGGATTAAGGCTTTGTGGTGACATTAATTAGGAGACCTCATCAAGTACATTTCATCAATGACAATTATTGGCCAACACTCTTCCCCTTTGTCATTGATGGAAATATTTCTCCATTCTCTCCCCCTTCGACATCAATGGAAAATGGGGTACCCAAGCACTCCCCCTATCAAAGTGTTTCCTTTGTCATGCTGCTCCCGCTAACATTCTGCTCCTACTCTTGTGAAGATGATTATTTAATGTAATGCAAGAGCAATAACCCCCATCTTTTGGTGAAGATGTTCAAATGCTTCTCGTGGAAGAGGCTTTGTGAAGATATTTGCAATTTTTTATTTTGTATTGATGTATTCCAACTTGATGTTTCGTTCAACAACTTGTTCACGAAGGAAGTGATATTTGATTGGAATATGTTTTGTCTTTGAGTGAATTACTGGATTCTTTGAGAGACTCATGGCACTAGTGTTGTCACAATAGATGGTGATTGGCTATTTAGTTTCTATGTTGACATCCTTCAAAGCTTCCTTAATCCATAGTATTCGAGTACAACAATATGCAACAACTCTATATTTGGCTTCAATTGTGGAAAGAGATATAGATGATTGCTATTTGCTGAGCCAAGATACTAGACAATCTCCCATGAAGAATGCATTTCCGCTGGTACTTTTTCGATCGTCCATGTTTCTAGCCTAGTCAACATCGGTGTAAGTTGCCACTGTAAGAGTTGTGATTTTGGGATACCAAAGACCAAAGTTAGGAGTTCCTTTCAAGTATCTAAGAATTATTTTCACAGCCAACAAATGGGATTGCTTAGGAGCTGATTGAAATCTTCCCACCATTCCTACTGCTTGCATAATATCAAGTCTTGTAGCAGTTAAGTATAGGAGAGCTCCAATTATTGACCTGTAAAGAGTTGCATCTACCGAGGGGGATTCATCATCTTTGCTCAATTTTCAATCTATGGTCATTGGTGTGCTCATAGGTGCACATTCTTCCATCCCATATCTTTTAAGCATGTCTTTAAGATATTTTGCTTGAGATATGAACATGCCTGCTGTGGTTTGAGATACTTGTAGTCCAAGGAAGTAAGATAACTCACCAATCATCGACATTTCAAACTCTTTTGACATATTTTGAGCAAATTCATGGCTCATCTCATCATCATTGCTAGCAAAAATCAGATCATCAACATATAAAACTTTTCGAAGCCTTGTTGTTGTAGATAGTGATCCAATCTTGTGTACCAAGCTCTAGGAGCTTGTTTCAAACCATATAATGCCTTTTTCAACTTACATACAAAGTATTTTCCTTCTGCTAGGTCAAACCCTTCTGGTTGCTCCATGTAGACTTCTTCCTTGAGTTCCCCATTCATAAATGCTGATTTTACATCCATTTGATAGTCTTTGAATCCCTTTGATCAAGCAAATGCCAAAAACATCCTTATAGCCTCCATACGAGCTACAGTGCAAAGGTTTCTTCAAAGTCAATTCCTTCAATTTGTGAATAACCTTTACAAACAAGCCTTGCTTTATTTCTGATGATTTTTCCATCTTCATTCATTTTGTTTTTGAACACCCTCTTGGTTCCAATTATATTTTTATCTTTTGGATGAGGTACCAGTGCCCATGTCTCATTCTTCTCGATTTGAGAAATTTATTCTTCCATGGCTTCTATCCAATGAGGATCCTTACTCGCTTGAGTAAAGTTTGCTGGTTCTATAATAGATAAGAGAGCAACATCATCTTTCCTTGGTGTACTTATCATCCTTCTTCGAGTTTGTATTCCCTCATCTACATTGCCAATAATTTGCTCTTCCAGATGATGTTTTTGGAGGAATTTCACTTTTGAAGGAGTTTGAGATGGTTCTTTTTTATTTTCTTGATCTTTTTCCTTTTTTGTTGGTTCTTCTTCTTCGAATTCTTCAAGGATAGGTTCTTCTTCATGAACTTCAATTTCTTTTTCTGGAAGAGCTTCGTCAATTTTTACATCAATTCTTTCTACTACTTTTCATAGGAAATTATTGTAGCATTTGTAAGCTTTGATTCTTGTAGAATATCTAAGGAGTACTCCTTCATCGACCTGAGAATCAAATTTTCTTGGTGAGTCATCATTGATATTCATAAAACATTTGCTTCCAAAGATTCTAAAGTACTTTAGTGAAGCAAGTCTCCCTTTCCATAGTTCGTATGGTGTCTTGTTGTTATTTGGTCTTAGTTGAGTTCGATTCAAGGTATAAATTGCTGTCCCAACTGCTTCTTTCCAAAATTTGGGATGTGAATCAGCTGTTAGGAGCATTGTTCTTGCCATCTCTTGTACAATTCAGTTTCTTATTTCTACTACTCCATTTTGTTTGGGAGTTTTGGAAATAGAGAGACCTCTCTTGATTCCATGCACTTACATATTTAATCAAATTCTTTTGAAGTAAATTCTCGTCCTCTATCTATTCTAAGGCATTTGATCTTTGATTCTTTCTCATTTTCTACTAGAGCTTTAAAATTTTTGAAACATTCATAATCTTCGGATTTGAATTTTATAAAGGTTACCCACATCATTCTAGTATAGTCATCAACAAATAAAGAAAAATACCTTTCGCCTTGTAGAGTTGGAGTTTTGGTTGGTCCACATAAATCTGCATGTATGACCTCCAAAGGTTTTGATGTTGAGAACTTGTTAGTTTTGAAACAGGTTCTAGTTTTCTTTCCATGTTGAGATTGACAACACACAACTTGATCTGGCTTGATAATTTTTGGAATGTCCCTTACAACATTAGTTTTGCTGATATTAATCAAGTTATCAAAGCTTAGATGCCCTAATCATTTGTGCCATAACCAACTTTCATCTGATCGACTTATATATCATTTGTCTTGTTGAATTTTTCTCAAAATGTATACATTATATGGCATTCTTACTCCTTTTGCTACAAGTTCACTTGAGGAGGATTTTATTATCTCACAGTTTTTCGTACTAAAGATAACCTTCTTTCCTTGGTCACAAAGTTGGCTCACACTCAAAATATATTGTTTGAGGCCTTCCACTAGTAGTACATTTTGGGCCTTTATTTTTCCATTTACGAGAGCAATAATCCCTTTCCCAGCAATCTTGGCAGATCTACTCCCAAAAGATACATTTCCATCCTTTTTGTTTAATGAGGTAAACTTCTTTCAGTCACTTGTCATGTGTCTTGAACATCCACTATCCACGAACCATTGGTTTTCATCACTATGAGCACATAGAGCTAGGCCACATCTATTTACAGTGGATTCCTCCCTTTTTAATCCTTCTCTTTTGAATGGACAATTTTGTTCATCATGACCATAATCATTACATAATGAGAAAATCTGATCATACTTAGCCAAGGGATCAAAAGAGTTGTAAGCCTTGATTTTTCCTTGTTCTTTACAGCCATGTGGCTTGCTTTGTTGATTCTTATATCTTAAATAATTGTCCTTACGAGCCTTGCAATGCTTGGCTTGATGACCAAAGTTTTTACAATAAAAACAATAACCAAGAAACATTGTTTGGTACCTGTTAGAATAGCCTTGACTTGAAATAGTATTCTTCCTTGGAGTTGTCCTTCCTTCATTCCTTGGATTGATAAAGGTTAACTTTTGTTCTTGGTGAGATGACTTCTCTTCTTTTGGATGACTAGAAGGAATGTCAACATAGCTTCTTTGGATTCCTCATTCACATTCTCCTTTGTACTTGATGATTCTTCTTTGAAATCAATCCCAGATTTGTCATATTGAGGTATTTGAGTATTAAGGATGTCATCAAGTGTTTGAGAATTTTTCCAACTCCTTTTAACTTGATCCAATTCTTATCTTAGCGAAACAATTTCAGCTTCACGTTTTTCGCAAATCTCTTCTTTCTCTTTTAGTTTATTGTTCAAGAAATCTTCCCCCCTTTTTGCTTCCTCCTTTTCTAGTTTGAGAGAAATAATATTATTTCATAATTTCTCATTTTCTTCAATGACACTCATTAGTAACTCATCCAAATTTCCTCCACCTTCTTGTTCAGAGTCATCATCATTTGTAAATGCCATGAATAATACTTCTTTTCTTCTAGCATAGTCATTTTCCTCATCTCACTCATCATCATTTGTTTTGTGAAAAGTGATATTTTTAGTTGATTTCTTCTTGGTGATCACGAATTCATCTTCATCAGAATCGTCTTATTTGGAGAATAAGTTATTCTAATTATATCCTTTCTTTTTGAACATCCCCTTTTTATATTCCTCGTCAACATCACTATCATATTTATGAAGACATTTTGTAACATAATGACCTATCCTTCCACATTTAAAAGAATTGAGAGGATACTTACCTTTTAGCTTGGATTCTTTTCTTCAATTTCGTACAAATTTTGTAAGTTCATATTCAGTATCAGAGTCATCGTTGCTGGTATTCCAATTATTCCCCTTCTTTTTTGATTTTGAAGCTTTGAATGCTGCTTCCTTGGAATTTGTGATCCCTTTTCTCATTTCATAAGCAACGAGAATTCCATGAAGTTCATCCATTTTTAAAGTATCCAAATCTTTCATTTCTTTTGTGGTACTTACTTTGGAGTCGAATCTATCTGGAAGAGATCTCAAGACCTTTTGAACAATTGTGCTTTCTTCAATATTTTCTTCTAAGCCTTTAAGTGAGTTGACAACTTCAGCTACTCGGAGAAAGAATGATGCAATATCTTCTTCGTCATCCATTTTAAGACTCTCAAATTGCCTTCTATGAGTTTGGAGCTTTGCCTTCTTAACTTTGGAGTCCCCGTCATATAAAGCAATGAGTTTGTCCCACATTTGTTTTGCAGAATCACAACCCATGACTTTTGTGAATTCAGAGTCAGTGATTCCACTAGTTATGGAATTTAATGCTTTGGAATTTGCAATGTAAGCTTTCCTTCCATCTTGATCAGTTGGAAGAGTGGGAGGAGCTTTGTATTCATCCAAAACAGATTTCCATACTTCAGGTCCAAGGGACATTAAATAGTAGGACATCCTTTTCTTCCAAAAACCAAAATTTGTACCATCAAACAGAGGAATCTTCCCTGTCATTTCTAGATTCTTCATTGTAACCTGTGAATCCTTCTTCCAGCTATTATGATGATAATGAAGAAGCTGGCTCTGATACCAATTGCTGAAAATACTTGTGGGGGGGGGGAGAATAAGTATTTATTTTCAATTGTTATTTTTACGAGTTAGATTCTTCACAATTTAATCAAAGAAATGTATAATAATGATTTTATTAAGTATAGAAGATTGAATACAATAAATGATGAATTTTTCCAAGAACTAACTTGGACTTTGATGAGGCTCTAACCTCTAGGGCTTCGACCTTATCTTATCCAAGGCTCCAACCATGCGTTTAGGAGCTCAAACTCCAAGGACACCAATCCTGTTGTTTTAATAGAGAATGTGTAAGGTACTTACTTGAATGTTCTTGGCATATTCTTCACCACTCCCAAAATCATTTTTATTTCACTGTGCACTTTTCCTTTATTTACTTTATTGATGCTTTGTCACTGTCTATCAATCAAATGTTCTTATTCACTGTCCATATGTTATCATATCCTCTGTCAACTTTGTCACTGTGGTTGATTCACATCGTGGAAAGATCTCCCATAGTTTGAAGGCTTATGCTATAGTGTGAAGGCTCCAATGTATGCCACAGTCGAATGGTACTGGCTGCCACAGTATGAAGGTTACAATTTGCCACAATCCAAGCTAACCCTGTCTTGGTTTGAAGGTGCAAGAACAGTCTCGGTGATCTTCCCATCTCGGGGGTATAGAACTGTCCAAGGTCTGGAATAAGGTACAATTCCGAAGTCCTTCACCATGCAAAAATCCAAGGGAGGGGTACAAACCCAAGATTTAGTCACTGTAATAGGCTTGAAAACTTTCTGCAATACGATACCACAGTGCGAGGTAGATGCCTTAATTCTTCATTGTAATAAGCCCCAGATCTGTTATTGCCCCATGATTTGTTGTTGTAGATAGCCCGAGCATTATGCCCTTGAAACTGTGTATAGCCCGAGATCTGGAAGCATAGATCTATACCCTGTCACACAATAGCCTGAACTTATAATGCTGACAGAGACCGGAAACGATTGCAGTAAAAAACTATGGTAAATGTGCACCCACAAATTCTTTGTTCCCCTAGTTTGGAAGTGCAACCTGAAAACAAAGAGCTGCTTCTTGTCTGAGTTTATTCCCACAGTTCAAAAATGTAAAATGTCTCTTCTATCTGAGTTCACAAGATGTGAACTACTTTGTTCTGTCTCTGTGTTATATTTCAGATGGATGAGTGCAAAGAGAGGTCGAAGATATTCTATATATAGTGTCTTTTCAATGAAAAACCGAAGAGACATGTCTTAAGGTAGGCCGACATGAGTAGGCTTAGTTTAGGTCGGCTCAAAAAATAAATTATTCTTTTTTAACTTAAAAAATCTTGTTCTCCCTAAACATTGGGAATTTTAAGGCGTCTAAGGGTTCATTGGAAAGAGAAAATCTTCCTCTTTAATATGGTATAAGGTTCTCTAGGAGGATGAAAAATATTTTTTAATGTGACTAGTCTTAAAATTAGTGCATGACATAATGGATTTTATCAGGAATAACAAGGATTCGTCAAGGATTAAGGCTTCATGGTGACATTCATTAGGAGAGCTCATCAAGTATATTTCATCAATGACAATTATTGGCCAACAGGGTTTTTCCCTGTCTGAGTGCCTACATCTTGTGTCCTCTTTGGTGTTTGTGATCTTCATTGTTTGAAATTTATCTTGATGATAAGAACATAATATTTGGAAAGGAGAAATAATGAGAAATATCACAGGAAAATGTCAAATAAAGAGAATAAAAACCCTAACGATGTTTCCCTAAGGATTTCTCAATATGGCTAAGGTCAATGGAACAAGGCAGCTAGAAGATCACTTCTGTGCTAAGGGAAAAGGGTTTCAAATCTATCTTTGAAGGCCGATCCATCTAGAACGAGAACTGAATTGATATGGCACATTTATGGGCATGATCATAAGACTATATAACTACAATTAGGTTGCAAAACTGGGTGATTAGGGGTGCAAACCAGAACTTGAAAACCATAACAATGAGAGGATCCGAGTAGTTTTTTGGAGATACAAATGGCGAGGCTATAAGCCTAGTCAAGGTCGAGATCCATAAAAGAGAAGGCGAAGTTTTGTGTATGGAATTAAGAGTCTAAATTTACCTCAAGTTACAAAGATTCTGAATATTGTTGCAGAGGTGGCTGAATCACAAGATTAGAATATCCTTTGTTGTTAAGTTTGGGTATGTTATATGCTTAGAGCAATTTATTTCAATTTTCATAGTTAGCTCAATATCTTTTCCAGATTAGCATTCGCATCAGCATTAAAGTAAACTGCAGATAGAACATAAACATAAATCGCAGAAGACAAGCCAAGACAAGAGGACACAAGATGGCGCTAGCTAGGGACAAACCCCAATGTGGGGAAACCCTTGATCAATTCTTCTTATATGATCTTCAATATTTCAGTAGAGAGAGAGAGAGAGAGAGAGATAGTACATTTACAACAGAAGTCAACAATTTGAATTTCTAGATAAGAGAATAGATCATCTCTACATGAGATCAGTTGAACACATACTGCTTCAACTAATTCTCCAAGGTGACTCCTTCACCTATCATTGTGCTGCATCTCGTCCATGTGTTGCATCTCACCGTGCTGCACCATGCTGCACCATGCTGCACTCATCATCATAGTGCTGGACCTAATGACCATGTTATGCACTTCATGCTGCTTCTCCTGTCACTGTGCTTCTCCAATCACTGGGATGTTCTCATCACAGATCTACACTCTATGTTGCACTCATCATCACTGCATTCAGTCATGTAGCTGCATCATACATAGTGTTGCACCCTTTTTATATTATTCTGTATTGCTACCCATCACTGTATGTTGATAGCACTATGTTGTACTTGCTGTTGTCCCATGATATGTCCAGCTACACTAACATGCCCAAATAGTCCAATTAGACCATGCTGTCATTTGTTTGCACAACTGTTTGCTGCACACCTGGTTAGGGCACTTGCAGCAGCCCTAGTTTCATCCCACAATCAATAAAATAACCCTTTAAGGGCCGCAACATACCCTCATAGGTCTCCTCCTCACTCATGCTGCTTGATTAGGGTGTTGTCCACCCTTGACAGTCCTCACACAACCTCTAGTTGTGTGCTATGGTTTGCAGCCTAGTACAACATATTGCTGTAGCAACACATCTCTGAAAATGTGCCAAAATAACTTCCAAACAACAACGTGTTTGACCCTTAGGAACTTGGCCTAACAGTCAGCCTTATCGACCCTCTTCACAACAAACTCGGATCCTGATTATATCACTGTCCCAACCCTAAGAATATGCGCACTTACCTCAGCCACTCGGCCTCCTGTAGCAGACTTCGGATCCCTGTTTTCCCACATTGTCCAGATTCTAGGTTGTTGCGGCTAGGGTATATCCATATCACCCTTAGGTAGGGCAGCGTAGGGCCTACTCTAGTGCTAGTTAGGGCCTTCTCTTTGCTGCGGATTAGGGCTCCCTTTAGCTGCAGATTAGGGCTCCCTTTAGCTGCGGATTAGGGCTCTTCTAGCTGCGGATTAGGGCCTCTTCTAGCTGCGGATTAGTGATTTTATAACTGTGGATTAGGGCTCCCTTTAGCTGCAGATTAGGTCTCTTCTAGCTGTGGATTATGGCCTCTTCTAGCTATGGATTAGGGCCTCTTAGATCTGTGGCCAGATCTCCTACAAGTCTGCGACTAGGGCTCTCCTAGATGACCCTTCTTTAGGGCTACGTAGAAGGCATCTCCTCTAGACCTCCTCTTCCACCCAAAACCGAAAAACAAGTGGAGAGAGATATCACAAGAGATGAGTGTTAAATGACTTGAAGTCCTCCTTTATGTATACTAAAACGTTGAGCACAAGTGGGGTTTATTTTTTTGCTGGTTGACCTTGACGAATTATCCCATAACACTAATAAATTCATATGTCCATGAATACTTATCGGAATCGGATGATATTTAGATCAATCCTACACCTCTCAAGGAGAGGGATCCAACAAAAATATCATCTGCCATAAATAAGATGACCCACATGGACTTTGGCCCTAGTTGCCAATTTTAACACTCCCTCTCAACTAGGGAGAACTCCATTCGATGATCCATATGTCCGACTGTACTATCTTTGCCATCAGTGCCCTACACTGCACTTCTCTAATCTACTCTGCTCTCCTGAGCTTTGCTTTGCTGAACCATGAAGAAGAAGAATTGATCGAGAATGTCTCATACCATTCTCTACTCACCCGAAGTCATTTTTATTGATCCCAGATCAATATCAAGAGAGTGTCTCAAACCACTCATACTGATCCCAGATCAGTTTCTTTGATCCCAGATCAAGGGAGGTCATCGTAGCATAGGGAGTACAATAGATACAACGATGCATCCATCGATAGTACTACTATGGTCCCTAACCCCATTTCCTTGCTCATTGATCAGATGAGAGGTACTTCCCATGAGTCCCAAACTGCATGGGTAGGATGCCTCGACAGGAGAACTAATCATCTTGTCCCACAGGAGAATGAAACATCTTGTCCACAGTTGCCACGGGAGAACTAATCATCCTGGCACACAAGAGAACTAATCATCATGTTCCATAGTTGCCACGGGAGAACTAATCATCCCGGCCCACAGGAGAACTAGTCATCCTGTTCCATAGTTTCCACGTGAGAACTAATCATCCCATCCCACAGGAGAACTAATCACCCTATTCCACAGTCGCCACGAGGTATCACAGGGAAAGGTTGAACATGTCACCCTATACATAGCACACCACCAAGGGAGGGTGAGTCGCTCAGTGGTCGTATGTCGCTCCAGTAAGTACCGCAAGCCCCCGAGCACTCCCAAAGCTCAGTGCATATAACATGTAAGACCCTTATACGAAGGTCTCTCAACGACTCCAAGTCATTCAGGAAAATCACATATTTGACCTTTCCCCGAGGCTTTGAAAAAGTGTCTACGACTTGTACATCAGTCTCAATGCGATGGAGCCTCCTCACTCATCGACTTACCATATCTCAGATAAGATAGTATCTGATGTCTATCTGCTGGAGAAATCATCGAATACATGATTCCTTAACAATCAAATCCCCCCCTGGTTGCCACAAAGAATCATAGTGGTATTCATCATGTGTACAAACAACTCATTGATGAGCTTCCACAACCAGGCAGCTTCACACAAGATCATACTCGTAGCTATGTATTTGGTCTCGACGGTGCTTATAGAAACCGACTTCTGCTTCCTACTCATCCATGATATCGAAGCAGAATCCAGAGAGAACCAACACTGAGAAGTGCTCTAATGATCCTCCACACTGCCTGCCTAGTCAGCATTTGATTAATCATGCAACTTCATATTTTTGACAGTGTATCTCAATCCATGAGAGATTGTGCCCTAAAGATATCTCAGAAGATTCTTGGCACCAATCTAGTGAGGCTCAACCAAATATGAGCTCACCATGCTAACTACAAAGCATATATACGGACAGAAGTTCACCAAGAACATCAATGCAGATGAGTTTATGAAACTCAGAGGCATTTCCCAAATCTGGTCCAACATCACCACCATATAAATTCTGAAAGTTAAGATCCTCGAGGTAGTCACAAGGTTGTAGTTTACCATTCCATATCTGGAATCCAACTCCCTCTTACTTCTGCAAGTGAGAGGGTCTGCACCTGTCAGAAATAGGTCGTTTCTCAGAAGGTGCCGGTATGAGAGGTCTATCATCCACAACCTTCAAACAATGGTTTGGATCGGATTCACTTTTAGTGAATCTCAGCTTCATCAAACAGCTATCACTCCTCTCATATTAGGCCCAGGGTGTTTTACTTCAAGCCATAGAGGGCTTTCTTCCACTTGTATACATGAGATTCCCAATCATGAATATCAAACCCCTCGGGTTTCCAAACTTGTGGACTTGCTACATGAGGGGAATGGTCCCCTTGTAAGTTTTTCCTTCGGTACATCTCAGACATGTACCTTCATGCTCTTCTTGAATTCAGGTATCCAAGTCACCATCTAACTCACATCGGATAGGGGCCTCATAAAGTAGATCTCAGGCGTTATAGATGAGATATGTCATGATCCCCAATGGACCATCCTGCAACTTGACACAAATTTCCAACCCTGAACCTATGAGTAAAAGAATATTTGAAAATTTCATTTTAAAACACGTAGCTTTCCATCGATGAATTCCACCCTATATCCTTTGACTTCCATTGCCGAAATGGACACCAGGTTCTTCTTGTGATCAGGTACATAAAAGAGATTCCGTAAATGAATTGAGTTACCCTCATTCAATTGAGGGGTAACGTTCCCTACACCCTTTCCGGGATAGGTGGCATCGGCTCCAAGTATAATTGCACGATTGTTTCCATCTCTACCAAATTAGAGAGAGCACCCTTCTATCTAATGAAGTTCCTTGAACCACTATAATCGATAAGCCACATTCCCAAAGAATCTAAAGGAGAGGACCAATACAAGATAACGCTTCTTAATCTTATCAGAAACAACATTTGATTCTTCATACCTGGGGTTCCTTGCTTTCTCTGAAGAGTCAGCCGTTTCCTTGATGATCTGCATTACCTGTCATTCCTCTGATAATTGAAGATGACCCCAGAATGATTGTTATCATCATCAAGTGATGTGTCCCTGCCATTCAGACACTCCTTCGCATAATGGCTGAACTTATTGCAAGAAAGGCATATTCTTTTCCTTCCACTCTTAGATACGATCTTTCCATTGAAGTGATCTTTAGGTAGGCCATCAGAAACTTCCGCTGTGCCATTCTGATAATACTCTCTGCTTCGACTTAACCCTCGGTGAATTTGAAGAGGGATGCGGAATCCATTTATCATTTTGTTCTTTCCCAACTGTCTTCGGTGATTTCTCTTTCACTCTTGCTTGGGCTTTGTCTTCACCTCAACTCTAATACCATGTTCAGTTTGGGTATGTTCTATGCTTAGAGGAATTTATTTCAATTTTCATAGTTAGCTCAATATATTTTCCAGATTAGCAATCACATCAGCATTAAAGTAAACTGCAGATAGAACATAAACATAAATTGCAGAAGACAATCCAAGACAAGAGGACACAAGATGTGGCGCTAGCCAGGGAAAAACCCCAATGTGGGGAACCCTTGATCAATTCTTCTTATATAATATTCAATAGTTTAGCAGAGAGAGAGAGAGAGACATAGTACATTTACAACAGAAATCAACACTTTGACTTTCTAGATAAGAGAATAGATCATATCTATATTAGATCAGTTGAAGACATGCCGCTTCAACTGATTCTCCAAGGTGACTCCTTCACTTATCATTGTGCTGCATCTCGTCCATGTGCTGCAACTCACCGTGCTGCACCACACTTATCATCACAGTGCTGGACATAATTACCATGCTATGGACTTCATGCTATTGCTCCTGTCACTGTGCTTCTCCAATCATTGGGTTGTTCTCATCACGGATCTGCACTCTATGTTGCACTCATCATCACTTCATTCAGTCATGTAGCTACATCATACATAGTGTTGCACCCTTTTTATATTATGCTGCATTGCTACCCATCACTGTATGCTGATAGCACTATGTTTTACTAGCTGCTATCCCATAATATGTCCAGCTACACCAACATGCCCAAATAGTCCAATTAGACCATGTTGTCATTTGTTTGCACAGCTGTTTGCTGCACACCTGGTTAGGGCACTTGGAGCAACGCTAGTTTCATCCTACAGTCAACAAACTAACCCTTTAAGGGCTGTAACATACCCTCATAGGTCTCCTCCTCACCCACGCTGCTGGCTTAGGGTCTTGTCCACTGTTGACAGCCCTCACACAGCCTCTAGTTGTGTGCTATGGCCTGTGGCCTAGCACAATAGATTGCTGTAGCAACATACCTACAAAAATTTGCCAAAATAACTTCCAAACAACAACGTGTTTGACCCTTAGGAACTCGGCCTAATAGTCAGCCTTCTCGACCCTCTTCACAACAAACTCAGATCTTGATTATATCACTGTTCCAACCCTAAGACTATCCACACTTACTGCAGACACTCGACCTCATGTAGCAGACTTCGGATCCCTGTTTTCCCATGCTGTCCAGACTCTAGGTTGTTGCAGCTAGGGTATATCCATATCACCCTTAGGTAGGGCAGTGTAGGGCCTCCTCTAGTTGCTGGTTAGGGCCTTCCATTTGCTGCGGATTAGGGCTCCCTTTAGCTGTGGATTAGGGTCCCTTCAGCTGCGGATTAGGGCTCTTCTAGCTGCGGATTAGGGCCTCTTCTAGTTGCATATTAGGGCTCCCTTTAGCTACGGATTAGGTCTCTTCTAGCTGTAGATTTGGGATCCCTTTAGCTGTGGATTAGGTGTCTTCTAGCTGTGGATTAGGGCCTCTTCTAGCTGCGGATTAGGGCCTCTTAGATCTAGGGCCAGATATCCTACAAGTTTGTGGCTAGGGCTCTCCTAGATGACCCTTCTTTAGGGCTGTGTAGAAGTCATCTCCTCTTGACCTCCTCTTCCACCAAAAACCCAAAACAAGTGGAGAGAGAGTTAACAAGAGATAAGTGTTAAATGACTTGAATTTCTCCTTTATTTATACTAAAACGTGGAGCACAAGTGGGGTTTATTTTATTGCTGGTTGACCTTGACGAATTGTCCCATAACACTAATAAATTCATATCTCCATGAATACTTATCAGAATCAGATGATATTTAGATCAATCCTACACCTCTCAATGAGAGGGATCCAAGAAAAATATCAGTTGCAATAAATAAGATGACCCACATGGAGTTTGGTCCTAGTTGCCAATTTTAACACTCCCTCTCAACTTGGGAGAACTCCATCCGTTGATCCATATGTCCGACTGTACTATCTCTTCCATCAGTGCCTTGCACTGCACTGCTCTGCTATGATGACCCATGAAGAGGAAGAATTGATCGAGAATGTCTCATACCATTCTCTATTGACCCAAATTCAGCTTCATCTTACTGACCCGAAGTCATATTTATTGATCCCAGATCAATATCACAAGGGAGTGTCTTAAACCACTCAGACTGATGCCAGTTTAGTTTCGTTGATCCCAAATCAATGGAGGTCATCCTAGCATAGCGAGTACAATAGATACGACGATGCATCCATCGATAGTACTACTATGGTCCCTAACCCCATTTCCATGCTCATTGATCAGATGAGAGGTACTTCCCATGAGTCCCAAACTGCATGGGTAGGATGCCTCGACAGGAGAACTAATCATCCAGTCCCACAGGAGAATGAATCATCCTGTCCACAGTCTCCACGAGAGAAATAATCATCCCGAAACACAGGAGAACTAATCATCATGTTCCGTAGTTTCCACGGGAGAACTAATCATCCCGACCCACAGGAGAACTAATCATCCCGTTCCATAGTTTACACAGGAGGACTAATCATCCCGATCCACAGGAGAACTAATCATCCTGTTCGATAGTCGCCACGAGGTATCACAGGGAAAGGTTGAACCTGTCACCCTGTACATAGCGCACCACCAGGGGAGGGTGAGTTGCCCAGTGGTCGTATGTCGCTCTAGTAAGTACCCCAAGCCCCCGAGAGCTCTCAGAGCTCAGTGCATGCAACATGTAGGAACCTTATACGAAGGTCTCTCAATGACTCCAAGTCGTTCGGGAAAATCACGGATTTGATCTTTCCTTGGGGCTTTGACAAAGTGTCTGCGACTTGTACATCAGTCTCAATGCGATGGAGCCTCCTTACTCATCGACTTACCATATCCCAGATAAGGTAGTATCTTATGTCTATCTGCTGGAGCAATCATCAAATACGAGATTCCTCAATAATCGAACCCCCCCTGGTTGTCACAAAGAATCACAATGTTATTCATCATGTGTACAAACAATTCACTGATGAGCTTCCATAACCAGGCAGCTTCACTTGAGATCATACTCGTAGCTATGTATTCGGTCTCGACGATTCTTATAGCAACTGACTTCTGCTTCCTACTCATCCATGACATCGAAGCAGAATCCAGAGAGAACCAACACTGAGAAGTGCTCCAGTGATCCTCCACACTGCTTGCCCAATCAACATTCGAATAATCATGCAGCTTCATATTTCCGACAGTGTATCTCAATCCATGAGAGATTGTGCCCTAAATATATCTCAAAAGATTCTTGGCACCAATCTAGTGAGGCTCAACCAAATATGAGCTCACCATGCTAACTGCAAAGCATATATACGAATGGAAGTTCACCAAGAACATCAATGCGGATGAGTTTATGAAACTTAGAGGCATTTCCCAAATCTGGTCTGGCATCACCACCATATAACTTCTGAAAGTTAAGATCCTCGAGGTAGTCACAGGGTTGCAGTTTACCATTCCATATCTGGAATCCAACTCCCTCTTCTACAAGTGAGAGGGTCTGCACCTGTCAGAAATAGGTCGTTTCTCAGAAGGTGCCAGTATGAGAGGTCTATCATCCACAACCTCCAAACAATGGTTTGGATCGGCTTAAATTTTAGTGAATCTCAGCTTCATCAAATAGCTATCAATCCTCTCATATTAGGCCAAGGGTGTTTTACTTCAAGCTATAGAGGGCTTTCTTCCACCTGTATACATGAGATTCCCAATCATGAATCTCAAACCCCTCGGGTATCCGAGTCACCATATGACTCACATTGGTTAGGGGCCTCATAAAGTAGATCTCAGGTGTTATAGATGAGATATGTCATGATCCCCAATGGACCACTCTGCAACTTGACACAAATTTCCAACCCTGAACCCATGAGTAAAAACATCTTTGAAAATTTAATTTTCAAACATGTACCTTTCCATCGATGAATGCCACCCTGTAACCTTTGATTTCCATTGCCGAAATGGACACCAGGTTCTTCTTGTGATCAGGTACATAAAAGATATTATGTAAATGAATCGAGTTACCCTCATTTAATTGAGGGGTAACATTCCCTACACCCTTTCTGGGATAGGTGGCATCGGCTCCAAGTATAATCCCACGATTGTTTCCATCTCTACCAAATTAGAGAGAGCACCCTTCTATCTGATGAAGTGCCTTGAAGCACTATAATTGATAAGCCAGATTCCCAAAGAATCTGAAGGAGAAGGCCAATACAAGATAGCGCTTATTTATCTTATCAGAAACAACATTTGATTCTTCATACCTGGGGTTCCTTGCTTTCTCTGAAAATTCGTTCGGTTCCTTGATGATCTGCGTTACTTGTCATTCCTTTGATCATTGAAGATGATCCCAGAATGATTGTTATCATCATCAAGTGATGTGTCCCTGCCATTCAGACACTCCTTCGCATAATGGCCGAACTTATTGCAAGCAAGGCATATTCCTTTCCTTCCACCCTTAGATCCGATCTTTCCATTGAAGTGATCTTTAGGTAGGCCATTAGAAACTTCCACTGTGCCATTATGATAATATTCTTTGCTTCGACTTCACCCTCGGTGAATTTGAAGAGGGATGAGGAATTCACTGATCCTTTTGTTCTTTCCCAACTGTCTTCGGTGATTGCTCTTTCACTCTTGCTTGGGCTTTGTCTTCACCTCAGCTCTGATACCATGTTAAGTTTGGGTATGTTCTACGCTTAGAGCAATTTATTTCAATTTTCATAGCTAGCTCAATATATTTTCCAGATTAGCAATCACATCGGCATTAAAGTAAACTGTAGATAGAACATAAACATTGATGCAGGAGCATTAGCTCCAAAAAATTCACCTTGTATTTTATCTAAGCTAGGGGGTTTCATGTTTTGAAGAAATATTAAATTTTGAGTGATTAATTATATTTTAATTAATTATTTGTGAGAATTTGTAAATGTGAGAGAAATTAGTTTCTAGATTATTTAGAATTAATGAGGGAGCCTAAGTTGGAATTAGTTTCTAAGTTTTAGGGATAAAAGTCTACCTTTTAGGGATGTTGAGAGATTTAGGGGATGGTTGAGGAATTGAAGGGATTGAGCATTTAATTAAATCATTTTTAAAATTGTATAAATTCATCAAGGCATGGAGAAAAAAAAAAAAAGGAAAGAGGGTGAG
Organism: Pinus tabuliformis; assembly: GCA_031772625.1. NCBI lineage: Eukaryota > Viridiplantae > Streptophyta > Pinopsida > Pinales > Pinaceae > Pinus > Pinus tabuliformis. The sequence goes on from CM062819.1 coordinate 479,333,360, forward strand.
CAGTGAAGGGGCTCTGTTTGGGCAGCCTTCAGCAATTGTAAAGGGCCAAATTATTGGAAATCAGGCCTAGGAAAGGATTGTATTGTAAGTATTTTGTGTGTCAATATAGCCTTTGATTTTTTACTGTATGTCCAGTATTGAGTTTGCGTGAGATTGGATTCATGTGTTCAATGAATAAAACGAAATTAGGTTGAAATGAATTGGATGTATCTGTGGAATAGAGATTCGATTTTATATGGCACTCTCAAGTTTTATATTACAAATTAAATTCAGAAAGTGATGAAGATCGAATGCATTAATGAAAATCTGACTAATGTTATTGACTGCGCTGGAAATGCGAATGATGGAAATGTCTAACATAAAATTAAGCCTGCGTTCTCTGTGTGAAGAATTGTATTGAAAGCACTATTCTATGTCAATTAGTGGACCCATATTATAATTGCTATCTGCAGAAATCGATTAAGTATGTTGATGGAATTTATATCGATCTGCAATTTGTTGGAAGCGCTGAAAAAGGCGCAGAGTTGTGGTTCAAACTCTGTTTGAAATCCAAATAAATACAGTTTTAAATTGTTGTGAAATACTTTGATTAGAGTGGTAAATTGGCAAAGTAGTTTGCGCAGCAATGAACATAGAGCAAGCATTGAAACTGTGTGATTAAATTGTGAATCGTTCTGGCTATGTACATGGATCGATATTCCGTGGGCACTCGGTTTTGAATTCTAATATTACATGAATTGATTGTCACAGAAAAAGATTGCTTGGAGAAGCCATAATAAAGTTTAATTATCCGGTCGATGTGGGAAAACGGAGGCGATAAGTCTTCAATTATGGAATCGATTTGTGAAGGCGCAGATGTGAGTTTAAAATGCAGTGATTCAAAAGCAAGTTGTAAGAGGAACAGAGGTAATTTTAATGTGATTTGAATCTGTTGCAGAAGGCGTTAAACACTGGGCAGCGTGGAAAATTGATGCAATAATTTTCAATTGATATTGTGGAGATGTTGAAACGTGATGCAGATGACGTGAACAAACTTAACGCAGGTAGAGCATTTAATTGGAAAATGTATTTATGCGTTGAGTTTTGAATTAAGGATCAGTGAAAATGTTAAAGGCAGGATGTGTTGTGAAACGGTAACAACACAGCATTGATAACTCTCAACGCAAAGCACAGATTTATATGGGATTAACCAATTATGTTTTGATAGCATGAACGTTGGAAAGGAGGACTTAAAGTCTTCAGTTGATATTGGGGCAAGAATATTATGCCACATCGCTCTTGAGACAGCGTGTACAGGTATGAACAGTATCACTCTCTGAGTACGTTAAGAATGTATGGAGACAGATTGAATTGCTTGGTAAAGTCAACTGTAAATATTGAAATTGAATTGAGACCGCTGGGTACACTGAAAGGGAAGAGGGCACACATATATTTGGTGCTTTGATTAGTTGAAACATGTAATTTTGTGCATTCAAATGATATTGGTGTTGTTTTCCATGTTCACTTGAGGTTGAAAAGCATAAGTTCATTTTCTTGATTGAATCTAGTCATATCTAAAGGATGATTTTAAATGGAAATAATGAATGAAGTTACTAAAACAAAGTTTGGGGTTGATGAGCATTTGAATGATTTGAGTCATTGGGTTTTAAATGGAAGGCTTCAAAGGTTATGAATTTGCATGCTGATGAATATTGCATTTGAGATTATTCCATATATGATGGCGTTAATGAAAGTATGAGACCAATGGTGAATGGTTTTGAACCACATGAAAGATAAACTTCCGCATGTAAAATGGTGCAGTTGTGAGTTTGCCAGTAATTGGAGTTTTTGATTAAAGTAAAAACTTAGATGCATACAGATATGCACAGAGATTAAAGATCCTGGGTAATGCAGGCCTTGCCTACATCAAATTTTGGTATCAGAGCGGGATTGGCTCTGTATAAGGGTTTAAGTTTTTAAATTGAATTAAATGCATGAATGACAGATTTTGAAGCTGATGAAAGTTGCAGCATAGGTATGCAAATGCAGTTGAGGAAGGAAGCGAGACCAACATGATCTTGAAAGGTGAGATTGTGTAGTTGATATTTAACTCTGGTTTGAAAACTATTTACAGAATTTGGTTACAGGCATAGTGGAGAAATCTCAGCAGGAAGAAGCAGATCACAACTTGAGAACAGTGATGGAATCCAACAGAGGATTCTAGGTGTGTGGCAGAACCTAAAGATTCAACAGAAGTTGAATGGAAAGGATAAGTGTGTTCTTGACAGTTGCAGATTAGAGAAGCCTAAAAGAGCAGAGGAGAGTGCTCAAGAGGTTCCAGAGGCAGTGAACCAGTACTTACCAAAAGACTGAGTGAGGAGAGCTTGGTGAGGTAAGTGGCGGCAGGACAGGAGAGCTTGCTGTTGCAGAGGCTTGGTGCAACTCATGAGTGAGAAACTCATGGCGAAGGAGATGACTACTGAAAGTCATAAAGAAGAGAGCAGAGGTTCAGAAAGAGGCCACAGTAGAATGAGGGAGAAAGATGCCAAGGCAAATGGCATATTGAAGCAGTGGACTGATGAGGAGTATGAGAAAGAGAAAGCTGAGATTGCAGCTCATCTTGAGTTGTTAATGGAGTTGTTGCAGGAGAATATGAGAGACCAGAGACAGGGTTGGCTGATGAGGAAAAGAGTGAAGTGGCAGATGTTATAGACATTTTTGGGCCCTACAACCCCAAGCATGAAATGTCCATAAACCAAGGGCTCCTAAGTCCCTAAAAGTGTTGTTCTAACCCCTAAAGGAACAAGGTCAACAGATTACAGCTTCTCCCAGAAGTTCTCCATGAGAAACTGCTCAAAATTGGTCAAAACAAGATCATTGCAGCTGCTCCACTGGCTAAGTGCGTTGCATCTCACCCAAATACACTGTGAGGGTGCGTTGCATTTCAAAAGTCCCTTCTGTGGGGTGCGATGGGTGAGAAATGACAAATAGCAGTGTCATTCCGCGAGGTGGAGAGGCAATGGAAGCTTCCAGAATCTTCTCCTGTGACACTTGCCTCACTGAATTCGACTAAGGATGAGTAAGAGGCCATCAGTCTCCAAGTGGAAGCAAGAACTATCAGAGAGAAGACACTAATCAAATCACAAGCTGACTCATCCCCCTTACAGATATCTATATATGGATCCCTCATCCCAGAGATCCAGAGGCTGGAATTTTGCATATTGTAAGGAATTGCTGTTGGTTTCTTGAGACAAACATCAGATTGTTGGGTGATCTAAGCTTTGTTTGAGGTGAAGAGGGGCTTCTTTGCTGGGAGGTTGATGCTGGGTCAGAACAACTAGTTGTAACTCCTCTTGGCTCTTTTCTTGTTTATCAATAAAAGCTATTTGAGTTTTCCTCCATGCTTTTGTATCATTGATGCTTGTTACATTTGTATGGTCAATTTACATCTGATCCTAGATTGTTTATGATTATAGATCCATGTCTTTGTATAGTGCTATGCTTCTGTGATCTTACAGGTTCTTTGTGAAGCTGGGCGTGCAAGGGAGCAGGTAGCTGAAGACTATCAAAGAAGAGAGGGATCGAATCAAGAGATTAGCGCAAGACAGAGGTTGGTCTTTCTGTTCCTCTCTATCTATAATTCATAAAGGAAAAACAAAAGTAGTTTTTCTCTGTTTGTTTCTAAGGCAGCTGTCACACCTTAGTGGGATAGAGCAGTTCTAAATAGACACTTTTCCCTGTAACAAAATGGCGACTCCGCTGGGGACTTAATTAGTTTGTTTGTTTATCATTCTTTGTTGTTTGTTTCATAAACTTATAAGTAGCATTCGAACTGCATTTGCCATAACAAATGCAAAGTAGATAACTCCTGCTTCAATCCATCCACTGGATCTGTTTATGATTTAAACAACTGATTCACAAACTATCTGATTGCCCTTGTGATAGCTCTTAGATCCTCCTTAGATCTACCCCTGATTGTTGCATTACTGATTGCTTTTTGCTCGGCCAAAACCCAAGAACTGAACTGCAAACTGTGACCCGGAACCCGAACAGAGTCTCGTTTCTGGCCCATCGTAGGTACTGTTCAGAGATTCTAAATTTCAGCGCACTTCCCGAGTGGACAACCTGTGCTGCATTTCAAATTCTCTGTGTTGCAGGTGCGCTGATCAGACTAGCTCTGTGCAGTTGTGGCTTCTGTGGATCATTCTTTCCAGTTCTATTCTTGAATTTTGCTGCCTGTGATCAGTATATGTCTGTTTGAAACCCCTTTTCCTTGCTGTTATTCCGCCTCCTTTGTACAAAAGAACTGTAGATGTTTTTGTGTGTTTGTTGAGTCATTTACAGTTCTCCTTTGCAAAAGTAGCGTAATCGTACTATCATCCTTTGATTTGAAACTGTCGCAAGTGTCGATTTCAATCGTAGGAAAGAGTTTAATTGCTGTTGATGGTCGATTATCCTGTTACTATTGCTTTTGGTCTGAATTTGTAATTTTCTAGTGTCGAGAACAAGTATTCATTTCAAAATCGTAAGGTGTTGTGATCGTCTCCATTTTTTTATTTCGAAAAGAAACTTATTGATATTTGTCGCTTGAAAAGAAATTCAGATTTGTGCATCAACTTTCTTTTTAGCATTCATATACTAAGAAAGTCGAAAACAAATACATGCATGTGCATTTGCATATAGACAGTCTGATTGGCTTGATTTAGGAAAGTGCATTTAGAGTGTGCTCTTTGCTCTTTGTGAAAAGATTCTGTCTTTCTTTTCCCTAGTAGCTAGGATTTTCATTGCATAAAGGAGATAAAAAGTTTGTTTATCATCTTAGATTGCATTTTAGGAATTACATCTACATCTCGTGGTGAACCCGAAAGGAAAACTTCATAAACAAGATCAACTTAAAATAAATTCAATGAATCTAACAACGCTTTGGAACTTAATGCACAACATTTAGAAGTCTAGGCTAGAGACGTATTCCGGCGTCGTAAAGCCTGGTAACTGTTGTTCTCACTGATGGTTGGGTGATTCCTCCACTTTGAGACGATAAGTGCCAGTACGGACTTGTGCTCCCACGTACCGTCGAGTATATTTTGGGAGACCCCAATAGGCTTAATCCTTTATCCATAGGAAGCCGTGTCTGCCGCCCTATCGATCGCAATGCACTGAACACAACATTCGGGAAGATTGACTGCCGTACCGTAAAAAGTATTCTGCAGTTTTGTGATTGGTTTGGTAATCCCTCTACCTAGATTTCCAGAGCAGTCCCTTTCGTTCCTTTTCAGACTCCTTAACGGAAAAGGTCCATCTGAGCACTTGTCACTTCAGGCTCATTAAAAATCGAAGGAGAGGTTTTTTCTCGACTCTTAAAAACTGAAAAAACAAGTTGTGTCAAAGCGTCTAAAATTTATTTTAAACGGAATATTCATTACCCTTTCCTACGTTGATCTTGGGTTGAGAATGGAATCCACCAACCAAGGAATTCCCCTTGGAGGAAATCCTAGTCCTTTCTCCTCTTTGGGAGATGTTGGTGCACCCCATATGGCCACATTTCGCTTCCAGGACTGACAATTGGTTTGCCTGTATGGCTCTTCTCAACCTCTGTCGTTCAGAACACCATAATTCCTGAACAATCGAATCAGCAACTAGACGAGTCCAGAGTTACCCACCAACCTTCTACTTCCTCTAATTCTTCCTCTCCTCCTTCCTCTTCGTTTGATGGGGCTGGTAAAGCCAAAAGTCAAGTACCTAAGGAGAAGAAGGAAAAGAAGAAGAAAGAGAAGAAGAAGAAGGAGCCAAAAGCGACTGGGGGCAAACGAGTGTCGTCTAGCGAAAATCCACACACTGCACCGACCAGGCCTAAATTGCCATGTGTCATTTGCAAAGGAGACCACTATCACAGAGATTGTCCTTGCATCCCTCGGATCTTAAGGGATTGGTCTCCTCGTTTGCACAACCCGGTGTCGTCAACCTCTGATGATCATGTTGAAAACACACCGTCAACTAGTGAAAGTGAAGCCCCAGGACAAAAAGGAAAATATAGATTTCCTTGTAAACTATGCGAAGGCGATCATGCCGTCCACCGTTGTCCCTTCTTAGACGAAGCTAAAAGAGTTTTGGATGATCGTCCGGTTTCACCGTTACGACTTCCTCCTGGATATAAAAAACTCTTACCGGGTCCGTCACTAGTTGAAAATCCGGCTGGCCCGCTCAGGTGGTCGGCCGAAGCATCTATCATTGAAGATAAACCATCTGAACCCATACCAGACGAAAGTCAAAAGGTCGAGGCGGCAGTTGACCCGGTCTTGCCTTCAGAGGTTCCATCTTCAGATGATACAGTCACTGAAGAGAACAAGGATGACACCATCCAAATTCTTTTCATAAGCACAGACTCCAACCAACATGGGGGCAATTTACCCGTTCCTTTACTGCAGGAAGGAAGTTTGTCAGAGTCGCACCCGGCCGTCTATTCGGTCCCACCTCCAAGCAACCTAGTTGTCTCCTTCGACTGGAATCAACTAGGCAAACCCCGTTTACTAGCTAGTGTACCATTCCGAATCATTGTTCAAATATATAGAATGGTTATGGCTAGTACCATCATAGATGAGGGGGCTTCTGTGAGTATCCTTTCCTCAACTGCTTGGAAAGCACTTGGTTCGCCATCGCATTTGCCTGAGATGAGAAATCTAACAGGTTTTGATAAAGGAACCAGTCGACCGTTAGGGATCCTTCCCAATGTGCCCATAACATTGAGAGGGAAAACCGTTCACATGAATGTAATGGTAGTTCAAGGACCCCTGGATTACAATCTACTCCTTGGACGAGACTATATTTATTGCATGAGAGCCATTGTCTCATCACTCTTTAGAGTGATGTGTTTTCCGCACGAAGGAAGAGTGGTCAAGCTCGTAGACCAGCTTTCATTTCCCGGATCACGCATAGCAAATAGTCATATACCATCCCTAAATGGTCTTTTCACGCAAGAAATGTCTCAATCTCCAGTCCGTCCACCCGATGAGCGCGAGTGATTCGGGAGGACATGACTGAAACCCAGGGGGCATGCACCCTGGTCTGCTTCGGCAGGAAAACTTCGGGTATAGGGTAGGTTTCCGCGAGAAAATATGACTAGTCTGTACTCCCGTCCGTGATTGGAAGAGGGGGTTATTCTAGAACAAGATTCTCTTGTCAAAGTTATGTGAGTGGGGTAACCTCCTTCACTCACCTTTGTCTATTTCAGTAGACATCGCCAAAGAAGTGTTTTGTTTGCGCTGTGAATAGAACAATCTTTGGGTAACCTGAAAGAGGTATACCTTTCCTGATAAAACAAATGTTTTGTCAGCTCGAATAGAAGGTGACCTTGAAACTTTGTTTTATACCTGGGGGCATGCAAACCTTTTGGCGTGCAAGCGAAGAGCGACTATTTATTTTTTTAAATTTATAGGACCTCTAACCCTTTAAACTCGTAGGATTGGTCGTCTCCTAACTTGCATAAAGAAAGGATGTGGGGCAAAACTCTAAAAGTTTCCGTTTTATATGAGACATTCTTATCACACGACTGGATTAATCGAGCAGTTTTAGCACATAGTTCAAACTCGTTAAAAAATAAACATAAGACGTGAGCAAATGTTTCCACCCGCATTTAAGCTCGTTAAAAAATGAACTATTCCCCGGTAAATAACCATCGTGAATGTAGTACTTCAGCCATTAAAGCCTTGGTCGTGTTTGCGCCGTCACCTCCACTTTTTCATTGGCCGATCATTCACCCCCATTTGATTGTTTACCCATTTTGAGAAACAACTGCGAAAAGTGATTTCACTAGCCATCCTTGTAACACTGCCGTGATTGGAAAATTCCAAACCTTACCTGGAATCAGCTGCTACCCGTTCTATCACTCGTTCCTCAAAAGACGAGTCTCCTTTAAGCTCTTTTCAACTGACTCGTAAAATATGAAAAGATTGCTGAGCCATTGGCCTCCCCAGCTCGTTAAAGGGACAGGAATTGCTATCCCTCCTCTAGATTTTAATCTTTTTGGACCTGAGGGATTATTACACAAAAAGATTGAGCGCTTGTTTTGTTCGGCTCGTTAAAAGTATACTTTCTCGGACTTAAGGGATTAGATGACGAAAAAGGAATTTTGGAGTTACCTTTACGTTCCTTTTTAGACTCTCTAAAATTGAAAAGGACCGAGTTATCTTTGTCGTTAAACTCGTTAAAAAGTATAATAGCGACAAACTTGTCTATAGACGAGAACGAGTTTCACTATCGCTAGGCTCGTTAAAACATAGCGATGGGTTTGCCCGAAGGGCAAATTATAGAACAAGCATATGTTATCCTCCTCAAGCTTGACAAAAATAAAGAGGTACTGGTCAGCAATGACTGGGGAAAATTGGGAAGAAAACTTAAAGAAACTTTGTTGGTAGCAAGTCGCTCTTGAACATGACACTTCCACTTCGTGTTCGAGTCGGGTTGGGTTGTTTCATTCACCGGTCACATCACCATGGTCATGCCATACCATCCACATTTGGGGTTAATGATACCAATCCATCACATCAGTGTCGCCGATATGTTCAAGAGAAGTCATTTAGAGAATTCACCTGTGTCTCACCCACTACCATACATTATACTCCATTCTTTCATGACCGCCACCCTGAACCTTATATCACCAGATCGTTTTCACCTCCATTAAAATCATTTGCTCCGTTCCGTGTCATTGATGTGGGATTCATTAAGGCCCTCCTGTGACGGATCACTTCTTGTCGACATCAGCTCATTATCCAAGAAGTTGATCTAGGAACACCCCATTCAGTACTTTGAAGCTTGCATGCCTCAATGGCAAGTTTCTCACTTCCGGCGACAGGTTTACATCAATGGCCTTCGACCGAAAGATTTTGCGTGGTGTTCGACGCCAAGTCCTTTATTCACACCACGTGAATTGTACTGTAGTACCTTGAGGGTCATTATCATTATCGGTGATTCCTCTCGCGCTTGTTAACAGTTTACATCATTGACTGGTAATCAAGCGATGTCTTTCCATGTTCGACTTCAGAACATTTCTCACATGGATCGAATTGTACTTCGAGTGAAGATCGGACGAGATTGAAGACCCCGGATCTAGTTTCATCCATCCGGGCTGCGATATATATTCAGGGAAATAAAGACATTAAATGTACATCATTGCTGCACAGATAATCATCCACTCAAAAGGATGATGGCTCTATCAGAATCATCAGTCTACACTCAGACGATTGTCTGTCCTATGTACATGAAAATGAATTTATAAAGCTGAGCATGGGAATGCTCGCCTCAGCTAGATCATGAAAATAGTATGAAGATAATGTATTGTATTGTATCTTATTACAGGTCTCCTCCCAGCATTGAAAGAACTTCGGATCCTCATAATAAAGCATTTCACCCGACACCAAAAGGTTAACGGCCTCATACTTTAGGGGGCAACTGTTATAGACATTTTTGGGCCCTACAACCCCAAGCATGAAATGTCCATAAACCAAGGGCTCCTAAGTCCCTAAAAGTGTTGTTCTAACCCCTAAAGGAACAAGGTCAACAGATTACAGCTTCTCCCAGAAGTTCTCCATGAGAAACTGCTCAAAATTGGTCAAAACAGGATCATTGCAGCTGCTCCACTGGCTAAGTGCGTTGCATCTCACCCAAATACACTGTGAGGGTGCGTTGCATTTCAAAAGTCCCTTCTGTGGGGTGCGATGGGCGAGAAATGACAAATGGCAGTGTCATTCCGCGAGGTGGAGAGGCAATGGAAGCTTCCAGAATCTTCTCCTGTGACACTTGCCTCACCGAATTCGACCAAGGATGAGTAAGAGGCCATCAGTCTCCAAGTGGAAGCAAGAACTATCAGAGAGAAGACACTAATCAAATCACAAGCTGACTCATCCCCCTTACAGATATCTATATATGGATCCCTCATCCCAGAGATCCAGAGGCTGGAATTTTGCATATTGTAAGGAATTGCTGTTGGTTTCTTGAGACAAACATCAGATTGTTGGGTGATCTAAGCTTTGTTTGAGGTGAAGAGGGGCTTCTTTGCTGGGAGGTTGATGCTGGGTCAGAACAACTGGTTGTAAATCCTCTTGGTTCTTTTCTTTTTTATCAATAAAAGCTATTTGAGTTTTCCTCCATGCTTTTGTATCATTGATGCTTGTTACATTTGTATGGTCAATTTACATCTAGTCCTAGATTGTTTATGATTATAGATCCATGTCTTTGTATAGTGCTATGCTTCTGTGATCTTACAGGTACTTTGTGAAGCTGGGCGTGCAAGGGAGCAGGTAGCTGAAGACTATCAAAGAAGAGAGGGATCGAATCAAGAGATTAGCGCAAGACAGAGGTTGGTCTTTCTTTTCCTCTCTATCTATAATTCATAAAGGAAAAACAAAAGTAGTTTTTCTCTGTTTGTTTCTAAGGCAGCTGTCACACCTTAGTGGGATAGAGCAGTTCTAAATAGACACTTTTCCCTGTAACAGCAGAGGCTACAACAGAAAAGAGATCGACAGATAAACATGCAGTTAACGGAAGAGCTGAGGAAGCTCGAGCAGATGATGGATGTACAGTGGAAGTGTACGCAACTCAGAGCAGTTGAGTTGGAAGAGGAGGTTTCCATTGATCAAACAGAGGAGGAGATCATTGATGATTTCTTGAATTACTGGGCAGATCCAGATCAGCTGGATAATGTGAACTCTTGTGTTTTTATAGATGACAGTTGTGATGTGATTACAGGTTTTGTTGAAGAGGATGCGCAATCTTGTGAAACTGTCACAAGCATGGAAAAGAATCTCTCGAGAGATAAGTACTTTGAAGAAGAAAGAAGTGATGCTTTTGCTGTTACAGTACAAGAGGAAGTTCATTTGAATGAAGAAGAGGATCAACTGGAAGAGCTGGTATATGAACCGACGATTAAAGTTGTTGAGACTTGTAGTTTTCAAACTGACAAGTTGTGTATGAATGCAGGGACTGTAAGTGATGGTGATGTTATGCTTCAGCAATGTCACAGAGAAATTGCATTGCTAGAATATTTGTTGAAGAATTCAGAGTATGAAAAGGAGATGGCAGAAGGAAGAGCTCAGTACAGTGAACGAGTGCAGAAAGATATCATGGAAGCAGATGATGTGAGAGAAAGACTGGTTGACAGTCTTGAGAATTCTTCAGAGGATTCTTTGGGCAGAGAGAATCAACATACTGATGTGCTGATTGAGATGGAAATTTTAGGACAACATACTGAAATACTGGCAAAGGAGGACAAGGCACTGATGCCTTATGATTTTTCTTCTAACAAGTGTTTTGTGAATGCAGGTATTGTTGCAGAACATTTGACTCTGTTGAGCAGTCAAGTGAAGGGAGAAGAAGTTTTCTGTTCCAGAAGACAAGAGGGCATGGATGATCGGGTGGTAGTTAGAACAGAAACATGCATAGAAGCAAGAAGTCAGCAAGTGACAGTACAAATAGAGAAAGTAAAAACTGAGCAAGCCGTCTTAGCTCAGCAGACAACTAGAAATCAGCAGCCGGGAGATTTATTGGACCGAGAGATTGAAAGTATTAGAAGACTGATGACGAAAGAATCCCGGAAGAGGCCAGCAGCAAGAAAGAAAAGGAAAGACAACAAGAGAAAGACAGCGAAGGATTGCAAGAGCAGAGCAAGTGGAGCACTACAGCACAAAATATGGAAGCTTGGAGGACAACAGCAGATAACAACAGCAGTAAAGCAATTGACAAGCAATGAAAGATTACAAAATAAAATTTGGGATCCAGGAGGAAATAATTATCCAGACTTATGACCAGGTGGTCATGAATTTTCTTACATGGGGAGTCTGATGCAGGAGCATTAGCTCCAAAAAATTCACCTTGTATTTTATCTAAGCTAGGGGGTTTCATGTTTTGAAGAAATATTAAATTTTGAGTGATTAATTATATTTTAATTAATTATTTGTGAGAATTTGTAAATGTGAGAGAAATTAGTTTCTAGATTATTTAGAATTAATGAGGGAGCCTAAGTTGGAATTAGTTTCTAAGTTTTAGGGATAAAAGTCTACCTTTTAGGGATGTTGAGAGATTTAGGGGATGGTTGAGGAATTGAAGGGATTGAGCATTTAATTAAATCATTTTTAAAATTGTATAAATTCAGCAAGGCATGGAGAAAAAAAAAAAAAAGGAGAGAGGGTGAGCAGTGAAGGGGCTCTGTTTGGGCAGCCTTCAACAATTGTAAAGGGCCAAATTATTGGAAATCAGGCCTAGGAAAGGATTGTATTGTAAGTATTTTGTGTGTCAATACAGCCTTTGATTTTTTACTGTATGTCCAGTATTGAGTTTGCGTGAGATTGGATTCATGTGTTCAATGAATAAAACGAAATTAGGTTGAAATGAATTGGATGTATCTGTGGAATAGAGATTCGATTTTATATCTCACTCTCAAGTTTTATATTACAAATTAAATTCAGAAAGTGATGAAGATCGAATGCATTAATGAAAAGCCGACTAATGTTATTGACTGCGCTGGAAATGCGAATGATGGAAATGTCTAACATAAAATTAAGCCTGCGTTCTCTGTGTGAAGAATTGTATTGAAAGCACTGTTCTATGTCAATTAGTGGACCCATATTATAATTGCTATCTACAGAAATCGATTAAGTATGTTGATGGAATTTATATCGATCTGCAATTTGTTGGAAGCGCTGAAAAAGGCGCAGAGTTGTGGTTCAAACTCTGTTTGAAATCCAAATAAATATAGTTTTAAATTGTTGTGAAATACTCTGATTAGAGTGGTAAATTGGCAAAGTAGTTTGCGCAGCAATGAACACAGAGCAAGCATTGAAACTGTGTTGATTAAATTGTGAATCGTTCTGGCTATGTACATGGATCGATATTCCGTGGGCACTCGGTTTTGAATTCTAATCTTACATGAATTGATTGTCACAAAAAAAGATTGCTTGCAGAAGCCATAATAAAGTTTAATTATCCGGTCGATGTGGGAAAACGGGGGCGATAAGTCTTCAATTATGGAATCGATTTGTGAAGGCGCAGATGTGAGTTTAAAATGCAGTGATTCAAAAGCAAGTTGTAAGAGGAATAGAGGTAATTTTAATGTGATTTGAATCTGTTGCAGAAGGCGTTAAACACTGGGCAGCGCAGGTGCAGAAGGCATTAAACACTGGGCAGCGTGGAGAATTGATGCAATAATTTTCAATTGATATTGTGGAGATGTTGAAACGTGATGCAGATGACGTGAACAAACTTAACGCAAGTAGAGCATTTAATTGGCAAATGTATTTATGCGTTGAGTTTTGAATTAAGGATCAGTGAAAATGTTAAAGGTAGGATGTGTTGTGAAACGGTAACAACACAGCGTTGATAACTCTCAACGCAAAGCACAGATTTATATGGGATTAACCAATTATGTTTCGATAGCATGAACGTTGGAAAGGAGGACTTAAAGTCTTCCGTTGATATTGGGGCAAGAATATTATGCCACATCGCTCTTGAGACAGCGTGTACAGGTATGAACAGCATCACTCTCTGAATACGTTAAGAATGTATGGAGATAGATTGAATTGCTTGGTAAAGTCAACTGTAAATATTGAAATTGAATTGAGACCGCTGGGTACACTAAAAGGGAAGAGGGCGCACATATATTTGGTGCTTTGATTAGTTGAAACATGTAATTTTGTGCATTCAAATGATATTGGTGTTGTTTGCCATGTTCACTTGAGGTTGAAAAGCATAAGTTCATTTTCTTGATTGAATCTAGTCATATCTAAAGGATGATTTTAAATGGAAATAATGAATGAAGTTACTAAAACAAAGTTTGGGGTTGATGAGCGTTTGAATGATTTGATTCATTGGGTTTTAAATGGAAGGCTTCAAAGGTTATGAATTTGCATGCTGATGAATATTGCATTTGAGATTATTCCATATATGATGGCGTTAATGAAAGTATGAGACCAATGGTGAATGGTTTTGAACCACATGAAAGATAAACTTCCGCATGTAAAATGGTGCAGTTGTGAGTTTGCCAGTAATTGGAGTTTTTGATTAAAGTAAAAACTTAGATGCATACAGATATGCACAGAGATTAAAGATCCTGGGTAATGCAGGCCCTGCCTGCGTCAAACATAAATCACAGAAGATAAGCCAAGACAAGAGGACACAAGATGTGGCGCTAGCCATGGACAAACCCCAATGTGGGGAAACCCTTGATCAATTCTTCTTATATGATCTTCAATAGTTCAACAGAGAGAGAGAGAGAGAGAGAGAGAGAGAGAGAGAGAGAGAGAGAGAGAGAGAGAGAGTACATTTACAACAGAAGTCAACACTATGACTTTCTAGATAAGAGAATAGATCATCTCTACATGAGATCAGTTGAAGACATGCTGCTTCAACTAATTCTCCAAGGTGACTCCTTCACCTATCATTGTGCTGCATCTCGTCCATGTGTTGCACCTCACTGTGTTGCACCATGTTGCACTCATCATCACAGTGCTGGACCTAATGACCATGTTATGCACTTCATGTTGCTGCTCCTGTCACTGTGCTTCTCCAATCACTGGGCTGTTCTCATCACAGATCTGCACTCTATGTTGCACTCATCATCACTGCATTCAGTCATGTAGCTGCATCATACATAGTGTTGCACCCTTTTTATATTATGCTGCATTGCTACCCATCACTGTATGGTGATAGAACTATGTTGTACCAGATGCTGTCCCATAATATGTCCAGCTACACCAACATGCCCAAATAGTCCAATTAGACCATGCTATCATCTGTTTGCACATTTATTTTCTGCACACCTAGTTAGGGCACTTGCAACAGTGCTAGTTTCATCCCACTGTGAACAAAATAACCCTTTAAGGGCTACAACATACCCTCATAGGTATCCTCCTCACCCACGCTGCTTGCCTAGGGTGTTGTCCATCCTTTAAAGCCCTCACACAACCTCTAGTTGTGTGCTATGGCCTGCAGCCTAGCACAACAGATTGTTGTAGCAACAGACCTCTGAAAATGCACCAAAATATCTTCCAAACAGCAACGCGTTTGAACCTTAGGAACTCAACCTAATAGTTAGCCTTCTCGGCCCTCTTCACAACAAACTTAGATCTTGATTATATCACTGCTCCAGCCCTAAGACTATCCACACTAACCTCAGCCACTCGGCCTCCTGTAGCAGAATTCGGATCCCTGGCTCTTGTCTTTCTTGAACCATTTGAGGATAACTTCTAGTTCCCTAGGAGACATGGGTGCATTATGTGCTTCTGCTTCCTCCTCATCCACAAATAGGTTATTGGGGCTAGGGTATATCCATATCACCCTTAGGCAGGGTAGCGTAGGGCCTCCTCTAGTTGTTGGTTAGGGCCTTCCCTTTACTGCGGATTAGGGCTCCCTTTAGCTGCGGATTAGGGTCCCTTTTGCTGCGGATTAGGGCTCTTATGGCTGCGGATTAGGGCCTCTTCTAGTTGCGTATTAGGGATCCCTTTAGCTATGGATTAGGGCTCTTCTAGCTGCGGATTAGGGCTCCCTTTAGCTGTGGATTAGGTTTCTTCTAGCTGTGGATTAGGGCCTCTTAGATCTGGGGCCAGATCTCCTACAAGTCTGCGGCTAGGGCTCTCCTAGATGACCCTTCTTTAGGGCTGCGTAGAAGTCATCTCCTCTTGACCTCCTCTTCCACCAAAAACCCAAAACAAGTGGAGGGTGAGATAACAAGAGATGAGTGTTAAATGACTTGAATTCCTCCTTTATTTATACTAAAACGTTGAGCACAAGTGGGGTTTATTTTGTTGCTGGCCGACCTTGACGAATTGTCCCATAACACTAATAAATTCATATCTCGATGAATACTTATCGGAATCGGATGATATTTAGATCAATACTACACCTCTCAATGAGAGGGATCCAAGAAAAATATTAGCTGCCATAAATAACATGACCCACATGGAGTTTGGCCCTAGTTTCCAATTTTAACATTTGTGGACTAGAAGAAGTCTCCATATCAAACAAAGTATCTACTTGTCAAAAGAACCATGATCAATTTGTTTAGAGGCATTGTAGGTTTGTTATGAAAACCATAATCACTATAATTGTTGAATGAATAAAGACTCCTATGAAGAAGGAAAAAGACGTGCTCATTTAGGTAGGAAGGCCAAAACCTTTCAATGACATAAAATTTTTACTTGGAAGAAAAAGAAGGATATTTGTTTGATAAAGAATATTATAAGTCTACTTCAAGGATTAATAAAGCCCTATCCAAAGGATCAACAATGTAGACATATAATACTCATTTCCAAAGCTAGTAGAAAAATTGCGACATTTTGAAAAAGAATCATAACAACATTCTTTGGAAAAGTAATAGAGCTACTGTACAAAATAGTTTTGTGATCAAATCTCAAGGAACCCATCTATCATCTTGAAAATATTTGACTTACCACCCTAGAAGCTTCTACTACAGTCAAAAGAAATCTTACCTGCTTGAAGTCCTCGCCAGATTCAAGTAAGTTTTGTTGTTACTCTTTATGTTTTAGTAATCTAACATTACGTCTTCAGTTTGTAAGGAGAGAAATAAGCTCAATGAAACATTAAAGACAAAGGTATGTAATCTTGGGGTATGTATAACATCTATTACCAAATATTTTAGGGTTTATTTGACTACACGATTCTAGGGTTGACAAGTTTTCATTATAATGAAGGTTGAAATTATAGATCCTAGATAGATCATATAGAAACCCTAACTCGTGATATATAGGGTTTATAGTTATATGACAATCCTTTGCAAAAATATAATTAAATGATGTTTAGGTTTTGACATATTACTCTTTAGAGCTAGTTTGAGTTTGTACTCAAAACCCTAGGAAGTCATTCTCTAAAAGGATAATCGTCACACTATTTTACTTGTATACTTTTGGTGGTACTTGTCAAGTAAATGTTGTAGGTACACATTGAAATATTGATATTATGCAAGAAAATAGTCCTTCAAGAAGAAGATTCCATATTCTCACAAAAGATAAGTATTTTTTTTGTTTTCTTATATATTTAGCTTTATCTTTGTTACTTGATTATTATCCTTTCATTGGAAGGACTAAGCTTGCAGATATAAGGATTGTAACTAGATTCAGAGGGAGTCTTCAAAGAGAGACTTATAAGAAACTTGATTGCACAAGGAGTACTTCAATGATAAACCCTACAAGGTTTGTTGCAAGAGCAACTCAAGGTATGTGAAATTACAAGATTCGTAGCAGATAAGAAGGTGTGATCATTTTTGAAATTTTATTTTTACTGCTAACCTCTAATTTTTATGATTTTGAATCATCAAGATTTTTATTCAAGGTGATTGATCTTTGAATTAAATAAACCCTTGTCATACTCTCTATTTTCTGTTCACTTTGGTAAAACCCTAATCTTTAGGGTTTGCTGCAAAAACCCTAGCCTTCTAAGGTTTGTTGTTGATGCCTAGGTTATATGATGAAACCCTAAATTTTTAGGATTTGATGAATTAGGGTTATGAAACCGTAGCTTGGTAAAAAATGTTGAATATTTAACATTGGAGTTTTGATGTTTATATCTAGGATTTACAACAAAAACCCTAGTAGAGATTAATATGAGGTTCTAAGGCATTATAATAAAACCCTAGATGTAAAATTATTTTTCTATTATTTAATTTAGTTGATAATATCTAAAGTTTAGTTTTGGTAGAGGAATCTAGGGTTTGTGACAAAACCCTAACATAGATTACCGTGAAAGTCTAGGTCAACAAAGGTGTAACCCTTGTTGATTGTAAACCTAACTAGGTTTATGTTTTGACATCTTAAGTTTGATGTATTATGCCCCCATAATGATGACATGCTAGCCCTATATTGATAAAGGTGACTTCATACTCTATATTTATACTTGGTTGAACTTATTGTTGAAGATTTGCATGTACATAATCTTCAAGATGTTGAAGATGCTTACCTACCTCATACTTGATGATGATGCTGAGCATGATGAAAATAAGGAGCTATAAGAATCTTGGTAAAATTGAAGTATAAATTGCTAATGACCTTGTTGCTAAGTGAGGATAGAAGGAATGATGTTCCAGAAGGTTGAAGTTCTCCGATGATGTGACGATGTGAAAGAAAGTGCCTGTGTGGCTGAAGTTGATGAATTTGTCCCCTAATAGAGAAGAAGCTTAGATATATAAAGTTTATATACCACCAGTTGAGAGGGAGGGAATATTGTGAACTTAGTAAAGGCCTTGAAGAAAGAGTAAGATCAAAGAAAGGCTAAAGCACTACAAATAGTTATTTGTGATTGATGAAGCTATGAATAAGAAATTGGATATTTTGGAAAGTGTTGAGGTTGAGTTTAGTGCCGCTAGAGAAGTTGAAGAAGGAAGCTTTTATCGAGATGTATTTGGATATTGTGATGATCTAAGCAACATCGAGATAGTTGAAGACCTCGAAGTTTCATGCTAGCATACAAGAACAAATACATTGGAAGTTTGATACTGAACGTGCCAACAATTGAACTAGCAGCTGATGATTCATATTGGATCATTATATTCTTTTCATCCATCTCGATGCATTTGGAGTGGAAAATGTGGAGGAATAAGCTCACGAGATCGTTTTTACTAGTGGGACCGAGTTTGGCAAAACATGGTTTGAATCCTTCTGGACGCATTTTGAGGCATCAAAAGACATTTTATTGGGGTAAAAATTTGTTGCTTTAGTGCCACACATTTTCATGCTATTCTACACACAAAAATATTTCCAACAACACAATAAGCACATCAATAAGAGTCTGTATGCAAAATTTATGCCACTCAAAATTTGACATTCCTATTAATCAAGGTTGTCATTGATGTCAATATGGCATTATTGGGATGGCAAATATTCTTGTGATGTGTGATGTTTCCCCAACCCTAGGGAAATCCTAGCTCTACATAATTCTCTAACCCTAGTTGAAACAAACACTAATCCTAATCATATCCAATGTTTTGTTGAAATCAACCCTAGGAAAATGAATAAAAATGAAGAAATCCTAGATAACAAGCCCTAGTTTCATGATGCCTCAGACTTGCTAAAAATACCAACAAAAACCTATATATATATATTCACACCCTAGAATAAATAAATGAATATCTAAATAAATTAATCCCATAGTCCTACCCTAAGCCCTATCGTAACCATACCATATTATAAAATCTTAATCACCTCAAAACTACTTAAAACCCCCACCTACCTCTTATCATGTCATATTATTCATTATTATCATGTAGCCTCTCCATGTAAATCATAATACAAACTATCATATATTACTAAAACAAACATAATCCTTGGCAACAAATATGTTTTGAAACAATATCAAAAATTCCTTGTTAACAAATGCCTTTGTTTAATGGTAGACAAACATGGTTCCCTATGACCATACATGGTAGACATAATGTATAATGAAACAACATGGTGTTAGAGATCACTCACATGGAAAACATGGATGGTAGATGGGATACAACACCTACATGGAAGACAGAGTCTTTTTGCACGGTGTTTTATATGGTCCATCTTTCACATGGCAAACAGATTTAATGCATACATCACATGGCAGACAAATAAATTTTTTTGTTATAATATCCTAAAGATATGTCATCGACTAAAATATGATTTTCAGCGCTCCTTCATGCATAACAATTCAACTCATAAATTCAGTGAAGAAAGGGATCAAAACAATGAAAAAAAAGGGAACGAAATTTGTGTATGTGACAGTGTAATCCAACGAAGAAAGGTACAAGAACTTGTCCAAGAAATAAGCAAAACATTAAAAGAAAAATGCAGAGAAGTTTCTTGGGAATTTAACAAGTAGAATAAAGTGTGAGCATTGAATTATGGACTTTTGTATGAGCTTGAAACATCATGTGAAGACTAATGGCCTGCAGCGCTGGAAATTAAACAGTGGAGTAAAGTGCATTTAAATTGTGAGTATTTTACTGTGGACCTGTGTGCAACATAGGATTAGAAAAGAAGCAAAAGACATCTAGCTATTTAACACTTGTGTAAGACTGTGGTAGATCAGCCCCTGTTGAGTTTAGATTGAATAATTCTTTGAAGTATCCTGTAGAACATTGGTAGCAGTGCTAAAAACCTTTGTTGTAGCAGATTTGAACCTAAGATTGAAATAGACTTGGAGACCCTTTTTGAATAGACCTAGAGATATCCTTTTAACAGATATGATGATTTGAAGTAGATTCTTGGATTCCCTTGTTGAAGACTATAATGAAGGCGTTTTTTAGAGCAGAGTTGGAGAGGATGTTGAATACCCTTTGAGGCAGCTCATTGAAGAGAGCTGGAAGCATTGTTGAAGACTTGTAGAAGCTGATCGTTGAGACCCTTGGAGACATGACGCTTTGTTGAAGCCCTCATGGAGTAACCTAGGAGTTTTTGTTTGGGTGACATGAAGAGAAGTGGTGATAACTTCTAAGAAGATAAGGTTGTCATTAATGACGTGACGTGAAGACTAAGTGAAGGCATTGCTAAATATTAACAGGACTCGGTGAAGAAGACATTGGGAGCCATGAAGTACAACTAAAGATATCTTGACGAACTGAAGCTAAGGGTTGGAGCCTCAAAAAGACAAGGTTGGTGCCTTGAAGGATAGGGTTGGAGCCCTAGAGGATTGGAGTCCTCAAGAACCCAGTTCGAAGCCTGAACCATATATAGGGTTGGAGCCCTTCAGGTTTGTGCCTCAAAATTGACCCAGTTGGATCCTTGGAAGTCCAAGTCGGTGCTTGGCACATTACAAGTTGGAGCCCGGGGAATTGAAGATCGGTGTCTTCATCTAGGGTTGGAGCCCTACATATATTGTACTTGATTTATTGAAGAGATTAATAAAAACATTTATTCTTATTGTTCATTTTGTGTTCTAAATATAAGTGATCTAACTGGTAAAAGTAACTGTTGACCTAGGTTGTCATTGATGTCAATATGGCAATATTCTGGATACTAGAGGATGACATGAAGCCAAGGGGATGCAAAGCAGATTCATGAAGAGACAAGAGTAATGCCATCAGGATAGCCAAGCCATAAGCAAAAGGAGTTACTAGAGGAGCCATATCGGAAGAGCGTTGCATGTAATACATGCCCACGAATAACCTACAAGAGTAGCCACACACACACACACATATCTATATATATATATATATATATATATATATATGCCAAAACAGAGTTAGCGGAGCTATAGGAGCAAACAGAGCAAGTAGAGCAAAGCATACATATATGCCACATATATGCCAAAGAAGAGGAGCAAACAAGAGCAGACAGAGCCACCAGAGGAGTAGATGGAGACGAGAGGAGCTAATAGAGCACCACCAAAGGAGCGATATATATGTATATGTTGGATATATATGCCAATGAAGAGGAGCAGACAGAGCCAATGTAGGCATGCAAATAAGTCATCAGAGAGCTTATATGCATGCAGGTAATAGCTATAAACAGCCTTCGGATGCACAGAGAAATTAAGGAGCACGATCTTTATGGCGGGTAGACGAACTAAATGGAGGAACAAGGCTGACTGTCGGATTGCACAGATGGATGGCAGATACAGCACGACGGGCAGATCCAATGGTCACGGGGCACGGAAGATGCATAAGGTTTATCAGGAGGGAGAGTAGGCTTAAGCGGTAAGCGGTAATGCTCGCACTGCCCTTGGGAGTCAAGTGGTATTCGTACACGGGCTCACGATTCCATTAGATCTGTGATGTGTGGTGGTAGGGAACAGTTGAAAACCGCTTTATCGCGAGTTAACGCACGGGCGGTTCGCAGGATCAGGAGGAGCGAACATCGTCGGATTGCCTAATGAATGATCAGACGGTAGGTTTAACTTCATGTGTTTTTTGACTGATGTGACAGGAGAACGGCGTTACAGTGTGTCAAGTGGACCATTGCGATCACCAATAGCGATTATCACATCGGGAATTCGGAGCAGAAGTCATACAGTGGTAAGCGGCCCCTTTGCAATTGCCGATAGCAATACATATATATGCGGACCCGTCACAACATTGCAATATGCATTAATCTATTATCGCATCCGCCCATCACAATGCTACACAGAGGGTTGTCCGACCAGAAGCGCCAATTGTGATAAAGCATGTGGACCCGATTAAACATTATAACATGGCTTAATATAATATCGTGTCCAATGGTGGATCGGCCGTCGGCCATTGGCGATGTCATGAGCCCAATGTATAAAGGACCCCCATAAGTCTTGAACGCTGATTGCGATTGCAAGAGCGGACCCGATGCTATATTGCAATTTGGCTTAATGTCTTATCGCGTCCATCAGCCATCGGCCATCGACCATATGCTGCGACTCCCGATTGCGATTTCACTATGGACCCAACATAGGTATAGATACGGGTGCAATGATCCTTGAAGTCCGCCCTTTAGCACTTTCACCTGTTTTTGCTCATATTTCCTGTGTAATTGATATTTGGTGTGCGTGGGGTTTAGAGGCAGAAATGCAATACAATAACGCTCTTGATAGTTCAGGAGGCTGAAATAATGTCGATGGCGATTGCGATCAGGACGTGGCTGTCCGTTAAATGAAGCAGTCCCTGTGTATGCCTGCTATCATGAGAAAACAGGGGCGCTGTTACAGTTTTCTGAATATGTGTCCTCTGCATATGACTCGGTCCTCGCCATTGATTCAACGTGTCCTATGAGCATGAATAGACAAAGGAAATCGAAATATGGGAAGCTGAAGAAGCAAGTGAGCACAAAGGAAATGACAGCGAGTGTTGAGGAAGTCTACGAGGCGGTGTAAGAGGAAATGAATGGACAAAGGCATGGGAATGCATAAAACAGTAAAAATAGAGGACTGTGGAGGCTGTTGGTGTGGCGAAGAACTAGAATATGAGGTAGCAGAAGCAGTAGAGGTGGTTAGGCATTGTATGAAGTTGCTGGTGAACGCTGGTGAAGGGTGCTACAGATGTTGAACACTGTTGAAGCAGTTGGAGAAAACAACAGAACAGAAAGAGGGTTCAGAATAACAGAAAGAGGGTCGCAGGGCTAACAGGACAACAGACAGTCGAAGAGGAGAAGTAGCTAGCAGAGAACATAAGCTTGAACAAGAATTTGTTCTTTATGCAGAGCTTAGTGCAGCTAACAGTAGACTGACTAGAGTTGTGTGAAGACATTATCAGAGAGCATGAAGGCTATTGGAGACTATGTGTGGGCAGTGTGCAGAGTTGTAAAGACTCATTCATAAGAAGACTGGTTGTCATTGATACTGTAGTTTGGAGACTACAGTGAAGCTGTAAATAGACAGAACTTAGCAGAGAAGAGTTCTGAGAGCAGAACAATACTATCAAATGAATCTTGACAAGTAAGAAGGATTGGAGTACTTGGGGCTAGTGCCTCAAAAGCAAGAAGGATAGGAGTCCTTGGGGCTGGTGCCTCAGAAGTAAGTAGGATTGGAGTCCTTGGGGTTGATGCCTCAGAAGTAGGAAGGATTGAAGTCCTTGAGAGTTGGTGCTCCTAAGTCCAAGATTGGTGTCTTGGAAAAATAGAGTTGGTGCTCTGGAGGTTGGAGCCTCACCAAAGTCCAAGTTGGAGCTTGGAAACTGATTGTAACCATCTATATATTGTATCTATTTTACTGCACAGTTTATATTAATAAAAGCATTTATTCTTGCTGTTCATCTTGTGTTTTGAATATATATGTTTTAACTGGTGAAACAATAGTGGGAAAAAGAAATACTAATTCACCCCCCTCTCAGTATTTCCAACAATTGGTATCAGATCAAGTACCTTCATTCAAAGCTTAACAGCTTGAAGGTTGACCCTTAGAACACAAATGGCGAAGTTAAGGAAGAAAGTCTCCAATCCTCCTAAGGATGTGTCTCCCTCTACTACTAAAATAGAAGACAATCAATTTGAGGAGGCTCCAAGGCTCAATGGGAACTTTAATATATGGGAAGCAGGAATGAGGAATTTCTTACAGACTCAAGGCATTGAAATCTAGAAATCAGTGATTGATGATAGCAGGATGGATAGAGAATCCAAGGAGTACAATGCAAAAGCAGTAAAGGAAATCTTGAATGGGCTACCTGATTCTGTAAAGAACAATCTAGGAAAATATTCATCAACAAAGGATATATGGGACAAACTTCATGACCTTCACTCAAAAGGAGCACTGACCATGAACTTCAATCAAGAAGGAGATCCTGAACCCATCATAGAAGCTGAAAATGAGAATGATGACATCAAGGCTAAAGCAGACCTAGAAGTTGAAGAGAATGAAAAAGACTTTGTAGAAGAACTCCTCGCTCAACTTATGACTGCCATGGAAGAGATTAACAATTTGAAAAAGGAAAATGAAGCACTTAAGAAGATAGCTCCAGTTGGTGACCAAGATCAAACAAGAAAGAAAGTTGACCTCATTAAGCTTCAAGTACAAGAAAGGGATGAAGAGCTTGCCAAGCTTAAGAAGGAATTTGATCAAAGTAAAAGAAAGCATCATGAAGAAGTTATATCCATGACAAATCAACTGAATAAAGCAAAGAAGCAGGAAGATACCTTGTCAAGTCAACTTGAACAAAGGCACAAGAGCTTGAACAAACTTGAAGAAGAGATTGGTCAGTACAAGGTAGAGTTCTCCTCCCTTAAGTCTCAATTACAAGAAGCCATGAAACATGCACAAGGAGCTGAGAAGAGAATGGAGAGTATTCCAGCAAAGAATGAAGAAATCTTCAAAATGAAGTTAGATATCATCTCCCTTAAAATAGAAGCAGATGAAGCTACTCGTAGCAAGGAAGAAACTGAGAAACAACTTGCCCAGAAGAATAATGAGTGTGAAAGATTGGAAGAAGAGGTTGTCTTCCTCAGAACAAAGGTTGAAGGGATGAATAAAATCTTGAAGAGCTCTCAAGCCTTGGATGACATGCTCAGCTATCATAGATGTCCATTTGATAAATCAGGTCTCGGATATGTAGGTGAATCCTCAAACAAGAATGAAAATGCTTTAAACAAAAGAGATGTGAAGAAGTCAGAAAGAAATGGTGATGCTCCCAGCTCCAGCAAAGGCAAGGAGAAAAATCAAGGCTACAATAGAAGAAATCCTGCTCCAAGAAGAAACCTAGCTCCAAGAAGAAATGTAGATGATGTCAAAGATGCAAGAGACAATGGTTATCATCAAAGGATCTCAAGGCAGATAGGCTTCAGAAGTTCATCAAGGAAACCTCCATCTCCCAGGTACCAAAGTTCATTTTTTGGTTATTGTTATTCTTGTACAAACTTTGGTCACATGGCAAAAGACTGTAAATCATATCATAAAGATAGATGTTATGGTCCCCAATCATCTCATAGAAATAGATATTATAGTCCCCAACAATCTCCAAGAAACAATTTTGCAGAAAGAAAACATGAATTCTTATTCATGAACAATGTAGAATGCTTCAAGTGTCATAACATTGGTCATATGGCACGTGACTGTAACTTAACTTGGGCTCTTACACAAGCTAGAACCATGCAAAAGAAGAAAGTTACACAAGTATGGAGAAGGAAGGAAATACAATCCGAAAGTACCTTGAGCTCTCCAGCCAATCTAAGCATTTTATGAGAAGACTTTGCCAAAAGAGATGATGCATACAGTTAGGGGGAGCCTATGATTCTTGATCATTATTGCTGAAGCTATTAGTGAAAGGGTCCTTATGAAATCCTTGTTGAACTATACTAACAATCATTCTTTGATGAAGATCATGTCTCAGGAGCACTCCATTGAAGCATATGATCCTGTGACCCTTCTTTGGACTGTTGTTAAAGATGCTTTCCACTTAATCTATAAGTAGTATTTGGAACAACAGAGAATGGATTTTGAAGTAAGAGCAGCTGGCAGCATATAACAAAACTAAAGCATTGCATGAAGATGCAGATCAACAGAATAAATTTAAAGGATAGTCATAGATTGGATATCTGAATCTGCAGAGATATGTACAAGAACACAAGGAAAAGATGGCTCATAGGAAGGGGAATGTTGTGCATTCAAGCATAACTTAAGCTGATACAGATCACTTAAGAAATATAGCAACAGTAAGGCACAACCCCTCACATTTTTGTCCAAATGCAATGATGATTGAATACTAGATGGCAGTAACTTAAGGGGAAGCACAGAGACACAAAGGAACTCAGATCTGAAGAAAGATAGCAAGAAAGACAATCTCAGGGGCATTTTCTCTTGATTCGGACTATGAAGGCCTCTCAATGTTACCTATGGAGACAACAATATGGATTGAAGCACAAAAGCTTGGACTTGGACACTTGGTGTATGGCCATTTGCAATCTAAATGAAAGCATTAAAGTAGAGCATCCTTAAGCATTGTTGAAGCCATGATAAAGCAGTTCAGAGACATGAAGAGGGAATAATGTGCAAATTGATGATAAAACATCAATCCTTCTATCTTGAGTAAAAAGAAGAAGAGCACTATGACAGGGGGAGTCACAGATCCGTGAAGATCTACCATTCATGAAGAACAAAAGCAGTTTGATAGGGGGAGTCCCAGAGCACTCCTTTGCCATTGATGTCAAAGGGGGAGAGAAGAAGAATATTGCCATCAATAACAAAGGGGGAGATTGTTGACCTAGGTTGTCATTGATGTCAATATGGCAGTATTCTAGATACTAGAGGATGACATGAAGCCAAGGGGATGCAGAGCATATTCATGAAGAGACAAGACCAAGGCCATTAGGATAGCCAAGCCATAAGCAAAAGGAGTTACTAGAGGAGCCATATCAGAAGAGCGCTGCATGTAATACACGCCCACGAAGAACCTACATGAGTAGCCACATATATATAATATATATATATGCCAAAATAGAGTTAGCGGAGCTACAGGAGCAAACAGAGCAAGCAGAACAGAGCATACATATATGCCATATATATGCCAAAGAAGAGGAGCAAACAGGAGCAGACAGAGCCACCAGAGGAGAAGATGGAGACGAGAGGAGCTAACAGAGCACCACCAGAGGAGCGATATATATGTATATGTTAGATATATATGCCAATGAAGAGGAGCAGATAGAGCCAATGGAGGCATGCAAATAAGTCATCGGAGAGCTTATATGCATGCAGGTAACAACTATAAACAGCCTTCGGATGCACAGAGAAATTAAGGAGCACGGTCTTTATGGTGGGTAGACGAACTAAATGGAGGAATGAGGCTGACTGTCGGATTGCGCAAATGGATGACAGATACAGCATGACAGGCAGATCCAACGGTCACGAGGTGCGGAAGATGCATAAGGTTTATCGGGCGGGGAGAGCAAGCTTAAGCGGTAAGCAGTAATGATCGCACCACCCTTGGGAGTCAAGTGGTATTCGTACATGGGCTCGCGATTCCGTTAGAACTGTGACGCATGGCGGCAAGGAACAATTGAAAACCACTTTATCGCGAGTTAACGCATGGGTGGTTCATGGGATCAGGAAGAGCGAACATCGTTGGATCGCCTGATGAATGATCGGACGGTAGGTTTAACTTCACGTGTTTTTTGATTGATGTGAGAGGAGAACGACGTTACAGTGTGTCAAGTGGACCATTGTGATCACCGATAGCGATTATCACATCGGGAATTTGGAGAGGAAGTCATACAGTGGTAAGCGGCCCCTTTGTGATCGCCGATAGCAATACATATATATATGGACCCGTCACAACATTGCAATATACGTTAATCTATTATCGCATCCGCCCATCGCAATGCTACACAGAGGGTTGTCCAACTAGAAGCACCGATTGCGATAAAGCATGTGGACCCGATTAAACATTATAACATGGCTTAATATAATATCGCGTCCAGTGGTGGATCGGCCGTCGGCCATTGGCGATGTCAAGAGCCCGATGTATAAAGGACCCCCAAAAGTTTTGAACGTCGATTGCGATTGTAAGAGCGGACCCGATGCTATATTACGATTTGGCTTAATGTCTTATCGCGTCCATCAGCCATCGGCCATCGACCATATGCTACGACTACCGATTGTGATTTCACTGTGGACCCGACATAGGTATAGATACGGGTGCAATGATCCTTAAAGTCCGCCCTTTAGCACTTTCACCTGTTTTTGCTCATATTTCTTGTGTAATTGATATTTGGCCTGCGCGGGGTTTGGAGGCATAAATGCAATACAATAACGCTCCCGATAGTTCAGGAGGCTAAAATAATGTCGATGGAAATTGCAATGAGGACGTGGCTGTCCATTAAATGAAGCGGTCCCTGCGTATGCCTGCTATCATGAGAAAATAGGAGCGCTGTTACAGTTTTCTGAATATGTGTCCTCTGCGTATGACTCTGTCCTCGCCATTGATTCAACGTGTCCTGTGAGAATGAATAGACAAAGGAAACTGAAATATGGGAAGCTGAAGAAACAAGCGAGCACAGAGGAAATGACAGTGAGTGTTGAGGAAGTCTAAGAGGCGGTGTAAGAGGAAACGAATGGACACAGGCATGGGAATGCATAAAACAGTAAAAACAGAGGAATGTGGAGGCTGTTGGTGTGACGAAGAACTAGAATATGAGGTAGCAGAAGCAGAGGTGGTTAAGCATTGTATGAAGTTGCTGGTGAACACTAGTGAAGGGTGTTGCAGCTATTGAACACTGTTGAAGCAGTTGGAGAAAACAACAGAACAGAAAGAGGGTCCAGAATAACAGAAAGAGGGTAGCAGGGCTAACAGGACAACAAACAGTCGAAGGGGAGAAGTAGCTAGTAGAGAATATAAGCTTGAACAAGAAGTTGTTCTTTATGTAGAGCTTATTGCAGCTAACAGTAGACTGACTAGAGCTGTGTGAAGACATTATCAGAGAGCATGAAGGCTATTGGAGACTATGCGTGGGCAGTGTATAGAGTTGTAAAGACTCATTCATAAGAAGACTGGTTGTCATTGATATTGTATTTTGGAGACTACAGTGAAGCTGTAAATAGACAGAATTCAGCAGAGAAGAGTTCTGAGAGCAGAACAGTAATATCAAATGAATCTCAACAAGTAAGAAGGATTGGAGTCCTTGGGGCTGGTGCCTCAAAAGCAAGAAGGATAGGAGTCCCTGGGGCTGGTGCCTCAGAAGTAAGTAGGATTGGAGTCCTTGGGGTTGATGCCTCAGAAGTAGGAAGGATTGAAGTCCTTGGGAGTTGGTGCTCCTAAGTCCAAGATTGGTGTCTTGGCAAAATAGAGTTGGTGCTCTGGAGGTTGGAGCCTCACCAAAGTCCAAGTTGGAGCTTGGCAACTGATTGTAACCATCTATTTATTGTATCTATTTTATTGCACAGTTTATATTAATAAAAGCATTTATTATTGCTGTTCATCTTGTGTTTTGAATATATATGTTTTAACTGCTGAAACAATAGTGGGAAAAAGAAACACTGATTCACCCCCCCTCTCAGTATTTCCAACAATTGGTTTCAGAGCCAATACCTTCACTCAAAGCCTAACAGCTTGAAGGTTGATCATTAGAATACAAATGGCGAAGCCAAGGAAGAAATTCTCCAATCCTCCTAAAGATGTGTCTCCTTCAACCACTGAAATTGAAGTCAATCAATGTGTGAAGGCTCCATTATTCAATGGAAACTTTGATATATGGGAGGCAAGAATGAGGAATTTCTTAAAGGCTCAAGGCATTTAAGTTTGGAAATCAGTGATTACTGATAACATGATGGATGGCGAATCCAAGGAACATAATACAAGAGCAATGAAAGCAATCTTGAATGGGCTACCAGATTCTATGAAGGCCAATTTTGAAAAATGTTTGTCAACAAAAGGCATATGGGATAAAATTCATGATCTTCACTCAAAAGGAGCAATGAAAATGATCTCTAGTCAAGAAAATGATGGAAAACAAGAAGGAAATCTAGAGCCCGTCAAGGAAGGTGAAGTTAAGAGTGATAAAATCAAGGCTAAAGAAGACCTAGAAGATGAAGAGAATGAAAAAGATTTTGAAGAAGATCTCCTAACTAAACTTATGGCTACCATGGAAGAGATTAACAATTCGAAAAAGGAAAATGAGGAACTTAAGAAGAAAGCGCAAGTTGGTGACCAGGACAAGACAAGGAAGGAAGTTGACCTTGTCAAGCTTCAAGTACAAGAAAGATATGAGGAGCTCACCAAGATTACAGAATAATTTCATCAAAACAGGAGAAAGAATCATGAAGAAGTCATATCCATGACAAACCAATTGAATAAGGAAAAGAAATGGGAAGATACCTTGTCAAGACACCTTGAACAAAGGCACAAGAGCTTGAACAAAATTGAAGTAGAGATTGGTCAATACAAGGAAGATGTCTCCTCCCTTAGATATCAACTATAAGAAGCAAGGAAACAAGCACAAGGAGCTGAGAAGGTGATGGAAGCTTTGACATTCATAGAAGGACAAGTTGATGAAGAAGAAAAGGAGAGAAACACCGTGATATGCCAACTAGAAGAAAAGGATGATGACATCACCAAGTTAAAATCAGAAATCACTTCGCTTAAGGCCCAATCATGTGAAGCAACCAAGATGAAGGAATAAATGGAGATCATTCTATCAAAGAAGGATGAAGAATGCAAGAAAATGAAGGAAGAAATTTTCTTTCTTAAAAAGGAAGTTGACCAGCTGAATAAGAACTTGAAAAGTTCTCAAACCCTAGATGAAATTATAAGTCATCAAAGGTCTCCCCTCAATAAATCAGGTCTTATCTATGCAAGTGAATCCTCAAGAAAGAATATTGAAAACCCTAATGCTTCAAATAATGTGAGAAAGCTAGAAAGAAATGTTGATGCTCCCAGTTCCAGTAAAAGAAAGGAGAAGAGTCAAGACAACTATGGAAGAAATCCTACCCCAAGGAGATATGTAGATGGTGTCAAAGAAGAAAGAGGTAGTGGATATTATCAAAGGATCCCAAGGCAAAAAGACTTCATAAGTACATCAACGAAACCTTCTTCTCCCTGGTACCAAAGTATATTTATTGGTTATTGATATTCTTGTACAAACTTTGGGCACATGGCAAAAGATTGTAGGGAATATCACAAAGATAATTATAATGGTCCTCGTCGATCTCCGAGAAGAAATTTTAAAAGTAGAAGTCATGAATTCTTATTCATGAACAACATAGTGTGCTTCAAAGTGTCATAACATTGGACATATGGCACGTGATTGTAACTTGACTTGGGCCCCTACACAAGCTAGAACCGTGCTAGAGAAGAAAGTTACACAAGTATGGAGAAGAAAGCAAATTGAATCCAGAAGTCTCTTGAACACTCTAGCCAACAACACATGTTGTTGACCTGATGAAGTTATCCTTGATATTCCAAGTATTTGATGGGGAGACTTTGCCAAAAGGAAGAGCATGCATATAGTTCGGGGAGCTTATGATTAAGCATTCTTGCAGAAGCTATCCGTGAATGGGCCCTATGAAATCCTTGATGAGTAACATGGACAATCTTCCATTGATAGATCATCTCCCGACAGTAGCTCCATTGAAGAACATGATTCCTTACTTATCTAATGGACTATTGTGGAAGATTTCTTCCACTTGATCACAAGGCATAAATATTTCTTGTCTAAAGAAACTAGAGGATTTTATGCATGCATGGGGAGTTGGTTCATCACATGAAGAAATGTAAACACATCTATCATGGACCACATTTCCAGAAGGAAGAGCACCATGACTATGAAGAACTACCATCGATGAAGAAAAGAAGCAGCTTGACAGGGGGAGTATTTGGGCACCCCATTTGCCATTGATGTCAAAGGGGGAGAGAATGTTGGAAGGGTAAGAATATCGCCATCAATGAAAAAGGGGGAGATAGTTAATCAAGGTTCTAATTGATGTCAATATGGCATTATTGGGATGGAAAATATTCTTGTGTTGTGTGATGTTGCCCCAACCCTAGGGAAATCGTAGCTCTACATAATGCTCTAACCCTAGTTGAAGCAAACACTAATCCTAATCATATCCAATATTTTGTTGAAATCAACCCTAGGAAAATTAATAAAAATGAAGAAATCCTAGATAACAAGCCCTAGTTTCATGATGCCTCAGCCTTGCTAAAAATACCAATAAAACCCTATCTATCTATATATATATATATATATATATATATATATATATATATATATATATATATATATATATATATATATATATATATATACTCACACCCTGACATAAATAAATGAATACCTAATAAATTAATCCCATAGTCCTACCCTAAGCCCTATCGTAACCATACCATATTATAAAATCCTAATCACCTCAAAACTACTTAAAACCCCCACCTACCTCTTATCATGTCATATTATTCATTCATATCATGTAGCCTCTCCATGTAAAACATAATACAAACTATCAAATATTATTAAAACAAACATAATCCTTGGCAACGAATATGTTTTGAAACAATATAAAAAATTCCTTGTTAAGAAATGCCTTTGTTTAATGGCAGACAAACATGGTTCCCTATGACCATACATGGTAGACATAATGTATAATGCAACAACATGGTGTTAGACATCACTCACATGGCAGACATGGATGGCAGATGGGATACAACACTTACATGGAAGACAAAGCCTTTTTGCATGGTGTTTTATATGGTCCATCTTTCACATGTCAAACAAATTTAATGCATACATCACATGGCAGACAAATAAAAAAAAATTGTTATAATATCCTAAAGATATGTCGTCGACTAAAATATGACTGTCGGTTCTCCTTCATGCATAACAATTCGACTCATAAAAAGGTATATATACAAGTTTGTGCTCCTCGCTCTAAAAGTAGATATCTCGGTCAATGAATATAGGAGAAGTATAGAAGAAAACAAGAGGCTGAGGAGAACAAAGAATATTTCTTTTAGGGATAATAACTCAGACTGTTTTAAAGAGGATATTGAGATTTCTGGTTGGGTTAATTTCCGGTTGGCTCGTCACTACAACTCAGACAAGTCATTTACAGAAGAATTACACAGATAGATATCTAGGACCTACGTTATAGAAGACAATCACTCAATTTTTACTTGGACAACTTATTGTGGAGACTCGGGTTATAGCCCAGTGAAAGGCTCAGACTTGTGAATTATAACTAGAGTTATGGTAGAATATCTTCAGTGAAGAAAGGGATCAGAACAACGAAAAAAGGGAACAAAATTTGTGTATGTGATAGTGTAATCCAAAGAAGAAAGGTATAGGAGCTTGTCTAAGAAATAAGCAAAACATTGAAAGAAAAATGCAGAGAAGTTTCCTTGGAATTTAACAAGTAGAATAAAGTGCGAACATTGCATTGTGGACTTTTGTATGAGCTTGAAAATCATGTGAAGACTGATGGCCTACAGTGTTGGAAATTAAACAGTGGAGTAAAGTGCATTTAAATTGTGAGTATTTTATTGTGGACCTGTGTGCAACATAGGATTAGAAAAGAAGCAAAAGACATCTAGCTATTTAACACTTGTGTAAGACTGTGGTAGATCAGCTCCTGGTGAGTTTAAATTGAAGAATTCTTTGAAGTATCCCGTAGAACATTGGTAGCAGTCCTAAAAACCTTTGTTGCAACAGATTTGAGCCTAAGCTTGAAATAGACTTGGAGACCCTTTCTGAAAAGACCTGGAGATATCCTTTTAACATATATGAGGATTTGAAGTGGATTCTTGTATTCCTTTGTTGAAGACTTGAAGACTATAATGAAGGCGTTCTTTAGAGCAGAGTTGGAGAAGATGTTGGATACCTTTTGAAGCATCTCATTGAAGACATTTGGATGCATTGTTGTAGACTTGTAGAAGATGATTGTTGAGACCCTTGGAGACATGATGCTTTGTTGAAGCCCTCATTGGGTAACCTACGAGTTTTTGTTTGGGTGACATGAACAACAATGGCAATACCTTCTAAGAAGATAAGGTTGTCATTGGTGACGTGACATGAAGACTAAGTGAACGCATTGCTGAAGATTGACAGGGCTTGATGAAGAATACATTGGGAGTTGTGAAGTACAACTAAAGATATGTTGACGAACTGAAGCTAAGGGTTGGAGCTCAAGAGGTTGGAGCCTCAAAAAGACAAGGTTGGTGCCTTGAAGGATAGGGTTGGAGCCCTAGAGGATCAGAGTCCTCAAGTGTTGGCATTATGGCACAGGTTTGGAGCTATGGCACAGGTGTTGTCCTTGATGGCAACTCTCTTTGGTAACAGATCTTAGTTCAGGCTTTCAGAATGAAGGAAAAGACATATACGCATGTTCATCTAGATGAATACGCGTATACACGTAGGTTAGACGTTTCAAAGGCGCATATGCATATACACACACTTTCATGCAATGAAAAGCGCGTATATGTTGGAGAACTCACCTTTGGTCCGTGGTAGTTAGTCCTTGGTATTTGAACCTACGGTTTTGGACCATGGTACCTCGTCAGAAGTGTTGATCCCAAGTATTGGGTCCGTGGTATTGGTTTATTATGGTTTTGGACCATGGTATTGTGAAAGGCCTAAGACTATAAAAGAGGAAGGAGATCATTTGGCAAAGGATCATCGGAATTATTGTTGAATATCTGATAAAGTGCTAGATCTGGAATACTGGTAATTGGGTTATGGTGCAGATCTGGATGAAGGAGGAACCTTAGCGCAAAGAGAAGGATAAGTTCTATTGATGGATCATAATCTTTAAGCTTGAATGATAGTATCTTTGTATGATTTTGATCTGTTATATGTGGCGCTTGCTTGATCTATAAAACTGATAATCTGGGTTAATTAGAGTTTGAATATCTGAAAGAGCGAATTATCCTTTATAGATCTGTACGCAGGTTCAGTGAAGCAAAGGCGCGTATATACGTTGGTTCAGTGAATGCAAACAACGTATACGCAGGTTGTTCCATACGCAGATGCGTATGCACGCAGGTTTCAGGCTATTAAAGTAACGTATATATTTTGAGTTGTGATCTTGCTGCTTCTGTTTATTGCTGCAGTGTTTTGGGTTCAAATTTGGTGTGTGGTTACTGTTACTATGATCTGGGTACAGTCATCAGAGAAGTGTTTATTTTGATTCAGTTTTGATTGGTGAAGAGGTGATTGGTTGATGCAGAAATTCTTGATGTTTGATTGATGTTATCTGTGGATCCAGTCTGAAAATTTATGAAACGTGGTCCCTGGAAGAAAGAGAAGGTTGTAGCCTTCTGTAGGCCAGCACCTACGTACTAGTATCTTGGCTAGTGCAAGAGCTAAGGGGGTTGTAGCTCCCTTCCAGGAGAAGCTGGAGAACGAGAGAGGGTTGTAGCTCTCTGTAGGTTGCAGCCTGCGTACTGGTAAAGGACTGCACCAGTACATTGTAAAAAGAAGTTTCTAATTAAAAGAAGATAGAGATGAATTGCAGCAGGTGGTTTTCACCCACATTGGGTTTCCACCTTACATCTTGTGTTCTTGTGTGTGATTGTCTTCTGTTTTGTTTTACTGTTCCTGCTTACTGGTTATTTGATTCTCAAACACAGATTAACAATCAACATCTGACAGATAAAGTAAATTATAAGTTTGCATTCTATACGCGGTTTTGTTTCAACATAGTTGCGTATATACGCGGGTCTAATTAACTGAAATAGCGTATATTATCTGAATTTGAAAAAGGGAATATTTGACTAAATAATACTGACTCACCCCCCCTCTCAGTGTTATTTCCAACAATTTGTATCAGAGCAGGTCCTTCAGAAGAAGCTTGATCGCTTGAAGGAAGATATTTCATCATG
This sequence comes from Pinus tabuliformis, assembly GCA_031772625.1. Classification (NCBI taxonomy): domain Eukaryota; kingdom Viridiplantae; phylum Streptophyta; class Pinopsida; order Pinales; family Pinaceae; genus Pinus; species Pinus tabuliformis. The sequence goes on from CM062819.1 coordinate 479,369,055, forward strand.
AGCAACTACGAGAGGGAAGCATCAATCAGGCCACCGATTTTTTATGGGACAAACTTCGTATATTGGAAGGTAAGAGTTACTGCCTATCTTCAATCTCTTGGTACAGAAGTCTGGGATATCATAGAAACAGGGTATACCTTTCCATCAACAACTCCTACAAATCCGGCTAAGAAGAAGAAATATGAAACAAATGCAAAAGCAGTCAATACTCTATTAGGATGCCTATCACAACCAGAATTTGTCAAGGTTATGCAGTATAAATCCGCTAAAGAAATATGGGACAAGATTGTTCTGAGCTATGAAGGAGATGATCAGGTAAAATGAGCAAAACTTCAAACCCTCAGAATTCAGTATGAAAATCTCAGAATGTACAATGATGAAAGTGTGGCTAACTATTTTCTTCGTCTAGATGAGATTGTTAATTGTATGAAAAATTTGGGTGAAGAAATAAAAGAGGCTATTGTGGTTGAAAAAGTTCTAAGATCTTTGTCCCCTAGGTTTGAATATAAAGTTTCTGCAATTGAAGAAAAGGAGAATCTACAAAACCTTAAAATGTCACAGCTGCACGGAATTCTAACTGCTTATGAAATGAGGAAAGGAGGTCCATCAGACAGGAGAGAAGCTGCCTTCAAGGCCTCAGGCAAAGGAGAGCACTATGAGTTAGGACACGTGTCAAAAGAAGAAGAAGAATCAAATTTTGTTAGAAATCTTCAACGGGGTACTGGACGATTCCGAGGTAAGTTACCTTTCAAATGCTTTGCTTGTGGAAGAGTCAGTCACTATGCTGCCAAGTGTCCTCATAAGGATAAGATTGACAAAGGGAAGGAACCTGTTAGATGGAACAAGAAACAGAATGCAACTAAGAAAAGTTACTACACTCATGAAGACAGTGATGGCCTATCAAATAGTGACGAAGATGAACGAGGTAATGATTATAAACTTTTAATGGCCTTTGAAGATGATGATTACATGGACGCTATAGATGCAGATGGTTTTTATGAAGAGATTTCTCGACTCAAAACATGTTTAGAAGAAAAAGATATGATCATTGATACTCTGCAATTCCAACTTGATGAAAATGAAAAATCCCTTGAGAAGTTAGAATGTGAAACTGTTGGCCTTAGAAAAGAAATTGAGAAAACAAAGGCTCTTAATCTTAAATTTGTTAAAGGATCTGAAACTCTGGATGAGATTATCAATGTACAACGTTCTCCACTAATCAAGACAGGTCTGGGTTATAATGGAGAAACATCTCAAGCATCCACCTCAAAGAGTTATCTTGATGCAGCAAGGAGGAATGAGCAAAAGCCCATTGGAGATCACCAGGTAAAGCAGGGACGAATTACATCAAGAACAAACAAAGACTACCAGGTAAACCAGGGGCAATCCATCTTAAGGGTGAACAAAAGCTACAACCAGCCACAGGTAAAAACTTCTCAATTTGCTTCAAGAATGGATGACAATAGAAATTACAATCATTTGGCTGGTAGATTTGATAATCGCAAAAGTTTCTTCAATGGCCAATGTTTCTCTTGCCATAACTTTGGTCACAAAGCAGCTCAATGTGTTGCCTATAAGACAATCATGACTAGAGAAGCTCAAAAACAAAGAAGTATGACTGGGATTGCGAAAAGGACCTATAACAACTTTTCAGCCCTTAAAAATGAAATTGAATGTTCTATTTGTAATAACTTCGGTCATGAAGATTCTGAATGCAGGAGCAGGTTTTGGCAGACAAAGGAACAAGCCTCAAGCACCAGAACATGGAGAATAAAGGAACCACAACCAGAAAGATGTGGGATAGCTTTTTATGCAGAAGGACAGGAAAATCTATGGTACATCGACAGTGGATGTTCGAAGCATATGACAGGTGATAAAGAAAAACTTGAATCATATACTGCTTTTGAAAAGGGAAATAAAGTTTCTTTTGGAAACGATACCCCTGCAGCCATAAAAGGAAAAGGCACTGCTCAGTTGAAAGAAAAGGTCAAAGCTGGAAATGTTTTGTATGTTGATGGCTTGAAGCATAATCTACTGAGTGTCAGTCAGATGTGCGATCAAGGAACCGAGGTAATATTTCGATAAAATGGATGTAGTGTTCGTGATCTTGATACAGGAAAAACAGTGATCAAAGGTAGAAGAACTCCAAATAATTTATACATATTTGAAGAAGGACAACAACAATGCTATTTGAGCAAGGATGATGAACACTGGTTATGGCACCGGAGGTTGGGGCATCTAAGCTTTTCACAAATAAGGAAAGCATGCAAATACCAGGCAGTTCGTGGTCTTCCAGATATTAAAATTCCAGACAACACAATATGCAAATCATGTCAGTTTGGTAAGCAAACCAGAACTAACTTCCCTGAGAAGGAAGGATCAGCTAGCAGGCCTCTTGAGCTAGTCCATACAGATGTATGTGGTCCATTTAGGACAAGGTCACCTCGAGGAGAAGAATACTTTATATTATTCATTGACGACTTCTCTAGGATGGTTTGGTTAGGACTTATGAAGCACAAAGACGAAGCATTCGAAAAATTCAAATCCTTCAAGGCCTTGGCTGAAAACGAATCAGATCACAAAATTAAGTGCCTCAGGTCCGACAGAGGTGGGGAATTTACCTCAAATGAATTTTTCGATTTCTGTGAAGAACATGGAATAAGAAGGGAATTCTCTACAGCTAGGACTCCTCAGCAAAATGGAGTGGTGGAAAGGATGAACAGAACGGTCCAACAAATGGCTCGTGCTATGCTTGATGAATCTGGAACTCCCGCAACCTTCTGGGGTGAAGCTGCATTTGCTGCCGTTGTTATTCTTAACAAAACAAATGTCCGAGTGAACAACACTCAAACTCCTCATGAGCTCTGGTATGGTGAGACTCCTTCGGTAAAGCATTTCAAAATTTTTGGAAGCAAATGCTATATTAAGAACAATGATGAACAGCTTGGCAAACTTGAACCTAGAGCAGATGAAGGCATTCTCCTTGGTTATTCTCCCCACAACAAGGCATATAAGTGTTACAATAAAAGACTTGGAAGAATTGTTGACAGCATTAATGTAGTGGTTGATGAAAAATGATACATTCCTAGGCAAGTAAATTATGAAAATATCGAAGAGGATGAAGACTACTCTCCAAATCAGACTGATGATGAAGAAGAACCTCAAGGGGCACCAGAGGAACAGATAAGGATAGAAGAGAAGACTTCATCCAGGTACATTCAGAAGAATCATCCAGAATCTCAGATTTTGGGGCAGAAAGATGCAGGTGTACAAACAAGAAGAACAATTGCAGAAGCCTCAAGCTATTTGGCATTGCTCTCCTCCACTGAGCCACAAAATGTAAAAGAGGCATGCAAAGATGAATGCTGGGTCAAGGAAATGGATGAAGAACTTGAGCAGATGGAAAAGAACAACACTTGGGAGTTGGTTCCTAGACCAAAAGATAAGAATGTCATAGGGACAAAATGGATCTTTAAAAACAAGTTGAATGAAAATGGGGAAGTTATTAGAAACAAGGCCAGACTTGTCTGTAAAGGGTATGCTCAACAAGAAGGAATAGACTTTGAAGAAAATTTTGCTCCCATTGCTAGACTTGAGGCCATCCGAATGTTCCTTGCTCTCTCAAGCTTTCAGAAGTTCAAAGTATTTCAAATGGACGTGAAATCAACCTTTCTGAATGGAGACTTAGAAGAAGAAGTGTACATTGAGCAACCAGATGGTTTCATTCTTGGGAATGATCCAAATCTTGTGTGTAGACTAAAAAAGGCTCTTTATGGTCTTAAACAGGCTCCAAGGGCTTGGTACTACCATTTGGACAAATATCTTCATCAACAAGGTTTTTCAAAAGGATCAGCAGATAGCAATCTCTATATAAAAATTGAAAATGACAAATTGCTAATACTTGTTGTGTATGTAGATGATATTATCTTTGGCAGCAATGAAGAAGCTATGAGTCAAAGCTTTGCCTTGGTAATGCAGAAAGAATTCAAAATGTCCTTGCTTGGAGAACTGACATACTTTCTTGGATTGCAAATCCAACAAAATGAAGGCGGTATCTTCTTGTCTCAAACCAAGTACCTCAAGTAGATTCTGAAGAAGTATGGCATGGAAGATTCGAAACCAGTATGTACCCCCATGGTTACAGGATGCAGCCTCAGTGCAAATGATGAATCAGCAGCAGTGCATCAACCAACCTATAGATCTATGATTGGAAGTCTACTTTATTTGACAGGTACCCGACCAGAGATCATGCATGCAGTGGGAATAGTTGGAAGATTTCAGGCAAATCCAAAGGAAACTCATCTTCAGGCAGTGGAGAGAATTTTCAAGTATCTTCAAGGAACTCAAAACTATGGCTTATGGTATCCTAGAGATACAGATCTCACTCTTCATGCTTATACAGATGCAGATTGGGCTGGAAGCGTGGATGACAGGAAGAGCACAAGTGGTGGTGCATTCTTTATGGGTTCCAGATTAGTATCTTGGTTCAGCAAGAAACAGATTTCGATTGCTTTATCTACAGCTGAAGCGGAATATGTGGCTGCTGCATCTTGTTGCACTCAACTTCTTTGGATGATGCAAACCTTGCAGGACTTTCAAATCACTTGTACACCACCTATCTCCATCTTATGTGATAATACAAGTGCAATCAGCATTTCAAAGAACCCAGTCATGCATTCAAAGACCAAGCACATACCGATCAAGTATCACTTTCTCCGGGAACAAGTGTTGGAACAAAAGGTCAAATTGGAGTATGTTCCTTCTAAGGAACAAGTTGCTGATATTCTCACCAAACCACTGCCCAGGGAGACATTTGAATACCTCAGACAGAAGCTGGGAGTAGTTGATGCATCATCTTGCTGTTAAAACTTGTCTGTTTCAGAGAAAAATGGGTGTACGCGAGTTGCCTGAGGAGGATCCGCGTACATACGCCGATTTGTGCAGAGACAGTCGCGTATATGGAGGTTTGATGGATATCAGTAGGGACAGGCTCTGGTTGAAGATATTCTGATATGGGTCTGACAGAGACCATCCGACACAGGTTCAGGGGGAGCAGATAATCTTCTAATAATGCATTGTTGGCATTATCTTAGAAGCTTTTGGTTCTAGTTCATAGCTGTTGTTGGTTTCAGGTGGAACAGAGGCAGAGGGAGAACAAAAGGAAATCTTGGTGGTGATTGACAGATGCTACTGCTATCAGTTATTGGTGACTTATATTTCGTCTCTATGTCATGTATCTCCTTTGTGGTATCTCTTTTATGTTGTCAAGGTCATGTAACGGCCTATTTTGGTTTCCCCACTATGCCTGGGATGAACATGTAATGAACTTGGTTGTCATATGTAAATTTCTGATGTATCCCCACCTGGTTGGGTGGATGATCCCCACTTGGTTGGGTGATGGGTGTATGTATTGAGTCTTTTGGTGATAGGAAGGTCTTTTATGATGTATAAGTCATGGTTCTTCTTGAAGAACATCTTTTGCAGATCTTGCCTACAGTTAGGGGGAGCATGGTCAGCACAGCAGGGCAGAAATTTTAGCATGTACTCAGGGGGAGCACAACCCTTTGCCCTTGATGACAAAGGGGGAGAATGACTTTGAGGATTTTGGGTTGCCATCAAGTCCAAAGGGGGAGATTGTTGGCATTATGGCACAGGTTTGGAGCTATGGCACATGTGTTGTCCTTGATGGCAACTCTCTTTGGTAACAGATCTCAGTTCAGGCTTTCAGAATGAAGGAAAAGACATATACGCAGGTTCATCTAGACGAAGACACGTATACACGCGGGTTAGACGTTTCAAAGGCGCGTATGCGTATACACGCACTTTCATGCAAGGAAAAGCGCGTATATGTTGGAGAACTTACCTTTGGTCCGTGGTAGTTAGTCCTTGGTATTTGAACCTATGGTTTTGGACCATGGTACCTCGTCAGAAGTGTTGATCCCAAGTATTGGGTCCGTGGTATTGGTTTATTATGGTTTTGGACCGTGGTATTGTGAAAGGCCTAAGACTATAAAAGAGGAAGGAGATCATTTGGCAAAGGATCATCGGAATTATTGTTGAATATCTGATAAAGTGCTAGATCTGGAATACTGGTAATTGGGTTATGGTGCAGATCTGGATGGAGGAACCTTAGCGCAAAGAGAAGGATAAGTTCTATTGATGGATCATAATCTTTAAGCTTGAATGATAGTATCTTTGTATGATTTTGATCTGTTATATGTGGCGCTTGCTTGATCTATAAAACTGATAATTTGGGTTAATTAGAGTTTGAATATCTGAAAGAGCGAATTATCCTTTATAGATTTGTACGCAGGTTCAGTGAAGCGAAGGCACGTATATACGCTGGTTTAGTGAAGGCAAACAGCGTATACGCAGGTTGTTCCATACGCAGATGCATATGCATGCAGGTTTCAGGCTATTGAAGTAGCGTATATATTTTGAGTGTGATCTTGCTGCTTCTGTTTATTGATGCAGTGTTTTGGGTCCAGATTTGGTGTGTAGTTACTGTTACTATGATCTGGGTACAGTCATCAGAGAAGTGTTTATTTTGATTCAGTTTTGATTGGTGAAGAGGTGATTGGTTGATGCAGAAATTCTTGATGTTTGATTGATGTTATCTGTGGATCCAGTCTGAAAATTTATGAAACGTGGTCCCTGGAAGAAAGAGAAGGTTGTAGCCTTCTGTAGGCCAGCACCTACGTACTAGTATCTTGGCTAGTGCAAGAGCTAAGGGGGTTTTAGCTCCCTTCCAGGAGAAGCTGGAGAACGAGAGAGGGTTGTAGCTCTCTGCAGGTTGCAGCTTGTGAACTGGTAAAGAACTGCACCAGTACATTGTAAAAAGAAGTTTCTAATTAAAAGAAGATAGAGATGAATTGCAGCAGGTGGTTTTCACCCACATTGGGTTTCCACCTTACATCTTGTGTTCTTGTGTGTGATTGTCTTCTATTCTGTTTTACTGTTCCTGCTTACTGGTTATTTGATTCTGAAACACAGATTAACAATCAACATCTGACAGATAAAGTAAATTATAAGTTTGCATTGTATACGCGGTTTTCTTTCAACATAGTTGCGTATATACGCGGGTCTAATTAACTGAAATAGCGTATATTATCTGAATTTGAAAAAGGGAATATTTGACTAAATAATACTGATTCACCCCCCCTCTCAGTATTATTTCCAACATCAAGAACCCAGGTCGAAGGCTTAACCAAATACAGGGTTGGAGCCCTTGAGGTTTGTGCCTCAAAATTGACCAGGTTGGAGCCTTGGAAGTCCAAGTCGTTACTTGGCACATTACAAGTTGGAGCCTGGGGAATTTGAAGATCGGTGTCTTCATCTAGTGTTGGAGCCATAAATATATTGCACTTGATTTATTGAAGAAATTAATAAAAGAATTTATTCTTATTTTTCATTTTATGTTCTAAATATAAGTGATCTAATTGGTAAAAGTAACAATTGCAAAGAAATATTGATTCACCCCCCTCTCAGTGTTTCAAATAAGGATAAAGCACTATAGATAGTTATTTGTGATTGATGAAGCTATGAATAAGAAATTGGATATTTTGGAAAGTGTTGAGGTTGAGTTTAGTGTTGCTAGAGAAGTTGGAGAAGGAAGCTTCTGTCGTGATGTATTTGGATATTGTGATGATCTAAGCAGCATTGGGATAGTTGAAGACCTCGAAGTTTCATGCTAGCATACAAGAACAAATACAATGGAAGTTTGATACTGAACGTGCCAACAATTGAACTAGTAGCTGATGATTCAAATTGGATCATTATGTTTTTTTCATCCATATCGATGCATTTGGAGTGGAAAATGTGGAGGAATAAGCTCATGAGACCGTTTTTACTAGCGGGACCCAGTTTAGCAAAACATGGTTTGAAACCTTCTGGGAGCATTTTGAGCTATGTGTGTCTTGCAATATACCTCCTCTCCGGCAGCATAACCTCTCTATGCTTCACTATCACTCACGACAAGCATAATCACAACTAGCATTACTCAAAAACTCCAAAGCTAGCTTGTCTAATGCATGAGGACAGACATTTATAGATGGAGAAGGGAGGAAGATTCAATGAACCAGGACACCCATTGTGGATTGGCATTATCTCTGAAAGGATAGATGTCAAGGATAGATGATGACTCTCGACCTCTATCCGATGGATTTTACCCTCAAAAGACTTCGTGATCTGAAGGGAAAAAACATATGGGCGCGCGTTTGTCAAAAATCATTACCAAACTGGGTTGGCGCGAGTGTTGTTCTGTGACAGAGCGCCAATGGTCGCACCCCCTTTTGAGGATCTCAGTGATTGGCGCAGGTAGGACACTGTGGACCTGCGCCAATAGAAAAAGAGCACTTTTCAGGAATATTTTGCAGAAAGTGTCTTCAGGGAACATGAAGTACATACTCAGGGGAACATAATGCAAGTGTTTTTAGGTTATGTCACTGCTCATAGGTCCCGGAATGTGTCCTCCAACGTACGGAAACAGGGATAACAGGGACGGTGACCAATGGTGACAAATTACTGTGTAACAGATGCCCCCTAAAGCATGAGGCCCGAAAGGGAGAGAGGGGTGAAATGCTTTACAAGAACACATATAGCTGCCGCCGAGGATCTGCATTGAGAGACACGACTGACAGTTCAATTACATTATGTACGTGGCATGGTCGCAGCCATCCATAAGAGAGTACATAAATAATCGAGATCCATAGTATGGACGCAGCCATCTGGTTAGGATCAATGAATAAACTCAGGCATGGTCGCAGCCATCCAGGGAATGAGTCATGTATCAAGAATCACGCCTAGATTACAACAGACACAATCCAGGGTCTTGCGCTCCATCTCGACCCGAACAAGAGTACAAGTTCAAGCATGCGAATATATGAGCTGAAGTCGAACATGCATGAACATCGTCTGATTACCAGTCAATAATGGAAACTGTTAACAGACGCGAGAGGTACCACCAATAATGACAATGGCCCTCAAGGTACTACAGGTACAATCTACGGCGTGTGAATTAATGAGCTGGAGTCGAACACCCGTAGAATCATTCGATCGGAGGCCAATGAAGAAAACCTCATGTCGAACACGAAGAACCTGCCATTGAGGCATGCAGGCTTCAAGGCACCGGAAGGGAGTCTCTAGATCAGCTTCCTGGATAATGAGCTGAAGTCGACAGGAAGTGACCTTGATCGAAGGTGGGCCATAATGTTTCCCACATCATCGACACGAGACAGAGAGATAATGTTGTCGATCAAGAGTATGTGAACTATCAGATGGAGGTCGTTTCTTTTCAGAGGTCAACTTCTCTTGAACATATCGGCGGCACGACAGTGGAATAAGCAGTATTTGACATCAACGGATCAGAGGTCATGATGACGAGGCAATGAGCAGATGAGAGGTCAAATAGGATTACCCAAATCCATGGAGGCCAGTGAAAAATGAGATGAGATATCCCCACCTAGACACGAAAGCAGATAAGTGCCATGTTCAAGAGCGACATACTGCCGACACGACAATGATTACGGTTCCAAAATTTTCTTTTCCCCCACCATTTCTGGCGAGTACCCCAGTTATTTTTAACAAGCTTGATGGGGATAGCATATGCTTATGGTGTGTCACTTCGACAAAATCCGATGTCATCAGGTTTTAACGAGTCTGACAAAGGAAGAACTCGGCGTCTTTTCATGTTTAGAGAGTTTGAAAAGACAGCAGAAAAGGAAACTCCAGGGGTGTCCTTTTTCGTAAAGTTGTGTCTCTCGAGCCCGAAAAAGTATAAAACAATGCTCGAAAGAACCACCCGACCATTACGATCGAGGATTACTTTTCATAAGTAGTGATTTCGACCTGAAAAAGTAAAAAAACGATCGAAACCACGTCGTTTCGAAACCATTAACGAACCTGAAACGACAAAGGTCCGACGATCTTTTCGTTTTTACATAGTCGGAAAAGAGTTTAAAGACGACCGCCTCTTATTTACGTTTAACGAGTCAAGAGGGAAAACTCGGCAATCTTTTCGTCTTTAAACGGTCGGAAAAGAGCTGAAAGCAGACCTCCATTTTTATTCTCTTTAACGAGTCAAAAAGGGAAAAATACTCGGCAATCTTTTCATTTTTTATGAGTCAGAAAAGAGCGTAAAGGCGACTTGTCCTGAAGGAACGAGTGGTATAAAGGGTAGCAACTGGTTCCGGCAATGGTGGAACTGCTCAAAACATATAATAGTTAAGAGGCTGGCTAATAAAACCACTCATCGCTGCGGTTCCTTAGGAAAGGATAAACAATCAAGTGAGAGCATATGATCGGCCAAAGAGATGGTGGCGGTGGAAAGAAACAACCAAGGCTCATCTAGCAGAATTTAGTAGATAGGCAGCAGTCACGAGATGTAAATCAGATATGGGTTCATTTTTACACAAGCTTGAACCATGAAGAACTCTGCTTGGATTCGGTTTCATGTTTACACAAGCTTGAAACGAAAAACTATGCTTGTGATAAGTTCGCATGCCCCCAGCATAATAACGCAAATTGAGGTACATGCCCCCCAAGCTTCATTGCATTCAACAAGGTGGATGGAATGAAGGTTCACTTTCGAGATCTTGGAAAGACTCGACTTGGAAAGGAGGAGTTGTTTCATTTTTTTATGAGGTTGACCTAGGAAAAGAACTATCCTCATAACCCTTATTTCATTTTTTAATGAGCTTGACACAAGATCAGGAACTATGCTCGGACACCTAATTTCATTTTTTAAGGAGCTTGACACAGAAAAATGAACTATGCTCCGACCAAACTTCATCATAATGAACAGGAAGTCGGGGCTTCCAAGAGTGCCACTCCCGGTGGAAGGACAACATCTCGGAAGTCAGGACCCAATGCCCCCAGGACACTGTGCACGACGGCGGCATCGCTGGATACAGGCACGGGATAGGTGGCCACGTAGTTGATCTGTGGTGGGGCAGATGCAACTTGTGGATGAAAACCAGGAGGGGATAACGACTGCGCAGGAGGCACCCAGGGACGAACAAACGATAATTGATCGATAGTCACGATTCTTCCATCGTGTGGAAAGCAAACCACACGGAAAAGTGAAGAGACAAGGGCCCCCATGGCATATACATAGTCACGACCAAGGAGAAGATTGAAATCTAAAGCACCTTGGGTAACCGATACGTCTATATAGACGGTTTTACCTCCCAAAGTAATAGGTAACTTTGGAAGGATCCCTAATGGTTGGCTAGTTCCTCCGTCAAAAGCCGTTAGATTCGATGTGACTGGCACAAGCTGTGGGGAACCCAAAGCTTGCCAAGTAGTGGCAGGCATAAGACTGACAGATGCACCCTCATCCAAAACAGTGCCAGGTATCGCCTTATTATAGGCGTGTACCGTAACCCAGAAAGGCACATGGGATGGAAGGCGGGAGGTAGTCAAACGACTCCAGTCGAAGGAAACGACTGAACTACTTGGTGGGAGAATCGTATGATTGCCCCCCTGCTCTAAAGGAACCGAAGCAGGATTCTCGGGAGTAGCTGGGATAGGAGAGTCATTTCCGGACTCAGGAGAATCTGAGGAGACGAGAAGAACATGGGAATGATACTCTTCCGAAATAGAGTGGTCGAGTGGTGAACTCGAGTCGACACTCTTTCCGACCAATGGTTGGTCTGGAATAGGCTTGGCAGAGCCAGGTTCAGGAAGAGGAGGCTGGACAAGAGAGGAATCTTGGTCGATCTCTTTGTCAGCAGAGCAACGATCTGCGGTTGCAGAGAGACGTTGATAACCAACGGGAAGTTGGGGTGAGGGAGCTGTAAGACTTTCCAAGACAACCGAGGCTTTATCCATGAGCGGACAAAGGTGAAGGGGATGATTGCCTTCACAAAGTCTACAGGGGATTCGAATCTTCCCTTTTCCCTTACCATTTCCAGCTGATAGGGTAGCATCGCCGTGAGCTTCAGAGGACGATGAGGGGCGGGCCGGATCACGAGACCATACTTCTAAGACCTTGGGAATGCCAGGACAATCGCGAAGAAGATGGTCTTCCTTGCACAACCTACAAGGAAATTTGACCTTCCGCGAAGGAGCAGAAGGTGGCTCGACTTGAGTTGTATTTTTAACCTCTCGCTTAGGAGTCTTCTTCTTCTTCGTCTTCTTCTTCTTCTTCTTAGCCACCTGGTTACTCGAATCCAGACGTTCGCCAGGCGAAGTAGAAGATGAGGACGCAGCAATAGGCGAAGAAGGGGAGAGGTCCACCTTGGAATCAACATGATGTTGTTCGGGTGGAGGAGACGGTGGAACAGGAGTCATCACACTCGGGACCACCGAGGTTGAAAACAACCATACGGGCAAACCGATGGTTAACCCAGGCAAAGACAAAGTTGCTATATACTGAGCACCAACATTTCCAAAAGAAGGAAATGGACTAGGGTTTCCATCCGGGGGAACACCTTGGCCGGTGGACTCAGGGAAGGATGCCATTGAACGAGAAAGAACCCTACTCAAACTAACGCAAACAAAATCTAACCGGGTAAGTGTTATCATGGCCGAATAAATTTTAAGACACTGAACTTGACCTTTTCATATTTTAAGAGTCAAGAAAAGGACAAAAAGATGACTCTAGTCTCCTTCGAATATTTAATGAGCACGAAGTGACAAGACGCTCACTGGCACCTTTTCTTTTAGAGAGTCCGAAAAGGATCAAAAGTGACTGCTCTGGAGAACTAGGCAAGAGGTTTACCAAACAATCCGTAAAACTGCTTATACACCTTGGCAATCAGATGAAAACAAAGGACTTCCCGTACGGCAGTCAATCTTCCCGAATGCTGTGTTCAGTGCATTACGGCTTGTAAGGCGGTAGACTCGGCTTCCTATGGATAAAAGGTTTTAATCCTATAGGGGTCTCCCAATGTATACGCGACGGTACGTGGGAGCACAATCCGTACTGGCACCTATCATTTCACCGTGGAGGAATCACCCAACCACTCGACGGTAAGCTACCAGGTTTAAAGACGCCGGAACATGTCTCTAACCTAGACCTCTAGAATGTTTGCGTTAGGTTCCAATGCGTTGTTATGTTCATTCAGTTTATTTTAAAGTTTATCTTCAATTATGTTTCAGTTTTTTGGTCCTACCGTATGTGATCTCTCAAAACTTCCTAAATGCAAACTACATGCCAAAATTATGTCATTTCATTCAATGAATTCTATCTACAGGAGGGTTGAGATCTTTACACAAACGAAATGATCACTCAGCAAACAACAAAGATCCTAATGCGGCTAATAACAAGAAATGAAAATTTTTTCTTTTTCTTTTTAAAAGCAACAAATAACAATAAAAGCTAACTAATATGATGCAAAAGATCTTTTGTTTTTCTTTCTTTTAAGATGGCATGATGCATTTAGACAAATCTTAAGAGATATTCACAAGTATAAACAAACCAAGTTCACTCAATGAAATAGAACCAATTCTGAAACACCAAGATGAACTATCCAAGCAAGGAAAAACACAAAGACTTTCAATGAACCGTGTGATCTAAGTTCAAATGAAGTCAAGCAAAATCCAAACAAGCTAGAAGTGAATCACTCGAAGCATAGAATAACAAGCTTTAACAACCACTAGATAGATGCAAAAGAGTATCCAAAAAGTTGACTGGATCAAGAGAAGACCGAAACAGAAACTGGCAAACACCCAAAGTATGCAAATGTAATCTATGCACACTTTTCATTCATATCCTGAAAATGAGAATTCTAATTATGCAAGTGTGATCTATGCAAGAGAATTCTCAAACACACGATGATTCTAATGTAATCTAAGAACCAATCAAGTGCAAACCAAGAAAACGGGTGAGAGTTCCAAAGATCATAAACTAAAAACACTCAAAGGCGATTAACACTCATACACAATTTAGCCCCCCCCAGCGAATGAGGGGGAAATTTTTTTGCAAAAACAAAAGCAAAAAGATGCAAAATTGTGAAAAGATCGAAACAAACCTCCAAGTAATGATCAAAGGAAATCAAATTAATAATTTGCCAGAAAAAGACTCAAAACCAGTCAACAAAGACTCTGATACATTCATATGATTGAGCAAAACAGGAAACCCAAGCTTGGGAGGCTGTAAACAAGCAAAATGAACAAGTTCACAGGGTTGGCGCGACTGTCAGGAAGAAAACTGCACTAATTGAGCATTGGCGCGAGCTGTACACTGGAAAATGGCGCCAATTGGCGCGACTGTCAGGCCTAAAAACACGCTAATCAAATTTGCCGACTAAAAAAATAAAAACCAACAGTTCACGGCTTGACCAACAGAAACCAGACAGATCAAATATACAGACAGGCAGACCAAGCATAAAAATCCAGCTCAGAAAACTCATCTAAGCAAGAAAACAAGAGAGATCAAGGTGCATGACAAACAACAAATAGCTTCTCCCCAGTGGAGTCGCCAAATTGTTGGATAGGTAAATCCCCTCTGCGGACAGAGGCGATCCCACTAGCCCAAAATGGGTCTAGCAACAATCAATTCACGCTGCTACGCAAGTTCCTAGTTGTACATCAAAGGTGAATTAAGAAGACCAACCTGGAGTCCAATGCTAATGTCGAAGCAGAGTTGAGATTCCCGCTCCCTTGCTCCAGCAGGTCACAATCCTTGTGATCCTCGCGAACGGACACCTGCACATGCAAAGGAAGAAATAGATACAAGCATAAAATCCACCAAAGTACAACTATATTTCAGTCAGAAAGGAAATAAATCAAACATCATTATAGTAGACAATGAGATTGGAACCATAACAGCAGTCGTTCATTAATGAATAATAGACGGGAAAAGTTACAACCAAGGTTCTGACGTTGAACCTCTCCTCTGGCTGGGCGAGCAGCTATGTGTGTCTTGCAATATACCTCCTCTCCGGCAGCATAACCTCTCTATGCTTCACTATCACTCACGACAAGCATAATCACAACTAGCATTACTCAAAAACTCCAAAACTAGCTTGTCTAATGCATGAGGACAGACATTTATAGATGGAGAAGGGAGGAAGATTCAATGAACCAGGACACCCATTGTGGATTGGCATTATATCTGAAAGGATAGATGTCAAGGATAGATGATGACTCTCGTCCTCTATCCGATGGATTTTACCCTCAAAAGACTTCGTGATCTGAAGGGAAAAAACATATGGGCGCACGTTTGTCAAAAATCATTACCAAACTGGGTTGGCGCGGGTGTTGTTCTGTGACAGAGCGCCAATGGTTGCACCCCCTTTTGAGGATCTCAGTGATTGGCGCAGGTAGGACACTGTGGACCTGCGCCAATAGAAAAAGAGCACTTTTCAGGGATATTTTGCAGAAAGTGTCTTCAGGGAACATGAAGTACATACTCAGGGGAACATAATGCAAGTGTTTTTAGGTTATGTCACTGCTCACAGGTCCCGAAATGTGTCCTCCAACGTACGGAAACAGGGATAACAGGGACGGTGACCAATGGTGACAAATTACTGTGTAACAAGAATCATCTCATTTGTAAATATTATTCATATTTTCCTCCATTGATTTGAATTCTTCAAGTATGGTAGACCACAATTCTGTTTTGCTAGTACTAGTAGAGGACAAATTTTGATTCTCTGCAATAATATGATCAACTTGTTATTTTATGACAATCAACTCCATTTGCAGTTGTTCATTCTTATCCAAAAGATATTTTGTATTATCTTGCGTCATTTTCGCAAAATCCACATTAGCTGCAATGATTGCTCGAGGATTCCTCCAGGTGTTGGATGACATAAAAGTTTATGTGTCTATGCCAACAGGTGAACAAGGTCATTGGGATAGTTCCTTCGCCTCTCTTGTATGATCCTCTTCTTTAGTTGGTTGAAGGTAAAGTTTGATATATCCATGAACGTGTCATCAAGTGGAGGAGAAATCCCCATCTCGCTGAAAGGGAGATGACCACCAGTGAGAGGATCTTCTGACTAAATATTTGGCTCATCTACAATAGGTTCAATAGCTTCCTCCTCTTCTAGCTCTACCTCTATATTGCGGGCCATTAGTTCTTCCTCCATCTTCTGTGCAACTTCTTCTTCCTATTTCTTCTTCATCTCCTCTTCCTCCAACTGCTTTTGTTGTTCCTCTTCCTTTTCTCTCTGCTTCTTTAACATTTCTTCTTGTTGTTTCTTTTGTAGCTCCTTTGCTTCTCTTTTCTTTAACTCTTTTTTCTTCTTAAGAAAGTCATCTTTCTTCTTCTTCTCTTGTTCCTCCTTCTGCTTACGTTCTTCCTCCCTTTTATGATCCTCTTCTTGTTGCTTTTCTTCTTCTTTCCTTTTCATTTCTTCCTCCCTTTTCTTTCTTTACTGCTTTGCCTCTATTGTGCCTTTGCAAAGAGGATATTCCTTAAAATTTATGCTTCTCTCTACTACAGGAAAATGGTTTGGCCTCTTCTTCGATGATACAATATTAGTTGGGGTGGACACTTCCTACCGAGTCACCTCCATCTTTGTATCTGACACGTGTAACATGGGAGGGGCCTGCCTCATCACCTAGCCAATTTTGACTTAATGCATTGTATAAGATTTTAATCTTCTCATCCTCTGGAACTATCATGGGTACATATGTCAAGGAAAAATACATCTTCATACAATGCTGTCAGCAAACCTTCCTAGGGTTGTATCTGTGGAAATCCATTTCTCCAAAATGAAGGTGTTTAAGTTTTTCAGTCTCAACATCAGCTGCCTTAAGGCTCTTGAGATCATATGATCCAATATGTAAAGGAAACGAGTGCCAAGGAGACTTCTTCTTCCTTTGGAGATGTGTATACAAACCTATATTTAGTTGATAGGAAACTTCTTGTACAACCACCTTGTTGGTCACATACCTTGGCATAAGGTGAGGGGTAAATTGGCACCTGATAACTTTCATGTATGTGACTTGTGGTGAGGAAAACCAATCTGAAATCTCATAGAGTGCCTCTTTCACCTGATTCATCATCTAGGGAGGTTCCGCTTCAAAAATCATCTAATATAAAACTGCAAAGAAATGCTAAGACAATCTCTTATATACTACTTGAAAACTGATATTTGACAATAGTCTGCAATGGAGATGAATAGGAAGTTTATCTTTAGGGGTCCAATTCCATTTCATTCTTGTGAATGTATAGCAGGCATAAATTCCATCCAGCAGATAGGCAGACATATAAAATTTTGGCGACTGATTGGATTCCAAAGCTTTCTTCACATCATGGACATTGATTTGAAGTTGTTGAACGATGATTTCAGCCCCGTTAAAGTTCCTGCCTCTAGAAACAATTAGTTTGAGTAAATAAATCCATCCTTCCTCAAAATATTCTAGGTTCTTTCACCCATGCAATCGGTAACACATCGCCATAAGATAACGATAGACTGTCCTTCAGGGCTTGGTATTATAGACTACACTTAGTTTTTGGCGAAACTTTTTAAGCTCCTTCCACCATGATTTGATAAGATACTTGGTTCAAGTACTGTCCAGGGGTTATCAACTTATAATAGGAATGTAAATCATGTGGATTATAGGTGCCAATATCCTTCTTGCTTACATTGCTAAGAATTAGATTCTTGCTATCCAGGTTTTGTAAAATCCATCCAATAGCTTCTGCACAGGGTAGCACTGGAAACCTTCATGCTACTTTATGAATTGTATACCTCTTTATGTTAATGTATACTTGTCTATCCCTTAGGCTTGGGGAATTCCTTTTGAATAAATGCATCTTTCATATCCTTCCATGAGACCTTGATGGATTTGTCAATGAAGCATTATGTATATGATAATATTGGTACACTTGGTTTGGAACATTCCACTACCTCCTCAGTAATATTTTCCAAAGTTTCTCTTAATGGGACCTGCGAGTGGTGGGAGGAATTGTCTCTGCAGAAGATGAAAGGCTAATGTGCTCTGTATGCGCAACACCTACAAATGGAAGGTCACTCATGGTGAACAAAGATTAGTTTATGAAAATCTCCTAGCTATCGTTGCATGCAAAATATGCAAAGGACAACGACTGAAAGAGTTTCTCAATTTGGGAGCACAAGCTTAGAGAAGATGAGATAGGGTGGCTTCACTGGCCACTATAAGTGCGCACTGTGCTAAGACAAGAGAGAGAGAGCCAGGTATTATGCAAGACGAGATCATAGTGCACAAGGGATACAAGCCTTAGGAATTAGAACTACACAGTGCGCACTTGTGAGAGAGGCTCCAAGAGGACGCAAGTCACATCAACAAGACACATAAGAAGACACATTGCTGCTTGAAATTGTGTGGTGTGATAAGGAAGCTCAACAAGTGTGCAAGTCACAGTTGCAGAGGGAAATGTGGAAATTTCTGAATCTAACAAATCAGAAATCCTACTACAGTAGACTGATTTGCATTACCTACTTGTGTTCTTCATTTAGCAAGTTATTTTTAGAAGTATTCAGAAAATATTAACACAAATACACTACAACCTACACCAATATACAGATCAAGTACTGAAAAAATAAATGAGACAACCATACAAAGGACACACTTATTTTTGGACTAAACGTCCCTGGAAAAACCCAGTGTGGGAAAATCGGTGCAGTAGATATGAGGGTTTTATTATTATGCAGATTTTTGAATACAATGAGGGTGCCAAATCCGGCTCACCCAACAGAGAATAAACCCGATAGAAGTACCTCTATCCGGAGACAAATATTTTGGCAGATCCAAAAACTGGATGAACAAACCCCACAGGTGACTGTGCTGTCCCTATTTTTGTGCAACGATGGTTGCTCCTAGCTCTGCGCTGGGACTGCATCACCTCCTTTAGGAGTTGTGTCACCCTCTTGGTTAGCCTTCCTATCTCAGAAATCGATCTTTTGAATTGATGCCCAATCTGGCTCATAGAAACCCCAACCTTTCCTTTGCGTGATTGCGTCAGCCCTCCAGCCTCTGCATCACCCTTCTGGAGTTGCGCTGTCTCCCTGGTGCTACGCTGCCTCTCTGTTATGTATTCTCGACCTTGGACAAAAGTCCCGCTGCCAAAATTCCCGTCTCTGCACTAGAAGCTTACTCCAAAATTCTCAGCAAACCACGCCCCAACATTTTGATCGAGCTCAAGTGCTTCTCTCCCTCTGTGTGTTCTCCAACTGATCCCAAGCCTTCCTTTATACTTTTCATGTTGAGAAATCAACGACCATGATCTAATCTCTAATCAATGGCTAAGATTAAATTAGAATTGATCCTCGTCACTTAGAAGATTCTCGCCCATATTTACATTAATTCACTTTAATTATTTTAATTTCCCAAGTTTTAACTTAGGCACCATTAAAAATAATTAATTATTTGAATAACATGAACTCCGGGTGGAATTTTTCCAAACGATTTCTGGGTCTTGAAGATCTCATGTTTTCTAGCCCCTCCATAAAATTTTAGAGCTAGAGCACATCTGATGCTAACCAAAAATCAACAGGAAATTGATGCCTCATTGTATACTAGAAGTGCAATGTGTGCTATGGTAGAGAAACTTCTTCTCAGGTGGGCACAGTTTGGGATTGCAGTGAGTAAGGAATGGTTGTCTGCTGCCTGCAGGTGTGCACTGCATTAGGGGAATTTTTAGGTCTAAAATGGGCCTCCTAAGAAAAATGTACAACCAAAATAAATTTTATAAGAACCAATAAGATTCAAGATGGTGATGTCAACCATGGGGGATGATTCACCATTTTTGGAGTAAAAAAGTAAAAAGATTAAAAAATAATAAAATAACTTTTTCAACTCGTATTTTCAACTTATCCTCCTAAGGTTTTACTCAAATTTCTAGCGGGAGTACTCGTTGGATGCAAAATTTAATTCCTCATCCAAGGAGTGCCCATGTTGCATACTTTCTATGGACCCTACTACACAAAAAATAAGAAATACATGAAAAAACGTGATTGCAATCACATTTTTCATATATTTATCATTTTTCATGTAGTAGGGTCCATCGAAAGTATGCAACATGGGTACTCCTTGGATGAGGAATCAAAATTTTCATCCAACGAGTGTTTCCGCTTGAAATTTGAGAAAACCTATAGGGAGATAAGTTGAAAATACGAGTTGAAAAAATAGTTTTTCTTTTTTCACTCTAAAATTTGATGATGTAATCTAATATTATTTTATTATTTCCACTATTATTTTATGTTTTCCATAGGAGGCCCATTTTAGACCTCAAAATTCCCCTAATGCGCTATGAGAGAAAGAACATCATGAAAATGGCTAAATGATGATCAACATCAAGTCGAGGGCACAATAAATGTGATAGAAAAAAGCTTGCATGAGTTGATATATCCCTTTGCAATCATGAGCAGAAGGTGAAAGGTCATGGAATGTGAAGAGTTCATAGAAACACCACATGTGACAATAAGATGACACTTGTAAGAGCAATAATAGATAAAAATGACACTTAATATGTGAAAAGCATATTAAAATGCCACTAGAGAAAGTGAATGCAGCACTAAAAATGAGAAAACAAAACAAAAGCGACATTTCACAAAACTTACCAAGAATCAACACACTTGTGAACAAGAGTGAGGAAAATCTCATTGCAATGAGAAAATTCATTCAACTTGAAGTGAATAGTAATTGTGAGAATGAACAATAAGTTGGGTTTCTTATAAGGAAAACTACATGCAAGTTAAGATTAGAGTTTTAGCACATGGAGGATCCTTATTTCTAGGAGTGCACTCTACATGCAAGCAAGGAGTGCACATGTGTGAAGGACAGGGAGTGTGCACTTGCTGGTGAGAAGGATTGCGCACCTATTGAAGACAGGGAACACGCTCTTGGTGTCAACAGGGAGTGAACACTTAAGACAAGGAGTGTGCTCCAATCTGACAATAAAATTCCCTTCACTAGGAAATTGAAGTGCGCTCTGACTCAAGAGGGTGCAATTTTATTTGACAGTGCATGTGTGGTCACTAAATTTGGGAAGTGCACTCTCACTAGGAAAGAAAGATGCACTTTCTTGCTTTTGTGAGGTGTGCATGTCGAGTGAGAAAAGTTAGCTAGGCCATGGAGAAATTTAAGGCTTTACCTATCTTCAGAAAATGCGACAAGCCAAATTCTAAAATATTGGAAAGTGACACTTAGATAACTTTGACCAAGGTGAAAGTGAAACACTTGGAGACGTTGAAAATACAATCAACACTTAGGAAACAAAAACAAACAACAAAGTGACATAGGATAGCTTGAAGCAACAACTCATGAAAACAAAGGTAGCCTCCAAAATTGGATGAGGCGAAAATTTTGGAGGTTCGTTGTCGCAGCGACAACAAAACACCTGGGTGGGGTATGTACTTGAGAGGTGATGGTGTCCAAATTTATGCCTCCCAACATTTTGCTCTGATTTAATGGAGAGATAGAGCTTGTTATTCAAGGCCTTGATATTTTTGACAATGCTAGAGATGATGATGTAAATCATCATTAATGCTTACCAATCCAGATACTTATATGGATATTTCAACTTAAGAGTATCACGTTGTCTCATTATGAATACCTTCCTAGTTAAGAGGGATTGTTGAAAACTGTAACTAGTGTCGGTCTTCATAATGTAATAAAATGTAATTTTTATGTTTAATTATATTCATTATTATTATTTGATTTTTGGTGAATGCATGTTATTCATGCTTATAGAGTTAATTGAGTCGAAGAGTATCTATTATGAGTCAAAATAAACATATTTTAGTTAAGTCCCATTTGGACTTTTTGTAAGAAAAGAGAATTTTATTTTTGATTCAAAATGTCAACACAAGACCAAGTCGTCCATCCTTGGATGAGTCATCCTTAAAGGCAGTTATTCGACCCTCCTGGACATGTATAAATACAAGTCAACTCAACCTCATTCATCGACTCACTCATCAAGTTGATTTTTGTGCCAAAGACAAGAAAAAAAGGAGTGAAGTCAAAGGAGAGAGGAACTCAAGTTTTTCTAGTTTGTTTCTTCTCACATGTGTGAATTTTCTAAGGCAACCCTACAAAAATTACAAGTCCGAAATTCATCCTTCATTGCAAGTCCAAAATTTCTTCAATTTGACCAAATTTTAGAAGGTTTGACCAACATTGACTTTCATTGACTTTGACTTGGTTGGAGAAGACTTGGAGGAGGGCTGAATTAGATCTTTGTAGTTGTCTTGGTGTTGGTCTTGGGTTTTGGATATCTCATTTTGATATGATTCTATAAGAGGATGAATTTTTGGGTTTTTCCCTTGCTTGGAGCCTAATTTTTGGTGTTCTTTGTCTCTGTGATATTTATGCTTTAAATTTTTGTATAATTTCTGTATTAAGAGAACATAAATGAATAAGAATACAACTAGCATTCACAAGTAATTATCAAGAAAGAGGAATCAAGCTTTAATCTATCCAACACTTGGTTTCTCAACACTTCAACAAAGATTGCAAGGACAATTGCAAATAATGGTGTTCCTCCCCACTCTCTAGTTAATGTTTTTTTTATAGTTTTATGGATTTTTGGGTCCTTCTGTAAGATCTACATTGTAAATATTTTTGTGCTAGTGTTGTATATATACTAACTAGCTTTTTCCACTACTAGTCAATATAACAATTATACATAACAGTTAGGCTATGGGCTTTATGGGCCTCTCTAATCTCTTTGCACTGACATTGATTGATGAAAGTCTCATCCTTTTTTTTCATAATACAAATTATATACCATTTCTTGTTAGAAAATTAAAGTATACTTTATCCTTATTTATAGCTACCAAATACTAATTACCTTGTAGGCCTTCTTTATTGAGGCCACATCACATTTACTCAATGTTAAAAACTCAACGAGTCTCATTTAATAATAACTATGTTGTGGACCTAGTCCACATTATATCAACTGGATTCCATACTTAACCAAACTTATATCTAATTGACCCATAGGGTCTTATTATACCCCTAGGGAGGATCCCAACAAACATACATGTCAACTAAGTCAAAATTAATGAGCATAGGAGCATCCACACTAAAATCCTCCCTTGAGTTTGATTTAGGAGAAATGAACAAAATAAAAATGAAGTATTTAACGATTTAAATATTCAAATTGAAAAAGAAAAAATGGCCTAAATTTTACTAGCACTCCAAACCTTGAACTAATTCGAGATTTTGAGAAGCATTGTTAGATGGAAGGGGAATCAACATCCAAACATGTTTCAAAAGTAAATTCAAGTATAAGGGATTAAATTTTGCTTCTCAACAATTGTCTTGATGAATTCTAGTAGACTAGGGATTTGAATACCCTTGTATTGGACAAATTTTGGGAGATGATAACAATTTGAAGGCTATCTTGTGAAATGATGAAGAAACTTTAGAACAAAAGCTATGATGCTCAAATCTACACCAAGAAACCAACCCTTGCACAATGGGGATTCCATTTTTACTCTTAATTTTGGTAACTTATGTGGCAAATCCATGTAATCCACTTTAGGTTGTAGTCAATGAAAATACGTTAATACTCCATACAAGTCCATATGATTGCTCCATTCGGATGATTTCTAAGATTTTGATCTTCAGAGTTTTTTAAAGTATGCAAATGACCTCAAAGATGTATGTTAATACTCCATAGAAGTCCATATGATTGCTCCATTTCAATGATTTCTAAGATTTTGATCTTCGAAGTTTTTAAAAAGTACGCAAATGACCTCAAATACGTATGTATATATATGTGATGAGAAAAAATTAAAAATAATTATTTAATTAATTTATAATTAAAAAAAGATTAATATTGGAATAATTTTTGAAATATTTCAAAAAATATAAAATACATTTCATTTGATAAAGCACAAAATGTCTTCTTTTTTTTTTGTAGGTCAACATTTTTCTATTAATTCAAGAGAATGATACATCGTGGGACAAACAGAAAGCATGAAAACAAGGCCTCACTCCTACCAGATTTGTTGGCCATTAGATACATACAAAAAAGAACTAAGAGGATTTGTAGAAAACTAGATAACTTCATATCAACAACCCATCAAGCACAAAACTAAGCAAAAACCATAAAAAACCCACTTTCTTCATTGAAAATGATCATAACTTGGTACTTGAGCTTCATTTCCTTCGTCATCCAATTGATGAAAGGCATCATGGATGTGAGATTCCATATGTGCCATCCACCCTTCAAAACCATCCATCCTATCATGCAACCTTTGTTGGTTACGTTGAAGCAATGCTTGGTGGTCTAGAATGCATCCTTGATTGTGCAAGATATCAGAAAAGAAACTAATCATATCATTGTGGTCTGTTTGGCAGTCTTGAGCTACCTGGTCCACCGAGGCTTAGACTAGGTGAATTTGGGCTTCAATGGAATCAAAAGGAGGTGGAAAATCAACATGCCTAGGAGATCCTCTTTGTGGCACCTCGAGCTCGCCTTCATCCACTGGCTAAGCCCCTTGTCTTCTTTCTGCCAGTTTGTCGAAAATCAAAGTGTATATGGGAGCCATGAAGTGCTCACAAATCCTAGTGTAATCATCTCTGTATTTGTGTTCTCATAGAGCCTGGAAATAAACACGGATTTGGCTCTCACTTTTTTGCCTTTGCAACCCCATTCCTACACCAATTAGTAGCACATATTGCATCTAACAGATAAAAGGACATGTAGAAGGATGGAGGAGTCCCAATAGTACGATACTTGGCACTACAAATAACATCCTTCTCCCTTTCCCTATTGTCTGCCCCCCCCGACGTGGATGGCCACACTATCCCAGCATTAGCGAATCACGACTTGCACAGATTAGACCAACCAAACAAGAGAAAACTGAGGCACTTGACCAACCTGGACAGTCGAGATTCCAAAGGCCTAGCTGGTAATGACTCCAAAAGAGAAGCTGGCCTGAGACTCCCTCCTTGAGCATCGCAAGTGCAGGGCGAATGCTCTCTTAGAAACCAATAAAAGAAACAACTGAGACCATTTTTTTCTCACTATCTTCCAACCACCAGATAACAAAATTCTCCCAAAGAAACAAAACAAGACAATAGAAAACCTCTCAAGGACTTTGACCACAAGCACAACAGAATAATTCAGTTACCTTGGAGGAAAATGCAACCCACACATCATACAATAACCAGACTACCCTTCCGAGGCATGCAAACGGGGTAAGAGATCGCTGATAATAAGTAGTAAAAAACCAAACCACCTCCCAGAAATTCCAGTTGCGTTCAACCGAGAAAAAACCAGGCAGTGGGAAGAAGAAGATTACAAATGGAGTCCATTCACCTAGTGGCTCCAAAAAGGATTTGAGCGTGGGTCCCAGATTGAAAACGCATCATCACTCAATTCCTGCACTGTGTTGTTCCCTAGCTTGCAGGTTTCAAAATGCGCCTCCCACCCACCTAAGTTACAACCCGTGGCTCCGAGGAGACTAGCAGAGTTGGAAACAAAATTGACCTTCATTGTACCAATTCTCATTTCCCTACAGTTACAATAAAAAACCCAGACCAACGCAATCAATACTAAACCAAGAGGAGCCTCGAGAACATTCGCAAGGAAACTTCCCAATGCCCACCATCGACTATGTTTATGCATAATTTCTATTGCGTGAGAGATTAATACTCCCTCCTTCTCTCATAGCGTCCTTGTTCTTCTTGTACCGTCCTCTCGTTGTATGCATGGCTTCTATTATTTGTATGAGGCATCGCACTCTGCGACATGGTTGGGTTCAAACTACTTGGTTCCTCATCGTTATTTGCATGGATCATGTTGTCACCTACTACAACTTTTTCAAATTGTGTCAAATGATGTAAAATGGTGGCCAGAAAGGGGAGCCGAAGTGAAAGAGGTCAAGGAGGAGAGCAAATATCGGGGGCCAAGATCTAAAGAGGATTGCCAAAATTTGGGACTCGATCACATCAAGACTCGATATCGGGAAGACTGGCAGAAAGGCATATTGGAGGACATTTTATCAGAGGTTGGTGACATTAGAACCCTTTTAAATATCTTTTCGAAATGGTTCCAATGAGAGGGGTTCCGATATAGGCTGGCACTCGATCACAAGCATTCTAAAGGATCAAGAGCACAGAACAAGGCAGGACCTCGGAGCATATGCCATAGAAACATCAGAGTTTCAGAACTCCTTAACAAATGCATCTCTTTGGAAAGCGCTGAAATCATGGAAGAAGGGGAAATACAAAGGAGACCTTTGAAAATCCAAAGACCCCAGGGACCTTTTCTCTCTCCTCTGAAGAAGACACCTGGCAGTTGGTGATCGATCCTGAAAAGCAGACATGACTGATGACGTCAGTATGATGTGGAGAGATGGGTGGCACATGGCAGTCTATTTTGGAATTTTTGAAGGCCTAAATGTTAAATATGGGTGACACAGGTCACCACTCAGGAGGCACCACGTGGAGATGATGATGCCAGCATGACATCACTTTGGAGGTGTGAATTTCAGAGGAATAGGCCATCAAAACTCTGTTTTAATTAATAAGGGCTTCAATATTTGCTGGATGGAAAAACAAAGGGACCAAGGGGCACAAAACTGCATGGAGCACCTAAGTGCTAGGATGGAATTTCAGAGGATGGTGCCATCAGAACTCTTTTAATTCCTTTTTGAAAATCTTCCGATGAAGAGGGGCTTCGATGTATGCTGACACTTGGTCACGAAGACTCAGTAGAACCAAGGGCTTAGACCAAGGCCAAACACCCAAGCATTATAAAGCATTTCAGAGGGAAAGGCTATTAGAACTTTTATTGCAAGAACCTCTGACAGAAGGAGCTCCGAAATCATGTGACAGTTGGTCATGCAAGCTCCAGAGAACTAAGGGTGTGGAGCTGGGGCTGAGCACCCAGAGTTAAGAACCCATCAGAAGTGGGAGTTTTCGTAACTCCAAGATCAATTCTCAATTTGAAAAACTTCCAATGAAGGGGGCTTCGACATTATATGGCGCCCAATCATGGGAACTCCATAGATTCAAGGGCACAAAGAAGATTTAACACCTAAGTGCTATGGGCCATATGGGGATGCAAATATCGTAACTCTTAGGTAAATTCAAATTTGGAAAAGTTACGATGAAGAGGAGCTTCGATATGTGATGACGCTTGGTCATGACCATCCAAAGAACCAAGGGTGAAGCACGAATTGTAAAGGGAGATAGGCCCTTGACAAGATCCCAAAGGCTTTAGCACCCAAGCGATGAGCCTGAGGTCATGACACTCGGTCTCATGGGATAAACGTGGAAGAGGGCCAATGGAAGAGGAGCTTGAAAGGCATCAGAACCTTATATTTTTTGAATTCTTTTTCAAATGAAGTTACGAGTGTATAAGGCTTCGATATTGCAGCCCTTATGCATTAAGGCTTTGGTCATAGGCATTGGTCCCATGGTTGAGAAGCGATAAAGGAGCTTAAGCAAGAGGAGCTAAGAGTAATTGAAGTTCTTTGTTTTCGTAATGATATTTTATAAGAGTTACGAGATATTTTGGGTTATGATAGTATAGCCTAGAGTGTATGCAGATGGATGGGTCAGAAGCTATGTTATAGAGAATTGTTAAGGCCACCACGACTTGATCACTTCCAGTTCCAGAAAGGGGAATTCAAGCAGTTAAGGGGAGAAAGCGACAAGGATATTGATTGATAACTGCAGAGGAAGACCGTGGCATAGTTGTGGCTTGATTAGAGGTGATCACATGAATTGGCATGGAGATACTTTGATGTGGCCATCATTCAGTTTTCTCATGTTTGTTATTTTGTAATTTGTTGCATTTTAAAGAAGGATTCAATCTGTTGTAATCATTTGACTATGTGCACGCCAAGATAGCTAGTCGATTAGACAACTGTAACATTAGAAGATATTTTGTAACTGTTGCTTCAAACTTGCACTCTCCTTATAAGTAGGGGGGATAAACTCATTCTAAAGGTTCCAAAATCATGTTCCCAGAGGTTCGAAAACCTGTATTTGCAAGAATTCTGAGTTCTGTATACAGAAAAAGGTTAAAATTCTTGGTTCAATGGCTTGTTCATGAAGTGCTAATGCTTATGAAAATGTCAACTATGTTGGACCTATGATATAGGCTCCATTTTCAAATATTAATGAAGCATATATGGTGATTCCAAGCAGAGTAATATGTAGTATGTGTTCCCCTTTGTTTGTCATTTCATGTATGTTTATCTTCCTCTGAAATTGTGTAAAGAAGCTGCTAGTTTTACTCTCAAATTATGGATTTACTTATGTTATAGGGTAGCAATAGTACCTCTAAGATCACAGATATACCAATGTTATTTCGTGACAGAATGTACCATGAGAATATAGAGCTAGAAAACTTAACATGCGCTTCACAATTTTTGCCTTGTCATCCCCTTAACCTTCCATAGTTCTGCTCGGATTCATTTTTTAGGATTTTGTGTTATCCAACCCTCTGCATTGAATTCCTTTCCTTATTTTCTCTCTCTCCATTTTCACTACAACGAAAAATATTAAGTTGCATTTTACTGTGTGTTGGCCACCATATTAAGACATTTATCCTTTGGATGAGCATGTTTGCCTACATATATATATGTGTGTATGTTTAAGCCTACCTTGGTGAAGGGTGATTGAACCAAGTTCTGAATCAATCTATTCCCAATTATATTAAATATGGAGTGCAACACAAATCTCAGAAAATCCTCAAAGCACTCCTCTAAGATGTCTTAGGCATTGACCCTTTCCTCAACACAGGGGTTGTCTCTAGGAGCTACAATAGATCCTCTGCACTGTTATATATGGTTCCTCTGCATGTCATCAAAGATATATGTTGTAGTATAAGACAAAATGTAATGGTATGATGGAAGGATATATGTATTGGTATGTTGTAGAGTAGAGTTGTATGTTCGTATGGGAGCAAATATGTATTGGTGTGTTGTAGTATGTCATATGTAGTGGTATCCATACATATCATCATATAGTAGCTAGGATATATGTAAAGACTTTGTTGGTTTAGTATCTGTAAGGACTTAAATTTTGATGTAACCTTCTATGGAAGTACTTTGTATCTCAATTGATCAATTGATGAAATACAATAGAAGAAGAATTGAATTTCTCGTTTTTTCTCTTTGTGGGGTTTTTCCCTGGTCTCTGACCAATCCTAGTGTCTCTTTGTGTGCATGCTTTTCTTCCATTGTTTCTTTTGTTATTTCGTTGCATTATTGATGATATTGTTATTTCTATATAATTGCCAATGCTATGATGATGTTATGGGGTGAATTCATATGTAAATGATGAAAAATATAAATGCAATTATAAAAAACAAAGAAAAATATAGCCCTAAACTCCCTCCTTCCCTCGTACCATTTATTAATGATGTAAATTTAAAAATATTGTTGTTTGTTTACCATGTATTCATAAATGTTTCAATCTTGTGGTGTTCCATAAACACAATTTGGTTCAAAAAAATTGCATCTGATTTTTTTAAGTATATTTGATTGTGACATAAATCAACCAATTACAAACAAGAATGATACAAGCAAAAATTAAACTTGGACGAGGAGGAAAATAACACCCTACCCTAATTATTCAAACTAAATTTTATTAACAAAATCTTTATATTTTAAAGAAAGAGTTTAAATGCTTATATATATATATATATATATATATATATATGGTAAGCTTTTGAAGCTAATTTCCATTAATATGATAAGGTATTACATTGAAGACATTGCATATTCCATACTCTAAAGAGTCTACCCTAGAAGGCCATTGCTTCAACTAGGTGCACCTAAAATACACCATTTCTACTAGTTCAAAACTAGGATACAAGAAAAGTCAAGGTCACAAAACTGAAGAGACCTAACTATGTCTACCAGATTTGTCCACTGCAGCCATTAAACTTTACCAAAAAAGACTAAAGAGAATGGAAATAATAAGACCCTATAGAATCAAATGTCAAAGTAATTGTTTTCATCAGAGAATGATAAGAAGTGAAAGTTAAATGTCTTCTATCCTAATGAAGGCAAAAACAAGTTTTATACAACAATTAAA
The DNA here is from genome assembly GCA_031772625.1 of Pinus tabuliformis. Taxonomy (NCBI): domain Eukaryota; kingdom Viridiplantae; phylum Streptophyta; class Pinopsida; order Pinales; family Pinaceae; genus Pinus; species Pinus tabuliformis. The sequence goes on from CM062819.1 coordinate 479,399,001, forward strand.
CATTAACATGTTGACCATTGAGATTCTGAAGTGAATATCAATTGTCGGCAGGAGTCCCACACTGACAACAACCTATAGAGATGAGTACATAAACCATCAAACCCCATTAATAAGAGATAATGACTCGAGAGAGGGGAGAGGAGTTTTCCTGTGGAGAAGTGACAACGGGAGAAGCGAAGACTGGGGGAGCGTTTATGACTGCAGGGGCATCATTCAACTCCTATGACTCAGTGGTCGAATAAGAGACCACAAATTTCTCCACCCTTGCTAATTTGGCAACAATGTCAATCCAAGCAAAAGTGGATGTTTAAGAGAATCCGCTTGATATCCTCCTATCCTGCAAACAATTTATAGTTATCTATCTGCTTGTCTCAAATAACCATGCGAAGTAAAGTTTCCATCTATTAGTAAACTGTAAGTGAATGAAAGAAATGGAGTCTACGCTTTTTGAATCTCCCCAGGGCAGGTATCCATTTGAGGCTATCTCCTCCAACCTATGATTCAGAGAAATAAGTATGATCACCAAACTCCTTGACTTAAGGAGGAAAATGTCCTTCTTAACTTTAGGAGGAACTGAGTCAAAGTAGTTTTCCATAGAATCCCACCCAAACAACCGCTGACGAGAAGAACATGAGCCAGTTGTACCACCTCCACGATTGGGCATTCATTGCCGAGGAGCCATGATAGTAGAGGGAAAGGAGTGATACTCACTGAGAAAATAAGCAGAAAACTTAGGTGGACAAGAGAGGAGATAGACTTTCAAGTGAGAGATAAACGACTTGTTGCATTCAAATTGTCAAAGTTTCGAGGAAGCAGAAGTACCAATTTTTTCAACAAGGATCAGATCACATATCGGTTGTCCATATGTCATAGTCATCCCATTCTGCAAGTTATATCTTGTCAATGATCTTAGTAAACCACGAGTCACTGATTATTTGTGTTTTTCGAGACAGCTAATTAGAAGAGTTTTTTTCCTTCAATTTAAACCCCCAAAGCTAGGGTGAAATTTATTGTCAAATTATTAGGTGAGTCCTAGTGTTTTAGTCGAGTCTGATGTAAAAGTAGTTTGGGAATAATTTAAGCTAATTGGGTAAATTATTTTATTACAAATCACTTGGTTTACTAGATAATATTGAGTCACAAATGAGTTATGTGTCTTGAGGGTCTAAGATGAATGTGTATTCCTTCTTTGAGCCTTGAAAAAGAAAAATCATATATATTAGAGGGTTGGAAAAATAATTAATCCTCTCATGTGTAAATTAATTAATTTTTCTGGCAAAATAAAATTAAATCCTAAGCCAGAAAATTAATTAATTAAAGTCAAAATTAAATCATCTAGGAAAATAAATTCTCCAAATGGAAAAATTCGTGGGTCTTGAAAGAATCAATTTTTAAAGATCCTCCACCAAGGGAATATTGTTTTTTCAAGAAAAATTGGACCCTTGGACCTTGGTGGTTAAGTCAAAGTCAAAATTTTGAGGAAATTAGTTCTAAATAATTAATTTTGAGCTAATTAAAATGGAATTAAATGATTAATTCAAAAATTCCCAAAAAATAAGAAATCAAGAGCCAAGATTAAAAGATCTTGAAATATTTATTAACGACCAAGATTATTTTGACAAGGATCAAAGAAACTAGTTGTTATTTTTCCATTTGGAGGATTTATCTATAAATTAGAGGGTTATTTGAGTCTCTAGTCATCTTGATCTCTGGCTAGAAACGCTGCTGAAGCATTGTGTAAACTATTGTCCCGCTAGGAACTATTTTTTTCTATCATAATAAAAAACATTGGGGTACAATTTAAGATGTTCTTGTTTATTGATTTGTGGTATGTGTTGACTACAAGCATCTCTATGTTATGCTGAATATTGATAAGATATGTTTTTTCATTAGATGGAGATAAAATCATGCTATTGATAGTTTTGGGCTAATCTTAGGTGGTTTGATTCCCCATGTGATCTAACAAATTGTTTTTTGAGATAAATACATAGTGTTTGCAGGTACTTAAGTCCTCGACCTCCAAGTTCACAGACTTGGGCAAAAATCACTATTGCTTGGATCTCTAGTTTTTATGTGGTGGATTTAATGTTCGCTTAGGCTATTGTGAATCATTAATTTTTCCGAAGTATTTTAGTCATTCTTTCAAGTAAAAAATATTGAAAAAATAATTTTCTCAAAATCTATTTCAAAACCAATGTATATTTTATAAATCAAATTGTAAATTTAAATTGTAATTTATTTTCCTAACTTGGGTTGGGGTTTTAGATCTATTTTGTATATATTTGGAGATTGGGTGTTTCTAATTTTATTTTTGCAGGTTAGATCAAGAGTTAAGTGGAAGAAGAACTAGATCTAGGCCTTTGAGGGTAAGATATAGTTTCTTGGAACTTTTTGCAGGTTTCCCACGACAAAATTTTCAGAATATCAAAGAGGTGAAGCATAAAAATTTTCAAAGTAAGGGTTTTCATTTTTTGGCTTTCCCGGGGCCAGATCTACCTCCTCTAGACCAAATTCTCCCTCTCTTGGCCTCTGTGTCATCCCTTCCTTCCTCTGCATCATTGTTTCGACCCTCTTAGGCCTTAGCCCTAGCCCCATAACCCTATTTTCCTAAACGTTAGCCTTTCTAGGCAAAGCATTGGCCCTGCTTGGCCATTTCCATCCTCCTTGTGGCTCGATCTATCATCCTAATCCATTTATCCCCGCAAATTCACTTCCCTTGTCCTATTTCTCCAAATTTTGGCCTCTTTTGCCTCAAGATTGACCTGAAACCCTAATATGAAGATTTAAGGCTAAATACTTGGTGGTTTTGCATGATTAAGGTCTTAAAAATTCATATCTAGCAAGCAGAAAGGTAATCCCAAAGTTTTGACGATTTTCAACGGTGGGATCTTCAAGGCCTTGGGCCTAGGGTTTGATCTATAAACCCTTATTTTTTTGCAATTTTATTACAACAAGCAAAACACAAATAACTAGGCCCTAAAATCAAATTCTATATGGTCAAAATTGTTTAGAATTGCAAAATCTTTGTTTTCACAAATTTTTTCCATTTGGGCATCTCCAATTTGACCTAGATCTAACATTTTAGCTTGCTAGAAATTTTTGCATAACTGTAAAAATCAGATCTGAACATTTTTTAATCACATCCTAATTAAAGTCTGAAAAATATGAATTTTCAATTTTTCGGTAAACTTACCATTTTTAGACATTATGGAGATTATCTGTAGTATTTTCAGTTTGTTGATCTATCATTAATATACTATTGTCATAAACTTATCAGTTCTAAAAATTGCCGAATCAACCTCTCCTAAAACCCTCAAATTGGAAATATTCAAGTTTTAGTGTATTTTGCAAATTTTGCAAATATTGGTTATCTATTTTTGGCAATTTTATCTTGCTGATCTATCATTGTTTCACTGTTGAAATACGTATATCAAATCTGAAATTTTCTTAGTCAAGCCCTAAAAAATCCTAAAAATTGAATTTTCTCAAGTTTGACAATTTTTTTACTATTTTTAGGCATTGGTGCTGACATCACTATTTGCTGATCTGTGGGTTAACTTACTGCTGCAATTTATACTTCAGATCTGGAACTTTTCTTAAAGATACATCTTGAGAAGGCTAACATACATATTTTATAAGTTGACATATTTTTGTGATCTTGGGCAAGCACAAGTATTGTTGGTTTAGCATTTTCTTACTACTCTCATAACATTGGTAAATATGAATTTTCTAAAGTAGTGCTGATATAAACTGTCTTGATTGACTACTGTTGGCATTTGACATCTTGAGTATCTTGGTATAGTGTTGAAATTTTCACATCATATATGTTAGTTAATCATTCAAGCAACGAGTGTCCATCCAGTCATTTGGTTTCAATTCATAAGAAGCAAGAATTTGTGACTCCATTAAGGCATTGGTCTCATAATGGAAAATCTAATTTAATCATAATCTTGCATAATTCCAATCAAGTGGCTAGGCCACTCAAACGTGCCTCCCAGGTAAGTGGATTTCTTAAATTACTTTCCTTCACCTCATTCCATAGGGACTACCCTCCATAGCTTGTTGTTGGGAGATAACTAGAATGGAGTGGGCAGGGATCAGAGTGACAACCCCTGTCCTGAGTGTTGTCATGGCGACTGTACAATCCAGGGGACAACATGGCTCAACTATGAAGACATCATTAGCAAAGGCATACAGAAGGGAAAATGAGGATTTTGGAGGAGTCAAAAGTAAGAGAAGTCCCTAGAATTTCAAGACACCCATGAATCCTAACACAAAGTAAACCCTCATTTGAGAGAGACAAATGAAATTGAGGACCCGAGATCTTGGGCATGCTATGAAACTAGAAGAACAATTATCACCATTAAAACCAAATGGAAAAAGTATCGGGATACTGGACTTGACAAACCAGAACTGAACAATTAAAGGAAATGCTCGCAGTATCAGAACCTTGAAGTGACGAGGTGGGTAAGAACCACCACCAATTCAAAGGATGGACCAGTCCTTGTATTACGAAGAAACAAGATGAAAAACATTAACCCTTACCTATACTCCCGAAACAACAGGGACAAGACCAAAAGGTTGACTTCTTGACAACTAAATAAAAACTAGCAAGAAAATGATAGCAGTAACGAAACAAACCTCCTACAAATCCTGAGGATACCAGAGGTAGAAACCAAGAGCGGCACAACGAGGAGAAACCCTCTTCGCCACCCCAACTAAAGTAAAAATGTCGCCACCCTATGAAAACTCCCATGCATTTATAAAGGGGCGTTGATGTTATAGGACACAACATTTGAAGGTAATTACCAGAGTGTATTGTTATCACCCCAAGAAACTCTCCTAGGTTGTATCTCAGAGATGCTCGGGAACATTACAAACTCAACAAAATGTTGGATAAATGGTGGATGAATGAAAGAAATGCTGCATATTCAAGCCAGATAACCACTTCTACTAGGCTTGACCCCAGACATGGGTGAACACCCCCAGACTACAAGGCTTTAGACCACCAATTACTCACAGTTTAAAATAAAATGTGATGATGGAGAACACTGATCACACCAGCAGATACACAGGACCCAGTGATGGCAAGCTGCAACCAGTTTAAAGGTCTGTAAATCTGCTATCTAATACATAGACAGAATGACAGCTCTCTGGTATTAAAATAACAGAAACCTGCAAATAGATTCAATGATACATGCTAAATTCTAACACAGAGGTGGGATGACAGCCCCTCTAATGCTAAACATTAACAGCACATGAATAAATGTAAAATAGGCACAGCCTGGAACAAGAAGAAGAAGTGGATAGTGAGCAATTAACAACAAAAAAAGCTTGCATTAGCTGGAAATGCAGACTAGAAGCTACAAGTTACACAGTAGTTACAGTCTCCAGAAGTTGAAGCTTACAACAGAATAACATTCACCAACCTCATTACATCTTTTCTCTAGGTATATATGGAGGTTGACTACCAAATTGTTTTGCAAACCCATGCGGGGAGGGGTCATAACTAACCACCAACCGCATTTACAGTTAGATATGGGTCCTCTGCTACAAATCTAAATGTTTTAATGGACAGAATGACATTTACTGGTACTTTTTTGTCCTTCGTGAATAGATGAAGTATGATTTGAATGCATTTCAATAACTGTTGCAGTCATTGAGCCAAAAATGATCGTCCTTCTTGTCCTTGACCGTGCTGTCTTTAAATGTGGCAGTTGAAATACTAACTGCGCAGAGTATTGAACATGGGATCCTTTCTCCTTCGGGTGCGCAGGACTGCTCAAAACACAAAAATTGCATTGAAAACTATCGGGAGGCGAGGGAAGACACATAGGCAATATCAGCCGTTGGATAGCGAAAAAGAACGGTACAAATTGCATCTAGGGAGCTAACGGGCGTAGACAAGAATGGATGAATGAAGCTCCACCGTCGGATCACAAAAATCAATGGCGGAGATCGTTTGATGAGGGGTAATGGGAGGTTAGAAAATCGGGATAGACAAGAGTCGTTAGATTAGGGCGCGATCGATCCGATGGCCATCGCACGAGGAAGATGCGAACAAGTTAGCGAGTGGGGACCCGTACCGGAAGGGCGGTAAGCGGTTTCCCCACACCGCTCTTGGCGGCGGTATCCATACGAGGGCAAGCGATCCTGTTAAATTGTGACGTGTGGCAGACACTACGGCAGGGATAACCACTTTCCCGCGGGCTAACGAACGAGCGGGTTCCAACGGTAGGAGAAGCGTATGGCGTTGGATCAACGGGCGGAGGATCAGACGGTGGAGAATTAAGACATGTGCTTCAGGCAATGTGATAGGTGAAAAGACCCCGCGGGTTATGATTTTTATTATTTGCGCGTGATTATATCAATAATATCATATGGCCTTATGGATTTAACAATGTGCCCGGGAGCCAAGGGAAATAGAATTATAACGGGGTTTATAAGGATAATGGAGAAAAATGGCAATAACGGGGTTAAGGGAGAGTAGAGAGAACGAAAGGGAAGGAGGGAATGAAGGTGGCGGGAGTTATAAGGGTAAAGCAAATGGAAGGGAAAAGATTGAATGAACTGCTGTAGGCCTCCTTCTTTTTGCAAAAAACACATGGTAACAATGTCTTTGACTCGGCAAAAACCAAATTATGTAACAGAGCTAACACTAGCTCCTTCTGGGGATGAGATCCTCCCTGTGAGGTCTCAAGAACCTGCAGACCATTGCCTTCCCAGCTTAAAACAAATTAGCCAAAACCCTTATTGTTCCATTGGGCATGGAGTCTACTGCACCTATATTTAAAACTGATAAAAACACAATATTTACAACTTTTAAGGTCAAGACCTTAAACAACATAAACTTTCAAAAACTACCCATTAACTGGGCTGTCAAAAACTGTCTCTCCTCCCATACTTTTCAATATGAAGGTGTTGTTCCCTTGAACCTGTGAAATGATGAAAGGCCCTGTCCAGAAAGCATCAAATTTCCCATGGTTGCCTTTCTTTTCCTTTAATGCATCCCACTTCAAAACCAAGTCACCAGTCTGAAAATTATTTGTTTTTGTCTTTTTGTCAAAGGCTTCCTTGACCTTTCTTTGATGTGCTGCAGCGTTTTCAATCAGCTTTTCTCTAATCTGATGTATTTCTGCCAAATCAGTGATTCTCTTTGCCATGTCTTCTTTCTCATCCTGTTCTGCTTGAAGAAATTTTGCCACAGGGAGAGTTAGTTGAATTGGGAATACAGCATCAGTGCCATGTACCAGCTTGAAAGGAGAGTTGCCTATGGATTTTTTAATGGTCACTCTGTCAACACACAATGCATACTTGAGCTTTGAATCCCAATTCTTTTTATTGTCCTCTAACAGCTTTTTAATTATCCTAATCAGACTTTTATTACATGATTCTGCTAGACCATTTCCCCGTGGATAATATGAGGTGGAATGAACAAGTTTAATACCCATTGAATCACACATTTCCACCAGTTTTTTTGCCCTGAAAGCTGCTGCATTATCTGTAATTAATTTATGTGGACAACCAAATCTGCTGAAGATATTCTCTGTCAAAAACTTCATAATCACATAATGATCAGCCTTCCTTGTAGGGACTGCGTCAATCCACTTAGTAAAATAATCAGTGGCTACTAGTATCCATTTGTGCTGGCCACTGGAATGTGGATTGATTTCTCCAATGAAATCCAAGCCCCACTGTTGAAAAGGTCCTTTTTCCTGAATTGGTTTTAGGGGCAGGGATTTCAACTGCTGTTTTCCTTCAAATATTTGGCACTTGTCACAAGATTTAACAAAAGAAAACACATCAGAAAATAAAGTGGGCCAATAGTACCCAGCTCTGAGAATTTTATGGGCTGTGGTCTTCCAATAATGGTGCCCTCCACACATGCTATTATGAAATTGCTGCATAACTTCCTTTGACTGTTCTTTGTCCAGACACCTTAAAAATATTCCAGATGGATCCCTCCAGTAGAGCAGATTTTCAATAATGCAATATTTTGCTGCTCTAAGTTTTAAAGTTCTGGCCTGACTTTGAGTAAATCCTGAAGGGATCTCTAGCTTAAGCAAGAAATTAACTATTTCAACATACCAATTACATGAAGCTAGATTCTCGGCCACTGACTGCTTTCAGTTTGTTTCAACTGTTTTTTCCTCTTCTGCCTGACCGTCTTTTGCATTTGCATATAGGAAATCAATGTCCAAAGACCTACAATTTTCTTCAGCCAATAACTTGGCAAGCCCCTGACCTCTGACCAGCTTTGTGGGCTTCAGCTCTATATTAAATTCTATCATTTTTGCAATCCATTTTGCCCTTCTTCCATCAACATCAGGTTGTGTTAAGACATCTTTAATAGCAGCAGAGGGCACATATGCAATTATTTTTGAATGCAAGATATAAACTCTGAAAGCCTTTAAGGATTTAATAAGAGCATATGCCTATTTTTCTATAATATCATACCTTAATTCAGCATCCCTCAAGTTTTTGCTGAAAAACGCTACTGGATGTTCTGAACCTTCTTCATCTTGTTGCAATAAAACAACTGCAATGGTGTCTTCAGAGGCAAATGAGAAAATATGGAACTCCTTGCTGTAATCTGGGCTACTTAGTGTGGGAGCTTCCATAATGAATTTCTTAATGGACTCAAAAGATTGTCTTGTTGTATCAGTCCATTTGATTTCTGCCTCTTTCTTCAACATGGAGGTAACATGCTTTACCAGTTCTGCAAAGTTTGGAATAAACCTCCTGACAAAATTAATTTTGCCCAGAAAGGATTGAATATCCTTCTTTGATCTAGGGACAGACAAAGTCTGAATTGCTTTGACTCTTTCTGGGTCAATTTGAACACCTGCAGTAGACACAATATGTCTTAACAGCTTGCCTTCATTCAAAGCAAATTGTGATTTTTTGGGATTGACTGAGATTCCAAACTTCATGCACTTCAGAAACACTTTTTTCAAATACTGCAAATGATTTTGATGGCTGCTGGAGTAAGCTGTTATATCATCAAGGTATATGAGGACAAATTTATCCTTCTCTCCCACAAATGCTATATCCATAGCTCTCTGAAAGGTGGCTCCAGCATTCATCAATCCAAATGGCATTTTGGCATACATAAAAGTGCCCCAAGGAGTGGTAAACGCAGTCTTTTCTTGATCATCTGGGTGCACAACAATCTGATTAAAGCCTGAAAATCCATCCAAGAAAGACGTGACTTTGGCTCCTGAGACCTTTTGCAGCAAATGCTCCATCTTTGGCAGAGGATAGTTGTCTTTTTTTTAGCATTTGTTCAAATTTCTGAAATCAACACACAGTTTGATTTCACCACTTTTCTTCCTCACCACCACTAGATTGGCTACCCATTTTGAATATCTGAGAGGGACTATTATCTTTGCAGCCAACGACTTTTTAATTTTTTTTTCAATCAGAGGAAGAAGCATGGGATTTATTGGTCTCAGCTTCTATTTGAAAGGAATAGTGTCTTTCTCCATAAGGATTTTATACTGAATTATGCTCTTATCATAAGTTTTCAGGTCACTATACTCCCAGGCAAACACATCAGCAAATTGCCTCATTAAATTGCAGTATTCAGCACTTTGATCAGCAGACAAATGAGTGGACAGATTTACATATTTAGGCTGACCTGGACTTCCTATATCATGCTTACAGACTGCAGATTGGTCTTATTTTTGGGCAACCTTGTAAGGTACATCATTCTGGTCAAACAGTATTTCAAGAAGAATTAGACTCTTAGGAATATGGTTACTAGGAAGCTTGATTACGCTATCTTTACCAATCTTATTTCTACGCTAGGATTGGGGGTTTTCTTCCAAGGCATCATTCTCTTGGTCAATTTGTATTTCAGAAAATTCATTAATGACTTGAAGAAACCTATTTAACTCATCATCATCATTAAAAACTTTCCAATGGTGGACATTATCAGGCAAGGACGGTCTGTACTTCATTTGGACTTCATAAACTAGTCTGGGAGGCATGGGAGGTTTAAATAAACTAGCAGAAACAGCAAGGGAATCAACAAGATGATTTTGGGCTCTAGGAACGTATGAAATATAGAAATAATCAAAGGAATCCTTGATTCTCCATACCTCATCTCTGTATGCTTTCAACCTTGGGTGCTTTGTTTGAAATGTTTTATTTACTTGCGGATAATCAGATCAGCATCTCCAAACACTTTCAGATTCCTGATTCCTCTGTCTTTTGCTGCATTAAGGCCCAATAGCAAAGCCTCATACTCTGCTATATTGTTTGTAAATTGGAAAACCAGCTTAAAAGACAGCTGAATGCTTTCTTTCTTTGGAGATACTAGCACCACCCCTGCTCCTGCAGTTTCCTTGGTACATGCTCCATCAAAGAACATCTCCCAAACCTGACTTCCTTGCTCTTCCTCGGCCTGAACTATTGGTTTCCTGATCTGCATTTCGGCCTTATGAGATTCTTCTATTTGGAGAATGCATGCTCCAAAATCAGTGTCCACTGCATATATGGGATGATTGGTAGGATTCTTATCATCACTTATGATGTATGCCAATTGTGCTTCTCTATATAACCTCCTACTTTCTCCTCCAAACACTGGGACAGTGGCATAAGATAAATCATTCTGTAATATCCCACCTAGTCTCTTAATCCACCCTCTGGACAGCAACATGCCAAACTTAGGAGGGACATCTGCTACCACAATATCCATCATCATACTCTTCATGGGAAGCTGAGCTAAGGTAATGGCCAGATCTTTAATCAATCCAAGACATTTCACCTTCCTTGAATCAAAAAAAAATAAATCATGATAGGGTCTAGTGGTATCAAGGCTTAACTCTTCCATGACAACTTTAGGCATTAAATTGTGGCTGACCCTTGTATCTAGCAGGCAATTGTGGAGGATTTTGTCATGAATGGTCAATGAGACATAAAAAGATAGGGAATTATTATCAGCAGGTTCAATCATGGGGCTGAGCACAATGGCAGGCTTGTCATCTTGCAAATTGACAGAGTCAGTGGAGGTTTGTTTGGTTTCTAATTAAAGGGCTTCAAGTATAGGCTTCCTAAATACTTCACTCTTCACCAACTCAACCAGAGGCACATATATTTTCAATTTCTGAACTTCTGACTCAAAGCTTAAAGAAGAAGATGACTTATCAGAATTTTTTACCTCTTGAGCTGGAGCTTTGAGGATGACTGGATCAGCTGCTGGTTTTCTTTGCTTGATATTTTGCAGTTCTATTTGGACAACAACTCTTTGGGCAAGGTTTTATTTGACATTATTTGCATTGGATCTCAGATTATATCTTTGCTGATCACCAGTTTGTAGAACAACTCCTCGGTCCCATTCTTGATTGTGTTGTTCCTACAACAATGATTGTTCATACTCAGCCAATGTCAAAAATGTAGCGCTGCCTCTATCCTCCATGCAGTGAATTTCATCCTCATCTTCTTCAAATTGTTCATCCTCCATGACTACATTCTAAAAAGGAGCTTTAACTTTCTGATCTTCTTTTTATTCTTCACCCCTCTGCATAATTTGTAACTGCTCATTTGCTCTTCTGAATGGATTTTGATTTCTTGGAGCGAATGTGTTTTGCTGCCTTGTTTTTCCTGAGTTCTGCTCAACCTTTAGCTTAGAAATTTCAGCAGCCAATGACTCTATCATCTTAGTCATTTTGTCTAATTTAGGTTCTGAAGATGATATAGAAGAAGTAGAAGCATGATTTCTCTGTCTCCTCCTGTCAGCTTGACTTTTGAGTTTTTCTGCTGCCATAATATTGGACTCTACTTCCAAGGCTGCATCCTGCATGTCTGCTAGAGTAGCACATCTCCTTTCTCTCAATAACAGACAGCAATCAGAGTCAAAGGCGTTGGCATAAGTGAGTTTGGCAGAGATAGGAGTAGGCTTTACCTCACCTGGTATCTTACTATACATTCGATTGAATCTTTTATTAAAATCAGGTATTGATTCTCCATTTTCTCTCTTCAAATTACCAAACTCTGTGTGGTAATACAACAAGTCCTTTTTATCTCCCCATTGCTTCAAAAATGCATCATCTAATGCTTCAATATCTGTTATAGATCTTTGGGGTAATTCTCTGAACCACTTCCTAGCCTCTCCATCAAGGCTCTGGACAAAAACTCTCATCCACACATCATTTTCACTTATATCTAGATTATCAGCATAACTGTAAAAAGCTTCTAAGTGTTCTTCTGCTGTTACTCCCGCTGTACCAGTGAATTTAGGCATATACTTTTGATATTCTCCCACAGGCATAGGATTTAAAAGGACAGGCAAGACTAAAGGTCCATATCTAGCAGCAACAATTCTCTCAATCCTCGTAGGTGCTTGTTGTCCTGCCATAATTGGAAAATGTGGAAGAATACTAGCAGGTTGAATGGTAGGGAGTAATGTGATGGATGGCAGAGATAAAGGGATGTTTTGGACTGAATGGGATGCTTTATTTGGACTGAGATTCAAAGGGGAACTAACTGTACAAGGGGCTGAACTAATCTCTGAAGGTTTTTCTTTATTAACAGTGCTAATTTCTAAATCTTCAATCTGTACATCTTCAGCAATAACTTTATCTTTCAGAGCTGAATGAGATTTCTTAGGCTTACCTGATCCTGATGCCTCTTTCTGTGATGATTTCTTTGCTTTGATAGTCCTCTTCGGTTCAGGCACTGATTCAGCTGGAGATTTCTGAGAATTTCTTCAAGTGTGTCTCACAAACTGAGCCAGAACTTCAATGTGGAGTTGCCAAATGATGGTCTTCCCCCAATGGAGTCGCCAGATAGATGATTACAACCAAAAACCGTGTTCAAACCTTGTCTATCATCAAAGCTTGAAGCTGTGTCGTTCTCCCAAGGAAGCTGAGCTTCAATTCTCCTCTCCCCGACAACGACGCCAATTAATGTTATCACCCTAAGAAACTCTCGTAGGTTGTATCTCAGAGATGCTCGGGAACATTACAAACTCAACAAAATGTTGGATAAATGATGGATGAATGAAATAAATGCTGCATATTCAAGCCAGATAACCACTTCTACTGTGCTTGACCCCAAACATGGGTGAACACCCCCAGATTACAAGGCTTTAGACCACCAATTACTCACAGTTTAAAATAAAATGTGATGATGGAAAACACTAATCACAACAGCAGATACACAGGACCCTGTGATGGCTAGCTGCAACCAGTTTAAAGGTCTGTAAATCTGCTATCTAATACACAGACAGGATGACAGCTCTCTGGTATTAAAATAACAAAAACTTGCAAACAGATTCAATAATACATGCTAAATTCTAACACAGAGGTGGGATGACAGCCCCTCTAATGCTAAACATTAACAGCACATGAATAAATATAAAACAGGCACAACCTGGAACAAGAAGAAGAAGTAGACAGTGAGCAATTAACAGCAAAAGAAGCTTGCATTAGCTGGAAATGTAGACCAGAAGCTGCAAGTTACACAATAGTTACAGGCTCTAGAAGTTGAAGCTTACAACAGAATAACATTCACCAACCTCATTACATATTTTCTCTGGGTATATATGGAGGTTGACTACCAAATTGTTCTGCAAACCCATGTGGGGAGGGGTCATAACTGACCACCAACCGCAGTTACAGTTAGATATGGGTCATCTGCTACAAATCTGAATGTTTTAATGGACAGAATGACATTTACTAGTACTTTCTTGTCCTTCATGAACAGATGAAGTATGATTTGAATGCATTTCAATCACTGCTATAGTCATTCAGCTAAAAACGATCGTCCTTCTCGTCCTTGACCGTGCTGTCTTTGAATGTGGCAGCTGAAAGACTAAATGCACAGAGTATTGAACATGGGCTCCTTTCTCCTTCGGGGGCGCAGGACTGCTCAAAACACAAAAATTGCATTGAAAACTGTCGGGAGGCGATGGAAGACACATAGGCAATATCAGCCGTCGGATAGCGAAAAAGAATGGTATAGATTGCATCCAGGGAGCTATCGGGCATAGACAAGAATGGATGAACGAAGCTCCACCGTCGGATCACAAAAATCAACGATGGAGATTGTTTGATGAGGGGTAACGGGAGGTTAGAAAATCGGGATAGACGAGAGCCGTCAGATTAGGGCGCGATCGATCCAACGACCATCGCACGAGGAAGATGCGCACAAGTTAGCGAGCGGGGAACCGTACCGGAAGGGCGGTAAGCAGTTTCCTCGCACCGCTCTTGGTGCTCGGCGGTATCCGTATGAGGGCAAGCGATCCTGTTAAATTGTGACGCATGGCAGACACTACGGCAGGGAAAACCACTTTCTCGCGGGCTAACGGACGAGCGGGTTCCAGTGGCAGGAGAAGCGTATGGCGTTGGATCAACGGGCGGAGGATCGGACGGTGGAGAATTAAGACATGTGCTTCGGGCAATGTGACAGGTGAAAAGACCCCGCGGGTTATGATTTTTATTATATGTGCGCGATTATATCAATAATATCATATGGCCTTATGGATTTGACAATGCGCCCGAGAGCTAAGGGAAATAGAATTATAACGGGGCTTATAAGGATAATGGAGAAAAATGGAAATAACGGGGTTAAGGGAGAGTAGAGAGAACGAAAGGGAAGGAGGGAATGAAGGTGGCGGGAGTTATAAGGGTAAAGAAAATGGAAGGGAAAAGATTGAATGAACCGCTTTAGGCCTCCTTCTTTTTGCAAAAAACACATGGTAACAGTGTCTTTGACCTGGCAAAAACCAAATTATGTAACAGAGCTAACATGTACGAGGTCCAAGAAAGGACATGTGTAAGGCTTGACACACTCTTTAAAAACCACATACCTCCCGTAAATCATGCGATCATGAATGAGCTCACAAAACCATATGTCGGGATCTCCCAAGAACATGGCCAATCCACCCTGCAAAAACCAAACCATATCAATTGCTAAGTGATAATCTCAATTACGAGAAAGAATGTCGTAATCCATCAAAAATGATACCAAATATGAGCATTTAAAATGACAGGACCGAGGTAGGTGACCCCAAACTCGGGAACAGGGTTTGTGTGTGACGCTCTTTTCCAAGGTCACCAACCCATGCTCCACTCCCGTCCTCAGCATGTTAATCATGCTTCCTATCATTACAAGGGCCGTTAATATCACCACCATTGGGAACATTAGCTTCCCATGAGGACCTATAGAAAATATATTTTAATATTTTGGAAGTTATTATTATTTTTTAGTTAACCAATGGATAATAATAGTAAATTTTTTTAATGTTGAAAGATGAAATGTTAACATATATGTTTGAATATCCTATTTATCTTATTTTCTAATAAATGTATATCTTAAGAAATATATTAATAAAAATGTACGTTTGAAATAATTAATTATTTTATTTTTTTAATTTAAAAGTGAAAATGTAATTATATATAAAGTGAAACGTATTTATTTATAAAGATGCAAAATTTAGTAGATTTTAAAAATTCTCTAAATTCATATAAATTTTATTTTAAAAGAGAAAAGAATATAATAGTTAAAATAGATTTTAGAAGTAGCATAAATTACAATATAAAAATTATTAGATTTTAAATGTAAAATTGATATTAAAAGATAAATTTTTATAATATATATAATCCATTTAAAATAAAAATTAAGTAAATGATATAATTTAACGTATTTATTTAAGATAAGGTTAAACAAAATTTAAATATTTTTTAAAGATAAATGGAATATTATAAAAAGGAAATTGATATAAAATTTTATAGGTTTGGAAGGTGAAAAAAATATTGAAAAAATTACTAAATTTTTTTTCCAATATTATTATTATTTTTTAAATTCATTTTTTCCAAGAAATAAAATTAATCTTTTTTTTTTTTTTTTAAAGTTTGGTAGGACTACATCTTCATCGTGTCTAACTTCTTACCTTGATTGCGGGATAGAACAAGATTTGAACCTAAGACTTCTGGTTTGGTGAGTTTTCATTTTCATGGGCATTGCCAATTGAACTACTCCAAGCTGACAAATAAAATTAATTTTTTGAAAACTCTTCTAAATTTTATTTTATTTTTGATATGACAATTTTTGTAATATTTACAATCTTTTTTGATATAATATTTTTTATAATATTTAAAATGTTTTTAAAACAATTATACAGTATCTTTTAAAAACAATTTTCCAATAATATAATTATTTTTGTAATATTAATAATATTATTTAAAAAAAATATTAAGTGTAAATGGCAATAAAGAGAACTTTCAAAAATAAGAATAGGTAAAAAATTTGTATGTATTCATAGAATTCAAATAAAACCATCCCTTCATCCTATTCTTGAATTTCCAACATTTATTTTAATTGAACTATTTACCAATCTTAGGACATTCAAGGGTTCCAAATTTAATATTGAAAATTTTGAAATGAGTGATGACATTTCAATAATAAATTTTCATGTTTTTTTATATAGTAACATAATTAGTAATTAAATTAGGAAAATATGTTAAAATTGGTTTGACTTTGTGTTTGTTTTAATGACTACTTTTTGTTGTAGTCACTCTTATATGTTATGTTATGCTTTTCTTGATATAGTTAATATCCATTTTTTCTCTTTTAATTATTTTTTAACCATATATTTTTCAAGAGATAAAACCTTCCAATATACTAATAACAATGAATTTAGTTTCTACCAAATAAATTTGAATATAAACAGACCAACCAAACTACAATGGTTTCTTTTGAAATATTAAAATTAATAATTAATTTACCCTTCTTGCAAAAATGAAACCCAAACAAGATCCACTCCATTCAACCCTATTACAATAACACAACAAGAAGCCCTTCGCTGGAATATATGGCTAGTTCACATGTTTGGGAGTTAAGATTTAACTCTACTAAAAAAAACTAATTGATTATTATAAAATCCACATCACAAAAATAACTTTAAATCTAAATCAACCCATTCCAAAGACACTCTTCTCCTATCAACATAAATCAAGATAACTTTAAATCTAAATCAACATATTCGCAATTTGGTTGACCACTTCTCATATCTTGTAATAGAGAATTTTAATTGGAAATATAGTAAGAGTGAAAAATTTCCTTACTTCCTTTTAGGAATTGAGCCAACAAAAATCATATATAAAGATGCATGGAGTCAATACCGACTCCTAGTTGGTAGCATATCATAGTTTTCTTTCTTTCAACCGGTGATTTAAAGTGGCAAACAAAACCCTGAAGTTATTGTTGAAACCAAGTATTGAAAGAATTCAAATACTTGGTAATGGATAATGTTTCTTGGTATCCAAAGACTTAGACATAAAACTATGCACAATAACTTGCATAAAAAAACAACAAAAATAGTGTGGTAAATTCATGTCAATTAATATACTTAAATTATCACCCTAATTAATAAATAATATTGTTTATTTATAATTATATATTCTTTGTTTAAACTAATACTATACCGTCTACAATATTATTTAAACTCATTATTTTTCTGTACTTTAAAAACCCCAACATAATAAATTTATTTTTACCTTTTCTAAACTATAACCTAACAAGTATATTAAATAATTTCCTATACTTAAAAAACCCCAACATAATAAAATAATTTGAAGAAGTGATATACTTGCCCATCCCTTCAAAGTTCATACTAAATACTAAATTGTAAAATGCCAATTAAAATAAGAAATATCATAAGTTCTAAAAATATCTTTGAAAGGCTCAACCATTAATTTACCCACAGTTTTCTAGAATTAAAAAACCCAAAAACCCACACAATGGCCGCCTACAAATGATGGCGATTGTTATGAAGCTGAACATTAAATAGTAAATTCTCAGACTTTGATATTAGAGAAACACCATTACAAAATTCACAGGGAAAATACATAGATTGTCACTGCACTGAAACACTACAAAGAACTTGATGTTTCATAGTACAAATATCTTTCACCCTGACATTGATTGTATGAAACACACAACGTTTGTCGATGCACTGAAACACTGCAAAGAACTTGATGTTTCATAGTACAAATATCTTTCACCCTGACATTGATTGTATCAAATACACAACGTACAGGAACAACGCTTTCATGGGAAACAAAACTGCCGTTGCTGTAGAACTGCGTTTCTCACAATCAACATTGTAGTTACAAGATAAATTTGAGTTTTCCCAGAGATAAAAACCTTCCAAAATACTAATAATAGATAATACCTGTAACATTACCTAAGATACCAATAGCATAAAGAGATGTTAAATATTTACTTACCAGACAGTACGTGTCTGAGAGTTGTAACTATCCCTCGCACATGTACACTTTGACACCTGGGTAGAGAGGACTTACTGAATTTCATACATGTATTTTATTTGTGCTCCGCCTTCAGAACAGGTGAAAAAATCGGCCTAGCAATACAAAGACGGAGTGTACCGAAGAGAAGACTGACTTCATGAGCTCTCAATTAGGGATCATATATCTAAGCTGTTTGCTCTTAATATATAGTTTTTAGTTGTACAGAAAAGACACATTAGCTTCGTTGTATGTCTGTAATACAGATTGTAACACAGAAGGTCCAAGAAAAATTGAGGCGTAATTTCATATGGCTGTAAGATGCTCATGTTCACTCCCTTCAGCCGACTCTGTTTGTCTTGGAGAGTCGCTTAAAATTTTGACATTATTCTGTGGCACTGGTTCATAACTTGCAGCAGAGTTTGAAGTGCATGCTTCTCCTTTCAAAACGGTTGCGCACAGAAAAAAGAATGATGATGTGTATATACTTATATGCCATAAGCTGCCACAAGTAGGAAAGGATTTTGTAATAGAGTCAAAATCTAAGCCCAAGGGAACCAACCTTCATATGACCTCTCTCTATATTTTATATTAAACAAACAGCATGTAGATAGAACACTTAAATTTTAACAATTAAATATCTAAGAAAGCACGGGTGATAGCATAGGTCGTTGCTATAGAGACAAATACGGAGTTAAGCCTGACCTCTAGAAACTAAAAACCAGAAACTGGGGTAGAAAGCACGTGTGATAGCATAGGTCGTTGCTATAGAGACAAATACGGAGTTAAGTCTGGCCTCTAGAAACTAAAAACCAGAAACTGGGGTGGGGCAGCAAAACAAAATCCCTAACCAAATCAAACGGAAAATACTTAATTATGGTCCTAATGACACAAAAAGATGCGCCATACAAAATATTTAAGTCTGTACTAAGAGGCCTTGTTTTCTTTAAATAATTCTTACGGATGATTGTGAAAGATTGGCATGGTATTTTCAAACCAAAATTCAGGTCATCTAGCGTGAGTAAACAAAAAAAACATTGACAAATATTACCTGTGCCAAATCCAGTAAGTCTGAAGTGCTTCCAGATGCCAGCTCACAGCTGCTGATCCTAATGCTAGAAAACCCAAACATATAAATTTCCACCGAAATCTTTTACAGAGTTTCTGCAAGAGATTCTGTGATCCTCTTTTCAAGGCCTGCCATCTGCAATCCAATACCTTGCACGTCAATTGGAATATTTACAAAAATCAACACAATAGTAAATACTAATATTAACTATTTACTATTGTAACATTTATTGTATGACTGTCTACGCAATATTTCCCTTAGAAAAGAATAATGATGCCCTCAAATACTGCATGTCAGGATATTAACCTGCCTTCATGAGAATCCCATTTACCTAATGTCTTAAGGGTCGTTCCTTTTTGGAGAGTATTATAACCAATAGAGATCTACGCCATTCAAATTGTGCATTTTTGTTTTGTGTTTACAGAGTATAGGGATTTCAGGAATGGTATCTTTGCACACTGGAATCCTTGTCACACTGTTCACAGCACTATTATAAATATCCATATAGTGACATGTATCCCAATGCACATACATTGATACAAATGTAGTGTCATGCATCCCAAGAAAGTATATGTAAATGGATCTCAACGTAGTGTCACATATCTCAATGCAAGGCCACAAATCTCAATAAGGTGACTCGAATCTCAATAGAAATAATGTATCTCGATGCATAGTACACATATCCCAAGGCATAGATGCAGCTCCCATGCATGTATATAGATTCCTATGCAAGGCACCTACTCATAGTGGTGAGTCTAGTTATACCAAGGGATCTCTTCTAAAATCATTATAACATTAGATTAATTTTATAATATGTCTAGGTTTTACCATAGGAGGACAACTTTAACTCTTATTACATGTGATGAATCCTAATACAAAGAAGTTGACATATGTAACTAAGTTCAGTCCTCATAATGTTTTATGTACTTTTGACTTTTGTATTTGATGTAAAAGAGAAAAGAAAAATTTTTATTATTATTTTATAGCATGGGTTTCATGCTCTAGGTCAATTTGTTTTTAGGTCAAGCACCCATTGTGTGCTTCTAGGATTTGTCATAGGGTCAAAGAAGTCAAAGAGTCATTGTCATATGTACTAAGACCCTATTGGTCATCTTGTATCAAGTCAAAGAATTTATTGTAAGTCAAAAGTGTCAAAATTCTCCCTTCAAGACCAAGTTGGCCTACAAGAAGACAAGTCGGCTTGCAAGAGGATGAAGTCGGCCTCATGAAGGATAATTCGTACCCCTTGGAAGCCTATATATACAAGGTACTAGACCTCATTTGGATCATCCATCTATCCAAGTTTGATCTCAAGGAGAAGAGCAAGAAAGAAGAGCGAAAGACAAGACAAGGACTAGAAGTCAACAAATCTGAAATTTTTGGGTCAAATTCTCTCACGCATGTGAAGGAATTAGGGCATCGTTTTGTTGCAGCAAGACGAGATTGCAAGAGCCGAAGTTTGGTGTCATGAAGATCAATTTGGAAGCCAAAATTCTAAGGAGAAAGAAGCACCCTTAGTGAAGGAAAGAGAAGTCCTAATTCTGTAATGTTCCTTCCTAAATTTTCCTAATGTTTGGAAAATAAATTTTGAACATTTTGATTAATATTAGCTCAAGGCAAATTTTGGTGGAAAACATAGGAGAAAGACTTTATTTGTATGCTAGTGGAATATGGGGCCCACATGAAGTACGCACTTGGGGAAGAAGGAATTCGAATTCCTTGAGGCAAATTGAATTGGTGGAGGGACCCACAAGGAATGCATTTCCATAAATTATAAAAAGAAGGAATGAAGGAGCAATAGGGGTCCTTTGTCTATTTGAAAATCGAATTTTCCTTCGCTGTTCAACTGAGCCAATATTGTGTTGTTTAGCACAAGAGCTTCCCAAGGAGAGAAGCTTAACCTTTCTTCAGTAGACTTCAAGTGCCACCCAAGGAAGGCTTTCCTTCATCATTGAGACTGGAAGAAGCACTAGCTACAAGTCCCACACATTTCTGGGAGTAGAGCACACAGTTTGGGAACCACCACTGTGCAGAGCGAGAAGTCACTTGTTGTTTGTGGAGCAGTGTTGTTGGGGAATTGACCGGAGGAGCTATAGGAGTGTTCTTTCATCATTTTCAGGGGTGTGGAAGGTAGTTACAGCCAAGAGGACTACCTCCTCATACACATGACTGCGTCATCTCCTCCATGACTGCGCAATCATTGGAGTGAAGCTCTTTGGGGCAACATCATCCAGGGGAGTTTGGAGCTGGGGTGCTGGGATATCATTTGGAGGGCCATTTGAGGAGGATTGCTGGAGTTGGGAGAGCATAGATTGACAGGATTAGTCATAGTAGCATAATTCGAAATTGGAGGAGGGCCAAGCTGTGAAGGGTCAAATTTTGAAGGTTGGAACCAGGGGAAACCCTTTCTAGGTTTTGGGCAAGGATCACATTCCCATTTTTCTAGAATTTTCTAGGCACTCGAGTGGGAAAATAAGGGGTCAAAGTCAGGCAACAATGCAATGTTGGAGCAACAACGCAATTTTCTGGAGGAGCTTGCTATTGTAGCCCAGGTGCATTTTCTCCAACTCATTTGTACCACATCAACTATTATTAATAAAATCTTGTCAAGTTTGTGGATTTGGAGAAATTTCTGGTTTATATGTATGCATTTCTGAAAATTTCTGTGTTGTTATCTTTGCATGTCTTTGTTATCATTGCAAAATTTCCATTAGGAATATTACAATGGTATCAGAGCATGTTCTTGGCCAGGGTGGAGAATAGCCGCAGGTGATGCCACCACGATACCAAGGGTTAGTTTTCCAGAGAGGTTGTGGTAGAGGCAGAGGAAGGGGTCGAGGTAGAGACGAAGGCCCAGACCCATTTTTAGACACCGAGGTGGAGAACCGTAGAGGAGGGATGGACAATCAGGAGGACAACGAGCAACCCAGGCCAATGGGTCAGAACCAAGTTTTGGAGGAGCTGTTGAGGACTAATCAGTAGATGATGAGGCAAGGGCAACTCATGATGGACATGATGCAGCAGGTGATGGGGCTGCAGTTGGGTGGAAGGCCTGAGGGAGAGCCTCAAGGTGATGGGGGCTATAGAGAAGGAGGATGCAGAAGTACATATCAGCTCCCACATACTCCCCAGTGTGGGCAAGCAGGTCGTCCTACTTTACCTCACTTTGTGGAGGAGGCCGAGCTGGAGAGGGAGCCAGACCCGATTGTAGATTTGGTCCATTCGGTTGCATCAGGAATTGATGAGTATGAGGTGTTGGATGCCCGGATTAAGCGGGTGATGTATTTTGGGGAGTACATCCACCTCAAGGAGAGGCGCACTACAGGGGCTGGAGCCCACTACAGAGGGGGAACATCCAACCAGGATGTGCAGAAGTTAGCAGGGAAGGTTACACTTCTGAACTTTGATGGGTCAGCAAAGAGTTCAGCCAGGGCATGGATCCAGAAGCTAGACACATATTTCCACTTGAACCCCATGCGGGAAGCTGATGCTATACAATTTGCTACTCTTCACTTGGAGGGGGATGCCCAGGAGTGGTGGTATCATGGGTTGATCACGTTGGGACACATCCATATCACCACCTACATAGAGTTCACCCAGAGGCTGCTGGAGAGGTTTGAGAGGAAAGACCCAGAGTTGCATTTCAAGGAGTTAGCCCATTTGAAGTAGATTAGCAGCGCAAAGGTTTACATTACGAAGTTCCAGAGATTGGCAGTGATGGTGACAGACATTTCAGAGGCTCGACTGATTATGTTATTTGTGGAGGGGATTGCTGAGCCTTTGCGTGGTTGGGTGAGGGCTTACAAACCCACATCAATTCTGGATGCTCTCCAGGACCCAGGATATGATTGATGCAGTCCCCAAGACCCAAGCTTTTCTTCCTTCTAGGCCCACGACACCACAAGGGAACTGAGACACCAGGCCACCACAAAGGGATGGAGGACGTGGCCAGCTGGATGATGAGATTCAGAGAGATCTTCGGAGGAGGAGTTTGTGCTTCACATGCTAGGAGCCTTAGGCACCAGGGCACAAGTGCACCAAGGGCAAGGCCTATTTCATTGAGGTGTTCTTAGATAGTGAGCCCGAGAAAGAGGAGGCCGAGACAGTAGAGGAGCCAAGAGATGAGGGAGGACCATCATCAGGAGGGCCACCACCACCACCTAGAGGAGGGTCGTTTGCCCCAACCAGGGGAGTCCTTGCTTCACTTCGGGGTGTGCCGAAGTATTTGACACTCAGGATCAGGGGGACCATACAGGGGCAGCGTGTGTCAGTCCTGGTTGACAGTGGGGCCACCCACAATTTCATTGATGCCTAGATGGTGGAGCGTAGGGGCATCCAGATAACTACATTTGAGGGGTTCTCAATTTTGGTACCCAAAGATCGGACCATGTAGTGTACTAAGTATGTCCCCGGGTTGACCTTGAAGATGGGGAACTACTCACTCACTGATCATTTCTTCGTGGTTGATGTCCCAAACACCAATGTGGTGTTGGGTGTCCAGTGGTTGTACGCATTGGGGAAGGTCACTACTGATTGGTAGAAGCTAGAGATGGAGTTCAAGGGGCTAGATGGGAAGCCTGTATTGCTGAGGGGAATGCACTCTTATCCCCCTCAAACAGTTTCAGCCCACCGGATGGAGGCAGATTTACGACATGGAGATGTGGAGTGGGCAGTTGAGTACGGATTTCTGAGTCAGGGACACGGGCGCAGGCTACACACCCAGATATACTAGCCTTGTTGGAGAGGAATTAGGGGGGTTTTGGGGATGTTCCACCAGGTAGACCACTAGACCGTGGATTTGAGCACACCATTGAGTTGGAGGAGGGGGTAAACGCAGTCATCACCATCCCACATAGGCACCCAAAGGCCTATAAGGATGAGATAGAGCGGGCCTTACGCGAGTTGTTGAGATTGGGACACATGAGGCTAGCTCAAGCGCATTTGCTTCTTCCATGGTGTTGGTGAAGAAGAAAGATGGGACGTTGCACATGCATATCGACTACTGGGCTCTCAATAATAAGACGTTGAAGAACATATACCCCATTCCACGCATAGATGAGTTGATGGACGATCTTAGAGGAGCTAAATACTTCTCTAAGATAGATTTGCGTTCGGGGTATCGACAGATCCATGTGAGGGAGCAAGATGTCCTGAAGACTGCTTTTCGCTGCCATTATGGACATTTCGAGTTCTTGGTGATGCCCTATGGGCTAACCAACACTCCAGCCACATTCTAGTCTTGTATGAACCACGTGTTCTGTGGGCAGCTGAGACGCTTTGTCCTTGTTTTCTTCGATGACATACTCATTTACAGCAGGACATGGTCGGAGCACCTTCAGCATCTGGAGGAAGTGCTTCGCATACTTGAGGAGCAACAACTGTATGCGAAGATGTCCAAATGTGAGTTTGGACTAACAGAGATGTTGTACCTGGGGCATGTGATTGGGGAAGATGGAGTGAAGGTGCATCAAGAGAAGATTTAGGCTATACTGGATTGGCCCACACCCAGGAACGTGACGGAGTTGAGGGGGTTCCTGGGCATTTGTACATATTACAGGAGATTTGTGAGAGGGTTCTCACAGCTTGCAGCACCTCTTACGGATTTGACGAAGAGGGGAGCTTTTGAGTGGACGCAGGTGGCAGAGGAGGCTTTTGAGTGCCTCAAGAGGGTCATGAGCAGCTGCCTAGTCTTAGCCTTGCCGGATTTCACACGGCCCTTTGTGCTGGAGTGTGATGCCTCCGGTGAAGGGGTTGGGGCCATTTTGACACAGGGGGGTCATCCTATTGCGTTTGAGAGCAGGAAACTGCTGCCTCATGAGTGGCTGTACTCTGTGTATGACAAGGAAATGCTCGCTGTGATGCATGCCTTGGCCAAATTTAGGCAGTATTTGGTGGGCAATCGATTCAAAGTGAAGACTGATCACAACAGTCTTCAGTTTTTCTTGGAGCAACAGTCATTAGAGGAGACACAACGGAGATGGGTGAGTAAGATCCAGGGTTACGATTTTGAGATTGAGTATGTGAAGGGCAAGCACAACGTGGTGGCAGATGCCCTCTCTAGGAGGCCCGCAACACTATCTTTGATGGATCTTACGCATGACTGGAAGGCTCAACTCTTGGCTGAGTACTCCAAGGACAGACATGCTTGTGAGATTTTGAATGGTACCCACAGGGATGATAGGTTCAAGGCGATGGACGACGTGATTTACTACAAGGACCGGATCTATCTGGTGTTGGGATCTCAGCTGAAGGAGAGGATCATGCAGGCAACCCATGATTCTCCACTAGCAAGGCACCCAGGCTTCCTCAAGATATACCGTGCTGTCAGGGAGAGATTCTCTTGGCAAGGGCTGAAGGAAGATGTTTTGAAGCACGTGGATGCCAGAGAAACAAGGTGGAGCTGACCCACCTGGCCGGTTTGCTATGGCCACTTCCCATTCCAGAGAGGAAGTGGGAGAGCGTATCCACGGACTTCATCACCGGGCTTCCGGCTGCATAGGGGCGGGACTGCATCTATGTGATCGTCGACAGATTGACCAAGTTTGCCCACTTTGCTATTTCATCGAGATCTTCAGCCTCCCAGGTGGCTGAGTTGTTCTTTCGAGAGGTTTTTTGGTTGCATGGTCTTCCCAAGACAATTGTGAGTGACAGGGACATCAGATTTATGGGGGCTTTTTGGCAGGAGTTGTTTCGGCTAGTGGGGATAGAGCTTACACCCAGCACTAACTATCACCCCCAAACTGATGGGCAGACAAAGATTGTGAACAAATGGTTGGAAGGGTACCTGCGCAACTACGTGATTGGGCAACAGAGAGCGTGTGTCAAGTGGCTACATCTCAGGGAGTTCTTCTACAACACAACTTATCATATGTCCATTGGTATGTCCCATTTTCGAGCTCTTTATGGGTACGATGCTCTTAATTTTTCTGACATGGTGTTTGGAGATCGCAAGGCCCCGGGGGCCAAGGATTGGGTTCAAGAGAGCCAGGAGATTCTCCGAGCTCTCAAGAACAATTTGCAGGTGGTCCAAAATCAGACAACAATATATGTTGATAAGCACGGGGTGGAGAAATAGTTCGAAGTAGGGGACATGGTCTACCTATGCTTGCAGCCGTATAGACAGTCTTCACTCAAGCAGAAGGGTGCAGAAAAATTGCGGCCACGCTTCTATGGGCCTTATCAGGTGGTCAGGAGGGTAGGTGAGGTCGCCTATTATTAATTTTAGGTATGTTCTATGCTTAGCGCAATTTACTTCAATTTTTCCATATTAGCTCAAATATCAATTTTAGATTAGAAATCACATTTAGTTTGATAGTAAAATGCAGATAGAACATAAACATAAATCGCAGAAGACAAGCCAACATAAGAGGACACAAGATGTGGTGCCAACCAAGGACAAACCCCAATGTGGGGAAACCCTTGATCAATTCCTCTTACATTCTTCAATAGTTCAGCAGAGAGAGAGATAGTACATATACATCAGAAGTCAACACTTTGACTTGACAAGATAAGAGCAGAGATCTTCACCATGAAGATAACATAATGAGGTAGTTGATCTGAACTCTGGTGAAGGCATACTGCTTCAACTGATCTTCCAAGGTGTCTCCATCACTGTACTGCATCCAATCACTGAGTTGCTTTCATCACTATGCTACTCCCATCACTGAGCAGTACCTCATCATCATGTTGTACACATCAAGCTGCTCTTCATCATCATCATCATGCTGCAATACATTCTGGCTACTGCTATACATCCATGCCCATCATCACTATGCTCCACCATGCTGCACCCATCCTAACTGTGCTGCACCTCAGTGTGCTGCATCAACCATACTGCAACTATCGCGATGCTGCATTCTTGTTAGTTGACTAATCCTCAACATAGATATTAACCCATGACAATAGCTCTGTCCATCTGATAGGCAATCCTGAGAATAGCCTTGTTGCTGGCTATGGCCTGCGGCCTAGCCTAGCAACAAGACAAACCTTCAGTCCTGTATCAACCAACCTCCAAGCATCATAAGAACTTAACACACATGTTAGCCCTTTCAAACAAGTGTCACCAAAATGTGACCACTGTAACAGCACCGAAATTCTTATCACAGTATTCCAAGTTCCCACATGACGAAATACTTGTTCACCACAAGCCATCCAAACTTGTATTGTACATCAAACATCTCACTGTAGTTTATCCGCTTATCACTGTATTAGATCAGAGATGAATTCGAGCTTATGTTGACTGATATTAGTCCTAAACATAACTCCGCTATCCGTTATCTTTCCGGCAATTACACTGACCTCTTCCACTGTCCATCTGAGAATTGAGACAACGTGCTTGACACACCTTATTACAACAAATAAGGGTTTCTTGAATCACTCTTCACGATGGATAGAGGTCACCTTTTGAACAACAGTTAAGGCTACAGGACAACACCTAAATCACATCTTTGAGGATTGTTTCTTACTGCGGATTAGGAGTTCTTTTATTCTCCCTTTAATTGTGACTAGCTATGCGTGTAAGCGTTCCCTTGTCTGCAGATAGGGCTTCCTTGATATCAGATAGAAGTGTCCCATAGACTACGGATTAGAGAACCATTTTAGGTTGTGCATTGTAGCTTACTTAGACAGCGTTTAGGGCTAGGGTTCTTCTCAAGGATAGCGGCCAGATCTTTGTGGCTAGGGTCTCCCTTTTGGACTGCGGTTTAGCTATGAATAAAGCCATTCTTCCTCTGTGGCTATGACCCCTTCAGGAAAGCATATTAGACTTATTCATAGGCTATGTTAGGGCTTCTTTGTGGCTGAGATAAGGGCTGTCCTCCATGACAGCGTAGAGCCTTCTCCATCACAACTTCTAGGGCATCTCCTATTAGGGCAGCGTATCACCTAGGTCACTCTCTAGATCTCATCTTCATCAAACCGAAAACAGAATGAAGGGAGATCACAAGAGTGTGTGTCAAATGACTTAAAGTCCTCTTCTATTTATACTAAAACGTGGAGGATAAGTGGGGGCAATTTGGTTGCTGACTGACCTTGACGAATTGTCCCATAACACAATTAAATTCATATCTCCTTGAATACATGTTGGAATCGGATGATCTTTAGATCAATCCTACACCTCTCGATGAGAGGGATCCAAGAAAAATATCAGCTATCATACATAATTAGACCCACATGGAGTTTGGCCCTAGTTGCCAATTTTAACACTCCCTCTCAACTAGGGAGAACTCCATCTACTAATCCATTTGCCAGATTGTACCATCTTTTCCATCAGTGCCCTGCACTGCTCTTCTCTGCTCTGCTAAACTACGAAGAAGAAGAAGTGATCGAGAATGTATATACCATCCTCTACTGGCCTGAAGTCAGTCCCATATAAAATAGAGTGTCTCATACCGCTCTTACTGATCCGAAATCAGTTCCAAATAAAGAGAGTGTATCGTACCATTCTTACTGACCCGAAGTGAGTTCCAATTGATCCCAGATCAATATCATCCTAGCATAGGGAGTACGGTAGTAACACGATGCGTCCATCGGTACTACTATGGTCCCTATCCTCATTTCCCTACTCATTGGCTAGATGAGAGGTACTTCTTGTGAGTCCCAGACTGCATGGGTAGGATGTCTCAGAAGGAGAAGGACGAACCACTCATCCTGCCTACATGTCACCAGGGGTATCCCAAGGGAAGGCTGAACCACTCACCTTGTACACAACAAATCACTAGGGGAAGGTTGAACCACTCACCCTATGACTGTGTCTCGACAGGAGAAGGATGAACCACTCATCCTGCCTACATAGCAGACCACTAGGGGAAGGCTGAACCACTCACCCTATGGTTGCTCATCGCTCCAAGAGGTACCCCAAGCCCCCGGAGCTCCCAGAGTTCAATGTCCAAATCATACAGGACCCTTAGGAGAGAGTCTCTCCACGACTCCTAGTCGTTCTTGGAAAGTCAACGATTTGACCTTTCCTAGGGGCTTTGACAGAATATCGACGACCTCCACATTAGTCCTAATGTGATGGAGCTTTCTTGCTCCTCAATGTACCATATCTCAGATAAAGTGGTACCTCATGTCTATATGCTTGGAGCGATCATAGAACATGAGATTCCTCAACAATCAAATCCCCCTCTGGTTGTCACAGGAGATCACGGTGGTATCGAGAACGTGTCCAAACAACTCACTGAAGAGCTTCCTCAACCAAGCAGCTTCACACGAGGTCATACTTGTAGCTATGTATTCATCTTCAGCGATGCTCAAAGCAACCGACTTCTGCTCCCTGCTCATCCAGGATATCAAAGCAAAACCCAAAGAGAACCAACACCCATAATTGCTCTTGCAATCCTCCACACTACCTGCCTAATCAACATCAGAATAATCATGCAACTTCACATTTCCGACAGTGTATCTCAATCCATGAGAGATTGTGTCCTGAAGATATCTCAAATGACTCTTGGCACCAATCCAGTGAGGCTCAACCATAAGAGCTCAACATGCTAACCATTGTTGATAATATCGGCAATATATTGGCGATATTCAAAAATAAAAACGATATATCGTCGAGAAAATATCGTGATATTTTCAAAATATCGGCAAATATCGATGAAATATCGCGATATTTTGAAAATATCGGCAAAGTTTAAAAATTTGAAAAAAATAATTTTTATGGCTTGCCGATATTTTCGCCGATATTGCCGATAAGGTGTTTTCTGGGCCCTCGCCGATATTTTGCCGATACCGATATTTTCAACACTGATGCTAACTGCAAAACATATATCCGGACGGGAGTTCACCAAGAACATTGATGCTAGTATGAGTTTATGAAACTCAGAGGCATCTTCCAAATCAGGTCCGACATCACTACCGCACAACTTCTTAAAGTTAAGCTCCATCGGGGTAGTCACGTGCTCCCAGTTCACCATTCCAAATCCGGAATCCAACTCCCTCTTACTTTTGCAAATGAGAGGGTCTGCACCTATAAGAAAGAGGTCATCCTCATAAGGTACCAGTATGAGAGGTCTATCATCCACAACCTTCAAGCAATGGTTTGGATCGGCTTCACTCCTAGTGAATCTCAGTTTCATCAGATAACTGACAATCCTCTCATACCAAGCTCAGGGTTCTTGCTTCAAGCCATAGAGGGATTTCTTCCACATGCATACATGAAATTCTCAATCATGAATATCAAACCCCTCGGGTTGTTCCAATTCTGTGGCCTTTCTATATGAGGGGAATGGTCCCTGTTGACCACTACGTGTCAACGACCCATAACAGTACACCCCCCTTTTTTTTACAAAAGGGATAGCACCTGATCAATGTGTCCGCGTCGTCCAGCTATCATCATCAGCGTGATTGTCATGTTATAATGTAGACCTATTTTGCATGTATGTGATGTAAATAATCTCAATAGATCTGTGTCATATATGTAATTGCCTAGGTAAACCTATTTTTCTGGTAACGATCTACATTTCGGGAGGTATTTTGTCTCACTGATCCATTCTCAGATGGTCGGCAGAGTTTTCCTTCAGCCTTACCCCAAAGCCGAAATGAATTTTGTCACCAGGATCTTAGGCGAGTCCTAGTGTTATAGATCGAGTCTGTGTAAAAGTGATTTGGGAATAATCCTAACTATTTGGTTAGGTTATTTTGTTACAAATTGCTTAGTCTGCTGGATTATACTTGTGTCGCAAAAATGGGTAGTTTGTGAGGGTTTATTTCAAATGGGTTTTCCCCTTGTGATGTAAAAGATATGAAAATAATGATGTAAAGTGTCTTGAGTGTTGGAAAAATAATTTATCCCCTCATAGGTTAATTAATTAAATTTTCTGCCAAAAATTAATTAAAATCCTAAGCCAGAAATTTAATTAATTATAGGTCCTAGGTAAATTTAAATTTTTCAAAAGGAAAATTCGTGGGTCCTTAAAATTCAAATTTTCAAAGGTCCTAGGACTAAGGTAAATTAATTATTTTGCTAAATTTTAATTCTTCGATCCCTGGGGTCTAAGTCAAAGTCAAATTTTTGAGGAAATTAACTCAAAATTTTTATTTTTGAGTTAATTAAAATGCATTTAATTAAAAAATTTGAATTTCCTCAATAATTTAATATTTTGACGGATGAGATTAAAAGAAATTTTAATTCTCATCGACGGTCGAGATTACTTTGACAAGGATCACTTGAACTAGCCGTTGGAAGATTTATCTTTAAATAGGAGGTCAGTTGTGAGTTGAGATCATTCGATCTTTGAGTCGTGTGCTAAGTGAAAGCTCTTTTGTAATCTTTTTTTTTTAGCAATAAATAAAGACTTTGGGGTTAATTTCTGTTGGTGTTATTCTTTGTGGAAATGCTGTAAGATGTGTTATTTTCATGCATAGATTTCCTTTTAGCCATTGATGATAGCTTTTTGAAGAGTGATTTGAGGCTTGAGCACATGTATCTTGCTCAATCACTAGGGTTTAAATGGTAATTTAAGTTTTAAATATAATAGCAGGTATCTCTATTAAATCTAAATTTTATTATCATTTTCTCGCTCTACGTTAATGGTTGAATTGAGTTGTGTAGGAAATTCTTGATTTTTTAGATCATCGGGCGTTCGGAGAAGTTTTCAGTTGGACCAGCCAACTCCCGATTCATATTTTCTGAAGAGCCCAGCTTGATTGGATCCCGGGCTTATCATAAGAAATTTTATTGTTGATGCATGAAGGGTTTTGGGCGAAGCACTTCTGTTTAAAATCAAAATTTCAAAATTTTCTGTGCTAAATTGATAAATCTGGCTTTTAAGAGCTTTAGATTATCAGATCTGGGAGTAGAGTTGGACTCGCACTCGCCAGATCTGATAGATCCGCTGTCCCTGTGCATAGATCTGTAATTTTTTTTTTTTATTTTCTCTGACTAGGGTTTCTGGGGTTTCATTTATTTGTGCATATCCGTGTTCTGGGTGTTTGTGTTTTCAGGTGTAGGTTGCAAATCTGAATGTGAAGTTTGATTTTGAAGCCAGATCTAGGCACTGGAGGGTAAGATCTGGCCTCAAAACCAACTTATGCAGGGGCATTATTTTGCAGTCCAAGGGTTTCTTAAATTTTTATTGAATCTAGAAAAATTTTAAATTTTTTTAAAGGGGTTTGACTGGTGAATCTCAAGCAGAAGTACAACATCTAAATCAGATATTTCTGGAAAATTTTGTTGGGTTATTTGGCTACCAGTTTCTTCTGTCTGTTGCCTGGGGTTTGCTTTTGTGCTCCAATTTTTTTTCGAAATTTCTAGGAAGGTTTGTCTATGGTTGCTCCAGCTCCCCTCAGCTCCATTTAAAATTTGAAACCCATTCCATCGCTGCCCATCTTAAATCCGAATTTATTAAAGCCCTCACATACCTGCGTTATCGTGTGACCCCACTGCCATAGCTGCCTTTTCAAACCTGTACGCAACTCCATTTTTGTTCCTTGCTGCAACCGCTCATTCAACCTATAGCTCTTTTCCATCAATCCGCTGCCCATAGATCCACGCATTCCTGCAACATACAACTGCGTTCATCACCTTTGTCCCACGTTGTCATCCGCAACTTTTTCATTGTTGCTAGCCCTGTGCGCGTGCTCCTCATCGCTCCTTCATTCCGCTGTCTAGCCTGCACATCGAATCCCTCCCCATCCACTTGCAGCAACAAGCTCCCTGCTGCTCATTCTACAAACCTCACCGCAACTCGACCCTCTATCCAACACCCCTCGTCCATCCCTTCGTGCTGCCCATTTGCTCCCTTTCCCTGTGCCTTCTGCTCATTTCCTCCACTTGTATTCATCACTTGGTGCTTGTAGCTTGGATTGTGCAAACCTAGGTGCATTTTCTCCAACTCGTTTGTACCACAATGACTATTATTAATAAAATCTTGGCCAGTTTGTGGATTTGGAGAAATTTCTGGTTTATGTGCATGCATTTCTAAAAATTTCTGTGTTGCTATCTTTGCATGTCTTTGTTATCATTGTAAAATCCATTAGGAGTATTACAAATTCTTCCCTAAAATCACTCACACGTGTCAAAATCAAAACTGCAGTAGAGGCCGAAAAGTTGAAGACTTGAAGCAGTAGCCGAAATTCTAAAATAGAGGCCGAAGTCTAAAGTTTGAATTTGTTTGACTAGCGTTGACTTTGTGGGAAGGAAGATCATCTACAAAGAAGGTTGACTTGGTCTTGGAGGGGTCTTTGTCTTGGGTCTAAGGTCTTGGAATTCAACATTTGAAGATTTTATAGGAAGAGAAGAATTCTTATCGGTTTCCCTCTAGGAGAGGTTTTAGCCCCGGCTAGTAGCCTACATCTTGTGTCCTTGTGTACTATTGATCTTCATAGTTTGGTAGTTGTTTGATAATAAGAACACTATAATAATCAAGAGAAGAAGAAGCTAATAATAAATTTTACAAGTTGAAGTTAAAGAACATCACAAACAATTATCAAAGGTAAGAGAAATCACCCTAATCTAGCTGCCCTTGATTTCTCAACATGATATTAGAGCTAAGGTGACAAGAAAAGAGGTAACTTGAATATCACTCAATTGAAGAAGGACACATAAGGGCCAAGCATAAGAAGAGCATCAAGGAAATTGAATCATCAAGGAGAACTAAGAGCATCTAGAAAGTTTAAAGACCCTATCATCTTGGAAGAAGAAGAAATACCTCAAGGACCCTACCTCCACTCAAAAGAAAGGACTCTACACACTTGAAGTATTCTTGGAAGCCTCCACATTCTACAATCATCAACCAAAGGAAGCAAGAAGAGCACTTCATCATCAAAATCAAAGTGATCTCCCTCACATTGAAGAAAGGATCACATCTCAAACATCTTTGAAGGAAGAGGAACATCTCTCCTTATATTGAAGAAGAAGCATTGTCATTCTTGAAGAAGGAAGACATCATCAAGGAAGCATCTAGTGGAAGACATCATCAAGGAGACATCTTCATTTGATAAGTATTTTATATTTCATGTCTCAATCTACAAACCAAATGACTTCTTTTTGCAAGGAGAACAATAAACTTGTTGGGACATCAAACTACCTTGCATGGAAGAAGAGAATAGATTTAATTCTCATAGAGAATGAAGTTATTGAATATGTCAAGGGCTCAATCTCCAAACCTCCACAAGAGCAATCTCAAGCACTATCAAAGTATATGAAAGGAGAAATAAGGGCTCAAAGAATCCTCATTGAATCAATCAAGGATTCTCTCATCCCCTATGTAGAAAAGTTGAAGACATCGAAAGAAATCTATGACAAGTTGGTGGAATTGTTCTCTGTAAGTATTGCAGGGGAAATAATATCTTTAAGAACCGAACTATACAAGATGAAAGTATCAAAGGAAGAAGGGGTAGCCTCATATCTCACAAAGGTATCTCAAATAAGAGATCAACTACAAGCTAGGAGAAACTATGTCATACCCAGAAATGAGCACTCTTGTACTCAATGCATTACTAGATGAATGGGGCAACTTCGTATCAAGCATCTATGGAAAGAAAGAAGCCACTACATTCAATGATCTATGGTCATTATGTAAGATTGAAGAAACCAGATTAAAGACAAAGAATGACATTGGATCAAATGAACAAACACTAGCATATGCAACTATGACAAGGAGGAAAGGGAAGTTTGGAAAGTTTGAGCCTCGAAAGAAACTTCAAAAGAAAATTGACATGTCTAAGATTCAATGCTATGAATGTAATGAATATGGGCACTTCAAAATAAATTGTCCTAAACTCATGTAATGTTGATTCTTCAGTGAAATGATGGAATCAACATTACATGACCTCATGAAGAATATGAGGTGGTTGGCAACCATTGTTCCAATAATGAAGGAACTATGTATTGAGATCTCGAGGAAGCAATGTATGAAGAAGCTAGAAGAAGAGTTCATAAAGATGTTCCTATAACCACTTGACATAAGATGAGAATAAACATCTGATAACAATTAGAAGGATTAGCTATGACATCTCCATAGAGAAAGTATGAAGACCCTAATATGTATGATGAAGAAGGAGAACCTTGATAATAAATGTCTTGGAGATGGATTTGTACAATATGCAAGATGTTGATGTTGCAGAAGTTGATATTATGACAAAAGGCCATCATGAAGAGGTAATTATATTTTTGAAGTTCACTTTTTGATTTTTTAAAGCAAGCATCTGGTTGGGTTGAAACAGGACTACCGAAAGAGGGTTGTGGAAATTCACCTACAATTAGTACACACAGACTTGGATGGAAAACTATGTAAGGAACATGACTTGGAAAGAGGTAGCAGTATGAAGGATTGCTAGATGATGGTGAAGGTCACTTTCTGATGAAGAAAAGGATGACATGACTATTGGTTCAACACTATGTTTCGTTGAAGGAAAGTGATGTAGAAGATGGCCAAATCCCTACGAAGAAGTTATGAAGAAGTTGGCTCCATGATGAAGAAGTTGAAGTTCATCCATGACATGATGATGCAGAAAGGAGGAGCCCTACAAGCAGCTGATAGTACCATGATCTCCACCAAAGAGCAGATAGTTGCTGTTGAAAACAAGTCCCTAGTTAAGATGGAGCTTGGGTGTATTCCTTTTATAGGAATGAGTAGATCCTCCATAGTTGAGAGGGAGATATAGACACATCATTCTTGTCTTCACATCATGAATAAGGAATGGAGGATTGGGTAAGCATCCGAGACTGATACCGATACTCTTTGAGGATGAGGTAGGGCATCCAATAGGTAAGAGTAGTCAAAGAGGAAATTCCTTGAGGATGTATATATCCAAGATATGAATGGTCCTAAATGAACATACCTTGTGAACATTTGGATGAGGTATGTGCCTTGAGAGACAATGATGAAGGTGTCGATAAATCAATGTCAACCCAACATTGTGCTCTAATCTATTGGAGGGATAGAGTTGTTAGTCAAGGCCTTGCTATATGACAATGATGGTTGATATGATGAGATGCACTGATATAAGCTGAAAAGATAGATTATGAAATGGCTTATCAATCCAACTCTTCTTATGAGAATTCTTCAGTATGAGAATGGCCATGTACCACATGTGTATTATGAATACCTCCCTAGTTAAGAGGGAGTGTTGAAATATGTAACTAAGTTCGGTCTTCATAATGTCTTATGTACTCTTGACTTTTGTATTTGATGTAAAAGAGAAAAGAAAATTTATTATTATTATTATTTATAGCATGGGTTTCATGCTCTAGGTCAATTGTTTTTAGGTCAAACACCCATTGTGTGCTTCTAGGATTTGTCATAGGGTCAAAGAAGTCAAAGAGTCATTGTCATATGTATTAAGACCCTATTAGGCATCTTGTATCAAGTGAAAGAATTTATTGTAAGTCAAAAGTGTCAAAAGTCTCCCTCCAAGACCAAGTTGACCTACAAGAAGACAAGTCAGCTTGCAAGAGGATGAAGTCGGCCTCATGAAGGATAATTCTGTAATATTCCTAATGGAAAAATTTGCAGTGATAACAAAGACATGTAATAAGTTTCAAAAAGAAAATGTACTCAACAATCAACACATAAATAGGAATTTCTCATCAAACACGCAACTGGCTCATTTTCATTAATAAATATGTTGGAGTACAATAGAAGACAGATGAGGTGCACCTGGGCTTGCACAAGGCAAGCTACAAGCATCAGGTGATCAACGCAAAAGTGCCCAACTGTTGTAGAATTGCAGCTCTCTAGGAAGTTGCATTGTCCCTCCAAATCTACACTATTGGCTGGCTTCAAACTTTGTTTTCCCCCTCAAACAACCTACAAATTTCTGCAAATTTAGGAGTGTACTCCTTGCCAAAAACCCATAAAAACCTAGAAAGGCTTTTCCCTAGTTTTGACCCACCAATTTCGACCTCCTAGAGCTTGGCCCACATCCAACACTGGAAATCTGCACTTGTAGCTGTAACTGCTGACTTTTTCTCCCAAAATTCCAAGAAGCCTCCCAAATCAGCCTGCCAACAATTCCCCCACAACTCAACTCCTCGATCCTCCAGGTAAGACTCCTTCCACACAACCCACTCTAATGACTGCGCAGTCCTAGGTGATGATGGCGTAGTCCCTTCAACCAGAAACTCGTCCTAAGTGCTTGGTTCCTCCTGCTACTGTGATATCACTCCTTTGTGATGAAACTCGATGACGATGCCTCCAACAACACTTCAGCTCCAAATCCCAACTCTACAGCTCCATCCAAACACATAGTTTCTCCCACTACGTCCTTGTTGCTCCCACTGCGTCCTTGCTGAACCAAGGTAGTGTAATTCTCTGAAAGGGGTCTCTTTCTTGGTCTCCAACTGCAAAGGAAAGCCCTCCTCGTGTGGCACTCGAGGTCCACCGAAGGAAAGGGATGAGCTTCACTCCTTGGGAAGCTCTGGAGCTAAACAAGACGTTGTAGTTTAGTTGAACAACCAAAGCAACAATGAATTCTCAATTTGACAAAAGGCCCCAAATACTGCTCCTCTCCTTCTATTTATGCTTTCTCCCTTGGGCCTCACGTGGTTCCCATCAAATATTTCGACCCCCAACTTAGGAAAATCGAGCTGCCTCCAAGGGGTGCATATTTTTGGTGAGTGAGTGGTCCCCACAATCCACTAAAGGCATATCGACCCCATTTTCTCCTAAGTTCTTCCACCAAAAATGCATTAAGCCAAAAATAACAAAATTGCCAAAATTGTTTTTCCTCTCCTTGGGAGAACAATTAGGAAGAGACATTACAGTCCTCCCCTCCCAGATGTTGCTTGTCCCCAAGCAGCTACAAAACTGGATGCTGCAAGATTTGTTCACTCTCCCATGTGGCATCCTCTTCTGGAAAATCCCTCCATTTGATCAGGTATGCCCTGATCACCCTGTTTCTCAACCTCCTCTCTGGAGTCTCCAATATGTGCTCAGGTGTCAAAACTAAGTGCCCCTCATTATCCAATGGAGGCAACTCAGTTGCTACTGTAACATTCTGTCCCAATGCCTTTTTCAAGCATGAGACGTGGAACACGTTGTGAATCCGACTCTCTGTAGGTAGCTCTAGCTCATAGGCCACCTCTCCAACCTTTCAAATCACCTTATACGAGCCATAAAATTGGGGTCGAAGCTTCTTTGCGCCCTTCTGCTTGAGCAAAGATTGCCTGCATGGCTGCAAGCATAGGTAGACCATGTCTCCTACCTCAAAGTGTCTCTCCACCCTGTGCTTATCAGCATATACCTTTTGTTGATTTTGGGCCACCTGTAAGTTGTTCTTGAGAGCTTAAAGAATCTCCTGGCTCTTTTGAACCCAATCCTTTGCCCCTAGGGCCCTTCTATCTCCAAACACCATGTCAGAAAAAGAAAGTGCATCATACCCATAGAGTGCTCGGAAAGGAGACATACCAATGGACATATGATAAGTTGTGTTGTAGAAAAACTCCCTGAGGTGTAGCCACTTGACCCACGCTCTCTACTGCCCAGTCACATAGTGGCACAGGTACCCTTCCAACCATTTGTTCACAATCTCTGTCTACCCATCAGTTTCGGGGTGATAGCTAGTGCTGGGTGTCAACTCTATCCCCACTAGCCGGAACAACTCTTGCAAAAAATCCCCCATAAATTTGCTGTCCCTATCACTCACAATGGTCTTGGGTAGACCATGCAGTGGAAAATCCTCCCAAAAAAATAACTCGACCACCTGGGAAGCTGAAGATCTCGATGAAATAGCAAAGAAGTGGGCAAACTTGGTTAGTCTGTCAACCACCACATAGATGCAGTCTTGCCCCTGCGCAGCTGGTAGCCCGGTGATGGAGTCCATGGATACGCTCTCCCACTTCCTCTTCGGAGTGGGAAGCAGTTTTAGTAAACTGTCTGGGTGGGTCAACTCCACCTTGTTCCTTTGGCAGTCCACCTTGGGTGCCCTGATAGGGGGGGATCATGGGCTACGTGCTTGATCCTCTCCTTCAACTGAGATCCTAGTACCAAATAGATCCAGTCCTTATAGTAAATCACATCGTCCATCACCTTGAACCGGTCATCCCTGTGTGTGCCATCCAAAATATCGCAAGCCTGCCTATCCTTGGAGTACTCAACCAATAGTTGAGCCTTCCAATCCTACGTGACATCCATCAAAGATAGGGCTACTGGTCTCCTAGAGAGGGCATTGGCTACCATGTTGTGTTTACCCTTCACATACTCAATCTCAAAATCGTAAGCCTAGAGCTTACTCACCCATTTCTGCTGTCTCTCCTCTAATGACTGTTGCTCAAAGAGGAATCAAAGAATGTTGTGATCAATCTTCACTTTGAACCGGTTGCCCACTAGATACTGTCTGAATTTGGCCAGTGCATGCATCACTGCCAATATCTCCTTGTCATACACGGAGTACAACCATTTGTGAGGTAACAATTTCCTGCTCTCAAACACAATAGGATGGCCCCCCTGTGTCAAAACGGCCCCAACCCCTTCATTGGAGGCATTACAATCCAGCACAAAGGGCCATGTGAAATCCGACAAGGCTAAAACTGGGCAGCTGCTCATGACCCTCTTGAGGCACTTAAAAGCCTCCTCTGCCACCTGCATCCACTCAAAAGCTCCCCTCTTCCTCAAATCCGTGAGAGGTGTTGCAAGCTGTGAGAACCCTCTCACAAATCTCATGTAATACTTACAAATGCCCAGGAACCCCCTCAACTCTGTCACGTTCCTGGGTGTGGGCCAATCCAGTATAGCCTGAATCTTCTCCTAATGCACCTTCACTCCATCCTCCCCGATCACATGCCCCAGGTACAACAACTCCGTTAGTCCAAACTCACATTTGGACAACTTCGCATATAGCTGTTGCTCCCCAAGTATGCGAAGCATTTTCTCCAAGTGTTGAAGGTGCTCCTCCCATGTCCTGCTGTAAATGAGTATGTCATCAAAGAAAACCAGGACAAAGCACCTAAGTTGCCCACGAAACACGTGGTTCATACAAGACTGGAAAGTAGCTGGAGCGTTGGTTAGCCCAAAGGGCATCACCAAGAACTCAAAATGTCCATAGTGGCAGCAAAAAGCAGTCTTCAGAATGTCCTTCTCCCTCATGTGAATCTGGTGATACCCCGAACATAGATCTATCTTAGAGAAGTATTTAGCTCCCCTCAGCTTGTCCATCAACTCATCGATGCGTGGAATGAGAAATCTATTCTTCAAGGTTTTCTTATTGAGAGCTCGGTAGTCAATACACATGTGCAATGTCCCATCTTTCTTCTTCACCAGCACCACGGAAGAAGAAAATGGACTCGAGCTAGGCCTGATGTATCCCAATATCAACAACTCTTGAATGACCCGCTCAATCTCATCCTTATAGGCCTTTGGGTGCCTATAA
Source organism: Pinus tabuliformis (assembly GCA_031772625.1). NCBI lineage: Eukaryota > Viridiplantae > Streptophyta > Pinopsida > Pinales > Pinaceae > Pinus > Pinus tabuliformis. Next base: position 479,439,636 of record CM062819.1, read on the forward strand.
GGGGTGGTGATGATTGCGTTCACCCCCTCCTCCAACTCGATGGTGTGCTCAAATCCATGGTTTGGCGGCCTACCTGGTGGAACATCCACAAAAACCCCCTGGTGCCTCTCCAATAAGGCTAGTATGTATGGATGCGTGGCCTTTGCTCATGTCCCTGACTCAGAAATCCGCAACTCAACTGTCCACTCCACATCCCCATGTCGCAAATCTGCCTCCATCCGGTAGGCTGAAACTGTTTAAAGGGGATAAGAGTGCATTCCCCTCAGCACTACCGGCTTTCCATCCGGCCCTTGAACTCCATCTCTAGCTTTTGCCAATTAGTAGTGACCTTCCCAAATGCATTCAGCCACTAGACACCCAACACCACATTGGTGTCTGGGACATCAACCACGAAGAAATGGTCAGTGAGTGAGTAGTTCCCCATCTTCAAGGTCAGCCCGGGGACATACTTAGTACACTGCATGGTCTGGTCTTTGGGCACCAAAACTAAGAACCCCTCAAATGTGGCTGTTTAGATGCCCCTACGCTCCACCATCTGGGCATCAATGAAATTGTGGGTGGCCCCACTGTCAACCAGGACTGACACACGTTGTCCCTGTATAGTCCCCCTGATCTTGAGTGTCAAATACTTCGGCACACCCCGAAGTGAAGCAAGGACTCCCCCGGTTGGGGCAAACAACCCTCCTCTAGGTGGTGGTGGTGGCCCTCTTGATGGTGGTCCTCCCTCATCTCCTGGCTCCTCTACTGCCTCGGCCTCCTCCTCCTCACGCTCGTTATTTGAGAACACCTCAATGAAATGGGCTTTGCCCTTGGTGCACGTGTGCCCCGGTAACCAAGGCTCCTGGCACGTGAAACAAAACCTCCTCCTCCTAAGGTCCCTTCAGGTGTCATCATCCAACTGGCTACATCCTCCATCTCTCTGTGGTGGCCTCGCATCTCCGTTCCCATGTGGGGCTGTGGGTCTCGTGGGAACAAAGGCCCGGTTCTTGAGCACTGCATCGATCATGTCCCGGGTCCTGGAAATAGGATCTTGTAGTGATGTGGGCTTGTAATCCCTCACCCATCATGCAAAGGCTCAAGAAGCGCCTCCAAAAACAACATGATCAACTGTGCCTCCGAAATTTGTCACCAACTGCGAGTCTCTGGAACTCCGTAATGTAGACCTCTGCACTGCCAATCTATCTCAAGTGGGCCAGTTCTCTGAAGTGTAGCTTTGGGTCCTTTCTCTCAAATCTCTCCAAAAATCTCCTAGTGAACTCTGTATAAGTGGTGATGTGAAGGTGCCCCAAGCTGATCAGTCCGTGGTACCACCACTCCTGTGCATCCCCTTCCAAGTGAAGGGTGGCGAAACGTATGCCATTGACTTCCCTCATGGGATTCAAGTGAAAGTATGTATCAAGTTTTTGGATCCATGCCCTGGCTGAGCTCTTTGCTGACCCATCGATGTTCGGAAGTGTGACCTTCCCTCCTAGCTTCTGCACATCTTTGTTGGATGCTCGTCCCATATATTGGCCTCCAACCCCAGTAGTGCCGTCTCCTTGAGGTGGATGTACTCTCCAAAGGACATCACCCTCTTGATCCGGCCATCCAACCCCTCATACTCATTAATGCCTAATGCAACAGAATGTACCAAGTCTGCAACCAGGTCCAGCTCTCTCTCTGGCTCGGCCTCTTCCATGAAATGAGGCATTGTGGGGCGGCTAGCTTGCCCACATTGTGGGGTGTGTGGAAGCTGATAGGTACAACTGCCTCCTCCTGCTCTAGAAATGTCGTCACCTTGAGGTTCTCCCTCCGGTCTTCCACCCATTTGTAGGTCCATCATCAGCTGGTTTGTCCTTAGCAACTCTTCTAAGACCTGGTCCGTGTTCCTCTGCCTAGGCTGCTCATTCTCTTCTTGGTTCTCCATCCTGCCTCTGATATTTTCCACTTCAGTGTCTGAAAATGGGTCTGGGCCCTCTGTGAAAATTTCTGAATCTTTACAAACTGAAATCCTACTGCAGTCACTGGTTTAGCATCTCCTACTTGTTATTTCATTCAACAAGTTATTTAATTTATAAACAGTGATGAAAAATACTACTGCAGACTACATTGACATACATATAATAAACTAAAACAATATATGAGACAAACACACAAGGGACACCGTTACTTTTGGACAACACATCCTTGGAAAAACCCAATGCAGGAAAACCGATGCAGCAGATAGAGGGTTTGTATTATTAAGAAAGCAGAATCTAAGTACAACAGGTTGCCTCTCACACCAGCTAACCTTTCAAAGAAATCATGAAAACAAGAAATACATACAAGGGTTTACCTTGTTCCTCAAGTCATAGCTGATCCAATGAGCGATCTAGCTCCTCCCGGCAAATACTGCGAAGTCCCTACGCAATCATTGCGTGGGATAACGTCTTGCCGTCAGAAGACTATGTCACCCCTTCTGCTGGATCGATTTGCTAGAGGAAGATTGTTGTTCAACCCTCCCAGCTCAAAACCTTGCTTCTCCAGCAAAATCTCAGACTTCTAACGAATACTTTGCATTGCCACTGCAAGAGACCCTCCTGGCCTGCGTCAGCTCTGCGTGAGCCCCTCCTGCGTTGCGTAGGCCTTTGCGCTGCCTTTCTGATGCTCAAGCTACCTCTTTGCCACGAACTCTTTGGCTTGGAACTTCCTCTCCAATCCAAATCTCTGTTGTTGCCCCTCACTGCAACTCAAATCACTGGTTCGATTTTTTCAGCAAACCATGCCCTAGAAAAATCGAATTGATTGATCAACTTGGTGTATCTCCAACTAACCCTCAAGCCTCCTCTTATACTTTTCCTGTTGATGAATCAATGACCAAGATTAAGTCCCTAATCAACGACTAAGATTAAAACAGACTTGATCCTCGTCTCTTAGAAGCTTCTTACCCATATTTTTATTAATACCCATTAATATTTTTATTTTCCTAAGTTTAGACTTAGGAACCCCATTAAAAATATTAATTATTTTAATAACTCACAATCCAGGTGGAATTTCACCAAACGAATTTTGGGTCTTGGAGATCTCATGTGTTCTAGCCCCCCACAAAATTTCAGAGCTGGAGCACATCCGATGCTACCCAAAAATCAACACTCCCTCTTAGCGAGGAATGTGCTATAGCAATACTTCCCAGCAGAAGTATCACACTGATCCACGACATTGGTCCTCTGTGCTGCTGATGCTTGGCCTGCTTCCCTTCATCCATTGCACTGCTGCAACCTGTACTGCTGCCCATGACACTGCCATTGTCACTGCTACATTTGTACTACAACTCCCTCTCAATATGCTACATCATGTTGCCCATAGCACTGCCACTGCTAACTGCTGCACTGCAACTTAGTTGTTGAGAAGTAAGCAACTGAATAGCCACCCAAAGCTGACATGCTGGTCAGTCTGGATACCCCATGATGTTGAAGCTACCTCTACTGCTAATCTGTGCTGACCCTTTGATGCTACTGCGTTGCTGTTGTATCTGCTTTGTGCCTCCCGCATTGCTCAACACTCCACTGCACTACTTCAGACTTTGGCACTCTAGCTCTGCCACTGTCACTCCATCATCCCTTGCACCAACTGACTCCCGTCCTTCTGCTACTGTCATTAAGGGCTCCTGTAGCCATATGTGATCCAATAGTTTGGGCACCTCAAGGATCCTGCCCTCGTGTAGTCCTCCCAACTACAGCTCAATGTCGCCCCACCTCTTCTCCAGAGGTGCATGAGCACTCTTGGCGCAATCCTCATCATCGTCCTCCTTGTTAGATTTTGCTAGAGAAGCCTTTTAGGCAAACTTCTCTTCCTTGTCCTTCTTCTGAGGGCACTGAGTGGCAAAATGTCCCAGCTCCCCACATCTGAAGCATCTGACTTTGGTTATATCTTTCTTTTTCCTCTTCTGTTGCCCTTGTTGTCCTGCTGATGCGAGAGTTGCATCCTCCTCTTCCTCCTTCTTGACTCTGATTCCTTTGCCGCTACTTCCCGCCTTGGTTAACCGCCTGATCTCTTCCTGTCGAAGAGCTGCCCACATCTCCTCCCAACTGGGGAGAGAAGCCCTGCCCAAGATGCTCTGGACAAAGGTCTCCTAGTCTTCAGTGACTGCATTCAGGGTAGTCCTGACCATGAACTCAAGATTTGGTGTAGACCCCATGAAAGTCAGCTGGTCTCGAATCCCTTGCAACCTGAGAAGGAAGGGATCGATTTCTTCTCCCTTTTGCATCTGATACTCTCTCGGCTAGTTCTCAAGCAACATCTTCCATTGAACGAAAGTTCGCTGATACAAAGTGGTCAAGGCCTCCCACATCTCCCTTGCTGTGTCCTTTTCGGCAATATGCGGGATCACATGATCCTTGACCCCATCCAAGATCATGCAATTTGCCTTTGCTTGAGCTTCCTTGTATTTCTTGAGAGGATCAACATCGACCGGAACAACAACCACCTTCAAGGCATAATCCTTTATGCGATTTTTGTCCAAGACTGCCAGGATCCTGGCCTTCCAGATGAAAAAGTTGGATGCTCCATCCAATCTGTCTTGATCCCTCAGTCCATTAACTGCCATCTTTGCTCAAATGAGTGTCGAACAGGTTCTCTTCTCCCTCTTTTGTTGATGCCCAGCAAAACTCGGATCTGGATTTCTTTGGCGCTAGAAATCCTCTAAGGAACAAGTTCCCTCTAGACTCCCTCTGAGTCCTGATTTCCTTCACGGAAATCCTTTCGCCAAATAATGTCGAATCACCCCTCTCTGATCCTCATTTGTTGCTACTCGACAACCCGGATCCAGATTCTTTGGCAAGAAATTTGTTAAGGCAGTGACTCCCTGTACCTTGGTTCAGTGTCCTCAGACATTGTTTTGCACTAGCAGCAACAACGTCCCACCAACACCTCAAATCTGATCTGCACTACTCCCTTTGCCCCAACAACTGAAGAATTTGAGCTCCTCAGGCTCTGCGCAGTCACTGTGTGAGCTAGATCAGCTCCTCTTGGCCACTGCGTCACTCCTTCCTGGTCCAGAAAGATGACGTGGCTCTGCGTGAGCCTGATCTACCCCTCTTTGCTTCTGCGCTGGCCTATATCGCTGACGCAGTTACTGCGTGGGCTCCTCCCAGCTAGCGCGTCACCCTCACCTGGCTCAGAATGGTGTTCCTCTAAATCTACACTGCTGGTTGACTTCGAACTCTATTTCCCCCCCCTCAAAACAACCCATTTTTTTTTGCAAATTTAGGAGTGTACTCCTTGCCAAAAACCCAGAAAACCCAGAAAGGGTTTTCCTTGGTTTTGACCCACCAATTTCGACCTCCTCGAGCTTGGCCCACCTCCAACACTAGAAATCTGCACCTTTAGCTATAACTGTTGACTCCTGCTTCCAAAATGCCAAGAAGCCTCCCAAATTAGCGTCCCAACAATTCCCCCATAACCCAAATCCTCAATCCTCCGGGTAAGACTCCCTCCACACAACCCACTCTAATGATTGCGTAGTCCTGGGTAATGATGGCGCAATCCCTTCAGCCAGAAACTTGTCCTGAGTGCTTGCCCCTGCTGCTGCTGTGATATCACTCCTCTGTGATGAAAATTTGATGAGGATGCCTCCAGCAACACTTCACCTCCAAATCCCGACTCCACAACTCCATCCAAACATGTAGTCTCTCCCACTGTGTCCCTGCTACTCCCATTGCGTCCTTATTGAACCAAGGTAGCGTAATTCTCTGAAAGGGGTCTCTCTCTTGGTTTCCAACTGCAAAGGAAATCCCTCTTAGGGTGGCACTTGAGGTCCACTGAAGGAAAGGGATGAACTTCACTCTTTGGGAAGCTCTGGTGCTAAACAACACGTTGTAGCTTAGCTGAACAACCAAAGCAACAATGAATCCTCAGTTTGACAAAAGGCCCCAAATGCTGCTCCTCTCCTATTTATGCTTGCTCCCTTGGGCCCCACATGGGTCCCATCAAATATTTCGACCCCCAACTTAGGAAAATCAAGTTGCCTCCAAGGGGTGCGTATTTTTGGTGGGTGAGTGGTCCCCACAATCCACTAAAGGCATATCGACCCCCTTTTCTCCTAAGTTCTTCCACCAAAACTGCATTAAACCAAAAATAACAAAATTGCCAAAATTGTTTTTCCTCTCCTTGGGAGAACAATTAGGAAAGGACATTACAAATTCGTACCCCTTGGAAGCCTATATATAAAAGGTACTCAACCTCAATTGGATCATCCATCTATCCAAGTTCGATCTCAAGGAGAAGTGCAAGAAATAAGAGTGAAAGAAAAGGACTAGACTAGAAGTTAACAAATCTGAGATTTTTGGGTCAAATTCTCTCACACGTACGAAGGAATTAGGGCATCATTTTGTTGCAGCAAGACCGAATTGCAAGAGCCAAAGTATGGTGTCAAGAGATCATTTTGGAAGCCGAAATCCTAAGGAGAAATAAGCACCCTAAGTGAAGGAAGAGAAGGCCTAATTCTGCCCTAAAATCACTCACACGTGCGGAAATCAGAACTATAGTAGAGGCCGACAAGTTGTGGACCTGAAGCAGTAGCTAAAATTCTGAAATAGAGGCTAAACTCTGAAATTTGAAGTTGTTTGACTAGCATTGACTTTGAGGGAAGGAAGCTCATCTACAAAGAAGGTTGACTTGGTCTTGGAGGGGTCTTTGTCTTGGGTCTACGGTCTTGGAATTCGTCATTTGAAGATTCTTTAAGAAGAGAAGAATTCTTGTGGGTTTTCATCTAGGAGAGGTTTTGGCCCTGGCTAGTAGCCTACATCTCGTGTCCATGTGTACTATTGATCTTCATAGTTTAGTAGTTGTTTGATGATAAGAACACTATAATAATCAAGAGAAGAAGAAACTAATTATAAATTCTACAAGTTGAAGTTAAAGAACATCACAAGTAGTTATCAAAGGTAAGAGAAATCACCCTAATCTAGCTGCCCTTGATTTCTCAACAAAAGAGGTATTTCCTAGATCAATAAGTTAGAGGTAGGCGACATGATGGACAATGTGTAGAAGGGGAAAGAGAAACTTCATGTATTTAACTCTTATAGTCATGTATGATGATACGAAGGCCTTTTTTCTTCTCCGACTAGCTTTTAAGAGCTCGGAATTTACTAATTCCATGATGGCCTTGATGAAGGTGTGCTAAGCTTAGAGTCACAACCTTGGCACTTTGTTTTACTACTCCTTTTTATTTTTCCATTTTATTTATATTTCCTTTCTTTACTTTGCATTCTTGGCGGTTTCTTTGGATATGCATTATTAACCAAAGGTCTTGGTAGTAAGGACCTTTTAGTGAGGTGGCATAGCCTTAGCATTACTTATTTTTTGAATTTTAATTTTTTGTCGCTACAACTATCAGATATCAAGCTTCAAGTTTCAAAGTCTTATCAATCAAATTTTAATCGACATTCAATCAACAATTGGGAATTCCAGCGTAGCAATTGGTATCCTCAACAGAAAATCTATAATCAGTTCAATTATTCAAGCAAAATCATAGTTTTAAAAACCGGCCGGCATGAATCGGAAACTGGTCAAATCAGCCGGTTCATTAGGCAACCAGGTCAAACCAGGGAAAAAGCCCGGTTTAAGGGCTGACTTTGTCAAAAAATCACAAAAACCGGTCAAACCGGCCAATTTATGATGAAACTGGCCGGTTTGTGGTCAAACCGGCTGGTTTGTGGTCAAACCGGCCAGTTTGTGGTCAAACCGGCCAGTTCCATCATAAAACGACCGATTCATTGCCAATGCCGTGACGAACGGTGACAGACCCACACAGACTTCTTTTGGAAGCTTCTTGGGTGTTTTGGAGGGAAAGTAAGAGTTGTTTCCCTCCAAAAACACCCTCTCCAAGCCCTTAAAAGGAGCTCACCCCTCTCATTTGCCTCACACATCTCATTTGGAGTTTTTGTGAGTTTCATTGGGAGCTTCGAGAGTGTTGAATTTTTGTTGGAGTAGTGGAATAATAGAGAGTTTGGGCTAAGAAGTAGCCACCATGCCTCCAAAAGACAAGGACACTGCATGGACTCATTGTGATATGATTGATGGAAAAATGATCTGCAAATATTGCCAAAAATCTATTGAAGGAGTGGGTATTAATAGGTTCAAGCAACACTTTGTTGGGATAGGAAGCCATGTAAAGCCATGTAGAACACCAAATGAAGTAATAGGGCATATTAGGGCAGAATACCTTCAGAAGTTTGAGGCTCAAGTCACTGAACTAATAGAGAAGTTTGTGACTCAAGCAGTTGCAAAGTTTGGGAGTTGAGACTCAACCAACTAAGTTTGATCATGATGAGAAGTTTCAACTTTCAAAGTTTCAAGCGATAATGTGGATTACTAATATCATATATGTAGACTTGTAGTAGGACAGTGGCCCCATAGCTTGTAGGCTTTGTTTTTGGACTCTAGAGGCCATTTAGATCCTCATTGATTATATATTTTGTCGCTGATATTTATTGCACTTGGTGCCATTTTGATATATTCACTTCTACATGGTATATATATATATATATATATATATATATAGATATGAGAAAGCTTTGCATATTTTGTGTCTATTGGCTTGGAATGATGGTTTTAAATCTTAAAAATAGTTTCTTTCATTAAAAAAAATTATTTCATATGTTTTTTTGAAACCGGTTCATTGAGATCTAACCAGTCTCAGTTTGACTGGTTCCAGTTTGAAACTCAATTTATAAGGTGGACCAGTGCGGTCACCAGTTCCGGTTTTTAAAACTATGAGTGAAATGTTTAGATATCACATTTGTTCACTTTCAAATATTCATATATTGGTAGTTTTTCTAAAAAATGTTCATCAAAGCTCAGTTCAATAGTTTCAGATTGAAGATGACAAATGTTATTGGTACAGGTGTACAATTATTCAGACTCGTGATTGAGGGGGAGAATGTTAGACTGTGACTTCCTAGACAATCACCAAGTCGAGAATATAATTGTCATGAGTTGTAATCCTTATCCTCATAAGGTGTTGTCATGATCCATTGATGAGTTGTCATTGAAATTTAGATCTAGAAAATCTAGAAGGTCAAATTGATGTATAATAAATTCAGACCATGAGATCAATACAAACACAATAGAAAGGCTTGAGGCCTTTCTGCCACTTTTCTTGTCTTGTCTTGCTCATGTTAATTCTTAATATCATTTTTGGTTTATTTTCTTCTGATTTTGGCCTTTTTTATAAGGTATCCAAAACCCATTCTCACACTTGTGAGCATTGTTGTGATGACGATGCTCATGGATGAGCCACACGAACCCAAAAATTATAGCAATGATAGATGCAATTTGTGACACAGAAGATCTCATCCAAGTAGTGAATGCAATTTGTGATATAGATAAACTCATCCAATAGGTTGATGAAACTTGTGACGCAGTGGAGCTTCTAGAAAAAATTGATGCAACATGTGATACAGAGAAGCTTATTCAAAAATTTGATGTAGCATGTGATATAAATGAAATAATGACAAAATTTGATCCAACTTGTGATACCCAAGACATAATAGAGGTGCCATGTCCCCATTTTTATTCTTCTTCATAGTACAGCCAGGGTGGATTTCCAGGGCACGGGATGGCCAGGTTCGTGGAGCAGGTTATGTCATTAGGGGTACCGATGGATTTTTGAGGAGTTTCTATGAGGTCCAACGACATTCTCTTGGTATATTCCATCATACGCAAAATTTACCTTTCGTTCCGGCGCATTCCGACAACTTTCAGAAAACTGAGTTATTAGTGGGCTTGACTCAATTAATTACACTTAAGGTGGCATTCCGGAAGGAATACGTGGCAGAACACCTTAGCGTAATAACGCATTGGAACCGGAACAAGAAGATCTACATGATGGGATGGCTAGATGAGAGTTTCAGTGACCCGGGGAGACATGATGACCAATTTACCATTTTCCAACATTAAAAATAATACTTTAATTGATGCTCCATGATTAAAATAATAATAAAATAGAAGGTTCTAGAGGAGTCCATCAAATCTATAAAAGAGGAGGAGAAAACCATTAGAGGACATCTTGGAGTTGATATTGTTTCTTGTATGAGAGGTTCAGAACCTGGTTCTCTACTCCGGTGGTAGCCCTAAGACGAAAATCCTCAGGTGATTTAGAGAGATTGGGCAAGCACCCATCTCCCCTTGGTGGATTCATTCAGAATTCACAGCCTACAGGAGATCTTACTGGTTGCATGTTCATTTTGAGAGGCCAGATCCAATGCCATAGCAAACCCATTTTGAGGTTGGATCTAGTTTGCAGCAGTTTTTTGAGCTTCTCAGCTATTTCCAGCTATTTCATATTGTTATGTACTCTTGTTTTTTGTTGACATAATAAAGTTGAGATTTCCTTTTGCTCATCATCGTTATTTGCATGTTCTATGTTGTAAAATTTTACATGGAAATTTTCTGTTTATGAGTAGAAATTTTATATTGAAGGGTTGTTCCAAATTTATTTCATTTGGGACATTACAAGAGATAATTAATGTTTAAGAATCAATGAATGAAGCATATAATAACAACATTAACAATAGCACAAATAAATGTGAAGATGTCAAAGAACAAGATCAAGAGATTTCCAAGATGGTTGTTAAACCTTGGAAAGAAATATTGTTCAACAAATATCGACATGGATTGTGATACACCAAAGAAAACTTTCATATTCTAGATTACACCAAACTAGTTCAATTTGTGAGTGCATGATTTCTTGGAGAAGTTATGAATATTGATAAAAAATACTGTTAAAATTGGCAACTAGGGCCAAACTCCATGTGGGTCATCTTATTAATGGCCGCTGATATTTTTCTTGGATCCCTCTCATCGAGAGGTGTAGGATTGATCTAAAGATCATCCGATTCCGATGAGTATTCATGGAGATATGAATTTATTTGTGTCAAGGTCGGCTAGCAACTAAACTGCCCCCACTTGTGCTCCACGTTTTGGTATAAATACAAGTGCCTTGCAAGTCATTTGTACACACAACTCTCTTGAGATTTCTTCTTCTCCACTTGTTTTGGGTTTTAGTGGAAAGAAGAATCTCTAAGGGAAAAACGCAGTCCTAGAAGATGATGCCCTAAACGCAGTCCTAGAGGATGATGCCCTAGCCGCAGAAGGTGGTCTAGCCGTAGTCCAAGAAGGGAGATCTAGCACGGTGAAGGAGGCCTAACAGCTGACCCTAATGCAGTCCTATCATGCCCTAGCTGCAGGTGTTATCATGCCCTAGCTGAATGCAGCCATGCCCTAATCCTATACGTTGTTTTGAAAGGGTTTGAGACAACCCTTGGACGCAGCAAAAAGGGATGCCCTAACCGCAGTCAAAAGAGGCTCCTAGCCGCAGCAAAAGACAGACCATTGAAGGGAGATCTATCCACGTTTAGAGGAGCTTATATACACAGCCTAAAGAGGCTCCTATAGGATGCCCAAACCTGCCCTAATCTGATGCCTAAAGAAAGCCCTATTCGCAGTCTAGAGAGACCTAATCCAAGGTCATCCATCCACAGTCTAAAGACCCTATTTCGCTGTCCAAAAGGAAGCCCTAGCTGCAGCAAGGAAAGGACTGGACAGCGTGGACATTTGAGGGGTCTGTTTAGAGGACAATATGACTGATTGGAGGAGGCCGAGACAAGGAGGGTTTTCTGGAAGGTACAACTACTGTTTGAGGGTGACAAGTCCATACATTAGGCCTGAATCTGCCCTAAAGGAACAACGTGACAGAAACAGCTAGAAGGAGTATTTAGCGTGGAGAAATAAGGTTGCTCTAAAGCTATTTCAGGAAGATAGTGAGGCTATTTAGGAGGGCAGACCTAGGGGAGCTTAGGATCAGATCCATTGAGGTATCATTGGAGGATCAAGGATCATATTTGTGCTGCCTAGAAGCTACAGGAAGACTATGTGTCAGGCTGCAGGCCATGACACCACAGTCAAGGATTTGATGACCGTTAGATAGGACTGTCTTGACATAATGAAGGCTGCCCTATCTGCTGTTAATGCAGCAAATAGATAATGATGGGCATCATGATGAAGTGTAGTGCAGCATTGATAAATAAATGCTACAATGAGATGCAACATGATGGGCACAGTGAGGTTCAGTATGAGGCAGCACTGGTGGGTGCAGTATGATGATAAGGTACAGCTTGATGATGCAGCAGTATGATGTGTGCAGCATGGTAATGAGGTCCAACATGATGATTGAGTGCAGCACAGTGAGGAGTAGCATGGTGATGGAGTCACCTTGGATCAGTGGAAGCAGTATGCCTTCTACTCAGCTCAGATCAGCTACCTCATATGCTATCTTCGTAGAGAAGATCTCTACTCTTATTTAGATAAGTCAATATGTTGACTTCTCATGTATATGTACTATCTCTCTCTCTGCTGAACTATTGAAGAACATATAAGAAGAATTGATCAAGGGTTTCCCCACATTGGGGTTTGTTCCTAGCTAGTGCTACATCTTGTGTCCTCTTGTCTTGGCTTGTCTTCTGCGATTTATATTTATGTTCTATCTGCAGTTTACTTTAATGCTGATGTGATTGCTAATCTAGAAAATATATTGAGCTAACTGTGAAAATTGAAATAAATTTCCCTAGCATAGAACATACCTAAATTTAACATGGTATCAGAGGTGACGTGAAGACAATGCCCAAAACAAGAGTGAAAGAGCAATGACCGAAGACAGTTGGGAAAGGACAAAAGGATCAATGGGTTCCTCATCCCTCTTCAAATTCACCGTGGGTGAAATCGAAGCAGAGAATATTATCAGAATGGCGTAGCGAAATATGGCCTACCTAAAGATCACTTCATTGGGAAGACCGGATCTCAGGGTGGAAGGAAAGGCAGATAAATAGTTCGACCATTATGCGAAGGAGTGTTCGAATGGCGAGGACATGTCACTTGATGATGATAACAATCATTCCAAGGACATCTTCAATGGTCAGAGGAATGACAGGTAATGCAGGTCATCAAGGAAACGACCGACTCTTCAGAGAAAGCAAGGAACCCTAGGTATGAAGAATCAAATGTTGTTTTTGATAAGATAAAGAAGCGCTATCTTGTATTGGCCCTCTCCTTTAGATTCTTTGGGAATCTGGCTTATCAATTATAGTGCTTCAAGGCACTTCATCAGATAGAAGGGTGCTCTCTCTAATTTGGTAGAGATGGAAACAATCGTGGGATTATACTTGGAGCCGATGCCACCTATCCCGGAAAGGGTGTAGGGAATGTTACCCCTCAATTGAATGAGGGTAACTCGATTCATTTATAGAATCTCTTTTATGTACCTGATCACAAGAAGAACCTGGTGTCCATTTTGGCAATGGAAATCAAAGGTTACAGGGTGGCATTCATCGATGGAAAGGTACATGTTCGAAAATGAAATTTTCAAAGATGCTTTTACTAATGGGTTTAGGGTTGGCAATTTGTGCAAAGTTGCAGGATGGTCCATTGGGGATTATGACATATCTCATCTATAACACCTAAGATCTACTTTATGAGGCCCTAACCGATGTGAGTTACATGGTGACTCGGATACCTGAATTCAAGAAGAGCATGAAGGTGCATGTCTGAGATGTACCGAAGGAAAATCTTACAAGAGGACCATTCCCCTCATGTAGCAGGTCCACAGGTTCGGAACAACCCAAGGGGTTTGAGATTCATGATTGGGAATCTCATGTATACAAGTGGAAGAAAACCCTCTATGGCTTGAAGTAAAACACCCCGGGCCTAATATGAGAGGATTGATAGCTGTCTGATGAAGCTGAGATTCACTAAAAGTGAAGCCGATCCAAACCATTGTTTGAAGGTTTTGGATGATAGACCTCTCATACCGGCACCTTCTGAGAAACGACCTATTTCAGATAGGTGCAGACCCTCTCGCTTGCAGAAGTAAGAGGGAGTTGGATTCCATATATGGAATGGTAAACTGCAAGCCCATGACTACCTCAAGGATCTTAACTTTCAGAAGTTATATGGTGGTGATGCCGGACCATATTTGGGAAATGCCTCTGAGTTTCATAAACTCATATGCATTAATGTTCTTGGTGAACTTCCGTCCGTATATATGCTATGCAGTTAGCATGGTGAGCTCATATTTGGTTGAGCCTCGCTAGATTTGTGCCAAGAATCTTCTGAGATATCTTCAGGGCACAATCTCTCATGGATTGAGATACACTGCCGGAAATATGAAGCTGCATGATTATTCGAATGTTGACTAGGCAAGCAGTGTGGAGGATCGCTAGAGCACTTCTCAGTGTTGGTTCTCTTTGGATTCTGCTTCGATATCATGGATGAGCAGGAAACAGAAGTCGGTTGCTATAAGCACCGTCGAGACCGAATACATAGCTACGAGTATGATCTTGTGTGAAGCTGCCTAGTTGTGGAAGCTCATTAGTGAGTTGTTTCTACACATGATGAATACCACTGTGATTCTTTGTGACAACCAGGGGGGATTCGATTATTGAGGAATCCCGTATTCGATGATTGCTCCAGCAGATAGAGATCAAATACTACCTTATTTGGGATATGGTAAGTCGATGAACGAGGAGGCTCCATCGCTTTGAGACTGATGTACAGGTCGCAAACACTTTGTCAAAGCCTCGGGGAAAGGTCAAATCTGTGATTTTCCCGAACGACTTGGAGTCGTTGAGAGACCTTCGTATAAGGGTCCTACATGTTGCATGCACTGAGCCCTGGGAGCTTTGGGGGGCTTGGGGTACTTACTGGAGCGACATACGACCACAGGGCGACTCACCCTCCCCTGGTGGTGCGTTATGCACAGGGTGACAGGTTCACCTTTCCCTGTGATACCTCATGGAAACTATGGAACAAGATGATTAGTTCTCCTGTGGGTCGGGATGATTAGTTCTTCCGTGGCAACTATGGAACAGGATGATTAGTTCTCCTGTGGGCCGAGATGATTAGTTCTCCCGTGGCGACTGTGAGCTAGGATGATTAGTTCTCCTGTGGTGACCAATGGACAGGATGATTCATTCTCCTGTGGACAGGATGATTAGTTCTCCTATCGAGGCATCCTACCCATGCAGTCTGGGACTCATGGGAAGTACCTCTCATTTGATCAATGAGCAAGGAAATGGGGTTAGGGACCATAGTAGTACTATCGATGGACACATCGTTGTATCTACCGTACTCCCTATGCTAGGATGACCTCCATTGATCTGGGATCAGTATGAGTGGTTTGAGACACTCTCTTGTGATATTGATCTGGGATCAATAAAACTAACTTCGGGTCAGTAAGAGTGATATGACACACTCTCTTCAGATGAAACTGACTTCGGGTCAGTAGAGAATGGTATGAGACATTCTCGATCAATTCTTCTTCTTCATGGTTCAGCAGAGCAGAGCAATGCAGGGCACTGATGGCAAAGATAGTACATTCGGACATATGGATCAGTGGATGGAGTTCTCCCTAGTTGAGAGGGAGTGTTAAAATTGGCAACTAGGGCCAAAATCCACGTGGGTCATCTTATTAATGGCAGCTAATATTTTTCTTGGATCCCTCTCATCGAGAGGTGTAGGATTGATCTAAAGATCATCTGATTCCGATAAGTATTCATGGAGATATGAATTTATTTGTGTTATGGGACAATTTGTCAAGGTCAACCAGCAACTAAATTGCCCCCACTTGTGCTCCACATTTTGGTGTAAATACAAGTTTTGTACACACAACTCTCTTGAAATTTCTTCTTCTCCACTTGTTTTTGGGTTTTAGTGGAAAGAAGAATCTCTAAGGGAAAAACGCAGTCCTAGAGGATGATGCCCTAGTCGCAGAAGGTGGTCTAGCCACAGTCCAAGAAGGGAGATCTAGCACGGTGAAGGAGGCCTAACAACTGACACTAATGCAGTCCTATCATGCCCTAGCTGCAGGTGTTATCATGCCCTAGCTGAACGTAGCCATGCCCTAATCCTATACGCTATTTTGAAAGGGTTTGAGACAACCCTTGGATGCAGCAAAAAGGGATGCCCTAACCGTAGTCAAAAGAGGCTCCTAGCCGCAGCAAAAGACAGATCATTGAAGGGAGATCTATCCACGTTTAGAGGAGCTTATATACGCAGCCTAAAGAGGCTCCTATACGTTGCCCAAACTTGCCCTAATCTGCTGCTTAAAGAAATACCTATTTGCAGTCTAGAGAGACCTAGTCCAATGTCATCCATCCACAGTCTAAAGACCCTATTTTGCTGTCCAAAAGGAAGCCCTAGCTGCAGCAAGGAAAGGATTGGACAGCGTGGACATTTGAGGGCTATTTCAGGGGTCTGTTTAGAGGACAGTATCACTGATTGGAGGAGGCCGAGACAAGGAGGGTTTGCTGGAAGGTACAACTACTGTTTGAGGGTGACAAGTCCATACATTAGGCCTGAATCTGCCCTAAAGGAACAACGTGACAACAATAGCTAGAAGGAGTATTCAGCGTGGAGAAATAAGGCTACTCTGAAGCTATTTTAGGAAGACAGTGAGGCTATTTAGGAGGGAAGAATTAGGGGAGCTTAGGATGAGATCCGTTGAGGTACCATTGGAGGATCAAGGATCATATTTGTGCTGCCTAGAAGCTACAAGAAGACTGTGTGTCAGGCCGCAAGCCATGACACCACAGTCAAGGATTTGATGACCATTAGATAGGACTGTCTTGACATAATGAACGCTGCCCTATCTGCTGTTAATGCAACAAATAGATAATGATGGGCATCATGATGAAGTGTAGTGTAGCATTGATAAATAAATACTACAATGAGATGCAGCATGATGGGCATAGTGAGCTTCAGTATGAGGCAGCACTGGTGGGTGCAGTACGATGATAAGGTACAGCGTGATGATGCAGCAGTATGATGTGTGCAGCATGGTAATGAGGTCCAACATGATGATTGAGTGCAGCACAGTGAGGAGCAGCATGGTGATGGAGTCACCTTGGATCAGTTGAAGCAATATGCCTTCTACTCAGCTCAAATCAGCTACCTCATATGCTATCTTCGTAGAGAAGATCTCTGCTCTTATTTTGATAAGTCAATATGTTGACTTCTGATGTATCTGTACTATCTCTCTTTCTGCTAAACTATGGAAGAACATATAAGAAGAATTGATCAAGGGTTTCCCCACATTGGGGTTTGTCCTTGGCTAGCGCCACATTTTGTGTCCTCTTGTCTTGGCTTGTCTTCTACGATTTATATTTATGTTCTATCTGCAGTTTACTTTAATGCTGATGTGATTGCTAATCTGGAAAATATATTGAGCTAACTGTGAAAATTGAAATAAATTGCTCTAGCATAGAACATACCTAAATTTAACAAATACCAACATTGTTAGAGAGATAGTCATATGGAGAGTACGTGTTTTTATCTACATCCTTGTCTTCATTGTGGAAATACAAATCACCTATCAAAAAAATGTCGAAAGAAGAAGCAGGCTAAAAACACAGTCAATTATGTTGAGCCACTTATACAAAAAGTTTGCACAAACCATCGCGCCATCATCGTGATCTCTCCTAAAAGACTTAAAAATGATGCTTGTTGACCACTATGTGTCAATGACCCATAGCAGTACACCCCCTTTTTCGCAAAAGGGATAGCGCTTGATTGATGTGTCTGTGTCATCCAGCTAGCATCATCAGCCTGATTATCATGTTATAATGTAAACCCATTCTGCATATATGTGATGTAAATAATCTCAGCAGATCTGTGTCATGTATGTAATTGCCTAGGTAAACCTATTTTTCTGGTAACGATCTACATACCGGGAGGTCTTTTGTCTCACCGATCCATTCTCGAATGGTTGGCAGAGTTTTCCTTCAGCGTTACCCCAAAGACGGAATGAAGTTTGTCACCACGGTCTTAGGCGAGTCCTAGTGTTATAGATTGAGTCTGTCTAAAAGTGATTTGGGAATAATCCTAACTATTTGGTTAGGTTATTTTATTACAAGTTGCTTAGTTTGCTGGATTATATTTGTGTCGCAGAAATGGGTAGTCTGTGAGGGTCTTTTTCAAATGGGTTTTCCCCCTTGAGATGTAAAAAATGTAAAAAATCATGATGTAAAGTGTCTTGAGAGTTAGAAAAATAATTTATCTCCTCATAGGTCCTAGGTCTTAGGTAAATTTAAATTTTCCAGAGGTAAAATTCGTGGATCCTTTAAAAAATTAAATCTTAACAGGTCCAGGGACTAAGGTTAATTGATTATTTTGCTAAATTTTAAGCCTTAGGTCCTTGGGATTAAGTCAAAGTCAAAATTTTGAGGAAATAAATGCAAAATTTTAATTTTTGAATTTATTAAAATGCATTTAATTGAAAAATTCAAAATTTTCTCAATATTTAAAATTTCGATGGATGAGATTAAAAGAAATTTTGATCCTCATCAACGGTCGAGATCACTTTGACAAGGATCACTCGAACTAGCCGTTGGGTGATTTATCTTTAAATAGGAGGTTAGTTGTCAGTTGAGATCATTTGATCTTTGAGTCGTGTGCTAAGTGAAAGCTCTCTTGTAATCTTTTTTCATGAGCAATAAAGAAAGACTTTGGGGTTAATTTCTGCTGGTGTTACTCTTCATGGAAATGCTGTAAGATGTGTTATTTTCATGCATAGATTTCCTTTTAGCCATTGATGATAGCTTTATGAAGAGTGATTTAAGCACAGGTATCTTGCTTGATCACTGGGGTTTGAATGGTAATTTAAGTTCTGAATATAATGGCAGGTATCTCTATTAAATCTGAATTTTATTATCGTTTTCTCGCTCTATGTTAATGGTTGAATTGAGTTGTGCAGGGAATTTTGATTTTTAGATCATCGGGCGTTCGGGGAAGTTTTCAGTTGGACCAACCAACTCCCGATTAGTATTTTCTGAAAAGCCCAGTTTGATTGAATCGCGGGCTTATCATAAGAAGTTTCATTGTTGATGCATGAACGGTCTTGGGCGAAGCACCTCCGTTTAAATTTAAAATTAAAAAAAAATTCTGTGCTAAATTGATAAATCTGGCTTTTCAAAGCCTCAGATTATCAGATCTAGGAGCGGAGTTGGACTCACACTCGTCAGATCTGGTAGATCTGCTACTCCTGTGCATAGATCTGTAATTTTTTTTAATTTTTCTGACTTAGGGTTTCTAGGGTTTCATCCATATTTGTATATCCGGGTCCTGGGTAGTTGTGTTTTTAGGTATAGCTTGCAGATCTGAAGGTGAAGTTTGATTTTGAAGCCAGATCTAGGCCCTGGAGGGTAAGATCTGGCCTCGAAACCATTTTGCAGGGATACTGTCCAGATTTGTTGCAGTCTAAGGGTTTTTTTTTTCTTTTTTTTTTTTTTTTTAAATCTGGAAAAATTGTAGTAAGGGTTTCATATTTTTCTAAAAAAAAAAGGGAATTCTTCAGATCTGGAAAGAAATTTCAAGCATAATTTTTTTTTTGGAAATTTCTGGGTATTTTTTGTTGTTGCCTGGGGTTTAGGTTTTGCATCTGGCTGAAGAAGTTTCAAGTATTTGTGAGTGAAAATGCTGCTGCAGATCCACTGCCCATCTACACATCCAAAATCCGTCCATCGCTCCTCTTCAAGCCTTCATGCTGCCACCCTTTGCTACTACTGCATAACCCTCAGCTTCCCTCCGCGCATCTATACCTCATCCCCCTCATGCAGCTCCCACCGCTGCCCTTGTCCCCTTCGTAGACGAGCCTTTTCCTTGCTGCTCACTTCCTAAATCTACTATCCATCTTCCCTTCCATGCATATCTCATTAAACTTTCCGCTCATATACACTCCCGCAGCTCCTCGTTCCTCCACGCAACGATCTCCTCCACCTACGTGCTGCCTATCCGCAGCAATCTCTCACGCAGTCCCTCCATTCCGTTGCCAGCATATCTGCATCCCTCACGCGGCCTTCTCCGTCGTGCATCCTCCTCTCCAAGCATTGCCATCTTAGCTCGTTGCTCGCTGCTCTCTCCTCGATCTGCTGCTTCCTCACCTCAGTGGCTCCCTTCCGCAGTCTCTAAGCTAACCCTCTAACCTGCCCTCTCCCAATGTTGTTGTAGCAGCTAACCCTTCATAGCTCTCAGTCCACTCCTCCTTCTTTGCTCCAACGATCATCTCCCTACGCTGCAAACCTGAACACATATGACAACAAACAACACTTTCCCCTTTTTTTTATTCGATTTATGTTAGTTAGGGTTAGCATCCTCATTTTCCCTTTGATTTTCATTTAAATTCGATTTAAGTCAGAAAGGTTTAACTTTTTATTTTATTTTATTGTTTTATGATTGTGTAGTTTAGCTTTGGTTTCTATTCCTTTTCTAATTTTGAGATTCAAATTTTATCTTCATTTTGATTTTTTCCCTTTTTTATTTTAAATTTACTTTTATTTTCATTTCCCTTTTTTATGATTATGATCATTTTTAAAATCTAAATATCCTAAAAACATTAAAAAATAAATAAATAAATTCGCATTACTTGTGACTTTGAGAAATCTTAAAGTATTAAATCGAAATAAATTTCACATTTAAAGATTTTAATTTTTTTTTATGTGGCCTCTGGCCCATTAAAAAATTAAAAAAAATTATTAAATCTTTTTTTTTTCGATTTATTTCGGTCACATTTAGTTTTGCTTAGCCATCGAAAAGTTCTCCTAAGATTAATCGAATTTGTCAAGGATAAAATCTAAAGGTGAGCTTTTGTAGTATTAGTATTTTCCATTTCTCTATAGATAAATGTTCTTAAATTTTTTATATCTGAAGATTAACTATTTGAAAATGGTAAATTTCCTAGATTTGGGATTTTAAGCATAATCATTTAAATTCTAGGATCTGAACTGGTTAGCTTTTAAATTTTGTGGTTGATTAAGGTATTTGTATCTCTTGAAATTTAATTGCTAAGACATTGTGCATCTAGTGAAATTGATCATCATTGCTTGAATCATTTAATGCTCATTACATGTTAGACATTTTGCAAATATTTTCAAGCAATTGTTAAATAATTTTATCGTGGAATTATAAACAAATTTCATATCTCTGTTTCCTAAGCAGCAGTTGATAATCAATTACTTGGATCATTGACTCCATAAGGCACTGGTATTAATCATTTAAAATCTAATCAAATTCTAAATCTTGCTAAGCCTTAATCAAGTATTTGATTGCCTCGCTGTGTCTCCCAAGCCGGTTGATTCCCAGCTGGTTCTCCTTCATCCCATTTATCCATAGGGTCTACCCCCCTTAGCTTGCTGTAGGGAGACAACTTAAATGGAGAGATTGGGGATCAGGGTGACAACCCCTGATCTGAGCGTTGTCGCGGTGCCTAGACAATCTATGTGACAACATTTTTTGGCGCCGTTTCCAGGGATAGAGTTTTTTTTGTCCTTGGTTTTTTCGACATTCATCTTATTCCTCTCGTCTCTTGCCGAGATAAGTTCCTTGTCCTTGTTTCTTTGCTTTCGGGTCATTCTGAGTTAGACTCTTTGTCTGGGTGGCGACTCCACTTGATCTATCTTCTGCAAGAGTGTATACTAGAAGACATCCAAGCAGTTTGGTTAATCCTGCTCCTGATCTTGAAAGGGCTCTCAGAGTACGATTACACAAACTCTCTTCTCGTACCCTTCTTGTTAATCTCGGACAAGAAGCCCTCTCTGATATCTGTTTGCTTTTTACTAACCCGATCGAGCACGACCAGGGTTGCAGGAATCGCCCCCCCCCCGGATCCTAACCCGGAACCGCGACCCGTGCGGAAGCGTTCCGGAATCGACAGAGGAATCGCGATTCCGATTTTTAGGTTGCGCGCTTCCGCATTTTTGAAACGACTCCTGCCAAATGAGGTTGCGGCCCCCCGGAATCGCGCTTCGGCATGCGGTTCGGGCATGAGGTGGCGCCACGCAACCTGCCCGGAAGCGCACGCCACCCGGGCGCAACCCGCGGATATCAAATTTTTTTTTTAATTTCATTTAAAATCTAACTTAACTAAGCATGAGGGGGTGGGTTAGGGGTGGGTTAGGGTCACTTTAGGGTGAGTTTAGAAAAGAATAAAGCCCCCATTCTCTTCTCATTTTCTCACTTTGAGTTTATGAGAGTTGGAGAAGAGAAGAGAGGAGAGGAGAAGAGAAGAGAGGAAAGGAGAGGAGAAGAGAGGAGAGCTTGGAGGAGTGAAGAAGGAGGAGCTAGGAGAAGGAGGAGGAGCTTGGAGCAAGAGCTTGGAGGACTTCATCTACAAGAGCTAAAGAGGTAAGTTCAAACCCCAAACTCCCTTGTTTTTTTGAAAAAAAAATTGTATTTTTCTCCTCCCTCTCCTACTCTTTCCCATTGTTTCTACTTGCTCCTTTATTTACAGGTTGTCCACCACCTATATCCATATTCCAAGATGGTGTTCTTTTGGCTTCTATGTATCATTCCACTCTTGGTTTTAATGATGGCAAGGGTGAGGAATAGAGGGGAAGAGGAAGGAGATGAACTTGGTG
Source organism: Pinus tabuliformis (assembly GCA_031772625.1). Taxonomy (NCBI): domain Eukaryota; kingdom Viridiplantae; phylum Streptophyta; class Pinopsida; order Pinales; family Pinaceae; genus Pinus; species Pinus tabuliformis. The sequence goes on from CM062819.1 coordinate 479,462,057, forward strand.
ACCCAATGTATGATGAGGAGGAAGGGTTTGAAGAGGAAGGGGATGAACTTGAAGGGGACACTGAAGCACAAGATGGGAAAGGTACATCAAATCCCTTGTGGAACTATGTGACCAAACTTGAAGGGGGAAAGGGTGGTGGATCTTACAAATTTTTGTGCCCTCATGGTTGTCATGGAGGAAAACCATATACGGGTTCATATACCCGTCTGAGGAGGCATCTTTGTGGGGTGCTGGACAGTGATGAAAAAAAGGGTTCTGTGGGGGTAACCATTTGCCCAAACATTTCAAGTGAACAAAGAGAAAAATACATCCAAATTGAGATGGCTGCACAACGAAAAAACAAGAAACAAAAAACTCATTCTGAATCAAGTGCAACCTCTAAATTTGGTAGTTGCCCATCTCCTCATGGTACTTTTGCAACCTCTGGAGGTAGAAAAACAATAGGGGATTTCCTTAATGTTGCTGGGAGGGATGATGTGGATGGAAAGATAGTCCGTTTTCTTTGTGCTTGCGGTGTACCATTCAATGTGCTTCGCTCTCCCTATTGGCATGAAATGGTAAAGGCCATCAATGAAGCCCCAAAAGGATACAAGGCCCCCAACTATGAGAAAGCTAGAACAGTGTTATTAGAAAGAGAAAAAGCTAAGGTTCAAAGAGCTTTGACACGTTTTACACATGAGTGGGTGGATTCTGGGGTATCCATTGTATCAGATGGGTGGACAAATATTAGAAACCAACATTTGATAAATGTTCTTGGTGTTTCTTCTAGTGGTGCAGTATTTATTGCATCTCATGACTCCTCCTCCATCAGTGCAACTGCACCAAACATTGCAGATCTCCTATTGAAATCAATCAAAGATGTTGGTCCGAATAATGTGGTTCAAGTGATCACAGATAATGCAGCAAATTGTAAGTTAGCAGGAAAAATTATTGAGCGTACTCATCCACACATCTTTTGGTCTGGGTGCCTGGTTCACACATTGAACCTTTTGATGCATGATATTGTGAAACACAAAGATTGTGGGTGGATTGCTGAGGTTTACAGGAAAGGGAAGCAGCTCATTAAATTCATCACAGGGCATACAAGGGTAAACTACTTCTATGGCACTTACTCCAAGTTGCAATTGCTTAAAATTGCAAAGACAAGATTTGCTAGTTATTACCTCACCTTTAGGCGGCTAGTGAGGGTGAGACAAGCTTTAACTAATCTGGTGTGTGCTGAAACATGGGATGAAATTAACACTGACACAGATGGTGCTAATGAAGTCAAGGACACTGTTCTTGACAGTTACTTTTGGTCACAGGTTAAATATGTTTTGCAATTCACCAAACCAATTTATTACATGATCAAGTTTGCAGATTCAGATCGACCAGTAATTGGGGAGGTGTATGAGCAAATGGATAGCATGTTGGGGCAGATTAAAGACATTGTTGAGCCTAGAGATACCACCTTGTACAATTATATTCGTGAAGAGGTGGAAAAACGATGGGATATGCTAAATGTTCCATTGCATGCATTAGCATATGTTTTGACACCTAAATACTATCATCCATCATGGCTTTCAAAACCAGCACCTGGGGGGGGAGTCAGGAAAAAACCACACCAAGATAAAGAGGTTCACGAAAAATATATGGCTGCATTGAGTAGATTAATCCCTGATAATGAGGAGGCTGCATTGGTACGGAGACAGGTGAGCAACTATACGAGCAACACTGGTCCATTTGGGAGCATGCATGCAATTCAAGATCGAGAGCATTTTTCTGCTCTTGAGTGGTGGAACATGCATGGAGGGCCTACTCCACTTCTACAGAGTTTGGCATTGCGGGTGCTATCACAGGTGGTAAACACTTCTTCTGCAGAGAGGTGTTGGAGCTCTTATTCTTTCATCCACAGTGTTAAAAGGAACAGGTTGAATTTAGACCGGGCAGAGAGCTTGGTTTATGTTCATTACAACTTGCGATTGTTGTCCCATTACTGTGAAGATGCAAAGTCTAATAAAGACTTGTTGACTTGGGACAAGAATCCAGAGGAGCCCAATTTGGAGGATGGAGTGTTGCGACTAGAGCAATTAGAGGATTCTCTTATCCAGGTATGTCCATTGTGGTATGAATTTTCCAATTTTCCCTTATAAAGCATTTCTCTAATTCATGTTTTTAATTTTTTTGTTAACTAGTGTTTTTTTTTTTGCATGAATTTTTTGAGCGATTCTAGGATGATGACACGGGTGTTGATATGCCACAACCCCCACCCCCATCTGGTCCCTTGGTTTCTAGGTTCCATGGTTCAACACCAACGGCAGGGGGTTCTTTTTCATCAGTTCCAGTGCCACGACTTACACAGGGACCATCTTCTTCATTGCCACCACGTGGAGGCCCGCCATCACGTTCTATTCGTGGTGGAAGGAGGAGAGATTAGTAGATATATTCACAATCTACTTCTTTTTGTCATAGATTACTCATTAGACTTGTAGACTTGTGAATTTGAATTTTGAACCTTTTTGGCTTGGCGGTGACCAAGTGACATATTTTGTAAACATTATTATTTGAATTTTGGACATGACAAATGTTGACAGTTGCTCACTTGCTAGATAAATCATAATATGCTCTATGTTTTATGTTTTATAATATGCTTAAATGTTTTATGTTTTATAATATGCTTAAAAATTTGATGTATGTTTGTAATAGCTAGAATATAGATGATTGTTGTACATACTAGTAACTACAATGGAATCATGGATGCCATATCTATCTTGATTTATGCAAAAATATGCATGTTTTCATGTCTTCTACAATTAATTTGGTATTTGGGATGTTTGTTTTGAGTATAAATGCAAAAAAATATAAAAAAATATATATATATAGCAGACGCTTCCGCGGACGCTTCGCTTCCTAGATTTTTGGAAAATGACGCTTCCGCGCTCCGCGCTTCCGCTTCGCGCTTCCGCTTCGCTCCCGCTTCGTGCAACATTGAGCACGACATCATGGACATATTCGCCCCTTGTGACTTTACTAACATTCAAGGTTATCCTAATGATATTCCAAAACATGGAATGGATAAGATACCTATCTTTCAGGGCAATAATGCAGTTAGTGCTAACTCTCATTTAAAATCTTTTAGTTCATGGCTGGGTAAGTATGCAAGGGCTGCTGATTTTAATCATGAAGATGTAAAGATGACCCTTTTTGTTCTTACCTTGGAGGGGGATGCTTTAGATTGGTTTACGGAAAAGCCTCAAAATTCATTTGATTCTTTGCAATCGATTGTTAATGCCTTTAAGGAAAAGTATGGGGATAAGAGAGAAGGAAGGCATCTCGTAAAAGCTATCAGTATCATTAAAAAGAGAGAAAATGAGACCGCAGAAGAATTTAACAAGAGGTTCAATGATATCATTAAGGAATTACCTCAAGATTATAAACCTATTGATAAATCTCTTCGGGACTTTTATATTGATGCCTTTAGCCCTGAGCCTTCTTATGAGTTAAGACGTGCTAAACTTCCTGATTATAGGGATTGTCAAGCTTTAGCAATAGAGCTTGAAAAAGATAAGGCAGCATCTGGGAAGTCTGAAATCCAGGTTTTGACAAAATTGAAAGAACCTAAAGGAAAAGAGGTTCAAGAACCTGATAACGATCTTGTTCAAAAATTATTGCAAAAAATTGAAAGCATGGAGATTAACCAAGCGAAATTAACCTCTAACCATGCTAAGGAAATAACTACTTTGCAGAATAGGTTGGTCCAAATGGAAAGAGCTCAAACGCAAAATTTCCAGCCTAGAAATAATGATAATAATCGAAATAATAATTGGCAAAAGAAAGGTCAATCTAGTGAGCAGAGACCACCTAATCCGCTTGAACATACTAATTTGGTTGATGATGCTCTGTCTTGTTGTAAGGCTTGTGATGCTCTTCATGAGGAGGCAACTTGCCCCATAGAAGGATTTTGGATAATGGTATGTTTGGGGCAGGTAATCAAATAAATTGTGTGGGTAAAGAATTTTCTTTGTCTATGAAAGATTGGATGGAAGTTAAGGAAAATAGTCGAGATGTTATGACTCCCACCTCGGTTTTTAGTATAAATAATTTTGAGAATGAAGATGATATGATGGTTAAATTATATTTTGAGATGCCTTCTCCAGAGCGAATCATGGAAATTGCTAAAGATAAGGGTTTAACTTATCAAAGAAGGGATAAAGATCAAAGCGGGAATCAAATTCCCCCTCGAATTTTTAATCTGGGTTCAAACTCTGGATTAGATGTTGATCTCGGAAGTTGGTTTAATAATGCAAAAATCTGGGTTCCTGTCTCCGAGATTGCGAAGATTCCTTCCCAAAGGGCTAAGTTACTAAAAGCTATTGAAGCTCCTCAAGTGAATGTTTCTCAATAGAAGGCTCCCGAGGTTGACTATCAGGATGCTCCTATATATTTGCAAAGTTTAGATTCAGATAACAAGGATCATCAGTTGTTCTTTATTACTTTGATGGTTAATGGGTATAAATTAAATAATTGCATGCTGGATTCTGGTGCGTCGGCTTGTGTCATGACCAAGAGGGTTATGGAACAACTTAATTTAAGAGTTTCTAGGCCTTACTACAATATATGTGCCATGGATTCTAAGAAGATTGAAGTTCACGGTTTGATCAAGGATTTACAAGTTCATTTATCAGTTTACCCTGACATTATGATTGTTATGGACATTGTTGTTGTTGATGTGCTTGATGCTTGGGGTATGCTTTTATCTAGAAAATGGGCCTCTGATCTAGGAGGGAGTATTCAAATGAATTGGTCATATGCTATGATTCCTTCTCCTAGAGGTGATGGTTTTGTGAGACTTAATAGAGAGCCTGAAAGAAGATTCCATGTTGAAGATCCTAAGAGACCTCATAATGAGATAATTAAAGAACAATCTGACATTGGGAATTATGCTATCCTGCCTAATTCCATAGTTCTTTCCGATTATCAGGTTGATAAAAGCATTGGGGGTCTCAAGGATAAAGTTTGGTACATGTATTTTGATGGGGCGTCGTCTAGGCATGGCAAAGGTGCATGAATAGTATTAAAATCTCCCCTTGGTCATATTTTCAAATTTGCCTATCCGTTGGAGTCTGAAGCAACCAACAACGTTGCTGAATATGAAGCTTTGTTGTTGGGTCTTGAGTTGGAAAAGGCTTTAAAAGTTAAGTTGCTTAGCATCAAAGGGGATTCTGACTTAATTATCATGCAGATTAAAAATAAATTTACATGTAAAAATCAAAGGTTAAAAAGTTATCGAAATGTTGCATGGGATACTATGGAATACTTTGATGCCCTTGACTTTAAGGCTATCCCAAGAGAGCAGAATAGTTCGATGAGCTTGCTATCGCTGCTTCTACTTTGCTGTTATCTGATGAGTTGATTAAGGATAAGATAAAAATGGAAGTTATATTTAGGCCTTCTGTTCTAGATAACTCAGAGGATTGGCAAGTTTTTGATGACGAGAAACAAGTGATTCATTTTCTTGATAATTTGGATGAGTTTGAAAATTTTCAAATAGATTCTAAGGAGGATGGATCTGATGATCATGAAGATATCATAAATCCTACTCCTAGGAATGTGGTTTCTTTAGAACAACACTTTGATCGGCATGATGCCACAAAGATGAAAGAGGAAAATAAAATGGATCCAGGCGAATACATCGAGGTAAACATTGGTACTTCTAGAGATCCAAAGATTATCAAAATTGGTAAGGGTACTAACGTTGAAGAAAGAAAAAAGTTAACCAATTTACTTCGTGAATGTCGGATGTTTTAGCATTTTCTTATGATGAATTAAAAGGTTATAGGGAAGATGTCATGGCGCATACTATCCCTTTGAAAGATGAAAATGCTAAACCCTTTCGTCAAAAGCTTAGGCAGATAAATCCTAGGTTAGCCCCTTTGGTTCAAAAGGAGCTTTCAAAGATGCTTGCAGCAGGAATTATTGCTCAAACGAGGCATTCAACATGGTGTTCCAACCTGGTAATTGTTAGGAAAAAGAATGGTACAATAAGACTTTGTGTCGATTTCGAAACCTTAATCTAGCATGTAAGAAAGATAATTACCCTTTTCCAAACATGGAGACTATGTTGCAGAGAGTAACTGGTTCTGGAGTGATGTCACTGCTAGATGGTTTTTCTGGATATAATCAAGTATGGGTTAAGAAGGAGGATCGTCACAAAACTACATTCACCACACCATGGGGTACTTTCGAATATATTAGAATGCCGTTTGGATTAACCAATGCTGGGGCTACATTTCAAAGGGCTATGGATTATGCCTTCAAGGGTTTAATTGGAAAGTTTATCGAAATTTATCAGGATGATCTTATTTTTTTTTCTAAGGATGGTATTAGTCATATAAGTCATCTTAGGCAAGTTTTTGATAAGTGTAGAGAATACGGGATTTCTTTAAATCTGGCTAAGTTTGTTTTTGGGGTAATTGAAGGGCAATTACTTGGTCACATCATTTCTAAAGATGGAATCAAGATTGATCCTGAAAGAGTTGAGGCAATCCAAAAGATTCCTCTTCCCCATAATCTTAAGTCCCTTCAGTCTTTTCTTGGAAAAACAAATTTTCTTAGAAGATTTATTCCAAATTACGCAGAAGTAGCTAAGCCTATTCAAAGTCTTCTGAAAAAAGATGTAAAATTTGTTTGGCAAGAAGATGGCAAAAAGGCTTTTTAGGAAATCAAAGGTGCTATTGCAAAAGCCCCTGTTTTAGTTAGTCCTGATTACTCTAAGGATTTCATGATTTTCTCTTTTGCTTCTGAAGATACCATTGCTGGTGTCTTATTGCAGAAAAATAAGGATGGTCACGAGCAGCCTATTGCTTTCATGAGTAGAGCGCTTCAAAATTCTGAATTAAAATACAATACCATGGAAAAGCAAGCCTATGCCTTAGTCAAATCTCTTAAGCATTTCAAGACTTATGTGGGTTATTCCAAAATCATTGCTTTTGTCCCACATTCTACAGTTAAAGATATATTAACTCAAACTGATTGCTTAGGGACTCGTGTTAGGTGGGTTACTAAAATACAAGAATATGATTTAGAGATTAGACTCACCAAGTTAGTCAAAGGCCAAGGCTTGGCTCAAATGATGACCGAAGGTAATAAAAAAGCTCTTGGTTTGATTTGTCTTAACGATCTATCTTTGCCTAAGCTGCAAAGATTAGGAGAGCATGAGTGGTACAAGGACATTATTTATTACTTGGTAAATCTTACATGTCCTAACCATTTAGTCGCTCATAAGAGAAGGGCTCTTAGATTAAAAGCCACTAAGTATTGCCTCATGAAGGATGGCCTTGGATGGAGAAATCCTGAGGGCATAGTACTTAGGTCTATTGATGAAATTGAGTCCAAGAAGTTAGTTTCTGAGTTTCATTCGGGGTTTTGTGGTGGTCATTATGCTACTAGAACTACTTCCCACAAAATTCTAAGAGCTGGTTATTATTGGCCTTCGATTTTTTCTGATGTGCATAAGTTTGTTAGAAGTTGTCAAGCCTGCCAACTATTCACTGGGAAACAGAAGCTTGCTGCCCTGCCCTTACAACTTGTCGTTGTGGAGGCACCTTTTCAACATTGGGGTCTGGACTTCATCGGGAAGTTTCATGAAAATTATAGCAATGGCTACTCATGGATTTTGATTGCTATTGATTATTTCACTAAATGGGTTGAAGCCATCCCTGCTAAGAATGCCACTGAAAAGGTCATTATGGATTTCATTGAAAATAATATCATTACCAGATTTGGTGTCCCTGCTAAGATCACTACTAATAATGCCAAAGCTTTTAGTTCTTCAGAATTTTTGTCTTTTTGTTTCAAGTATGGCATTGTCTTATCTCATTCATCAAATTACTATCCTCAGGGTAATGGACTTGCTAAATCAAGTAATAAAAATCTCATAACCATTATCAAGAAGATGGTAGGAGATAATAAGCGATCTTGGGATAGCAAAATCAAGTATGCTTTATGGGCAGATAGGATTACTAAAAAGAAAGCTATTGATAAGAGTCCCTTTGAATTAGTTTATGGCTTGGATGTAACCTTACTTGTGCACCTAAAATTTCCAGCTTATCAACTCCTTCAGCATTTTTCCACTAATAAAGATGTTGTTCAACATAGAATTGATCAGATTGTGGAGTTGGATGAAACTCGTAGGACAGCTTTTGATAATATATGTAAAAGTCAATCTAACATTAAGAAAAGCTTTGATAAATCATCTCGATCTAGATCTTTGCAGGTTGGAGATATGGTACTCCTTTAGGATCGCAAGAATGAAAAAAACGGGAAAACATAAGAAATTTGACAGTTTGTGGCTAGGACCATACATTATCCGAGACATTGCTGGGCCAAATTCATTCCACTTGAGCAGATTGGATGGCGAACCACTTGACTTACCTGCGAATGGCCAAATGCTCAAGCTATTCTTCAAAGATAACATCTGATGCCATGGGGCATCCTCTGTATTATATTTCTAACCCTACACCTTGTCATTTCAGCATTTCATTTCTATTTTAGGATTAGATTTACTTTTCATGTTACTAGATAGTTAATAAATGAAGAGCTTATATCTTTCTTGTGTTTAATGTTATATGATGATTTTTGGATGGACGCTACTTATGTTTTGTTGTGTGTTGTGTGGATGCAGATTCTGGATTCTCACATTCCTACAATGCAGCAATGTGTCCCCAAGTAGAGCCAGATATTGACCACTACGTGTCAACGACCGATAGCAGTACACCCCCTTTTTTCGCAAAAGGGATAGTGTCAAGACCGAGAAAATAGGTGTAAAAACAGTGAAGGAGATTTTATGTTGAGGGTACCTACCTGTGCCCTTGTGGTTGATGATGACTCCAACTCCCTGCTTCCGTTACCAAAAGACCGAATCCACCCAGCCAAACTGAGCAGAACCTTGCTGCTCAATCCAGTAAGCTTCTTAGTAGAAGCTAACTGTTCCCCCGTGCCCAGAACCTCAGAACAACTCAAGCTCTTCCTGTGGATGATTTCCGTACATGATGTTCCTCCTCCTTCCGATTTTCTTCCCTCCGTTCCCCCTTCTAAATCTCTGATCCGTGGTTTTTATGTTGTTGCTTGGCGGTGGCCACTCTTCTATCTGTAGCCCACCGCTCAGTTTGCTAGTGGCACGCTCCTCTGTTACGTATTATCTCCCTTATCTCTTTTAAAGGTCACGTATATATGTCACATTATGTTTTATTAAAGTATTCATTTAATATAAACATAATGACTTTATACTTAGTGCCCCTTTTAATTTCTTATATATATTTTAAAAATTATTTTGTTAATTTATTAATATGATTTATTTATATTATTAATTTATTAATATAATTTTTATTGATAATCTGGAATATATAATTTATATAGTTCTCTTTTAATATTTACCCATACATTAAGCAATGTGGGTGTTGATGGATGAGTAAAACCTCTATCCGAAAAAGTGTCATGGTATTTAGTACTTATAGTTAATTTAGTATATATAAATACTAGTGCGGTGTATGCGACACATGCATATGTAGCTATCATATGCATGCATTGTATGCCTGCTATTATTCTTGCGTTCTCTATATTTATAGATAGGTTGTTACAGATAGCGCCTGATCGATGTGTCCGTGTCGTCCAGCTATCATCATCAGCCTAATTATCATGTTATAATGTAAACCCATTCTGCATATATGTGATGTAAATAATCTCAGCAGATCTGTGTCATGTATGTAATTGCCTAGGTAAACCTATTTTTCTGGTAACGATCTACATTCCAGGAGGTTTTTTGTCTCACCGATCCATTCTCGGATGGTCGGCAGAGTTTTCCTTCAGCCTTACCCCAAAGCCGGAATGAATTTTGTCACCAGGATCTTAGGCAAGTCCTAGTGTTATAGATCGAGTCTGTGTAAAAGTGACTTGGGAATAATCCTAACTATTTGGTTAGGTTATTTTATTACAAGTTGCTTAGTTTGCTGGATTATATTTGTGTTGCAGAAATGGGTAGTCTGTGAGGGTCTTTTTCAAATGGGTTTTCCCCCTTGAGATGTAAAAAATGTAAAAAATCATGATGTAAAGTGTCTTGAGGGTTAGAAAAATAATTTATCCCCTCATAGGTCCTAGGTCCTAGGTAAATTTAAATTTTCCAGAGGTAAAATTCGTGGATCCTTTAAAAAATTAAATCTTAACAGGTCCAGGGACCAAGGTTAATTGATTATTTTGCTAAATTTTAAGCCTTAGGTCCCTAGGGTTAAGTCAAAGTCAAAATTTTGAGGAAATAAATGCAAAATTTTAATTTTTGAATTTATTAAAATGCATTTAATTGAAAAATTCGAAATTTCCTCAATATTTAAAATTTCGACGGATGAGATTAAAAGAAATTTTGATCCTCATCAACGGTCGAGATAACTTTGACAAGGATCACTCGAACTAGCCATTGGGAGATTTATCTTTAAATAGGAGGTCAGTTGTCAGTTGAGATCATTCGATCTTTGAATCGTGTGCTAAGTGAAAGCTCTCTTGTAATATTTTTTCATGAGCAATAAAGAAAGACTTTGGGGTTAATTTTTGTTGGTGTTACTCTTCGTGGAAATGCTGTAAGATGTGTTATTTTCATGCATAGATTTCCTTTCAGCCATTGATGATAGCTTTATGAAGAGTGATTTAAGCACAGGTATCTTGCTTGATCACTGTGGTTTGAATGGTAATTTAAGTTCTGAATATAATGGCAGGTATCTCTATTAAATCTGAATTTTATTATCGTTTTCTCGCTCTACGTTAATGGTTGAATTGAGTTGTGCAGGGAATTTTGATTTTTAGATCATCGAGCGTTCGGGGAAGTTTTCAGTTGGACCAGCCAACTCCCGATTAGTATTTTCTGAAGAGCCCAGTTTGATTGAATCCTGGGCTTATCATAAGAAGTTTCATTGTTGATGCATGAACGGTCTTGGACGAAGCACCTCCATTTAAATTTAAAATTTAAAAAAAAATTCTGTGCTAAATTGATAAATCTGGCTTTTCAGAGCCTCAGATTATCAGATCTAGGAGCGGAGTTGGACTCACACTTGCCAGATCTGGTAGATCTGCTACTCCTGTGCGTAGATCTGTAATTTCTTTTAATTTCTTTGACTGAGGGTTTCTGTGGTTTCATCCATATTTGTATATCCGGGTCCTAGGTGTTTGTGTTTTTAGGTATAGCTTGCAGATCTAAAGGTGAAGTTTGATTTTGAAGCCAGATCTAAGCCCTGGAGGGTAAGATCTGGCCTCAAAACCATTTTGTAGGGATACTATCCAGATTTGTTGTAGTCTAAGGGTTTTAAATTTTTTGTTTTTAAATCTGGAAAAATTGTAATAAGGGTTCATATTTTTCTAAAAAAAAAAGGGAATTCTTCAGATCTGGAAAGAAATTTCAAGCATAATTTTTTTTTGGAAATTTCTGGGTATTTTTTGTTGCTGCCTGGGGTTTAGGTTTCACATCTGGCTGAAGAAGTTTAAAGTATTTGTGGGTGAAAACGTTGCTGCAGATCCACTGCCCATCTGCACATCCAAAATCCGTCCATTGCTCCTTTTCAAGCCTTCACGCTGCCACCCTTTGCTACTACTACATAACCCTCAGCGTCCCTTCGTGCATCTATACCTCATCCCCCTCACGCAGCTCCCACCGCTGCCCTTGTCCCTTCCGCAGACAAGCCTTTTCCTTGCTTCTCACTTCCTAAATCTACTATCCATCTTCCCTTCCACACATATCCCATTAAACTTTATGCTCATATACACTCCCGCAACTCCTCGTTCCTCCACGCAACGATCTCCTCCACCTGCATGCTGCCTATCCGCAACAATCTCTCACGCAGTCCCTCCATTTCGCTGCCAGCATATACGCATCCCTCACGCGGCCTTCTCCGTCGTGCATCCTCCTCTCCAAGCGTTGCCATCTTAGTTCGTTGCTCGCCCCTCTCTCCTGATCTGCTGCTTCCTCACCTCAGTGGCTCCCTTCCGCAGTCTCTAAGCTAACCCTCTAACCTGCTCTCTCCCAACGCTGTTGTAGTAGCTAACCCTTCGTAGCTCTCAGTCCGCTCCTTCTCTGCTCCAGCCATCATCTCCCTACGCCACAAACCTGCACACATACGACAACAAACAACGCTTTCCCAGTTTTTTTATTCGATTTATGTTAGTTAGGGTTAGCATCCTCATTTTCCCTTTGATTTTCATTTAAATTTGATTTAAGTCAGAAAGGTTTAACTTTTTATTTTATTTTATTGTTTTATGATTGTGTAGTTTAGCTTTGGTTTCTATTCCTTTTCTAATTTTGAGATTTGAATTTTATCTTCATTTTGATTTTTTCCCTTTTTTATTTTAAATTTACTTTTATTTTCATTTCCCTTTTTTATTAATCATTTTTAAAATCTAAAAATCCTAAAAACATCAATAAAAAGAAAAAGAAAAATTTCACATTACTTGGAATTTGAGAAATCCTAAAGTATTAAATCAAAATAAATTTCACATTTAAAGATTTTAAATTTTTTTTATGTGGCCTCTGGCCCATTAAAAAATTTTAAAAAAATTATATATATATATATATATTTATTATTTTTATTTTATTTTATTTTATTATTTTTTTTTTTCGATTTATTTCGGTCACATTTAGTTTTGCTTAGCCATCGAAAAGTTCTCCTAAGATTAATCGAATTTGTCAAGGATAAAAGCTAAAGGTGAGCTTTTGTAGTATTAGTATTTGCCATTTCTCTATAGTTAGATGTTCTTAAATTTTTTATATCTGAAGATTAACTATTTGAAAGTGGTAAATTTCCTAGATTTGGGATTTAAGCATAATCATTTAAATTCTAGGATCTGAACTGGTTAGCTTTTAAATTTCGTGGTTGATTAAGATATTTGTATCTCTTGAAATTTAATTGCTAAGACATTGTGCATCTAGTGAAATTGATCATCATTGCTTGAATCATTTAATGCTCATTACATGTCAGACATTTTGTAGATATTTTCATGCGATTGTTAAATAATTTTATCGTGGAATTATAAACAGATTTCATGTCTCTGTTTCATAAGCAGCAGTTGATAATCAATTACTTGGATCATTGACTCCATAAGGCACTGGTATTAATCATTTAAAATCTAATCAAATTCTAAATCTTGCTAAGCCTTAATCAAGTATTTGATTGCCTCGCTATGTCTCCCGAGCCGATTGATTCCCAGCTGGTTCTCCTTCATCCCATTTATCCATAGGGTCTACCCCCGTTAGCTTGCTGTAGGGAGACAACTAAAACGGAGAGATCGGGGATCAGGGTGACAACCCCCGATCTGAGCATTGTCGCGGTGCCTAGACAATTTGTGCGACAACAATTCTTATAAAAGAAATTAAAAATCTAAATAAAGTAGGTGGGACCCGTAGGAGAAATAAGCAATGTTGACATCTTTGCATAGTTTGTTTATTCCTACATTGACATTTGGTGTTACAAGACAACTTTATATTATCCTACATATGATGTGTCTACAACGTATCCATGGTTTGAAGGGTTTAATTATTTTGAAAGTACTAGCATAATATGAATTTGAGAGCCATAGCATTTCTGTCAGCATGATATCTTTAATTTGGCCATAACACAAAAAATGAGCATTTTTTAGAATATATACTCTTATGATATCTTTAAGCTAAGACATTACAAATTAAAAAGTTGAGCTATATATATACAAAAAATAGTTATACATATATGGGTATAAAAATATGATTCATTAAGTATAAAACTTATACCAAAAGCCCCCAAGGCCATGTATGCACAATGGTACGTAGTCATTAAATTTTTTGGATCAAGATGGTGACTACACCCTTCCAATGAATTACAAGGTGGTTACCAACTATGAACAGGGGTACCAAATGTTTGATGTTGAGAACGTTGCAATGTGACAAGTTGTAAAGGGCGTTGCCCTTGCGCAAACCATTGAATTCCATCCATCGTCGATATGAGAAACCTATCCCATGACATGATTTATATATTTCCACCACTGCATGTGCCATACATGTGGCACAAAACTTCCATTGAAACCTCATACAAGTCACATGACGCTACTTAGTTGTATGCATGCTTGTCATCTCGTCGTGAGTGGTATATTTTTTGTTGATAGAACTGTAAATGCACGACCATATTAACTTGAGGTGAATCAAACGGTAAAGAGGCCATTCATTGCCGAAGTAATGGAGACATGACATGCCCCTGAAGCTTGAGGCGAGATGGTAATCGAGAGGAGGCAATTGGTCTATGTGTTGAACAATAAAACAAACTTGCCACAATGAGCACAGGGGTTCCTTGAATCCCTCGGCTCACACCCAAAAGCTACTAAGTGTTGAAATTTGGTACCGGAGGACAGGCGGTTCCCTTAGGCTTTGATCTTTGGCCTAGGGAAAAGTGTCCAAAAGAATTTAATTTTTCTCCTAAAGTGACTTTATAATTTTATAAAGTTAAATCTAATTTAAAAGTGACTTTAAGTGATAAAGTTATTAAGTCTAATTTTAAAGTGACTTTTATAAAGTCAATGAAAAATTAGAAAGGAAAAGTGACTTTGGAAATAAATGACTAAGTGGGTCTTTATTAAAGTGGGGTGAATTAAAAAATAGAAAGTGAGATTTAAATGAGCATTTAATCTCAACCATTGATCTAAATCTATTTCAGCCATTGGATTTAGAGATCACCCAAAAGTCACTTGGATCACCCAAAAGTCACTTGGAGTTATATTAAAGGAGGAAAAGGAGGAAAAGGTCATTCATTCTTTCATGAACAGATTGGGAGAAGGAGAGCAAGAGAGCAAGAGAGATTTCTGAGCAGGAAGGAGAAGGAGACAGCAGCTTGGCACACATTCCAAGGCAGCAGTTGAGCAGATTTGTACAGCTGATTCAGCACATAGTGAAAGGCAGATTTTTGCACAAAAATCGAGGAGCAGTTTGCTGATTTTTCTGCACACAAAACGGAGGTCGTACAGCATTTATTGCTGTCCTGTTTGCTGTAATTTCCAGATTGCTGTGAGGCACGGGAAAGGAGATAAGTTGTAAATTTGCTTGCTGATTTTTTGCTGAATAATTCTCACTGTAAAAAGGCAATTTTCAGAAATAAAGAAGAGCTCTCAAACTGGTTTTCCCCAAGAGTTGTAGGGGGTTTTTCCAGGGTCAAGTTGACCAAAAATATCAGTGTTTTAATGTGTTTTAATGGCTGTTTTTTAATTGCTGATTTTTAATTCTGCAATTTCCAGCATTCTGAAAAATTTCCAGAATTTGTGTTTTCAGCAATATTTATTTTTTTCAGTCTGTTAAATGTATGGTTATGGGAATGGGCATTTAACTACATGGGAGAAATAAGGAGAAACTGAAAACCGAGGTGGGAAAACAGAAATTTTTACACTAAGGAGGCCAATACCAACCGAATTTGAGCAGATAAATTCCACCACTACAGGTACGAAGTGATTTGGCTTCTCTTCTCCGGTTTACAATTTTGGTTGCAAAGTCTTGATTAGTTTTGATTTGTCTAAAATGATGCAATGAGTTAATCCCTTACATGTTTCTACTTCCCATTGTTTCCTTGATTGTTTACTGGCTTGCATGTGGTATACTTTCCTTTCGTTCTCCTCGATTCTCTCTGAGCACATGCCCTACTCGCTCATACAGGTAGTATGGTCGTCCCTCTTGTTTATTGAGCCATTCGACCCTCCGAACTTTGTCATTCACATGTATATTGTTCAAAAAAATATATAGACCAAGGCCCAAAACTTCACCACTGAACAGAGTATCATGAACATCGTGACCAGAATACTACATAACTGATTAACTCATCAGTTGGTAACAACTTCATTGTTTGGGCATGACCAAAATAGGGATGAGCCTAGAATAAGAAGTGAGAAGTCATATTCCTTCTTGACAATAAGTGAATACATACATAAGGATCAATTTCTAATAGTTGTTAAAAGTATCTCCCTTATACCCTATTGACTAGGTCGACGGTTAAGGTATTGGCTTGTCATTTTTGTTTTATATGTGACCTTGAGAACCGAAAAATCAAAGGACACCCACAGTCAAATGAATTGGGTGAAGTTTTGACTGCCACATGGAAGCTTTGAATCATGTCATGGCAAACCAAAGTAACAATAATGTGCATGGAAGCCTAGCTCATGACTCCAACCATGTCATAGTGTGATTGTTGCTCAGCTATGCAATGGGGGTTAAGTTACGGTGCCAGTGACATTTGACCTACTTCGCCCTTCACAAATCTTGTTATATAATTCTTTGACCAAGCCACACGTTGCAAACTCAATTACCGTTTCCATTTCAATGTGTGCCAATCCACGTTCGCAAATGTTTTTACTCTGTTGTCTTATTTGAACTCTTAGGCCCGCGTCTATTCACTACTTGTCATTCAACATGTATGCTATGCCAAGTCCAATCTCATCTTACAATACAAAACAAAATTCCCCTTCTTGACCCCAAGGGATCAAGGCTTTTATGATTCATGTACATCTATTAATAAAACCTTTTTGTATATATATAACTCATCAAAGCCAGATACTCATGTACAATAAGTCCTTTCCATGCCATACATAACAATTATTGCTTCCAACATTGTAACAAAATCCCCTATCTGTTGAAAATGTAACTATGGTTGGTCTTCATAATTGCTATTGTACTTTATTATTATGTATTTATTGTAAAATTGAAAAAGAAGACAAATAAAATTATTTTGAAGCATGGGTTTCATGCTCATTTTATTTATCTATTAGGTCTAAGCCTCCATTGTAGGATTCTAGGGTTTTTCTTAAGTCTTAAGATTCTTTGTCACATTTATTAGACCCTTCTTGGGCTTTTATATCATGTAAAGGAAGTCAAAACAATTATTTGTCACATCCTCACCAAGTCGGCCCTACCTTGATGAAGTCGGCCCAGATTGGGGCTATTCGACCTATTCCTCTTAAATAGAAGAAGAGTTCTACCTATTCAGCATTCATCCATCAACAAGTTCGATATGCAGCAGAAGGAGAAGAAATATAGTGTGAAGTCAAGGAGAAAGAAGAACAAATCAAAGGAGGATCAAAATTGAAGTTTTTGGGCATCTCTCTCTCACACATACAGGTTTGTGTAGGGTTTATGGGCAAGTTGCAAGGGCTGAAATTTCTGCAGTAACTGCAGGTCCGAAATTCTGAATTGCAGGGGGTCGAAATTTCAGATTCAAGCAATTTTGAAGGAGTTGACTATTTTTGACTGAAGCAGGATTTGTCTACTTGGAAGGAGGGTTGACTTGGTGATTGGAGGAAGTCTTTGTCTTGGTCAAAAGGTCCTGGATTGTCTCACTTTGACTTGATTCTATTATTGAAGAAGAGTTGATTGGGTTTTATCCATGAAGATGTTGAGAAATCCATTAGGGCAACAACTTAGGGTTTTACTTTAATTTATTTCTCTTATTAATGACATTATCTTATGACATTTAATTATTAGTTCTTCTTTCAAATTATCTTGTTCTTATCACTAAGACTAATGCCAATCAATAAACAAAAGAGGACGCAAGATGTAGGAAAACAACTAGGGCAAAACCCCTAGGTAGGGGAAATCCCAGTCAAGAACTCTTCCTTCAGCGGATTCAAATCAAGTTGAGAATCGAGATGACCAAGACCCTTATTACCTAGACCAAGGACACCATCCATCCATCAAGTCAACCTTGTTCCTGAGTGACACATCATGCTTCGGTTCTACAGTCATATCATACTTCAGTCTTGTAGTCATACCTTATTTCGGTCCTGTGATCATAACAAGCTTTGGTCCTGTAGTCTTGTCAAACTCCGGTCCTATATTCATGCTATGCTTTGATCCTGCAGTCTTGTTATGCCTCAGTCCTGTATTCATGCCATGTTTTGGTCCTGCAATCTTGTCATACTTCAGTCTACAATAACTTAGTGCCTTGGTCCTTCGTTACTTCGATCCTGTAGATAATGTGAATCATCCTAACTTCGTTGTCTTGTGCTATATATCCGAACTTCTGCCTTACCATATTTGGGTCGAGTTCACAGGGGTATTTATAGTTGTTTTTTACTGTAAATGAGGCCGACATGAATAATTAGGAGTAGACTTATAGAAGATCAACTTGAGGCCGACTTGATGGATGGAGGGTTTGACATGACAAAATAAATTTCTTTCTTTGACTCCATGAACCCAAGAAGGGTTTCTTACATAATAAGTTTGACTTTGACTTAAATAAAAATCCTAGAGCACTCAATGGGTGCTTTTACCTATTGACCATTGACCCAAGCATGAAACCCATGATTTAATAAGTCAATAAAATTATTTTTATAAATAATTTATCTTTTCTTTATTTGGATAGATACATGACTCAAATTTAATTATGAAGACCGACACTAGTTACATTCTTCAACAAAAGAGGGGTTTTGCCCTGGTTGAGTGCCTACATCTTGTGTCTCTTGTTCTTGTGATCTTCATGCATTTTTGATTTGGTAATTTTCTTGATGAAAGATAACATAATAAAGGAGTAAAAGAAGGCAACATATATCACAAGTAATTATCAAGAAAAGAGGAATCAAACCCTAATAACTACATGCTTTGATTTCTCAACACTATCTCGGTCATTTTCATTACCATTTGTGAAGTTTAGAACTGGGCATGGTTATCTGCAAATAGGTTGTTATTGTCACCCATACACCTGCTGATTATTTATGCTTTATCTCACATATAGATGCTTTGTATCTTGATGTTTGTGGCCATTATTAAGGAGTGAAATAATAAAAACTCATAATATCATCATTTCTATTTAGCTATAAATATTCTCTCAAGCACACCGTAAAAAAACTTTTGATAGATGCCATGCTTCATATACCCATTGTACTTCTATTTATGTCATAAACAATGAATGACTGGGTGCTTTTATTAACTTAACTTTCACATTCATTTTCATGTTATCTTGATAATCAGTTCTTATAGGCATCATCATGCTTTATTCCTCTTACTATGTTACTATACCCACATAATTTTTCTGTTATGTTTGTCTTAGATGCATGCACACATATTTCCCCTCCCCTTTATTATATATTTCCTTTATGTGAGTATACAAGGACTATAGCATCATGAAAAACATGACTCTAAATAGTCTTTATTTTGCAATTTTATAATCAGAAAATTTGATGGTTGCATGATGGATTATTTTGATTACAATACAACATGAGCTTTTTTAGCATAGGCTCAAGAGGTAATGGAAGGGGATAGAAAAAAAGAACTGGTATGACATGGAGAGAAAATAGAAATAAGTGTTGGAAAATCGGGAGGCCTATAGTTTAATTTAGATTTTCCTTTCCATAATAATTGCTTGTGAATTTAAATTGCTTGTTTATTAATCTTTATTATGATTCTTTCATCAAACAATTACCATAACATGAACATGAAGATCATAGAAACAAAAGACCACAAGATATAGCCTCCAAGCCAAGGAAAAACCCCTCCAAGGGGAAAACCCAGATAATTCTCTTCTTATAGAATCATATCAAAGTGAGATATCCAAGACCCATGACCATAGAAAACTTCTCTCTAGATGCCAAGTCAGACCTTTCTTTAGCACAACAAATCCATCATTAAGAGGCCAACAACAAGAGATGTATCAAGGCAGAACTTTCACAAACTTTAAGCTCACAAAGAAACTCTTTCTTTCATACTTCGGCCCTCTTCTTCATCTCTTTCCTTTCTGTGATATTTCAGACCAAAAACATCTGTGTGTGTGTTATGAATAAAATATTCATAAAATATTAATAAAATTAAAATAATAAATAATTAAATAATTAATTAAAGTAATTATTAAAACATTAATTATGAAGAGGTAAATAGTCAAAATACAAGACTATTCATCTTTCGTGGCCAATCACTACCTATAGGAAAACTGCTCGAAGGTATTGTACACCATTCAAATTTTATCAATAATAAAAATTACTTACTTACACTTACAAATACAAGTCTACACAAACTACATACATTTTTACTTCTGCGTATTGGTTTTCTTCACAACAGTAGTATCGGAGCCGTCGATCTTCTTTCCTACCAATTAACTCATCCACCGTTCCTCGCATCGTGTCAATTCCTATTCCCGCTGCTGTCATTAATCGCCAACACCATTTGCATTCTTCTCTGCCATTTTCGCCTACGTGATCAATTTCCCCCACTACTACGACCTGTCCCCAGTATGTTCCTTTGTTCTTGCGTCACTTGTCTTTGTTGGGTATGCTCCAAATGCCACTACCATCCTCTACCCTCCACTACGCACAATCATTCATTGGTCACCAATCAAACTCCAGTCAACTATTCCCTATTGTGTCCCTAGGCTGCATATTCTCCTCATCAACCGCATCTTTTTTCTGTTTCCTTTCGTCCTGCTGTTTCCCGACCACACCAAACCTTGTAACCACCGACCAACGTCCTTTCTGTCTCCACCATCATCGTGCTCATCTTTCGATCACAGTGTCGGCTTATTACCGCCCAACTGTCACGTTGTGTCTCCCTGCGCCTCTACCTGGTTCTCTCATCGACAGACTAATTTCAACCTCCGTGTACTCCATCGAATCAACAACTGTGCTACCAGTCTTCCGCTGCCGTGTTCTTTGCCAGGCCGCCAACCCTGTCGTGTCGATGGTCAAAGATTGGGATAAGTTGAGGTGGATAAGTCGTAACTCATTCACTTCCTTGTCACGCCATTCCCTTGTGTATTCTCACCACCGGTCAAACCTTGTTTCACACAACATTTTGAATAGTCTAACGTTACAATCAATTATATATATATATATTAATCAATTATATAATTAATTAATTATATAATCTTTTTATTATATAATTAATTAATATGCAAATTAATTATATATTTAATTAATAAATATAATTTAATTATATAACCCCATATATAATATTATTATTAAAATAATAATTAATATATATATATATATATAAATAATATTACTATTTGATTAAAAAATGGTTCCACCAAGGAAAAAAGGAACAAAATGGGGAATAATAATGATGACGCAAAAAAATATCAAGAAAAACTCGATAAAGTACGACAACGCCTCCATAATGTCTAAAAGAAGTAGGAATAATTAGGAGAGGTCCAAAACAGGCTAATTGCGACTCAAGAAAGAATGACAAACAATACTAAAAAAAGTAAATAACATTGAGAGAATATTGCTAGGCATACAGGCCCAGTTAATGGGAGGATATAACCCAGTGTTTATTCCCTTAATTACTCAATAACCAACACAAAGTCTCAAGACTCCAGAAGGCGAAGATTTTCTAAATCATGAAATTCCGCAAATGCATGAGATTGCGCAAATGCTACAAATAAACTTCCAAGGAAGTCAGTGCTATACAAAATTTCCAGAAAAAGATTACCAACGAATTAAAAGAAAATTACCTAAGTACGATGGTAAAGTTAATAGATGTAGTTCTAGGTGCAGAATGGTTAATACAACTAGCCTCTAGGAATATATACTACAAACCTTAAAGAACAATTCATGGAGTTTAACTCGCAAGGACGCCATTATAAATTATATGGTGTTAACACTCCCAGCTTCAAGGAAGGTACAAATACTCATGAAGACTTCGCCAATCAACACAAATATGCCACTGGTTATGCTTTGAGGACAAACCATCTCTAAAGGGGGTGGCAATGTCATGAATAAAATATTCATAGAATATTAATAATATTAAAATAATAAATAATTAAATAATTAATTAAAGTAATTATTAAAACATTAATTATGAAAAGGTAAATAGTCAAAAGACATGACTATTCATCCTTCGTGACGAGTCACTACCTATATAGCAAAACTGCCACGAAGATATTGAACACCATTCAGATTTTATCAATAATAAAAATTACTTACTTACACTTACAAATACAAGTCTACACAAACTACTTTACTGCTTTTCTTCACAACAATGTGTGTCCAAATGAGCTCCATCTTCCCTTTATTGACACTGTCTAGAGGGGTGCGAATAGACATGTCCATTGGGTTGGGTTGACTTGATAGGTAGGCCGACTTGGCATCTAGAGGGGTTTTTGACCTAAATTACATACTTAAAATTTTATTTTTCCTTTTTCTTTACAATAGGTCCAAATAGGACTTTGACTCTTTGACTTAATAAAACCTAGAAGCATGAAGAACAAGCTTATCTAAATAAAATAATAATTCTTGAGCATGAAACCCATGCTTGAAAAATGATATTTCTTTTTCTTCTTTTGCATTTTACATAAAAAATATATAATGACATAAGTAGAATGACAACTATGAAGACCGAACCTAGTTCCCAAAAATAAGAAAGCCAAATTTTCTATTAATTTTGACTTAGGTTTTGAGGAGTTTAAACAATTAACTCAAACTAGTCAGCGGTACCTCGGACTCCGGAGGACCTCCCCCCCTCCTCCTACTCCACATGCATGTCATAACATACCTTTGCCTCACCCAAGCATAACGAAATTTCCTGAACCTTAGGTTCCCCACCAGCAACTAGTGCAAAATGATGGATGGGAAGCAAACCCTATTAGGCTTGCCTTAGGATTTGCTCATTGGCCCACCTCTCATCACTCTGTGCATCCTTTCATTGCTACTCCTCAGATACCCTCTACTCTATCTCACACTACATCATTTCATGCCCAACAACCCCCCAACTGCCTTGCACAGTTGGC
Organism: Pinus tabuliformis; assembly: GCA_031772625.1. Taxonomy (NCBI): domain Eukaryota; kingdom Viridiplantae; phylum Streptophyta; class Pinopsida; order Pinales; family Pinaceae; genus Pinus; species Pinus tabuliformis. Next base: position 479,484,787 of record CM062819.1, read on the forward strand.
ATTGGGAAAACTTCATGCATCCGCTATGCCCATACACACTCCTTCTGAGGTCACCTCCTCTCGTACTCATTTTAACATCCCTAGAACTGAAGGAGGGAGGAGGGTAATTTCCTTTACTAATATGCATTCGAAGACAAAAGGAGAGAGAAAGGAGTAAAAGAGACCCTCCTATGTGGCTGGACCAAGCAAGGACTTGGAATTGACTTGAGTTTTTCTAATATTATCATTCTTACTCTATTTTACTTGTGGTTGTTTCAGTCTTTGGCATTGGTACTCTCTTTTGACAATGCTTTATTTTGATCATGGTATATATATTTTTAATGATGATACATTACATGGGAGACACAAGATGGTTTCACGTGCTTCATAATATATATATACATATTCATAGATGATGGCTCACTTCATGCACATCATTATCATGATGGTGTTGTTATCAATGATGTCATATGTTATATGTTTATTACAAAGCTAGAAGGTTAGTATGAATATTTTATAGACGTAGTCGGGGACCCCACCTACTTTATAAATTTAATTAATAAAAAGACTATCCCTTCTAAATGCCTTCTCTAGATTAAAAAGAAAAATATATTTATCTTAACACACAATTAGTTAATAGGCAGTTTTTCCCTCCAACTACCTAAGGGAGGTATAAAGCTAAACAAAAGGCAAAGAAGGGAGGAGGGAAAATTCTAGTGAGGAGAGATATGCATAAGTTTTGAAAACTGTCATTTTTTCTTTGATTTGTTATTTCTAGAGTACTAGAGCTTTCCTTTTTTGGTTATGTTGCACCTATTTTGTCACAAGTCCAAGAAAGAAGTTGTGCAATTTTTTTCAAAGTTCAGAATCATTAGCCAACACATTATTGTATCATTGTAAACCCAATTTTTGCAAATTGTAATGTATATGATGCTAGTACAACCGTTTAATTATGTAACAACCTAGGTAAGCCTATGATTTTGGTGACGAATTTCATCCTAGGAGGTTTTTTAACATCACCGCATTATGTGTGTTTCTAAACACGGATAATCGACAGAGTTTTTCCTCCAACTTAAACCCCAAAGCTAGGGTGAAATTCATTGACAAGGTCTTAGGTGAGTCCTATTGTTATATCGAGTCTTTGTAAAAGTGGTTTGGGATAATTTAAGCTATTTGGCTAAATTATTTTATTACAGACCACTTGGTCTACTAGATCATATTGTGTCGCAGAATTGGGTAAATATTTTGAGGGTCTATAACGAATGGGTATTCCCCCTTTGAGGGTTGAATTTGTAATATCTAATGTAAAAAATATACTGATGAATGCTCCCTCAAAATCAGACACCATGGCTAAATTATTTGAAGGTAGAAAAAATAATTAATCCCATCTTGTGTCAATTAATTAAATTTTCTGACAAAAATAAAATTAAATCCTAAACCAGGAAATTAATTAATTTAGAGTCAAAAAATTAATTTTAGAGAAATTAATTTCTCCAAGTGGAAAATGACCAAAAAATTCATGGGTCAAAAAGAAGTTAATTTTTGGAGGTCCTCCACCAACGCATAAATGGATTTTTTAAGAAAATTAGGCCTTTGGACCTTGGTGGTTAAGTCAAAATCAAATTTTTGAGGAAATGAATCCAAAAAATTATTTTGTGGATTAATAAAAAATGGGGTTTATGAGAAATTCGAAAATTCCTCAAAAATTAATATTTTCGACGACAAAGATTAAAATATGATCAAATATTTATCAACGGTCGAGATTATTTTGATGGGGATCAAGCCAACTAGCCATTATTTTTCACTTGGAGGATTTATCTATAAATTAGAAGCCATTTTGTTTCTCAAGTCATGATGTTGACTCTGGTTCTAAACTGATGTAATTTTGTAACGTTGGTATTGATCCATTAATCTACTGGGAATGTTTGAATATCATAATAAAAGACTTTGGGATTTAGTTCACTCTATCTTTATCTCATTGATCTGTGGTACATGCTAGCTATGCGCTTTCCTGTATTGTCCTAAATTTTTATATAAGCTTGTTATTTCATTTGTCGTTGATAAGAACATTCTATTGGTAGATTTTGGGTCTATCTTAGGTGATCTGATTCACCACATGTCTAACAAGTTTTCCTGAAGAAATATATAGAGATTTGTAGGTACACCAGCCCATGGGATCCAAGTTCACAGACTATGGCCACGGGCTGACCTTGTTGGGGCACTGAGAAATTTATATGATTTTTTTACTTTGCGAAAGGTTGTGGTTAATACTCTATCTTTCGAAATACATTGAGCCATTGTCATTATTTAAAAATTTATTTCTCGAAAAAAAATCATTTTACAAGCATTTTATATTTGTATATTTATAAATAATTTTGTAAAATAATTTTTGTTGTAAAATAATTTTCTAACCCTTGTTTTGCAGCAATTGGAGTTTGAGGTTTTATTTTGAATTTTGTATATATCAGCGTTTTGGGAAATTTTATGTAATATCCATTTTTGAGAATTTTGCTGATAATTTTCTTTATAAAATTTTATGTTGACATTTTTGCCAAAAACCCACAAGATTACACGAAAATGCACAGTAAATAACAACCCAGAAATGATACAAGCACACTAAACCCATAAACTCACATAACATCAGAAAATGCAACACAAGGAATGACTCAGCTTCATTTATTATAATATATCATGCAAAGTACAACTAGAAATATCTGAGACAAAAAGGAAAGATGATCGCTGAGTGGACCTCCAAATATTTTGCTGCTATGCTAATCCTAATCCCTCAAATTCCACAACGACTGCACTCTCCCTCCAACAACAGCTGCCACTGAATCAACTGAAAGATGATGAAGCACCAGTTGAGCACCTAAATTATCCTCACTCCAATATCCTTGAAACTCTATGAAACTCCTGGATGAAGTCTCCTCAAAGAGAGTTGTGTTTTCGTCCAACACTAAACAACATACTCTAAGGTTTTCATCCCGGGGTTAGAGAAGTTGGGAACTAGGTTCTCCAAACCTCACTAATAGAAAATATCAATAATCCAAGATGTCTTTTGATGGCCTCCTCCTCTTCTTATAGATCTGATGGAACCCTCCTTTATTATTATTTTAATCATTGAGCACATTCCCTCTTTTTATTTTAATTAAAATATTTTTTTAATGTGGGAAAATGGTAAATTGGCCATCATGAACCCTCAGGCCACTGAAACTCACTTCTAGCCATCTCATCTTGTAGATCTTCTTGTTCCAGTACCAACGAGCTATTACACTAAGGTGTTCTACCAAGTATTCCTCCCGAAAGGCCACCTTAAGCGTAATTAATTGAGTCAGGCCCGTTCATAACTCTGCTTTTTTGAAAGTTGTCGGAATGCAACAGAATGAAAGGAAAATTATGCAAATGATGGAATATACCAAGCGAATGCCATCAAACCTCATAAAAGTTCCTCAAAATCCCTCCAAAAGCCCCTGGGTCTGCTGATGATGCCAATTTGCACCTGTGACCTGTCTGTCCCCAACTTTGAAAGTCCATCCTAACCATACCATAAGGAACACCAAAAAAAGAACATTACATTTTATTTTTTTATTTGTGCAGGTGAGCTTCAAGGTGATCAAGAGAAATTTTTGCTGGAGTTTTGAGATAAATCTAGGCCCTTGAGGGTAAGATCTAGCCTCAAATTTGATTTTGCAGGCTTCCGAATAGTTTTTTTGGCCATTTGGCCCAGCCATTCAACATCTTCTCCTAGCCATCAACTCCCCTGGAGTCACTTCTTCCCTTCGACAGCCCCTTCAATTGAGCCGCTATCCCTTTTAGGGCTAGCCATAGGCTTAAGAGGCCATTTGTGGCCTCGACTTTCCTCTCCTTCCCTTGTTGTGGGCTTGGGAAAACCTTTTGGGCCTTTGGCCCCCACTTTTAGCCTTGCTGCAGCTCTAGTTAGCCTTTAGGCCTTGCTGTGGGCTTCCTCCTCCTCCTTCAACCTGCCGTAAGCCCTCTAGGGCTACTCCTCCTTGGGCATAGGCCTTTCGGCCCCCCTTACCTTAGCCATAACCGCTTTTGGGACCTCCTCTCCCTCTCGGCCTGTCCTTGAGACCTTGCCGCAGGCTTCTGGGGTCTTCCCTTATCCTATCGTAGGCCTACGAGGCCTCTACCCTTAGTCGTTGTCCTTATCAAAAGATAGACCACTTAAGTACTTAAATCATAAACAATATTAACTCAAAAACACTCAACCATCTTGCATTTGGATTCTAGGATTAGTCTTGCATTAATAACTTACCTCCAAGCATAAGCTTGGTTGATAGAAAAATAGGAACACCCTTCATCTCTTAGGTGTGAATGCTAGACCCTCTCTAGTGGTTAAAACGACGGCCTTGCAGTCGTAAGAGCCACAACCTCTGCAACGCTAGAGGCATCAGTGATGTCAAATTTCAAGGGGAGGTAGCCTTTGCTTGCTTCTCCTTGACTTCTCTCTGCCACTTACTTTTGAGACTAGCCTCAAAATAGATAAGGATCAAGGGATATATTTAGTTAAGCATTTAATTAAAATAAACCAAGATCCTCCATTTCACCTAGATTTTAGATCTTGCATCTCATATAGGATAACTAGGCATTTAAGCAGCGGTTGTTCATTTGGTCACCTAGTTTTCAATTGATCTAAAGCAAGTAGTTGACTCCATAAATAACTTGTTGATTTCTGGTAGCGTTAGATGCGCTGTAAGCCTCAAAATTTGCAGGGAGGCTGGGACACATGTATTCCAGAATACCTGTAGGGCTCCAAATTGTTTAATCAGATATCTACACTAAACAAAATATGAAAGCTGCTTTAAAGTTTAACTAGAATTCATAACATCAGAATTCATTAATTTGTTGTTGAGTACCTACCTGGTTTGCTGTGGTTGAAGATGCTTTAGAATTGTTCCCGCTCTCGCTCCCACTACCAAAAGACCAAAACCTCCCAACCAAACTAGGTACAACCTAGGTACTCAGTCCATAACGCTTCTCAATTGATGCAATTTGTTCCCCCGTGCCCAAAAACTTCAAGAATAGACAAGGCTCAAGCCTTACTATCTCTAATCTTCCGTTACGAATTTTCCTCCTCTCAACACTGTGCTCCCAAGAAGAAAAAAGATCCCCTTTCAGTCCTACTCCCTTCTCCTTTTATTTCTTAGAACCACCATTCATTCATCCTTCATTGCCTTGGTTGTGCCCCCTGTCTATTACGTGGCTCCTCATAGTGAATTAAAGAGGTAGTCACGCTTTATTTTGACACTCATCACTTTATAAGGTTTTAGGTGATACCAAACTATATTACGTAGTCCTTTTGTTATTAAGATTTATTTAATATTTTATTATATTATACCTCTTTTAATGTTTAACCTTTAGTTAAGAGTTACTTCTTTTATAACAATATAACTCCCTTTTAAACTTTAATAATTTAATTTAGAACTTTTGGATAATGTTCTATGGTTACCTATTATGATGACGACACATACTAAAATACATATTCCAATATATTTTTGTGAGTTAGATATTTATTTAATATCTTCAACAATTACGTCTTTTATCCTATGCTTGGAATCTCTTCATAATTTAATATGACTACTAGTGCAGTGTAGGCGACGCATGCATATGTAGCTATCATATGCATGCTAATAATTCACATTTCATTTGTACTGGTAGATGGGTCATTACATACACCCCTCCTTCAGAAAAATTCATCCTAAAGTTAAGGTTTATATAGTATCCCAGTGATGGAACACTAAGAGTTTGTGGGCCATGTTGGCGTTAGTTGGGCAGCCAACTTCCTGAGGTCGTAACTTGATCATATGATCTCCATTTGGTGCGTACAATGCCTTGTTGGAAATATCTCTCTGAGTACTACAGGATTTGCAGCAAGCCCTTGCCTACGACTACGAACCTGCTACGGACCTAAAAAAATGCCATTTAGGGGATCAAAACAGCTCCGGAAGTTCAAGACCTAAAAAACTGCTAAAAATAGTAAATGTTGCTATAATCAACGAAACAAACGAAAACGATTGGAGTTCTAAGTGGAATAGGTGGGTGGCCACCAATCTCCACTTGGATCATTCTGCACCCTTGCTCTCACAACAACTATGTGTCTCCATCTCTTAGCAATATGTTCTCCAAGTGACCCATAGATCCCGTCTTATAATCTCTCATTAATGAATCAACGGCCATGATCTAATCACAATTGATGGCTAAGATCATCTTAACCCCATCAAGTGACTTTTTGGATGTCTATAGAGGAAAATAGATTAACCCCAATTAATATTGATTAATTAAGCTTATTTCCATAAGTTAGACTTGGGAAAATTAAATAACTGCTTAATTAAATCTAATCAAGGTCTTTTCTCACAAAACCTTTTCTGGGTAATGGAGAAAATGTGTTCCCTAGCCTCATAGACACAATCTAAGACTAGAAAACCTGTCTGAGTTACACAAACTAACAATCCGCTGATGTGATGAAAACCATTTGACAAAATCCTCTCAATATAAAGTGGAAGTCAACAATCATTAGGTAACAAAAACCATGGATGCATCATATTGAACCTTGCTTAATGTTAGGGGCACAATTAATACTTCACAAAAAAATAAGCTTCAAATATCTAACTAGATCAAGTCTTGCGTAAGTGTTCCCTCTCTTGTGTTAGGGATAGTTAGATGGATAACCCTATTAGGTGTTTCTAGCCCCTAAGGGGAAGTGATAGGTCTTAGGTTAACTCATCAATCCATATGTGCATGTAAAGACAATGGCAATGGAGTGGGCATGACTTCAAGGCCAAGTGCCATAGCCAAGTGATTAGCTAATGGTGGTCCAACATCTAGAGTGTATCGATGTAAGGAGGGAGCAATCGTGGAGGCATGAGCTATCCCTTTCCTCAGTGTGCTTTTCTCACTTCTCTAGTGCACCTTTTACTTCTTTATGATAATGCTTTCATTTGGGTGCATAGCTCAAAAGCCCAAGCTTTCTTTTGGAGATTTAGCATTTGTTACTCATTAATGATGAAACCATTTATTGCTTATTAGGTTTGGGACAATACAAGGGTTCCTTTTTATAGATGGAGCATCATGTGCTCTACAAATAGAGTGATGGCTAATTATGGGGGTAGAGCTCATGCTAAGCTTTTTCCTACGCTCTAATTTTTGTCCCAACCATCTTTTTCATTTTATCTTTTTCTTTCATTGTGCCTTCTTTTTCTTTTACCTTTCTTTTAGCTACATCAACCTCCATGACAGTTTTTTGGCCCAAACTCAAGGATAAGGACGATAAGGTGCCGATCCCCATGACCAATGACCACCATCCAGAAGGACGGAGATGTAATAAGGTGATAGTGGCAACCCTTCATCATTGTTGTTGTAAGATGAAGCCTTTCACTAGAACTGCTAGATTTTGTGGCAATAGACACTGGGGGCAATCGTACAAGTAGGAAAATGTGAAAATAGAAAATTTCCATTAGAATGTCTTCACACCCTCTGAGGTTGTCAACAGATAAACTATCACAAGGGAAGAAACTCTATGATAGTGTGCACAAGTAATATGTGTTGATTTCTAGTAGCATCAGATGTGCTCTAAGTCTCAAAATTTGCAAGGAGGCTTAGACATATGCATTCTCCAATACCCATAAGTCGTTTTGGGAAATTCCACTCGAAGACAGTTTTATTAAAATAATTAATTATTTTTAATGGGACCATAAGTCTAAACTTAGGAAATTAAAATAATTAATGGGTATTGATCTAACTTTGGGTCTAACTTCTAGAAGAAGACAAGGATCAAGCATAAATGATCTTAGCCATTGATTAGAATCTAATTTGGGCCGTTGATTGATAAACGAGAGGATTATAAGAGAAAGCTTGATGGGCACTTGGAGAACACATAGAGAGTTGATCAGTCAAATCGAATAGCTGAAGCTAGAGGTAGCGCAATGATTTCGTAGTGATCACATAGAGAGGGGCAGAGAGAGTTTTGGCTGGAGGATCTTCCCTGGAGCTAAGAATACTCAGCAGAGAGGCAGAGAGACACACAGAGGAGGCAACATAGTTGGAAGAGAGGGTTACGAAGAGCCAGGAAGGGCTCACGCAGGACCCACGCAGAGCAGTGCAAAAGCCTTCCACACAGAGATCTGAAATTTGTTGAGGACGCTAACATTCTGAGCCGGGAGGGCTGGAATCAGCTCGTAAGAGCAAATTGATTCCCAACAGAGGTGACGTAGTGCCTTAGAGGCTGACGCAGGCCTATGCAGGGGCAACGCAGAAGTAGCTAGGGACTTGTTGGTTCAGCTGTCGGATCAGCCGGGTCTTGCAATGTAGAGTGAGGTAATCTCACTAATTTCTTTGGCTGAGTGATATTCTTTGTACTGGATTGCCAACAAGGCATCCATAGGTTATATTCATAAATAAATTCCGCTTTATAATAAAAACCCTCAGATCTGCTGCACCAGTTTTCCCGCATTGGGTTTTTCCGGGGACATTTGTCCAAAAACAACTGTGTCATTTGTGAGAATTTCTGAATCTACACATCAGAAATCCTACTGCAATCACTGGTTTATCATCTCCTACTTGTTCTTTGCATTCAACAAGTTATTTAAATATTTAAACAACGATGAAAACACTATTGAAGCCTACAGATACATATAGAACATAAACTGAAATAAACTGAGACAATCACACAAGGGACACTGTTATTTTTGGACAATCGTTCTCGGAAAAACCCAATTCAGGAAAATCGGTGCAGCATATAGACTCTAGAGGGTTTTTATTATTAAGCAGATTTCTGAATACAACTACGATACCAAATCCGGCTCAACCAACAGAGAATAAACCCGACAGAAGTACCTCTATCCGGAGACAAATATTTGACAATTCCAGCAACTGGATGATCAAACCCATAGATGACAATTGTTGTTCCTAGTGCTGGGCAGTGATGGCTGCTCCAAGCTCTGCGCTGGAACTGCGTCACCTCCTCTAGGAGCTGTGTCACCTTCCCAGTGAACCTCTCTTGCTCAGAAGTTGATATGCTGAACCGCTGCTCACTCTTCCCCACAGAAAAACCCCAGCGTTGCCTCTAAGGGTCTGCATCAACCCCTCTAGCTTCTGCGTCACCCTCTTTGGAGCTGCGCTATCTCTCCTATTGCTGTTCTGCCTCTCTACTATGTATTCTCGGCCTTGGACTGAAGTCCCTCTGCCGAACTGCCCCTCTTACTGCAACTCAGATCACTTAGCTCGACTTTCTCAACAAACCACACCCTAGATAAATCGAACTCTTTGAGCAATTTGGTGTATCTCCAACTGACCCTCAAGCTTCCCCTTATACTTTTCCTGTTGATGAATCAATGACTGTGATCTAATCTTTAATCAATGGCTAAGATTAAAACAGGCTTGATCCTCGTCACTTAGAAGTTTCTCACCCATATTCTTATTAATACACATTAATATTTTTATTTTCTTAAGTTTAGACTTAGGAACTCATTAAAAATATTAATTATTTTAATAACTCCTCATCCAGGCGGAATTTCTCCAAACAATTTCTGGGTTCTGGAGATATTTCGTGTTCTATCCCCTCCACCAAATTTCGGAGCTAGAATAGATTCGATGCTACCCAAAATCAACATCATTTGTGTTGCATCTTTCTCTTGTTCAGTTTCTTGTTTCGACAAATTATTTTAAATGGTGTAGGCTGCAGTGTATGTATTTCAATGTTTGTTGTAGGAAACTACAAATAACTTGTTAATGTAAATCTAACAAGTAGGAGAAATATCATCAGTCACTGCAGTAGGGATTCCGGTTCAAGGAATTTTCACATGGTATCATAGCAGTGCAGGTGAGAGAAGAAGAACAGTGCCAGAGAATCCAACGTTGAGGAGGAAGGGAATTCGAAATTCCTACAGAGGCAGTAATTCGAATCCCTAGAGGGTTTGCGCAGTTCAGGCCAGGAAGGCTAGATTTTCATGATAGATCTCTCTCTGAGTGAGTCGATAGAGAGGTAAGATTTCCAGATCGAAATCTATCAGCGGCAAAGGGAGCAGTGCAACAAAAGCTTCAACAAAGAGGGGTTTTTTGGTGGGACGCAATTTTCTGCAGACAATTGCTGGGCAGAAAGATGCCAAAGGGAAGAGAGAGACACAGTTGAGGGATTTCGTCTTCGAAGAATTCCTTACCAGGGAATTTGAATTCTCATTTGTTGAGCAGCAGCAAGGGGCAACAAATCTACTGACTCCAATAGGGAGTGCGTAGGCTAGCCCAACAACAACGTGGAGGAGAGAGGAGGAACTCAACATTTTTGTAGAGATGGCCACAAATGGGTAGAATCCATGGAAGAGCAGCAAATTAGATCTAGTTGTTGCAGATTTATCACATGGATCAGTGTCCTTGCTACAGGAGCCCAACAAAATCAGTAGCAAGAGGATCACAGTGTCAACAAATGCAGCTAGTCATTCAAATGACAGTTGAATAACTATTTGCTGTCAGTTTCCGGAAGACAGTTGCATATCTAGTTGTAGTGACACAAGCAATGTGAATTGCCCAGTTGCAGTATGCAGGTGCCATTCCAGCGAGGAGATTCCCAGCGCAAAGCTTCGTAGTCCAGTTTTCAGTGCAGGAGGACTGTGTGAGTTGCTCGGAGGGAGTAGAGAGATTTCCCAGAGGGAGATCAAGACTCAAAGGAAGTCTAGTTTCATAAGGAGCAGCCCTACGGAAGCCAGTACTTTTGGATCTAAGGAGATTAGACTCATTATTGCAGTGGTTGCAACAGTAGTGCAGAAGCATCAATAGAACAGTAGCATCGACAGTATGAGTATATCATATTTCTCCATATTGGCAGCCATACCTCCAAGAGTGAGGTGGGGCCACTTGGTTTTGTAGCCCCAGAGAGCTATAGGATGGGCAGGATCCTTGAGGAGCCCACATCTCAGATCAATTCCTTGCTATGGGATCCCAGATCAGAAGTAATAGGATGGACCAATGTTAGTTGGTGCAGAGGAGTGCAAGAGTGACAGTTGCAGTGGCTAGGAGCGCCAAAGACTGAGTAGTGCAAAGCAGAGTTGGCAGCAGTGCAGATGGCACAGAGCAGAGGTCAGAAATAACGTAAAGGCTTCAAAGGGTCAGTGTAGAGACTGGCAACAATCAGACTCCAGCAACGAGATGCATCATATTGAACACCAGTTCAGTAAGTTGGGATAATATTTCGTTGTGATGTAGTAGCAACAGCAGTTGGAGAAGGTTGCAGTGCAGATGCAGTTGGCAGTGGTAATGCCAATAGCAGCATGGATGCAGAATTCAGAGGGACTTGTAGTATGAATGCAATGTTGACAGTGGCAGGGTCAATAGCAGTACAAATGCATCATTTGTGCAGTAGTTGGTGGGCAGTGATGTCAGACATCAGAAACACAGAAGGAGATGTTCATGAGGGGAATTTTGAGGTCTAAAATGGGCCTCCTAAGAAAAATGTAGAACCAAAATAAAATTTATAAGAACCAATAGGATTCAAGATGATGATGTCAACCATGGGGGATGATTCACCATTTTTGGAGTAAAAAAATAAAAATATAAAAAAAATAATAAAATAATAAAACTACTTTTTCAACTCATATTTTAAACTTATCTCCCTAAGGTTTTACTCAAATTTCAAGCGGGAGTACTCATTGGATGCAAAATTTAATTCCTCATCTAGTGAGTACCCATATTGCATACGTTCAATGGACCCTACTACATGAAAAATGAGAAATACATGAAAAAACGTGATTGCGGTCACAATTTTCATGTATTTTTCATTTTTCGTGTAGCAAGGTCCATCGAAAGTATGAAACATGGGTACTCCTTAGATGAGGAATCAAATTATGCATCCAACAAATGTTTCTGCTTGAAATTTGAGTAAACCCATAAGGTGACGAGTTGAAAAAATAGTTTTTTCTTTTTTCCCTCTAAAATTTGATGATGTAATCTAATCTTATTTTATTATTTCCACTATTATTTTATAATTTCCTTAGAAGGCCCATTTTAGACCTAAAAACTCCCCTAATGACAAAACATAATGATGCTTCAGTAGGTTGCATTGCTAGAGCACATTCCTCGCTAAGAGGGAGTGTTGATTTCTGGTAGCATCAGATGTGCTCTAAGTCTCAAAATTTGCAAGGAGGCTTAGACACATGCATTCTCCAATACTCAGAATTCCTTTTGGAAAATTCCACCCAGAGACAGTTTTATTAAAATAATTAATTATTTTTAATAGGACCCTAAGTCTAAACTTAGGAAATTAAAATAATTAATGGATATTAATCTAACTGTGGGTGTAACTTCTAGAAGAAGACAAGGATCAAGCAGAAATGATCTTAGCCATTGATTAGAATCTAATCTAGGCCGTTGTGATCAACGAGAGGATTATAAGAGAAGGCTTGATGGGCACTTGGAGAACACACAGAGAGTTGATCATTTAGATCGAATTGTTGAAGCTAGAGGCAGCGCAGTGATTTTGTAGTGATCATACAGAGTGGGGTAGAGAGAGTTTTGGCTGGAGGATCTTCTCGGAGCCCAGAATAATCAACAGAGAGGCAGAAAGACACATAGAGGACGCAGCAAAGTTGGCAGAGAGGGTGATGCAGAGCCAAGAAGGGCTCACGCAGGACCCACACAGAGCAGCACAAAAACCTTCCATGCAGAGATCTGAAATTTGTTGAGGAGGCTGATGTTTTGAGTTGGGAGGGCTGGTATCAACTCCTGAGAGAAAATCGATTCCCAACAGAGGTGATACAGGCCTATGCAGGGGCAGTGTAGAAGTAGCCGGGGACTCGTTTGTTCAACTATCATATCAGTCGGGACTTGCAGTGTAGAGTGAGGTAATTTCACTAATTTCTTGTGCCGAGTGATATTCTATGTACTGGATTGCCAGCAAGGCATCCAGAGGTTGTATTCAGAAATAACTTCCACTTAATAATAAAATCCCTCAAATTTGTTGCACCGGTTTTCCCACATTGGGTTTTTCTGGGGACATTTGTCCAAAAACCACTGTGTCATTTGTGTTGTATATTTCTATTGTTCAGTGTCTTGTTTCGACAAATTATTTTAAATGGTGTAGGCTGCAGTGTATGTATTTCAATGTTTTCCATAGGAAACTGCAAATAAATTGCTCATGTAAATCTAACAAGTAGGAGAAATATCATTAGTTACTGCAGTAGGGATTCCAGTTTAAGGAATCTTCACAATATGCCCCTAGAGCATCAAATGCTCCATCAATACCAGCATGTAAGCCTCTAGTATATATGACAAAAATCACAAGTATGACCTTGAATCAATAATACTCCAACTTAGCTTGCCAAGGTAAGGCCTTCAAACATGATTTTAGGCCTCTTAGAATATGAAGGGTGACAATCCTTAAGTACAAACACAAAATATATACTTAGTTTCCTACCATTCTACTATCTAGTAAGAAAGGTCAAGATGAATGGGAAATATTAAATGCATGTAACATCTAAAGCATACGAAGGGACGTGTAATCAATGTCGATTAAGGCTACAAGTAGGCTAATCCTCAAATCCATAGGTTTCCACACTTGATTTACCAAAATTTAACAATTATATTTGTCATGTTTAGGAACTTTCCTCACCTTATACCGGTTTTGCACTTGTATTTCATTGAACAAATATAACATTTAAAATGACTAAATCACAAAACTCAAGGAGTTCAAGAGCTCATTTCAAAATATTTCAAACTCCTTAAAATACACACAATAGTCTCAAAATTGGGGCCTTCCAATTTTATTTGCGTTGAAATAATTACATGCTTATGGGAACTAGTTTTCATATTTCACATATATGGAAAAACTTTTCTTTATTACAACTATGCTTGGCCAATATACCAAAAGGAAAAATACAAACCTTTGTTGGATAGGTGAACTGAAATAAGAACGCAAATTGGTGATTTGATCTCCTCTATAAAGTTCTACTATCCAACCGAAGAGAAGTCCACTGATACCAATAATTACAACAAGAATAATGTTGATTGACCTACAATATAAATAAAAATCATCAATTCATTAGATGACAATAAATCATCTTGGCAAACAAAGGAAAACTTCTTTCTTAAGGTAAATAATGATGACATTCATTAAGAAATCATCCCAATACCTGGTAGGACCATTCACAGCAATGAGGGCTGTGATAATGGCAGCGCTTGCATGAGCTGCTAACTTTGGTTTTTCATCCATTGCAGACATGTAAATGAAAGTAGCAACAACAGCCATAAAAGATAGCCAAAAATCCATGAACTGAAACACATTTTAGTTGAAACAAGTATATGTTAGTTTTTATAACTTGATTGTAACCAAATATACAATCACAAAACCAAATATTCAGATAATTGTAACTTAAGATGGCAAATGAAAGAAGGCCAAAAGAACGAATAAATTGATATCATTCAATGGAGCAACTTACTGAAAATTGAAATACCATTGCCAAATACAATTGCATAAGAAGATGGCTGATTGTTGTATTTATTGATGTAATAATATTTTATTGCTGCAATAGGATAGGCATTTTTTTAATTTAAAAAAAGAGTTGAAACAAATATAATACATGTAGTTAATGTTTACAATTTCATTAAAAATAAATTCAATAATTATCACAATCATCCTACTTATAGACTACATGGCTTGTTAATGAATTCAATTATTTGCTAAAGAATCAAACTATCCGAAAGGAAAAGTAGGTGCTGTTACCCTTCATCTTGCATGGGAGGTAAACTTGTCATTTTCATCACATGATAGGTTGACATATTTGGATGCTTATGGACTTGAGGTGTACCCCTTGTATTTTTCTTGAGATGGTGCATGAATCATCTTGCTTCATCATGGTCATGCATGGGATGTTGCACATTGGTTCAATGGTTTGTGTGATGAGTTGTCTTGATAATCATCTAGATAGTAATGGCATGCTCTTTGGAACAATGATATTGGTACTGTTGACAACACTTTGTCAACAAGCCAAAGAAGAAGAATGCAAGGACGTGAAGGAAATTTCTCAGAGTTCAAAGTCTTCAGCCAACATAGTTTAATCATTTTAAACCTAATTTCTGCAAGTTATATTGTAAATGATGCTAGTATGACCGTCTATTTATGTAACAACACCTAGGTAAGTCTTTGATTTTGGAAACGGATTTCATCTTAGGAAGTTTTTTAACCTCACCGAATTATGTGTTTCTAAATACGGATAATCGACAGAGTTTTTCTTCCAACTTAAACCCCAAAGCTAAGGTGGAATCCCTTCACAAGGTCTTAGGTGAGTCGTATTGTTATATTGAGTCTTGGCAAAAGTGTGTTTGCGAATGATTTAAGCACATTTGGATAAATTATTTTATGACAAACCACTTCGTCTATACTAGATCATATTGTGTTGCAAAATTGGGTAATTTCATGAGTCTGTAAAGGTGTATTCCCCCTTTGGTTGAATTAAAATGTAATATCTTGATGTAAAAAATATTTTAGTGCATGGTTCCTCATACTTAAACACCATGGCTAAAATATTTGAGGGTGGAAAAAATTATTAATCCCCTCTAGTGTCAATTAATTAATTTTTTTGGCAAAAATAGAATTAAATCCTAAGCTAGAAAATTAATTAATTTTGAGTCAAAAAATAATTATAGAGAAATCAATTTCTCCCTAAGTGTAAAATAATAAAAAATTCGTGCTTCAAAGGAAAGTTAATTTTTGGAAGCCCCCCACCAAGGAAAAATGGATATTTTAAGAAAAATTGAGCCCTTGGACCTTGGTGGTTAAGTCAAAGTCATTTTTTTGAGGAAATGAATCCAAAATATTAATTTTTGGATTAATTAAAAATGAGTTATAAGAAAAAATCGAATTTTTCCTCAAAATTAAAAATTCGACAGTGGAGATTAAAAGATCAAGAAGCTATTTTCAACAGTGGAGATTATTTTGACGGGGATCAACCCGACTAGTCGTTATTTTCCACTTGGAGGGATTTCTTTATAAATATAAGTCATTTTGCTTCTATGTGATATCTTTGGATGATGTAAAATTTTGTAAAGCTGGTATTGAGCTATTGCTCTACTGGAAACATTTTTATATCATAATAGAAAGACTTTGGGGTTCAATTCATGGTGTTTTTCTTCCATTGATCTGTGGTACATGTTAGTTATGTGCTTTCCTATATTGTGCTAAAATTTTTATGAACTTGTTATTTCATTTGTTGATGATAAGAGCATTCTATTGATAATTTTTTTTTTTTATCTTAGGTAATCTGATTCATCATATGACCTGACAGTTCTACTTGAAAAAAATTATAGAGATTTGTAGCTACACTGGCCCTTGGGCTCCAAGTTCACAGATTGTGGGGAAGAGTCGACTATGTTTGGGCTCTAATATTTTTGTATGTTATTTTAATTTTGCAGGAGGATTTTGTCTAGTATTCAATGTTTTTCGAAAAAAATATATTCATCCACTGTTATTACTCAAAAAATATTTCTCCAAATTTTTTAATTTGCAAACATTGTACATTTGTAGATAATTTGTAAATTATTTCCAACTCATTTGTTTTGCAACACTTAAGGTTTTATTTTTGGGGTTTTATATTTGGTGCATATATTTGTGGTTTTGGAATTCTTTGATTCATTTGTGCAGGTAAACGTCAAGTGATAAAGAAAAATTTTGTTGGGGTTTTGAGATAGGTCTAGGCCTAAGAATGCAAAATCTAGCTTCTAAGCTCAACGTCTAACCTGAAGAGGAAGTCGTTCAACAATTTTGCAGTGATTTTGTGAAGAAACTTTTATTTGCAGGGGTTTCAAAATGTTTTTGGCCCTAAGGCCTAGCCGACCAACCTTTTTCCTCTTGGTTGTGAACCCCAGAGTGATTCTTAGGCCCTTGCCCCCCTTGTTTACACTATCCATAGGCCTTTTGAGGGCTCAACCTCCCTTTAGGGGAGCCATCCAACCCCTTGGAGGCCTTGTCCCCCTCCTTTTTCCCCTACCACGACTTTTTGTGGGCTCTTCCCTCTAGCAACAACCGTTTAGGGCTAGGCCGTGTTACCCACCACTTTGTGAGTGATATCCCCAGGAGAAATTTTTCTTCATGATGATGCCTCGTACTAGCTCGTTGTGCCATTTCTCTGCCACTTGAGACAACCATGTGGTCCTTCACCCACCTGTATTGATCGTATGTTTGAAGGTGGGCCTCCTGAATCTAAAAGTATGTCTTGTCATTTGGTAATTGAGTATTGGGTTTACTTAACATGGATACCTTTGGGTATGGATTGATGGGGGGATTTGGTGGAAAGAGTGGGCTTAGTTTGTACTTTTGTCTCCTTGATCTCTTTTGGTTGTTACCCTTGGATCTTAGTCCTGTGGGATTTCCTTTATTGACCATTTGGTTCTAGGGTGGTACTACTTGGGAAACCCCGACTTTGGGTGTGTGGTCTCGCTCCTTTACCCGCACATATTACTCCCTTTCCACTCACTATACCCCCATTCATCATTTCTCCCAACTGAGTCCACATTACCATTCTGGGTCCACATAGGGCTAGCCTCCCTATCTCCTTGCCCCTGCCTTGGGTCAGGCCTAGAATGATACCCCGGAGGTTGAAACAACTAAAAAAAGAAGAAAAAACATAATTGACCACATTTAATAGGAAACTGTACCACAAAATGCAAAACATGGCCGGGACAAAAATAGTTAGCACGTTGGGCAATAGCCAACACATGAGCTCTACCCCAATCCATGGCCATCACCCTGTTTCCATAGGCCCTAGATGAGCCTCCTTTATCATTCAGGAACCCATGATTGTCCCAACCGCTGGAGGGAAATGAACTGCCCTACCTTAAAGGGGGTAATCACTGCTATATTATACACATCATGCTCTTATCCTTTGAGCCCTGAGCAGTTAATTAAAGAAAATTCATAAAAGACAAAATGCATATAAAGAAGGGTGGAAAAATCAAGGTCGGGGCACCTCATGTACCATGACTGCTCCCTCCTATACATTACATACCCAGGTGTGGGCTTCCCCTTATCTAGATATCACTATGCCCCATTATGTGGCCTAGGGCTGCCCTTCTCATTCCCTATTCCATATCACCTATTTGTCACTTGCCACCCCCATTAGAAGGATGTACCTTGGACATACTATCCCCTCTAAGGGTTGAAACCACCTAATAAGATACTTGGTGAACCCCCTTTGGAGCTCGGAGACACTAGCACATGCCAAAGCCCATTACAGAAGGGCATGTCATTATGAAGTGCCCACTTTGCTATCCATGGTTTGTAAGCTCTTTTACTCGATAATTTTAATGACTGATTATAGTGGAAGCCTAGGGGACGTATTGGACCTTATGCAAGATTACAGGTGGTTTCCATTTGGGTTTGGTTTCCTTATATGGGATCCTGACCCCTAGAGGTCTACATTGGCACATATAGGGTGTGCATAGATAGCCATGGGCCTCCACGGTAGCAGACAGTACCCCTCACATCTTCATGGATGTTCAGAGACTACTAGCGATCCACTTTCGGGACGATGGTGATATGATTGGTACACTATGCCCAACATGCCCCCACAAGAGCCCCACACTCTTGGCAAGTGCACTTGTACGATGTTATGGCAACATTTATTCCACCACTTGAACCATTGTAGAGGATCTAAAGGCATCTCCGATTCATATGGAGACCCATGGGGTCATTGATGTGCCCTCAAACCCACTCAGAGCACCGCAGGTCTACTTGTTAATTTTAGGCAACAATGGAATGTTCTATGCTTTAGAGCAATTTTACTTCAATTTCTTTATTAGCCCAGTATCAATATTCAGATTAGCAATCACATCAACATGGGAGTAAAATGCAGATAGAACATAAACATAAATAGTAGAAGACAAGCCAAGACAAGAGGAGACAAGGTGTGGCACCAGCCAGGGACAAACCCTAATGTGGGGAAACCCTTGATCAAATCTTCTTTTAGTCTTCAATAGTTCAGCAAAGAGAGATAGTACAATTTACAAATCTGATAATTTATAACAGCATCAAAGAGCCCTAACCAGAAAAGTCAATGCTGGTCAACAAGGCAAATTTGACCCTCAGTGAATCAGTCAACTTCGGCCTCCAAACAGCAAGATAAAACCAGTGTGGAAAAAGTCAGGAAAAAATCGGGATTAAATCCCCAAAACGCGATTTTTTTGGCTGGCCGATTAAATCCGCTGATTTTTTGCCGATTTTTTCCCAATTGAAAAAGTCGGGATTAAATCGAAAAAGTCGAGATTAAATCGGGACTTTTTCCAAAAAATCGTGAATGAGGTAGTTTCTTTAACGATTTTTTAATTTTTTTTTTTTAAAATCGGGATTTTATTGAAAAAGTCCGGATTTTTTAAAAAATGAATATTTTTGTATTTTTTTAATTTTACCGACTTTTTGCTGACTTTTTCAAAAGACTCCCGACTTTAACGACTTTTTCAACTTTTGGACCCTTGTTGATTTAATCCCGACTTCGACTTTTTCCACATTGGATAAAACAACCCTCAAAACAGTCAAATTCAGCCCAGTGAAAGTCTGGTCAAACATCACACTTGCGGTCAGCCCTCTCTGCAGTCAACACTGGTCAACAATCAACATTTAGCCTCGATTTCTGTGCCCAGAAATGCGGCCTACCCAAACAGAGATAGCCCTCACAAAAACATAGTCAAATGAGGTCAACGAACGCTGGTCAACGCTTGGTCAAATTGTCCAGAAATTCGGTCTCCTGAAATTTCGGACGTGTGGAGAGATAGAGGCCCAGAAATCCGTACCCAATCAATGAGGAGAGAGAGAGAGAAGTGTGAAGATGAGTGTGTTCAAATGAGGCTAAGTCACCTTCTATTTATATGCAACATTGAGGATGAATAGACATGATTGTTGGGCTCCTCAGCCTACATAAGTTTGTTGGTCGACCTTGACAATTTGACCATAATCAAAATAAATTCATAACTTCATTTGTACATGTCATAATCGGATGATCTTTAGATCAATCCTACACCTCTCGGAGAGAGGAATCCAAGAAAAATATCAGCCATCATAAATAACATGACCCATGTGGAGTTTGGCCATAGTTGCCAATTTTAACACTCCCTCTCACCTAGGGAGAACTCCATCTGCTAATCCATCTGCCAATCTGTACTATCTATGCCATCAATGCACTGCTCTGCACCACTCTTCTCTACTGAACTATGAAGAAGAAGAATTTATTGAGAATGTATCATACCATTCTCTACTGACCCAAAGTCAGTGCCAGTCAAAGGAGAATGTTGATTTGGGGTAGCATCGGGTGTGCTCTAGCCGCGAAATTTGGTGGAGAGGTTGGGGCACATGAGATCTCCAATACCCATAAAGGGTTTGGGTAGATTCTAAACAGTTCAGGAGATATTAAAATAATTAATATTTTTAATGGAGTCCCTAAGTCTAAACTTAGGGAAAATAAAATATTAATGTTTATTAATATGAAACTGTGTAAGAATGGTCTAAAAGACATGGATCAAGCCAGATCTAATCTTAGTCGTTGATTAGGGATTTAATCTCGACCATTGATATGTCAACGAGAAAAGTATAAGAGGAGGCTTGAGGGTCACTTCGAGAGTACACCAGATGGTCAATCATTCTATTCTCTAGAGTAGGGTTTTCTAAGAGAGATAGAATCAATGATCAGAGTTGCAGCTGAGGGGCATTGAGTACAGAGAGACAGAGAGGCAGAGATAGTGCCAGGAGAACAGTGCAGGAGGCAGAGATAGTGACGCAGTAGCAGCCAGGGCTCATGCAGGGCCACGTAGAGGCAGCTAGGAGCTGCGCAATGCTTCAAAGAGGCCAGTGTTGCTGACGCAGGGCCTCCTGAGGCTGATGCAGGCCCATTTAGGGTGACGCAGGGCCAACACTGGGCAGAGAGAGGTTGACGCAGTCCAGAAAGGCAGACACGAGGGTTTCTAGGGTAGATTGGAGCTGAGGAGTTGCCGTAAGGTTTATCCAGGGTTTCAGCCGGGACATTTGTCTCAAACTAAGAGGTACTACTGCCAAGGAAATTCTATGTTGGGTAAGCTGGATTTGGCACCTAGATTGTACTCTAAAATTACTTAATAAGAAAACCCTCAGATAGCTACACCGATTTTCCCGCATTGGGTTTTTCCGAGGACATTGGTCCAAAAATAATGGTGTCATTTGGTGTGATTGTTTTTGTTTCCTTCAGTTGTTGATCTGTAATATGTTGAGCATGCACTAGTGTTTATTTTCAGTATTTACATTGTAAATAACTTGTTAAGTAACAGAACAAGTAGGTAGGAATAAATCAGATAAAGTGCATGGAGGGTTTCTAACTAAGTACACTTAGAAACTTCAACAGAGAGTGTGTCATACCACTCTCACTGACCCGAAGTCAGTTCCAATCAAAAGAGAGTGTCTCATACCACTCATACTGACCCGAAGTCAGTTCCAATCAAAAGAGAGTCTCATACCACTCTCACTGACCCGGAGTCAGTTCCAATTGATCCAGATCAATATCGGTCATCCTAGCATAGGGAGTATTGTAGTACACGATGCTTCCATCAATAGTACTATGGCCCCTATCCTCATTTCCCTACTCATTGGCCAGATGTGAGGTACTTCCCTTGAGTCCCAGACTACATGGGTAGGATGTCTTAGCAGGAGAAGGATGAACCACTCATCCTGCCTACATGTTGCCAAGGGGTATCGCAGAGGAAGGTTGAACCACTCACCCTGTACACAGCAAACCACTAGGGGAAGGCTGAACCACTCACCCTATGGTTGCTCATTGCTCCAAGAAGTACCCCAAGCCCCCCGGAGCTCCCAGAGCTCAATGTCCATCTCATACAGGACCCTCATAAGAGGGTCTCTCCACGACTCCAAGTCGTTCTCAGAAGGCCAAGAACTTGACCTTCCCCAGGGGCTTTGTCAGAATATCGACGACCTGCTCATCAGTCCCAATGTGATGGAGCCTTATTGCTCCTCGTTGTACCATATCCCGGATAAAGTGGTACCTGATATCTATATGCTTGGAGCGATCATGAAACACGGGATTCTCTGATAATCAAATCCTACTCTAATTATCGCAAAGAATCACGGTGGTATCCAACACATGTCCAAACAGCTCACTAAAGAGCTTCCTCAACTAGACAGCTTCACAGGAGGCCATACTAGCAGCTATGTATTCGGCCTCGACGGTGCTCAAGGAAACCGATTTCTGCTTCCTGCTCATCCAGGATATCGAAGTAGAACCCAAAGAAAAACAACATCCAGAAGTGCTCTTGCGATCCACCACACTGCCAGCCCAATCAACATCAGAATAACCATGCAGCCTCACATCTCTGGCAGTGTATCTCAGTCCATGAGTGATTGTGCCCCGAAGATATCTCAGAAGATTCTTGGCACCAATCCAATGTATATGATGAGGCTCAACCATATATTGGCTCAATGTGTTAACTGCAAAACATATGTCTGGACGGGAGTTCACCAAGAACATCAATGCTCCTATGAGTTGACAATACTCAGAAGCATTTCCCAATTCAGGTCTAGCAGCACTACCACATAACTTCTTAAAGTTAAGTTCCATCAGAGTAGTCACAGGCTTGTAGTCCGCCATCCCAAATCTTTCCAATATCTTCATAACATATTTTCCTTAAGAGAGGAAAATTTCACCTGGCTTTTGCCAGACCTCCAACCCTAGGAAATAGTGCATCGGTCCTAGGTCCTTCATCTCAAATTCAGAATCCAAATCCCTCTTACATTTGTGAATGAGAGGGTCTGCACCTGTCAGAAAGAGGTCGTCCACATAAAGTACCAGAATGAGAGGTTTATCATTTTCAACCTTAAAGTAAAGGTTCGGATCGGCTTCACTTTTAGTGAATCCCAACTTCATCAGATAGCTATCGATCCTCTCATACCAAGCCCGAGGTGCTTGCTTCAATCCATAGAGAGCTTTCTTCAACCTGCATACACGAGATTCCCAATCATGAACCTCAAACCCCTCGAGTTGTTCCACATAGACTTCGTCTTTGATTGAACCATGCAAGAAAGCGGTCTTGACATCCATCTGATGTAGGTTCCATCCTTGCGAGGTAGCAAGGGCTATGATCGAGCGAATGGTGGTGTATCGGGCAACAGGTGAAAATATCTCATCATAATCTACACCTTTCTTTTGAGAGAAGCCTCGAGCAACAAAGTGAGCCTTGAACTTTTCTACACTTCCATCAGCTCCATGCTTGATTTTGTAGAGCCACTTAGAGGTGACAACTAATTTGTCCTAGGGTCTAGGGACCACATCCCAAACATCATTCTTCATAATTGACTCGTATTCTTCATTCATAGCATCCTTCCATACTTGATGCTTCACGGCTTCTTCGAATGATGAAGGCTCATTTTGAATGATAGTGCTCATGGCGGTCAAATATCCTTGATACCTGTTCGACTTCTTGCTTTCACGGAAAGTCCGCCTTTGGAGTAATGTGTCTCTCAGCATCTTCAAGAGTCTCCCTAAGCCATGAGGGTCTCCTTTTGGAGGAGGAGGGCTCATGAGGAGGAGGATCAATAGGATCCATAGGTTCATCAACATCAGGCATCATTTCATCTTCTTTTGCACCCTGATTTTCGGTGTCAGCTTCTTTGTCCTTCCTTAAGAACTTCGGAAGACCTTGATCATGAAGCATGGCACGAACCGCTTCTACAATAGAGCGATTCTTCCTTTCAGCCACACCATTCTGCTCAGGAGTGTATGGTGTTGTAGTCTCCCTCTTAATGCCAACTTCTCTGCAATAATCTTGGAATTCATTGGATTCGTACTCGGTCCCATTATCAATCCTCAATATCTTGATTTTCTTTTCGGATTGGTTTTCGATCAAGGCTTTGAAGTGTCGGAACCAGGTGAAAACTTCATCCTTCTTCTTGAAGAAGTGGATCCAGGTCTTGCGAGAATAATCATTCGTAAAAGTGAGATAATATAAGTATCCTCCCAAAGAGTTTACGGACATCATACCAGATATGTCGGAGTGGATCAATTGCTATTACTTGAAGGGAATGGTCCCCTTGTAAATTTTCCTTCGGCACATCCCGGACATACACTCGGGCATACCTGTTACCATCTGTCTCACATCGGGTAGGGCCTTATAATGAAGATGGGCAAACCTCCGGTGCCATAGTTCAAATTGTAGATATGTGTCGCAAGACATCGCTCCTAATGGACTTCCTCCAACTTGATACAAAGTGTCAACCCTAAACCCAAGAGTAAAAGCATCATTAAAATTTATTTTCCAAACACATACCTTTCCATTGATGAATGCCACCTTGAATCCTTTGTCCTCCATGGTTGAAATGGACACCAAGTTCTTCTTGAGATTAGGTACATATGGTACTTCTTGCAAATGAATAATGCTACCTTGATTCAATTGAAGGATAACATTCCCTACTCCCTTCACGGGATAGGTGGCATCATCTCCAAGGATGATCTCCAAGTTTGTCTCCTTTTCTATCAGATTAGAGAGGGCTTCCTTGTATTCGGTGAAGTGCTTTGAGGCACCACTATCAATCAACCAATTTCCCGAAGTGTCCGAAGGAGAGGCAGTGGAGAGGGCCAATATAAGATAGTACTCTTTTTTCTTATTGTTAACAACATTTGATTCTTCATACCTGGAGTTCCTTGATTTCTTGGAGGGTTGACCATTTCCTTGATGTTCCGCATTCCTTTGCCATTGGACCTGCCATGCCTTTGATTGTTGTTGTTGAAGTTTCCCTTGGAATGATTGTGATCATTATCATGCGGTGTGTCTCTTCTATTTGGACACTCCCTTGCATAGTGGCCAAACTTATTGCAAACAAAGTACTTTCCCTTCCTTGCTCCCTTAGATCCAGGGTTTCCATGAAAATGGTGTTGATTTGGGTTAACGCCATATGTGCTCCAGCGACGAAATTTGGTGCAAAGGTTGGGGCACATGAGATCTCCAATACTCAAAAAGGGTTTGGGCAGATTCTAAACAGATCAGGAGATATTAAAATAATTAATATTTTTAATGGAGTCCCTAAGTCTAAACTTAGGGAAAATAAAATATTAATATGAATTTGTGTTAGAATGGTCCAAAAGACATGGATCAAGCCAGATCTAATCTTAGCCGTTGATTAGGGACTTAATCTCGGCCATTGAGATGTCAACAGAAAAAGTATAAGAGGAGGCATGAGGGGCACTTGGAGAACACACTGAGGGAGACCAGTCAGTTCAATTTCTCGAGCGGGGTTTACTGAGAAATTGAACCAGTGGTCTGGAGAGCAGTTAGGAGGCAGCAAGTATGGAACAGAGAGACGGGAGATCAGTGCAGAAGAGGCAGACGCAGAACCAGAGGAAGCCATGCAGAGGCAGTAGAGACTGCACAGAGCCAGAAGGGCCTGCATCATCCACGTAAAGGCTACAAGAGTGAGGCAAAAGCCCAGACAGGCTGCGCAGAGACTCAGTGGGTTGACGCAAAGGGTTTCAGGCTGTAGCAGAGGTCAGTAGGGTCTACGTTGGGTTTAAGAAAGTGCTGCAAATTTGTCTATCTGTGGGTAAGCTAGTTTGGCACCCTGTTGTACAAGAAAATTGCTGAATAATAAAATCCTCCCTTGTTGCATCGGTTTTCCCACATTGGGTTTTTCCAGGGACATTAGTCCAAAATAACTATGTCAATGTGTGCATATTTTTGTTTCTGTATTACGATGTGATATCTGCAGCAGTATTTATTTTAATGTTTGTTGAAGTAATTTCATGAATAACTTATGATGAAGTAAGTAGGAAAAGTAAATCAGTTGCTGCAGTGATAGAATTTTCACATGGTATCAAAGCAAGTAATCAAAAACAGAAAGGGAAAATTAGTTATGGGTCGAGACCACGATGCAGAGGCATCCACCTCAGGGGACTCACGCAGATTTTCAAAATATTGCACGAGAGAGAGAATTCAATTTCTCTATGTTGGCTTCCAGGTTGGAAAAAGAAGTGGCGTGCATGACTAGCGCTGCATCATCAGAAGTATGGTATATAGATAGTGGAGCCTCGTGGCATATGACGGGAATCAGGGAATGTTTCTCAAAATATCAAGAAGAGAAGATGAACTTTCAGATCACCATGGGGAACAAGGCAAAGTGTACTCCAGTAGGAAAGGGTACCATAGTTTTTCAGACAGAATCTTGAGAGCGGTTCTGTGCCACAAATGTGCTACATGTGCCAGGATTCGGGATGAACTTACTTTCTGTGTCGCGACTACAAGGCAAGGGCTATGACATCTACTTCAAGGAAAAGGTATATGTAAAACACCCGAGCTGGAAAAATAAAGTGTAGATCGAGATCAAAAGTAATCGGTTGTACATATTACAACTAGAATCTCCAATGGCACTAATAGGCAGTCATGGGGACAAAGACTTGAACGAATTATGGCACAGAAGGATGGGTCACCTGCACCATCAAGCTCTGAGAATTCTCAGGAGCATTGTAACAGGAGTTCCAGATCTAAGTACGAAACGAGATGATGTATGCAGGGGATGCGCTCTAGGAAAGTATGCCAAGGCGACATTTCCTAGGAGCAACCATAGGGCCAAGAGTGTACTAGGATTGATTAACTTAGATATCTGCGGACCTAGGTCCGTCAAAGTTCTCAGCGGTGCCGAGTATTTCCTTACCTTCATTGATGACCACTCGAGGAAAACTTGGATCTATTTTTTGAAAACCAAGGATGAGGTTTTCTGTCGATTCAAGGAGTTCAAGGCTCTAGTGGAGAATCTGACAAGTAAGAAAATCAAAGTCTTGCGCTCAAATAATGGTGGAGAATATGTCGATAAGGACTTCACTGATTATTGTGCTAAGGAGGGCATCAAAAGAGAGTGGGTTGTTCCCTATAATCCGGAGCAGAATGGGGTGGCAGAAAGGAAAAACAGGACTATTGTAGAAGCAGCTAGGGCCATGCTGTATGATCAGGATATGCCAAAATTCCTGTGGGCAGAAGCATGCAACACAGTTGTCTACATTCAAAACAGGACTCCTCATCGGGCATTGGGCAAGATTACTCCAGAGAAAGTCTTCACTGGGAAGACACCTGAAGTCAGTCATTTCAGGATATTTGGGAGTTTGGCATATTGTTGCATACCCGAAGAAAAGAGGAAGAAGCTGGATCAGACTGCAGAAAAGGGGTATCTGGCAGGATATAGTGAGAACGCTAAGGCATACAAGATCTATCTTCCAGGGAGCAGGAAGGTAGTAGTACGGCGAGATGTAAAGTTCATGGAGGACAGAGCTTTCAGAAGATCTTGCAAAATGCATTCCAAGGAGCAGTCAAAAGAGGATCCATTGGTCATGCCTCTTCAACCAACGGAAGTGAAGAATCCTTCCTTAGATCAGGAAGATTCTCAGGATGAGGAAGAGGAGCAAATAGAAGCACCTGTTGGCAGAGGAAGAACTAGCAAGGAACTTCGTCAGATTCTGCGTGATGCAGAGAACTTCATTGGAGAGCCAAGGAACAGTAAAAGGGAGCGAAAATAGCCAGACAGGTATTAGGCGTTAGTAGCTTAGGATGGAGAGCCTTCCAGCTTCAAAGAGGCAGCTTAGCATCAGGTCTAGCTAGATGCGATGGTGGAGTATAACTCCATTATGGTAAACAATGTCTGGGAGGTGGTGTCAAAGCCTCAAGACAGATCTGTGGTAGGTTCAAGATGGATCTACAAGATCAAATATGTTGCGGACAACAATATTGAAAAATACAAGGCCAGGTTTGTGGCTAAGGGGTATGTTCAAAAGGAAGGGATTGACTATGAGGAAACCTTTGCCCCGGTAGCCAGGTATACATCTATTAGGATCGTGATATCTCTTGCAACCCAGATGGGATGGGAGACCCATTAGATGGATGTCAAGACGACATTTCTGAACGGGGTAATAGAAAAATAAGCATACATTGAACAACCAGAGGGCTTTGAAACTCATGAGAAGAAGTCTCATGTATGCAAACTAAAGAAAGCCTTGTATGGGCTGAAGCATGCACCAAGAGCGTGGGATGGTCGAATAGATGGCTACTTGCAGAAGATGGGGTTTGTCAAGAGTGACGCGGATCCGAATCTCTACTATCTAGTCGTAGAAAGCGAGCCACTTATCTTAGTATTATATGTGGATGATTTCTTTCTGACAGAATCATCTAGACTCTTTGAAGACTGCAAGAAGAATCTAGCCATAAAGTTCGATATGAAGGATCTGGGACGAATGCACTATTTTCTAGGGTTGGAAGTTTGGCAGCAGAAAGGAGAAATCTTCCTTGGGCAAGGAAGGTATGCTACAAAAATCCTGAAAAGGTTCGGGATGGGAGACTGTAGACCTATGGCTACACCAATGATCACCAACTGGAAGAAGATTGATGCATCAAAAGACAAGGATGTTGATCCCACCCTATACCGGCAGCTCATAGGGTCCCTGATGTATCTAGTCAATACCAGGCTAGATATTTGCTACGCTGTCAACACCCTCAGTCAGTTCATGGTGGAACCAAAGAGGGCTCACTGGGCAGCAGCCAAGCATGTTCTCAGGTATTTACAGGGAACAGTTGATTATGGGCTCTTGTACAACAAGGGGAAGGATATCAGGTTGAGTGGATTTACTGATGCAAATTGGGCAGGAAGTTCAGTGGATCAGAAAAGTACCTTTGGGTACTGTTTCAACATTGGATCAGGAATAACCTCCTGGTGTAGTAGGAAACAGAAGTCTGTGGCTCTGAGCTCGTCTGAGACAGAATATATGGCAGCAAGCACAACTTCATATGAGGCCATATGGCTTAGAAAACTGCTGGTAAACCTATTCAAAAGAAATATGGAGGCGACCAAGATCATGTGTGATCAAAGTTGCATCAAACACTCTGAGAGTCCAGTATTTCATGATAGGTCAAAGCATATTGATATCCAGTGTCACTTTGTCAGAGATTGTGTCCAAGGTGGAGCTGTATAGTTGAGCTACACTCCTACAAGGGAACAAGTGGTAGATATCCTCACCAAGGCCCTTGGAAAGTCAAAATTTGACTACTTCAGGGGAAAGATGGGGATGGTAAAGAACCCCTTTCAGAAGTAGTGTGCTAGCAACACAAATGAAGAGGGAGCTGCAATGCAGATGCAGTGTTGGGAGAAAGGACCAACAACAGCACAAATGCAGAGCAAGGTGCAGTGCAGATGTCGTGCTGGGAGAAAGGACCAGCATTAGCACGGATGCAGAGGGTGCTGTCATACAGATGCAACAGTGGCAGTGACAGAACCATGGGCAGCAGTACAAGATGCAACAGTGCAGAGGATGTTGAGCAAGAAGGCCTAGCATCAGCATAGGTACTGATGCTAGATGATCAGAGTAGTACTTAGTGAGGAGTATTGCTAGAGCATAGTCCTCGCTAAGAGGGAGTGCTGATTTGGGGTAGCATCGGATGTGCTCCAGCCACGAAATTTGGTGGAGAGGTTGGGGCACATGAGATCTCCAATACCAAGAAAGGGTTTGGGTAGATTCTAAATAGATCAGTAGATATTAAAATAATTAATATTTTTAATGGAGTCCCTCAGTCTAAACTTAAGGAAAATAAAATATTAATGTGTATTGATATGAATCTGTGTTAGAATGGTCCAAAAGACATGGATCAAGCTAGATCTAATATTAGCCGTTGATTAGGGACTTAATCTCGGCCGTTGAGATGTCAACAGAAAAAGTATAAGAGGAGGCGTAAGGGGCACTTGGAGAACACACTAAGGGAGACTAGTCAATTCAATTTCTCGAGTGGAGTTTGCTGAGAAATTGAACCAGTGGTCTGGAGAGCAGTCATGAGGCAGCAAGTACGGAATAGAGAGACGGGAGATCAATGCAGAAGAGGCAGATACAAAACCAGAGGAAGCCACGCAAAGGCAACAGAGACTACGCAGAGCTAGAAGGGCTTGCGTTATCCACGTAGAGGCTGCAAGAGTGACGCAGAAGCCCAGAGAGGTTGCGCATAGCCTCAGTAGGCTGACGCAGAGGGTTTCAGGTTGATGCAAAGGGTTTCAGGTTGACGCAGAGGTCAGTAGGGCCTATGCTAGGTTTAGGAAAGTGCTGGAAGTTTGTCTGTTTGTAGGTAAGCCAGTTTGGCAACCTGTTGTACAAGAAAATTGCTGCATAATTAAATCCTCCCTTGTTGCACCGATTTTCCCACATTGGGTTTTTCCGGGGACATTAGTCCAAAATAACTATGTCAATGTGTGCATATTTTTGTTTCTGTATTACGATGTGATATTTGCAGCAGTATTTATTTTAATGTTTGTTGAAGTAATTTCATGAATAACTTATGATGAAATAAGTAGGAAAAGTAAATCAATTGCTGCAGTGATAGAATTTTCACAAAATGACCTTTAGACCCTGCATTATTTCTCCTTTTGGCATGAGCGGAGAATGCAGTGAGGTTGCTTCTATTAGAAGGCATTTCTTGCTCCACCATTCTTATTTCTTCTTGAATGCATCTCGACATCAATTCTTCAAACCCTGGAATTCGATCATTGTTGAGGACAGTGGTTCTAAATACATACCACTCAGGTGGGAGTCCTCCAAGGGTGGTGAGAGTAAGTTCCCTGTCAGGAATGACTTCTCCAATCAAGAGTAGATCATTCTTGATCTCAGTAATCCTCAAGAAATAGGATTGAATATCCTCGTCCTTACCCTTCTTAATATCCTTCAACTTATTCTTGAGAAATAGAATTTGATTAGCATTACTAACCTTGAACATGCCGACCAACCTGTCGTAGATCTCCTTGGAGGTCTTCAATTTAGAGATGTAGGCCACTAGAGGCTTGTTAATGGAATCCCTAATAATCTTCTTTGCTTTGACTTCAGCCTTCTTGTCTTTGTAGCAGCCAGTGCATTTGAAGGAGGTTCAAGGATTTCACCTTGCACATAGTCCATCACTTCTTTTTCTTCCAAGGTCAAATCAAGAGACATCTTCCATCCATGATAGTCAGATTTATCATGGAGCTTGTCTTCAGTTGGGAAGTAGGATGAGGAACCCATTTAACCTTTTGTCCTTGTTCGATTGTCTTTGGTGATTGCTCTTTCACTCTTGCTTGGGCTTTGTCTTCACCTCAGCTCTGAAACCATGTTAATTTTAGGCAACAATGGTATGTTCTATGATTTAGTGCAATTTTACTTCAATTTCTTTATTAGCCCTGTATCAATATTCAGATTAGCAATCACATCAACATGATAGTAAAATGCAGATAGAACATAAACATAAATAGTAGAAGATAAGCCAAGACAAGAGGACACAAGATGTGGCACCAGCTAGGGACAAACCCCAATGTGGGGAAACCCTTGATCAAATCTTCTTTTAGTCTTCGATAGTTCAGCAGAGAGATATAGTACAATTTACAAATCTGATAACTTATAACAGCAACAAAAGAGCCCTAACCAGAAAAGTCAATGTTGGTCAACAGGGCAGATTTGACCCTTAGCAAATCGGTCAACTTCAGTAAACTTCGGCCTCCAAACAACAAGATAAAACAACCCTCAAAACAGTCAAATTCAACCCAGTCAAAGTCTGGTCAAACAACCCACCTGTGGTCAGCACTAGCTGCAGTCAACACTGGTCAACAATCAACATTTAGCCTCGATTTATGTGCCCAGAAATGAAACCTACCGAAACAGAGATATCCCTCACAAAAACGTAGTCAAATGAGGTCAACACATGCTAGTCAACGCTTGGTCAAACTGTCCAGAAATTCAGTCTCCTGAAATTTCAGCCTCCTGAAATTTCGCTCTCCTAAAATTTCGCCCCCCCTGAAATTTCGCTCTCCTAAAATATCGGCCTCCTCAAATTTCGCTTTCCTAAAATTTCGAAGGTTTGAAGAGAGAGAGGCCCAGAAATCCGTACCCAATCAATGACGAGAGAGAGAGAGAAGTATGAAGATGAGTGTGTCCAAACGAGGCTAAGTCACTTTCTATTTATATGCAACGTTGAGGATGAATAGACATGACTGTTGGGCTTCTGAGCCTACATAAGTTTGGTGGCCGACGTTGACAATTCGACAATAATCAAAATAAATTCATAACTTCATTTGTACATGTCAGAATCGGATGATCTTTAGATCAATCCTACACCTCTCGGAGAGAGGAATCCAAGAAAAATATCAGCTTTCATCAATAAGATGACCCATGTGGAGTTTGGCCCTAGTTGCCAATTTTAACACTACTACTTGGAGAACAAGGGGCCACCCCTTTGTCCATCATATTCTGAGGAATTTATTCCTCAATATGGCACTTCCAGATATTATTGAGCCTTTGGAGGGCCCTATGACATGCACATAATATTATTTGGCCCTTGTGAGGCTTATTTTTACATTTGTGAGCTAGCTTGGTGGGCTTGTCACCAATAGGGGTTATTATTTGCACATTATTTTATCATTAGGGGCTAATATAGGCCCATAGGCTAATTCTAACTCCTTAGGAGGCTATATATTGATGTTAGAGGCATTCATTTTTATCATCACTTGACTTGGGATCTCTCTAATCATAGAGAATTTTTGCACTTTTTCCTTGGATATTTTTGGAGATGGATGAATTTTGATGTATGGATTTGGGCTATTTCTCTTGTCTTGGAGCTTTATTGTGCAAACGAAATGCTGGTTGGATATACTCTACAATGTTGTAAGTGACTTCAATTGCTATTATTCTTGTTGCTGCATTATTGAAATGTGAAATTGAGTATGTTTTAGCTATTTAAATGTATGGGCCAATGTTATATGAATGAAATGTCCTAGACATTATTTATCTCGAGAAGCTTGCATCATTTCTTTGAAGTATAAATGCTTGAAGGTCACTTTTCTTTTCTTTCTATCAACATTGGATGCAACCGACTTTCCGAGCCTCCTTGATCAAGAAAGCAAGTTCTTACTCATCACCATCTTTGACTCCATATTCTCAAGTAAATTAGGCACTGGTCCCGAAAAAGGGTGATCATTTTAACCTTCCTTTTACCAATTTTCCCCAAGTCTAGCCCCATTAGGTCCACCTAGGGCATCAATTTCTCAGGAATTTAGCCAAGGAAAAAATTCGATCTCCTATAGGCTACTGCATTGGTGGGTCCCCTCCCTCTCCTCCAAATTTGAGGCAATTCTGACGGTGGAATCTTCGGGAATCCCAAGCCCTATCTCTAGGACCAAATTTTGCCTAGGCATCCCCAAGGCTAGACCCCAATAGGATCAATTCAACCTTTCAAAGTAAATATTCTTGTTTGGTCCTTTCCCCTCACCTTGTCTAGTATAGGAACATCATTGGTTGCTATATTCCATTCCTGAACCTGGGCTGGGTCCACTTGGCCCCGTGTGGTCCCACTCTCAATAAAGACTATTTGTGAAGGACCATTTGGCAATCCAAGTTTCCAAGGATTATAGGGATTGAGAAACTCCTTTATAAGCTTATCCTTTCTCCCTTAACCATCCAATCCTCACCCCTTACCCTTGGTGGACCAACCCCCTTGCTTAAAGAGCAAGCAAGTTCCATTCCTCAATCCATCATTGGGAAAGGGTTTTCAAGGTCACTCTTCATCTATCTTGTGATGAGTAGAGTCATAGCAGAGAGTGATCTAGTTCACTCTTGGGTTGATACATGGGGGTTCACGGAGGCCTTCATCGTATGGCAAGGTAGGATTTCCCTATTGATGCACAAATTCAGGGTTAGCTTTGGATGGGTAGGCTTTGGCATCATGGAGATGCTTGGACAAGATGTATTTCACCTTTATCACTATTTCACCATCGGGTTCCAGGAGAGGAGGATATGGTATGCGTACGATGGGCAGTCATATGTAATCAAATTTGTTAGTTTGTGTACCATCAGAGGTGTTCTAGTCTCGAAACTTTGTGGAGAGGCTAAAACACAAGAATTCTCCATAACCCAGAAATCGTTTCTGGAAATTCCACCTAGAAGTGTCTCAATTAGATTATTATCCTATTTTTAAATGTTTCCTAAGTTTAAAACTTAGGAAAACTAGTTAATTAATCATAATTAATTGAGATAAGGTGTGAATCATCTAGAAATTCACACAGATCGATAGGGAATTAATCTGGGCCCTTGATTAAGTTTCAATCTTGGCTATTGGAGCCCCAACATAGGATTATAAGAAGAAATCAATGGGTAGATGGAGGATACACTTGAGTAGGTTGATTTCCTTAGAGAGTTTGATTTTTCCAGAGAGCTAGCAGTTTCCAAAAGAGTCAAGCTTTAGAAGGAAGTAGAGACAGTGAGGGGCAGGGACAGTGAAGTCGCAGGAAGATTTTTCCAGATCCAGTGCATACTTTGCAGAGAGGCCGAAATTTCTCCAGGAAGATGCATAGAGGCTTCAGAGGGCAATTCGATTTGTTGAAGGAAGAAGACATTTTCAATTCCAAAGGTCGGGCGAAGGCTCCAGAGTGTCGGAGAAGCATTTTCCCAGTCAGCAGAAGGCAAGGCAGCTTGATTAGCAGACAATTCGGGCAGCACGTGTGGCAGGCAACTTTAGGTTGACATAGAGCTTGTGTAGGCCCAGTTAGACGGCTTGCTTTTCAACAACAGTCAAGTGTCGGGATTGCTTGGGGTGAGGGTAATTTCCCTCAAGATATTTTTGCCAGTATTTCTCTATAGAATTGCTACTTTTCAACATCCAGATTGTACTCAGATAAATTCACTGCTGCATAATAATAAAACCCTTAGTTGTTGCAATGGTTTTCCTAAGTTGGGATTTTCTGGGGACATTTGTCCAAAAATAACTATGTTAATTTTTATGTGTGTATGCTAGTATTTTCTTAGTTTACAACGTTGTTTTCTTCCACAGTTGTTTTGTGAAGGTTGTAGTGTGGATTATTTGGCATTTTCCGTAGTAGATAAATTGTTACATTAATTAACAATTAGAAAAATTATTTCCAATCGCTGCAATAGGATTTCAGTAGTGCAATTTTCACATGGTATTAGAGCGTGATTGATCCATCGGGAAGCTCAGATGCGAAAGAAAGAAAATTCCATTGTTCAAAGGGAGTGTTGTGGCTAATTCTATCACCTATAGCACAAGTGCTTCAAGAGATATAGAAAACTTCCTAGAGACAGCCTCTAGGTTGATTGTAGACCAGTCCCTAGGACATCTTAGATAGAGGAGTGCATGGAAGATTATCAGTGAGGGGTTTTTGCTGCACTCCAATTGTCACGTAGTTTGGAAAGATAATAAAGGGGGGCTTGGTTCAATAGTCTTTCATCAAGGTGAACTCAAGCAGATACATGGATCCAAATACAGGGGGTGAATCGGGTTGATCTCAAAGAGGAATGTCTTGTTTTGATGACCAACAAAGAACAATGAGCAGTTTAATATTGAAGTTTTAGTAAAGGTGAAGAGGAGGAGAGAAAGGAAGGAAATAGATGCATAGGGTTGTAAACAAGACAAAATCCTAAGTAGCAATGTTCCGGCAGAAGGATGGAAAGCAGAAGAGATGGAATGACAAGAATTGCAGAGCACGAATTAAGGTTTCATGTTCTATAGCTCATGGATACACTTATCACTAATCAACATATGTAAATCTGTGCTCTTAAAGGTACATAAGTAAATCTTTAAATAACACAGGTACTGTTACTACTTAGCAACATACATATAACCATGAGAGAATGAGACCGACAGCTTCATTACACAATTTCAGTAGAAGAGAAACATACATGAAATGAGATTTATAGAGGGGAAAACATACTGCTTACAACCATGATTGGAATCACCAAAGAGTTTCATTAATCCTCAAAATGAGTCCAATATACCAGTCCATTACATTTAGCCATACATCGCTCGAGTCCCTCGTGAACAGACAATTAGAACCAAAGTGGAATCACAAAATTTGGACCACTGCGGGTGCAGAATTCCGGAACCTCTTATTGATTTTAGGTAGCATCGGATGTGCTTTAGCCATGAAAATTGGTGAAAAGGCTAAGTGTTGAAGTTTCTAAGTTTACTTAGTTAGAAACCCTCCATGCACTTTATTTGATTTATTCCTACCTACTTGTTATTTTACTTAACAAGTTATTTACAATATAAATACTGAAAATAAACACTAGTGCATGCTCAACATATTACAGATCAGCAACTAAAGGAAACAGTAACAATCACACCATATGACACCATTATTTTTGGACTAATGTCCCTAGAAAAACCCAATGTGAGAAAACCGGTGCAACTATCTAAGGGTTTTCTTATTAAGCAATATCAGAGTACAATCTGGGTGTCAAAACTGGCCTACCCAACAGAGAATTTCCTTGGCAGTAATACCTCTCAGTTTCTGACAAATCTCTCAGCTGAAACCCCGAATAAATCTTCTGTTAGCTACTCAGCACAAATCTGCCCCAGAAACCCCAGCGTCAGCCTCTCTCTAGACTGCGTCAGCCCCTCTCTGCCCCGCACTGGCCCTGTGTCGCCCCGGATGGGTCTGCATCAGCACTCTGGCCCTCTGCGTCAGCAACGCTGGCCTCTCTGAAACTCTGCGCAGCTCCCGGCTACCTCTGCGTGAGCCCTGGCTAGCTCTGCGTCGCTCTCCCCGGCTACTGCGCTGCTCTCCCGACACTATCTCTGCCTCTCTGTCTCTCTATACTCAAATGCCCCTCAGCTGCATCTCCTGATCACTAATTCTATCTCTCTTAGCAAACCCCGCTCTAGAGAATAGAATGACTGATCACTCTGGTGTATTCTCCAAGTGACCCTCAAGCCTCCTCTTATACTTTTCCTGTTGACATATCAACAGCTGAGATTAAGTCCCTAATCAACAGCTAAGATTAGATCTAGCTTGATCCATGTCTTTTGGACCATTCTAACACAGTTTCATATTAATACACATTAATATTTTATTTTCCCTAAGTTTAGACTTAGGGACTCCATTACAAATATTAATTATTTTAATATCTCCTGAACTGTTTAGAATTTGCTCAAACCCTTTCTGAGTATTGAAGATCTCATGTGCCCCAACCTCTCCACCAAATTTCGTGGCTAGAGGACATCCGATGCTACCCCAAATCAACACTAAGGCACATGAGATCTCCAAGACCCAAAAATCGTTTGGAGAAATTCCACCAGGATGAAGAGATATTAAAATAATTAATATTTTTAATGAGTTCCTAAGTCTAAACTTAGGAAAATTAAAATATTAATGTGTATTAATATAATATGGGTGAGAAAGTTCTAAATAACGAGGATTAAGCCAGATCTAATCTTAGCCGTTGATTAGGGACTTAATCTCGGCCGTTGAATCGTCAACATGAAAAGTATAAGAGGAGGCTTGAGGGTCAGTTGGAAACACACCAAGTTGATCAATCAATTTGATTTTCTGGGGGAGGGTTTGTTGAGAAATTGAGTCAGTGATCTTTTGCAGCGAGGGGCAGTTCGGCAGAAGGTCGAGAATACATAGCAAAGAGGCAAAAATAGTGCTGGAGAGACAACGCAGAGGTAGAGACAATGCCAGAGAGAGCGCAGAGGCAGCCTGGGCTAACGTAGAGGTAGCCAAAGCTGACGCAGAGGTTTGGAGGGCTAGCACTGGTGACGCAAGAGGCCGAGAAACTGATGCAGGCAGACACAAAGGCTAGTAGAGTTGACACTGGGCAGAAAGAGTTGCGCTATGGTGTTTTCGTGGGGCAAACTGAGAGCTGTAGAGGGTGACGCAGTTTCAGAGAGAAGCTTGGAGCAACTTTCACTTTCCAGCTAAGGAACAGCCACAGTCACTATGGGAATCATCATCCGGTTGTTGATCAACCGGAATATCTGTCTCCGGAGTAAGGTACTTCTGCCCAGGAAAATCTCTGAAGGGTGAGCCATTTCTGGCACCCTAGTTGTATTCAAAAAACTACATAATAATAAAACCCTCATATCTGCTGCACCGGTTTTCCCGCATTGGGTTTTTCTAGGGAAGATTGTCCAAAAATAATAGTGTCCCTTATGTTGTCTCAGTTATTTCAGTTGTTGATCTGTATATGTGTGAAGGCTACATTTGTGTTTATTTCGGTATTTATATTAATAAATAACTTGTTAATGGAAAGAACAAGTAGGAGATAATAAACCAGATAATGTAGTAGGGATTTCCGATGTGTCAAACTTAGAAATTTCCACATGGTATCAGAGCGATTGCAGATCACAGGAGGATTGAAGACACCAACAGAAGAAATCTGAAAAATTTGCAGCAGAAGCAACTATCCTATAAAACAACATTGTTCCAAAGCAAAAACAACAAGTGAAGAGGTGAGGCAGAGCCTGCGTCAGCAGTTCGAGCCAAGGGAAGGGCCAATGCAGAGGCAGAGTGAGACAGAAGAGGCTCATGAAGAGCCATGTCATCCTACTCAGCGAGGTAGGATTGACGCAGTTGGCCGAAGGAGCAAATTCAGCGTTTGCGGGGATTGCGCAGAGCCTGAAAGACTCAGTTTCTTCAGTTGTCGTGGCTTGGGGAGCTGTGGGTAGATTATGATTTGAGGAGCTGGTGGGACGCTGTTTTTGTTGATACAGAATAATGTCTAAGGAGACGGAACCAAGGTAGAGGGAATCACTACCTCAACCGATTTCTAGCCAAGGAATCCAGATCCGAGTTATAGTTGCAAGGAGGATTGGAGAGGAGAGGTTCGACAGCTGGCCAAAGGATTTCTAGGAAGGAAATCAGGACTCAGAGAAAGATTTCCAGGAGGGAAGTCGAGACTCAAAGGGAGTCTAGAAGAGGAGCTGAAATGGCAATGAACAGATTGAGGGATCAGGATAGGTTGGACAGGGCTTCCAACTTTGTCATCTAGAAGGCTAGGATCCTGACAATCCTGGATTGACATCGCATCAAGGACTTTGCCTTGAAAGTAGTGGCTATGCCAGTTGACCGAGCTAAGAATGAGAAGTATGAGGAGGCAATGGAGAGGGCGAAGTGCATGATCCTAGACGGGGTCAAAGACCATGTCATACCACATATTGCTGAGAAGAACACAACAAAGGAGATGTGGGACACCCTGACCACCTTATACCAGGGCTCTTCCATGCAGTGGAAGTTGCTATTGGAGAATCAACTGAGTTCATATCAGATGCATAAGGGAGCGCAGATATATCCATTCCTTCTCAGGTTGTAGGATATTCGCGACCAACTTACTTCCGTGGGGTCTACACCGGATCCAGAGTTTATGGTCAGGATTGCCCTAAATGCAGTTTGTGAGGAGTGGGAGACATTTTTCCAAAGTATTTTGGGTAGGGCTACTCTTCCCGGTTGGGAGGAGATGTGGGCAGCTCTTCAACTGGAAGAGATCAGGGGGATGACCAAGGCAGGGAGTAGTGGTACAGCAGTTCGAGTCAAGAAAGAGGAGGATGCAACTCTAGCATCTGCGGGACAACAAGGAAAGAGGAAGAAGAAGGATATCTCCAAGGTCAAGTGGTTCAACTGTGGGGAGTTGGGACATTATTCATCTCAATGCCCCAGGAAGAAAGGCAAGGGAGAAGCTTTCGATTCAAATGTCGCTCCAGCTAAGGCGAAGAAAGAGGTCGAGACTGATGACGATTGTGTCACGAGTGCTCATGCGCCTCTAGAGAAGACGTGGGGAGACATCGAGTTGTAGTCAGGAGGACTACACAGGGGCAGGCTCCTTGAGGTGCCCAAACTCTTGGATCACATCCGGCTATGGGAGCCCTTAACGACGGTAGCATAATGACAGGTGTTGGGTGGAGCAAGGTGTGACGGAGCGGCAAGGCAATGCTAGAGTGCAGACGTTTGTAGCAGCATAGTGGAGGTTGCAGCAGTGCGAGAGGCATAGAAGAGGTTGTAGTAACACAGTGAAAGCAAAGGGAGCATAGGAGAGTAGCTGAGGTAGCTTCAACATCACGAGGCTTCCACACTGACCAGGATGTCAGTGTTTCAGTGAGGTCAGTTACTTATTTCTCGGTAATTGAGTTGCAGTGCAACAGTTAGCAGTGGCAGTGCTATGGGCAGCATGATGCAACATGTTGAGAGGGAGCTGCAGTACAAATGTCGCAGTGGCAGAGGCAGTGTCATGGGAAGCAGTACAGGAAGCAGCAGTGCAGGGGATGTGAGGCAGCATGCAAGCATCAACATAGGTACCGATGCAGAAGATCAATGTTATGTTTCTATGGTGAAGCATTTGTTGAAGTTTCTAAGTTTATTGAGTTAGAAACCCTCCATGCACTTTATCTAATTTATTCCTACCTACTTGTTATCTTCCTTAACAAGTTATTTACAATGTAAATACTGAAAATAAACACTAGTGCATGCTCAACATATTACAGATCAGCAACTAAAAGAAACAAAAACACACCATATGACACCATTATTTTTGGACTAATGTCCCCGGAAAAACCCAATCAGGGAAAACCGGTGCAACTATCTAAGGGTTTTCTTATTAAGCAATATCAAAGTACAATCTAGGTGTCGAAACTGGCCTACCCAACAGAGAATTTCCTTAGCAGTAATACTTCTCAGTTTCTGAAAATTCTATTCGCTGAAACCCCAGATAATCCTTCCGACAACTACTCAGCATCAATTTGCCCTAGAAACCCCAGCGTTTGCCCAATCTAGACTGCGTCAGCCTCTCCTAGCCCAGCGTTGGCACTGCGTCAGCCTATCTTGGCCTGCGTCAGCCCCAGGAGGCCCTACATCAGCTACACTGGCCCCTCTGGTGCTCTGCACAGCACTTAGCTGCCTCTGCGTGAGCACTAGTTGCTCCTGCATCTCTCTCTTTGGTTGCTCTGCTGCTATCCCGACACTATCTCTGCCTCTCTGTCTCTCTGTACTCAATGCCCCTTAGCTGCTCTCCCGATCACTGATTCTATTTCTCTTAGCAAACCCCGCTCTAGAGAATAGAATGACTGATCACTCTGGTGTATTCTCCAAGTGACCCTCAAGCCTCCTCTTATACTTTTCTTGTTGACATCTCAACGACCGAGATTAAGTCCCTAATCAACGGCTAAGATTAAATCTGGCTTGATCCATGTCTTTTGAACCACTCTAACACAGATTCATATTAATACACATTAATATTTTATTTTCCCTAAGTTTAGACTTAGGGACTCCATTAAAAATATTAATTATTTTAATATCTCCTGATCTATTTAGAATCTGCCCAAACCCTTTCTGGGTATTGGAGATCTCATGTGCCCCAACCTCTCCATAACATTTTGTGGCTAAAGCATGTTCGATGCTACCTCAAATCAACACTCCCTCTTAGCGAGGACTATGCTCTAGCAATACTCCTCATTGATTATTACTATGATCATCTAGCATCGGTACCTATGCTGATGTTAGGCCTTCCTACCCAACATCCTCTGCACTGCTGCATCCTGTACTGCTGCCCATGGTTCTGCCACTGCCACTGCTGCATCTGTACGACAACTCTCTCTGCATCCGTGTTGCTGCTGGTCCTTCCTCCCAGCACTACATCTACACTGCACCTCCTCTCATCATGTTGCATCGTGCTGCACTGCAACTCAGTTATTGAGAAGTAAGTAACTGATCACCTAACTGACTTCCCTATTGGGCCAGAAACACCCACTGATGCTGAAGCTCCCTCTACCGCTGACAAGTACTCCCTCTCTCTAACCTCTGCACTGCTGCAACAACTCCCTGCATCTCACACTGTTGCACACCTCTCTGTGCCTTCCTGCACTGGTGACACACTCCTGTGCCTCTCGCACTGCTGCAACTAGTCTCAAGTTGTCTCGGGACTCCTGCACTATAGCTCTCTCTACCGCTCCATCCGCATCCGTCTCTACCCACATCAGCCAGTCCTGCTACTCCTCTTCGGGGCTCCCGTAGTAAGGTCTAATCCAAGAGTCTAGGTACCTCGAGGATCCTGCCCCTCATCGCCTGTAGTCTGCTTGACTACAGCTCGATGTCTCCCCACTTCCACTCAAGTGGCGCATGTGCACTCATGGCACAGTCATTGTCTGTCAAAACTTCCTTCTCTGCCCTTGCTGGCACTGCCTTGGTCTCGGAAGACTCTCCCTTACTCTTCTTATTTGGACACTGAGTCGCATAATGACCCAGCTCCCCACAGTGGAAGCACTTGATCTTGGAGAGATCCTTCTTCTTCCGCTTTTCCTGTTTTCCCTCAGATGCTAGGGCAACATCTTCCTCCTCTTGCTTGACTTTGATCCCCTTGCTGCTGTTACCCGTCTTCGACTGCTGTCTGATCTCTTCCTGGCGAAGAGCTGCCCACATCTCGTCCCAAGGTGGGAGAGTCCCTCTGCCCAGTATACTCTAGACAAATACCTCCCAGTCTTTTGAGACAGCATTCAGGGTTGTCCTGGCTATCAACTCCTGATCCAGTGTTGCTTCTATAGCAGTCAACTGATCTTGGATCTCATTCAGTCCTCCAAGGAAGGTGTCAATCGGCTCTCCCTTTTTCATCTGATACGATCTCAACTGATTCTCAAGTAGCATTCTTCTCTGCACAGAAGTATGCTTGGTACAATTTCTTGAGAACCTCCCACATCTCAAATGTCGTTTCCTTCTCGGCTAAGTGTGGTACTAAATGATCCTTGACCCCGTCAAGGATGATGCTCTTGGGCCTCGCCATTGCCTCCTCGTACTTGTTGTTATCATTGCAATCGACTGGGATAGCTATTACCTTTAAGGCGAAGTCCTTGACATGATTTCTGTCAAGTACGGATAAAATTCTGGCCTTCCAGATTGCGAAGTTCGACGCTCCGTCCAGTCTATCCTGGTCTCTTACTCCGTGTAGTGCCATAGTGCTCCTCTACTTCCCTCCTGGAAGTTCTCTGTT
Organism: Pinus tabuliformis; assembly: GCA_031772625.1. Taxonomy (NCBI): domain Eukaryota; kingdom Viridiplantae; phylum Streptophyta; class Pinopsida; order Pinales; family Pinaceae; genus Pinus; species Pinus tabuliformis. The sequence continues at coordinate 479,527,536 of CM062819.1, forward strand.
TGACTCCTCTGAGTCTCTACTTCTCGTCTGGAAGTTCTCTTCTGGACTCCCTCTGAGTCCTAATTTCCCTTCTGGAAATCCTTCTACCGCTGTCGAGATGCCCCCTACTCTGATCGTCCTGTGCAACCGCACCACTGATCCGGGTTCCTCGGCTAGAAACCCTCGGTAACAACTCCTCTTGGCCTTGCTCTGTCAGGTACTGTTCTGACTACAGTACCTCACCAACTCCACTGTGCAATATTCCAACATCCTCTGCACTGCTGCCCATGGTTCTGTCACTGCCACTGTTGTCTGTACAACAGCTCCCTCTGCATCCGTGCTACCGCTGGTCCTTCCTCCTAGCATTGCATCTGCACTACACCTCCTCTCATCATGTTGCATCATGTTGCCCACTGTTGCACTGCAACTCAGTTACTGAGAAGTAAGTAACTAATCTCCTAAATGACTTCCCTATTGGGCCAGAAACACCCATTGATGTTGAACCTCCCTCTGCCACTGACAAGTTCTCCCTCTCTCTGACCTCTGCGCTGCTGCAACAATTCCCTGCATCTCGCACCGTTGCACACCTCTCTGTGCCTTCCTGCAATGGTGCAACACTCCTGTGCCTCTCGCACTGCTGCAAGTGCAACCTACTAGCCTCACATTGTCTCGGGACTCTTGCACTCTAGCTCTCTCTGCCGCTCCATCTGCATCCGTCTCTACCCACCTAACTAGTCCTGCTACTCTTCGTCGGGGCTCCAGTAGCAAGGTCTAATCCAAGACGCTGGGTACCTCAGGATCCTACCCCTCATCGCCTGCAGTCCACCTGACTACAGCTCGATGTCTCCCCACTTCCGCTCAAGTGGTGCATGTGCACTCATGGCACAATCATCGTTTGTCAAAACTTCCTTCTCTACCTGTGCTGGCGCTGCCTTGGTCTCGAAAGACTCTCCCTTACTCTTCTTCTTTGGACACTGGGTCGCAGAATAACCCATCTCCCCACAGTGGAAGCACTTGATCTTGGAGAGATCTTTCTTCTTCCGCTTTTCTTGCTTTCCCTTAGATGCTAGGGCCACATCCTCGTCCTCCTGCTTGACCTTGATCTTTTTGCTGCTGCTACCTGTCTTCGACCACCGTCTGATCTCTTCCTGGCGAAGAGTTGCCCACATCTCGTCCCAAGGTGGGAGAGTCTCTCTGCCCAGGATACTCTGGACAAATACTTCCCAATCTTCTGAGACAACATTCAGGGTTGTCCTCACCATAAGCTCCTAATCCGGTGTCGCTCCTATAGCAGTAACGGGTCTCGGATCTCATTCAGTCCTCCGAGTAAGGTGTCAATCAATTGACCCTTCTTCATCTGATATGACCTCATCTGGTTCTCGAGCAGCATTCTTCTCTGCAAAGAAGTATGCTGGTACAGCTTCTTGAGAGCCTCCCACATCTCAAATGACGTTTCCTTCTCGGCTATGTGTGGTACTAAATGATCCTTGACCCTGTCAAGGATGATGCTCTTGGCCCTCGCCATTGCCTCCTCGTACTTGTCGTTATCATTGGGATCGACTGGGATAGCTATTACCTTTAAGGAAAAGTTCTTGACACGATTTCTGTCAATTACGGATAAGATTCTGGCCTTCTAGACTGCGAAGTTCGACGCTCAGTCTAGTCTATCCTGGTCTCTTACTCCGTGTAGTGCCATAGTGCTCCTCTACTTCCCTCTCGGAAGTTCTTTGTTTGACTCCTCCGAGTCTCTACTTCTCGTCTGGAAGTTTTCTTCTGGACTCCCTCTAAGTCCCAATTTCCCTCCTGGAAATCCTTCTGCCGCTGTCGAGATGCCCCCTACTATGATCGTCTTGTGCAACTACACCACTGATCCGGGTTCCTCGGCTAGAAACCCTCGGTAGAAACTCCTCTTGGCCTTGCTTTGTCAGGTACTGTTCTGACTACAGTACCTCACCAGCTCCACTGTGCAATATTCCAACATCCTCTGCACTACTGCATCCTGTACTGCTGCCCATGGTCCTGCCACTGCCACTGCTGCATCTGTACGACAACTCCATCTGCATCCGTGCTCCGCTGGTCCTTCCTCCCAGCACTGCACCTCCTCTCATCATGTTGCATCGTGCTGTCCACTGCTGCACTGCAACTCAGTTACTGAGAAGTAAGTAACTGATCTCCTAACTGACTTTCCTGTTGGGCTAGAAACACCCACTGATGTTGCAGCTCCCTCTGCTGCTGACAAGTGCTCCCTCTCTCTGACCTCTGTGCTGCTGCAACAACTCCCTGCATCTCGCACTGTTGCACACCTCTCTGTGCCTTCCTGCACTGGTGCAACACTCCTGTGCCTCTTGCACTGCTGCAGCCTGCTAGCCTCACGCTGTCTCGGGACTCCTGCACTATAGCTCTCTCTGCTGCTCCATCCGCATCCGTCTCTACCCACCCAGCGAGTCCTGCTACTCCTCATCGGGGCTCTCGTAGCAAGGTCTAATCCAAGAGGCTGGGTACCTCAAGATCCTACCCCTCATCGCCTGTAGTCCACCTAACTATAGCTCGATGTCTCCCCACTTTCGCTCAAGTGGTGCATGTGCACTCATGGCACAGTCATCATCTTTCAAAAATTCCTTCTCTGCCTGTGTTGGCACTGCCTTGGTCTCAGAAGACTCTCCCTTACTCTTCGTCCTTGGACACTGGGTCGCATAATGACCCATCTCCCTACAGTGGAAGCACTTGATCTTGGAGAGATCTTTCTTCTTCTGCTTTTCCTGCTTTCCCTAAGATGCTAGGGCCACATCCTCCTCCTCCTGCTTGACCTTGATCGTTTTGGTGCTGCTACCTGTCTTCGACTGCCATCTGATCTCTTCCTAGCGAAGAGCTGCCCACATCTCGTCCCAAGGTGGGAGAATCTCTTTGCCCAGGATACTATGGACAAATACTTCCCAATCTTCTGAGACAGCATTCAGGGCTGTCCTCACCATAAGCTCCTGATCCGACGTCGCTCCTATAGCAGTCAACTGGTCTTGGATCTCATTCAGTCCTCCGAGGAAGGTGTCAATCGATTGACCCTTCTTCATCTGATACGACCTCATCTGGTTCTCGAGCAACATTCTTCTCTGCACAGAAGTATGTTGGTACAGCGTCTTGAGAGCCTCCCACATCTCAAATGCCATTTCCTTCTCGGCTATATGTGGTACCACATGATCCTTGACCCCGTCAAGGATAATGCACTTGGCCCTTGCCATCGCCTCTTCGTACCTGTCATTATCATTGGGGTCGACTGGGACAGCTATTACCTTCAAGGCGAAGTTCTTGACACGATTCCTATCAAGCACTAATAAGATTTTTGCCTTCCAAACTGCGAAGTTCGATGCTCCGTCCAGTCTATCCTAGTGTTTTACCCCGTGTAGTGCCATGATGCTCCTCTACTTCCCTCCTGGAAGTTCTTTGTTCGACTCCTCTGAGTCTCTACTTCCCGTCTGGAAGTTCTCTTCTGAATTCCCCCTGAGTCCTGATTTCCCTCTTGGAAATCCTTCTGCCGCTTGTCGAGATGCCCCCTACTCTGATCGACTTGTGCAACTGCACTTCTGATTGGGGTTCCTCGGCTAGAAACCCTCAGTAACAACTCCTCTGGCCCTGCTCTGTCAGGTAATGTTCTAACTACAATACCTCACTAGCTCCACTCTGAAATATTCTTGCAGCCTTCTAGACCCCAGCAACAGCCTCTCTGTGAACTGCGTCAGCCCCTCTCTGCCTCATGCTGGCTCTGTGTCACCTTAGATGGGTCTGCGTCAACCCTTTGGCCCTCTACGTCAGCAACGCTAGCCTTTTTGGGGCTCTGCGCAACTATCGACTTCCTCTGCGTGGCCTTGGCTGGCTCTGTGTCACACTCCTTGGCTTCTGCGTTGCTAGAAACAACAACTGTCACCTCGGGACAGTTGTTTTCTGCTGCTATTGCTCCACTCGGCTGATGTCTTTCAGTCCTTCTGTGATCTGCAATCACACTCTGATACCATGTTGAAGTTTCTAAGTTTACTGAGTTAGAAACCCTCCATGCACTATCTGATTTATTCCTACCTACTTGTTATCTTTCTTAACAAGTTATTTACAATGTAAATATTGAAAATAAACACTAGTGCATGCTCAACATCTTACATATCAACAACTAAAAAAAAACAAAAACACACCATATGACACCATTATTTTTGGACTAATGTCCCCGGAAAAACCCAATGCGGGAAAACCGGTGCAACTATCTGAGGGTTTTCTTATTAAGCAATATCAAAGTACAATCTGGGTGCCGAAATTGGCCTACCCAACATAGAATTTCCTTAGCAATAATACCTCAGTTTCTGACAAATCTACTAGCTGAAACCTCGGATAATCCTTCCGACAGCTACTCAGCACCAATTTGCCCCAAAAACCCCAGTGTCTGCCCAATATGGACTGTGTCAGCCTCTCCTAGCCCAGCGTTGGCATTGCGTCAACCCCAGCAGGCCCTACATCAGCTCTCTGAGCCTCTGCGTCAGCTACGTTGGCCCCTTTGGTGCTCTGCGCAGCACTTAACTACCTTTGCGTGGCCCTGCGTGAGCACTGGTTGCTCCTGCGTCTCTCTCTCTGGCTGCTCTGCTGCTATCCTGACACTATCTCTGCCTCTCTGTCTCTTTGTACTCAATGCCCCTCAGCTACTCTCCCGATCACTGATTCTATCTCTCTTAGCAAACCTCGCTCTAGAGAATAGAATGACTCATCACTCTGATGTATTCTCCAAGTGACCCTCAAGTCTCCTCTTATACTTTTCCTGTTGACATCTCAACGACTAAGATTAGATCTGGCTTGATCCATGTCTTTTGGACCACTCTAACACAGATTCATATTAATACACATTAATATTTTATTTTCCCTAAGTTTAGACTTAGGGAATCCATCAAAAAAATTAATTATTTTAATATCTCCTGGTTTGTTTAAAATCTACCCAAACCGTTTCTGGGTATTGGAGATCTCATGTGCCCCAACCTCTCCACCAAATTTTGTGGCTAGAGCACATCTAATGCTACCTAAATCAACAACATTACTAAAGCATATTCCTTGCTAAGAGGGAGTGTTGATTTTTGGTAGCATCGGATATGCTCTAGCCATGAAAATTAGTGGAGAGGCTTAGCACATGGGATCTCCAAGACACGGGAATCGTTTGGAGAAATTCCACCTGGATGAAGAGATATTAAAATGATTAATATTTTAATGAATTCCTAAGTCTAAACTTAGGAAAATTAAAATATTAATGTGTATTAATATAATATGGGTGAGAAAGTTCTAAATAACGAGGATCAAGCTAGATCTAATCTTAGCTGTTGATTAGGGACTTAATCTTGGTCGTTGAATCGTCAATAGGAAAAGTATAAGAGGATGGTTGAGGGTCAGTTGGAGACACACCAAGTTGATCAGTTAATTTGATTTTCTGGGGTAGGGTTTGCTGAGAAATCGAGTTAGTGATTTGTTGCAGCGAGGAGCAGTTCGATAGAAGGTCGAGAATACATAGCAGATAGGCAGAGATAGTGCTAGAGAGACATTGCAGCGGCAACCTAGGCAAACGTAGAGATGGCGCAGAGGTTTGGAAGGCCAACGCTGGTGACGCAGGAGACCAAGAAACTGACCCAGAGCTTACGCAGACAAACACACAGGCTAGCAGAGCTGACGCTGGGAAAAAAGAGTTGTGTTGTGGTGTTTTCATGGGGTAGACTGAGAGCTGAGAGGTAGACGCAGAGCTATAGAGGGTGACGCTATTCTAGAGAGAAGCTTGGAGCAGTTTTCACTGTCTAGCTAAGGAACAATCGAAGTCACTGTGGGAATCATCATCCGGTTACTGATCAACCAGAATATCTGTCTCCAGAGCAAGGTACTTCTGCCAAGGAAAATCTTTGAAGGGTGAGCCATTTTTGGCACCCTAGTTGTATTCATAAAACTGCATAATAATAAAACCCTCATAACTGTTGCACCGGTTTTCTCGCATTGGGTTTTTCCGGGGACGATTGTCCAAAAATAACGGTGTCCCTTGTGTTGTCTCAGTTATTTCAGTTGTTGATCTGTATATGTGTGAAGGTTGCATTTGTGTTTATTTCGGTATTTATATTAATAAATAACTTGTTAATGGAAAGAACAAGTAGGAGATAATAAACTAGATAATGCAGTAGGGATTTCTGATGTGTCAGACTTAGAACTTTCCACACCTCTATTAAGTGTTTCTTCCCCCTATTTATAAGAAGAGGGGGAGCTTTGAATCAGTTACAAAATATCTCAGCCAAGGGCCAACTGTTCGATAGACTAGCTACCTCAGCTTGCGTAGCTCTGTCGCCCCAAAAATGACTACAAAAGATTTAATTGCTTCATTAAATTGCCACAAAGTACATAAGAACAAAACAAGTCAAAAACTAAATGAAATCTTCAGCAAAATATATCCATGCCCATCCCTGGGATCACCTTTGATCAGGTCACTGCTTGGTCATGATCTTCCTCCTTTGGTACTCAGTTGGTTCCCGTCGCTTTTGCCTTTACTGCTTGAATCGCTCATTCTCTAGAGTTGGGCATGATTCGACCATCAATTTCATGCCAAGGTGCAAAAACAGAGGTCATTTGGGCAGTACTTCATCTCCTCATTGCATGGAGCTCCATGCTGAGTCATTAAGTCCTCCTGAGCTCCCATACCTTCATTTACTCACCGCAGGCTTGGGCACAGTATAGTCGAATTCATTTCCCCTGTCTGTGTTGACCCTGGTTTCTTGTTACAAGGGGTTTCATAGGGTCAGCCCATGCCGATTTCCAAATGCTGCATGTCCTCCTTTAATGCCTTGGCTACCGACCCATTATGTCTTTAAAGCTTTGTATTCCATTATCAGGGCGTTATTACATTGGGATTTTTATTTTAAAAGACCTTACAGAATAGCGCATTCTGATCCACCTTAGCCCCTTTTGCTTTGAGCCCTTCCCCTTTTCCGTCATATGACTGGGCACTTAGTCCTCGGGCGCTAAAGCCTTCGAACTCATGTCCGAGAGACATTTTCCTTTGTTAAATGAACTACCAGAGATCAGCGAAATCGGTAACTTTCAAACTGAACCACCTCAGTGAAACCACGACCGCCGACCTTTGATTGGGCCCACTTGGAATATCGTAATCGGCGATTTCCTATTGATGCACAACACGCTGCTACCACCGATCAATGACGTCATCACTGCCATGTGTCACTTCCTGAGTGGTGACATGTGTCACTCGGATATGCCCCCATAGGACCTTGGAAATTCCAGATTAGAATGCCACTTGTCCTCCGTACTGCCACGTCATGATGACATCAGCTGCCACATGTCTTTATCGGATCCAATAGTGGGCCGCCATATGTCGCTTATCAGAACCAATCTTACATTGCCAAGCGTCTAGCTGGAGAAGAGACAAAAGGCTTTGCCTGGCCTTGGTTTTCACTGATTTTCTTTGTCATGTTTTTCGGGGCATTCCCTAATGTTTTACACTGTCGACCCTCTTTCCCCACAATTTATCTATAGTGGTCATTTACAGATCGTCAGAACCTCCGATCTCTGCTTTGCGATATCGACGATCGTTGATTGCTAGTTTGCTCAGTCCTCCCCTGCTGTTGCTTTCAGAAAACTCCGATTGTGATTTGCGACATGCTCCCAAACCTCCGATATGTTCTTTTTTCCTTCCTTTCAAAGGCAACAAAACCCCTGAATTCAACTGGCCATATCTTCTGATCTAGAATTCCATTTTTGGGCTTCCACATACCGTTCAGCGTTTTGTGCTTCCGTGGCTTGGAAGATGGTTGCAAACCTCTCTGCTCTTTTGCCCTCTTTTAACAGCTGAAAACACATTTTGCAGAGGGTGACAACAGGGAGCATGCCGAAATTTTTTGTAGGGCTCAAAATCATTTACTCAAATGTTTACCTTAAACATAATATGAAACATGTTATAAGAATTTAACTAGCATCTATAATATCAGAATTTATCAGTTTCATGTTGAGTACCTACCTAGGTTTATGTGGTTGAAGATGCTTCTAATTTTCTCCTGCTCCCTCTCCCGTTACCAAAAAACCAAACCTCCCAGCCAAACTGGGTACAACCTAGGTACTCAGTTCCAAAATGCGTAACAATTGATGCAATCTGATTGTGGAAATTTCAGTCTGACACATAAGAAATCCCTACTGCATTATCTAGTTTATTATCTCCTCCTTGTTCATTCCATTAACAAGTTATTTATTAATATAAACATTGAAATAAACACAAATGCAACCTTCACATATATACATATCAACAACTAAAATAACTGAGACAATCACACAAGGGACACCGTTATTTTTGGACAATCGTCCCCGGCAAAACCCAATGCGGGAAAACTAGTGCTGCAGATATGAGGGTTTTATCAGTGTTGATAATATCGGTATCGGGAAAATATCAGCGAGGGTCCAGAAAATATCTTATCGGCAATATCGGCGAAAATATCGGCAAATATCGGCAAGCATAAAAAATGCATAATATATTCATTTTTTTCAGATTTTTAAACATATAAAGCAATAACAACATGAAATAAACACATTGGCACATAAATATGAAGAAAACACTGATATATATGATGTCAAATAGAAATGATACATCAAAGGCGATACCAAATCCTGCTGATCCCTGATAATTGTCCATTTAAGGACTCAAATGTGGAGAACCAATACAAAATAACATCACATATATAAAATTCTCTCATCATCATGAGTTATATGTAGCACAACAAATAAAACTAGCAGCTATCTATCTGAAATCACTGCCCACTCCCCCTTTTACGAGAAAACATGATGGGCTGTTTGCCAGGCCTGCCCCTAGTAGTAGGAGGCCCTGACCCTGCCTTTGCACCTAATGTCAAATAATGAGTGCTAGGTATGGGGCTATGCTCTCCTATATCTATAGCAGATGGTGTTGATGCTGATGCTCCCGCAGTGTCCTCCTCCTCCTCCTGCTCCTCCTCTGAGTGCTGCTGCTCCTCTGACTCCAAGTCCTCCTCTTGCCGCCCCTGCTCTAATGGATCATCTGCCACTGGCTCTAACCATGAAGGTGACTCCTCCAAGAGGGGCTCCTCAGACTCCACCCTCCACGGAGACAATACATCAATATTGTCTAAGCTAAGTCACATGACAGGAGAACACGAGACACGGAGGACACGTAAATACGAGTATTCAATACGAAACACAATGACCTGGAAACAAGACACGGGGGACACGTTTTATATATATATATATATATATATATATATACATACCAAAATATAGTTTTTTATCCATATTAAATTGCAGGTTGCAGCTTATCTAATCAAATTAAAATATAATTACTTCTCAAAGTTCATAGTTCACTTTAAAAAAATAAATAGAATCAAAATTTACTATTTAGAAATTAGAATGTGATATGCTTGGTCTTGATTCTTGAATATTCAATGTTCATTGTTCATGTACAACTTACAAGCACATAAGAAAATAACTAAAGTCTAATCCTATTGATTTCCTCTGCCCCTCTTGCGAGAAAATGCCACAGCTTTCCCTTTCCCTCTAGATGTAGATGCTGGTGCTAGTGGAGTTGGCAGTGGAGTTTGCTATGCTCTAGAAGCTGAAGAACTAGAAGTAGGAGCTATAGGAGGTAGACCACGTCCTCTACTGGTGGCAGGGGTAGCCCGGGCAGGTGGTGTCACCTGGAAACATTACAATCTCCCAATCCTGAAATCCTAAAAAACTGATAAGTCTGTTGCATTTTGAATGAAATCTAAAATTCTACTTTCTCCATATGAAATCCAATGAGGCCGGAACCACTCTCAAACATCCTGAGTCATTTCATGGTAATGTTAAAAATTTAAGTAAAATGATGAAAATGAAGATTAAGGAGAATGTCACTTTTACTTTAAGAATTTAACATTACCATGAATAGCATATCAATACTAGGGCCTAGAACACTCAAACCCTCCTTGGCAGCAACCACATAGCTCTCCCCTTCCTTCTCCAGCAATTAGAAATGAAAATGATATGAAAAAAAAACCAAAATCGGATTTTTATAGGCCGTGCAGAAATTTTTTACAGTCACCGGGCGATATTTTCAATTGTCGCGCGATATTTTCCGAAATATCGGCGATATTTCAGAAATCGTGCGATATTTTCAAAAGCTGAAAATATCGCGATATTTTGTCGGCGAGCCGATATATCGCCGACAAAATATCGCGATATTTCCGAATATCGCCGATATCTCGGCGATATTATCAACACTGGGTTTTATTATTATGCAGTTTCTCAATACAACTAGGGTGCCATAAATGGCTCACCCTTCAAAGATATTCCTTGGCAAAAGTACCTTTCTTTGGAGACAAATATTCCGGCTAATTAGCAACCGGATGAATAGCCTCACAATGACTTCAACTGCTGCCTTAGCTGGACAACGAACGCTGCTCCAAGCTACCCTCAAGAACTGCGTCACCCTCTACGGCTCTACGTCATCTAATCAACTCTCATTCTGCCCCACGAAAATTCCTCAGTGCTGCCTCTTCAGCCCAGCGTCAGCTCTACATCCCTCTATGCTGCCTGCGTCAACTTCTGTTGCCTCTGCGTCAGTGTCTTGGCCCTTTGCGTTGTCTCTCTGGTAATTTCTCTGCCTCTCTGATATGTATTCTCAGCCTTCCGCCGAACTGCCCCTCGCTGCAACAGATCACTAACTCGATTTCTCAGCAAACCCTGCCCCAGAAAATCAAATTCTTGATCAACTTGGTGTATCTCCAACTGACCCTCAAGCCTCCTCTTATACTTTTCTTGTTGACGATTCAATGGCCGAGATTAAGTCCCTAATCAACGACTAAGATTAGATTTGGCTTGATCCTCGTTATTTAGAACTTTCTCACCCATATTATATTAATACACATTAATATTTTAATTTTCCTAAGTTTAGACTTAGGATCTCATTAAAAATATTAATTATTTTAATATCTCTCCATCCAGGTGGAATTTTCCCAAACGATTTTTTGGTTCTTGGAGATCTTATGTGCCTTAACCTCTCCACCAATTTTCATGGCTAGAGCACATCCGATGCTACCAAAAATCAACACTCCCTCGTAGCGAGGAATGTGCTCTAGCAATGCTTCACTATAGAAACATCACACTGATCTTCCGCATCGGTACCTGTGCTGATGCTTGGCCTGCTGCCTCACATCCTCTGCACTGTTGCTCCCTGTACTGCTGCCCCATGACACTGCCACTACCACTACTACATCTGTACTGCAACTCCCTCTCAATATGCTGCCCATGCTACCCCTAGCACTACCACAGCTAACTGCTACACTGCAACTCAGTTACTAAGAAGTAAGTCACTGACTTCTCCAAAATACTGACAGCTCGGTTAGTTTGGAAGCCTCGTGATGCTGAAGCTGCCTCTACTGCTCTCCTGTGCTCCCTTTGCTGCTACTGCACTGCTACACACACCTCTGTGCCTCTCGCTGCAACAGATCACTAACTCGATTTCTCAGCAAACCCTGCCCCAGAAAATCAAATTCTCGATCAACTTGGTGTATCTCCAACTGACCCTCAAGCCTCCTCTTATACTTTTCCTGTTGACGATTCAGTGGCCGAGATTAAGTCCCTAATCAACGACTAAGATTAGATTTGGCTTGATCCTCGTTATTTAGAACTTTCTCACCCATATTATATTAATACACATTAATAATTTAATTTTCCTAAGTTTAGACTTAGGATCTCATTAAAAATATTAATTATTTTAATATCTCTCCATCCAGGTGGAATTTTCCCAAACGATTTTTTGGTTCTTGGAGATCTTATGTGCCTTAACCTCTCCACCAATTGTCATGGCTAGAGCACATCCGATGCTACCAAAAATCAACACTCCCTCGTAGCGAGGAATGTGCTCTAGCAATGCTTCACTATAGAAACATCACACTGATCTTCCGCATCGGTACCTATGCTGACGCTTGGCCTGCTGCCTCACATCCTCTGCACTGTTGCTCCCTGTACTGCTGCCCCATGACACTGCCACTACCACTACTACATCTGTACTGCAACTCCCTCTCAATATGCTGCCCATGCTACCCCTAGCACTACCACAGCTAACTGCTACACTGCAACTCAGTTACTAAGAAGTAAGTCACTGACTTCTCCAAAATACTGACAGCTCGGTTAGTTTGGAAGCCTCGTGATGCTGAAGCTGCCTCTACTGCTCTCCTGTGCTCCCTTTGCTGCTACTGCACTGCTACACACACCTCTGTGCCTCTCGCACTGCTGCAACCTCCACTGCGCTACCTCAGATTTCTGCACTCAAACACTTCCTTGTTGCTCCACTACACTTTGCTCCACCGGACACCTGTCATCATGCTACTGTCATTAAGGGCTCCCGTAGTCGGATGTGATCCAAGAGTCTGGGCACCTCAAGGATCCTTCCCCTAGTATGTAGTCCTCCTGACTACAACTCGATGTCTCCCCACTTCTTCTCTAGAGGTGCATGAACACTCATGGCATAATCGTCATCAATCTCGACCTCTTTCTCCACCTTAGTTGGAGCTGCCTTTGAATCAGAAGCCTCTCCCTTGTTTTTCTTCCTGGGGCACTGGGATGCATAATGTCCCACCTCCCCACAATGGAAGCACTTAACCTTGGAGATGTCTTTCTTCTTCCTCTTCTCTTGTTGTCCCGCAGATGCTAGAGCTGCATCCTCCTCCTCTTTCTTGATTCGACCTCCCTTGCCACTACTCCCCGCCTTGGTCATCCTCCTGATCTCTTCCTGGAGAAGCGCTGCCCACATCTCCTCCCAACCAGGAAGAGTAGCCCTACCCAAACTAATTTGGACAAATGTCTCCCACTCCTTGGAGACTGCATTCAGGGCAGTGCTGACCATAACTTATGGATCTGGTGTAGACCCCACGGAAGTAATTTGGTCGTGAATCTCCTGCAACCTGAGAAGGAATGGATCTATCTGCTCTCCCTTCTGCATCTGATATGACCGCAGCTAATTCTCCAATAGCATATTCCACTGCACGGAAGAGCCCTGGTATAAGGTGGTCAGGGTGTCCCACATCTCCTTTGATGTGTTCTTCTCAACAATATGTGGTATGACATGATCTTTGACCCCATCTAGGATCATGCACTGTGCCCTTGCCATTGCATCCTCATACTTCTTGTTCTTAGCTGGGTCAACTAGGATAGCCACGGTTTTCAAGGCATAGTCCTTGATGCGATGTTGATCCAGGATTGCCAGGATCCTGGTCTTCTAGATGACAAAGTTGGAAGCCCTGTCCAACCTGTCCTGATCCCTTAGTCCGTTCACTACCATTTCAGCTCCTCTTCTGGACTCCCTTTGAGTCTCGACTCCCCTCCTAGAAATCTCCCTCTAAGTCCTGATTTCCCTTCTAGAAATCCTCTGGCCAACTGTCGAACCGCTCCTCTCCAATCCTCCTTGCAACTGCAACTCGGATCTGGATTCCTTGGCTAGAAATCTGTCGAGGTAGTGACTCCCTCTACCTTGGTCTCGCCTCCTTAGACATTGTTCTGCTTCGACAGAAACAACATCCCACCAGCTCCTCAAATCACAATCTGCCCACAGCTCCCCAAGCTCCGACAACTGAAAAAACTGAGCCTTTCAAGGTCTATGCAATCTCGACAAAGGCTAAATCTGCTCCTCCTGGCCATAGCGTCGATCCTTCCTCGCTGAGAAAGATGACCGGGCACTGCGTAGGTCTGATCTGCCCTTCTCTGCCTCTGCGTTGACCCTCCTCTTGGCTCGAAATGATGACGCAAGCTCTGCATCACTTCCTCTCTCGCTGCTTCTTCTCTGGAACAACGTTGTCTTTCAGGACAGTTGTTACTGCTGCAAATTTCAGATTTTTGTTGGTGCCTTCAGTCCTCCTGTGATCTGCAATCCTTTGATACCATGTGGAAATTTCTAACTCTGACACATTAGAAATCCCTACTGCATTATCTGTTTTATTATCTCCCACTTGTTCATTCCATTAACAAGTTATTTATTAATATGAATATCGAAATAAACACAAATGCAGCCTTCACACATATACAGATCAACAATTGAAATAACTGAGACAATCACACAAGGGACACTGTTATTTTTGGACAATCGTCTCCAGAAAAACCCAATGCGGGAAAACCGGTGCACCGAATTTCTGTTGGTGCCTTCAGTCCTCCTGTGATCTGCAATCCTCTGATACCATGTGGAAATTTCTAACTCTGACACATTAGAAATCCCTACTGCATTATCTGGTTTATTATCTCCTCCTTGTTCATTCCATTAACAAGTTATTTATTAATATAAATAAAATAAACACAAACGCAGCCTTCACACATATACAGATCAACAATTGAAATAACTGAGACAACACAAGGGACACCATTATTTTTGGACAATTGTCCCTGGAAAAACCCAATGCGAGAAAACTGGTGCAACGGTTATTAGGGTTTTATTATTATGCAGTTTTCTGAATACAACTAGGGTGCCAAAAATGGCTCACCCTTCAAAGATTTTCCTTGGCAGAAGTACCTTGCTCCAGAGACAGATATTCTAGCTGATCAACGAATTTTTTAGATTTCTTCTGTTGGTGTCTTCAATCCTCCTGTGATCTACAATTGCTCTGATACCATGTGGAAATTTCTAAGTCTGACACATCAGAAATCCCTACTGCATTATCTGGTTTATTATCTCCTACTTGTTCTTTCCATTAACAAGTTATTTATTAATATAAATACCGAAATAAACACAAATGCAGCCTTCACACATATACGGATCAACAATTGACTAAGACAATCACACAAGGGACACCGTTATTTTTGGACAATCGTCCCCGGAAAAACCCAATGCGGGAAAACCGGTGCAGCAGATATGAGGGTTTTATTATTATGCAGTTTCTGAATACAACTAGGGTGCCAAAAATGGCTCACCCTTCAGAAATTTTCCTTGGCAGAAGTACCTTTCTTCGGAGACGAATATTCTGGCTAATCAGCAACTGGATGAATAGCCTCACAGTGACTTCGACTGCTCCCTTACATGGACAGCGAAAGCTATTCCAAGCTACCCTTAGGAACTGCGTCACCCTCTACAACTCTGCATCAGCTAACCAACTCTCAGTCTGCCCCATGAAAATTCCGCAGCGCTGCCTCTTCAGCTCTGCAGCCCTCTGCGTTACCTACGTCAACTTCTGTTGCCTCTGCGTCAGCGTCTTAGCCCTCTGCGTTGTCTCTCCGACACTTTCTCTACCTCTCTGATATGTATTCTCAACCTTCTGCCAAATTGCCCCTCGTTGCAATAGATCACTAACTCGATTTCTCAGCAAATCCTGCCCTAGAAAATCGAATTCTTGATCAACTTGGTGTATCTACAACTAACACTCAAGCTTACTCTAATACTTTTCCTATTGACGTTCAACAACCGAGATTAAGTCCCTAATCAATGGCTAAGATTAGATTTGGCTTGATCCTCATTATTTAGAACTTTCTCACCCATATTATATTAATACACATTAATATTTTAATTTTCTTAAGTTTAGACTTATGTTCTCATTAAAAATATTAATTATTTTAATATCTCTCCATCCTGGTTGAATTTCCCCAAACGAGTTCTAGGTCTTGGATATCTTATGTGCCTTAGCCTCTCCATCAATTTTCATGGCTAGAGCACATCCGATGCTACCAAAAATCAACACTGATCCTCCATGCCCAAAAACTTAAGAACAATTGAAACTCCTCCTCTCAGTAAGTAAGACTCTCAGAATTTCCTCTTCTCAGCCCCCCCTTTCCTCAAGATTTCCTTCCTCCTTTTATTTCTTTGCCCATCGCCTTCCTCCTATCTTTGTGTCTTTGTTTTTGTTACATGGAACTTTTTATAAAATCAAATCTCATTTTATTTTATGGATTTTATTTGAATACGTAGGATTTGATTTGATTAAAGTTCATATTATTTTAATAAATTAATTTAATTTATTTAGTTTATAATTTTAATTAATTTATATTATAATTTTAATAATTTTAATTTTAAATATAATATGCAAATTAAAATTAACATTTTCTTTTAGTTAAGGGTTTATCATATATATATATATATATATATATATGTCAATTTTAGGTATGTTCTATGCTTAGAGCAATTTATTTCAATTTTCACAGTTAGCTCAATATCTTTTCCAAATTAGCAATCACATCAGCGTTAAAGTAAACTGTAAATAGAACATAAACATAAATCGCGAAAGACAAGCCAAGACAAGAGGACACAAGATGTGGCGCTAGCCAAGGACAAACTCCAATGTGGGGAACCCCTGATCAATTCTTCTTATATGTTCTTCAATAGTTCAGCGGAGATAGAGAGAGAGATAGTACATTTACAATAGAAGTCAACACTTTGACTTATCTAGATAGGACCATAGATTATCTCTAAGAAGATGATACATGAGATCAGTTGAAGACATTCTGCTTCAACTGATTCTCCAAGGTGACTCCTTCACCTATCATTGTGTTGCATCTCGTCATCATGCTGCACCTCACCGTGTTGCACCATGCTGCACCTCACTGTGTTGCACCACGCTGCACCCATCATCACAATGCTGGACCTCATGACCATGCTGTACACATCATACTGCCGCACTGTTGTCCTATGTGTCATAACCATGTTGTCATACAACATGTCTCATGTGCTAGCAGCACCATGCTTGCCGCTACTATCCATGTTGTCCATGCTTGCCATGCTGCACCATGATGTCCATGCTTGCCATGCTGCACTGTGCTCCTTTGCTGCCATGTCACAGCTGTCCCATGTATCTATACAACACTATGTACCTAGTTGTCCCATGCATCTTGGCAGCACCATGTAGCCCAACTGTCCTACTTACTTTGCTGCACTAGTTAGCAGCACCATGTAGCCTTAGCACTGCTGTACTAGTCGTCTTGCTTGCTGTTGTCCATACTTGCTGCTAAGCAGCACCACGTACCCTTCCTGCCATGTGTTGTTTCACCACGCTGCACTACTGCACTGCATCATTGGTTAGGGCATCACCCTATAGCCCTTATCTTCCATACAAATCAGCAAAACAACCTTCTAAAGACTGCAGTTCTCCAAGGGAATAACCCTCCACACCTACGCTATTCCTTTTGGCTTTGTTTAACCCCAAACGCAACACCAAGAAGTAGCCTAGTTGTTGGCTATGGCTTATGGCTTAACACAGCGGTTGTTGTAGCTTTCGGCCTCCCTCCAATCCTTCACCACACTGCCCTAAAACAACATCAGTCTATCCTTAAGCCTTGTGGCCCTACAACCCTTCAATCCAGCCCTAGAACAGATCCGATGTACCTACAGCAACTCGGCTTCTCCTCCAGAAATGCCACGCTGCTCCTCGGCCTCCACACTTGTTGTTCCTCGGCCTAATCTGCCCAGCTATACGCACTTGGAACAACCCTTAACTTACCCTCAAAACAACCCTTTCTCACCATGTTGTCACCTATAGCAAACCCTCACTGTGGCCCATAAACAAAGATCCTTCTAGACTGCGTAGATATCAGCATTAGGGCGTCTTCCTTGATAGCGTTAGGGCTTCTCATTTGACTGCATTAGGGCTTCTCACTTGACTGTGTTAAGGCTTCTCACTCCTAGATTTCTCTTCCACTAAAACCCAAGACAAGTGGAGAGAAATCAAGATAGAAGTGTGTGTGAAATGACTCTCAAGTCATCTCCTTTTATACTAAAATGTTGAGCACATGTGGGGTTTATTTGGTTGCTGGCCAACCTCGATGAATTGTTTTATAACACAAATAAATTCATAACTCCATGAATACTTATTGGAATCGGATGATCTTTAGATCAATCCTATACCTCTCGATGAGAGGGATCCAAGAAAAATATCAGTTGCCATAATAAGATGACCCACATGGAGTTTGGCCCTAGTTGCCAATTTTAACACTCCCTCTCAACTAGGGAGAACTCCATCCGTTGATCCATCTGTCTGACTATACTATCTCTGCCATCAGTGCCCTACACTACTCTGCTTTGCTCTACTTTGCTCTGCTCTGCTGAGCTCTGCTCTGTTGAGCTCTTCTCTTCTCTGCTCTGCTGAACCATGAAGAAGAAGAATTGATCAAGAATGTCTCATACCATTCTCTATTGACCCAAAGTCAGTTCCATATGAAGAGAGTGTGTCATACCACTCTTACTGACCCGAAGTCAGTTTCATGGATCCCAGATCAATATCACAAGAGAGTGTCTCAAACCACTCACACTGATCCCAGATTAGTTTCATTGATCTCAAATCAATGGAGGTCATCCTAGCATAGGGAGTACAGTGAATACAATGATGTGTCCATCGATAGTACTACTATGGTCCCTAACCCCATTTCCCTGCTCATTAGTGTTAAAATTGGCAACTAGGGCCAAACTCCATGTGGGTCATCTTATTTATGGCAGCTGATATTTTTCTTGGATCCCTCTCATCGAGAGGTGTAGGATTGATCTAAAGATCATCCAATTCCGATAAGTATTTATGAAGATATGAATTTATTTTGATTATGGACAAATTGTCAAGTCGGCCAGCAACTTATGTAGGCTCAGAAGCCCAACAGTCATGTCTATTCAACCTCTACATTTTAGTATAAATAGAAGAGGACTTGAAGTCATTTGTCACACACACACTCACTCTTGTGATCTCACTTCATCCTGTTTTGGGTTTGATGAAGATGAGAGCTAGAGGGAGTGCCCTAGGGTATACGCTACCCTAGATAACATGCCCTAGATCTAAATGCAGTCATAGGAGAATAAGCTCTATGTTGCTCAAAAAGCTGGAAAAGTCGAAAAAGCCAGAACTGCCAGAAAAGCCGGAAATGCCGGAAAAGCTGGAACTACCAGAAAAGCCGGAAAGCCGGAACTCCGAGAAAAGCCAGAACTGCCGGAAAAGTCGGAAATGCCGGAAAAGCTGGAACTGCCAGAAAAGCCGGAAAAGCCGAAACTGCTAGAAATGCCGGAAAAGCTGGAAATGCCGGAAAAGCCGGAATTTCCGGAAAATACGGAAAAGCCGGAACTGCCGGAAAATACGGAAAAGTTGGAACTGCCAGAAAATACGGAAAAGCCGGAACTGCCGGAAAATACGGAAAAGCCAGAAAAGCCGGAACTGCCAGAAAAGTCGGAAAAGCCGGAAAAGCTGGAAAAGCCGAAAATGTCGAAACTGCCGAAATTGTCGGAAAAGCCAGAACTGTCGGGACTGCTGGGAACAACTGAAACTACCGAAATTGCCAGAAACAGCCGAAACTACTAGAACTACCGGGAACTGCCGTAATAGCCAGAGCATCTGTCTCCGAAGTAGAGCAGCATGCCAGGGATAGCTAACTAACATTGGGACAGTTGTATGGTACTTAGTAGCAAATACACCAAGCATGCAATGTTACAGATAGCATGCAAGGGACAACTAGCACGCAACAACAAACGTGCTAAGGACAACAAGCATGCTAGGGACAACAAACAAGCAAGGTGCAGCCAACACATAGTTCAAGATGGAAACATGGTGCAGCAATTGCACATAATGCAGTACAGTGATGGGTACAGTCATGATTAATGAAGCGTGATGAGATGCAGCATAGTGATGATGGGTGCAGCATGGTGCAGCGCAGTGAGGTGCAACATGATGACGAAATGCAACACAACCATAGGTGAAGGAGTCACCTTGGAGAATTAGTTGAATCAGCATGTCTTCAACAGATCTCATGTATCATCTTCTTAGAGATGATCTATGCTCTTATCTAGATAAGTCAGAGTGTTGACTTCTGTTGTAAACGTACTATCTCTCTCTCTCTCTGCTGAACTATTGAAGAACATCTAAGAAGAATTGATCAAGGGTTTCTCCACATTGGGGTTTGTCCCTGGCTAGCACCACATCTTGTGTCTTCTTGTCTTGGCTTGTCTTCTGCGATTTATGTTTATGTTCTATCTGCAATTTACTTTAATGCTGATGTGATTGCTAATCTGAAAAAGATATGTAGCTAACTGTGAAAATTGAAATAAATTGCTCTAAGCATAGAACATACCTAAAATTAACATGGTATCAGTAGAATCCTCATCCCTCTTCAAATTCACCAAGGGTGAAGTCAAAGCAGAGAATATTATCGGAATGGCGCAACGGAAGTTTCTGATGACCTACCTAAAGATCACTTCATTGGGAAGTTCAGATCTAAGGGTGGAAGGAAAGGCGGATGCCTTGGTTGCAATAAGTTCGGCCATTATGCGAAGGAGTGTCCGAATGGCAGAGACACATCTCTTGATGAAGATAACAATCATTCCAGGGACATCTTCAATGATCAAAGGAATGATAGGTAATGCAGGTCATCAAGGAAATGGTAGACTCTTCAAAGAAAGCAAGGAACCCCAGGTATGAAGAATCAAATGTTGTTTCTGATAAGATAAAGAAGCGTTATCTTGTATTGGCCCTCTCCTTCAGATTCTTTGGGAATCTGGCTTATTGATTGTAGTGCTTCAAGGCACTTCATCGAATAGATGGGTGCACTCTCTAATTTGGTAGAGATGGAAACAATCGTGGAATTATACTTGGAGTCGATGCCACCTATCCCGGAAGGGGTGTAGCGAATGATATCCCTCAATTGAATGAGGGTAACTCAATTCATTTACAGAATCTCTTTTATGTAACTGATGGCAAGAAGAACCTCGTGTCCATTTCAGCCATGGAAGTCAAAGGTTTCAGGGTGGCACTCATCGATGGAAAGGTATGTGCTTGAAAATAGAATTTTCAAAGATGTTTTTGAGTTCAGGGTTGTATCAAGTTGCAGGAAGTCCACTGGGGACCATGTCCATTGACACATAGCATCGATGGTCTGCGAGTCAGATGGTGACAGGGATGCCTGAATTCAAAAAGAGCATGAAAGTACATGTCTGAGATGTACCAAAGGAAAATCTTACAAGGGGACCATTCCCCTCATGCAGCAGGTCCACAAGTTTGGAACAACCCAAGGAGTTTGAGATTCATGATCGGGAATCTCATGTATATAGGTGGAAGAAAGCCCTCTATGGCTTGAAGCAAAACACCCCGGGCGTAGTATGAGAGGATTGATAGCTGTCTGATGACGCTGAGATTCACTAGGAGTGAAACCGATCCAAACAATTACCCGAAGGTTGTGGATGATAGACCTCTCATACCGGCACCTTATGAGGACGACCTATTTGTGACAGGTGCAGACCCTCTTATTTGCATAAGTAAGAGGGAGTTGGATTCCGAATGTGGAATGATAAACTGCAAGCCTGTGACTACCTCGAGGATATTAACTTTCAGAAGTTATATGGTAGTGATGTTGGACCAGATTTGGGAAATGCCTCTGAGTTTCATAAACTCATTAGCGTTGATGTTCTTGGTGAACTTCCGCCCCGACAAATGTTTTGCAGTTAGCATGGTGAGCTCATATTTGGTTGAGCCTCACTAGATTGGTGCCAAGAATCTTCTGAGATATCTTCGGGGCACAATCTCTCATGGATTGAGATACACTACCGAAAATATGAAACTGCATGATTATTTGAATGCTGAGTGGGCAGGTAGTTTGGAGGATCACTAGAGCACTTTTCAGTGCTAGTTCTCTTTGGATTCTGCTTCGATATCATGGATGAGCAGGAAGCAGAAATCGGTTGCTATAAGCACCGCCGAGACTAAATACACAACTACGAGTATGATCTCATGTGAAGCTGCATGGTTGCAGAAGCTCTTAAGTGAGCTGTTTGTACACATGATGAATACCACTGTGATTCTCTGTGACAACCAGAGGTGGGATTCGATTATTGAGGAATCCCATATTCGATGATTGCTCCAGCAGATAGACATCAGATACTGCCTTATCTGGGATATGGTAAGTCGATGAGCGAGGAGGCTCCATCACATTGAGACTGATGTACAGGTTGCAGACATTTTTTGTCAAAGCCCCGGGGAAAGGTCAAATCTGTAACTTTCCCGAACGACTTGGAGTCGTTGAGAGACCTTCTTATAAGGGTCCTGCATGTTGCATGCATTGAGCTCTGGGAGCTCTGGGGGGCTTGGGGTACTTACTGGAGCAACATACGACCACAGGGCGACTCACCCTCCCCTGGTGGTGCGCTATGGAACAGGATGATTCATTCTCCTGTGGGCCAGGATGATTCGTTCTCCGTGGCGACCATGGAATAGGATGATTCGTTCTCCGTGGCGACTATGGAACAGGATGATTCGTTCTCCTGTGGGCTAGGATGATTCGTTTTCCATGGCGACTGTGGAATAGGATGATTCGTTCTCCTGTGGGCTAGGATGATTTGTTCTTCGTGGCGACTGTGGAACATGATGATTCATTCTCCTGTGGGCCAGGATGATTCGTTCTCCGTGGTGACTATGGAATAGGATGATTCGTTCTCATGTGGGCCAGGATGATTCGTTCTCCGTGGCGACTGTGGAACAAGATGATTCGTTCTCTTGTGGGCCAGGATGATTCATTCTCTGTGGCATCCACTGGCAGGATGATTTGTTCTCCTATGGACAAGATGATTAGTTCTCCTATCGAGGCATCCTACCCATGCAGTCTGGGACTCATGGGAAGTACCTCTCATCTGATCAATGAGCAGGGAAATGAGGATAGGGACCATAGTAGTTCTATCGATGGACACATCGTTGTATCCACTGTACTCCCTATGCTAGGATGACCTCCATTGATCTGGGATCAATGAAACTGATCTGGGATCAGTATGAGTGATTTGAGACACTCTCTTGTGATATTGATCTGGGATCAATAAAACTGACTTCGGGTCAGTAAGAGTGATGTGACACACTCTCTTCAGATGAAACTGACTTCGAGTAAGTAGAGAATGGTATGAGACATTCTCGATCAATTCTTCTTCTTCATGGTTCAACAGAGCAGAGCAAAGTAGAGCTTAGCAAATCTGAGCAGAGCAGAGCAGTGTAGGGCACTGATGGCAGAGATAGTACAGTTGGACATATGGATCAAGGGATGGAGTTCTCCCTAGTTGAAAGGGAGTGTTAAAATTGGCAACTAGGGCCAAACTCCATGTGGGTCATCTTATTTATGGAAGCTGATATTTTTCTTGGATCCCTCTCATCGAGAGGTGTAGGATTGATCTAAAGATCATCCGATTCCGATAAGTATTTATGAAGATATGAATTTATTTTGATTATGGACAAATTGTCAAGTCGGCTAGTAACTTATGTAGGCTCAGAAGCCCAATAGTCATGTCTATTCAACCTCTATGTTTTAGTATAAATAGAAGAGGACTTGAAGTCATTTGTCACACACACACTCACTCTTGTGATCTCACTTCATCCTGTTTTGGGTTTGATGAAGATGAGAGCTAGAGGGAGTGCCCTAGGGTATACGTTGCCCTAGATCTAAATGCAGTCATGGGAGAATAAGCTCTACGTTGCTCAAAAAGCCGGAAAAGCCAGAAAGGCCAGAACTGCCGGAAAAGCCGGAACTGCCGGAAAAGATGGAACTACCAGAAAAGCCAGAAAAGTCGGAACTGTAGGATAAGCTGGAATTGTCAGAAAAGTCGGAACTGTCGGAACTTCCGGAAAGCCGGAAAAGCCGAAACTGCCGGAAATGTCAGAAAAGCTGGAAATGCCGGAAAAGCCGGAATTGCAAGAAAAGCCCAAAAAGCCGGAAAATCCGGAACTGCCAGAAAAGCCGGAAAAGTCGGAAAATCTCAAAACGCCGGAAATGCTGGAACTGCCGGAAAAGCCGGAATTGCTAGGACTGTCAGGACTGCCAGAACTGTTGGGAACAACCGGAACTTCCGGAACTGCCAGGAACAACCAGAACTGCCAAAACTGCCAGGAACTACGGAAACAACCTGAGCATCTGTCTCCGAAGTAAAGCAGCGTGCAAGGGACAGCTAACTAACATTGGGACAGTTGTATGGTACTTAGCAGCAAATACACCAAGCATGCAATGTTACAGCTAGCATGCAAGGGAAAACTAGCATGCAACAACAAGCATGCTAAGGAAAACAAGCATGCTAGGGACAACAAGCAAGCAAGGGACAACAAGCAAGCAAGGTGCAGCGAACACATAGTTCAGGATGGCAACATGGTGCAGCAATTACACATAATACAGTACAGTGATGGATACAATCATGATTAATGAAGCGTGATGAGATGCAGCATAGTGATGATGGGTGCAGCATGGTGCAGCGCGGTGAGGTGCAGCATGATGACGAAATGCAGCACAACGATAGGTGAAGGAGTCACCGTGGAGAATTAGTTGAAGCAGCATGTCTTGAACTGATCTCATGTATCATCTTCTTAGAGATGATCTATGCTCTTATTTAGATAAGTCAAAGTGTTGACTTCTGTTGTAAACGTACTATCTCTCTCTCTCTCTCTCTCTCCGCTGAACTATTGAAGAGCATATAAGAAGAATTGATCAACGGTTTCCCCACATTAGGGTTTGTCCCTAGCTAGCGCCACATCTTGTGTCCTCTTGTCTTGGCTTGTCTTCTGCGATTTATGTTTATGTTCTATCTGCAGTTTACTTTAATGTTGATGTGATTGCTAATCTGGAAAAGATATGTAGCTATCTGTGAAAATTGAAATAAAATGCTCTAAGCATAGAACATACCTAAAATTAACAATTAGCCAGATGAGAGGTACTTCCCATGAGTCCCAGAGTGCATGGGTAGGATGCCTCGATAGGAGAACCACTCATCCTACCCCTAAGTCGCCACGGGGTATCACAAGGGAAGGCTGGGCCATTAACCTTGTACACAACACACCATTAGGGGAGGGTGAGTCGCCCTATGGTCACTTGTTGCTCCAATAAGTACCCCAAGCCCCCCGGAGCTCCCAGAGCTCAATGCATGCATCATGCAGGACCCTCATAAGAAGGTCTCTCAACGACTCCAAGTCGTTCGGGAAAGTCACAAATTTGACCTTTCCCTGGGGCTTTAACAGAATGTCTGTGCCCTGTACATCAGTCTCAATGCGATAGAGCCTCCTCGCTCATTGACGTACCATATCCTAGATAAGGTAGTATCTAATGTCTATATACTAGAGAAATCATAGAATACGGGATTCCTCAACAATCAAATCCCCCCCTGGTTGACACAGAGGATCTCGGTGGTATCCATCATGTGTACAAACAACTTGTTGAAGAGCTTCCACAACCAAGTAGCTTCACACGAGATCATACTCGTAGCTATGTATTCGGTCTCAGCAGTGCTTATAGCAACCGACTTCTGCTTCCTGCTCATCCAGGATATCAAACAAAACCCAAAGAGAACCAACACTCGAAAGTGCTCTTATGATCCTCCACATTGCCTGCCTAGTCAGCATTCGAATAATCATGCAACTTTATATTTCCGGAAGTGTATCTCAATCCATGAGAGATTGTGCCCCGAAGATATCTCAGAAGATTCTTGGCACCAATCCAGTGTGGCTCAACCATATATGAGCTCACCATGCTAACTGCAAAACATATATCCGGACGGAAGTTCACCAAGAACATCAATGCAAATGAGTTTATGAAACTCAGAGGCATTTCCCAAATCTGGTCTGGCATCACCACCATATAACTTCTAAAAGTTAAGCTCCATCGAGGTAGTTGCGAGCTTGTTGTTCACCATTTCAAATCCGGAATCCAACTCCCTCTTACTTCTGCAAATGAGAGGGTCTGCACCTGTCAGAAATAGGTCATCCTCAGAAGGTGCCGGTATGAGAGATCTATCATCCACAACCTTCGAGCAATGGTTTGGCTCGGATCCACTCCTAGTGAATCTTAGCTTCATCAGACAACTATCAATCCTCTCATACTATGCCCGGGGTGTTTTGCTTCAAGCCATAGAGGGCTTTCTTCCACCTGAGATTCCTGATCATGAATCTCAAACTCCTCGGGTTGTTCCAAACCTGTGGACCTGCTACATGAGGGGAATAGTCCCCTTGTAAGATTTTCCTTCGGTACATCTCAAACATGTACCTTCATGCTCTTCTTGAATTCAGGCATCCGACTCACCATCTGACTCACATCGAGTAGGGCCCCATAAGTAGACCTCCGGTGCTATAGATGAGATGTGACAACTAACATGGTCCCCAATGGACTTCCAACAACTTGATACAAACCTGAACTCAAAATTATTGAAAATTCCATTTTCAAATATGTACCTTTCCATCGATGAATGCCACCCTGAAATCTTTGACTTCCATTGTCGAAATGGACACCAGGTTCTTCTTATGATCAGGTACACAAAAGAGAATTTTGTAAATGAATTGAGTTACCCTCATTCAATTGAGGGGTAACATTCCCTACACCCCTTCCAGGATAGATGGCATCGCCTCCAAGTATAATCCCACGATTGTTTCCATCTCTACTTAATTAGAGAGAGCACCCTTCTATCTGATGAAGTGCCTTGAAGCACTACAAACAATAAGCCAGATTCCCAAAGAATCTGAAGGAGAGGGCCAATACAAGATAACGCTTCTTTATCTTATCAGAAACAACATTTGATTCTTCATACCTGGGGTTCCTTGCTTTCTTTGAAGAGTCGTTCGTTTCCTTGATGACCTGCATTACCTGTCATTCTTTGATCATTGAAGATGTCCCTAGAATGATTTTTATCATCATCAAGTGATGTGTCCCTGCCATGCAGGCACTCCTTCGCATAATGGCCGAACTTATTTACAAACAAGGCATCTACCTTTCCTTCCACCCTTAGATTCGGACTTCCCAATGAATTGATCTTTAGGTAGGCCATTAGAAGCTTTTGCTGCGCCATTCTAATAATATTCTCTGCTTCGATTTCACCCTTGCTGAATTTGAATAGGGATGAGGAATCCAATGATCCTTTTGTCCTTTCCCAACTGTCTTCGGCGATTTCCCTTTCACTTTTGCTTGGGCATTGTCTTCACCTCAGCTCTGATACCATGTCAATTTTAGGTATGTTCTATGCTTAGAGCAATTTATTTCAATTTTCACAGATAGCTACATATCTTTTCCAGATTAGCAATCACATCAACATCAAAGTAAACTGCAGATAGAACATAAACATAAATCGCAGAAGACAAGCCAAGACAAGAGGACACAAGATGTGGTGCTAGCCAGGGACAAACCCCAATGTGGGGAAACCCTTGATCAATTCTTCTTATATGTTCTTCAATAGTTCAGCAGAGAGAGAGAGAGAGATAGTACATTTACAACAGAAGTCAACACTTTGACTTATCTACATAGGAGCATAGATTATCTCTAAGAAGATGATACATGAGATCAGTTGAAGACATGCAGCTTCAATTGATTCTCCAAGGTGATTCCTTCACCTATCATTGTGCTGCATCTCGTCATCATGTTGCACCTCACTGTGCCGCACCATGCTACACCCATCATCACAATGTTGGACCTCATGACCATGTTGTACACATCATACTGCTACACCTTACGCTGCACTACTATCCCATGTGTCATAACCATGTTGTCATATAGCATGTCTCATGTGCTTGCAGCACCATGCTTGCCACTTCTATCCATGTTGTCCATGCTTGCCATGCTGCACCATGCTCCTCTGTTGCCATGTCATAGTTGTCCCATGTATCTATACAACACTATGTACCTAGTCGTCCCATGCATCTTGGCAGCACCATGTAGCCCAACTGTCCTATTTACTTTGCTGCAATAGTTAGCAGCACCATGTAGCCTTAGCACTGCTGTACTAGTCACCTTGCTTGCTGTTGTCCATACTTGCTGCTGAGCAGCACCATGTACCCTTGCTGCCATGTGTTGTTTCACCACACTACACTACTGCACTACATCACTGGTTAGGGCATCACCCTACAACCCTTATCCTGCATACAAATCAACAAAACATCCTTCTAAAGACTGTGGTTCTCCAAGGGAATAACCCTCCACACCTACGCTATTCCTTTTGGCTTTGTTTAACCCTAAATGCAACACCAAGAAGTAGCCTAGTTGTTGGCTATGGCTTATGGCTTAACACAACAGCTGTTGTAGCTTTTAGCCTCCCTCCAATCCTTCACCACACTGCCCTAAAACAGTGCCAGTCTGTCCTTAAGCCTTATGGCCCTACAGCCCTTCAATCCAGCACTAGAACAGATCCGATGTAGCTATAGCAACTTGGCTTCTCCTCCAGAAATGCCACGCTACTCCTCTGCCTCCACACTTGCTGTTCCTCGGCCTAATCTGCCCAGCGATACGCACTTGGAACAGCTCTTAACTTACCCTCAAAACAACCCTTTCTCACCACGCTGTCACCTACAGCAAACCCTCACTATGGCCCACAAACAGAGATCCTTCTAGACTGCGTAGATACCAGCATTAGGGCTTCTTCCTTGATAGCGTTAGGGCTTCTCACCCCTAGATTTCTCTTCCACTAAAACCCAAGACATGTGGAGAGAAATCAAGATAGAAGTGTGTGTGAAATGACTCTCCAGTCATCTCCTTTTATACTAAAACGTTGAGCACATGTGGGGTTTATTTGGTTGTTGGTTGACCTTGACGAATTGTCTTATAACACAAATAAATTAATAACTCCATGAATACTTATCAGAATCGGATGATCTTTAGATCAATTCTACACCTCTTGATGAGAGGGATCTAAGAAAAATATCAGTTGCCATAAATAAGATAACCCACATGGAGTTTGGCCCTAGTTGCCAATTTTAATATATATATATATATATATATATATATATATATATATATATATATATATATATATTCATGATATATTGATATTCTGTGAGGTAGGGATTTATTTTAATAATCAATTCATTACCTTAATTTATACAGTTCCCTGTATTAACCAGCGTATATATAGTGCAATACATGCTTGTACATGCATACGCAGCTATCGTATGGATGTCTCGTATGTATGCTAATATTTGTATTTTGTTTGTAATAGTGGGTGGGCCATTACATTTTTTGGGGCTGCGCAAAGCCTAAGCAAAGTAGTTTGAGTTGCTTGGGGAAGTTTGTTTTTTTCATTGCAGGTTGGCAGAAAAATTCGGCTTTCCAGTGGAGTGATTCCAACAGGCAGAGGGAGTAACAACAACGCAGATTTTTGTTGAGCAGATTCCTTGGTTGGACGCAGAGGGTTTTGCAGCAGTTTGCAGTAGCAGAACCAACGTCAGGTTGAAGAGAAAAGCACACACAACAAAGGGAAAAATTCTCTTAGGGGACTTCGAGTTCTAGATGTTCACTTTTCCAGTTGCAAATTGGCAGTAGACGTGAGAAGATTTTATCACTCTAATAGGTGGTGCGAATAGCAGTTCCAGTAGCCAAGGAGAGGGAAAGAGGGAGTTTTCGACAAGTTTTTTTGAGATGGCTAGAGTTGGGCTTAGAGATTGGGATAGGTTGGAGGGATACTCCAACTATATCATCTGGAAGGATAAGATGTCCTTCCTTCTAGATGAATATGGTCTGAAAGCCTATATAGATAATGTGGTAGCAGTACCCCAGGACCCTGATCAACTGAAGGAGTACATAAGAGAAATGGTGAAGGCAAAGCAAATGATCTTGGATGGAGTTCAAGATCATATAGTCTCACATATAGCTGGCAAAAGCATGACCAAGGAGATGTGGGATGGTCTTTCCCATCTATATCAGAGTTCTTCTGAGCAGTAGAAGATGTTTCTCCAGGAAAAGATGAGAAGCGTCAGGATGCAGAAGGGTGAGGGCATAGATCCGTTCCTCACTTGGATTCAAGAGATTAGAAATCAGCCTGCAGCCATTGGGGAGGCACCCATACCCACATAGCTTGTACGATTGGCACTGAATAGTGTCTTGAAGGATTGGCAAGTGTTTGTCCAAAGCATATTGGACAGAGACACCTTGCCTTGATGGGATAGGATATGGTCTCATCTGCAACAGCAGGAGTTGAGGCGGGATCTAGTAAAGAGCACCATCAACAGTAGTAGCAGGAAGACCGTGAAGAGTACAAAGGAAGAGGAAAATGGCCTTAGCATCGAAGGGTCCTAGTCAGGGGCAGGGGAAAAGAAGAAGAAGAAGGACCTGTCAAAGGTCAAGTGCTTCAGATCTAGTGAGTTTGGTCACTACAATATGCAGTGTCCTCTTAGAAAGAATGGCGGGTAACAGAAGCAGGATCAAGCGACAGCGTCAACCGAGATAGACAAGTTGTCCTCCAGGTTGGAGGAAGACTTCGCTATGATGGCAACTATACCTCCAGGAGTGAGGTGGGGCGACAGGGAGATGTAGTCCAGAACTGCAACAGTTTGGGCAAGATCCTTGACGTGTCCTCCACATGGATCATTACCTTGCTACGGGGGCCCACAATATTTAGTAGCAGGATTGATCAGTGTCAGTGATGTAATCAGATTCCAGAGTGACAGTTGCAGATTAGTAGTAGTTAGGTGTTGAGGAGCGTTGTGCAGTGTTGGCAGTAGTGCAGAGTGGCATAGTGCAAAGTCAGCAACAACGTAGAGTCTTCAGTGTACATTGCAAAAACTAGTAGCAGTTAGGACTCGGGAGACAGATGCATCATACTGAACACAGTTGATTCAGTATTTAGGATGCTTCTCAGTTGCAGTAGTTGCAATTGTAGCAACAATAGTTGAGAGGGAGTTGCAGTGCAAATGCAGAGTTGGCAGCAATATAGCAGTGTCGGCAATAACACAAACGCAACGTCAGAGTTGTGCAATGGATTGGTGGGCAGTGGAAGGCAATGACAGTGGCCATACATCAGTAACGTGACAAAGGGTGGTACAGAGACAATGTTGTAGCAGGGTGTGCAACACTAGAGAGAACACCTTCCTCGCTAAGAGGGATTGTTAGTTTCTATAGCATTGGAGGTGTTCTAGTCTCGAAACTTTGTGGAGAGGCTAAAACACAAGAGTTCTCCATAACCCAAAAATCGCTTCTGGAAATTCCATCTAGAAGTGTCTCAATTAGATTATTAGCCCATTTTTAAATGTTTCATAAGCCTCCCCCGATCGGGGTGTGAGCTAGTTTGATTAGATGTACGAGGCCATGAAGGCGAGTCAGGCCCCTGCCACCTTCCGCATGCAGCCAACACTTGGAAAGGTGGCGGTGAGCATGCAGGAGTTAATGCATGTGATGGGGGAAGAGTTAAGGCAAGGGGGAGAGGGTAGAAGGTCATTTCGACCGTGGAGAAGTTGAGCGCGAGAGAGGAAGGCTCTGCGGAGGTGGAGCGAGGTCTGGGTGCTAGCTACTCTAGGGGTTCTATGTTGCCAAGGGACAACGTCTGTGGCAACGGGAAGCGCTCTTTGGTATGTTACCCTTATGCTTCTTGTAAATCATATTATTATGGAGGTGAATTGTATGGCCCCTATCCAGCTTCTAGTTAGGGGTTACGGGGGTAATGAGGTGGAGGAAAGCCAAAGGCTTGGCCTGGTATGGCACCTGGGTGGTCCTGTTGCAATTGTTATGTTTGTTTCTGTGTCCGTGAAGTTCGGCATTTTCCTGTCGAGGATGGGAGTCTACTGGGAGGAAGGGAGGGTGTTTGAAAGGGCGACCCCTATGGGTTTGGCTGGGTGGATTGAGGGAGATGATCGAAGAACGGAACCAAACCTTTGGCATCAGCTTCCTTGGGCTGGGCTTTTGGGTGCGAGGGAAATTAACCTCAGAGACTGGGGGAGGATGTGTGTCCTTGGGGGGGAATTCCATATGACTAGGCCCATCGCTGTGCCAATGTCCTGTGCCATAGCTGCGGGTAAAGAGGTAATGTGCAGTGTTCTCAAAGGGAGTGGGGCTCGGTCCCGAGAGATACCTGTAACCCTACCCAAACATATCAATGTCGCATGGCCAATTTACTTGAATTTTGTGGAGACCCGGAATTCTCTGAGGGATGATATGAGGAAAGCAAGAACAGACCCCTACTGCCTGGCCTAGCCTTGCCTGAAGCAAGGATTGGTGGGTCACCATGTATTCATAAGCATGTCGTAGAGACTCTCAATCAATGACAGACAGTGGAAGGAGGCTCTTACTTGGTTGGAATTATGTGACTATGCAGCAGGTGTGTTGGCGAGACGAGACCTCTGTTTGCATCGAGTTCCCGTCCCACTGCCCAAGATTACTATAGAGTGGAAAGGCCAGGGAAAAGAGGAGTACTCAAAGTACCAAGAAGGCATGGCACGAGCAGAATTATTTGGTATTTGTCGTAGCAAACAAATTGTTAAATTAATTAAATTTACAAAAATAATTTGCAATTGCTACAATAGAATTTCAGTAGTGAAATTTTCACAAGAGTGGCGTAGCGTTGACATGGTGGCATCTTTTTGAGATTAGCATGGGACCTTGGTATCGTGGGATTCATTTATGACAGGATGGTGCACGAATTCGGGGTGACTCAGTGGCACATTTGGGACCCCAGTATTGTTTGCAATGACAGTTTGGGTCAGCAGAGAGAGGGAGCGCTTATTTGAGCATTGCTTGAGGACAAGTAATTTTTGGTGGGGAGGACTGTAATATCCCCAATTTTGTGAGAATGAGAGTCACTAAAGAAATTTTCCCTATTTTAGTAATATTAATTAAAAAGGGGCAAATATTATTGGAGAAAGGTGACTAATATTATTTTATTGGAGAATAGCGGGAAATTATTATTTTATTAAATGGCGACAAAAGTAACTTGGTGGAAAATGGCCCCCACTAATAAAATAATATTAAAAAATGAGTCTAGAGACATGAGGAGAAATTATAAAAGGATGATGGACTGATTTTGTGGATTATCTTTTGGCTAGTAGACTCCATATTTCATCTTTTCTTGGAGTTGTTTAGCACAAGGGCTAGAGGGTTGTTTAGCACTGGGAATTCCAAGCGGAATTCCACCTTCATTTCGGAGAAATTAGAGTGTCTCCCTAGTGAGGTAATTTGGGAGTCCAATTCAAGGCTTCCCTTGAGCTTATTATAGGAAGATCAGCTCTGCGCATTTCCTATGCGGAGGAGGAGTTTGTGGTACAACTTTTGGAGCAGTAACTATGCGTTAGAGATTACAGGATTTTGGAGAGAGCTTTCCCTTGGTTGTAGGAGTTTGTTGGCATTTTGAAGGGCAAAGATTGAGGGAATCTCCAGGGCCAAATTTCTCTCATTTATACAGTGCGTAGAGCTCATTGGTTGAAGCTTGCGCAAGAGAGAGGAGAAGTAGATTTTGGGAGAGATTGGAGTTGGAGAGAAAGCTTATTTTTAGAGGAGAATTTGTGTGGAATTTGGGTGGCTATTCAGCAATTGTTTGGAGCAGAATTGAGCAAAGCATTTCCAGCAATGCACAGAGTCTACCTGGCAGAGACATTTGCACTTTTTGGAGATATCAGGGTCAGCTGGAATTGGGCCAAACCCTTTCTGAGTTTTGTTGGAATTTATGTGTAAAGACCACGGTTCATTTTTTCATAATTTTTTGAGCGATATACAGGGCAGAAACCCAGTAGGGCATATAGCCAGTTAGAGAGCCATTTGCACCATTTTGGAGGGCTTCTTTATCATATGGATTTTAGCCCAAACCATTTCTAGGTTTTTTTGGGTTTTGGGAGAGGAGTTCAGAGCTAAATTTTCAGAGTATTCCGTGGAGTATTCAACCCTGAGATCAGCATTCCAGCGAGCAGTAGATTATTTCTAGGCAGTGCGCAGATCACTCCAGGACCATTCCTACCACTTGTGTCCGAGACAATTTTCCGGTTTCTACTCATCTTGCATAGCAAGCCTAGGTTCCACAATTTCAGCTTATTTTTATGTACTCTTTTATAATAAAATTAATGAAATCGCTCAGATTGTGTTGTTGGAAATTTTGGTGTTTTAATTATTGTGTATGAGTTCCAGTTTATTTATTGTTCCTAGTACATTGCTTGGTATTAGTTGTTAAATTCCAATTAGGAATATTACAGACACCATTTTCAAAATATAAAATTCTCTTTTTGGGGGCCGACTTGTTCAAAGATTTGTAACAGCCAGGACCCAATAAAATTTATCAAAGTCCAATATGTTTTTTTTTCAATTTGTTGCCAAAATTTTGGACCAATACATTCAGTTTGGGACACCATGACCAGACTTTGGGGCTTCAGGTTTGAGAGAGAAAATATCCTCAACCATGAGGAGTTACATGGCATACAACCTACCATTGCACATGGCATGATGAGTAATATCAAATGATGATGGTCTAGCATGCATTCTCATGATCATGTGCCATAACAAGAGCGGAGAAAGTGGGGCTTCTTTTGGCTTATCCTTGAGTTGACATCAATGACAATCAATTTTCAACAGGGACCCCACCTACTTAAAGTTTGTTTATTTTATTATGTCAAATTATCTGGAAGACTGTTGAGTTGCAATGGCTTGCACAATTTTTGTAGGGTGAGTCTTTCATGGGTCAACAACATATCTTGTGCTAATATGTGTATCGTATGAATAAAATGTATCTCATGTTTATCCAAATTGTCTCTTGCATTGTCATGAGTCTAACAATAAGAATTTATTAGTCTCTTAAACTATATTTTTCAATTAATATAAACAATAATTCCCCCCTAGCCAAATATAAATTTTTTATCATCTCTGCTTCTCAAAAGTTACACTAGACAAGTGCATTTAAACCAAAGTCATGGGTTTTGTGCTAATTCATGATGCTAAGAATGTATCTGCGAATGCTTATTCTGAATTTGTTGCAGCACTGCCTGCTTTAAAGTAAATGTTCTGTACTCTTTAAATATTTATTTTCTGTATAATATCACTGATATTTGCTCAAATACATATTTATTACACTTACAGGGTCAAATCAAATTTGCATATAGTCAATGATCATTCACCTTCTTCTACATTTAGTTCATTCAAAACCACTCAAACCACATTTATTTTACTTAAAGAGATTTCAATCTGCTGCATATTAATTGCAATAGAACTTGTGAAATTGTCACCAGGAGCTTTAATTTTTGAAAATCAAACAATACACAGAAATGTTTTATCGATTAGAACTCATTTTTTTATTTTAATAGTGCTCTACATATTGTTCTATGTCCATGTTACTACTCTCTGTTAAAGGTACAATGTCAGGTATACAAATCACAAGCAAGCAAATAAATGGTTTGAATAAATTAATTTGATGTATTTACAAAACACTGAAAAACAATCAAAGCGCTTGGCTTGAGATATGATTTATTCACTCCTTTTGTTATGCCAATTATACACTGGATCTATCTAATAAGTTTTAATTACTAAGCCCCAAGGGTTAGTTCAATCAATTGAACCATCTGCCCAGTGCCCTTTGCATGTTGCTGACAAGGAGGCCATGTATTACAAGTCGAAATCTGGTTGAGTCCCTTGGGGTAACCAGCAGTTGTTGTGGTCAGTGGTTGAATCCATTGGCGTAACCATAAACTGTTGTGGTTGGCGGTTGAAGCCCCTTCCATCTGGATAATATCGGAAAAAGGGGG
This sequence comes from Pinus tabuliformis, assembly GCA_031772625.1. NCBI lineage: Eukaryota > Viridiplantae > Streptophyta > Pinopsida > Pinales > Pinaceae > Pinus > Pinus tabuliformis. The sequence goes on from CM062819.1 coordinate 479,562,938, forward strand.
GAGGGGATTTTGCAATAATTTATTGGAAAAAAGAAGAATTCTAATTACTTATCTCAATACAAGCTATTGAATCCACTCTATAAAAGATCTATTATATGAAAAAACAAGACTAGGTATATGCAAAACCTGTAAAACGTGAAAGGATAGGGCACACCAACTTCCAACATCACATGAATGATATAATCCGCTTGATATTCCACTCGTAGTATACAATATCCATTCAGCATAGGCCTAGCACAAACACGTTAAATATATTAAGTTTATTTTGGTAGTTGTTTTAGAAATATAGTGTTACTTCAGATAACATCTTCAGTTCTAGTCAAGACTCTTAAAGTAAGCTAGCAATGAAATTGATTTTAGATATTGAAGAAAAACTCATAATGTCTACAAAACAAAGAGATAAACAGGCTTCTATGAGGAATTGTTACCAGTCTCTTACCACCAGAAAATGAAAAACAGATGTTAAACATGTAACCCTAGATGAAGTATAATGCATCTTTGCAAATGGGAAGGATATTGTTCCTATATATTAATTGTTTTTCTTAGATACCAATCTGTTCTCCTAGATATTGTGAAACAAAGACTAGGAATAGAATGTCAATTGAGATATCTAGGCTAAACTTCTGATTTAAAATCACACCTGTTGCAAAAATCATGGGCCCATCTTTGAGACATGGATATGTCCAATGATCTTACAAACTTCTATGATATAGGTTTATTCCAAATCAAATAACCTATAAGTCATGGAACGAGTTGCATTTACCCGAAGTTGAACCAATGCATTTATTTTATCAAATGTTTACAAATTCTAAAAGATGATATCAATTAGGTCTTCTAAAGTTTAAACCACCTTCATACAAAATCCTTAACCATTTGATCATAAACAAGACCTTTACAAAGCATGGTAGAGCATGAGCATTGTTGACTTGCTCCTAAATGGTGAAGATAAAACAACAAAATTAAAACTTATTTCCATTGGTAACTCTATAATAATTTGACAATAACCTTAAAATAAATGACATGGTCTTCTATATAAACAACGGCCTATAAAATGAATCCTATAAGAAACTAGTCGAAGCTAAAGTGTCAAAAACAAGAGTGTCAATGTGATGCTTCTTTAGCTAGAAACAAGGTTGTCATTATACCCTCAGGCATAGTGGCTCCAAAATCAAGCTTGTATAGATTGGAAGGTTGAATTCTCTGTTTTCTTTATTGATTAGGGCTATTAGAACTCAATGGAAATTCTCGTGACCTTTTTCCTCGGATAAGTATCTTCCAATGGCATTGCTTACTTTTCACAACTGTTTCTTTATAAGACAATATGCTCATGTGGTGGCCTCTTATTGGGTCAAATGATTAAAGTTACATTGAAATAACTTAGAACAAGCTACACTTTTTTTTTTAAAAATCCAAATCTCTCTCTTTCTCTTTATATCTATATATATATATATACTTGTGTGTGTGGGGGGGGGAGGGTGTTAAATTGGCAACTAGGGCCAAACTCCATGTGGGTCAGCTTATTTATGGCAGCTGATATTTTTATTGGATCCCTCTCGTCGAGAGGTGTAGGATTGATCCAAAGATCATCCGATTCCGATAAGTATTTATGGAGATATGAATTTATTTTGTTTATGTAATTATTATCAAGCCGACCAGCTCTTATGTAGGCTCTAGAAGCCCAACCGACGTGTCTATTCATCATCCTCGTTGTGGTATAAATAGATGAGGATTTGATATCATTTACACACTCATTCTTGACGTGATCTCCTCTCCACGTCTTGGGTTTTTGGAAAAGGAGAGTCACAAAAGGAATACGCTGGCCTAGTTTGATGATGCCCTAATCTGCTAACCTCAGCCACAGTCAAAGGTGGAAGATGAGCCGCAGATGATGCCCTTATCTACGCTGGTCATGGAGACATACATACGCTGTTCATAGAGACTGATATACATAGGCAATGGAAACATGTATTCGCTGGGCAAACGCTGGACAGTCTTACATATGCGCTGGATAGTTTTATATACGCTAGACAATCTTACATATCTGTTGGACAGTTTTATATACGCTGGACAGTCTTACATATAAGATGGGCAATAATATAAACGTTGGACGCTGGGCAATAATATAAATGTTGTACGCTGGGCAAACGCTGGACAGTCTTACATATGCGCTGGACAGTTTTATATGCGCTAGACAATCTTACATATACGCTGGGCAATAATATAAACGTTGGGCGCTGGGCAAATGCTGTACGTTGGGCAAACGCTGGACAGTCTTGCATATATGCTAGACAGTTTTATAAACATGTTTGTAAACGTTGGACAATCCTACATATAGGCTGGAATCAAAGTCTTCGTATTACATGGTTAAGGTATGACAATATGCAGTCGCGGTACTCCTATAGAATACCTGGTATAAGGATGACCATGTCATGGATCTATTCTATAGATCACATGCCTATTTATAAGGAAAAGCAGTACCAAATCTACTACAATCTAATAGTCATTGTCTCAGTAATGATAAGGATATTAGATATAGTCATCATGCTGTAGACCTCATTGGAGACCTTGTTGACATAATGAAATGACTGTCATAATAGAAATCTCTGTATATCAATGAGAGCAGTAAACCAGTCATTGAGTACACATCAGATGGGTGTAGATCCATGATGTTGAGATCAACTCAGTGATATTTGGGTGCAGCGCAACATGATGAATGGGCAGCATAAAGATCATGAGCATCATGATGATGCAGGATGCAGCGAGTTGGTGCTACACGGTAAGGTGCAGCAAATGAACGAAATGGATAGAAGCCATCATCTAGGAGAATCAGTTGAAGCAGAATGTCTTCAACTGATCTCATGTATCATCGTTATAGGAAATGATCTATGCTAGATCTAGATAAGTCAAAGTGTTGATTTCTGTTGTAAATGTACTCTCTCTCTCTCTCTTTCTCCGCTGAACTTTGAAGATAAAAGAAGATTTGATCAAAGGGTTTCCCCACACATTGTGGGGTTTGTCCTTGGCTTGTGCCACATCTTGTGTCCTCTTGTTAAAAGAATGTTGAATGAATTAATTTCAAATGAGCAAACAGCTCAATCATAATACAGAGATATTTACAATAATAGAAACATCAGGTTTCTATGTAGAATATAGAAACACTCAGTTTCATCAAAGAAACTGCTAAAAGAATATAAATAGCAACAACTAAAAGGAATGAGCATTAAATGCTAAATAGGGATATTCTAATATATTCTAATACCCTCCCTTAATGCTCAATCTATTTACAACACCAATAGACCCTCTAAATTTTACAAATTTATCAGGACCAAGAGGCTTGGTGAAGATGTCGGCAGGCTGCTCTGTTGTGGGAACATATTGCAACTGAACTGAGCCGTCTTCAACAAGCTGGCGAATGTAGTGGCAATGAGTTTCCACATGCTTTGTTCGTTCATGAAAGACAGGATTCTTGGCAAGTTTGAGCACTCCCTGATTATCACAAAACAAAGAAGTAGGCCCTGTCTGGGAAACATGCATATCTGCCAGCATACGTCGAAGCCAAACTGCCTCACAGGATGCCTTAACTGCTCCCCGATACTCGGCTTCTGTTGAGGAGAGAGCCACTGCCTGTTGCTTCTTACTAGTCCAAGTAACAGCACCGGATCCTAGATTAAACACATACCCAGCTGTAGATTTACGGTCATCAACCGAACCGGCCCAGTCAGAATCAGTGTAACCACTGAGAATAGGATTGGAACTTCGAGTGTATAGGAGGCCATAATCAGAAGTGCCACGCACATATCGTAGCACACGCTTTGCTGCTTGCCAATGATCAGCTTTAGGAGCGGACATGAAGCGAGAAATGTAGCTTACTGCAAAACTGATGTCAGGTCTGGTAGCAGTAAGATAGATGAGACTGCCCACTAATTGCCTGAATAAAGTTTCATCCACAAGGGGAGAGGATGACTGAGCTGAAAGTTTGAGCCCTGGTTCCATAGGAGTCGTGGCCGGTTTGCAATCCTGCATTCTGAATCTGTCCACAAGATTTTTGGCATACTTGGACTGAGAGAGAAAGATCTGATTTTCAGTCTGCCAAACTTCAACCCCCAGACAATAACGAAGAAGCCCCAAGTCTGTCATCTCAAAAGTTCTGCATAAATCTTGTTTGATCCCATGGATCAAATGTGCAGAGCTGCCAGTAATGATAAGATCATCCACATAGACAACCACAAACAAGATATCATCACCAGTATGCTTGATGTACAGGTTTGCATCAGAAGGGCTCCGCTGAAAACCCTGATCTGTCAGGTACTGATCAATTTTCATGTACCAAGCCCGAGGAGCTTGTTTCAATCCATAGATTGCTTTAGCTAACCGACACACTTTCTGTTCTTGACCAGCAACCTTGAATCCTGGAGGCTGCGTCATGTAGACTTCTTCTTGGAGGTCACCATTTAGGAAAGCACTTTTTACATCCATCTGATGAACTTTCCAATTGAACTAAGCTGCTAGGGCAAGAACAAGCCTTATGGTACTCATCTTGGCTGTAGGAGCAAAAGTCTCCTCATAGTCGATGCCTTCCTTCTGTGAAAATCCTCGAGCCACAAGCCGAGCTTTATACTTGTCTATGGTTCCATCAGCTTTGTATTTCACTTTATACACCCATTTGCAGCCTATGGGCTTTTTGTCTGCAGGAAGATCAGAAAGTGTCCATGTGTGATTCTTCTGAAGACTCTGGAATTCGACTTCCATAGCCTGTTCCCACTCAGATGTACCCTTAGCCTCTGAATAGGTTTGAGGCTCAAAAGTACTGTGCAGGTTAGCCATAAGAGCAAAATTGACTGTAGACTGTTGTCTGTTCTTATGTCTAGAAGTTCTGCCTTCAAGGAGCTCATCATCCCGGAGATCACCAATGGTTTTAGCCCACCATTTTGGCCGAAGAGTAGAAGAAGCAATAGCAGAAGTAGAGGAACCAATATCAGGAGGAGGTGGAGAAGACTCAAGAGCAATAGGGGCCGCAAGAGGAGGATTATTTTCTGGAGGAAGCTCAGATAGATTATGATCAAATACTGATGCTACATCATCCCTCCCATCAGGTGGACCGACCGGAAGAAGAACACTGTGAGGCTGATCCTCAGAACACTGCTTAGAAGAAGAAGACTGAAAAAATCCTCTGTCTTCATCAAATACTACATCCCGACTGAAGCTAAGACGACCAGTGGCTATATCTATCAGCCTATAGGCCTTGTGATGATCACTGTACCCTGTCATCATGAGTTTCTGGCTTTTGGAATCCAACTTAGATCGCTTAGCAGCTGGAATCCAAACATATGCAACTGAGCCAAATACTTTGAGATGACTGATCTTAGGCTTTCTGCCAGACCAAACCTCTTCAGGAGTCTTCCCTGTAACAGCCTGAGTGGGTGATCTGTTAAGAAGATAAACAGCAGTAAATACTGCTTCAGCCCAGAATTTGTTTGGAACACTCCTGTGTTGTAGCATGGAACGAGCCATTTCAACAACCGTGCGATTGCGACGCTCGACAACACTATTTTGCTGAGGAGTGTAAGGAGTGGTTAATTGACGTTTGATGCCATGAATATCACAGAAGTTGGCAAACGCTGAAGAACAAAATTCCCCCCCATTGTCGGTCCTAAGGGTCATGATGTTACAACCAGATTCTTTTTCCACTAAGGTTTTAAACTTCTGAAAGGTACTAAGAGCATCAGATTTATTTTTAAAAAAATATACCCACATCTTTCTACTGAAATCATCTACAATAAGTAAAAAATATTTGCAAGTAGTGATAGAAGCTGTATTCATAGGACCGCAAATATCAGCATGAAGTAACTGAAGTACCTTAGATGCGCGCCAAGATTCTCCATTTTTGAATGAAGACCGATGTTGCTTTCCCGCTTGACAGGCGCTGCATACCCCCAACCGCTGAGTCTGAATATCAAGTAATCCAGACACAAGTCCCTCCCGAGAGAGCTGAGAGAGATACTGCATATTGAGATGCCCATATCGCTAATGCCATAGAGTGCTGATAGGAGAGATATGTGCTGCTAGAGCCACTTCTGGAGAGTCACCGGTGTCAAGTAGCCTGTATAGACCATGATCCTCTAGGCCAACAGCAACTGTTAAACTAGTCTCCCTGTCAATAATGGAGCACTTGTGGGTACTGAACACTACATCAAGTTGAGGAGAATTCCTCATAATCTGGCTGATAGATAGCAGATTAATTTCCATACCAGGAACATAGTATACATTCAGAAATATAAGTGTGCGCCCACCAGACTGAATTTGAACTGTCCCTCTGCCAACTACTGTGTACTTTTCACCTCCGCCAAATACCACGGAATCACTGAAAGATGAAAAGTCAATAAACCAGTCACGCCTGTGAGAAAAATGACGTGATGTGCCAGAGTCAATGTACCATGCAGAGGAAGGAACAGGATCTGAAGCTCTTTTAGCCATAAAGGCGTAAAAGGCAGACTCTGTCTGCTCGGAATGTTATGCAACATTAGCTGTCTGATGTGGCCCTCCCTGTTTCCTCTGTTCAGAAGCAATCCGCTGTCGACAATCTTTCTTTATGTGACCGAACCTGTGACAGTAATTACACTGCACACTTTTCTTCCGAGCAGGATCAAAAAGCTAAGAGGAGCCTTTCTGCTGAAAGGACTGAGAGGACTGATATTTTGCAGAAAATGCATTTTCCGAGGACACTGATGAAGCACTATTACCAAACTGTTGTTTCCACCGATCCTGCTGCAGAAGTTTGGTACATAAATCTGGAAACTTCAGATCAACATTTGTGGTGGTAATGTTGAGTGTTTCTATGAAGTGTTCATAGGATTTCGGTAGACTTTTCAAAGTAATAACTACCATATCTTCCTCCTCCATGGTCCAACCAATGGCTTCGAGCTGATCTCGAATGTCTTTAATTTTGTTGAGATGTTCCTGTAAAGACATATGTTCATCCATCATGATGGAGAACAACTAATTTTTGAGAAAAAAAGCTCTGCTTTTGTCAGATGTCTCATGCAATTCTTTCAACTGTTGCCAGATTTCAGCAGCTGTCTTGCCAGAAGGGATTTGTGGTAACTGATCATCAGCGACAGAGAGATTGAGAAGCATAACAGCCTCTCGATTTCGATCATCAAATTTATCTTGATCGGTCCCAGCTGTACCGGGACGAAGCTCTTTGCCCAAAATGAGTTGATCAAGACGCCTGTACTCAAAAATGGTCAACATTCTTTGTTTCCAAATGTTATAGTTGCTGCCATTAAAGCGTTGATTTCCTTCTAACATCAGATTGGTGAGCGTGGCCATTTTCCCAAAGAAAATACAGAAGTCAGCAAAAATATCTCTCCAGTCTAAAGAAACAATAGTAATACTGCTGAAACTGTCCCCTTTAATCCTGCTGCAAAAATCCCCTTCTTTAATAAATGTGACAGGTCCAAATCATAAGATAAATGTGACAGGTCTGAGAATACAGTTTCCCACAGGTTTGCTTCAGATCCGTGGAGCTCCACTATAATCCGAAGTGGCAACAGATAAATTCAGGTCTGAGTTTGTAATGGGAACACACTGCTGATTTGGAACAGATAAGAGAAAAAAGACGCTGATTGGGAACACACTGAGCAACAACAAATAAAACACGCTGATTGGGAACACTGCCGGCACACACTGCTGATTGGGAATATACTGCCGGCAAACACCACTGATTGGGAATGCTGATAAAGCAAATTCGAAGATCTAAGAAATTGGGCCACGTGAGCTATCAAAGCTTCACGTCACGTCTCAGCTACGTTTATATATGTGTATATATAAATAAAAGCCACAGGTGTATACGCTTTATATATATACCCGTTTTGAAATATATCCACGGGTTTGATAACACGCGTATGACCGAGATATATCAGCGTTTGAAATATATCCCGGCTTTTGAAATATACACGGGTTTGAAATATATCAGAAGTATAACGCGTGAAATACAATGAACCACGGGTTTCAAATATATATCCACGGGTTTGAAATATATATCCACGGGTTTCCACGGGTTTCAAATGAATATCCACGGGTTTCAAAATGTATATCCACGGGTTTGAGATTACACCAAGATTACACGCGTATCCACATATATCCACGGGTTTGACAGTGTTTAACAGCAGTTAAAAAAAATAGACAGATGCCCGCAGATCGACTTTTCAAACCACAACTCCGATTTTCAAACAAACAAATGAGTTTTGAGAGGAAACACCTGGATCACGATTGCTGAGGAATTCCACGTTGTGGTCGAATAGCCGCCAGGCGAAGAAGAAGATAGCCGGATTCACGATTCCAAGCAAACTGGCCAGCCAAAACAAATCCCGCTCCCACGAAAACAGTCACCGCCACAAAGTTATTTCCTTAAAAAAATAATCATGCAAGGGAAGAATCCATTTCTGTATCGAGATGGACGACTGTAAGCTTTTATCACAGCGAGCAAAGCCGAGGCTAAGACTCAGTGAAGGCTGCCTGGCTTACAGAGGGCTCGACCTTAGAAAGGACTCAAGAGATTACGATGCAGAGAGAATTACTGTTCAAGAAATCTCTTAACCTTGCTCTGATACCATAAAAGAATGTTGAATGAATTAATTTCAAATGAGCAAACAGCTCAATCATAATACAGAGATATTTACAATAATAGAAACATCAGGTTTCTATGTAGAATATAGAAACACTCAGTTTCATCAAAGAAACTGCTAAAAGAATATAAATAGCAACAGCTAAAAGGAATGAGCATTAAATGCTAAATAGGGATATTCTAATATATTCTAATACCCTCCCTTAATGCTCAATCTATTTACAACACCAATAGACCCTCTAAATTTTACAAATTTATCAGGACCAAGAGGCTTGGTGAAGATGTCGGCAGGCTGCTCTGTTGTGGGAACATATTGCAACTGAACTGAGCCGTCTTCAACAAGCTGGCGAATGTAGTGGCAATGAGTTTCCACATGCTTTGTTCGTTCATGAAAGACAGGATTCTTGGCAAGTTTGAGCACTCCCTGATTATCACAAAACAAAGAAGTAGGCCCTGTCTGGGAAACATGCATATCTGCCAGCATACGTCGAAGCCAAACTGCCTCACAGGATGCCTTAACTGCTCCCCGATACTCGGCTTCTGTTGAGGAGAGAGCCACTGCCTGTTGCTTCTTACTAGTCCAAGTAACAGCACCGGATCCTAGATTAAACACATACCCAGCTGTAGATTTACGGTCATCAACCGAACCGGCCCAGTCAGAATCAGTGTAACCACTGAGAATAGGATTGGAACTTCGAGTGTATAGGAGGCCATAATCAGAAGTGCCACGCACATATCGTAGCACACGCTTTGCTGCTTGCCAATGATCAGCTTTAGGAGCGGACATGAAGCGAGAAATGTAGCTTACTGCAAAACTGATGTCAGGTCTGGTAGCAGTAAGATAGATGAGACTGCCCACTAATTGCCTGAATAAAGTTTCATCCACAAGGGGAGAGGATGACTGAGCTGAAAGTTTGAGCCCTGGTTCCATAGGAGTCGTGGCCGGTTTGCAATCCTGCATTCTGAATCTGTCCACAAGATTTTTGGCATACTTGGACTGAGAGAGAAAGATCTGATTTTCAGTCTGCCAAACTTCAACCCCCAGACAATAATGAAGAAGCCCCAAGTCTGTCATCTCAAAAGTTCTGCATAAATCTTGTTTGATCCCATGGATCAAATGTGCAGAGCTGCCAGTAATGATAAGATCATCCACATAGACAACCACAAACAAGATATCATCACCAGTATGCTTGATGTACAGGTTTGCATCAGAAGGGCTCCGCTGAAAACCCTGATCTGTCAGGTACTGATCAATTTTCATGTACCAAGCCCGAGGAGCTTGTTTCAATCCATAGATTGCTTTAGCTAACCGACACACTTTCTGTTCTTGACCAGCAACCTTGAATCCTGGAGGCTGCGTCATGTAGACTTCTTCTTGGAGGTCACCATTTAGGAAAGCACTTTTTACATCCATCTGATGAACTTTCCAATTGAACTAAGCTGCTAGGGCAAGAACAAGCCTTATGGTACTCATCTTGGCTGTAGGAGCAAAAGTCTCCTCATAGTCGATGCCTTCCTTCTGTGAAAATCCTCGAGCCACAAGCCGAGCTTTATACTTGTCTATGGTTCCATCAGCTTTGTATTTCACTTTATACACCCATTTGCAGCCTATGGGCTTTTTGTCTGCAGGAAGATCAGAAAGTGTCCATGTGTGATTCTTCTGAAGACTCTGGAATTCGACTTCCATAGCCTGTTCCCACTCAGATGTACCCTTAGCCTCTGAATAGGTTTGAGGCTCAAAAGTACTGTGCAGGTTAGCCATAAGAGCAAAATTGACTGTAGACTGTTGTCTGTTCTTATGTCTAGAAGTTCTGCCTTCAAGGAGCTCATCATCCCGGAGATCACCAATGGTTTTAGCCCACCATTTTGGCCGAAGAGTAGAAGAAGCAATAGCAGAAGTAGAGGAACCAATATCAGGAGGAGGTGGAGAAGACTCAAGAGCAATAGGGGCCGCAAGAGGAGGATTATTTTCTGGAGGAAGCTCAGATAGATTATGATCAAATACTGATGCTACATCATCCCTCCCATCAGGTGGACCGACCGGAAGAAGAACACTGTGAGGCTGATCCTCAGAACACTGCTTAGAAGAAGAAGACTGAAAAAATCCTCTGTCTTCATCAAATACTACATCCCGACTGAAGCTAAGACGACCAGTGGCTATATCTATCAGCCTATAGGCCTTGTGATGATCACTGTACCCTGTCATCATGAGTTTCTGGCTTTTGGAATCCAACTTAGATCGCTTAGCAGCTGGAATCCAAACATATGCAACTGAGCCAAATACTTTGAGATGACTGATCTTAGGCTTTCTGCCAGACCAAACCTCTTCAGGAGTCTTCCCTGTAACAGCCTGAGTGGGTGATCTGTTAAGAAGATAAACAGCAGTAAATACTGCTTCAGCCCAGAATTTGTTTGGAACACTCCTGTGTTGTAGCATGGAACGAGCCATTTCAACAACCGTGCGATTGCGACGCTCGACAACACTATTTTGCTGAGGAGTGTAAGGAGTGGTTAATTGACGTTTGATGCCATGAATATCACAGAAGTTGGCAAACGCTGAAGAACAAAATTCCCCCCCATTGTCGGTCCTAAGGGTCATGATGTTACAACCAGATTCTTTTTCCACTAAGGCTTTAAACTTCTGAAAGGTAGTAAGAGCATCAGATTTATTTTTTAAAAAATATACCCACATCTTTCTACTGAAATCATCTACAATAAGTAAAAAATATTTGCAAGTAGTGATAGAAGCTGTATTCATAGGACCGCAAATATCAGCATGAAGTAACTGAAGTACCTTAGATGCGCGCCAAGATTCTCCATTTTTGAATGAAGACCGATGTTGCTTTCCCGCTTGACAGGCGCTGCATACCCCCAACCGCTGAGTCTGAATATCAAGTAATCCAGACACAAGTCCCTCCAGAGAGAGCTGAGAGAGATACTGCATATTGAGATGCCCATATCGCTAATGCCATAGAGTGCTGATAGGAGAGATATGTGCTGCTAGAGCCACTTCTGGAGAGTCACCGGTGTCAAGTAGCCTGTATAGACCATGATCCTCTAGGCCAACAGCAACTGTTAAACTAGTCTCCCTGTCAATAATGGAGCACTTGTGGGTACTGAACACTACATCAAGTTGAGGAGAATTCCTCATAATCTGGCTGATAGATAGCAGATTAATTTCCATACCAGGAACATAGTATACATTCAGAAATATAAGTGTGCGCCCACCAGACTGAATTTGAACTGTCCCTCTGCCAACTACTGTGTACTTTTCACCTCCGCCAAATACCACGGAATCACTGAAAGATGAAAAGTCAATAAACCAGTCACGCCTGTGAGAAAAATGACGTGATGTGCCAGAGTCAATGTACCATGCAGAGGAAGGAACAGGATCTGAAGCTCTTTTAGCCATAAAGGCGTAAAAGGCAGACTCTGTCTGCTCGGAATGTTATGCAACATTAGCTGTCTGATGTGGCCCTCCCTGTTTCCTCTGTTCAGAAGCAATCCGCTGTCGACAATCTTTCTTTATGTGACCGAACCTGTGACAGTAATTACACTGCACACTTTTCTTCCGAGCAGGATCAAAAAGCTAAGAGGAGCCTTTCTGCTGAAAGGACTGAGAGGACTGATATTTTGCAGAAAATGCATTTTCCGAGGACACTGATGAAGCACTATTACCAAACTGTTGTTTCCACCGATCCTGCTGCAGAAGTTTGGTACATAAATCTGGAAACTTCAGATCAACATTTGTGGTGGTAATGTTGAGTGTTTCTATGAAGTGTTCATAGGATTTCGGTAGACTTTTCAAAGTAATAACTACCATATCTTCCTCCTCCATGGTCCAACCAATGGCTTCGAGCTGATCTCGAATGTCTTTAATTTTGTTGAGATGTTCCTGTAAAGACATATGTTCGTCCATCATGATGGAGAACAACTAATTTTTGAGAAAAAAAGCTCTGCTTTTGTCAGATGTCTCATGCAATTCTTTCAACTGTTGCCAGATTTCAGCAGCTGTCTTGCCAGAAGGGATTTGTGGTAACTGATCATCAGCGACAGAGAGCTTGAGAAGCATTACAGCCTCTCGATTTCGATCATCAAATTTATCTTGATCGGTCCCAGCTGTACCGGGACGAAGCTCTTTGCCCAAAATGAGTTGATCAAGACGCCTGTACTCAAAAATGGTCAACATTCTTTGTTTCCAAATGTTATAGTTGCTGCCATTAAAGCGTTGATTTCCTTCTAACATCAGATTGGTGAGCGTGGCCATTTTCCCAAAGAAAATACAGAAGTCAGCAAAAATATCTCTCCAGTCTAAAGAAACAATAGTAATACTGCTGAAACTGTCCCCTTTAATCCTGCTGCAAAAATCCCCTTCTTTAATAAATGTGTCAGGTCCAAATCATAAGATAAATGTGACAGGTCTGAGAATACAGTTTCCCACGGGTTTGCTTCAGATCCGTGGAGCTCCACTATAATCCGAAGTGGCAACAGATAAATTCAGGTCTGAGTTTGTAATGGGAACACACTGCTGATTTGGAACAGATAAGAGAAAAAAGACGCTGATTGGGAACACACTGAGCAACAACAAATAAAACACGCTGATTGGGAACACTGCCGGCACACACTGCTGATTGGGAATATACTGCCGGCAAACACCACTGATTGGGAATGCTGATAAAGCAAATACGAAGATCTAAGAAATTGGGCCACGTGAGCTATCAAAGCTTCACGTCACGTCTCAGCTACGTTTATATATGTGTATATATAAATAAAAGCCACAGGTGTATACGCTTTATATATATACCCGTTTTGAAATATATCCACGGGTTTGATAACACGCGTATGACCGAGATATATCAGCGTTTGAAATATATCCCGGCTTTTGAAATATACACGGGTTTGAAATATATCAGAAGTATAACGCGTGAAATACAATGAACCACTTGTTTCAAATATATATCCACGGGTTTGAAATATATATCCACGGGTTTCCACGGGTTTCAAATGAATATCCACGGGTTTCAAAATGTATATCCACGGGTTTGAGATTACACCAAGATTACACGCGTATCCACATATATCCACGGGTTTGACAGTGTTTAACAGCAGTTAAAAAAAATAGACAGATGCCCGCAGATCGACTTTTCAAACCACAACTCCGATTTTCAAACAAACAAATGAGTTTTGAGAGGAAACACCTGGATCACGATTGCTGAGGAATTCCACGTTGTGGTCGAATAGCCGCCAGGCGAAGAAGAAGATAGCCGGATTCACGATTCCAAGCAAACTGGCCAGCCAAAACAAATCCCGCTCCCACGAAAACAGTCACCGCCACAAAGTTATTTCCTTAAAAAAATAATCATGCAAGGGAAGAATCCATTTCTGTATCGAGATGGACGACTGTAAGCTTTTATCACAGCGAGCAAAGCCGAGGCTAAGACTCAGTGAAGGCTGCCTGGCTTACAGAGGGCTCGACCTTAGAAAGGACTCAAGAGATTACGATGCAGAGAGAATTACTGTTCAAGAAATCTCTTAACCTTGCTCTGATACCATAAAAGAATGTTGAATGAATTAATTTCAAATGAGCAAACAGCTCAATCATAATACAGAGATATTTACAATAATAGAAACATCAGGTTTCTATGTAGAATTGAGAAACACTCAGTTTCATCAAAGAAACTGCTAAAAGAATATAAATAGCAACAACTAAAAGGAATGAGCATTAAATGCTAAATAGAAATATTCTAATATATTCTAATACTTGTCTTGGCTTGTCTTTTGCGATTTATATTTATGTTCTATCTGCAGTTTACTTTATGTTGATGTGATTGCTAATATGGAAAAGAAATTAAATAAATTGCTCTAGCATAGAACATACCTAATCTTAACATGGTATCAGAGCTGAGGTGAAGACAATGCCCAAGCAAGAGTGAAAGAGCAATCACCGAAGACAGTTGGGACAAGACAGAAGGATCAATGGGTTCCTCATAATTCACCTAGGGTGAAGTCCAAACAAAGAATGTTATCAAAATGGCGCAGCGGAAGATTCTGATGGTCCATCTTAAGATCACTTCATTGGGAAGTTCGGATCTAAGGGTGGAAGGAAAGGCAGATGCCTTGTTGAAATAAGTTCGGCCGTTATGCGAAGGAGTGTCCGAATGGCAGAGACACATCTCTTGATGAAGATAACAATCATTCCTAGGACATCTTCAATGATCAAAAGAATGACTGGTAATGCAGGTCATCAAGGAAATGGTCGACTCTTCCACGAAAGCAAGGAACCCCAAAATCTCTTTTATGTACCTGATCGAACCTGATGTCCATCTCGGAAATGGAAGTCAAAGGTTACAGGGTGGCACTTATCGATGGAAAGGTACGTGTTTGAAAATAGATCTTTTAAAGATGTTTTTGAGTTCAAGGTTGTATCAAGTTGCAGGAAGTCCAATGGGGACCATGTCCATTGACTCAGCACCAGAGGTCTGTGAGTCAGATGGTGACTAGGATGCCTGAATTCAAAAAGAAGCATGAAGGTACATGTCTGAAATGTACCAAAGGAAAATATTATAAGGGGACCATTCCCCTCATGCAGTAGGTTCACAGGTTTGGAACAACCCAAGGAGTTTGAGAATCATGATCAAGGAATCTCATGTATACAGGTGGAAGAAAGCCCTCTATGGCTTGAAGAAAAACACCTTGGGCATAGTATGAGAGGATTGATAGCTGTCTAATGCAGCTGAGATTCACTAGGAGTGAAACCGATCCAAACCATTACTCGAAGGTTGTGGATGATAAACCTCTCGTACCGGCACCTATGTCTGACAGGTGCAGACCCTCTCATTTATAGGAGACAGAGGGAGTTGGATTCTGAATGTGGGAAGATAAGCTGCAAGCTTGTGACTGCCTCGAGGATCTTAACTTTCAGAAGTTATATGGTAATGATGTCGGACCAGATTTGGGAAATGCCTCTGAGTTTCATAAACTCATTCGCGTTGATGTTCTTGGAGAACCTCCGTCCGGACATCTGTGTTGCAGTTAGCATGGTGAGCTCATATTTGGTTGAGCCTCACTAGATTGGTGCCAAGAATCTTCTAAGATATCTTCAGGGCACAATCTCTCATGAATTGAGATACATTGCCGGAAATATGAAACCACATGATTATTCAAATGATGAGTGGGCAGGCAGTATGGAGGATCACTAGAGCACTTCTCAGTGTTGTTTCTCTTTGGAATTTGCCTCGATATCCTGGATGAGCAGGAAGTAGAAGTCGGTGACTCTGAGCACCACCAAGGCAGAATACGTTGCTGATAGTATGGCCTTCTGTGAGGCAGTCTGGTTGCTAAAGCTCTTCAGTGAACTGTTTGTACACATGATGAATACCACTGTGATTCTCTGTGACAACCAGAGATGGGATTCGATTATTGAGGAATCGCGTATTTGATAATTGCTCCAGCAGATAGACATCAAATACTGCCTTATCTGGGATATGGTAAGTCGATGATCAAGGAGGCTCCATCGCACTGAGATGATGTACAGGACAGAGCCCTGAGGAAAGATCAAATTTGTGATTTTCCCGAACGACTTGGAGTCGTTGAGAGACCTTTGTAAAAGGGTCCTGCATGTTGCATACATTGAGCTCTGGGAGCTTTGGGGGGAATGCAGTTCTATTGGAGCAACATATGACCACAGGGTGACTCACCCCCCTGGTGGTGCGCACTGGAACAAGATGATTCGCTCTCTTGTGGGACAAGATGATTCGCTCTCTTGTGTAGCAGGATGATTAGTTCTCCTGTGAGGCCTGGATTGATGTGTTCTCCATGGCGATTGTAGCATGATTGATGTGTTCTCCTGTGAAGCTCCATGGCAGCGTGGATTGATGTGTTCTCCATGGCGATTGTAGCAGGATTGATGTGTTCTCCTATGAGGACAAGATTAATTAAGTTCTCCTGTCGAGGCATCCTACCCATGCAGTCTGGGACTCATGGGAAGTACCTCTCATCTGATCAATGAGCATGGAAATGAAGTTAGGGACCATAGTAGTACCGATGGACGCATCGTTGTATTTACCGTACTCCCTTCGCTAGGATGTCCTCCATTGATCTGGGATCAATGATACTAGTCTGGGACCAGTGGTAGGAGTTGTACATACTATGACGCTGACTTCGGGTCGGCTGAGACTGGTCTGGGACCAGTGGTACATACTCCGAGACTGACTTCGTGTCAGTGCAGGACTGGTCTGGGACCAGTGAGAGTCGTACATAGTATGACGTTGACTTCGGGTCGGTTGAGACTGGTCTGGGACCAGTAGTACACTCTCTGAGCCTGCGATATTGGTCTGGGACCAGTGGTAGGAGTTGTACATACTATGACGCTGACTTCGGATCGGCTGACACTGGTCTGGGACCAGTGGTACATACTCCGAGACTGACTTCGTGTCAGTGCAGGACTAGTCTGGGACCAGTGAGAGTCGTACATACTATGACGCTGACTTCGGGTCGGTTGAGACTGGTCTGGGACCAGTAGTACACTCTCTGAGCCTACAATACTGGTCTGGGACCAGTGGTAGGAGTTGTACATACTATGACGCTGACTTCGGGTCGGCTGAGACTGGTCTGGGACCAGTGGTACATACTCCAAAACTGACTTCGTGTCAGTGTAGTACTACTGGTCTAGGACCAGTGAGAGTGGTACATTCTATGACGCTGACTTCGGGTCCGCTGAGACTGGTTTGGGACCAGTGGTACATTCTCTGAGACTGCGATACTGGTTTGGGACCAGTAGTAGGAGTGGTACCTACTATGACGCTGACTTTGGGTCGGTTAAGACTGGTCTAGGACCAGTGGTACGCACTCTGAGTCTGACTTCGGGTCAGTGGAGAATGGTATGAGACATTCTCAATCAATTCTTCTTCTTCATAGTTCAACAGAGCTGAGCAGAGCAGAGCTAGCAGAGCCAGCATTGCTGAGCAGAGCAGAGCCAGCAGCGCTGAGCAGAGCAGAGCTAGCAGAGCCAACAATGCTGAGCAGAGCAGAGCCAGCAGAGTTGAGCAGAGCAGAGCCAATAGAGCTGAGCAGAGCAAAGCAAAGCCAGCAAAGCAAAGCAAAGCCAGCAGAGCTGAGCAGAGTAGAGCAGAGCCAGCAGAGCTGAGCAGAGTTGGGCAGAACAGTGCAGGGCACTGATGGCAGAGATAGTACAGTCGAACTTATGGATCAATGGATGGAGTTCTCCCTAGTTGAGAGGGAGTGTTAAATTGGCAACTAGCGCCAAACTCCATGTGGGTCGGCTTATTTATGGCAACTGATATTTTTATTGGATCCCTCTCGTCAAGAGGTGTAGGATTGATCCAAAGATCATCTGATTCCGATAAGTATTTATGGAGATATGAATTTATTTTGTTTATGTAATTATTATCAAGCCGACCAGCTCTTATGTAGGCTCTAGAAGCCCAACCGACGTGTCTATTCATCATCCTCATTGTGGTATAAATAGATGAGGATTTGATATCATTTACACACTCATTCTTGACGTGATCTCCTCTCCACGTCTTGGGTTTTTGGAAAAGGAGAGTCACAAAAGGAATATGCTGGCCTAGTTTGATGATGCCCTAATCTGCTAACCTCAGCCGCAGTCAAAGGTGGAAGATGAGCCGTAGATGATGCCCTTATCTACGCAGGTCATGGAGACATACATACGCTGTTCATAGAATTAGAGACTGATATACACAGGCAATGGAAACATGTATTCGTTGGGCAAACGCTGGACAATCTTACATATGCGCTGGACAGTTTTATATACGCTAGACAATCTTACATATCCGCTGGATAGTTTTATATACGCTGGACAGTCTTACATATACGATGGGCAATAATATAAACGTTGGACGCTGGGAAATAATATAAATGTTGTACGCTGGGCAAACGCTGGACAGTCTTACATATGCGCTAGACAGTTTTATATACGCTAGACAATCTTACCTATACGCTGGGCTAATATAAACGTTGGACGTTGGGCAAATGCTGTGCGTTGGGCAAACGCTGGACAGTCTTGCATATATGTTGGACAGTTTTATAAACGTGTTTGTAAACGTTGGACAATCTTACATATACGCTGGAATCACAGTCTTCGTATTACATGGTTAAGGTATGACAATATGCAGTCGCAGTACTCCTATAGAATACCTGGTATAAGGATGACCATGTCATGGATCTATTCTATAGATCACATGCCTATTTATAAGGAAAAGCAGTACCAAATCTACTACAATCTAATAGTCATTGTCTCAATAATGATAAGGATATTAGATATAGTCATCATGCTGTAGACCTCATTGGAGACCTTGTTGACATAATGAAATGACTGTCATAATAGAAATCTCTGTATATCAATGAGAGCAGTAAACCAGTCATTGAGTACACATCAGATGGGTGTAGATCCATGATGTTGAGATCAACTCAGTGATATTTGGGTGCAGCGCAACATGATGAATGGGCAGCATGAAGATCATGAGCATCATGATGATGCAGGATGCAGCAAGTTGGTGCTACACGGTAAGGTGCAGCAAATGAATGAAATGGATAGAAGCCATCACCTAGGAGAATCAGTTGAAGCAGAATGTCTTCAACTGATCTCACGTATCATCGTTATAGGAAATGATCTATGCTAGATCTAGATAAGTCAAAGTGTTGACTTCTGTTGTAAATGTACTCTCTCTCTCTCTTTCTCTGCTGAACTTTGAAGATAAAAGAAGATTTGATCAAAGGGTTTCCCCACACATTGTGGGGTTTGTCCCTGGCTTGCGCCACATCTTGTGTCCTCTTGTCTTGGCTTGTCTTCTGCGATTTATATTTATATTCTATCTGCAGTTTACTTTATGCTGATGTGATTGCTAATATGGAAAAGAAATTAAATAAATTGCTCTAGCATAGAACATACCTAATCTTAACAGAGGGGGGCGGAGGGAGAGCGGGGGAGGGGGGTTTGGGTGCTGACATGCCACTAGGAACAAGGAAGACTTGAATGGCAATGTTGAAATGTAGGGAATGCGTTCCCTAAAATTTCCATAAATTAAAATAAATTCGATTGGGTTCTATACATATTATTGGGCACATCTTATGAGGATTTCTCATGCATACTGGACCTTTATTATAGAGTTTCAGCACAAATGTATGTCAAGAGGCCATAAGCTCTTCAAAAATCATAGTTATTGAAATAAATATTTTGAAAATAGAAAATTTTGTCAAGGATAACTAACTTTTTCTTGTGATCTGTAATATTCCGAAAAATAAATAGACTAAAATCTCCGGAATTTTGCACCAAAAAATTTCTTTGCAGAAACCAATCCAATAGCACAACTTACACCATTAAATCTTCGGCACAACAAGCAGTGTGAAAACCCAGAAATACAGCAACTCAAAATAAACATGAGAAATAGCCGCAAAGTCGGCTAAATTCAGCCTTTTATATTATATGAACTTGTTACAAACAACAACAAATGGTTGACAATAGCTCCTTAAAATACTGGAAATGACGCCCAAATTGGAGATCTGGGCGATCCCCACTCCAATCCACATATCTGCTCCAAATCTACTCACCAACTGATGCCGATGAAGCCCAATGAAATTTCCAACTGAAACCTCTACAATAGTGAGTTGGGGTTTCATCCAACACACCAAGAAACCCAAGGGTTTTCGTCCTAGGGCTCTCTGAACCTGAAAACCAAGTTCTCCAAAACATCTCCAAGAGAAAATATCCAAATCCAAGATATCCCAAATGACTTGCTTCCCCTCCTTTTAAAAATTTGATGGATCTCTCTCCAGCCTTCTAGAAGCACTTTTATTTTATTATTTTATTCCCATTCTAGAAGCTTCTCCCTTTTATTTTATTTAAGTGACTTTTTATTTTATTTTATTTGATTCAAGTCACTTTTAATCCCAAAAAATGGTAAATATGTCTCTGTGATCTCTCTGTCCACTGGAAGTCACTTTTCATCATCTCATCGTATAGATCTTTTTAGTCCGGTTCTAACGAGCTATTACGCTAAGGTGTTTCTCCAAATAACACCTTTAGTGTATTCAATTAAAATATGCTTTAAATGACCCCATTTTACGGGAATCATCGGAATGCAACAGAACCAAGAATAAATTATGCGAAACTAACCCTGATGATGAAACATAACAAGCAAACCCTGTTGGACCCTATAAAACTCTTCCAAAACCCTATGAGCCCACTGATGACGTAATCTCATTTCCATAAACTGGCTAACACAAAGCCTGGAAATCCATTTTAACTGCATCATAAGGGAAACTAAATTAAGCGATATTACGTGATCATTATTTGATATTCAACACATAGAGATGGATAGTTTGAACTTAGAACTCTATATTTGATCCAAAAATAAAAAATAACTTGTATAAAAACTCTCATGTTAGCAGGGGCACATAAAAAAATTTGCAACATTTTATCACCATCATTTTAAACCCAAGTTCACAAGTCAAAGCATTGTAACAACCATGTGAAGTTTTTTATTAGGTATTCCAAGCCTATGTCTTGTTCTTGACTTTGTATCTTATTGTCACAATCAAACCATAGCTGGTCCCTTGAAGTTTCACTTCGAGTTACTCTCATCCGGTACAACATTGGAAGGCCTTCGGTGAACTCTCATGAGGACTCATGGTTTTCTAAGAGCTTGCATTTGTAGGGGTGATCACCAGTGTATGGGCGAATCCAACGCATGTCAAGGTTGTTGAAATTCTATGGCATGTGCACTAGAATACAATTTTCTGATCTGATAATTATTTCCTAATGGTTTTCGAACAAGTTTTCTCATGCCATTGATATCATTGAATAATTATACACAAAAAATATCAATGGTAAATGTACTAGAAACAGTAAAAATCATAGAAAGATAGCCATGCACAATAGACACAATACTTTTACCATGGGAAACCCAACCTTGGAAGAAAACCCAACAATCTTTTCTTGAGGAGAAATAGTCTTTTCAACAAGGTTTACAAATCATTAATTTGTCTAGAATTATGTGCCAATATACAAGTCAAAATACCAGTCAAACTTGGTCAAACAACTACTGGCCAATGTTGGTCAAACCAGTCAAAAAATAAGCAGTCAACACTAGTCACACTTTCAGCTTGCAATCAAACCCTCGCATGTGCGATTGCAGTGAATTGTTCACATGTGCGGTTGAGGTAAAATCAGTGAAACAACAGTTGTGCGAATCACACATGTTTCTTGGTCAAACTCGGTCAAGCTACAGTCAACTTGGCTGGTCAAATCAGTCAACTTCCTCACACGTGCGGCCTCCAAAAGAGAGGTAGAAAATGATAAAGATGATTTCCAACAATAGATTTCTCCTTAGCCGAATTTCTCCTCCACTAGAAAAGATAAATTGAGCTTGCTATGTCGATAACTCGCCTCTCATATGCTCTTCTATTTATATAGAGCTCTAATGTTGATTGGAGACCCATAAAGGGTCACCTCATCACAAGAAACCTCGTCACTTATGAAGCCTACGCCACAACTCAACATTAGACTAGAATTATTACCCCAGTGTTACGTGAAAATCCCAATCAATAAACAATTCAAACCTGCTTTAAAAAACATAGATCGCTCCATCCTAGAGCAAGCAATGTGAGCATCGTGGGCCAATCTTCCCTAGCCAAATCAACATGGCCCCGTGGGAGAAAGACTACTCCTGGGCCAATCACCCCTAGCCAAATTAGCATGGCCCCATGGGAGAAAGACTACCCTTGGGCCATTCACCCATAGCCAAATCAACAAGGCCTTATGGAAGAAAGACTACCCTTAGGCCATTCATCCCTAGCCAAATCAGCATGGCCCCATGGGTGATTGTACCATTTCCCCCACTAGTAAAATTAGCATGACCCCATGGGTGAATGCCTGCTCAATGTCGCAAAAAAACCAACACTCCCTCTCAGCAAGGGAGACATTTTGCATCACTCCAAGTTTGTCTCTGAAGTATATAAACTTCCCCCTAGACAAAGGCTTGGTGAGAATGTCTGCGATCTGCTCGTCTGTGGATATGTACTGGAGCTTCATTGCTCCCCTTTGCACCATGTCTCGAATGAAGTGATATTTGATCTAAATATTCTTCGACCTATCATGAAATACTAGATTCTTTGAAAGCTTGACACAACTTTGATTATCACAATATATCAAGGTCATCTCTAACACTTTATCAAATATTGAGTGCGACAAAAGTCTACTTCCTGCTAAACCAGGATATCGTAGTTGATCCCAACCTGAAGCAGCACCCCACGATGCTCTTTCTATCCACTACACTCCTAGCCCAATCAGAATCAGCATATCCCTGCAACCTCGCTTCACCACCTGAGCCATCTCAGACCATATCCAACTGTACCATGCAGGTACTCAACACATGCTTCACTGCAACCCAATGTGCATCCCTCGGCTCAACCATAAACTGGCTCAGGGTGTTCACTGTAAAGCAAATATTTAGCCCAATGTTAACTAGGTACATCAAGGATCCAATCAACTTCCTGTATATCATGGGATCCACCAAATCTGAATCTGAAGCGAAATCATTCAGCTTCATCATATTTTTCAACATTGGTGCAACCATGGACTTGCAGTCCATCATATCGAATCTCCTCAAGATCTGAATTGTGTACTTCCCTTTGCCAAGGAAGATCTCACCAAGTCTCTACCACACCTTCAATCCCATGAAATAATGCATCAAGCCAAGATACTTCATCTTGAACACCAAGCCAACTCCCTCTTGCACTCAACGATGAACCTCTCTACCCCAATAAGGAATAGATCATCAACATACAACACCAAAATCAAAGGATCACCATCAATAACCATGAAGTAAAGGTCAGGATCTACATCACTCTTAGTAAATCCCAAACTCATCAACTATCCATTAATCCTAGAATACCATGCCCTAGGTGCCTACTTGAGTCCATACAAAGCCTTATTCAATCTACAAACATGGGACTCCTTCCCATGTATCACAAAGCCCTAAGGTTTCTCTATATACACTTCCTCCTCAATTATACAATTGAGGAACGCAGTCTTCATCCATCTGATGTAACCTCCAAACCATAAGTTAAGTAAGAGAAACAATAGTCCTGATAGAAGTGTACACGGCGACTGGAGCAAGCATCTACCCATAGTCCACTCCCTCTTTTTGGGAGAACCCTGTTGGACACGCATTATCATTGATGTCAATATGGCAATATTCAAGGAGTAGACAGAGCCACCAGAGGAGCAGATGGAGACGAGAGGAGCAAATATGCCACAGATAATGCTATCGGGAGCCATCGAGAGCTGTATAGGCCACAAAAGCTTATCAGATGCTAGCGATTACACTGTCGGAAGCTTATCGGGCCTGTAAAGCCCATATATCCGTTTAATACATTATCGAAGCAAAAACCATATAAACATGCATTAACGTAAATGGAGGCGGAATACTATGAATCCCCGGCAAATACACTATCAGAGTTGCGCAGATGGACGACAGATACAGCACGACGGGCAGATCCAACGGTCGCGGGCGATAAAGATGCACGGGAAATAGCGAGCGGGGACGGCGGTAAGTGGTATTCCCCACACCACCTTCGGAGGAGGGTGGTAAACGTACCATGGCGTGCGATACCATTCATTGCACGACACGTGGATGACGGGACGCGGTCAAAAACCACTTTATCGCGCGTTAACATGCGGTTAAGTTACGGCATTAGGAGGAGCGAATGCCGTTGGATCGCCTGATGAATGATCGGACGGCTGGTTTAACTTCACGTGTTTTTTGACTGATGTGACAGGAGATCGACGCAACCCCCGATTGCGATAAGATTGCGGACCCGACGGGCATATAAACCATGGTTAATACCATATCGCATCCGGTTCATCGGAGCAGTGGAGTATCGGCCCATCGGCCATCGGCGATATCATGAGGTCACTATATAAAGAACTCCTGGAAGCAGCGATTGCCGATTGCGATAATGTTGTGGAGGAGCGGACCCGATGTCGTTATAGATACGGGTGTAATATTTTTTTTGAAGTCCGCCCTTTAGTTTTTTGCCTGTGTTCGATCGTAATTTCTGTGTATTTGTATATATTGCTTGCGCGGGGTTTGGAGACAGAGATACGTTAAGGAATGCTCCCGATAGCTCAGAAGGCTAGAATCAAGCCGATTGCGATTGCGATAGGACGTGGCATGTCCATTAAACGAAACAGTCTCGGTGGATGCCTATTATCATTAAAAAAAAATGGGCCTGTGTTACAGTTTTTAACACACAGTGACCGTAAAGCCAAGAAGTTGAATGGAAAGCCAGCACAGAGGAAGCCACAGCGACCAAGGAGGGAAGCTGAAAGATCAAGCGAGTCAGAGGAAACGACAGTGACTGAGGAGGAAGCCTAAGAGACGGTGTAAGTGGAAACGAATGGACAAAGGCATGGGAATGTATAAAACAGTAAAAACAGAGAACTGTTGGTGCTGTTGTTGTGGTGAAGAACCAGAGGGTGAGGTAGTTGAAGCAGTAGAGGCAAAAGAGGCAGAAAAAGCAGCAGAGGCTGTAGAGGCAGCAGAAGCAGCAGAGGCAGGAGAGTAGGAGTGAGTGAACCTCAGCTGAATAGAGTGCAACAGCATACTAGTGTATACCAAGATTGGGTTGGAGCCCAAGAGGTTGGAGCCTCAGAACTGAACAGGACTGAAGTCATTGGGGGTAGGTGCTCCTAAGTGCAGAACCACTGCAAAACAGAGTTGGTGCTCTGGAGGTTGGAGCCTCACTGAAGTCCAAGTTGGAGCTTGGAAACTATTCACAATCAGATATATACTTATATTGTATTTATTTCATTGCACTGTCTTGAGTTTTAATAAACACATTAATTCTAGCTGTTGATTTCTGTGTTCTGTGTATACATATACATATCTATATATGTTTTTGGCAATCACTAGAACAGTTAAAAAAATAATAATAAAAAACACTGATTCACCCCCCCTCTCAGTATTTTTCCAACAAACCCTCTCGCCACAAACCTCACTTTGTACTTCTCGATGTTGCCATCTACTACATGCTTGATCTTATAAATCCATTGGGAAGTCACTTCTGACTTCCTGTCTGGTCTCAGAACTATCTCCCACACATCATTCTTCATGATGGACTGTTACTCCTCCATCATAGCATCCATTCGAGCCTGCTAGCCTGTTGCGACCTCATAACCAGAAGGTTCAGATCAACGATATGGCTCCTCAATGCCTTATAAATCAAGAACATTTGTGGTTGTTTTCTCTCCCTAAAAGGACCCCTGTGAGGTTTATGTCTCTCTACATCCTACAAATGTCACAAAGCCATGCCAGTCTCTTCATGTGTTGGAAAAATATGGCAACTTGGTGATTATAACTTATTTTCCTTTGCTTGATAATTACTTGTGATGTTCAATGTTCCTTCATTATTTCTTGGATTATGTTCATCAAGCAATTACCAAAACAATAAGATCGCAAAAGACAAAGTACACAAGATATAGGCTCCAAGCCAAGGCTAAACCCCTCTAAGGGTAAAACATGGAAAATGTTTCTCTTTTTCTTTAGAATCTGCTTACAAAAGAGACTTTCAAGACCCAAAGACCCAAGCCAACAAACCCTCCAAGACCCAAGTCAATCCCCAACAAGATCTGCTTCAGAAAAACTTCCAAGAATTTTATGTTGCAACTTCGACCCCTGCAATTGAATTTCGGCCGTGCAACTTCGGCCCCTAGAAACTACCACAAAATTGTGTCCTCTTGAAGCTAGCAGCTTCACAAATCCTAGCGAGACAGATAGAAAGATAACCCTTGACAAATTTCAATTTCTGGTCCTCTTCTTTGTCCTCCAGCTACTCTTCTTCCAGCTTCGCTATTGCAAATCGAACTAGCTTGAGTTGTGTCCAAATGAGGTGGAGATCCCTCCTTTTTATAGCCTTCCTTGACAGTCGAATAACCCTCCCTTAGGCCGACTTCTCCTTGCTCTTGGGCCAACTTGGTCTTGGGTTTATCTGTGGCTTTTACATGATAAAATAAATATTTCCCTCCATTATAATGAGTCCAAATGGGACTATGACATATGACCAATATTATTTTTTATCCTAGAAAGACCTACAAAGACCTAGAAGACCTAAAAGCACAAATAACATGTTTTTGACTCAAACTTGAATATGAAACCCATACTCCAAAATAAAATATAATTTCTCTTTCTTTCATTTTTTTTTCTTTATAAGAATATACAATGTCATGATTACAATTACATCATAATGAAGATTGAACCTAGTTACAAATTTCAACACCCCCTCTTAACTAAGGAGGTATTCATGGTACAAAGAATCTCAATCTTTGAAGCATTCCCATAAGAAGAGTTGGATTGATAAGCCATCCTTTTTGTCAAGCATTTTTTACATCATAACCAACATTGTCCTTGAAGGCCTTAACTGGACAAGCTCATCTTTAATTATAAGCATTATGTTGGGAGGCTTTACGTGAGCTGCCACACTACCTCTCAAGGCACATACCCCATCTAGATGTCTACAAGGTATGTCCTTTTAGGACTATTCTTATCTTGGATTCCCAAACTTGGATCCTCAAAGAATATCGGTCCTCTTCGACTACTCTTATCTTGGATGCCCTACCTCATCCTCAAAGAGTATCGATCACCAACTTCTTTCCCTAGATTCTCCAATCCATAAGAAGTTTCAATCTAGATGCTTATCCAATCCTCCAAACTCCATTCTTTCTTTATGGTCTTCACAAAGACTTACAGCTATTAGTCCTAGTCTAGTGCCTAACCCACAAAGACAAGAACTATCCAATATCACTCCCTCTCAACTAGGGAAGAGATATCCACCAAACCAATATTGCCTCTCAGGTACTCAAGCTTCTTGTTTGGTAACGCTTTAGTCAATATGTCAGCTACCTATTCATCTATACGTAGATAGTGCAGCTCTATGACCCCGTCTTATACCAAGCTTCAAATGTAGTGGTACTTTCTATTTATATGCCTCATCTTAACATGAAACATTAGGTCTTTAGTCAACCTTATGCAACTCTAATTATCACAATGTATCCATGTAGGGCTGAGTGGTCCTTCAAACAAGTCTGATAACAACTTCTTCAGCCACACTGCTTCTTGATAGACCTCACTTGCAACAACATATTCTGCTTCAACACTACTCAAAGCAACTGTATCTAGCTTTCTGCTCATCCATGAAACCATGGAAGATCCAAGGCTACAACATCCTCCTGCTTATGCTTCTTCCATCTGACTCACTGGCACCCCAATCTAAATCTGTATATCCCATGACTTGGATTTCAATCTCAATATACTTGAGGCAGTGATGTATGGTCCCACGCAAGTATCTTAAGATATGTTTAGCTACAATCCAATGATCATGCTTTGGCTCCATCTGAAACTGACTAAGGACATTTATTGCAAAACAAATGCCCGGCATGGTATTCACTAGATACATCAAGGACCCAATCAACTATCTGTAGAAAGTAGATTTTACTGGACTAGACTCTGAACTCCTCAACCTTGACCAAGATATATCTTCCCCGGCCTCTGCCATACTTCTATTCGCAAGTAATAATGCATAATTCTAATATCCTTCATATCGAATTTGGTTGCTAACTGCTTCTTTCATTCCTGAATCCCTCGATCTACACCTATAACTAGTAGATCATCCACATCTAAGAGTATAATAATTGGTTCTTCCTAGACCACCTTGATATACATGTTTGGATCTGCAATACTCTTGGTAAAACCAAGTCTTAGGAGGTATGCATCCTTCCTTGCATACCATGCTCTCGGTGCTTGCTTTAAGCCATATAGAGCCTTCTTTAACTTGCAAACATGAGTTTCCTTCTTATTTATTTCAAATCCTTGAGGCTACTCAATGTAGACCTCTTCATCAATGGTCTTGTTGACCACTCCATGTCAACAAACCCATAGTTGTACATTTTTTCGCGCAAGGATTTCCATCATGTCCGAGCACTCAGATGATCCACAAATTCATCATTATCAACTATATGTACACTGGATTTTTTAACCATTCTGATGTAAATGACCCTAGTAAGACAAATGTATGTAACAACATAGGTAAATTTAATTTTCTGATGATGATTTCTATCTTAGGAGGTTTTTAGTCTCACCGATTCATGTGTGATTCTAAATACGGATGATCGGCAAAGTTTTTCCCTCCATCCTCACCCCAAAGCTAGGGTGGATTTTGTGATCAGGATTTTAAATTAGTCATAGTGTTTTTTATCGAGTCTCTGTAAAATTGATTTGAGAATAATTCTAACTATTTCGCTAGATTATTTTATTACAAGTCACTTAATCTACTAGATCATATTTTGTGTCGCAGAAATGGGTAAATATTGAGGGTCTATAACGAATGAGTGTTCCCCTTTCATGGGTTAGAAATGTAATATTTCATATAAAAAATATTTAGTGCAAGATCCTTTTTAGTTAGACACTATGGCTAAATATTAGAGGGTTGGAAAAATTAATAATCCCTCATGAGTCAATTTTTTAAAATTTCTGGCTAAAATAAATTAAAATGCTAAAGCCATAAATTTAATTACTTTAAGTCCTAGGAAAAATTAAATTCTCCAAAATTTAAAACTTTTCGGTTTTAAAGTTTTTTATTTTTTGAGGTCTTCGGCCAGGGAATATTGAAAATTTCAAGATATTTTGAACCCTTGGGCCATAATAGTTAAGTTCAAGTCAATATTTTGCGGCAATTAACTCAAAATAGTCATTTTTGAGTTAATTAAAAGAAAATTAAAAGTGAAATTCATATTTCCTCAAAAAATAACTCTATTTCAATGGTGATGATTAAAAGATCATTTGATTTTCATCAACGGTTGCAATTGCTTTGACAGGGATCAAGCCAACTAGGCGTTGGAGAATTTTTCTATAAATGAGAGGCCTCTTTCTATTATTTGGATCCGATTTCTGAATCGTGTCCTTGCTCTAAGAAAGCTCTTGTAACATTTTCTAGTTAATAAAACAAAAAAGACTATGGGGTTTCAGACCGTGGTGTTCCTATTTCAAATTTATGTGGTAATATTGTTCTTAATACTCTACTGCTTTTATTTTCATTTCTTGGTTAATAGCCTTTGAGGATTGATTTGTGCACAAGTACCTTGCACAAATTTCTGGGTTTTTAAAATATCATTTTGATTTGATAAAAGTAGCAGGAATCTCTATTTCTTGATGATTTTATGATTATTGTTAATCTCTATTAATCTAACAATCAGATCTAAGTTTGTAGACGTTATCATTCAGGATTTGGGCGTTTGGGAAAATCCTCAACTAAATCAACTGACTCTCAGATCACAGAATCTAAAGAGCCCATTGTTTTTACTAAAGTCATCTTACAAAATATTTTATTTGCAAGGTTTTTCTTGGGCTTGTGCCTCTTTAAAATTTCAAATTTATCTCTAAATTTGTGCAAAATTTGTTTAAATTTGGCTAATAGAGGGCTTTCATCTGCAAATCTGCTAGATCTGTAGAATATTATTGTAGACTTGTAAATATCAAACTTCTAATTCATTGGAGTTTTGGGTATTTCATATTTTTGTATATACATGTTTTGGGGTTTGCTAACAACCCTGAAGATTGCAGACAATTTTTGTGGATTTTGGAGACAGATCTAGGCCCCAGAGGGCATCCCCATTTTGTTTGCAAGTTAAAGAGAAATTTCAAGAAGATCGTGGGAAACATTTTTAGGGCCTTGAGGCCTTGCGTTGGCCATCTCTAGCCTCCTTCTCGACCTCTCATCTTTGCAGCCTTCTTCACCATAATTTTTTCCCTAAATTTTTCCTAAAAATTCCCAAAAAAATTTAACAAATTTTAACAAAAAATTCTCAAAAAAATTCTAAGTTTGGCATTTGCATTGGAGAATTTTCAATGACTTGGGCAACCCATCTTCAAGTGTTTTCAAGCCCCTAGTGTTTGACTGGTGCACATCCTCTAAACCCTTACCTCTTTCATTGATCTAATTGAAAGCAAGATTAATACTGACATGAAATTTTAGTTATCTGAAATTTAGCAAGCAAATTAGTTTGCCTCTTTCATTGCATTACATTTCATAAATATAATTACTTTCAGTGACTTTTGCCAACAAATTTCTGAAAATTGTTTTATTGTTGTTTAGTAGTTTATTTATGAGTTTTTAGATCAAATACATCAGTAGATAAAAAGAATTAAACTCAGAAATTTTCTGAATTTAATAGCAAATTTGATTTATATTTTCACTTTTGTATAATTGCATAAATAGAAGTTAGCTTCAGTAACTTTTGCAAACAAATTTCTAAAAATTGTTTTATTGTTGTTCAGTAGTTTATTTCTAAGTTTTTTAGATCAAATACATCAATAGATCAGAAAGAATTAAACTCAGAAATTTTCTAAATTGTAGTTATCAGTTTGTCATTTAAAGTTTTTTGTCGTTATACATAGAAATTTCTGAATATTGCATGGTTACCGGACTGTTGTTTTAAAATATATTGATGGTTTTAACATTTGATGTAAGAGCAAATTACTAGACTGATATTTCACTAATGTAATATGAGTTTAAAACATTTAGTTTAATTTCTGAAATTCATTTGTTTTTACATGCTTATGCAAGTAGGACTAATCTAGTTTTACTTATGCATCTAATGACCTTGATTGATTATTTCATAAAAATGAATTTTTAAATTTAAAGGTGTTTTATTCCAGCATTTTACATTTCAGTCCATTGTGCATTGTTGACCACTGGAGTGACAACTGATGATTATATGAAGACTTCGTGCTCAAAGATGATCCAGAGGACACTTGTACCATCAGATATCATCAGTCAACATAGTTTTTTTAACTCTACTTCTATCTTTTCATCATTTTTCTTGTACCTAGATTCCACACCCTGCGGGGAATTGCAATACATGATACTAGTAATGATGAGTTTTTGAGTCTGTAACAGGCCTAGGATGTTGGGACTCAATCAGCAAACGAGTACACCTTGGAGTGTTTTTTTTATCCGGTTAATTATCCCTTCTTTTTCGGAGGCAAATAATTTTCTGGGTTTTTTCACTCATTTTTACCCCAAAGTCGGGGTGACGATTTGAAGGTTGAGCTCCTAACACATCTTAGTGTCTAGAGTCAATGTATATTACCATACTAGATCACACAAATTTTTTTGTGGAATTTGGCTAGGTCTAAGGAGGATTTTTTAATAATTAAAAATTTCCCGCAAAACGAGAATTTTTAATTATTTTCTATGTAATGATGTAAATAAGTGGCCTTGGGAAATGTCTGGGGTGTGTGACTACTCGAAATTCATCCTCAAAGACCTAACATTATCCTAGAACCCATTTTGGGAGTCAAAAAAACGACTTATAGTCCTTCAAAAGCCGATTTCCTAATGGCATTGGCAAAAATGAGGAAAAAATTCAAAAAATTTAGAAATTTTTCCATAGTTAGAATAAATCAAATTTTGACATGGAAAGTTACAGGAATATCAAAGGTGATGTAGCAGCAATGTGGGGCCTACCACATGGAGAAAAGCCAGTCAAAGTTCCAAGTGGCAAGTCAGATGGTCCAACGTTGAGTTAAAGAGGCAACGTTGAAATATTACATATGGCTAAAGTTCAAATAATTTTATTTATTTCAATATGTTGGTGCAAATTAAAGTTTGTGGGGGAAAAATAGTGACAGGGCAGCCACATTAGAAAGACAAAGTCAACATCTAGTCAAAAGAGTCTCGAATTATCCACTCAGTAGGTGTAAAATTCAGTTTAAGAGAATTCGTAAAAGTATAAGAAATGGTTCATGGATATGATAGTTAAAGGGGGACAGAACTGCCACATGGGACAGACTTTGTCTCCCACTTGTCCCCCACTAAAATTCATGGAGCAGTTAAGTTTATACGCAGCAATTGGGGCATATTTTAAGCTCACGGATTAAGAAAAGTTTGAGTGGGGACAGAACTGCCACATGGGACAGCCCTTGTCCCCCACTTATTCTCACTTGTCTCCCACTCACATACATATTAGCCAATGGGATCAGAGCAGGGATATGTTACTGCCAGCTAAAAGGGATGATACGTAGCAATCTACTCCAACCTATAGGCAGCCAGATTTAACACGTGTTTATCATCGTTTCATATGTTTGGGTTAACAACTAGTTGAATGGGATATTTTTTCTAATTACTCCCACTAAGTTTCACAATTGTCTAATCAAAGTAATGCATATATCAGTTAAGGGGATACGCTGGCAGCTTAAGGAGATTTTTCATTGAAATCTACAACAGTTCGTTGGCAGCCTACAACCAGTAACTCAGCCACTTGGAATTTGACTTGCTAGCGTTGAGATCTTCACCCTTCCACTTGTCACTTGCACTCATATTGGGATTGGCTCCCATTTGCCTATTTAAATGAGCTTTGGCTCTCATCTTTGTATCTTTAGAACGAGCTGTTGGGCTTGCGGAGACTCTGCTGGATTTTGTATTCATCTTTCATGTAATAAAAGAGACTTTGGGGTACTATTGTGTTGGTGTTCTCCTTCCATTTCTTGAGGTGATGTTATTTCAATTTTTGTGCTTTACATTCTATATATATGTTGGATTATGCTAGTTATCATTTTGCCACTTGTTTGGATTAACATATGCAAGCTATCTTGTATGGTTATTGAGTTAGAGAAATACTTTAGGAAGAGGAGCACTAGAAGATTTTTGGTGAAATCTCTAGCCTTCTCCTCCATTGTATAATCTAATCCCTTATGATTGCTAACATCTTTTTCCAAGTGTGTAGAGATCTTTCAATTTGGTTGAAGGATTTACTTGGGCGTGGGGTAGCTCTCCAATAGACGAACTAACTCCCAAGATCAAGAATAGAAAGACCCAATCAATTTGTCTCAAGGATCTCATCAAACGATTTTGAAAGAGGGAGTTTCCTTTCCTCTAGCTTATTAAGATCACATAAATTTAAATTAAATATTTTTCTTGATCAATATCTTGTGCTTTTAAGGATTTTATTTGCTACCTAGAGCATTGTTTTAACTAGACAAGTATGGAGTTGTACTTGCATGTCTTGATCTAGTTCTTGTACACTAATTGTAGATTATCATTTTGACTATTTCATGTCATCTTTGTCTCCATTTCAAGATTGCTTTGATTTTACTTTTTGAAGCATTCTACTTTTGTTTTAATCAAAATACAATTTCATTTCTTAAAGAGAAAATACTTGGAAGACACTGGTTGTTTATGTATTTCATGCTTATCTTATGATGATTATTGCTCATATCAGTTTTTGCTTATAAATCTTAAATAAATAATCTATTTAACTCTAACAATTCACCTAGAAACTCACATCTCTTTTTAACTTAACTTTTCATTACGAACCACCCCCCTTAACTAACCTAGGAGATAGCTTAAACGGAGAGAGAAGGGATTCAGTGTGACAACCCCTTCTCTGAGTTCCCTGCCACCAACGACACCTTGTGGGGTTGAAGGCTTTTCTCACTGACTTGTAGGTAGGTGTAGGTGGTAGGGTCAACATGCATTTCAGTAATTATTTGTGTAGATTTTACATTTTGCAGTGCTGGTATAAGTACATGCTTTTACATTTAGATAAACACATTTCTGAGCCTGAAGTTAAGTAACAATTAAAACATATTTCAGAAATAATTTTGGGCCCTCATTGAATTAAAATTAACCAAATCCCTGCATTTCACATAGTTTTAAGTTTTGCATTTGCATATGAGACAGTCGAGTCTTTTCAGCAGCAGTTTCTCATCCTTTACTTGAACCTTATTTTCTTCGCAAGATAGTTGACTCCATAAGGCACTGGTATCACTTTTTTCAAATCATTTTGAATCCTTAAAATCTTGCGCAATCTAAACCAAGAATTGGTTGCTTAGCTGTGTCTCCCAAGTTGGTTGGTTCCCAACTAATCTTTCATTTTTCCATTTCCATAGCGTCTACCCCCCTTATTAGCTTGCTATTGGGAGACAACTCAAACGGAGTGATTGGGGACGAGTATGACAACCCCCGATCTGAGTCATTGTCACGGCGCTTAGACATTCAGTGCGACAACATCCTTTGGCGCCGTTGACGGGGATATTTTATTCTCGGCGCTTCAATAACATTTTATCTTCATTCTCACCATATATGTTGATTTGGGTAGCATCAAATGTGCTCTAGCTATGAAGTTTTGTGGAGGGGATAGAACACATTAGATCTCCAAAACCCAGAAATCGTTGGGAGAAATTCCGGGAGAAATTCCACTCGGATTGTGAGTTTTTAAAATAATTAATATTTTTAATGGGGTTCCTAAGTCTAAACTTAGGAAAATAAAAATATTAATGAGTATTAATAAAAATGTTGGTGAGAAGCTTCTAAGTGACGAGGATCAAGTCTAATTTAATCTTATCCATTGATTAGAGACTTAATCTCGGCCGTTGATTCATCAACAAGAAAAGTATAAGAGGAGGCTTGAAGGCCAATTGGAGATACACCAAGTTGATCAGTGAGTTCGATTTTTCTGGGGCGTGGTTTGCTGAGAAAATCAAACTAGGGATCTGAGTTGCAGTGAGAGGGGCAAAAGCAGAGATTTGGATCGAAGAGGAAGTTCTGAGCCAAAGAGTACGTAGCAGAGAGGCAACTTGAACATCAAAGGCAGTGCAGAGGCCTACTCAGCCCCAGGAGGGGCTCACGCGGCGCTGACGCAAGCCAAGAGGGTCTCTTGTAGTGGCAGTGCAGAGGATTCGTAAGAAGTCCGAGATTTTGCTGAAGAAGCAAGGTTCTAAGTCGGGAGGACTGAACAATAGTCTTCCTCTAGAAAATCAATCTAGTAGAAGGGGTAATGCAATTTTCTAAAGGCAAGGCGCTGGCCAACATAGTGATTGCGCAAGGACTTCGCAGTGTTTGCTTGGAGGAGCTAGATCGCTCATTGGATCAATTGTGACTTGAGGAACGAGGTAAACCCTCATATGTATTTCTTGTTGCCGTGATTTCTCTGTAAGGTTAGCTAATGTGAGAGGCAACCTGTTGTACTCAGATTATGCTTGCTTGATAATACAAACCCTCTATCTGCTGCACCGGTTTTCCCACATTGGGTTTTTCTGGAGACGTGTTGTCCAAAAAATAACAGTGTCCCTTGTGTGTTTGTCTCATATATTGTTTCAGTTTATGGTCTGTATGTCAGTGTAGTCTGCAGTAATGTTTTTCATCACTGTTTATGTAATTAAATATCTTGTTAAATGAAATGACAAATAGGAGACGTTAAACCAGTGACTGCAGTAGGATTTTTGTTTATAAATATTCATAAATTTTCACATGGTATCAGAGCATTGCAAATCATAGGATACTGAAGCCATCAGCCAGGAGATCTAGCAAATATGCTGCAGTGAGGCAACTGTCCCAAGTGACAACGCTGTTCTAGAGACAGAAAACACAAAGGAAGGGTGATGTAGTGCAAAAAAAGTGACGCAAAGGCTCACGCAATGACTGTGTCAGCACTCTGAGCTACGAGAGGGTGACGCAGTATCTAGGACGAGCCCACGTAGTGATTGCGTCAGCTTTCTGGGCCAACGCAGAAGCAAAGAGGGGCAGATCAAGCTCACACAGAGCCACGTCATCTTTTTGGACCAGGAAAGAGTGACGCAGTGGCTAAGAGGAGTTGATCTAGCACACGCAGTGACTGCACAGAGCCAGAGGAGCTCATATTCTTCAGTTGCTGGGGGAGAAGGAGCAGTGCAGATCTGATCTGAGGTGCTGGTAGGACGTTGTTTTTGTTGTTGCATGACAGTGTCTGAGGAGACAAAACCAAGGTAGAGGGAGTCACTACCTTAATAGATTTCTTGCCAAAGAAATCTAGATCCGAGTTGCCGAGCAACAACAAAGGAGGATCAGAGAGGGTGACTTGACATTATTTGGCGAAAGGATTTCCGTGAAGGAAATCAGGACCTAGAGGGAGTCTAGAGGGAACTTGTTCCTTGGAGGATTTCTAGCGCCAAAGAAATCCAGATCCGAGTTTTGCTGGGCATCAACGAAAGGGGGAGAAGAGAACCTGTTCAACACTCATTTGAGTAGAGATGGGAGTTAATGGACTAAGGGATCAGGACAGATTGGATAGAGCATCCAACTTTATCATCTAGGGCAGGATCCTAGCAGTCTTGGACAAGAATCACATCAAGGACTATGCCTTGAAGGTGGTTGTTGTTCCGGTCGATGCTGATCCTCTCAAGAAATATGAGGAGGCTCAAGCAAAGGCGAAGTGCATGTTTTTGGACGGGGTCAAGGATCATGTGGTCCCACATATTGCTGAAAGGGGCACAACAAGGGAGATGTGGGAGGCCTTGACCACCTTGTATGAGAGTACTTCCATTCAACGGAAGATGTTGCTTGAGAACCAGCCGAGATAGTATTAGATGCAAAAGGGAGAAGAAATCAATCTCTTCCTTCTCAGGTTGCAAGGCATTCGAGACCAACTAACTTCCCTGGGGTCTACACCAGATCCTGAGTTCATGGTCAAGATTGCTCTGAATGCAGTCACTTAAGATTGGGAGACCTTTGTCTAGAGCATCTTGGGCAAGGCTTCTCTCCCTAGTTGGGAGGACATGTGGGCAGCTCTTCGACAGGAAGAGATCAGGCGGTTAACCAAGGCAGAAAGTAGCGGCAAAGGAATCAGAGTCAAGAAGGAGGAAGAGGAGGATGCAGCTCTCACATCAGCGGGACAGCAAGGGCAACAAAAGAGGAAAAGGAAAGACATATCCAAAGTCAGATGCTTCAGATGTGGGTAACTGGGACATTTCGCCACTCAGTGCCCTCAGAAGAAGGGCAAGGAAGAGAAGTCTAACTCAATGGTTGCTCCAACGAAAGCTGAAAAGGAGGACGATGATGAAGATTGCACCATGAGTGCTCATGCACCTCTAGAGAAGAGGTAGGGTGATATTGAGTTGTAGTCGGGAGGACTATAGTAGAGGGTAGGATCCTTGAGGTGCCCAAACTCTTGGATCACATACGGCTACGGGAGCCTTTAATAACTATAGTAGAATGACAGGAGTCAGTTGGTGCGACGGATGATGGAGCGACAATGGTAAAGCTAGAGTGCAAAAGTCTGAAGCAGTGCAGTGGAGTGTTAAGCAATGTGAAAGGCACAAAGCAAATACAACAGCAGCGCAGTAGCATCAGAGGGTCAACACAGATTAGCAACAGAGGTAGCTTCAGCAACACGGGGTATCTACACTGACCAACATGTCAACTTTGGGTGGCTATTCAGTTTCTTACATCTCAGCAACTAAGTTGCAGTGCAGCAGTTAGCAGTGGCAGTGCTATGGGCAGCATGATGCAACATATTGAGAGGGAGTTGTAGTACTGATGCAGCAGTGGCAGTGGCAGTGTCATGGGCAGCAGTATAGGTTGCAACAGTGCAGTGGATGAAAGGTAGGAGGCAGAGCATCAACAACACAGAGGAACAATGTCGTGGATCAGTGTGATACTTCTACTGGGAAGTATTGCTAGAGCACATTCCTCACTAAGAGGGAGTGTTGATTTTTGAGTAGCATTGGATGTGCTCTAGCTCTGAAATTTTGTGGAGGGTCTAGATTTTTTAGTAGCATCGGATGTGCTCTAGCTCCGAAATTTTGTGGAGAGTCTAGAACACATGAGATCTCCAAGACCCAGAAATCTTTTGGAGAAATTCTACCCAGATTGTGAGTTATTAAAATAATTAATATTTTTAATGGGGTTCCTAAGTCTAAACTTAGGAAAATAAAAATATTAATGAGCATTAATAAAAATATGGGTGAGAAGCTTCTAAGTGACGAGGATCAAGTCTAATTTAAGGATCAAGTGATTAAGGACTTAATCTCGGCTAAGTCACATGACACGAGGACACGAGACACGGAGGACACGTAAATATGAGTATTCAATACGAAACGCAGCGACCTGGAAACAGGACACGAGGGACACGTTTTATATATATTTAATAAAATATATAGATATATATA
Source organism: Pinus tabuliformis (assembly GCA_031772625.1). NCBI lineage: Eukaryota > Viridiplantae > Streptophyta > Pinopsida > Pinales > Pinaceae > Pinus > Pinus tabuliformis. The sequence goes on from CM062819.1 coordinate 479,601,584, forward strand.
TATATATATATATATAGATACCGAAATATAGTTTTTTATCCACATTAAATTGCAGGTTGCAGCTTATCTAATCAAATTAAAATATAATTACTTCTCAAAGTTCATAGTTCACTTTAAAAAAATAAATAGAATCAAAATTTACTATTTAGAAATTAGAATGTGATATGCTTGGTCTTGATTCTTGAATATTCAATGTTCATTGTTCATGTACAACTTACAAGCACATAAGAAACTACTAAGTACTTACTACTAACTATAAATTTAGAACTTAGATATTAAAACCATAAAATGCAGATTTTCCATTAAGTCATCAAAATCAAAATGTATCACTGTTCAGTGTTTACAACAATGTTGCATTAATCATTATCGGGATAATATCGGCGCAAGGAAAAAATCGGAAAAAATCGTAATTATCGGGAAATAATCGGAAATAATCGGGAAAAAATCGTTTGGTACAAAAATATTAATTTTTTTTCAATTTTTTTAATATCTAAACCATCTACAACATAAAATAAATACATTGACACATAAATATGATAAAAAAACTAATATATAAGATGTTTAATATCATTTTTAGTGCTAAAATCACACATAACATTGAATCATGTCCTGAATAGTAAGTCCTGACTCTTGAGTCCCAACTCAGCCTCAAAATATCAACAAAAAATATAATAATGTATCTCATCATGTCATAATGTCATATACAATAAAATGAAGAAAATAACTAAAGTCTAATCCTATTGATTTTCTCTGCCCTTCTTGCGAGAAAATGCCATAGCTTTCCCTTTCCCTCTAGATGTAGATGCTGGTGCTGGTGGAGTTGGCAGTGGAATTTGCTATGCTCTAGAAGCTGAAGAACTAGAAGTAGGAGCTATAGGAGGTAGACCACGTCCTCTACTGGTGGCAGGGGTAGCCCGGGCAGGTGGTGTCACCTGGAAACATTACAATCTCCCAATCCTGAAATCCTGAAAAACTGATAAGTCTGCTGCATTTTGAATGAAATCTAAAATTCTACTTTCTCCATATGAAATCCAATGAGGCTGGAACCACTCTCAAACATCCTGAGTCATTTCATGGTAATGTTAAAAATTTAAGTAAAAGGATGAAAATGAAGATTAAGGAGAATGTCACTTTTACTTTAAGAATTTAACATTACCATGAATAGCATATCAATACTAGGGCCTAGACTTGATCATTAAGCTGCCCCACTCAAAAATTATTTGTTTCTTTCAAAAAAAATTGCAGCTTATGCAGGCAACGTTTTCTATCAACGGAATACGCGTTTTCGAGATGCAGGACACGATGAAAATCGGCGAATACGTTTTACATTTTACAAAACACGATGAAAAACGTTTTTGACACGTTTTAGGGCCGTTTTCGTGTCCGGCACGTAAAATACAGGACACGGGACCTTGGAGGACGTGTCCTGTGACTTAGAATCTCGGCCATTGATTAAGGACTTAATCTCGGTCGTTGATTCATCAACAGGAAAAGCATAACAGGAGGCTTGAGGGTCAGTTAGAGATACACCAAGTTGATCAGTCAGTTCGATTTTTCTGGGGCGTGGTTTGCTGAGAAAATCGAACCAGTGATCAGAGTTGCAGTGACAGGGGCAGAAGCAGAGATTTGGATCGGAGAGGAAGTTCCGAGCCAAAGAGTACGTAACAGAGAGGCATCTTGAACATCAGGGAGGCAATGCAGAGGCCTACGCAGTCGAGGAGGGGCTCAAACAGAGTTGACGCAAGCCAGGAGGGTCTCTTGTAGTGGAAGTGTAGAGCATTCATAAGAAGTCTGAGATTTTGTTGGAGAAGCAAGTTTTTGAGCCGGGAGGGCTGAACAACAGTCTTCCTCCAGCAAATCGATCTAGCAGAAGGAGTAACGCAATTTTCTAAAGGCAAGACACTGGCCCACGCAAGGACTTCGCAGTGTTTGCCGGGAGGGGCTAGATCGCTCATTGGATCAGTTGTGACTTGAGGCACGAGGTAATCCCTCGTATATATTTCTTGTTGTCGTGATTTCACTGTAAGGTTAGCCAATGTGAGAGGCAACCTGTTGTACTCAGATTCTTCTTGCTTAATAATACAAACCCTCTATCTACTGTACCGGTTTTCCTACATAGGGTTTTTCTGGGGACGTGTTAACCACAATATAACGGTGTCCCTTGTGTGTTTGTCTCATTTATTGTTTCAATTTATGGTCTGTATGTCAATGTAGTCTACAGTAGTGTTTTTCATCACTGTTTATGTAATTAAATATCTTGTTAAATGAAATGACAAGTAGTAGATGTTAAACCAGTGACTGCAATAGGATTTCTGTTTGTAAAGATTCAGAAATCTTCACAATATCATCTTTATCATTTTTGCCAGCAACACCAACATTTTTTGGCGTCGTTGCCAGGGACAGAGTTTTTTTGTCCTTGGTCTTCACGACATTTTTCTAATCATCTAATCTTTCATCATTTCTTATCCCATGAACACCACGTTTTGTGGCGCCATTTCATCTCTTCATCGCCTTATCTTTTTCCTCTCACTAATCCTTTCATCTTTTCTATATGCTCCTTTAGCACCTGAACATTTCAGTTGGTTTCTTGTTTGGGAGGCGACTCCACTTATTCATCCATTATTTCTCAAACAAGAAGCCCTCCCTGATATCCATCTGCTTCTTCCTGACTAACCTTTCGTTTTTTTCCTTTTGGATGTTGGAGATAGATTTATGTTCAAGTGGCAACTCCACTTCTTTCATTTCTTACAAGAATTTCTACTAGAAGCTCGCTTCTTGTGGATCTCTTGTTTTTATTGAGCAAAAATCTCTCTCTCTAGCATCCATTTGGCCCCTCCTTTTCCCATTAAGCAAGTCATCTAACCCTTGTACCATCAAATTTTTTGTTATATTTTTTTTAGGATGCATCTTCGATCCTTTTTTTCCCTGAACTTTGATCTTCGATCCTTCAATAGTTGATGGTAAGAAAAAAAAGTGTCAACCAATCTACGATATTTTCAATGTTATGAAGGAAAATCGACGGTAAATCTCAGAGCCCTGTTGCTCCACAGCTCCTTCAAAAGAAGGTTCAAAGGGTGTTTTCTGCCTCTTCTGGGGCTTGTTTTGGGCATTTCATTTTGTGCATTTTGGGGGATCATGGATGACTTGTTTGCTCCTTGTAACATTGCTAACATTCAGGATTATCCCCAAGATTTCCCTCAAAATGGTATCGATAAGTTGCCTTCTTTTCAAGGCAATAATGCAGTTAGTGTCAAAGCTCATCTACGTTCTTTTTGTGGTTGGTGGGGTAAGAGATCTAGAGGTAACAATCAAGAGGATGTAAAAATGAGACTTCTTGTCTTACCTTAGAGCAAGATGCTTTGGAATGGTTTATAGAGAAGTCCGATTAACACGTTCAATTCTTTTCAATAAATCGTGAATGCCTTCAAAGATAACTTTGGAGATAAAAAAGAAGAAATACATTTGGTTAAGGCTATCAATATCATAAAAAAGAAAGAAACCTGATAAATCTGATGTCCATATAAAACAAAATATTGGGATAAGTCAGAGCCCTTCGATATGCAGGATTGGCATGTCACATCAAAGAAACAAACCATTGATCTGCCTGAAATTCGACAGATGCTCAGTATGCACTATGTTGAACACATCTGATGCCATAGGGCATCCTTTGTAATGTATTCCTAACCCTACACCTTATCATTTTAGCATTTCATTCTGTTTTAGATTAAGTTTACATTTCATGTTTGTAGAATTGTTACAGAGTTTTTATTTTATATAATGTTATATGATGATTTTTGGATTATATTTGGATGGACACTACTAATGTCATTCTGTGTTTTCTTTGGGTGCAGATTCTGGATTCTCACATTCCTTCGATGAAGCAACATGTCCCCAAGTAGAGCCAGATGTTGACCACTCCATGTCAACTACCCCATAGCTATACATTTTTTCGCGCATGGATTTCTATCATGTTCGAGCATTCAGATGATCCACAGATCTATCATTATCAACTATATGTACACTAGAGTTTTGTAAACCCATTCTGCATTTTGTAACGTAAATGATCCTAGTAAGACAAATGTATGTAACCTAGGTAAATTTATTTTTTTGATGATGATTTCTGTCCTAGGAGGTTTTTAGTTTCACTAATTCACGTGTGTTTCTAAACACGGATGATCGACAGAGTTTTGCCCTCCAGCCTCACTCCAAAGCTAGGGTGGATTTTGTTGTTAGGATTTTAAATGAGTCCTAGTGTTTTTTATCGAGTCTCTATAAAAGTGATTTGGGAATAATTCTAACTATTTGATTAGATTATTTTATTACAAGTCACTTAGTCTACTATATCATATTTTGTGTCACAGAAATGGGTAAATATTGAGGGTCTATAATGAACGAGTGTTCCTCTTTCATGGGCTAGAAATGTATTATTTCATGTAAAAAAAAAATAGGGCATGGTCCATCATAGTTATACACTATGGTTAAATATTAAAGGGTTGAAAAAATTAATAATCCCCTCATGAGTCAATTAATTAAATATTTTGGCTAAAATAAATTAAAATGCTAAAGCAGAAAATTTTATTAATTTAGGTCCTAGAAAAAATTAAATTCTCCAACCAAGGGAATATTGAAAATTTCAAGATATTTTGAACCCTTGGGCCATAGTAGTTAAGTCAAAGTCAACTTTTTGCGGAAATTAACTCAAAATAGTCATTTTTGAGTTAATTAAAAGAAAATTAAAAATGAAATTTGAAATTCCTCAAAAAGTAACTTTATTTTAACAGTGATGATTAAAATATCATTTGATCTTCATCAACGGTTGAGATTGCTTTGACGGGGATCAAGCCAACTAACTGTAGGATATTTTTTCTATAAATGAAACCTCTCTCCATTATTTGTATCCGATTTCTGAATCGTGTACTTGCTCTAAGAAAACTCTCGTAACTTTTTCTGGTTAATTAAACGCAAAGACTTTGGGGTTCAGATTTATGTGGTAATATTGTTCTTAATACTCTGCTGCTTTTATTTGCATTTGTTGGTTAATAGCCTTTGATGATTGATTTGTGCACATGTATCTTGCACAAATTTTTCGGTTTTTAAAATATCATTTTGATTTGATAGAATTAGCATGTATCTCTATTTCTTGATGATTTTATGACTATTTTTAATCTCTATTAATCTAATAGTCAGATCTAAGTTTGCAGAAGTTATCATTCAGAATTTGGGCATTTGGGGAAATCCTCAACTGGATCAACTGACTCTCAGATCACAGAATCTAAAGAGCACATTGTTTTTAATTTCTAAAGTCATCTTACAAAATATTTTATTTGCGGGGTTTTTCTTAGGCTTGTGCCTCTTTAAAATTTCAAATTTATTTCTAGATTTGTGCAAAATTTGTTTAAATCTGGCTAATAGAGGGCTTTGATTTGCAGATTTGCTAGATCTGTAGAATATTATTGTAGATTTGTAAATATCAAACTTCAAATTCATTGGGGTTTCGAGTATTTCATATTTTTGTATATACATATTTTGGGGTTTTAGGCATTTCATATTTTTGTATATACATGTTTTGGGGTTTGTATCTTTCGTTTGTGCAGGAACAGACCTGAAGATTGCAAACAAATTTTGTGGATTCTAGAGACAGATTTAGGCCCTAAAGGGCATCCCCATTTTGTTTTCAGGTTAAAGAGAAATTTCAAGAAGATCATGGGAAATTTTTTAGGGCCTTGAGGCCCTGCACTGGCCATCTCCAGCCTTCTTCTCGGCCTCTCATTTTTGCAACCTTCTTCACCATAATTTTTTCACTAAGTTTTTCCTAAAAATTACCAAAAAAATTTAACAAATTTTAACAAGAATTTTTCAAAAAAATTTGAGTTTGGCATTTGCATTGGAGAATTTTCAGTGACTTGGGCAACCCATCTTCAAGTGTCTTCAAGCCCCTAGGGGCTGACTGGTGCACATTCTCTAAACCCTTACCTCTTTCATTGATCTGATTGAAAGCAAGATTAACACTGACATGAAATTTTAGTTATCTGAAATTTAACAACAAATTAGTTTGCATCTTTCACTGCATTACATTTCAGAAATATAATTACTTTCAGTAACTTTTGAAAACAAATTTCTGATTTTTTTTTCACTGCTATCGGTGGTTTATTTCTGAGTTTTTAGATCAACTACATCAATAGATCAGAAAGAATTAAACTGAGAAATTTTATGAATTTAGCAACATATTTAATTTACATTTTTACTGTTGTATAATTACGGAAATAGAAGTTAGCTTCAGTAACGTTTGCAAAAAAATTTCTGAAAATTGTTTTACTGTTTTTCAATAGTTTATTTCTAAGTTTTTTAGATCAAATACATCAATAAATCAAAAGAATTAAACTCAGAAATAATCTGAATTGTAGTTATCAATTTGCCGTTTAAAAAATTTTGCTATTGTACATAGATATTTCTGAATATTGCATGGTTACAGGACTGTTGTTTTAGAATATATTGTTGGTTTTAACATTTGATGTAAGAGCAGATTACTACACTGATATTTCATTAATGTAATATGAATTTAAAACATTTAGTTTAATTTCTGAAGTTCATTCATTTTTACATGCATATGCAAGTTGGACTAATCTAGTTTTACTTATGCATCTAATGATCTTGATTGAGTATTTCACACAAATGAATTTTTGAAATTAAAGGTGTTTTATTCCAACTGTTTACATTTCACTCTATTATGCATTTCAGTAATTATTTGTGTAGATTTTACATTTTGCAGTGCTGGCTTGTTTTCACATTTAAATCACCACCTTTCTAAGCCTTAAGTTAAGTAACATTTAAGACATATTTCAGAAATAATTTTAGGCCCTCATTTAACTAAAATTAACCAATTCCCTGCATTTCCAGAGTTTTAAGTTTTGCATTTGCATATGAAACAATCGAGTCTTTTCAGCAGCAGTTTCTCATTATTTACTTGAACCTTATTTTCTTCGCAAGATAGTTGACTCCATAAGACACTGGTATCACTTTTTCCAAATCATTTTGAATCCTTAGAATCTTGCGCAATCTAAAACAATTATTGGTTGCTTAGCGGTGTCTCCTAGGTTGGTTGGTTCTCAACTAATATTTAATTTTTCACATTCCATAGGGTCTACCCCACTTAGTCTGCTATTGAGAATGTTGACCACTACGTGTCAACTTCCCATAGCAGTACACCCCCTTTTCTTCGCAAAAAGGGATAGCGCTTGATCGACATGTCCGTGCCATTCGACAGTCATCATCGACTTGATCAATTTGTGTTGTAAACCCAGTCTGCATGTGTGAATTGTAAATAATCATAGCAGATATGAGTCATGTATGTAAATTGCCTAGGTGGACCTAATTTCCTAGTGATAATTTATGTTTCGGAAGGTTTTTTGTCTCACCGATCCATGATCGGCAGAGTTTTCCTTCAGCCTAACCCTAAAACCGGAATGAATTTTGTCATTAGAATCTTAGGAGAATCCTAGTGTGTTAATCTGCTAGATTATAGTTATGTCGCAGAACTGGGTGGTTTATGAGGGTCTATGTCAAATGGGTTTTCCCCCTTGAGATGTAAAGTTGTAAAAGTCATGATGTAAAGTGTCTTGAGGGTTAGAAAATGTTCTAATCCCCTCATAAAGTCCTAAGTCTTAGGTCCTAGGTCAAATTCCCAAAGGCTAAGTTTGAGGATCCATTTAAAAAATAAATTAAAAAATTAACTAAAAAATAAAAAATAAAAAAAATAAAATAAAATAATAAAATAAAATAAAAAACTTAAAAAATAATAAAATAATAATATTTTGAGTAAATAAATGCAGAATTTCAATTTTTAAATGCATTAAAAATTCGATGGATGAGATTAAGACATATCTTGATCCTCATCGACGGTCGAGATCATTTGGACATGGATCACTCGAACTAGCCGTTGGGATTTTTCCCTTTAAATAGGGTGCTAGGGGTCATTTGAGATCATTCGATCTGTGAGTCTTGTGCTGAAGAAGCTCTCTTGTAAATTTTTTCTGGTGCTAATAAAGAAAGACTTTGGGGTTGAAATCTTGCTGGTGTTACTCTCTTGAAGTGCTGTGAGCTATTTTACTTTCTGCATATTTTGATTTTTAGCCATTAGTAACAGCTTATTATAGAGTATTGTTGAACACAAGTATCTTGTTCACTTGCTAGGGTTTGAATGGTATTAGAATTTCTGAAGTAATGGCAGGTATCTCCATTGCATTTGAGATCTAGTACTGTTTTTTCTCTCTTTATTGATGGTTGAAGTGAGCTGTGCAGGAAACCCTTATTGAAGAAGATCAGTGGGCGTTTGGGGAAGTTCTCGGCTGAACCAGCCAACTCCCGCAAGCATTTTCTTGCAGAGCCCAGCCAATTTCGATCCTGGGTTTATTATTTAAGTTTGTTTTCTGATTTGCATGAGAGATTTCTGAAGTATTTCATAATAAATCTGGAATTTTGATAATATTACTGTTGATTATTGATAAATCTGGCTATTTAAGAGTCAAAAGTTGTAAATGCTGATCTAGGGTTTTAATTTTGTTTTATGCACATATTATTTTAGGTTTTCCTTTCTTTTGCAGGTTACAGGTGCAGGTGTTTGAGAAATTTTCAGGGTTTTATCAGGCAAATTTGGAGCAGGGAATTTCAAATATTAATTTTGTGGAAAGCTTCAGTGGTTTTTCTGGGCAATCTGCTTACTGTTGCTTGGGTTCTTCAAATTTTTTTGGGAGAAAATTCGAATTTTGGACCTGCACTTCTCCATTTCATTCCTCTTGCCTCACGCTGTTTCCGTCGCTGAATACCCATACACATCTCTCACGCAATCATATTCTCCACCTCCACGCAGTGAGATAAGCTACTTTCTTGTGTTGTTTCCTCCCCTCCCGTGTGCATCCCTTGCCGAACCAGCATTGCAGTCCTTTTTTTTCCGACATTACTCCATCTCCACGCTGCTTAACCCTTCGCTGCTTGCTGTACCTGCGATTTTTCCCCACTGATCTTTCATGTAGCATTCAGTGGTACCACCCCATTGCTCGTCGGTCTCTCTGAAACTCTCGCACTGACCCGTGGGCACAAATTCGCAGCGTCCTACCTGCCCAATCCTTACGCCATCAAGCTCTCAACGTTTCTACCGTCGAGCTATCCTCCTCCGCTGTCATCTCAGCAACACTGCTACACGCAATATTCCCAAACGTTGTTGCTCTTTCCCTTGTGCCTGCTGAGCCAGCCGTGGAGCCTTCCTCCTCCCATCCATAGCTCAATCCGTCGGCGCTGCTTTCCTGTACACAAGCCTGCAGTCACATAACCATTTCGATTTTTTTTGGTCTTGATATGAGTCGTAAGTTTTAGGTTTAGAAGTTAGGCGTTAGTTCTCTTATTGCTTTAGTTTAGTTCACGTTTTTTTTTTTTTTAGATTTAAATTTAAACTTTTTACGTTGTAGGTCTTAATAAAAATCAAAAAAGAAAAGTCGATTTTATATTTTTTAGGTTTTGTTTTATTTGATTTAGAAATTCATTAAAGCTTTGAGTTAGTATTATTTTAAATAGATTTAAGCTTTTATTAATTTAGATTTGATTTTTTTAGATTAGATTAGATTAGATCTTATTTTTTTCATTTTTTCTTTTTTTTTTTAACTTTGTTTCATTTTGAGTTTAAAAATTAAAATTCATAAAAATTATAAACCTTTTAAAAATCATAAAAAAAAATTAGATTTTAATTTTATAATTTAGTTTAAGTTTTATTTTTTTTAAAATCATAAAAAATATATAAAAATTAAAGATCATAAAAAATTTATAAAAATTATAAAATTATAAAAAAGGAATTTCTTTTCTTTTAAGTGTAGATTTTAATATTTAGATTTTTTTTGGTTTCATTTAGTTTTAATTTTTGTTTTATATGAAAAAACCTAAAAATATTTTGGAAATATTTTGCCAGATGCAGTCTTGGCTCAGGGATTTATCACGTTTTATCTTTTCTGCCAAGGCTAAAATTTTGACGTGAAATTAATGTTTATCATTTTTATGTGATTTAGCATGCTTGAATGATCATGAATGTGATATCTGATTAGCGTTTAAAATTACGTGGTTATTTAAAAGCACTTTATCTTTCGAAATTTTAAATTTCTAGAGTATCATTAGGCCGTTAAGCATTTTCTTGCATTTGATAAAAGTTAATCTTCGCTCGGGTTATTTGAATTTAAATGATTGCTCTACATGGTTTACATTTCTGCAACACTTAGTAAGTAATCATTTAAACATTAACTTCATAAGGCACTGGTCTATTTATTTAACAAATCAATTTAGTGCTTGTTCCTTCGTGTCTCCCAACCCAACTGGTTCACAGTTGGTCATCCATTTTCCTATAGGGTCTACCCCCCTTAGCCGCGGGAGACAGGCTTAAACGGAGAGATCGGAGATCAGGGTGACAGCCCCCGGTCTGAGCGTTGTCATGACAATCTGTGCGACAATATGGAGCAACTCAAACGGAGTGATTGGAGATCAGCATGACAACCCTCGATTTGAGCCTTTGTAGCGGTGCCTAGACACTCTGTGCGACAACATTTTTTGGCACCATTGCCAGGGATATTTTATTCTTCGCGCTTCAACGAAATTTTATCTTCATTCTCCTCATATCATCTTTATCATTTTTTCCGAAAACACCGACATTTTTTAGCGCCATTGTGGGGGATAGATTTTTTTTGTCCTTGGTTTTCATGACATTTTTCTAATCATCCAATCTTTCATCATTTCTTATCCCATCAACGCCACGTTTTGTGGCGCCATTTCATCTCTTCAACGTTTCATCGCCTTATCTTTTTCCTCTCACTAATCCTTTCATCTTCTCTATATGCACCTTTAGAACTTGTACATTTCGGTTGGTTTCTTATTTAGATGGCGACACCACTTATTCATCCATTATTTCTCAAACAAGAAGCCCTCCCTAATATCCATCTACTTCTTCCTGACTAACCTTTCGGTTTTTTCCTTGTGGATCTTGGAGATAGATTCATGTTCAACTGGCGACTCCACTTCTTTCATTTCTTACAATAATTCCTGCTAGAAGCTCGCTTCTTTTGGATCTCGTGTTTTTCTTGAGCAAGAATCTCTCTCTCTAGAATCCATTTGGGCCCTCCTTTTCCCATTAAGCAAGTCATCATGGATGACTTCTTTGCTCCTTGTAACTTTGCTAACATTCAGGGTTATCCCCACGATTTCCCTCAAAATGGTACCGATAAGTTGCCTTCTTTTCAAGGCAATAATGCAATTAGTGTCAAAGCTCATCTAAGTGTTTTTTGTGGTTGGTGGGGTAAGTGGTCTAGAGGTAACAATCAAGAGGATGTAAAAATGAGACTTTTTTTCTTACCTTAGAGCAAGATGATTTGGAATGGTTTACATATAAGTCCGTTAACACGTTCTATTCTTTTCAATCAATCGTGAATGCCTTCAAAGATAAATTTGGAGAAAAAAAAGAAGAAAGGCATTTGGTTAAGGCTATCATTATTATAAAAAAGAAAGAAACTTGATAAATCTGATGTCCATATACAACACAACATTGGGATAAGTCAGAGTCCTTCGATATGCAAGATTGGGCATGGCACACTAGAGAAACAAACCATTGATCTGCCTGAAAGTCCGCAGATGCTCAATATGCACTATGTTGAACACATCTGTTGCCATAGGGCATCCTCTGTATTGTATTCCTAACCCTACACCTTATCATTTTAGCATTTCATTTATGCTTTTAGATTAAGTTTACATTTCATGTTTGTAGAATTGTTACAGAGCTTCTATTTTATATAATGTTATATGATGATTTTTAGATAATACTTGGTTGGACACTACTTATGTCATTATGTATTTTCTTTGGGTGCAGATTCTGGATTCTCACATTCCTTCGATGAAGCAACATGTCCCCAAGTAGAGCCAGATGTAAACCACTCCATATCAACTACCCCATAGCTATACATTTTTTCGTGCATGGATTTCCATCATGTCAAAGCATTTAGATGATCCACAAATTCATCATTATGAGCTATATGTACACTGGAGTTTTGTAAAACCATTCTGCATTTTGCAACGTAAATGATCCTAGTAAGACAAATGTATGTAACAACCTAGGTAAATTTATTTTTCTAATGATGATTTCTATCGTAGGAAACTTTTAGTTTCACCGATTCATGTGTGTTTCTAAACACGGATGATCGGCAAAGTTTTTCCCTCCAGCTTCACCCCAAAGCCAGGGTGGATTTTGTCGTTAGGATTTTAAATGAATCCTAGTGTTTTTTATCAAGTCTCTGTAAAAGTGATTTGGGAATAATTCTAACTATTTGGTTAGATTATTTTATTACAAGTCACTTAGTCTACTAAATCATATTTTGTGTCGCAGAAATGGGTAAATGTTGAGGGTCTATAACGAATGGGTGTTCCCCCTTCATGGGTTAGAAATGTAATATTTCATGTAAAAAATATTTAGTGCATGGTCCCTCATAGTTAGACACCATGACTAAATATTAGAGGGTTGGAAAAATTAATAATCCCCTCATGAGTCAATTAATTAAAATTTTTGGCTAAAATAAATTAAAATGCTAAAGCCAGAAATTTAATTAATTTAGGTCCTAAGAAAAATTAAATTCTCCAACATTTAAAATTCGTGGGTTTTAAAGTTTTTAATTTTTGGAGGTCCCCGGCCAAGAGAATATTGAAAATTTCAAGATATTTTGAACCCTTGGGCCATAGTAGTTAAGTCAAAGTCAACTTTTTGCGGCAATTAACTCAAAATAATCATTTTTGAGTTAATTAAAAGGAAATTAAAAGTGAAATTCGAATTTCCTCAAAAAGTAACTTTATTTCAATGGTGATGATTAAAAGATCATTTGATCTTCATCAACGATTGAGATTGTTTTGACGGTAATCAAGCCAACTAGCCGTTGGAAAATTTCTCTATAAATGAGAGGCCTCTCTCCATTATTTGGATTTTATTTCTGAATTGTGTACTTGCTCTAAGAAAACTCTTGTAACTTTTTTTGGCTAATAAAACGCAAAGACTTTGGGGTTTCAGACCATGGTGTTCCTCTTTCAAATTTATGTAGTAATATTGTTCTTAATACTCTGCTACTTTTATTTGCATTTGTTGGTTAATAGCCTTTGAAGATTGATCTGTATACAAATATCTTGCATAAATTTCTGAGTTTTTAAAATATCATTTTGATTTAATAGAAGTAGCAGGTATCTCTATTTCTTGATGATTTTATGATTATTTTTAATCTCTATTAATCTAACAATCAAATCTAAATTTGCAGACGTTATCATTCAGGGTTTGGGCGTTTGAGGAAATCCTCAGTTGGATCAACTGACTCTCAAATCACAGAATCTAAAGAGTCCATTGTTTTTAATTTTTGAAGTCATCTTACAAAATATTTTATTTGCAGGGTTTTTCTTGGGCTTGTGCCTCTTTAAAATTTCAAATTTATTTCTAATTGTGCAAAATTTGTTTAAATTTCGCTAATAGAGGGCTTTGATCTGCAGATCTGTAGAATATTATTATAGATTTGTAAATATCAAACTTCTAATTCATTGGGGTTTTGAGTATTTCATATTTTTGTATATACATGTTTTGGGGTTTCTATCTTTCATTTGTGCAGGAACAAACCTGAAGATCGCAGACAAATTTTGTGGATTTTAGAGACAGATCTAGGCCCCAGAGGGCATTCCCATTTTGTTTGCAGGTTAAAGAGAAATTTCAAGAAGATCGTCGGAAATTTTTTTAGGGCCCTGAGGCCCTAGGATGGCCATCTCCATCCTCCTCGGTCTCTCATATTTGCAGCCTTCTTCACCATAATTTTTTCACTAAATTTTTCCTAAAAATTCCCAAAAAAATTTAACAAATTTTAACAAAAATTCTCAAAATATTTTTGAGTTTGGCATTTGCATTAGAGAATTTTCAGTGACTTGGGCAACCCATCTTCAAGTGTCTTCAAGCCCCTAGGGGTTGACTGGTGTACATCCTCTAAACCCTTACCTCTTTCATTGATCTAGTTGAAAGCAAGATTAATACTGGCATGAAATTTTAGTTATCTGAAATTTAGCAGCAAATTAGTTTGCATCTTTCACTGCATTACATTTCAGAAATATAATTACTTTCAATGACTTTTGCAAACAAATTTCTATAAATTATTTTATTGTTGTTCAGTAGTTTATTACTGAGATTTTAGATCAAATACATCAATAGATCAAAAAGAGTTAAACTCACAAATTTTTTGAAATTTAGCAGCAGATTTCATTTATATTTTCACTTTTGTATACTTGCAGAAATAGAAGTTAGCTTCAGTAACTTTTGCAAACAAATTTTTGAAAATTGTTTTACTGTTGTTCAGTAGTTTATTTCTGAGTTTTTTAAATCAAATACATCAATAGATCAGAAATAATTAAACTCAGAAATTTTCTGAATTGTAGTTATCAGTGTGTCATTTAAATTTTTTGTTGTTAAAGATAGAAATTTCTGAATATTGCATGGTTACAGGACTGTTGTTTTATAATATATTGTTGGTTTTAACATTTGATGTAAGAGCAAATTATTAGACTGATATTTCATTAATGTGATCTGAGTTTAAAACATTTAGTTTAATTTCTGAAGTTCATTTGTTTTTACATGCTTATGCAAGTAGGACTAATCTAGTTTTACTTATGCATCTAGTGATCTTGATTGAGTATTTCATACAAATGAATTTTTGAATTTAAAGGTATTTTATTTCATCATTTTACATTTCAATGCATTGTGCATTTCAATAAGTATTGGTTGCTTAGTTGTGTCTCCCAGGATGGTTGGTTCCCAACTAATCTTTCATTTTTCCATTTCCATAGGGTCTACCCCCCTTAGCCTGCTATTGGGAGACAACTCAAACAAAGTAATGGGATCAGTATGACAACCCCTGATTTAAGCCGTTGTCGTGGTGCTTAGACATTCTGTTCGACAACATTTTTTGGTGTCGTTGCTGGGGATATTTTATTCTCGACACTTCAATGACATTTTATATTCATTCTCCTCATATCATCTTTATTATTTTTGCCGGCAACGCCAACATTTTTTGGCGTCGTTGCCGGGGACAAAGTTTTTATGTCCTTGGTCCTCACGATATTTTTCTAATCATTTAATCTTTCATCATTTTTTATCCCATCAATGCCACGTTTTGTGGTGCCATTTCATCTCTTCATCTTTTCATCGCCTTATCTTAATCCTCTCACTAATCCTTTCATCTTCTCTATATGCACCTTTAGCACCTGTACATTTTGGTTGGTTTTTTGTTTGGGTGGCGACTCCACTTATTCATCCATTATTTCTTAGACAAGAGGCCCTCCCTGATATCCATCTGCTTCTTCCTGACTAACCTTTCGGTTTTCTTCTTTTGGATGTTGGAGATAGATTTATGTTCAAGTGGCAACTCCACTTCTTCCATTTCTTACAAGAATTTCTGCTAGAAGCTCGCTTCTTGTGGATCTCTTGTTTTTCTTGAGCAAAAATATCTCTCTCTAGCATCTTTTGGCCCCTCCTTTTCCCATTAAGCAAGTCATCATGGATAACTTGTTTGCTCCTTGTAACTTTGCTCCCTCAAAATGGTATCAATAAGTTGCCTTCTTTTCAAGGCAATAATGCAGTTAGTGTCAAAGCTCATCTAAGTACATTTTGTGGTTGGTGGGGTAATTGGTCTAGAGGTAACAATCAAGAGGATGTAAAAATGAGACTTTTTGTTCTTACCTTAAAGCAAGATGCTTTGGAATGGTTTACAGAGAAGTTCGATAACACGTTCGATTCTTTTCAATCAATCATGAATGCCTTCAAAGATAAATTTGGAGATAAAAAAGAAAGAACCTTGATAAATCTGATGTCCATATACAACACAATATTGGGATATGTCAGAGTCCTTCGATATGCAGGATTGGACCTGGCACACCAGAGAAACAAAACATTGATCTGCTTGAAAGTCAGCAAAAGCTCAATATGCACTATGTTGAACACATCCGATGCCATAGGGCATCCTCTCTATTGTATTCCTAACTCTACACCTTGTCATTTTAGCATTTCACTTTTGTTTTTAGATTAAGTTTACATTTCATATTTGTAGAATTGTTACAAGGTTTGTATTTTATATAATGTTATATGATGAATTTTGGATTATATTTGGATGGACACTACTTATGTCATTCTGTGTTTTCTTTGGGTGCAGATTCTGGATTCTCACATTCCTTCAATGAAGCAACACGTCCCCAGGTAGAGCCAGATGTTGACCACTCCATGTCAACTACCCCATAGCTATACATTTTTTCGCGCATGGATTTCCATCATGTCTGAGCATTCAGATGATCCACAGATTCATCATTATCAACTATATGTACACTAGAGTTTTGTAAACCCATTCTGCATTTTGTAACGTAAATGATCTTAGTAAGACAAATGTATGTAACAACCTAGGTAAAATTATTTTTTTTGATGATGATTTCTATCCTAAGAAGCTTTTAGTCTCACCGATTCATGTGTGTTTCTAAACATGAATGATCGACAGAGTTTTTCCATCTAGCCTCACCCCAAAGCTAGGGTGGATTTTGTCGTTAGGATTTTAAATGAGTCCTGGTGTCTTTTATCGAGTCTCTGTAAAACTGATTTGGGAATAATTCTAACTAGTTGGTTAGATTATTTTATTACAAATCATTTAGTCTACTAGATCATATTGTGTGTCGCAGAGATGGGTAAATGTTGAGGGTCTATAACGAACGGGTGTTCCCCCTTCATGGGTTAGAAATGTAGTATTTCATGTAAAAAATATTTAGTCCATGGTCCCTCATAGTTTAGACACTATGGCTAAATATTAGAGGGTTGGAAAAATTAATCATCCTCTTATTTTCGTATACCTAGCTGTGGGAGCAAAGGATTCTTCACAGTCAATCCCTTTTTTTTGTGAGAAGCCCCTTGCTACAAAACTTGCTTTATACTTCTTGATGCTCCCATCTGTAGCATGTTTTATCTTCTAATTCCATTTTGAAGTGACTATCGATTTGTCACTTGGCCTAGGGACAATCTTGCATACATCGTTCTTCATAATGGACCGGTATTCTTCCTGCATAGCACTCCTCCATTCTTGATGCTTAGCTACATTCTCATAGGAGGGAGGTTTTTCATCAATCAACTTTGTCATGTATGCAGTATATCCAAAATACCTCTTTGGTCTCTTTCTTTCCCTAAATGTCCCTGATGTTGTATGTCATTTTGCCTCTTGAAGAGTAGATTTCAACCAAACATGCCTCTTCCAATTTTATGGAACAATTACTTGTTGTATAGGCTCACAAGGACCTTCAACATCTTCTTGAGTAGGTCCCACTTCTTGACCATCATTATCCCTAGAAAGATCCTAAAAGATAGGAACTTCTTCTTCATAAGAGTCAACTAGAACATCCTTCAATTTCTTGTAAGCTATGTTTTCATCGAAGATGACATCCCTGCCTACCTGAATTCAACGATCCTCAATGTAGATTTTGTATGCTTTAGATGAAGCACTATACCCAACAAAGATGCCCCTTAGACTGGTAGGATCTAGCTTCTTTCTTTTATCCTTGGGTACATGAATGTACATAGGACACCCAAATATACGAAGATGATCCACACTTGGCTTCTTTCTTGTAAATGCTTCTTCCAGTGTCATGTTATTGAGGATCCTGTGAGGACTTTGGTTCTGCAAGTAAACAACTGTCATACATGCCTCTCCCCACAAGAACTAAGGGGTATCCTGGTCATGAAGCATAACTCTAACATATTCTTCAATAGTAAGGTTCTTCCTTTCTGCTACTCCATTTTGTTCAGGATTATAGGGAACAATGAGCTCCCTCTTGACTCTCGTTTCCTTGTAGAAAGCTATTAATTCTTTTGATGTGTATTTGTTAATTTTAGTTAACAATGGTACGTTCTATTCTTAGCACAATTACTTCAATGTCCTTTTAGTAGCCCAATGAAAATTTCCAATTTAGTTTTCCATAAGCAATCACATTAACCACAAATCACATTGACAGTAACTGTAGATAGAGCATGAATAACAAAATGCAGAAGACAAGAGAACACCAGATTTAGCGAATGACAGGGAAAAACCCCAATATGGGGAAAACCCTTTGATCAATTCTTCTTGTTATTATATCATATGTTCAATGGAGAGACAGTACAATAATGTCAAAATTGACTTTCCAAATGATGATTAAAGCAGCCCTGTCAAATCTGAAATTTTAAGCAGCAGTCAACAACCCTAACCAAAAAGTCAACGTTGGTCAAAGCAATGACAAACTATCCTTAAAGTAGCTCAGTCATATCCAGTCAAACTCGGCCCTCTAAGGTGGTCAAAGTTAGCCCAAAACAATCATGAAAACAACGGTCAAACTTGGTCAAATTCTGCAGGCATCCCTATGGTCAACTCTGCGGTCAGCCCTGGTCAATGTGCCCATAATACCTTGGTTTTTGTGCAAATAGGTGCGGCCTCCAAAGATCGAAATCCTAGTAGAAAATCACAATCCAATGTGGTCAAAACACCCCTGGTCAATGCTGGTCAAACCTGCAACAGGCTCAGATTTCGGCCCTGCAATTTGTCCTCCTCCTTGCCACACGTGTGAGAGAATCTAGCTGCCCAATCGCTGTACGAACCAATCAAATGAGGAGGGAGAAGAATGTGTGCGATGAGATGATGCCAAATGAGGTTTGAGGTTTCTCATATTTATAAAAGTTGTTGATGAAGTGACATGTCTCTTGGGCTTCATGAGCCTACATGATAATGTGGCTAACCTTGATAATTTGCACATGTGGGCATAAATTCAAAAACACCTTTATGCTTATCCAAATTTAATGATATTTAGGTCAATTTTGGTCCTCTCAAAAAGAGGATTTCAATGCAATAATCATCTCCATCAAATGAGTTGTCCAAAGTGGAATTTGGCCCTAGTTGCCAATTTTAATCGTATTCCCCACCATTATCTGGCCTTAAAATTTTGATCTTTCCCTTGGTTAGATTTTGTACTTGATTCTTTAACTCCTGAAACTTTTCGAATACCTCATCATTGTTCTTGAGAAGGTATAACCAAGTCTTCCTTGATAAATCATCAATGAAAGTTACATATTACTGATGCCCACCAAGAGACTTGAATGCCATAGGTCCACATACATCTGAGTGTATGAGATCCAAAATTTCTTTAGATCTAGTTTCACTACTTGCAAATGGCTTCTTTACATTCTTTCCTTGAGCACATCCCTTATAGCTTCCTTCATGATCTTCCTTTATTTCGAGGATGCCATTAACCATTTGACTCATAGATGGAAAAATATTATAATGAAGGTGTCCATACCTTCTATGCCATAGTTCGGAAGGACTCACTTCCAAGTGAAATAAGGCTTGAGCTAGAGGTGTATAGAGTCTATACAATGTTCCCTCACGAACCCAATCATCCTTGTTTCATTAATACTAGAGCCCTTATCCCAAACCAAAACCTTTCCATCAACAAAAGCAACTCTATTACCCTTA
Source organism: Pinus tabuliformis (assembly GCA_031772625.1). Taxonomy (NCBI): domain Eukaryota; kingdom Viridiplantae; phylum Streptophyta; class Pinopsida; order Pinales; family Pinaceae; genus Pinus; species Pinus tabuliformis. The sequence goes on from CM062819.1 coordinate 479,621,149, forward strand.
TCCTCTAGACAATAAATAGAAAGTAAAGTTTTCTTCAAACCTGGAATATATAAGATGTTGTTGAGGTGAATGTTTCCACTTGACTCGAGCTCCAATGATATAGACCCAATTCCTTTCACTGGATAGCTTTTTTTTGTCTCTGTGAAAATTTCTAAACTGAAATTCTACTGCAGCAACTGATTTATTTCACCTACTTATTCTTGACAAGTTATTTACGAAATCCCTTTAGCAAATATTAAAATAAATTCTACTGCAGTCATCACATAATTACACAGAGGAAAATACATGCACAAGAACCAATCACATCAACACAGTTGTTTTTGGACAATTATCCCCGGAAAACCCAATGTGGGAAAACCAGTGCAGCATATGAGGGTTTTATTAATCTTCATCAGTGTTGTTAAAATCGCGATAAAATCGCGATTTTATCGTAAAAGCGCGATTTTTTCATTTAGCCGATTCAAATCGCGATTTTTTACATAAAAATCGCCACCTTTTTTTTATAACGATTTTTATCGAAAAAATCGCGATTTTTTCGAAAAAATCGCGATTTTTTCAATAAAAATCGTGGAGGGCGCGGGCAGCGGGGTTTTATATGGGAAAATCGATTTTTTTTTAATTCATTCAGCAGTCCGCGCGGAGGAGGAGGAGAAGAAGTGAGGGAGAGGGTTGCCGTCGGTTGTGGGAGCGAATCAAAGCGATTTTAGGAGGAATCCAAGCCAAGATCGCCAATTTGTCCATAAACCAGGTATGTAGATTAATTTTTTTTTGTTTTGGTTCTATAAAAACCTTGTTTTTCATTGTTTTTAAAGAATTTTTGGAAATTTTTCATTGATTTGGGATGGGTTATTTGTTATGACTATGAGAACCAATTTTTTATTTTTATTTTCTCATTTTCTTTAAACATTGTTTATTTTTTTTTATTTTTCATTGTTTTTTGGCATTTGGTTGGGTAACTTGGGTTTAGAAATTGGGATTTTGGAAATAATTAGCTTGTAATTTTGCAAATGCTAAATTGTAATTTGTATTTACTATTATCATTTATGTAATCCTAAATTCCTATTTCCTAATCCTTATTTTTCCATAGGTTTGCAAATTCAAAATTCAAAAACAAACATGCCAAGGAAATTGGATCCTTTCTGGGAATATGGTGACCCTAAAACTCCGAATGATAGACAAAACTTGTATTGCAAGTTGTGTGGAAAGGAAATATTCGGGGGGGTGTACAGGTTGAAGTTCCACCTTGCACAAATCCCTGGACGTGATGTGGGGCCCTATCTAAAGACAAATGCTGAAATTATCCAAAAAGCCATGAGAGCATTGGGAGAATTAGAGCACACTAGAGACGCCAAAGAAGAACTCAAAAGGCAACTAAAAAGGTCAGCTGAAGGAAGTGGGCCAAGTGGCACAAGTTCTACTGCAGCGTCAGTCAATCCGGTAGCTGCATCATCATATTTTGTTCCTCGAACCACACCTGGTTCACAACCAACTATTGGTTCAATGCTAAAAAGAACTGAAAAAGAAAAAGCTGACAAGTTGATGACAAAATTTCTCCTCTGGAGTGATATTCCTTTCAGCATTATAAGGAATAATCCATTTTTCCAACCTACTGTTGATGCTATTGCCAGTGTTGGCCCGGGGTACAAACTCCCTTCTCTTCATGATTTCAGAGGCCGGCTTCTTCAAGATGAAAAGCGTGACTGCACCCAAAGATTGGAGGATTTTAGGGCATCATGGGCACAAACAGGATGCACTGTTATGTCAGATGGTTGGACTGACCAAAAGGGGAGAACCCTTATAAACTTCTTGGTTAGTTGTCCCTTGGGGACTATGTTTATCAAATCTGTTGATGCAACTCATCAAATCAAAGATGCAAAAACTTTATGTGATTTGCTGGATGTGTTTATTTTGGAGGTGGGTGCAGAAAATGTTGTCCAAGTCATAACGGACAATGCTGCAAATTATGTTGCTGCTGGTAGAATGCTTATGGACAGGCATCCTACTTTATTTTGGACACCTTGTGCTGCCCATTGTATTGATTTGATGTTAGAGGACATTGGGAAAATTCCCTTTGTCAAAGAGGTTGTTGACTCATCAAAAAACATCACAAAATTTATTTACAATCACACATCTGTGCTTAGCTTGATGAGAAAATGCACCAACAACAAAGAGTTGGTGCGCCCCGCCATTACACGGTTTGCGACGAGTTTCATATCTCTTCAATCCCTCTTGAATTCTATGTGGGATTTGAAGAGAATGTTTCTTTCAGAGGAGTGGCGTGCTTCGTCAATGAGCCGCAAACCAGAAGGAGAGGCCGTCTGCAGACTAGTTTCATACCAGGAAGACTTCTGGGCGGGAGTGCAGGAGGTGTGCGCTGTTACAGAACCTTTGGTAAAGGTTCTTCGGTTGGTTGATGCTGAGAAGCCCGCAATGGGCTATTTGTATGAAGCCATGGATAGGGCCAAAGAAGCCATTCGGTCCTACTATGATGACAAGGGAGATGATGGGTTCCAGAGACAACTCCTTCTATGGAACGTCATTGATGAGCGATGGAACAACACACTCCATCGTCCCATTCATGCTGCTGGCCTTTTCCTGAACCCTGCATTTTCTTATGCATGTGGGTTTAATTTTGATGTTGAGGTCGTGGAAGGATTATTAACCTGTGTCCAGAAGATGGTGAGAACTCCAGAAGAACGTATGGAGGTCTCTAGACAAATTGAGCAATATAAGTTGTCAGCTGGCACATTTGGCTTTGAGATGGCTGTCATTGATAGGACGGTTAAAATGCCAGGTATTTTTTAGTTTGTAGTATGTACTTTGTAACTTTGTTTCAAATTTCATTGTTTCTTCAAATTCCATTTTTTTCTTATGTTTATTTAAAATTTTCTTTGTAATTTTGTTGTAGACGCATGGTGGAAGATGTATGGTGGCAGAGTACCCCTTTTGCAAAATCTTGCCGTGCGCATCCTCAGCCAAACATGCAGCTCCTCGGGATGTGAGCGCAATTGGAGTGTATTTGAAAAAATACACAACAAGAAGCGCAATAGGTTAACACTTAAACATTTAAAATATTGCAAATTTCCAAATAAATTTTTGAATTCATTAAAGTTTTAAACAATATTTTTTTTATAATATTAATTATTAATTTATTATTTCATGAACTTTGTACAGGTTGGAGTCCCATAGACTTAATGACATGGTCTATGTCTACTACAATCTTCGATTGTGGGTGAAACAACTAGAGAAGACACCTGATACGGAAGCCATCTCATTGGATGGGATTGAAATTTGACACCACTGCTGAATGGAGGGTTGAGACCGAGAGGCCTCTCATGGATCCCACTGAGGATTGGTTAGTGCAAGATGAGGGGGAGGAGGAGGAGGAGGAGGAGGAGCAGGAGCAGGAGCAGAGCAGGAGCAGGAGGAGTTGGAGGAGCAGGAGGAGGAGGTGACACCGCCTACCCGGGCTACCACCACTACCACCAGTAGAGGACGTGGTCTCCGTCCACCTCAGCCTCCTGTAGCTGCTACTACTAGTTCTTCAGCTTCTAGAGCACGTTAGACTCCACTGCCATTTCCACCACCACAGGCACCAGCTTCTACATCTAGAGGGAAAGAGAAAGTTGTGCCATTTTCTCGCAAGAGGGGCAGAGGAAATCAATAGGATTAGACTTTCATTTTATTGTATATGACATTATGACATGATGAGATACATTATCATATTTTTTGTTGATATTTTGAGGCTGAGTTGGACTTGGGACTCAGGACTTACTATTCAGGACATGATTCAATGTTATGTGTGATTTTAGCGCTAGAAATGATATTAAACATCTTATATATTAGTTTTTTTATCATATTTATGTGTCAATGTATTTATTTTATGTTGTAGATGGTTTAGATATTAAAAAAATTGAAAAAAAATGAAAAAAATGAATATTTTGTGCCAAACGATTTTTTCCCGCTTTTTTCCGATTTTTTCCCGATTTTAACGATTTTTTCCGCTTTTTTCCCGGCGCCGATTAAATCCCGATCGCGATGTGTGCAACACTGATCTTCATCAACAATTTTTTTTACAAGGAAAGAAAACACTTGAGACTTTCCCTCTGCAACTTTCTAACAATTTGGAGACCCTTCTCCCACTCCCGCATCACTCTACGTGGCTCTGAGTAGCTATGCGTCCCTCTGCGTCAACCTGCGTGAGGGCTACGTCTCACCTCTGGACTGCATCTCTCTCTGCGCTATCTCTCACTGTCCCTGCGTCACCTACTCCTTAGACACAGCCTGCTGCTGATGCCCTCCTCTTCCTCCACCTTACAACTCTCCCTCTGAAATCGATCTCCTCTCTTGAGAATCAATTTTCCTTGAGATATTGAGTATCTGCCGGTGTCTCTCCAAATGATCCTCAAGTCTTCTCTTATATTTTCTTGTTGATGAATCAACGACCGAGATTAAGTCTCTAATCAACGGCTAAAGATTAAAACAGACTTCATCCTCGTCTCTTAGAAGCTTCTCACCCTTGTCTTTATTAATGCTCATTAATATTTTTATTTTCCTAAGTTTAGAATTACGAACCCATTAAAAAAATTAATTATTTTAATAACTCCTCATCCAGGTGGATTTTCTCAAAACGATTTCTGGGTCTTGGAGATCTCATGTTCCTTAGCCTCTCCACCAATTTTCATGGCTAAAGCACATCCTCTGCTACCAAAATTCAACACTCCCTCTTAGCGAGGAATGTGCTCTAGTAATGCTTCACCATAGAAACATCACACTGATCTTTTGCATCAATACCTGTGTTGATGCTTGGGCTGTTGCCTCACATCCCCTGCACTACTGCTTCCTGTACTGCTGCCCATGACACTGCCACTGCCACTGTCACATTTGTACTACATCTCCCTCTCAACATGCTGCATCATGCTACCCATAGCCCTGCCACTGCTAACTGTTGCACTGCAACTCCCAACACTTATCCATTTATGCTATTGAAATGGATTCCTCACCATCCCCATCTTCTCTCTGAAATAAACAAATTTTGTTCTTCCTAGAACCTTGGTAAGGATGTCTGCCACCTGTTCTCCTGTAGGAGTGTACCTCAACTGCATTGCTCCTCGTTGGACATAGTCTCTGACAAAGTGACACCTAATATCAATGTGCTTCGACCAATCATGAAATACCGGATTCTAAGAGAGCTTGATGCAACTCTGATTATCACACAAGATCCTGGTTGCTTCCATCCTTCTCCTGAATACATTCACAAGCAGTTTCCTAAGCCATATGGCTTCGCATGAAGCTGTGCTAGCTGCCATATATTCTGCTTCAGCTGAGCTCAGAGAACAAATTTATGTTTCCTACTACACCAGGAGGTCATTCCTGATCCAATGTTGAAACAGTAACCAATTGTACTTTTTTGACCTACTGAACTTCCAACCCAATCTGCGTCAATGAACCCAATCAACCTGATGCCATTGCCTTGGGTGTACAACAGTCCATGCTCGATTGTTCCTTGTATATACCTGAGAACATGTTTGGTTGCTACCCAATGCGCCCTCTTGGGTTCCACCATGAACTGACTGAGGGTGTTGACAGCGTAACAAATGTCTGGCCTAGTATTGACCAGATACATCAGGGACCCTATAAGTTTCCTGTACAAGGTGGGATCAACGTCTTTATCTTCTGATGCATCAATCTTCTTCTAGTTGGTGATCATTGGAGTAGCCATAGGTCTACAATCCTGCATCCTAAATCTCTTCAAGATCTCTGTAGCATATCTCCCTTGTCCAAGGAAGATCTCACCCTTATGCTGCCAAACTTCCAACCCTAGGAAATAATGCATCTGTCCCAAATCCTTCATGTTGAATTCTGTGGCTAGGTTCTTCTTGCAGTCTTTGATGAGCCTGGATGATCCTGTCAGGAAAAGATCATCCACATATAACACTAGGATTAGAGGCTCATTCTCTACAACAAGATAGTAGAGATTACGGTCTACATCACTCTTGACGAACCCCATCTTTTGCAGGTAGCCATCAATTCGACTGTACCATGCTCTAGGTGCCTGTTTAAGCCCATACAAGGCTTTCTTTAATCTGCATACATGAGATTTCTTCTCATGTGTCTCAAAACCCTCTGGCTATTCAATGTATACTTCCTCTCCAATTACCTCGTTCAAGAATGTCGTCCTGACATCCATCTAATGGATCTCCCACCCCATTTGTGTTGCAAGAGATATCACGGTTCTAATAGAAGTATACCTGGCTACTAGGGCGAAGGTTTCTTCGTATTCTATCCCTTCCTTCTGAGCATGCCTCTTAGCCACAAACCTGGCTTTGTATTTCTCCACACTATCGTCTGCAACATATTTGACCTTGTAGATCCATCTCGAACCTACCATAGACTTGTCCTGAGGCCTAAGTACCACTTCCTAGACATCATTGACCATTACAAAGTTGTACTCCACCATAGCATCTACCCATACTTGATGCTGAACAGCCTCCTGAAAACTAAAAGGTTCCCCAACCTGAGCTACTAAGGCCTGGTATCTGTCTGGTTGTCTTCGTTACCTTTTATTATTCCTAGGTGCACCAATGAAGTCCTTTGCATCTTGTAGAATCTATCGAAGTTCCCGGCGCTTTTTCCACTGGTAGTGGCACATCTATCCGCTCTTTGTCTTCTTCCTATTCTGAATCTTTGTCTTTAGGAGAATTTTTGGTACTAGTTTCTGTTGGTCGAAGTGGTTGGACCAATGGCTCGTCTTTCGACTGCTCCTCGAAAGGCATTTCTCGGGATTTCCTGAAAGCTCTATCCTCCATGAACTTTACATCCCGCCGAACTACTACCTTCCTACTCCCTGGAAGATAGACTCTATGCCTTAGCATTCTCTCTATATCCCACAAGATATCATTTTTCAGCAGTTTGATCTAATTTCTTTCTCTTTTCCTCAGGTATATGGCAATACGCTAAACTCCCAAATATCCTGAAATGACTGACTTCAGGTGTCTTCATGGTGAAGACCCTTTCCGAAGTGATTTTGCCCAATGCCCTATGTGGAGTCCTGTTATGGACATAAACTGTTGTGTTGCATTCTTCTGCCCACAGGAATTTGGGCATATCTTGATCATATAGCATTGCCCTAGTTGCTTCCACAATAGTCCTATTTTTCCTTTCTACTACCCCATTCTGCTCCAAATTGTAGGGAGCTACCCACTCTCTTTTGATGCCTTCCTTAGCGTAAAAATCGGTGAAGTCCTTGTCAACATACTCTCCACCATTGTCTAAACACAACACTTTTATCTTCTTTCCTGTCGGATTTTCCACTAGAGCTTTGAACTCTTTGAATCGACCAAAAACCTCATCCTTGGTTTTTAGAAAGTAGATCCAAGTCTTCCTGGAATGGTCATCAATGAAGGTGATGAAGTATTCGGCCCCACTAAGCGCTTTTGTAGACATCGGTCCGCAGAAATCTGAGTGTATCAATCCTAGCACACTCTTAGTTCTATTGTTACTTCTCGAAAACGTTGCTTTAACATACCTGCCGAGCGTGCACCCTCTGCATCCATCATCTCGTTTGGTACTTAGTTCTGGAACCCCTAATACTATTTTCCTGAGAATTCTCAGAGTCCCATGGTGTAAGTGTCCCATCCTCCTGTGCCATAGTTCAATCAAATATTTGTCTCCATTGCTGTCTATCAGTGCCATTGGTGATTCTAGCTATAATCTGTACAGCCTGTTACTTATGATTCCAATCTGGGCCTTCCTTTTCCAACTCGGGTGTTTGACATATATTTTCTTCTTAATGAAGAAAACGTCATAGCCCTTCTTTTGAAGTTGAGATATGGAGAGTAAGTTCATCCCCAATCCTGGCACATGCAGCACATTGGTTGCTCGAAGTTGCTCTCCTGCTTCAGTTTGAAAGACTACAATACCTCTTCATATTGGGGTACACTTTGCCTTATTTCCCATAGTGATCTGAAAAATCATTCTTTCTTCCTGATAATCTAAAAAACTAGTGAAAATTCTATCACTGCAGCAACTGATTTACTTTTCCTACTTATTCCACAATAAGTTATTTATGAAATCACTTCAATAAACATTAAAATAAATATTGCTGCAGATATCACACAGTGATACAAAAACAAACATATGCACAAGAATCAACACATTGACACAAGAATTTTGGACAATCAGTCCCCGAAAAAACCCAATGTGGGAAAACCGGTGCAACAAGGGAGGATTTTATTATTTAGCAATTCTTCAGTACAACAAGGTGCCAATCTGGCTTACCCACAGAGAGAAAAAATTCTCCAACACTTCTCCCAATCCCAGCGTCAGCCTTACTAACCTTTACGTGCCTCTCAAACCCTCTGCATCAGCCCTGGGCCTCTCTACGTCACCCACGCAGGCCCAGTTAGTGATTGCACAGTCTCCTGCTGCCTCTGCGTTTGCCTGAAGTGCCCTGCGTCTGCCTTTGCGCTGATCTTCTCCTATTGCCTCTGCGTATGCATGTCCTGCCTCTGTGCCGATCTTCTCCTGTTGCCTCTGTGTCTGCCTCTCCTGCCTCTGCGCTAATCTCTAGTGGCTGATCTCGTCTCTCTGTTCCGTACTTGCTACCTCCTGACAGCTCACCAAACCACTGGTTCAATTTCTCAGCTAATCCCGCTCCAGAAATTGAACTAACTGGTCTCTCTTAGTGTGTTCTCCAAGTGACCCTCAAGCCTCCTCTTATACTTTTCTCGTTGACAAATCAACAGCCGAGATTAAGTCCCTAATCGACGGATAAGATTAGATCTGGCTTGATCCATGTCTTTTGGACCATTCTAACACAGTTTTATATTAATTCACATTAATATTTTAATTTCCTTAAGTTTAGACTTTAGGACTCCATTAAAAATATTAATTATTTTAATATCTCCCAAACTATTTCGAATCTAGCCAAACCCTTTCTGAGTATTGGAGATCTCATGTGCCTTACCCTCTCCACCAAGTTTCGTGGCTAGAGCACATTCGATGCTACCTCAAATCAACACTCCCTCTTAGCGAGGGCTGTTCTTTAGTAATACTCCTCACTGAGTATCACCCTGATCATCTGGCATCGATCCCTATGCTAATGCTAAGCCTCCCTGCCCAACATCTTCTACACTGTTGTATCCTGTACTAATGCCCATGGCTGTGCTACTACCACTGCCACTGCTGCATATGTGTTGTTGCTGGTCCTTTCTCCCAGCACTGCATCCGCACTGCAACTCCCTCTTCATCCGTGCTGCTATCACTCCCATTTCTACTTCTGAAATGGGTTCTTTACCATCCCCATCTTTTCTCTGAAGTAGTCAAACTTTGTCTTTCCAAGGGCCTTGGTAAGGATATCTGCCACATGTTCTCCTGTAGGAGTGTAGCTCAACTGTATAGCTCCTTGTTGGACACAGTCTCTTTCAAAGTGACACCGGATATTAATATGCTTCGACCTATCATGAAACACTGGATTCTCAGAGAGCTTGATGCAACTCTAATTATCGCACATGATCTTGGTCACCTCTATATTCCTTCTTAATAGGTTCACCAACAATTTTCTAAGCCATATGGCCTCACACGAAGTTGTGCTTGCTGCCATATATTCTGCCTCAGATGAGCTCAGAGCCACGGACTTCTGTTTACTACTCCACTAAGAGGTCATTCCTGATCTAATGTTGAAATAGTACCCAGAGGTACTTTTCCGATCCACTGAACTTCCTGCCCAATCTGCATCAGTAAATCCACTCAAACTGATATCCTTACCCTTGGTGTACAAGAGCCCATAATCGACTGTTCCCTGTAAATACCTGAGAACGTGTTTGGCTGTTGCCCAATGTGCCCTCTTTGGTTCCACCATGAACTGACTGAGGGTGTTGACAGCATAGCAAATGTCTGGCCTGGTATTGATCAGATACATAAGGGACCCTATGAGCTGCTTGTATAGGATGGGATCAACATCCTTGTCTTCTGATGCATCAATCCTCTTCCAGTTGGTGATCATTGGCGTAGCCATAGGTCTACAGCCCTCCATCCCGAATCTTTTCAGGATTTCTATAACATACCTCCCTTGCCCAAGGAAGATTTCTCCTTTCTACTGCCAAACTTCCAACCCTAAGAAGTAGTACATTCATCCCAAATCCTTCATATCAAATTTTGTGGCTAGATTCTTCTTGCAGTCCCCAATGAGTCTAGATTATCCTGTCAGAAAGAGATCATCCACATACAATACTAAGATTAGCGGCTCATTCTCTATGACCAGATAGTAGAGATACGGATCCACGTCACTCTTGACAAATCCCATCTTCTGCAAGTAGCCATCTATTCGACCATACCATGCTCTCGGTGCCTGCTTCAGCCCATACAAGGCTTTCTTCAATCTGCATACATGAGACTTCTTCTCATGAGTTTCAAAGCCCTCTGGTTGTTCAATGTATACCTCTTCTTCTATTACCCTATTCAGAAATGTCATTTGGACATCCATTTGATGGATCTCCCATCCCATCTGGGCTGCAAGAGATATCACGGTCCTAATAGATGTATACTTGGCTACTGGAGCAAAGGTCTCCTCATAGTCAATCCCTTCCTTTTGAGCATACCCCTTAGCCACAAACTTGGCCTTTTATTTCTCAACACCGCCGTCTGCAGTGTATTTGATCTTGTAGATCCATCTTGAACCTACCACTGATCTGTCTTGAGGCCTTCGCACTGCCTCCCAGACATCGTTCACCATTATGGAGTTATACTCCTCTATCATCGCATCTAGCCAGACTTGATGTTGAGCTGCCTCCTTGAAACTAGCAGGCTCTCCATCCTGAGCTACTAATGCCTGATATCTATCTGGCTGTTTTCGCTCCCTCTTACTGTTTCTTGGCGCACCGATAAAGTCCTCTGCATCTCGCAGAATCTGACGAAGTTCGTTGCTAGTTCTTCCTCTGCCAGCAGGTGCTTCTGTTTGCTCCTCCTCCTCATCCTGAGAATCTTCCTGACCTGAGGAAGAATTTTTCACTTCTGTTGGTTGAAGAGACATAACCAATGGCTCCTCTTTCAACTGCTCCTCGAAAGGCATCTCGTGAGATCTTCTGAAAGCCTTGTCCTCCATGAACTTTACATCTCGTCGTACTACTACCTTCCTGCTCCCTGGAAGATAGATTCTGTATGCCTTAGTGTTCTCGCTATATCCCACCAGATATCCCTTTTCCGCAGTTTGATCCAACTTCTTCCTCTTTTCTTCGGGTATGCGGCAATATGCTAAACTCCCAAATATCCTGAAATGACTGACTTCAGGTGTCTTCCCTGTGAAGACTTTCTCTGGAGTAATCTTGCCCAATGCCCGATGAGGAGTCCTGTTCTGAACATAGACTGTTGTGTTGCATGCTTCTGCCCACAGGAATTTTGGCATATCCTGATCATACATCATGGCCCTAGCTGCTTCTACAATAGTCCTGTTCTTTCTTTCTGCTACCCCATTCTACTCCGGATTGTAGGGAGTTGTCCACTCTCTTTTGATGCCCTCCTTAGCGCAAAAATCAGTGAAGTCCTTATCGACATATTCTCCACCATTATCTGAGCGCAAAACTTTTATTTTCTTCCCAGTCAGATTCTCCACCAGAGCCTTGAACTCCTTGAATCGACAGAAAACCTCATCCTTGGTTTTCAGAAAATAAATCCAAGTTTTCCTTGAGTGGTCACCAAAGGCAAGGAAATACTCGGCACCACTGAGAGATTTGACGGACATAGGTCCGCAGATATTTGAGTGTATCAATCCTAGTACACTCTTGGCCCTGTGTTTGCTCCTAGGAAACGTTGCCTTGGCATACTTTCCTAGAGCACATCCCCTGCATACATCATCTCGTTCCGTACTCAGATCCGGAACTCCTGTTACAGTGCTCCTGAGAATTCTCAGAGCTCCATGGTGCAAGTGACCCATTCTTCTGTGCCATAGTTCATTCAAGTCCTTGTCTCCATGACTGCCTATTAGTGCCATTGGTGATTCTAGTTGTAATCTATACAACCGATTACTTTTGATCCCGATCTGCACTTTCTTTTTCCAGCTCGGGTGTTTGACGTATACCTTTTCCTTGATGAAGTAGACGTCATAGCCCTTGCCTTGTAGTTGCGACACAGAAAGTAAGTTCATCCCCAATCTTGGTACATGCAGCACATTTGTAGCATGGAACCATTCTCCTGATTCTGTCTGAAAAACTATGGTACCCTTTCCTACTAGATTACACTTTGCCTTGTTCCCCATGGTGATCTGAAAGTTCATCTTCTCTTCTTGATATTCTGAGAAACACTCCTGATTCCCGTCATATGCCACGAGACTCCACTGTCTATATACCATACTTCTGATGATGCAGCACTAGTCATACACGCCACTTATTCTTCCAGCCTGGAAGCCAACATAGAGAAATCGAAATCTCTATCTCTTGTGCAATCTTCTGAAAATCTGTGTGAGTCCCCTGACGTGGATACCTCTGCATCGTGGTCTCGACCCATAACTGATTTTCCCTTCCTGTCTCTGATTACTCGCTCTGATACCATGCGAAAATTCTATCACTGCAGCAACTGATTTACTTTTCCTACTTATTCCACAATAAGTTATTTATGAAATCACTTCAATAAACATTAAAATAAATATTGCTGCAGATATCACACAGTAATACAGAAACAGACATATGCACAAGAATCAACACATTGACACAAGAATTTTGGACAATCAGTCCCCGGAAAAACCCAATGTGGGAAAACCTAAGTTTCCGGAAACGGCTACCTGAAAACCCAAAACGCCATTTTCCGTTTTGGATCCGTATCCACAGTCAAAACAGCGAAAAAACGTCGGAAAAACGTATTTGGTGCCGTTTTTGTTTTTGGAAACTTCCCATTTTTTTACAGCCATTTTTCAGGTGTTTTTACAAAAAAACCCTCCCATTTTAAAAAAAATACGTTTGCCTGCAATCGTGATACGTTTTGGCATAAATCAAAACGTTTTTTTAAATGCACGCCTTGCCCACCGGGAACAGTGAAGCTGGATTGCATTTTTTAACACATTACTTTAGATTTTAAAGTGTTACAACTTACGGTTTACAACTTTACCCTAACCTAAACGACAAGTCACGAGTGCTGCCACCGATTGTCATCGCCGCTGAGAAGTTGACTGTCCAGACTCTAGTGTCATCGCCGCCGAGAGATATAGCTGCACAGTGCAGTGTTCTGAATGCCGTCGAAGCATCGTTGGTCCTGGTATATACTAAACAGTGGTGGTGTTATCATTCTGTATTCAGTGGAGCACACATTTTAGTCTTTAAGCAGTTTAGCGGTGAAAGTCCCCTCGTTTATATGTTTATTTTAAGCAGTTTAGTGGTGAAAGTCCCCTCATTTATATGTTTATTTCTTATGTTTCGTGAATCGTAACTCGTTACCTCTCCTTTGGCTCATAATCACCTGGTTCATGTTTGAAACTTTGAGTTTGAAGTCGATGACAATGTTCAACAGCCTAAGTAAATTGTCTCCAACATGGTCAAGACTCAAAACATTAGGGAAATACCCCACAGTCTACCATATTGACTCATGAATAGACATAGACTCTAGAGAAATCAAGAAAGAGCATGTTAGGGCAGAAGCTTGCACATAGTACATACTAAGACTCAAGAGACTGATAAATATTAAGAAACTGTCGACCTCTTTTTGCAAGCAGATATATTTTTCAGAAAATGGAAACCAGGAGTAACTTATAAAATAGTAAAATATCGACTTCTCCTTGCAGTCCGCCATTTGGTCAAATACTTATTAAATTGAAGCTTTGGGGGGCTTACACAGTCCAACATATGAGCTATTAGCCTATTACTTCTGGTCCCTGGAATTATCAGCACATGTTGTAAACTTGTAATTTGTAATTGTAAGACTGTACAGTGTAAGTCACTAATGCATGAGTCATGACCCATGTCCCATGGGAACTAATTAGAATAATCAACTTCTCATGAATCTGAAATTCATACTGTCTAGCCACTAGTGTGGAGCCTTTCCTCATCCTGTTGTTTGGCTTTACAAATCAAAACTTAAAAGGGACACGTTTCATTTTCAGTTGACTACATGCCAAACCAGTTTTACTACTTTCAAGTAAAACTGTCAAACCAATCTCCTTCAGTAGATTTTCATAGCAAAAAGACCTTCTTAAGTTCTTTCTAGTCATAACTTTGATAAGAGTCTGGCAGAATGTTTCGACCACCATTTGAACTTTAATGTATGAATCTGCCAGATTTCTCTGTTTTGGGTCTTGGCCCTTGGGCCTTCTTGGATCTTCCTTTATTTCTAAATTTTAACTTTTTAAGTTTGTAAATTATAAGTTGTTTTTTTAAATACATATCTGATATTTGTCAATTTTCTTTTTTCAGTTTCATTTACATCATCATCATTCATGGCAACTTCAAGTTCAGCCATTCATGAGGCAGAGGAAGTGGCACAAGAAATTGAATCAACCCCTAAAGTTGATCCAAAGTCACCACTTTGGAAATATGTATCTACTGTTGGGAAGATCCAAAGAGGTGGATCATTGGCATGGGTTTGCAGTGAGTGTAAAAAGGAGTATAAGGGGTCATACACACGGGTTAAAGCACATTTGCTTGCGTTAAGAAACAATGGGGTTCGAATATGCAGTGGCCCACCTAAAGAGAATGGGACAGATGGAAATGGTTTAAGCAAGGTAAAAATCGCACAATATCAGAGAGAACAAGACGAGGCAGATGCTAAAATAAATGAGGCAAATCCTGCCTCCCATTTAAAACACCCAACAAGGTTGGGAGCATCTTCATCAAAGCCTCCACTTCATTCTCATGGAATTGTTGGTTCAAAGCGGTCAAATTTGGGACCGCTTGAAAAGAGTTTTAATAATGATGCTCGAGAGATAGCAGATGTAGTTGTAGCCCAATGCATTTATGCAAATGGTCTTCCCTTTAACCTTGTGCAATCTCCTTACTAGGTAAAGATGGTAAAAACATTGAATGAAGCCCCAAGAGGGTACAAGAGCCCTGGATATGAGAAGATACGCACCACATTGTTGAGTGCTCAAAAGTTAGATTTGGAGGCTAAATTAGGCCCCATTCGTGATTCATGGCTCATTTCAGGCGTGTCCATCATTTCTGATGGATGGAAAGATCAAAGAAATAGGCCTTTGATCAATGTGATTGCTCAGAGCCCACATGGGGCAATGTTTTTGAGGGCAGTGGATTGTGAGCGGCAGATGAAAGATTCTCAATTCATTGCTAACATATTGATTGAAGCAATTGAATTGGTGGGGCCTGAAAATGTTGTCGAGGTAATAACTGACAATGCAACGGTGTGTAGAGCAGCAAGCCTAATTATTGAAGGCAAATATCAATACATCTTTTGGACCCCCTATGTTGTACATTCATTGAACCTCATGTTGAGCAAGATGGGGAAGCAAATTGAGTGGATTTGAGTTATTTTTGAAGAGGCAAAAAAAATTCAAGCCTTTGTCATAAACCACCACATGTCCCAAGGCACCTACAGGGAATTTTTTAAGTTGGAGTTCCTTAAGGTACCTATAATTTAAAAGTTTAAACTTTAAAGTTTATTAAATATTTCATAAATTCTAATTTCTGACTCTAAATTCAAATATCTAAATTGGATTCTCAAATGTCATGATTCATGAATCATAATAGTTATTCAATCAAATTATGATTTTTAATTTGTTGAAATTTGAAACATTGGCAATTTGACACCTGCAGGTTGTCGAGACTCGATTTGCTTCTCACATCATAGTCTTAACAAGGCTTATGCAAGTGAAAGATGCATTACAATCAATGGTATGCAGTTCTCTTTGGAATCAATGGAGGCAATCCCAATCTGATAAAGCACAAGCAATGAAACGATTGGTTGTTGATGATGAATGGTGGGATAGGGTCGAGTACCTCTTGGCATTTACTAAGCCAATTGTGGATTTGCTCCGTATGTTTGACACAGATATGCCTAATTTGGGAGAGGTGTATGAGGGCATTGATTCCATGATAGAGAAGATAAGGTTGGTTATAAATGCCAAGGAGAATGACCCGGATGAATTCTTTTACAAAGAAGTAAAATATATATTGACCAAAGAGTGGAACAAGATGACCACCCCATTGCACCTTTTAGCATATGTAGTGAATACAAAATATTATGCTGCAGAGTTGCTATGTGATCCAGAAAGAAGTGTACCAAACAAAGACCCAGAAGTCGCAAAAAGACTTAAAAATGCTTTTAGAAAGCTTTTTGTAGATCCCGAAATTGGGCTTCGGATTCGTGCACAGTTTTCTCATTTTGTGGGATCAGAGGGTTGGGCTTGTGATATCGAGTGTATGCGGGACAAGACTAGATTAAGTCCAATTGAGTGGTGGAACTTCTATGGTGGGGCACTTCCACATATCCAAAAATTGGCCATCAAGATCTTGTCACAGGTTGCTAGTTCTTCTTCAGCAGAAAGGGACTGAAGTACATACGGCTTCATCCATTCAGTGAGGCGAAACAAATTGGGCTCTAAGAAGGCTGAGGAACTAGTGTATATTCATTCAAACCTTCGCCTTCTGTCACACAAGAGAGATGAATACAAATTTGGGCCCACCAAATTATGGGACGTGGAACCAGAGTTGCCTGACTTGGATATGACATTGAATGCCATGTATCATATGAATTTGTTTGATGCGGAGTCACCAATAGGTGGATCTTCAAGTGGACATGGCAACAATGTTCTCAGTCCCACTTCCAGAGAGGATGTGGAACCTTATAGTGGCATGAATGAAGACATATTTGATGATATGTAAATGTAATTTATGATGTTGTTTTAACTTTTAAACTTTTAAACATCCATATGAATTATGAATAATGATAGTAGACTGCCAGTCATAGTTCATTTTGTACTTTGTACTATGTAGTAAT
This sequence comes from Pinus tabuliformis, assembly GCA_031772625.1. Taxonomy (NCBI): domain Eukaryota; kingdom Viridiplantae; phylum Streptophyta; class Pinopsida; order Pinales; family Pinaceae; genus Pinus; species Pinus tabuliformis. The sequence continues at coordinate 479,638,081 of CM062819.1, forward strand.
TAGTATGCATTATTAATTTTGGTAATGATGATGTCCGTGTAACTTCAAACTTGTCATGTTGATAACTTGATGTTTGAAATTTGAAACAAAAACTTGATGATATGTTGAAACTTGAAACTTGAATCATGAATGTTATAATAATCGTCAATGATGATGACAATGTTGAATGTTTATAAATTATGGCATATGCTGAATTGATGATGATGAATCATGATAGATCATACTAACACCACTGATCTGTGATTCTGTGGTCACAATTTTGGTATTTTGACTCTACAACTGATGCATCAGTCATTTGAAATGGGGCTGCAAGGTTGTATAGCCTTATTTTTCATCCACTGTCACCGATTTGTTCACTGTCTTATGCCACACATTTATTACAAACCTTAAGCATCAAAAGAAGTCATAGTAACAACCCTAAACATACTCTAAATTAGTCACATAACACTCACTTTATAGTTTATAATTGTGAAGCATTTGGCTATCATTTTATACAAGTTTTGGTGACTAATCTTTACTGTTAGTAGTCTGATACAAAAATTGCAGGGGTCTGATGTAGGCTACAGTAGTCTAGCTTCTTGTTCACAGTAGCATCTCTTTTAAATTTTAATGTGTTTAAACTTTAGCAACAAACTATATATTTGCTTCTCTTCCTTGCATTTAGTGTTGAATTATGAGCAATCTCGTGGGCTGACCTCGTCATATTTTTATTGACATATGAGCTCTAGAAGGTTTGATATAAAATTGCAGGAGTCTGATATAATTAGTGCTTTGATGTTTGCTCTTGGCATAAAATTTGTTTGACTAAGCTTGTGGGATGACTGATAAGTAGTTACAGTGCGCTTATCTTGTCTTTTTTGAAGTCTGATATATGATTATATCATGATTCATATATCATATAAGTTTACAACTTTACAGAAGTTTGATTTTCATTTCACTCTATCATCATAGATGATAACTGATTATGTATTTGCTCTTTTTAGTCTTTAAAGTTTATATCTAATCTAGATTCTGAAATATGAATGGCAACTATGTCACACGGTTCGAGTTCGAATTCGAGTTCGACAACAATTAAATTTGATTCGAATTCGAATTTTCCAATCAAGTTCGAATGAGGTTTGGCACTTGGTTCGACTATACATATTTTTCAATATATATATATATATATATATATCTATATATGACAAAATAATAGAAAATTCAAAATCGATCCATAAACACATGAACACAAATTCTTATTAGTAAACATACATGAATAATGTAATCATTCTAACATCTAGTTAAATGTAAACATACACAATAGTAGTTTGCAAAAAGAAATGACATAATTTGCAGTCTTCAAAATTTAAATGAATGTCAAATACTAGTAATCTTTTAAAAAATCACATAATCAAAACATGATCAAAATTTAAACATACACATCATTGTAGGACATCTTCAAATTGGAAAATTTTAAATATCATCAAAGTCATCAACACATGGAATTCCATCATTTGGCTCATCTAGTGAGTCATCATCAATGCTAATATAATAAGGAAGTCATAAAGACCATTGCCAAATAGTTATAATCCATAAAATTGTTCTAGGAAATTCAAAAAACATAGATAATCTATACTTATGGCCTACTAGACTCTAGTATGATCAAAAAGCTCTCAATCATCATATGCATATGGCATAGTAAAGGCACTAGAATGCTGATCATCAAAGTCATCAATAGATGGAATTCCAACATTTGGATCATCTAGTGAGTCACCATCAGTGCTAATATCATCTTCTTCTGGCTCTAAATCAGCATCAAACCATGGGTCGGAGGAACTAGATGCATCTTTGGCCACACTACTCAAGGCCAACTTCAAATTACTGCGAACATAAACAAGGTCTTCCAACCTTGTAGACAACAATTTGTTTCTTTTCTTGGACTGGATATGGTTAAAGCTACTCCAGTTCCTTTCACAAGCAGAGGCACTTGATCCCTGGCTCAAAATACGAATTTCAAAACGTTGCAATTTAGGAGTCTCTGATCCATAAAACTGCCACCATCTCCCTGGAGGAATATTGGGCCTATCTTGTACTACACTAGACCTTGCAAATATTCCCTCTTCCAACCTGTATGCTCGGAGCTGCTCTCTAATTCTCTTGCATTCTTCTAGATCAGGGACCAACCGTTCAATTGCATCATAAAGGCCATTCATGACTTATGCATCATTTGTTCTTTCTATCCCAAAGAGTCTAGGATCCAAATAACAAGCTGCTGCATGTAAAGGACTATGCAACATCTTTCATCAATCATCTCCCATATTGCAATGTACTCATTTTCCTCATTATTAAAATATTTTGCAATGCCTTCTTTAGCTCGATCCATGCCCTCATAAACAAATCCCATGGAAGGGGTATCACTATCAACCATGCGAAGCATATCAACAATTGGTTCACATACTTTTAAGACCTTCTGAGCATTGTCCCAAAAAGCATTCCCTAAAATCACCTGTTCCAACTCCTTTCCTTTAGCTTCCTTTGAAAGATGAGACTTTTCCCACTCATTGTTGCAAAAAACACCTCTTATACTCCCTTTTTCTTCAACTAGCCTTTTGATAGTAATATAATATGTGGCAAACCTGGTGTCACAAGGCCTGAGCAACTCTCTAGATGCATTATTCCTATACAAGCTCAATGTGAGTTGATGGTTAAATATGAAGTGAGAAATTTGTTTCCCCCTTCGAACTGTCTCGTTAATCCATGGAAACTTTGCCAAGTCATGTAACAATAAGTCAAGACAATGGGTAGCACAAGGTGTCCAATATATTTTTTTGTATTTATCCATGACCATTTTTCCTGCTCCAACACAATTTGAAGCACTATCAGTTATAACCTGGACCACATTTTCTTCTCCAACCTCAAGAATAGCTTCCTCTAAAATCTTGAAAATAAATTCAGAGGTCTTCTTATTCCCTGATGCATCAACTACTTTCAAAAAAAGTACCCCTTTAGGGCAAGAAACCAACACATTAATAAGAGGTCTATAATTCATATCTGACCAGCCATCTGATAAAATTGCGCACCCTGTTTCCTTCCAAGAGTCTTTGATCTTCTGCAAATTGTTTGTAACTCTTTCTTTTGACCTCTTCAAAATAGTGGTCCTTAAGGTCTCAGAACTAGGAGGGAGATATCCTTTACCAAAACCTGCCATCATCTTACATGCATTGATGAAGTAAGGGCTTCTTGCCACATTAAATGGAATTGCACATTCAAAAAACATATCACCTACAACATCATCAACTTCTTGTTTCTGCATGGGCTTCCAAAGAGTATTTAATGCAGCTGTCCCACTTGATTTACTGATCTTTGACTGAGAAGAACTCCCAACACCAACTGTGCTTGAAGAAAGTGCAGATAATGAATTGTAATTCATTGCAATTTCTGTTTGAACACGTTGTCTTTTGTTTTCATTCACTTTCTTAGCCTTTTGTATATCGTCATAATCTTTCTGAAGTGTCTCCTTGAGCTCTGCAGACACATTCTTGCAACCTTCAACGCCACCTCCTTTGCCATTAGTGACAGAAAGTAAGTGGTCCATGACTCTAGTTATAGATCCAAAAAATTCATTATTACATAACTTGCATTTCAAATGCCTCCCATGAGGCCCGCCCAATTTCTCCACATATTTCCATCCTTCTGCCGTTGACTTTGGAGGTGCCATGACAAATATGTCTGCATTTTTGTTGGAAATGGCATATTAAAATTCGAATTTAAATAAATGATAAAATAGTGAAATTCAATTTTCAAATACAAATAAAACTTAGATATTTTGATTAAAAAGTAAAAAGTAAAAAAATATATTGAATCATACTAGGTCCTAGAACCATGATAGGGTGTTTGACTTATCTTTTAATATGGATCACTTCTAAATCTTATTACATGCATATGGAAGTTATCAAAACTGAAACTGATCTGGGATGTCACTGTCTAAAGAGAACAAAACACTAGTTTTGACTTTTGAGTACAATGGTGGATGGATTGAAGACATTTAAGCAGGTTGCAAATGCATCATGCATGCACTTGATTATCAACAGTTTTATATAAACTTTAAAATGTATTATTGTTTTTTACTGTTATGTGGAAATAGGAAATTTAAAGGCATTGCTTTCAAGTTTCAGCAATGATTACCAACAGCCAATAAGCATAATAAGAAAATGAGAAACATGGAAATCCTCTGGATTTCAAATTAACGCCTCTTCTCAGATGCTTATCTTTTATACTAAATTAAAATAAGTTAAAATTGATCCAATACTTTTTACTTATTTATATGGCATTTATGTGTGCCTAGTTTCAAACTTTCAGCAATGACTACAAACAGTCAATAAACAGAAAAAAGAAATGATAACTATAAGCATGGAAATCTGGCTTTCAAATTAACACCTCTTCTCAGAATCTCAGATGAGCGTTCTTTATACTAAGTTACTAAGTAAGTTAGGTTAAATTCGATTCAGTGTTTGTTACTTAATATATATGACATTTAGTTGTGCTTCTAGTTTCTGCTATATTGTAGCCTTGCAGCTGATATATCATTTTGGGTTTTGAATCACTTTTATTACTTTTATTTACTTCTACTATGGTAAGCTACGTTGTGTGCACACCCAACAGTTGTAAGTCAAACCATCTGATTGAATAATGCAGGCTGCAGCACTATAAAACCACTAGTCTGATGATTGATCTCTATTGTCAACAAACAAATCAGAAACATAGCCAATGAAGCATAGAGCTGCTCCTATTCATGCATTATAAAAAAAATCCAACAATAAAGAAGAACACGCTTTTAAACACTTCAATAAAAACTGAAAAACTAAATGAATGAAAATTGTTCAAACCGGATTGAGAAATGAAAACAGGCTCAGGCAGAAAGCGTGGAAATTTATAATGAAGCTCTCGGATGGTAAAAGGCATATCCTTCGGATTGCACTTCGATGAAAATATGATAGGAGAAGGCTGAAGCTAAAAGAGTCTTAGACCTTTGTATAATTGTATCGTCATGAAAATAACTTTAGGTTGTTTTCTGAGATGATTAAAAACAAATTTAAAAGAAAAGCTGGATGCATGTGTACACTGTATAGTATAAAAACTTCAAGGAGACCATGGTGAATGAATCTGATAATAGAATTAAAGAACATAATAAGTTATATCCTCTTCCTCGAGGCTACTAAAACAAAAATGAAGACAGAGTATGCATTAGGCTCTAACAGCTTGGCATCTTTGATAAGCAAGAAACCATGTTCCAGCCCTCCCTAAGTTCCAGGCCTCTATATACATGTGAGTGCAAATAATAACATGAATAGGCTTATCTATCTTAATTCTTAACCTTGAATCTGTTAACGAAGACACAGATATATCATATGGGTATCAAATTCTTGAAGGTAAAACGGCAAAAATATGTCTTCGGAAGAAGTTGATAAGGAGCATAAAAATTGCTGCTTCAAGGAATTTGATAGGCCTCACTGCCTCAGGAAGTATTCAAGGCTCAGCCTTCCCCTCCAGGGCTCTATGTGCATGTATGTGTAAATAATAACATGTATAATAACTATGGGATACATCTATCTATCTTAGCCTTGAATTTGACAATGCAGACACAAAGATGAACATCAAATTCTTGAAGCTAACAATCTCAACTTTTTTGCAATGCTAAAACGCTGCAAAAAAGTATTCCTGGAAGAATTTGAAAGACCACTGGGGAGTCCATGGAGATAGTGGCCTCTCTACTAACAAAATATGTATGCTGTCTCAGCTTTCCCCTCCCTCTATATGCTGTGTGCATGTGAATGTAAATTAATAATATTAATAATAACAGTGTGATACAATCATACACCTATCTTATGGTGTCCTGGAATAGTTTCTGAGACTATGAAATCTCCTTCCTTCCCTTAAGATCTAACCAAGGTTATCATAAAACACTGGGAAGAACATAATCATAAAATAATAATGGCTTAGATATTGTGAATCTGTGATAGGGATGATAAAAAGTAGTCCAACCATTAAGGTTAAAGACTATAACCCTGAGTGTATTAAATTTAATGGAGGAATATATGAATGAAAAACTAAGCAAAAGAGAAGTTAATGGGACAATTAGTAGCATCCCATTAACGTAATACAAGTTTCCGAAGAGCATTCCCTGGATACTATAATACGCAATAAAAACCCATGGATAAACATTTTATAAACTGAAAATAAATTGCAGTGGCAAGATGAGAAAAAAATAAAAGATAATTAGCCTTGAAGTTTTAGGGGCTTAACTCTAAAGTCTGGCATAAACTTCGAAGTATTATAAGCATGAATAACAAGTCCTGGGGAAGGGAATTTTTGTGAATAATTACCCCAATGTAGAAGAAATGCCAACACTAGTTGCAACTTGCACGAGAGTGAAATTGGACGTGAAACTTGATATCTCTGCAAGCAAATGTCCGATGAGAAAAAAAAAAAAAAAATACAGTAACAAGAAATACTACTAAAATTCTAAGCTATATTCCAGCATGACAACCCTAATGTTGTAACTTGTAATGTGGTACTGGTGACCAGAAAATGCATTGAGCGAGAGCATACAAAATCTGATGAATACTTCGGGTGTTGCGTGCACACTGCACACTGCACACTGGTGCCGTGGTGCGTCGGTGGTCTGCGTGCAGCGTCGTGCCACTGCTCAAAGCCTCAAGCGGCAACTGCAAGCCTCGGTCGAGCTCACACTGCGTGCCCAAACGTCTGCAAACTCACTACAAACAAACACTCAGCCTCAATCAACCCGACAGTGTATGCCAAAACGGTAGCCAGCGATTGTTTATAAAGAATTATTTGGCGGGAAGAAGTGCTAAAAAGCGGTATGCGGCCCGTGGTTTTTCCTCTAAAACCGTCCAGAAAACCATCGAATTCGATTCAGTTCGTTCAAGTTCGATTAAGTTCGTTGAGGTTCGAGGAGTTCGTTCAGGTTCGAATTCGGCTTGAGGTTCGGCTTTCAGGTTCGCCGAACCTGAACGAACTTCAAATTTTTTTACAGGTTCGGCGAATTTCGAACCTGAAGCTTCAGGTTCGCCGAACCCTGTGACTTAGAATGGCAATATGAAATTTTTATTTTTAAAATTTATATATATATATATATATATATATATATATATATATATATATATATATATTTATTTATTTATTTATTATGTGCCATTTCCTGTCGTATCATATCCAGATTTTTGAAAATTTGCCGTATCCATTTCAAACCCCATATCTGTATCCATTCCCGTATCCGTTTCCATGCAACTTAGGGTAAAACCGGTGCAGCAAGGGAGGATTTTATTATTCAGCAATTCTTCCATACAACAGGGTGCCAAACTGGCTTACCCACAGAGAGAAAAAATTCTCCAGCACTTCTCCCAATCCCAGCATCAGCCCGACTGACCTCTGCGTGGCTCTTAGACCCTCTACATCATCCCCTGCTGAACTGCGTCAACCCTGGGCCTCTCTGCGTCACCCACGCAGGCCTAGTTAGTGACTGCACAGTCTCCTGCTGCCTCTGCGTCTACCTCTCTTGCCTCTGCGCTGATCTTCTCCTGCTGCTTGAAGTGCCCTCTGTCGACCTCTCCTGCCTCTGCGTTGATCTTCTCCTACTGCCTCTGCGTCTGCCTGAAGTGCCTCTGCGCTGATCTCCAGTGGCTAATCTCGTCTCTCTCTTCCGTACTAACTACCTCCTGACTGCTCACCAGACCACTGGTTCAATTTCTCAACTAACCTCGCTCCAGAAATTGAACTTACTAGTCTCCCTTAGTGTGTTCTCCAAGTGACCCTCAAGCCTCCTCTTATACTTTTCTCGTTGACAAATCAACGGCTGAGATTAAGTCCCTAATCGACAGCTAAGATTAAATCTAGCTTGATCCATGACTTTCGGACCATTCTAACACAGTTTTATATTAATTCACATTAATATTTTACATTCCCTAAGTTTAGACTTAGGGACTCCATTAAAAATATTAGTTATTTTAATATCTCCCAAACTGTTTAGAATCTGCCCAAACCCTTTTTGGGTATTGGAGATCTCAAGTGGCTTAGCCTTTCCACCAAGTTTCGTGGCTAGAGCACATTCAATGCTACCTCAAATCAACAAAACTTTCTCGAATTCCTGTCATATGCCAAGAAGCTCCACTGTCTATGTACCAAACCTCTGAGGAGGCAAAGCTTGCTAGACAAGCGACTTCTTCTTCCAATCTGGAAGCTAACATAGAATAATCGTGATTCATGTCCCTTGTGCATTCTTCTAGAAATCTACTGAGTGCTCTTGACCCATAATCGATTTTTCTCTCCTGTTGCCGGATCTCTGTGCTAATACCATGTGAAGATTTCTAAACTGAAATTCTACTGCAACAACTGATTTATTTCACCTACTTATTCTTAACAAGTTATTTACGAAATCCCTTCAGCAAATATTAAAATAAATTCTACTACAGTCATCACATAATTACATAGAGAAAAATACATGCACAAGAACCAATCACATCAACACAGTTGTTTTTAGACAATTGTCCCCGGAAAAACCAAATGCAGGAAAACCGGTGCAGCAGATGAGGGTTTTATTAATCTTCAGTAGCAATTGCTTTTACAAGGAATGATTTTACAAACAAACTGAAAGAAGACACTTGAGACTTTCCCTCTACAACTCTCTAACACTTTGGAGACCCTTCTCCCACTCCTGTGTCACCTTTGCGTCACTCTGAGTGGCTCTGAGTAGCTTTGTGTCCCTCTGTGTCAGCCTGCATGAGGGCTACGTCTCACCTCTGGACTGCGTCTCTCTTTGTGCTGTCTCTCACTGTCCTTGCGTCACCTCCTCTTCAGACACAACCTGCTGCTGATGCCCTCCTCTTCCTCCACCCTGCAACTCTCCCTCTGAAATCGATATCCTCTCTTGAGAATCGATTTTCCTTGAGATACTGAGTATCTGCCGGTGTCTCTCCAAATGATCCTCAAGCCTTCTATTATAATTTTCCTATTGATGAATCAACGGCCGAGATTAAGTCTCTAATCAATGGGTAAGATTAAAACAGTCTTGATCCTCGTCTCTTAGAAGCCTGTCACCCTTATCTTTATTAATGCTCATTAATATTTTTATTTTCCTAACTTTAAACTTAGGAACCCATTAAAAATATTAATTATTTTAATAACTCCTCATTCGGGTGGATTTTCTCAAAACGATTTTTGGGTCTTGGAGATCTCATGTGCCTTAGCCTCTCCACCAATTTTCATGGATAGAGCACATCTGTTGCTACCAAAAATCAACAGTCTCCAGGTTCGATTGAACGAGAAGAATTTTATTTTGACAAGTTTCTCTAATGATGTCATGAGCTCTTGCTTCAATGGTATGCTTCTAGTATGATTCCATCTTCTACTAAGATGAATCTCGTCATAATGCTTCTCATCTTGATTTTCATGGTGGAGATCTTTTCATCTCCTACTTCTCCTTTCTTGGAGAAACCCTAATAGTGAAGATCTATCCCTTTGGATTTCTTCTCATCAGGTTCTTCCACTTCTTTGGTGATATGAAATTCATTTCTTTCTTTCCCTTTCTTATTGTCCTTCTTGAGTTTCGGACAATCTCTCTTGAAATGCCCATATTCCTGACAACCATAGTGTTGGATCTTCGACATATCCTCCTCCTTTTTTTGAGGACCAAATTTTACAATTTTTTCTTTTCTCTTAGCCATCGCAGCAAATGCTTGAACTTGTTCACCTAGTCCCCTATCGCTCTTTTCTTTTAACCTGGTTTCTTCAATCTTACATAATGACCAGAGTTCACTGAAAGGGGTTGCTTCCTTCTTTCCATAGATGCTTGATACGAAGTTGCCCCATTCCTCCGATAGTGCATTGGGCACAACTGTGGAATGGGGCAATGGAACTGCTGGTACACAAGGCAACCAAATCCAAAGACCACACTGGTGCCACATGGCATGATAATGTTGACATGGCCAATGCTAATAGGACGAGTTTTCTTTTAAGCGTCACTTTCAATCTGGGACTCAGATTGATGAAAAAATTACATCATCAGAAAGCTCTCACTGAGCTGGAAATCATGGCGACATTAGTATCTAATTCCGCAAGTTTTAAAAATTTTGAATTTTTGCATGACCCCATTTTCTTTTTTTTTCCAGGGGAAAAAACGGTAACCTTTTATTTAAAAAATGAAAAGTTACACTAGCAGATGCATTGAAGCATTTCCATAAGCTGCCCAAATGGGCTCGAGTGCATTCGCACCCCACGCAACGTTAGAAGACTAACGTGCATAAAGAAGAATAAGAATATAGAAGAGAGAAGAGAGAAGGAGGCAAAAAACTAAATTCCGGCAGTGAGTAAAAACTCACATTTCAAGTTTTTCTCCCCTTTTTCTTTTTGAACTTGCGCCACTCTCCTTGAGTGTGCTTGATCGAAGCTATGACTAACTGTGTTTCTTCTTTCTGTGTGGTTGTTTCCTTGTCTGAGTCTGAAGTATCTGAGTGGTGATGCCGTTTGATCCCTCCCATGCTTTGATTCTCACTTGTCTTCTCTGCCTGATTTTGGTGGAGCTTTGTGATCTTGTTTTCTGATGTAGTTTCCTTCTGAGTCTCCATTTCTTGGGATACCTCTGCATTCTCTGCGGGAGTGACATCCTCTTCTGCTTCTGATTCTTCATCATCTGAGTCAGGGGGGGGAAATTGCCATCCTTTCCTCTGCTTCCCTTTCTGCTTCTTTTTACTGTTTGCTTTTTTTGCTTCTGGGCATGTGCTTTGCAGGTGTCCTGTCTGCCTGCAGAGCCTGCATCTGAAAGCAGTATTTTCATAGTCTAGTGCTTGCAGCCAGTTTTGTTGTTTGTAGATCAGCCTTATGTTATCTGGCAGCCCTTTGCTTAGATCTACTTCCACACAGATGCGTGCAAAAGTGAATACCCTTTCATCAATCCTCTCCAGATCTGTTTTGATATATTTCCCTATGCTGTTCCCAATTCCTTCCAAGACTCGTTCACTCCAAAAGTGAAGGGGAAGGTTGTATAGACGGACCCAAACCGGCACTTTGGATACAGTCATGTTGTTTGGATCGAAATCTGGGAACCATGGGGTCATGAACAGCCCCGATGTTCCCCAGAACCAAGGCCCATCTCTGATGATTGTTTCTCTGACTTCCGGGGATGCGAATCTAACTATAAAAAATCCCTTGGAGCATAAATGTATATCACATTCCATGGTCCAAGTGTTGAAAATCCAATGGAATAGATCCATTGGTTTTGGCCAGAAACTGTTAAAACGGCAGATTAGGGCCTGCGTTTCATAGGACTTAACGAAGACATCAAGCCCTGTAGAGTCAAAGTTTAGGGCTGGGGTTTGCCCTAACTGATCTACTATGTATGGCCTAGGAGTATACCTGCCTTGATCTGGAGAGGACCCTGTATCTTTGTTACCCTGAAGAATGTTTTTGTAGGAGGAACCTCCTTTGGGTTGCTGCTGAGATGCTGTCTTTTTCCCCTTGTCCCCTCCTGAGGAGTTTTTGTCTTCCCCTGTGCTGCTTGTCTGACCCTGAGGAGGGGCTCCTCCTCTCAGTCTGAGGTTCAAAACGATGGTTTCTCCTGGGCTAATTCCATAGCTTCCCATGGTTCTGTTGTCTTGGAGAGACCATCTGCCATTGACTAAGTGTTGGATCTTGCTAGGGTATCCAGTCAATGCACAGATTTGTTGCTTCAGCTGCAGCACAGTACTTTCTGCATGTACCCATACTAAAAAAGATTGCGTCTCTGGGGTTTTAATGAAAATCTGGAAACGAGTTTTTGTTACCTGATGTCTGCAATTTTGCTGAGTTCCTGCTCTGCCTGAAACGGTGACGTTGCTGGTTGCCTTGTGATCTGGCTGTCGGCGATCTTCCAGATCTGAGCTTCTATTGAGGCATTCTACCATTTGCCTGTCGCGATCTGCAAAACCTCTGTTGGATCGATGCATATAACCACCGATCAGCTGCCTGAGCTCCTGGAGGTCTTGCATCTTGCTCATATTTGAGAGATCCGGCCTGGATCTACAGGGTTTGGGCCATGCAACTGTGTACATAGGCGGATCTGCCCCATGCAACCCTTCGTCTTTGCATGCATGAAGCGATTGTAGAAAAAAGGGCCTGACTATCACTAGGCTGACAGATCCTGTGTATATCAGGCCGGTTTCTAACAAATTTCCGCCCCCAAATTGAGATCTGAGCCCAAATGCGAAAAAAGTCTGCGGATCTCTGGTCTCGAGAGGCTTTTCTGGCTTCTCCTTCAGATCAGCCCTAGTTGCATTTGGCCCATCATGCAATGGGTGATATGGGCGAAGGATAAACGCTGTACCCACGGCATCCGGTGACTTCCAGGTATTGGGCCGCATGATCAAGCCCGCTTCAGGAACTTGAGGAGGGTCGAAACACTCCAGCGCCGCGATCTTACTGTCAATCCTGTGGGGAACCGTAACTGTGTCCTTCTCTTTCCCGCCGCTTCCGACGATCGCCATGACGAGGGTTTCATTCCCTGCGCAGACCGAGATCTCAGCGATGGCCATCTCTCCCAGACTCCAAAAGATTTATTTATTTATTTTTTTTTTTTTTTTTTTTTTTTTTTTTTTTTTTTTTTTTTTCGCATGACCCCATTTTCTTGTCAGACATTAAGAATCGGTTTCACGACATCAGTAACACCTTCCACAGCCCAAATTGGTACAAGTAGGTATGAGGGAGTGTTACAGCATCCCACTAGTGGCTAGATCATTAGGAGCACTTCCATCCAATAGATAGGCTGGCCCCAGCCTAGCCTCAGCCTAGTTACAGAAAAAAAAGGATCTCTCCCATGAATGATAAAGATGATACTTGCACCCATCACTTGTACCAAGTGCCCTAAGTTCACATCTCTTGCTACAACGCATCTGAAAAGAATCCCTCCAAAAGTGCAAAGTGAGATTGCATTTTCAGGCAATAACAAATACCATATAATGCTGAAACCTGGCATACAATTTTATGTACTTTTTTGGTAGAAGGCCCTCCACTCACCATTTCTAGACATGTATGCATAATTTTTGGCTGTTCCACCATTACTTTTACTATATCCTCTCGCTATGTAATTGCTGCCTTAGGTAAAATTGTGGACCCAAGCAGGTGCTCTTTTTTCACGTCATTTGATTGTATTACTCTATAAATACCCGCTTATCGCATTGCTAAGAACACGAGTGACTTGTGAGATCTACAGTGCTTGATTGCAAACTATCTATAATGGTTTCTATTGATGATTACAAGCTTCCGACATTCAATCTATCTTGTGTCTTGTCTCTTTGTGTTTAAATCTAGTTTATTTACGAATCATTTGGGTTTATTCTTGTTTACATCAGCCAAATTTTCTTCTGTTAATGAATTCCGGTCCATTCCAGTTTAGAACATCGTTTATCAGCTCATAGTGAGCACAGTTAGATCTTTAATACAGTAATATGTCATCTTTGGTATGCCAAACAGGTCTCAAATTCAAAATGGATTAAAAATATCGTGAATGAATTGCTTCTATCATGAATTTTGAAGTTTTTTGTACAAATGGGTTGATGATTCACCTTTTGACGAATAGACCACAAAGCAGGCAAGATGGCCGCTACATTTGATACAATAAGTGCAGCTGACTGTCTATTTTGCCCTGATATCCAAGGAAAGCGAGTAGTAGAGTATTAGGAAAATTATTGACTTGCAAACCTCAGAATCAACTCTTAGAAGCTAGGGTTTAATAAAGAAAGGAAAAGCAAGTTGCCTAGCAATGGTTATCATTATATATGCACCCATTGTTAGAATTGTATCAATGGGTTTGTTTTATTTGCAGATACGTGTTTATGATTTATGACAAGCAAAGCTTGCAAATGTCTCTCCATTGGCACCAAATTTTATGATCTGTGACCCTTCACCAATCCTTAAAGAAATATAAATTGTCTAGATTGGAAATATATTGCAGTATCAACACTCATGACTTCTCATTTTTTTGGGTAGAAATAATTCTTATATATACAGAAAGATATTTACATCAGCTAAAAGAGAGGTGAAATTACAGAAAGCTATATACAACGAAATTCCCAGAACAGAATAAGATTTGGGTTATTTTCATGTTTTTTCTATTTACAAATTACTAAATGTTGTACTTTCCAGAATTGAGTATGCAAAATCTATATTTGTCCAACAAACCCTACATGTGAAATTAACTACATTAAACCAAGACATATCAATATACTTTATCATATATTGTTTATAATATTTGTTTTCACTTCTGCGCATACAGCTGGATGTAATGGTCACCCAATGGCCATCCTGAACCATTTTTGTTATTTGCCAAAATGCCTAAGATTATTGCAAGTTTATTTCAAAATTATTTGATAAGAGAGAGACATTATTTGTTGTTTTACATGAGCAAACTGCTTTTCCATTTATATAGAAGAAAAGGATTACATGATTCCAACCCCAACATACATCATGGCCAATTACATGAAAACAACAAACATAGTCTAAAAATGTATGCAAATTTATACTTTTATAACTGATCTCAGTTCTCTTTCTTTTCTTGGGTCATCCAGTGGATCATTCCCAATGCCATCAGAGGAAAATGCTTTCTTTGTATGATTTGGTCATCTAGTATCCTAGAAATAGATATTCCCAAAATGCATAATGGATCAACATTACCGTGGTATACACTGGGAGGGTGCAACCTTTTCCTTTCAGCTTCCTCACATCAATTGAGCCCCCTTGTTGATCATCTTCAAAGGGATTAGTAGGGCGAGTGACATCCTCTAGAGGCATTCTAAAAGAAGGATCTTAATCAAGTAATGTCCTCAATAAATGTGGTTTCCTTGAACAATGCAAATTCCTCCACTTATTAGATTGGAGGAAGATCTTTTCCAATATCAACATCTTTTGCAATTTTTTCAATGTGGAAACCTAACTTCAATCTACTGATGGTGCTTCTTGCCACCCTTCCACCAAGTGAGTCTTTGATTCTTTTTTCATCTTTCAAAAGTGTCCATACTTTGAGCTTTGAACAAGAGGCAACCAAACTAGTGTACACCAATAATGTTCAGCCTTTGAAGACCACAACATGTAATCTAGCTTTACAGAAGTGGGACCACACAGGGCCAAGTGGACCTAGCTCAGGTTCGGGGATGGCATGTAGCAACCAATGATGTTCCTATCCTGGACAAGGTGAAGGGAAAGGACCAAACAAGAATATTTACTTTAAAGGTTGAATTGATCTTGTTGAGGTCTAGCCTTGGGGGTGCCTAAGAAAAATTCGATCTTACAACTAGAGTTTGGGATTCCCAGAGATTCCACCGTTAGAATTGCCTCAAATTTGGAGGAGATGGAGGGGACCCTCCAGCGCAGTAGCCTATAGGAGATCAACGTTTTTCCTTGGGTCAATTCCCGGGAAATTGATGCCCTAGGTGACCTAATGGGGCTAGACTTGGGGAAAAAGGGAAAAATGGTAAAAGGAGGGTTAAAATGACCACCCCTTTTAAGGGATCAGTGCCTAATTCACTTGGGGATATGGAGTCAAGGATAATGATGAGTAAGAATTTGGTTTCTTGATCAAGGAGGCCCGGGAAGTCAACTTCATCCAATGTTGAGAAAAAGAAAAGGAAAGTGAGTTTCAAGCATTTATACTTCAAAGAAAATGATGCAAGTTTCTCGAGATAATTAATCGCTAGGACATTTCATTCATATAACATTGGCCCATACATTAAATTAGCTAAAACATGCTTAATTCCACATTTCAATAATGAAACAACTAGCCCCAATTTTAGCAGTATGCAACAACAAGAATAATAGCATTAACATTTACTTACAAGTTACAATGTTATAGAGTATAGCCAACCAACATTTCATTTGCACAATAAAACTATAAGACAAGAGAAATAGCCCAAATCCATACGTCAAAATTCATCCATCTCCAAAAAATATCCTCCAAGGAAAAAAATGTGAAGTTCTCTATGATTAGAGAGATCCCAAGTCACGTGATGATCCAAATGAATGTATCTAACATCAATATATAGCCTCCTAAGGAGTTTGAATTAACCTATGGGCCTACATTAGCTCCTAATGATAAAATAATGTGCAAATAAAACCCCTATTGGTGACAAGCCCACCAAACTAGCTCACAAAAGTAAAAATAAGCCTCACAAGGGGCCAAATAATAATATGTACATGTCGTGGGGCCCTCCAAAGGCCTAATAATATCCCGAAGTGCCATATTGAGGAATAAATTCCTCAAAATATATGATGGACAAGTGGGTGGCCCCTTGTTCTCCAAGTAGTAGACTTGCGGTGCTCCTAGTGGGTCTGAGGGCACATAAATGACCCCATGGGTCTCCATATGAATCGGGGATTCCTGTAGATCCTCTGCAAGGGTCCAAGTGGTAGAATGAATTCTTCCATGACATCGTACAAGTCCTGGGACACCTGCCAAGAGTGTGAGGCTCCTGTGGGGGCCTGCTGGGCATAATGTACCAAGCATATCACCATCATCCCAAAAGTGGATCGCTAGTAGTCTATAAGCTGTTGAAGTTTCTAAGTCTACCAGTTAGAAACCCTCCATGCACTTTACTGATTTATTCCTACCTACTTGTTCCGTTATTTAACAAGTTATTTACAATGTAAATACTGAAAATAAACACTAGTGCATGCTCAACATATTACAGATCATCAACTGAAGGAAACAAAAACAAGCACACAAAATGACACCGTTATTTTTGGACCAATGTCCCCAGAAAAACCCAATGCGGGAAAACCGGTGCAGCGATTTGAGGGTTTTCTTATTAAGCAATTTCAGAGTACAATCTGGGTGCCAAATCCGGCTTACCCAACAGAGAATGCCCTTGGCAGTAGTACCTCTCAGTCTGAGACAAATGTCCCGGCTGAAACCCCGGATAAACCCTCCGGCAGCTCCTCAGCTCCAATTTGCCCCAGAAACCCCAGCGTCTGCCTTTCTGGATTGCGTCAGCCTCTCTCTGCCCAGCGCTAGCCCTGCGTCACCCTAAATGGGCCTGCGTCAGCCTTCTAGCCCTCTGCGTCAGCAACGTTGGCCTCTCTGAAGCACTGCACAGCTCTTGGCTACCTCTGCGTGGCCTTGCGTGAGCCTTGACTGCTTCTGCGTCACTCTCTTTGGCTCTTGCGCTAATCTCCCGGCACTATCTCTGCCTCTCTGTCTCTCTGTACTCAATGCCCCTCAGCTGCAACTCCAATCACTGATTCTATCTCTCTTAGCAAACCCCGCTCTAGAGAATAGAATGACTGATCATCTGTTGTGTTCTCCAAGTGACCCTTAAGCCCCCTCTTATACTTTTCTCATTGACATATCAATGGTCGAGATTAAGTCCCTAATCAACAGCTAAGATTAAAACTGGCTTGATCCATGTCTTTTGGACCATTCTAACACAGTTTTATATTAATCCACATTAATATTTTAATTTCCCTACGTTTAGACTTAGGGACTCCATTAAAAATATTAATTATTTTAATATCTCCTGAACTGTTTAGAATCTACCCAAACCCTTTCTGGGTATTGGAGATCTCATGTGCCCCAACCTCTCCAGCAAATTTCGTGGCTAGAGCACATCTGATGCTACCACAAATCAATAGTCCCTCTTAGTGAGGACTGTGCTCTAGCAATACTCCTCACTGAGTATTACTCTGATCATCCGACATCGGTCCCGATGCTGATGCAAGGCCTGCTGCCCACCATCCTCTGCACTGTTGTATCATGTACTGTTGCCCATGGTTCTGCCACTACCACTGCTGGATCTGTACGACAACTCCCTCTACATTCGTGCTGCTGCTGGCCCTTTCTCCCAACACCGCTTCCGCACTGCAACTCCTCTCATCATGCTGCCCACTGCTGCACTGCAACTCAGTTACTGAGAATTAAGTAACTGATCTCCCAACTCTGACCTCTCTATTGGGCTAGAGACCCTCCTGATGTTGAATCTCCCTTTACTGTTGACAAGTGCTCCCTCTCTGACCTCTGCGCTGCTGCAACAACTCCCTGCATCTCGCACCATTGCACCCGTCTCTGTGCCATCCTGCACTAGTGCAACACTCCCGTGCCTCTCGCACTGCTGCACCCTACTAGCCTCGCACTGTCTCGAGACTCCTGCACTGTATCTCCTCTGTCACTTCATCTGCATCCGTCTCTACCCACATCAACCAGTCCTGCTACTCCTCTTCGGGGCTCCCATAGCAAGGTCTAATCCAAGAGGCTGAGTACCTCGAGGATCCTGCTCCTCATCACATGTAGTCCGCCTGACTACAACTGGATGTCTCCCCACTTCCGCTTAAGTGGTGCGTGTGCACTCATGGCACAATCATCGTCTGTCTCCACTTCCTTCTCTACCCTTGCTGGCGCTGCCTTAGTCTCGGAAGACTCACCCTTATTCTTCTTCCTTAGACATTGGGTCGCATAATGACCTAGCTCCCCACAGTGGAAGCACTTGATCTTGGAGAGATCCTTCTTCTACCGCTTTTCTTGCTTTCCCTCAGATGCTAGGGCAACATCTTCCTCCTCTTCCTTTTTGACTCTGATCCCCTTACTGCTGCTTCCCGCCTTTGTCTGTCGTTTGATCTCATCTTGGCAAAGAGCTGCCCACATCTCATCCCAAGGTGGAAGTGTCCCTCCACCCAGTATACTTTAGACAAATACCTCCCAGTCTTCTGATACTACATTCAGGGTTGTCCTCACCATCAATTCCTGATCCAGCGTGGCTTCTATGGCAGTCAACTGATCTCGGATCTCATTCAGTACTCTGAGGAAGGTGTCAATCGGTTCTCCCTTCTTCATCTGATATGACCTTAGCTGATTTTCTAGTAACATCTTTCTCTGCACAGAAGTATGCTGGCACAATTTCTTTAGGGCCTCCCACATCTCATTTGTCAATTCCTTCTCGGCAATGTGTGGTACTACATGGTCCTTGACCCATTCAAGGATGATGCTCTTGGCCCTCGCCATTGCCTCCTCGTACTTGTCGTTCTCAGCTGGGTCGACTGGGATAGCTATCGTCTTCAAGGTGAAGTGTTTGACACGATTTCTGTCAAGTATGGAGAAGATTCTAGCCTTCCAGACTGCGAAGTTTGACGCTCTATCCAGTCTATCCTGGTCTCTTACTCCGTGTAGTGCCATGATGCTCTTCTACTTCCCTCCTAGAAATTCTCGATGTGACTCCCTCTGAGTCTCGATTTCCCTCCTGGAAATCCTTCTGCCAATGTCGAGATGGCCCCTACTCTGATTGGCTATGCAACCGCACCACTGATCTTGATTTCTCGGCTAGAAACCCTTGGTAGCAACTCCCTCCTCTTGGCCTTGCCTTGTTAGGTACTGTTTTGACTACAGTACCTCACCAGCTCCACTCTGCAACTTTCCCATAGCCTCCTAAACCCCAGCAACCTGAAAGTGAGAGCTCCTAAGCTCTGCGCAATCCCAGCACCAGCAACCCAGCCTCCTTAGTCAATCGTGTCAGCCCTCCTAGCTTCTACGTGAGTCTCCCTTTGCCTCCCTTAGCCTCTGCGCTGCCTCTTCCTGGCTCACCCTTGATGACGCAGGCACTGCGTCATCCTTCCCTTCTTGTTGCTCTACTAGAAACATTTTCTATCACTCGGGACAACTGTTTTCTACTGCTTTTGCTCCGCTCGGTTGATGTCCTCAGTTCTCCTATGATCTGCAACCATCTTATGATACCATGTTGAAGTTTCTAAGTCTACCAGTTAGAAACCGTAAATGAACTTTACTGATTTATTCCTACCTACTTGTTCCATTACTTAACAAGTTATTTACAATGTAAATATTGAAAATAAACACTAATGCATGCTCAACATATTACAGATCATCAACTGAAGGAAACAAAAACAAGCACAAAAAATGACACCGTTATTTTTGGACCAATGTCCCCGGAAAAACCCAATGCGAGAAAAATGATGCAGCTATCTGAGGGTTTTCTTATTAAGCAATTTCAGAGTACAATTTGGGTGCCAAATCCGGCGTACCCAACAGAGAATGCCCTTGGCAGTAGTACCTCTCAGTCTGAGACAAATGTCCCGGTTGAAACCCCGAATAAACCCTCCGGCAGCTCCTCAGCTTGTGTTGGAATTTCTAAGTCTAACTGTTAGAAACCCTTCATGTACTTCTCTGATTTATTTTTGCCTACTTGTTCTGGTTAATTAACAAGTTATTTACCATGTAAATACTGAAAACAAATACAAGTACATGCTCAACACATTACAAATCATCAACTCAAGGAAACAAAACAAGCACACAAGTGACACCGTTGTTTTTGGACCAATGTCCCTGGAAAAACCCAATGTGGGAAAACCGGTGCAACTATCTGAGGGTTTTATTATTATGCAGTTTTTGAATACAATCTGGGTGCCAAAACTGGCTCACCCAACAAAGAATAATCTCGACAGTAGTACCTCTCTACTCGGAAGCAGATATTCTGACTGAAACCCCGAATAAACACTCCGACAACTCCCAGTTCCAATCTGCCCCACGAAAACCCCAGCGTCAGCCTCTAGAATCTGCGTCAACCCTTTCTGGCCCAGCGTCACCCTGGCTTACCCTGCGTTAGCCTCTAGAGGCCCTGTGTCAACCCTTAGAGCGTATGCATCACCCACATTGGCTCTCTGAGGCACTGCACAGCTCCTGGCTGGCTCTGCGTCCCTCTCTCCCGGCTTCTGCGCTGATCCTCCTGGTACTATCTCTGCCTCTCTGCTTCTGTATTCACTGCCCCTTAGCTACAACTCTAATCACTCTTTCGACTTCCTCAGCAAACCCTGCCCTAGAAAATCGAAATCTTGATCAACTCGGTGTGTTCTCCAAGTGACCCTCAAGCCTCCTCTTATACTTTTCTCGTTGACAATTCAACGGCCGAGATTAAGTCCCTAATCAACGGCTAAAATTAACTCTAGCTTGATCCATGACTTTTGGACCCTTCTAACACAGTTTTATATTAATTCACATTAATATTTTATTTTCCCTAAGCTTGGACTTAGGGACTCCATTAAAAATATTAATTATTTTAATATCTCTCAAACTGTTTAGAATTTGCCCAAACCATTTCTGGGTATTGGAGATCTCATGTGCTTTAGCCTCTCCACCAATTTTTGTGGCTAGAGAACATCCGATGCTACCCCAAATCAACACAATCTGCCCCAGAAACCCCAGCGTCTACCTTTCTGGATTGCGTCAGCCTCTCTCTGCCCAGCGCTGGACCTGCGTCACCCTTAGGAGGCCCTGCGTCAGCCTTCTGGCCCTCTGCGTCAACGACGCTGGCATCTCTGAAGCACTGAGCAACTCCTGGCTGCCTCTGCGTGGCCTTACGTGAGCCCTGGCTGCTTCTGCATCACTCTCTCTGGCTCCTGTGCTGATCTCCCAGCACTATCTATCTCTCTGTACTCAATGCCCCTAAGCTGCAACTCCGATCACTGATTCTATCTCTCTTAGCAAACCCCACTCTATAAAATAGAATGACTGATCATCTGGTGTGTTCTCCAAGTGACCCTCAAGCCCCCTCGTATACTTTTCTCGTTGACATATCAACGACCAAGATTAAGTCCCTAATCAACGGCTAAGATTAGATCTGGCTTGATCCATGTCTTTTGGACCATTCTAACACAGTTTTATATTAATTCACATTAATATTTTAATTTTCCTAAGTTTAGACTTAGGGACTCTATTAAAAATATTAATTATTTTAATATCCCCTGAACTGTTTAGAATCTGCCCAAACCCTTTCTGGGTATTGGAGATCTCATGTGCCCCAACCTCTCCATCAAATTTCGTGGCTAGAGCACATCCGATGTTACCACAAATCAACATAAGCATCCAAGAAAATTCGTGAAGTATTGCCTGCTGTTGTGGAGGCCAATAGTGTTGAATTTTCTAAGTCTATCCATTAGAAAATTAATCTGTATTCTGCTGGTTTATTTCTTCCACTTGTTTAAAAATCGAACAAGTTATTTAATACATTAAATCCCAAAATAAACACAATACAGTCACAACATCTACAGATCATCAACAAGAAGAAAACAAGCACACAAGTGACACTGTTATTTTTGGACAAATGTCCCCGGAAAAACCCAATGTGGGAAAATCGGTGCAGCTATTATGAGGATTATATTATTATGCAATCTATCTGAGTACAATAGGGTGCCTAATCCGGCTCCCCCAACAAAGAAAAATATATGGAGCAATACCTCTATATTCGGAAACAAGTATTCAGAAAACCTGTCCCACGAAACCCTCCGGCACAACTGAAGCTCAGCGCTGGCCCTTCTGGCCTCTATGTCAGCCTCTTGTTGACCTGTGTCAGTGCCAGTACTCTCTGCGTCAGCCCCAAGACTCTCTATGTCATCCCTTAGAGGCACCGCATAGCCTCTGGGAGCCTCTGCCTTCTGCGTGAATGACGTGGTCTCTCTGGGCTTTGCATTGCCTCTACTAGGCTCTGTGTGGCCTGGACTGACTGCTACTCTGGCTCTCTTCACTTTTGTGCTGGTCTCCCAGTATTGTCCCTGCCTCTCTGCCTCGTACTCACTGCCCCTCACTGTTGATCACTGATTCAACTTTGCTTAGCAACCCCGCTCTAGCAAAATGAATAACTGATCACTCTAGTGTGTTCTCCAACTGACCCTCAAGCCTCCTCTTATACTTGGTCCTTCAACGGTCGAGATTAAATCTCTAATCAACGGCTAAGATTAGATTTGGCTTGATCCATGACTTTTGGAACCTTCTAACCCAGTTTTATATTAATACCCATTAATATTTTATTTTTCCTAAGTTTAGACTTCGGAACTCCATTAAAAATATTAATTATTTTAAGATCTCCCAAACCGGTTAAAATCTACCCAAACCATTTCTGGGTCTTGGAGACCTCGTGTGCTTTAGCCTCTCCACCAATTTTCATGGCTAGAACACATCCGATGCTACCCCAAATCAACACTCCCTCTTAGTGAGGACTGTGCTCTAGTAATACTCCTCACTGAGTATTACACTGATTATCTGGCACCGGTACCTGTGCTGATGCTAGGCCTACCCGCCCAACATCCTCTGCACTACTGCCCATGGCCCTGCCACTACTGCATCCATACGACAACTCTCTCTCCATCCGTGCTACTGCTGGTCCATACTCCCAGCACTGCATCTACACTACATCCCCTTCTAATCATGCTGCATCATGCTACTGCACTGCAACTCAGTTACTGAGAAGTAAGTAATTGATCCACCAAACTTCTGACATCCCTGTCATGCTAGAAACACTCCCGACGCTGAAGCTCCCTCTGTCACTAACAAGTGCTCCCTCTACTGACCTTTGCGCTGTTGCAACAACTCCCTGCATCTTGCATTGTTGCACACCTCTTTGTGCTATCCTACACTAGTGCAACACTCCTATGCCTCTCGCACTGTTGCAGCCTACCAGCCTCATGTTGTCCCGGGACTCCTGCATTGTAGTCTCTGCCACTCCATCCGCATCCATCTCTACCGACATCCGCCAGTGCTGCTACTCCTCTTCGGGGCCCCCCATAGCAAGGTATAATCCAAGAGGTTGGGTTCCTCAAAGATCCTGCCCCTCATCCCCTGTAGTCCTCCTGACTACAGCTCGATGCCTCCCCACTTCTTCTCAAGTGGCACATGAGCACTCATGGCACAATCGTCATCCTCCTTGACTTCTTTCTTTGCCTTTGCTGGCGCTGCCTTCGAGTCCGAAGCCTCTCCCTTACTCTTCTTCTTAGGACACTGGTTTGCAAAATAACCCTGTTCCCCACAATGGAAGCACTTGACCTTGGAGAGGTCCTTCTTCTTCCTCTTCTCCTGCTTTCCCGCAGATGCTAGAGCCACATCCTCTTCTTCCTCCTTCTTGATTCTGACCCTTTTACCGCAACTCCCTGCCTTGGTCAGCCGTTTGATCTCTTCTTGACAAAGAGTCGCCCACAGTTCTTCCCAATCCAGAAGACTCACGCTGCCTAGTATGCTTTGGACAAATACCTCCCAATCCTCGAAAACTGCGTTCAGTGCAGTCCTCACCATTAATTCCTCATCCGGCATGGCCCCTATGGAAGTTAGCTGGTCACGGATCTCCTTCAACCGACCGAGGAAGACATCTATCTGCTCTCCCTTCTGCATCTGGTATGCCCTTAGCTGATTCTCCAGGAGCATCTTCCTCTGCACGGAAGTATGCTAGTACAATGTCTTCAAGGCGTCCCACATCTCCTTTGTCGTTTCCTTCTCGGCAATATGTGGTACCACATGATCCTTGACCCCATCAAGGATGATGCACTTAGCCTTAGCCATTGCCTCCTCATACCTTTCATTAGCTACCGGGTCAACTGGGATAGCTATCACTCTCGAGACGAAGCCCTTGATGTGATGTTTATCTAGAATGGACAAGATGCTGGCCTTCCAGACCACAAAGTTGGACGCTCCATCCAGTGTATCCTAATCTCTCAGCCCATTCATGGCCATCTCGCTACTCTTTTGTCGACTCCTCCGAGTCTCTCTACTTCCCTCCTGGAAGTTTTCGGTTCGACTCGTCCTGAGTCTCTCTACTTCACGTCTGGAAGTTCTCCTCTGGACTCCCTCTGAGTCTCGATTTCCCTCCTGGAAATACTTCTGCCAAAGTCGAGTTGCCGCACTCCGATCGTCTATGCAACTGCACCACTGATTCGGATTCCTTGGCTAGAAATTCGTCTTGGCAACAACTCCCTCCACCTTGGTCTTGCCCTATGTACTGTTCTTACCACAGTACCCCGCCAGCTTTGCTCCGCAAATTACCCACAACCTCCTATGCCCCAGCAACTGAAGGATTGAGCCACTTGGCTCTGCGCAATCCCGGCACCGGCAAATCAGCTCCCCCAACCAACTGCGGCAGCCCTCCTGGCCTCTGTGTGGCTCTGCGTGAGCCCTATTCTTCCTCCCTTAACCTCTGCACTGCCTTTCTCTAGCCCAAGATGATGACGCAGTCCCTCTGCCTCACTCCTTCCTCTGTCGCCTTCTGCAAGGATCAACTCTATTACTCGGGACAGCTGAATCTACTGCAAATTCTCTACTCGGCTGATGCCTTCAGTTTTCCTGTGATCTGCAACCACGCTCTGATACCATGTTGAATTTTCTAAGTCTATCCGTTAGAAAATTAATTTGTATTCTGCAGGTTTATTTCTTCTACTTGTTTAAAAATCAAACAAGTTATTTAATACATTAAATATCGAAATAAACACAATACAGTCACAACATCTACAGATCATCAACTAAAAGAAAACAAGCACACAAGTGACACCGTTATTTTTGGACAAATATCCTCGGAAAAACCCAATGCGGGAAAACTGGTGCAGCTATTCTGAGGCTTATATTATTATGCAGTCTATCTGAGTACAACAGGGTGCCTAATCCGACTCACCCAACAAACAAAAATATATGGCAGCAATACCTCTATATTCGAAAACAGTATTCAGAAAACTTGTCCCACGAAACCCTCTTCGACACAACTGAAGCTCAGCGCTGGCCCTTCTGGCCTCTACGTCAACCTCCTGCTGACCTGCGTCAACCCCAGGACTCTCTGCGTCACTTCTTCTACCCTCTATGTGGAAGACGCAGTCTCTGGGGGCTTTGCGCTGCCTCTGCTGGGCTCTACGTAGCCTGGACTAACTGCTACTCTGACTCTATCTTCTTTTGTGCTAGTCTCCCAGTATTGTCCCTACCTCTCTACCTCGTACTCACTGCCTCTCGTTGTTGATCACTGATTCAACTTTGCTTAGAAAGCCCGCTCTAGCAAAATGAATGACTGATCACTCTAGTGTGTTCTCCAACTGACCATTAAGCCTCCTCTTATACTTTTCTCATTGGTCCATCAACGATCGAGATTAAATCTATAATCAATGGCTAAGATTATATTTGGCTTGATCCATGACTTTTGGAACCTTCTAACCCAGTTTTATATTAATACCCATTAATATTTTATTTTTCCTAAGTTTAGACTTAGGAACTCCATTCAAAATATTAATTATTTTAATATCTCCCAAACCAGTTAGAATCTGCCCAAACCATTTCTGGGTCTTGGAGATCTCATGTGCTTTAGCCTCTCCACCAATTTTCATGGCTAGAGCACATTCGATGCTACCCCAAATCAACAAATCGCTCTCTATGCACACCCTACATGTGCCAATGTAGACTTCTACGAGTTAGGATCCCATATAGGGAGACCAAACCCCAAATGGAAACCACCTATAATACTGCATAAGATCCAATGCTCCCCTAGGCTTCCAATACAACTAGTCATTAAAATAATCGGGTAAAAGAGCTTACAAATCATGGATAACAAAGTGGGCACTTCATTATGGCATGCCCTTCCGTATTGAGCTTTGGCATGTTCTAGTGTCTCCAAGCTCCAAAGGGGTTTAGCCAAATACCTTATTAGGTGGTTTCTGTTGGCATTATCATACAGATTTGGCACTATGACACAGGTGTTGTCCTTGATGGCAACTCACACAGATGACAGATCACAGTTCAGGCTCACAGAATGAAGAAAGAGAGGTATACGCAGGTTACCCATTTACCAAGCCGCGTGTACACGTGGGTTCGCAGACCAAAAGGCGTGTATAGCGTACACATGCACATTCACGGAAGGAAAGGCGCATACATGTTGGAAAACTTAGTTTTGGTCTGTGGTATTTGGTCCATGGTATTTTGATCCATGGTATTAGTCCAAGGTATCTTGTCCGAAGTGTTGACCCCAAGTATTTGGTCCAAGGTATTGATTCTAAGTAGTTTTGGACCATGGTATTGAGTAAGGTCTAAGACTATAAAAGGAGGAGAAGATCATTAGGCAAAGGAACTCATGAATTGAATATCTAATGAAGAGCAAGATCTAGAATACAGGTTATTGGGTTATGGTGCACAGTTGGACCTGAATCAAGGATGAACCTGAGCGCTTGATGAAGGATAAGTTCTATTGATGGATCAAGATCTTAAGGCTTGAAGAGAAGTATCTTTGTATGGTTTTGATCTTTTAATCTGAATAATTGGCGCATGTTGTAATCTGAAAATATGATGATCTGGGTATAACTGATGTCTGGAATTGTTGTAAAATTTAAATCATCATTTACAGATCTGTACGCAGGTTCACTTTAGCAGATGTGCGTATACACGCTGGTTTTGTATATCAAAACAGCGTATATGCAGGTTCGCCTTGAGAAATCGGCGTATGTACGCAAGTTCGACACACTGAAGTAGCATATACTTAATAAAATATGCTTTAGCTACTTCTGTTTGCTGTTGCAGTGTTCTGGGTTCTAGCTTGGGTTCTGGTCACTGTTACTGTATTCTGGTTACAGCATTCTAAGAGGTGATTGATTGATTCAATTTTGGTTGGTGCAAAAGAGATTGATTGATGCAGATATATTTTGTTTGATTGATGTTATTGATGGATCCAGTTTGAAAAATTATGAAACCTAGTCCCTGGAAGAAAAGAGAAGGTTGTAGCCTTCTGTAGGCCAGCACCTACGTACTAGTAAACACATAAGCTAGTATTAGAGCTAGGGGGTTGTAGCTCCCTTCCAGAAGAAGCTGGAGAACGAGAGAAGGTTGTAGCCTTTTGCAAGTAGAAACCCGCGTACTAGTATAAGACTGCACCAGTACAAAATTTGTAAAAAAAAGTTTCTTATTAAAAGAAGATAGAGACGATTGCAGCAGGTGGTTTTCACCCACATTGGGTTTCCACCTTATATCTTGTGTTCATGTGTGTGATTGTCTGCTCTGTTTTTACTACACCTGGTTACTATTTATATGGTTCTGATGCACAGATTAAAGATCAACATATGATGAATTAACTAAGTTATAAGTTTGAAGGGTATACGCTAGTTGCCTTAAATACAGTTGCGTATACACGCAAGTTTGATTAATTGAAGTAGCGTATATAAATCTGAAATGAAATATTATTGACTTGCTAATACTGATTCACCCCCCCTTCTCAGTATTATTTCCAACAATTGGTTTCAGAGCAGGTCCTTTAGAAGAAGCTTGATCGCTTGAAGGAAGATCTATCATCATGAGTAACTATGAAAAAGAGGGATCCATTAGACCACCAATTTTTGATGGGAGCAACTTCCTTTTTTGGAAAGTAAGAACCACAACCTATCTTCAATCTCTTGGAACAGATGTCTGGGAAATCGTGGAAGGAGGATATACATTTTCATCAGCAATTCCTACAGATACGGTAGGTAAAAAACAATATGAAACCAATGCCAAGGCTGTCAATACATTATCGGGGAGTCTGTCACAATCAGAATTTGTCAAAGTAATGCAGCTCAAAACTGCCAAAGAAATATGGGACAAGATCGTTCTAAGCTATGAAGGAGACAATCAAGTAAACGTGCAAAACTGTAATCTCTCAGAATTCAATATGAAACTCTCAAAATGCACAATGATGAAAGTATAGCTAATTACTTCTTACGTATAGATGAGATTGTTAATTGCATGAAGAACTTGGGTGAAGAGATAAAAGAAGTTACTTTAGTTGAAAAGGTTTTAAGATCCTTGCCTACTAAGTTTGAATCAAAAGTTTCTGCCATAGAAGAAAAGCAGGATCTTCAAAGTATCACTATGACACAGCTGCACGAAATCTTAACTGCTTTCGAAATGAGAAAAGGAGGTCCATCAGACATGAGAGAAACCGCATTCAAAGCTTCAGGAAGAGAAGAACTCAATGAATCAGGACATATTTCAGAAGGAGAGGAAAAAACAAATTTTGTCAAGAACCTTCAATGGGGTTCTGGAAGATTTAGAGGTAAACTACCTTTCAAATGTTTTGCTTGTGGAAGAGTCTGTCATTATGCGGCCAAATGTCCTCATAAATATAAGCTTGATAAAGGTAAGGAATCAGAAAAATGGAATAGAAAACAGAGTGTAAGTAAGAAGAGCTACTATACGCATGAAGATAGCGATGGTTTATCAAATAGTGATGAAGAAGAAAATGGTAATGACTATAGACCTCTGATAGCTTTTGAAGATAATGATTTCTTGGATGCTTTAGATGAAGATGAACTTTATGAAGAAATCTTTAAACTCTAAATCTTTTTGGAAGAAAAGAATATGATTATAGATACTCTAACATTCCAACTTGCTGAAAGAGAAAAACACAATGAAAAACTAGAATGTGAAATTGTGGTTCTAAGAAAAGATATTGAGAAAACAAAAGCTCTCAATCTCAAATTTGCTAAAGGATCAGAAACTTTAGATGAAATTATCAAAGTGCAGTGTTCTCCTCTGATAAAAACAGGTCTTGGATATACTGAAGAAGCATCTCAAGCACAAAAGCCGTCAACCTCCACTAAAAGCTATCTTGATGCAGCAAAGAGAAGTGAATAGTTTGACAATCGTCAGCAAAGGCATAAAGCAGATCACCAGGTAAATCAGGTCCAAACTACTTCAAGGATGAACAGAAGCTACAACCAACCTCACGTAAATCATACTCAAACTGCTTCAAGAATGAATCACCAGGTCAATAGATTCGATAATCGCAGGAACTTCTTTAATGGCCAATGTTTTTCATGTCATAACTTTGGACACAAAGCTGCTCAATGTGTTGCTTACAAGACCATCATGACTAGAGAAACACGAAATCAAAGGAATGTGACTGGGATCATGAAAAGGACCTACAATAACTTTTCTCTTCTTGAAAATGAAACAGAATGCTCTATCTGTAACAACTTCGGTCATGAAGATTCTGAATGCAGGAGTAAATTTTAGCAAACATCTCAGAAGGAGCAAACTTCATTGAGTCCCAAAATATGAAGAAAGAAAGAACCGCAAACAGAAAGATGTGGTATAGCCGTGTATGTAGAAGGACAAGAAAATCAATGATACATCAACAGTGGATGCTCGAAACACATGACAGGTGATAAAAAAACTTCAGTCATATAATGCCTTAGAAAAGGAAAAGAAGGTCTCATTTGGAAATGACACCCCTGCTGTCATAAAAGGTAAAGGTTCTGTTCTCTTAAAAGAAAAGGTTAAAGCTGGGAATGTTATGTATGTTGATGGTCTAAAGCATAACCTATTGAGTGTCAATCAAATGTGTGATCAAGGAAATAAAGTAGTATTTCAATCAAATGGATGTGTTGTTCGTGAGCTTGATACAGGAGAAACTGTGATCAAAGGCATAAGAACTCCAAACAACTTATACATACTCAAGGGAGGACAACAACAATGCTATCTAAGCAAAAATGATGAACACTGGCTATGGCACAGAAGATTGGGGCATCTAAGCTTCCCACAAATAAGGAAAGCATGCAAATTCTAGGTTGTTCATGATCTTCCTGATATCAGCATTCCAGAAAATACAATATGCAAATCATGTCAATTTGGTAAGCAAACCAGAGCACATTTCCCTGAGAAGGAAGGATCAGCTAGTAAGCCTCTTGAACTTGTTCATACTGATTTATGTGGTCCATCAAGGAAAAAGTCACCTCGTGGAGAAGAATACTTTATATTGTTCATTGACGATTTTTCCAGAATGTGTTGGATAGGACTTCTAAAGCATAAAGATCAAGCATTTGAAAAATTCAAAGCCTTCAAAGCTTTGGTTGAAAATGAATCAGATCGCAAAATCAAATGCCTCAGATTTGATCGACGGGAATTTACTTCGGATGAATTCTTCGACTTTTGTGAAGAACATGGAATAAAAAGAGAATTCTCCACTGCAAGTACTCCTTAGCAAAATGGAGTGGTAGAAAGGATGAACAAAACTGTTCAACAAATGGCTCGTGCCATGCTAGATGACTCTAGAACTCCTGCAACCTTCTGGGGTGAAACTGCATTTGCTGCCGTCACTATCCTCAACAAAGCAAACGTTCGAGTAAACAGCACTCAAACTCCACATGAACTTTGGTATGGTAAGACTCCTACTGTAAAATACTTCAAAGTTTTTGGAAGCAAATGTTACATCAAAAGGACTGATGAAAAACTTGGCAAGTTTGAACCTAGAGCAGATGAAGGCATTCTCCTTGGTTACTCTTCCCGAACTAAAGGATATAAGTGTTATAATAGAAGACTTGGGAAAATTATTGAGAGTATTGATGTTGTGGTTGGTTGATGAAGCAGGCAAAAATCCAAAGCAGGTAAAAACCGAAGAGTGTGAAGAAGATGAGGATTATCCTTCCACATCAAATCAGACTAATTCTGAAGAAGAAGAAACCAATGAAGCACCAGAAGAACAGATAACGGCAGAAGAAAAGACTCCATCCAGGTATGTTCAGAAAAATCATCCAGAGACTCAAATTTTGGGACAGAAAGAGGCAGGTGTGTAGACAAGAAGAACTATTACAGAAGCTTCAAGCTATCTAGCATTGCTTTCCTCCATCGAACCTCAAAATGTAAATGAAGCATGCAAAGATGAATGTTGGGTCAAGGCCATGAATGAAGAACTTGAGCAAATTGAAAAGAATAATACTTGGGAATTAGTTCCTAGACCTCATGATAAGAATATCATAGGAACCAAATGGATATTTAAAAACAAGCTGAATGAAAATAGTGAAGTTATCAGAAACAAGGCCAGACTTGTTTGTAAAGGATATGCTCAACAAAAAGGAATAGATTTTGAAGAAACTTTTGCACCTGTGGCTAGACTTGAAGCCATAAGAATGTTCCTTGCTCTTTCTAGCTTTCAGAAATTTAAAGTATACCAAATGGATGTAAAATCTGCCTTTCTTAATGGAGACTTAGAAGGAGAACTATATATTGAGCAACCAGACAGATTCATCCTTGGAAATGCTCCAAAACTTGTATGCCGACTCAGAAAGGCTCTCTATGGTCTAAAACAAGCTCCAAAGGCCTAGTATTACCGTCTTGACAAATACCTCCATCAACATGGTTTTTCAAAAGGATCAGCTGATAGCAATCGATATATAAAGATTGATAATGATAAATTGCTAATACTTGTAGTGTATGTTGATGATATCATTTTTGGTAGCAATGAAGAAGCCATGAGTCAAAACTTTGCTTTGGTAATGCAGCAAGAATTTGAAATGTCCCTGCTTGGTGAGCTCACATATTTTCTTGGCCTACAAGTTCAACAAAATAAAGATGGTATTTTTCTATCACAAACCAAGTATCTAAAGCAGATCTTGAAAAAATACGGCATGGAAGATTCTAAACTAGTATGTACCCCCATGTTAACAAGATGCAATCTCAGCTCACATGATGAATCAGCAACAGTACATCAACCAACCTACAGATCCATGATTGGTAGTTTGCTTTATCTAACAGGTACCCGACCAGACATCATGCATGCAGTAGGAATAGTTGGAAGATTCCAAGCAAATCCAAAGGAATCACACCTTGAGGCAGTGAAAAGGATCTTCAAATATCTTCAAGGAACTCAGAATTTTGGTTTATGGTATCCTAGGGATACAAATCTTACACTTCATGCATATACAGATGCAGATTGGGCAGGAAGCGTGGATAACAGAAAAAGCACTAGTGGTAGTGCATTCTATATGGGTTCCAGATTAGTGTCTTGGTTCAGCAAGAAACAAAGTTCAATTACATTATCTACAGCGGAAGCAGAATATGTGGCTATTGCATCTTGCTGCACACAACTCCTTTGCATGATGCAAACATTGCAAGACATTCAGATCACATGTACTCCACCCATCTCCATTCTATGTGATAATACAAGTGCAATCAGTATTTCAAAGAATCCAGTCATACATTCCAAGACCAAGCACATACCCATCAAATATCATTTTCTACGTGAACAAGTGCTTGAACAAAAGGTCAAATTGGAGTATGTTCCCTCCAAAAAACATGTTGGACACCTAATCCTCAATGGGTTAGTGTGGAAGTTGAATAGACTAAAGTAGTCCAAGAGACCTTGGGATGTGGAACCCAATGGTCACATGTTGTACTATAAATGTATATCTCTTGTTAATAAAAAGTGTACTCTCCTGTTTATCTTTCATATTATTCTTGCTACCCATGTGTATTTAACATGGTATCAGAGCAGGTGTATTCCTACCCTGCATAATTAATTTGAGCCATTTGTTTTATGGCCTTTCTGTGCAGTTTATTTCTGCCATCAACTTCATGAATATTTTATCGTGAATATTTCTTCAGCTCAATTCTAGCTGCCACCTCTTGCATATACCTGTGATGCTCCTCCATATAATTAGCTGCTCCTGACACTGCATGCGCTCTGTCCTGAGAATTTTCTGCCTGAAATCCGCTGCTGACTGACATCTCTGACCTCTGTCTGCCATACCCGCGCTCTCTGTACCTGCGCTCTCATTCTCTGCCATTACCTGCCCTCTCTGTCCATAAACACCCCATTTAAAAGCGCTGCTCCATCTGCGATTTACCATTATTGGCTGTCCTGACTGCCAAGCGTTTCATGATAATTAACGCTGTCCTGTTGCAACATAAACCTAATATGCGTTACGCCCCCGCCTGTCTTTCCAATGCATCTGCGTACATCTTGTTCTAATCAAAGACCATTCAGGTTCTGTTTCCATGTGAAAGCGGCTGAACCTGTGGGGTGAGGCGTGAATCCAAGTGCGTGTGAGAGAGGCATGAACCCAAGTGCGTGGAGAATCCTTCGAACAACGTTGTGGTTTAACCTGCCTATGGTTTAACGCTGGAGAAGTATACTTTCTGACAACGCTGTGGTTTATTTGATTATGTAACGATTTTTATGTCTAATGAAAGTGGTGTTCTGGACATGGTACGCATATCGTTTTCTAGAACAGCGAATATTAAACCATAAACTGCACGCAGAAATGAGGTGTATCGGTTGTAAGCAGCTCAACCGGTATAAGTATTAAAAAATTCGAAGTTTTGGGTTCTTTTTCCTGCATTTAGCGCATCGATTTGATTGAAATCTGTGAATTTCTGGCTTGTATGGAAACTCGCCTGTGATTTTATTGTGTTTTTGTCGACTTTTTGAGCGGTCTGGCCCTGGATTGCTCGCTCTGTAATCTTTGGTGGTTTTCTGGAGTCTCGTCGTGGAGAGATTGAAGTGGATCTATGTTTGAATGTTGGTGTGCTAAGCGTGGCGCAACGAAAGCATGGAGATGTGCTGTTCATGCGTGGAGATGTGTTTGGTATGGGAAGATTAATCTCTGGATGTGATTTAATCCCTCGAGCATTTCTTCCTTGAAATCAAATCTTGATTCTTTAGCAGTAGCGTGAAGCCCCTTGCTGTGGTAAATTTCACGATCTAAAGTCGTGCTTGTAAAATATTCAGTATATAATTCTTTTAACAAGGCTAGATTGAATGAAGAGCTGTTGAAATTAGAGGTTATGAGCAATTAAAATATATATATATATATATATATATATATATATATATGAATAGAGAGGTATGAACTTCAAGAGGATAAACTGAAACATTTTCCGTGGCTCAATCTCTGCCCTTTCCGTGCCCATAGATCCAGAAACCTGGATAGTCTTTGGAATTCTGCCATAAGACATCCTCTTGTACTGCGGAAGAGACAGTGGACTGCCATCCGCCAACGACATGCCATCCCCCAGCGGATTAATTTTGGTTTTCAGATAAGATGATTAATTTTGATCTACAATCAACATGAATATGATTAATTTTGATCTATAAGATACAGATGCGGTTTGATCTTTTTAACGATGTGGTTTGCGTTCAAGATTTCTGTGTATTCCAAGTGGTCCTACACTGATCCATTTAAGTGAATTGAAGTTTGTTTTTGCACACTTTAATGGCTCGGTTTTGACATTTGATTTTGATCATAATGTTTGTGCGAAGTATATTGGTGGGAGCGGGAGCTTCAGCTGTAGCTGTTGCTGCTCATTCATTGTGTTAACGCCTACTCCAAGTGGTTAATATCCTCGACACATATCTCAGATTGTGCGTTATCCGGATTGCCCTCGTTTGATCCTCTGCGTTTTTTCTGAAAATCATGGCTCCAAGTAATGGTGGAAAGACCGTGTAATGGTGGCATAAAGACGACTGTGAATCTGGCATGAGCCTTGAACGTTGGTCAAAACGCTGTTATGGTGAATGTTGGTCCAACCTGGACTCCTCTCTCAACACCATCGAAGAGCTAATTCCATGAACTATTGTGCCCTGTAGAGCCCATGGTACATTGATTCGAGCCGCTCTGAAAATTATGGTGTGTTGGTCAACATGACTATGCCTTGAAATATTCTGGTATGCTGTGTATTGAATAATCCTTTTTGGCCGCAGCCGCGTTAAGAATTCTTTTAAAAGGTTAAATGGTATGATGGCATATTGTTGATAAAACTGCGGATTTATTAGAACGGAATATGTGCGATGACCTTTTTATATATGCATTATGGTGGGCATAAATGAGTAAAAAAAAAAACAGGGGATATTTATAAAAGTCTAATCTTTCGTGTGAAACGCTTTTTTTGAGGAGAAGCATTTACAGTGTTCGGCTTGATTCTGAGCAAATTGTAGTATGTGAGCTTTGCTACAGCCAAAGAATGTGGGTGGGCACCATACGGCAGAGAATCTGCTATTTCGATGAACAGCTCTGATTAACAGCAGACTTTGGAGTAGAGAAGTTATCACTTTATTTTTCGTGTTGTACACATTTGTGTCACTTTTAACCTCACTGTTTCTATACTATAAATATGCAAAAGAGGGTGTTTATTATAAGGTAATATTCACAAAATGCATCCTTCGCTTACAGAATATAGATAGAAGGTTACAGTTTTGAGCGTTCAATAAACAAAAAGAGGTTATAGTTATCGCAGTTATAGTCCATTTGGTCTGCAAACTTGCAAATTCTCATTTAATCAACCAGTTTTGTGTAAATTATCAGTTGGAGAAAATGGCTAGATTTGATGATGTATTAGAGTTACTGAATACACTAATACACTCCACTATTGGTGGGATGGTAAATGTCAGCAAAGACACTCTTTGTGACATTCAAACCTGCCTGCATGATGCACAAGAAAAGATTGATTTTTTGCAACTAGAATCTCAGTTCCAGCAAGATGAGCTTCAACAGATTTGTCATTCCAAATTGTTTTCTGCTCAAAACAATATGTTGTTCAAGGTTAAAACAAACACCCATCAACAACCAGCAAGTGGTGAAATTAGTAAGATTGAGGTTGAATCAGATCCAGAACCCAATAAAGCAGCAGTTGTACATGCAGATGCAGAAACTCAGTCTGCACTTCCCAAGCCCATCATCAAACCTTGGGAACAGCTTGTCCACAACAAGCACAGAACTGGTCTTGGATATGACAAGGACTTGTCCTTTCATATTCCAGACTATGCCAAGCCCATTCAGTTTCAGAGTGCTGGATTCATTCATGACAGTTCACCTGCTCCTTATGACAGTTCAGCTTCAGCTGTTCCAGACTCTGCCCCTCTTCCACAGCAACAACAACAACAACAGATTGTGAAATGCCAACACTGTGACCGAGTTGGCCATTTGAAAGATCACTGTTTTGATCTTCATCCATGTAAGCACTGTCATAAAACCAGCCATTCTTCACATAGATGCTTCAGAAACAAACACCCTGCAAGAACAAAGATTCATCTTGGATGGATCGCTTCTTGGCAATGGGCATCAACAGCCAAGAAGATATTCCAAACACATGTCAGAACTTGTTCCAGAATATTGAACAGTCTTGCAGTTGAGTTTTCTCCATCTTCTCACCTTGTATCTGACAGGGGGGAAATGATGGTCATCTACAAGCTTCAAAGCCACATCAAGCGAGCCTGAGCCACAACCTGCCACACCAGTTTCAGAGTTGTAGCCAGAGACAAAGATGCCGGTGAACATGCCCTCAGTGGGTAATCTGGGACACTTCCTCTAGCAGAAGACTTCAGCTTCTTGCCAGTTTTGGAAGAATTCCGGGGACAAAATTGAGAACACTTCCTCTAGCAAAAGACACCAGCTTCTTGCCAGATTTGGAAGAGTTCCAGGAATTGCATTAAGCATTCCAGAGTTGTTGGTCATCCTTAAACCATCACAGGTTGAGACTTCCCTTTTCAGGTTGAAGTTCTCCCTTTTATGCGGGGTGAGACCTCCCTTTATTGGTTGAAGGTTTCCCTCTTCAAAACAATAGGAGCACTTCCTCTAGCAGAAGACTTCAGCTTCTTGCCAGTTTTGGAAGAGTTCCGGGAACTGCACTAAGCGTTCCAGTGTTGGTGGTCATCCTTAAACCACCGCTCTTTATACCAACATTTCAAAGAGCACATTCAGCCTAGTGTTGCCATGCATTTTTGCACATTTTGTATTACAGCTCTCTTCTTGGACTCATACATAACCCTTCGGATTAAGGGGGGGAATGTTGGACACCTAATCCTCAATGGGTTAGTGTGGAAGTTGAATAGACTAAAGTAGTCCAAGAGACCTTGGGATGTGGAACCCAACGGTCACATGTTGTACTATAAATGTATATCTCTTGTTAATAAAAATTGTACTCTTCTGTTTATCTTTCATATTATTCTTGCTACCCATGTGTGTTTAACAAAACGGGTTGCTGATATATTTACCAAACCACTGCCCAGAGAGACATTTGAATATCTCAGACAGAATCTGGGAGTAGTTGATGCATCATCTTGCTGTTAAAGCTTATCTATTTCAAAGAAAAGTGGTTGTACGCGAGTTTCATGAAGCGTATCCGCGTACATACGCCGTTTGTTGTGGATACAGTCATGTATATGTTGCTTTGCAAAAAAAACAGTGGATGAAAGGAGTCTGATATGGGTCTGACAATGATCATCTGACACAGGTTTAGGGGGAGCATATACTTATAGTAATGCATTGTTGGCATTATCTTAGAAGATCTTGGTACAAATTCACAGTTGTTTTTTATTCAGGTGAAACAGGTTCAGGGGGAGATCATGGTTGCTGGTCTGGATGGTGATTGACAGATGCTGCTGATGATAGTTGCTGATAACTATCATAGTCTTGTTTTAGATATTTGGTCTCTATGTCATGTATATCTTTTATTGTCAAGGTCATGAAACTATGCATGGGATGGATGATGTAATGTTCTTGTTCTGACATGTATAAACATTTGGTATATACCCACTTGTTTGGGTGGATGAGTCAAACTTGGTATATCCCCACTTGGTTGGGAGATGGATGTATATATGAGTCATTAGTGATAGGAAGTTCATTTATGATGTATGTATAGAGTCATCTTTTTGCAGACCTTGCTTATATTCAGGGGGAGCATGGACAGCACACTTCAGCATATCAGAGAATTTAACATGTACTCAGGGGGAGCATAAACCTTTGCCCTTGATGACAAAGGGGGAGAGTGACTTGGGGTTGCCATCAAGTCCAAAAGGGGAGATTGTTGGCATTATGATACAGATTTGGCACTATGACATAGGTGTTGTCCTTGATGGCAACTCACACAGATCATAGTTTAGGCTCACAGAATGAAGAAAGAGAGGTATGCGTAGGTTACCCATTTACCAAGCCCCGTGTACACGCGGGTTCGCAGACCAAAAGGTGCGTATAGCGTACACACGCACTTTCACGGAAGGAAAGGCGTGTACATGTTGGAAAACTTAGTTTTGGTCCGTGGTATTTGGTCCATGGTATTTTGATCCATGGTATTGGTCCAAGGTATCTTGTCCGAAGTGTTGACCCCAGGTATTTGGTCCAAGGTATTGATTCTAAGTGGTTTTGGACCATGGTATTGAGTAAGGCCTGAGACTATAAAAGGAGGAGAAGATCATTAGGCAAAGGAACTCATGAATTGAATATCTAATGAACAGCAAGATCTAGAATACAGGTTATTGGGTTATGGTGCACAGCTGGATCTGAATCAAGGATGAACCTAAGCGCTTGATGAAGGATAAGTTCTATTGATGGGTCAAGATCTTAAGGCTTGAAGAGAAGTATCTTTGCGTGGTTTTGATCTTTTATCTGAATAACTGGCACATGTTGTAATCTGTAAATATGATGATCTGAGTATAACTGATGTCTGGAATTGTTGTAAAGTTTAAATCATCATTTACAGATCTGTATGCAGGTTCACTTTAGCAAATGTGCGTATACACGCTGGTTCTGCATATCAAAATAGCGTATACACAGGTTCGCCTTGAGAAATCAGCGTATGTACGCAGGTTCGACACACTGAAGTAGCGTATACCTAATAAAATATGCTTTAGCTACTTCTGTTTGCTATTGCAGTGTTCTGGGTTCTAGCTTGGGTTCTGGTTATTGTTACTGTATTCTGGTTACAGCATTCTGAGAGGTGATTGATTGATTCAGTTTTGGTTGGTGCAAAGGAGATTGATTGATGCAGATATATTTTGTTTGATTGATGTTATTGATGGATCCAGTCTGAAAATTTATGAACCGTGGTCCCTGGAAGAAAAGAGAAGGTTGTAGCCTTCTGTTGGCCAGCGCCTACGTACTAGTAAACACATCAGCTAGTACAAGAGCTAGGGGGTTGTAGCTCCCTTCCAGAAGAAGCTGGAGAACGAGAGAAGGTTGTAGCCTTCCGCAGGTAGAAGCCTGCGTACTGATATAAGACTGCACCAGTACAAAATTTGTAGAAAGAAGTTTCTTATTAAAAGAAGATAGAGACGATTGCAGCAGGTGGTTTTCACCCACATTGGGTTTCCACCTTATATCTTGTGTTCATGTGTGTGATTGTCTGTTCTGTTTTTACTACACCTGGTTATTGTTTATATGGTTCTGATGCACAGATTAAAGATCAACATATGATGAATTAACTAAGTTATAAGTTTGAAGGGTATACGCTAGTTGCCTTAAATACAGTTGCGTATACACGCAAGTTTGATTAACTGAAGTAGCGTATATAAATCTGAAATAAAATATTATTGACTTGCTAATATTGATTCACCGCCCCCCCTCCCCCTCTCAGTATTATTTCCAACAGTTTCAACCCTTAAAGGGGATAGTATGTCCAAGGTACATCCCTCTAATGGGGTTGGCAAGTGATAAATAATTGGAATGGAGTAGGGAATGAGAGGGGCAACCCTGGGCCACATATTGTGGCATAGGGGTAGCTAGATAAGGGGAAGCCCACCCCTGGGTATGTAATGTGTAGGAGGGAGCATTATGGTACAAGAGGTGGTCCGACCTTGATTTTTACACCCTTCTTTATATGTCTTTTTCCTTTTATGAATTTTCTTTAATTAACTGCTCGGGGCTCAAAGGTCAAGAGCATGATGTGTAAGATATAGCAGTGATTACCCCCTTTTAGGTAGGGTTGTTCACTGCCCTCCAGGGGTTGGAACAATCATGGGTTCCTGAATGATAAAGGAGGCTCGTCTAGGGCCTATGGAACCATGGTGATGACCATGGATTAGGGTCGAGCTCATGCATTGGCTTTTGTCCACGTGCTAATTATTTTTGTCCCGACCATCTTTTGCATTTTGTGGTACAATTTCCTGTTAAATGTGGCCAATTATGTTTTTTTCTTTTTCTTTTAGCTGCTTCAACCTCCGTGGCATCATTCTAGGCCTGACCCAAGGTGGGGGCAAGGGGATAGGGAGGCCATCCCTGTGGACCCAGAATGGAAATGTGGACCCAGGTGGGAGAAATGATGAATGGGGGTATAGTGAGTGAAAAGGGAGTAATATATGCGGATAAAGGAGCGGGACCACGCACCCAAAGTCGAGGTTTCCTAAGTAGTACCACCCTAGAACCAAATGGTCAATAAAGGAGATCCCACGAGACTAAGATCCAAGGGTAACATTGAAAAGAGATCAAGGGGACAAGAGCACAAACTAAGCCCGCCCTTTCTGCCAAATTCCCCCCATCAATCCATACCCAGAAGTATCCATCATAAGTAAACCCAATACTCAATTACCAAATGATAAGACATTACATTCAAACATACGATCAATACAAGTGGGTGAGGGACCACATGGCTGGCTCAGGTGGTAGAGAATGTTGATTTTTAATGTACCTTGGACAAGTGGTTTCCCATGGGTTAGTCTCTACCTAGGGAAAAGTGTCCAAAATAATTATTTTCCTAAGTGTGACTTTATAAAGTGAAAATGAATTTATAAGTGGTAAAGTCAATGTTAAATTATAAAGTGAAAAGTGACTTTAGACATAAAGTACAATGTGGGTACTTTATTAATGGGTGAGTTAAAAAATAGAAAGTGAGAATTAAATGCACAATTATTCTCATCCGTTGATCTAAATGAATATGAGCCATTAGATCTTAGGGTTGCCCAAAAGTCATTTAGGGAAACAAAAGGGGGAAAAGAAAAGGGGAATTGTATTCATTCTTCATGAGCAGATTGGAGAAAGGAGGTTGAGAGCTAAAGAAAAGTTATGAAGGAGAAATTTGTTGCAGCAAGCTGAAGGAGTGATTTCTGGGCAAAGCTGGGCATGGAAATCAAGGCATAGAAGACAACAGAAGGTACAGTACGAACAACATTGAATGTTGTGAGTTGCATGCCGTTCGAGAGAAATTTTTGAAAAAATAAATTGAAAAAAATCCATATAGTCCGTACAGTAGTACGAAAATCTGTACAGTCTGTACAGTCGTATCTATACAATACATTATTTCAGCTTCAAGTGGGCACAAAAATCGAGGCAAAGTGGGCACAGTTTTCAAGGAGTTTTAGGCTGAAGAGATAAGTTGTATTTTGCTGTTTGTTTTGTTTGAAAATGTATTTTTCCTGAACTTGAAAGATAAATAAATTTGAAGAGTTCTCTAACAGTTTTTCCCCAAAGAAGATTGAAGGGGTTTTCCCTCGGTCTAAGTTGACCAAAAATCTGTGTATTTTTATGTGTGTTGTTGGTTTGGTTATGTCCATATTTATTTTCAGCGTGTGCTAACAATCCCATGTGTTTTAATCTGAAAATTTCATTTCCAGAATTCTATATGTTGAATGTATGTTTATGGGAAAGGGCATTTAACTGAATGGGAGTGATAAGGTGAAATTAAAACCGGGTTGGGATAGCAGGAAAAAAAATTGTCATCAAATTTCAACATGGTATCAAAGCTACAGGCTGAAAATTGCAGTTTGAACAACACACAATAGTTTGGGACAGAAAACAGTGGTTTGGACAACAAACTGAATTTTTGGACAGCAAACTTATATTTTGGGACAGCAAGGTGAAATTTCACACAGACTGAACTTTTGGGACAGCAAGGGGTGTTGAAAAGTTCATTTATCCATTTTCTTGGTTTTGTAAATTTTGGACAGCAGTCATAGCCATGTTCTTAAGGATAGAGGATAGACTGGATGGGATATCCAACTATGTCGTTTGGAAGGACAGAATTCAAACAGTGTTTGAGGAGACAGCAGTTTGGGACATAGTGCGGCAAGTGGTTGTACCTCCTACTACTGCAGATGAACTTGCTAAATTCATAAAAACTAATGCAAAGGCAAAAAGGATTTTGATGGATAGTCTGAAGGATCATGTGATTCCTCATGTGAGAGGAAACACATATGCATATCAGAGGTGGATAGCTCTAACCACTCTCTATCATAGTACCAATGAGAGCAGGAAGATGGTACTCAAAGAACAATTGAAGAACATTTAGATGACAAAGGTTGAAAGTGTAGTTCATTATCTTGGCAAGGTCAAACAGGTAAGTGATGAGTTGAGTGTTTATTGGTGAGGCAGTTGCACCCACAGAGTTAGTCAAGATAGTTGTAGCGGGAGTTCCTAAGTCTTGGGAGGTCTTTGGAGATGGTGTTACCTCTAGGGAGAATCTTCCCAATTGGGACAGATTCTGAGATGATTGTTTGCAGCATGAGATACAGATGTTGGAAATACTGAGAGGGGGGTTGAATAAGTATTTTCTTTCAATTGTTATTGTTACCAGTTAGATTCTTCACAATTTAATCAGAGAAATGTATAAGAATAATTTTATTGAGTAAAAGAAAAGAATAAATACAATGTATGATAATTATTCCCAAGCACCAACTTGGTTTTTGATGAGGATCTAACCTCTAGGGCTTTGACCCTATCTCATCCAAGGCACCTACCTTGTGTTTAGGAGCACCAACTCCAAGGACACCAATCCTGTTGTTTTTAATAGAGAATGTACATAAAACTTACTTGAAATGCTTCACTGTCTTCACCTTTCAGCTTGACTGGAATTTCCACCATCTTTACTTCATTGTACACTTGTCATCATGTCCTGATCTGAGAGATATGCCAACCAATGCTTCTAGAGCCACAGTCTAGAAAAATAAAGGAGACTGAGCCTTCAATCCTTCCACAGATGTATTACCGTGACTCCACAGGTGGCAATTACTAGTCCAACTGTTCCACTGTCTAAGCCTTCAACTGAGCCCTCCACGTGATAATTTCGACGTCTAATCTCCACAGGACTGTAGCTCTGAGAATATATCACAAGTCTGGCTTTTTTCAACACAGGTCTGAGGTGAAAAACATCCACAGGTTTGTCCTCATGTCCTCCGTTGTTTTACAGTATTATGTCTAAGTTTTTTTTACTTATGTTGATTATAATTCGATTGACCCAAAATAGTATGCATTACTCAGGTTGTCTTCCAAAACTTTCACGCTGATTGTTAATTCGATTGACCCAGAAAAAATATGCGTTATTGAGGTTGCCGTCTGAAACTTTCACGTTGATTGTTAATTCGATTGACCAAATAAAATATGTGTTACTGAGGTTGATGTCCGAAACTTTCACGCTGATTGTTAATTCGATTTACCCGGAAAAAATGAAGTGTGTTTACTGTATTCTTTCCCACTTAAGTTCACGAGATGTGAACTTCGCCTTTTTTTTCTTGTACTCTGTGTTTCTTCGCCGAAATCCCTGTGTCAATTCCGAATGGTTTTGTGCCATAATATATATGCTATCCATGTCCGAAATGTGGAGCTGACTAGTCACGTTGAATTTGGAAAGTCGACAGAAACAATTTTCGGTTAATTTTAAAAAAAATATTCCACGGGGCTTGTGCGTATTAGCCAATTTGAAAGAAAACCTTCCTGTGCCACTTTCGCTGTTTTTTGGAGTGAATTATCGCAAATGTGGTGACCATCGAGGAGTGAGCGTGTATTATGTGTGGGGACCGTTGTATGGGTTTGATGGGACCATACATATGAAAAGATTTGTAATATAAATATAGTATATAATGGTCATGCCCCCCCTTTTATTATTATTTTTTATTCATGTCTTTATAACCCATCAATACTACTTTTATTAGTGTATCCTTTTATTAATATGCTTTAGGGTTAGGGTTATAGGTTTGTAGCATATTAGGGTTTTCATTAGGGCTTCAGATGTAGGGTATGCACATAGGATTAGGGTTTAGTAAAGCTAGGATTAGAGTTATGAATCATAAGAATATTTTCCATCTCGATAATGCCATATTGTCATCAATGACAACCTTGATTAACAATCTCCCCCTTTGTCATTGATGGCAATATTCTTGTCCTTACAACATTCTCTCCCCCTTTGACATCAATGGAAAACGGGGTGCCAAGTACTCCCTCTGTCACGCTGCCTTTTATCAATAGTAGTTTTTCATAGGTATGTTACTCCCCCTGTCATGGTGCCCTACTCTTGTGAAGATGATTATTTAATGTGATGCAAGAGCAATAACCCCCATCTTTTGGCGAAGATGTTCAAATGCTTCTCGAGGAAGAGATTTTGTGAAAATATCAACAATCTGCTCCTTGGTATTGATATATTCCAACTTCATGTTTTATTCAGCTACTTGTTCACTAGTGTTATCACAATAGATGGTGATTGGTTGGTTG
This sequence comes from Pinus tabuliformis, assembly GCA_031772625.1. Classification (NCBI taxonomy): domain Eukaryota; kingdom Viridiplantae; phylum Streptophyta; class Pinopsida; order Pinales; family Pinaceae; genus Pinus; species Pinus tabuliformis. Next base: position 479,682,823 of record CM062819.1, read on the forward strand.
GTATCTATGTTAACATCCTTTAGAGCTTCTTTCATCCATAATATTTGAGTACAACAATCTATAACAGCTATATACTCAGCTTCAGCTGTAGATAGTGATATGGATGTTCGTTCTTTGCTGAGCCAAGATACTAGACAATCTCCCAGGAAGAATGCATTTCCACTAGTACTTTTTCGATCATCAACACTTCCAACCCAATCAGCATTAGTGTACGCAGTCACAGTAACAGTTGAGCTCTTAGGGTACGAAAGTCCAAAATCAGGAGTTCCTTTCAAGTATCTGAGAATTCTTTTTACAACTAACAAATGGGATTGTTTAGAACCTGATTGAAATCTTCCCACCATTCCTACTGCTTGCATAATGTCAGGTCTTGTAGCAGTTAAGTATAGGAGGGCTCCAATTATTGACCTGTAATGAGTTGCATCTACTGGAGGAGAGTCATCATCTTTGCTTAATTTGCAATCTGTGGTCATAGGTGTGCTCATGGGTGCACAGTCTTCCATTCCATATCTTTTAAGCATGTCTTTAAGATATTTTGTTTGAGATATGAACATCCCAAATGTCATTTGAGATACTTGTAGTCCAAGGAAGTAAGATAATTCTCCTATCATTGACACTTCGAACTCTTTTGACATATTTTCAGCAAATTTATGGCTCATCTCATCATTATTGCTAGCAAAAATCAAATCATCAACATAGACAAGAGTGACTAGTAACTTATCCTCATCCATCTTCATGTAGAGATTACTTCCTGCCACCCCCTTCTTGAAGCCTTGTTGTTGTAGATAGTGATCCAATCTTGCGTACCAAGCTCTAGGAGCTTGTTTCAACCCATATAATGCCTTTTTCAACTTACAAACAAAGTCTTTTCCTTCTGCTAGATTAAACCCTTCTGGTTGCTCCATGTAGACTTCTTCCTTGAGTTCCCCATTCAGAAATGTTGATTTTATGTCCATTTGATAGATTTTGAATCCTTTTGAGCAAGAAAATGCCAAGAACATCCTTATAGCTTCCATACGAGCTACCGGTGCAAAGGTTTTTTCAAAGTCGATTCCTTCAATTTGCGAATAACCTTTACAAACAAGCCTTTCCTTATTTCTAATGATTTGTCCATCTTCATTCATTTTGTTTTTGAACACCCACTTAGTTCCAATTATATTTTATCCTTTGGTCGAGGTAACAGCTCCCATGTTTCATTCTTCTCAATTTGAGATATTTCTTCTTCCATGGCTTTCACCCAATGAGGATCCTTACTTGCTTGAGTAAAAGTTTTCGGTTCTACATAGATAGGAGAGCAACATCATTTTTCCTCGGTGTACTTGTCATCCTTTGTCGAGTTTGTATCCCTTCGTCTACATTGCCAATAATCTGCTCTTACGGGTGATGTTTTTGGAGGAATTTTACCTTTGAAGGGGTTTGAGATGGTTCTTTTTCTTTTTCCTCTTTTTCAGGTTCTTCTTCGTTTTCTTCAATGAGAGGGTTAGCTTCATGATCTTCAATTTCCTTTTCTGGAAAATCTTCATGAATCTTCACATCAATGCTTTCCACTATTTTCCGTAGTCGATTATTGTAGCACTTGTAGGCTTTGCTCCTAGTAGAATATCCAAGGAATATTCCTTCGTCAACCCGAGAATCAAATTTTCTTGGTGAGTCATCATTGATTTTTATGAAGCATTTGCTTCCAAAAATCTTGAAGTATTTTACTGAAGCAGGTCTTCCTTTCCATAATTCATAAGGAGTCTTCTCATTATTTGGTCTTAGTTGAGTTCGATTCAAGGTATAAACTGTTGTCCCGACTGCTTCTCTCCAAAATTTTGGCTGCAAGTCAACTGCTAGTAACATTGTTCTTGCCATTTCTTGAACAGTTTGGTTTCTTCTTTCAACTACCCCATGTTGTGGTGGCCTAGGTGCAGATGTAATGGACAATCGTTCAAATCCAGAAACGATTTCTACAAGTTCTAGCGGAATTTCTTCTCGGATTTCCTTTGGAGTATCAGTCATCTACCTCCAAACTTGGCTATTCTGCTAAATTAGCAGAACTGCTTAATTTTAGCCACAATGATAAGTGCTTTACAAGTCCTCTAAGCATCGCACATCGCAAATCGCATTTTCTTAAGGCCAAGGTTCATTCACTCATGAAATATTGCGATGCGAAACTAATCGGTGATCCTCCACCGTTTGATCAAGACACACTTGATCCAATGGTCAGCAGCGATATCGCACAGGATCTTACACAACGTTTACCTGCCCTTACAAAGCCGATAAGGAATATAAATCCTTGATCTATAAATGTTCGGGTCCGTTTTTGGAATTAAAGTCCGATCACTTTATGACCCTGTTGACCACTACCGGTCAACTACCCATAGCAGTACACCCCCCTTTTCTTTGCAAAAAGGGTAGCACTCGATCGAAATGTCCGTGCCATTCTGCAGTCATCGACAACTTGATCAATTTATGTTGTAAACCCAGTCTGCATGTATAATTTGTAAATAATCTTAGCAGATATAAGTCATGTCTGTGAATTGCCTAGGTGGACCTAATTTTCTAAGTGATAATCTACGTTCCGGAAGGTTTTTCGTCTCACCGATCCATGATCGGCAGAGTTTTCCTTCAGCCTAACCCCAAAGCCGGAATGGATTTTGTCATTAGAATTTTAGGAGAATCCTAGTGTGTTAATCTGCTAGATTATAGTTGTGTCGCAGAACTGGGTGGTTTATGAGGGTCTATGTTAAATGGGTTTCCCCCCTTGGAATGTAAAGTTGTAAAAGTCATGATGTAAAGTGTCTTGAGGGTTGGAAAATGTTTTAAATCCCCTCATGAGTTCTAAGTCCTAGGTCCTAGGTGATTTTTCCAAAGGCTAAGTTCGAGGATCCATTTAAAAATGAATTAAAAATTAAAAAATTAAAAATAAATAAATAAATAACTGAAAAATAAAATAATAAATAAGAAATAAAAAAAAATAAAAATAATAATAAAAAATAAAAAATTATAAAATAAAGCAAAAACCCTAAAAATAATAAAATAATAATATTTTTGAGTAAATAAATGCAAAATTTCATTTTTTAATGAATTAACTAATTCGACGGATGAGATTAAGAGATATCTTGATTCTCATCGACGGTCGAGATCATTTCAACATGGATCACTCGAACTAGCCGTTGGGAATTTTTCCTTTAAATAGGGTGTTAGGGGTCATTTGAAATCAGATTGGATCTGTGAGTCTTGTGTTGAAGAAGCTCTCTTGTAGTTCATTTTTTGTGCAATAAATAAGACTTTGGGGTTAAAAATCTTGTTGGTGTTACTCTTCGGAAAATGCTGTAAGATTGTTCTATTTTTTCTGCATAATTTTATTTTCAGCCATTAATGATAGCTTAATGAAGATTGATCTAGGCACAGGTATCTTGTCTGATCTTTGAGGTTTGAATGATAGTTTAGATTCTGAAATATATTGGCAGATATCTCCATTTGATCGGGGTTTCACTATTGTTTTCTCCTTCTATGTTGATGGTTGATTTTAAGCTGTGCAGGAAATCCTTTTTTCAGATTACCGGGCGTTAGGGGAAGTTCTCGGCTGAACCAGCCAACTCCCGGGTTGTGTTTTCTGAAAGAGCCCAGCCAGTTCTTGATCCCGGGCTTATCATTCGAAATATTTTTTTTATGAATGCATGCAGGGTTTTCTGAAGCGTTTTATATTAAAATTAAATTCTGATAATATTATTGTGATTATTGATAAATCTGGCTTCTGAAGAGCTTTCAGTTTGTAAATACTGTAAATTTTTGCTGGGTTTAGGGTTTTCAGTTTTTATTTTATGCACATATCATTTCTTTTGGGTGATTTTTTCATTTCAGGTTGCAGGGATTTCATTTCCAGGAAAAGTATTTTGAAATTTTTCTTTAAGCGGAGGCTCTGTGGAGTTCCCAGATTATTGCCAGGCCATCTACTCCATCCGTGCAGCCTTTTCTTTTTCTTACTGACAGCGCTACCCAATTTTTTACTCCTGCTACGCATGATTCAACATTCCGTCTGTGCATCGCTTCTCTGCAACTATCAGTTAATTTGCAGCCAGCACTCCATTGTTGAAACTACACACTCATTTTTTTTTAGCTAGCATCTATCACTGCCTAATGCAACTCAGTTGTCAAAGGGAGTTGCAAGCAGTCAAGGGAGTTGCAAGCAGATCAAGTTTCAATCAAAGGGAGTTGAAATCCGCTGTTGCGTCCTCCACCGATTAAGCACGCCTCCGACTGAACTCACCCGCAGCAAACAAACAAATTCCACCGTCTGGTTGCTGGAGGCTGCACGCTTCAAAAAGTGGCGTGAGGTTATCTCAGGCATCGATTTTCAATTTTTTATGCGTGGGCATGACTGCGTGTGATGCCAGGTAAGAAACGTATTGCTTGAAAGTTTTCCGGAGTGAACCATTCTTCGCCAGGTAGCAAATCCGATCCCAGTCGAAATTGTTCCATTCAGAAACGCTCAGGTGAGTTTCAAATCAATTCACATTTGCTGTCCGCCGCCGTCGACTGTGCTCTTGTCGAAATATTTTTTTTTACGCGTTTCATTCTTTTCGTTTTGTGCTGGAATCAGAGTTACGATTTCTCTGTTTTGTTAACTCAGATAGCAGCGTTCAGCATTTCAGTAGGTTTACTTTGATTGTTTTAAATTCAACGTCACGATATTTCATTTGCGTAGGTTGTAGTTCATCATTAGAAAGGGTTTTTTTTTTTAGAATTCGACTTAGGTTTATTTATTTTCTCTTTGTTTAGTTCTAGTTTAAATGTTAGATTTATTGCAATAGTTTCATATTTTTTTTAGATTTTTATATATAAAGGGTTTTGTTTAGAACTAAAGTTTGTTTGATTTAGTTTAGTTTGACTTTAGAGTAGACTCTAATTTAGATTTTTATGAGATAGTTTAATTTTCATTTATTTGTTAAGACTTTGGTTTTATTTTCGTTTCAACTTTTTTTTAGATTTAAAAAAAATAAAAAATAAAATTAAAAAAAATTAAAAAAAATTGCCATAAATTTGAAAAGCAATAAAAAGGCATTGTGGAAATTTTTCCAGGATTTAGTTTTTCTCAGAAAATTGTCATGTCATATTTTTCATGTTGGGGATTTAAATTTTCAAGTTATGCACACGAATGATCATTTTGAAGATTTAGCTGCATAAATATGATATCTAGTTAATGAATCATGATTTGCGTGGTTGTTTAAAGCATTGATCTTTTCGAAATTTTTAATTGCTGGATATCGTTATTGAGATTTGGTCATTATAAGAACTTTGTGGTTTTAACAGATATCTTGCATTGTTCTAAGTTATTTGATGACAAATGATTGCTTTTCATGGTTTATATTTCTATATCATCTAACAAGTAATCGTTTAAATATCAATCTCTTAAGGCACTGGTCCGCTAAATTAATAAAATCAATTTAGTGCTCGTTTCTTCATGTCTCCCAGACCAACTGGTCGACAGTTGGTCTTCATCATCTCATAGGGTCTACCCCCCTTAGCCGCGGGAGACAGGCTTAAACGGAGAGATCGGGGATCAGAGTGACAACCCCCTGTCTGAGCGTTGTCATGTCAATCTGTGCGACAACAGACCCAATATCCGTTGGATATAGGAGGCCATCAAATCCACAGCTTGTGGGTCTTCAACTAGCACACACATTAAAAAACAGCGTAACCCCTGCAGTTGACTGTGACGTAAGACGTTGAATATGAGATCGACAACTAGGAGTGAGTGCGGGGTTTCAACCACGATCAAGAAATCCGTACACTTCCACCCCCGCAGTTGCTGATCATTCAGATCTTTTCCTCTGCCATTCTTCTTCCGCCAGATTTAGTTCTACTCTTTATAATTCGAAGCTTAGCTAATTAAAGCTCTGTGGTTGAAACACATTCAATTTAACTTAATACACGGCGAAAGAGAAATTAAACACGATCACACCAGATCATACAGAACTCTAAATTTTCAGGCCAAACTGAAAATTCAATAATACACAGAGATATTTCGGAGGGATGCAACACCTCCAGGATTGACCAATTATGCACAAAAATACACAGAGATATAATTTCTGTAACTTAATCTTATATGGCCAAAACAAGCCAAATCAGTCAAAATCCCTTTACAATCATTCAGAACTTACATAAATACCATTTCATTCTAACAATCAAATCCTTAATCACTGGATCGAATCTGCCTAATCTTAAACAATATCTAATCTGGTTGATATTCTCCTCGAGAATCTCAACTGAATCTAAACTGCATGAATTAATTACAAAATCACTCAATCCCTAAATCCTAGCTCAAATCCTATCTAGAAAACTTGTAAATTGACAGCTAAAGGATCCCACTCCTTTGCTTGTAAACTTTTTTTGTATTTTTGGAATAAATTCGAAGCCTTTTGTCTTCAAGCCTCATGCTCCTGCATCAGACTCCTGAGGACAAATTTCTTCATGGGCTCCTATCCATGAGCTCTTCTACAGAACTGCCCAACTTCAGTAAGATGGAATCTGTCATCCAAGTAGCTTCAGCAATTGGTTGATCCTTCCATTTGACCAAATACTGAAAATACTCCTGCCCTCTTGTCTTCTTCAACAATTTCTTGTCCAAAATCCTCCCTGACTTCAATTCCTTTGCTATAGGTAATTGTTTTACCCAATCAATCTCTTGTTCTTCTTGATCCTCTGTTGTGTCATCTACATTTCCACTTTCATACCTATACAAATCAGCAACACTGAAAATTGGAGATATTCCAATATCAGGGGGTAACTCAATTTCATATGCATTTGCAGAAAATTTCCTCAAGACTCTGCATGGTCCAATTTTCTTAAACTTTAGTTTATTATACTCCCTTTTTGGAAATCTTTCCTTCCTCAGGTGTGCCAAAACCAAATCTCCAACCTCAAAATTAACTTCTCTTTTCTTCAAATCTGCTCTGCTCTTGTATTTTATGTTGTTGTCCAGTAGTTGTTGTTTTACCTGTTCATGTATTGCTTGAACTTTTGTAGCAAAATCTTCTCCTTTAGCACTTCTCCTTTCAGCTTTTCCCAAGTCTCTCAATTCATACACTCCTCTTGGGTGCATTCCATAGATTATATGGAATGGACTCTGCCCTGTACTCCTGCTAGGAGAGTCATTATATGCATATTCTACCTGTGCCAATACTTGATCCCACTGTTTTGGATGTTCACCTGCAAGACTTCTCAAAACATTACCCAAGCTTCTGTTTACGACTTCAGTCTATCCATCAGTTTGAGGATGATAAGCAGAACTGAAACTCAATTTAGTTCCAAGCTTCTTCCACAATGTCCTCCAGAAATGTCCAACAAATCTGGTGTCTCTGTCTGAAACAATTCTCTTAGGTAACCCATGTAATCTTACAATCTCCTTAAAAAACAGATTAACAATGTGAGTAGCATCATTGGTTTTATAACATGGAATAAAATGTGCCATTTTTGAAAATATGTCAACTACTACATAAATTGAATCATTTCCTCTTTGAGTTTTTGGTAAACCCAAAACAAAATCCATACTTACCATATCCCAAGGCCTATCTGGAATAGGTAATGGAACATACAAACCTGTGTTTTGACTCCTTCCCTTTGCATACTGACAGACTTTACAATTTCTCACATACTTTTCCACTTCAGCTTTCATTTTTGGCCAGAAATAAAACCTGTTCAACTGTTCATAAGTCTTGTCTGCACCAAAATGTCCTCCAAGTCCACCACTATGTTTCTCCTTGATCAAATTCTCCCACATAGCACAACTTGGTATACACAGTTGATTTCTTTTAAACAACAGTCCCTCTTGCAGGAAATAATCCAGCCACTTGCTTTTGTCTAACAAAACAAGATTTCTACAAGCTTCAAATGCCTCTTTAAAATCTAGATCTTTTTCATATAACTCTTTAAAAAAATCAAAACCCAACACTTGAATTTGACTTTCTTGAACAAAAATACTTCTTCTACTTAAGGCATCTGCTAACTTGTTTGATTGACCAGTTATATGTTTTAACACAAAATTAAAACTTTGTAGGTATTCTACCCATTTTGCATGCTTCTGGTTAAGCTTTGGCTGTTGCATAATGTATTGTAATGGCTTCTCCACTGGCATCACACTTCACTTGAAAAGGTTTATTAAAATTAGGCAAAATCAAAATAGGTTTCTCAGTAATCTTTCTTTTCAACAGTTGGAAGTTCTTTTCTGCTTCAGCAGTCCATTTAAATGGTTGTCTATCCTTCTTTATTGTGTCAATAATTGAAGCATTGATATTACTAAAATTCCTTATGAATTTCCTATAAAAACTAGCAAGACTGTGAAAACTTCTTACCTTAAAGACACTTTTTGGTGAAGGTCACTCCATGATAGCCTTGATCTTCTCTGGATCCATCTTTAACCCCTCGTCAGAAACAACAAAGCCTAAATACACCAATTCTTCCTTCATGAATGAACATTTCTTTAAATTTAACAATAACTTTTCTTGTTGTAGTCTCTGTAAGACATAATTCAGATGTCTCACATGTTCCTCCTTAGATCTGTTGTAAACTAATATATTGTCCATATATACTATTACAAATTTACCAATAAATTCCTTTAGAACTTCATTCATAAGTCTCATAAATGTACTAGGAGCATTTGATAACCCAAAAGGCATTACCATCCATTCATACAATCCTTCATTGGTTTTAAAAGTAGTTTTCCACTCATCTCCCTCTCTAATTCTGATTTGATGATAACCACTTTTTAAATCTAACTTTGTAAAATATCTAGCTCCACTCAAACAATCCATCAAATCTTCGATTCTAGGTAAAGGAAATTTGTACCTGATTGTTATCTTATTGATTGCTCTCGAATCAGTGCACATTCTCCAGCCTCCATCTTTCTTTGGGCTCAACACTGTTGGCACTGCACAAGGACTCAAACTCTCTCTAACCAGTCCCTTGTCTAACAATTCCTGAACCTGTTTCCTGATCTCTTCATTCTCTGTGGGAGTCATCCTGTAAGTTGCTTTATTAGGTAGATTTGCTCCTGGAATCAAATCTATGTGATGACTTATTTTTCTAATGGGTGGTAACTCATCAGGGAAATCATCTATAATGATATCACAATAACTATCCAGCGTCTCTTGAATTTCAATTGGTAAATCAGAAACTTTTGTGGAAGTAATTATTACCTTGGGTTTGCAAACCAACGCAAAACTTACCTCATCTTCTTCCATCTGCTGCAAGTACTCCTTTCCACTCAACAAAAGGGTCTTTGGATCAGGTTTCTTTGATGTATCCTCTTTTTCTATTAGCAGCAATGTATGATTGACACCATCTTTTCTAAATTTGTATGTGTTCTTTTTTCCATCATGCATAGCTCCTCTGTCATACTACCAAAGTCTACCCAACAATATATGACACACATCCATAGGCATCACATCGCAAAGAATTTTGTCTCTGTATTTTCCCAACTACAACTCCACTTCACATTTCTCATTCACTACCAACTGATATCCCTTTTGAAGCCATGACACCTTGTAAGGTGTTGGATGTTTCTTTGTTTTCAATTTCAACTTCTCCACCACTTTTGTGGAGACCAAATTATCTGTACTACCACTGTCTATTATCATCTGACAACACTTCCCTTGAACCTTACACACAGTCCTGAACAAGGTTTTCCTTTGTGCTGGTTCAACAATTTCCTTAGCTGGTTTTAACAAAATTTTGTTGACTACCAAAGATTCCCCTTTCTCTAGTACATTCTCTTCGTCTATTACCTTTGTTGCTTCCTCTTTAGTTTTTGCAACAATTGCATTCCTCTGATTCGTTCCTATATTTTCTGGGCACTCATAAGCTCTGTGTCCCAGCTTGTTACATCTATAACATCTAACTTCTCTTCCTCTACCTCTGCCTCCTCTTCCTCTGGAAAAACTCCCTCTGCCACTTGCATCACCTCCTATGGGTGCATGCTGACTTGAGCTGCTGCTAGCTCCATCTCTAGGTGTTGTAGATCTTCCTCTACCACCTTGACTTCCCCTTCCTTGGAAAGTACCTCTATTTCTGGCAGACTGCTTCCTCATGAGTTTTTCTTCAGCCTTCAATACCATCTGATAAGCCTCTTCTACTGTTTTAGGAGATAGTACACTTATCTCATCTTGAATGTCCATTCTAAGACCATTCACATATCTTGCAACTTTCTCAGCTGTATCTTGGATTTGCCCTGCTCTTATACTCACTTTGTAGAATTCCTCTAAGTATTCCTTTACTGTCATAGACCTTTGTCTAAGATTCTTCATCTGTATAAATAATGTTTGCTGATAGTCACTTGGCAGAAACTTAATTTTCAGTTTTTCCACCATCCTGTTCCAATTCTTAATTGGTTCTTTGCCAAGTCTTCTTCTTTCTGCGTGCACTCCATCCCACCAAAGAAGATAGTTTGGTACCTGTTGTAATAGCCATGATTTGAATCATTCTTCCTTAGAATTACTCTTTCTTCATTCTTTGAGATGGGTCTTTGATGAAATGATTTTTCTTCCTTTGGGTTGTTGGAAAGTATGTCAACATAGATTTTCGCATTTTCCTTAGTACTTGATAATTCTCCTTTAAAACCTATCCTGGATTTGTCATATTGAGGTTTTTGAGTAGTTAGGCTAGTGTCAAGTGTTTGAGAGCTTTCCCATGCGTCTACAACAAAATTACAAATAAAATTTTAAATAAACATAAGAAAAAAATGGAATTTGAAGAGACAATGAAATTTGAAACAAAGTTACAAAGTACAAACTAAAAAATACCTGGCATTTTAATCGTCCTATCAGTGACAGCCATCTCAAAGCCAAATGTGCCACCTGACATCTTATATGTCTCAATTTGTTTAGAGATCTCTATACGTTGTTCTGGAGATCTCACCATCTTCTGGACACAGGATAATAATCCATCCATGATCTCAGCATCAAAATCAAACCCACATGCATAAGAAAATGCAGGGTTCAGGAAAAGCCCAGCAGCATGAATGGGACGATGGAGTGTGTTGTTCCATCGTTCATCAATCACTTCCCATAGAAGGAGTTGTTTCTGAAACCCATCATCTCCCTTATCATCATAGTATGACCGAATGGCTTCTTTGGCCCTGTCCATGGCTTCATACAAATAGCCCATTGCGGGCTTCTCACCATCAACCAACCGAAGAACCTTTACCAAAGGTTCAGTAACAGCGCACACCTCCTGCACTCCCGCCCAGAAGTCTTCCTGGTATGAAACTAGTCTGCATACGGCCTCTCCTTCTGGTTTGCGGCTCATTGACGAAACACGCCACTCCTCTGAAAGAAACATTCTCTTCAAATCCCACATAGAATTCAAGAGGGATTGAAGAGATATGAAACTCGTCGCAAACCGTGTAATGGCGGGGCGCACCAACTCTTTGTTGTTGGTGCATTTTCTCATCAAGCGAAGCACAGATGTATGATTGTAAATAAATTTTGTGATGCTTTTTGATGAGTCAACAATATCTTTGACAAAGGGAATTTTCCCTATGTCCTCTAACATCAAATCAATACAATGGGCAGCACAAGGTGTCCAAAATAAAGTAGGATGCCTGTCCATAAGCATTCTACCAGCAGCAACATAATTTGCAGCATTGTCCGTTATGACTTGGACAACATTTTTTGCACCCACCTCCAAAATAAACACATCCAGCAAATCACATAAAGTTCTTGCATCTTTGATTTGATGAGTTGCATCAATAGATTTGATAAACATAGTCCCCTTGGGACAACTAACCAAGAAGTTTATAAGGGTTCTCCCCTTTTGGTCAGTCCAACCATCTGACATAACAGTGCATCCTGTTTGTGCCCATGATGCCCTAAAATCCTCCAATCTTTGGGTGTAGTCATGCTTTTCATCTTGAAGAATCCGGCCTCTGAAATCATGATAAGAAGGGATTTTGTACCCCGGGCCAACACTGGCAATAGCATCAACAGCAGGTTGGAAAAATGGATTATTCCTTACAATGCTGAAAGGAATATCACTCCAGAGGAGAAATTTTGCCATCAACCTATCAGCTTGTTCTTTTTCAGTTCTTTTTAGCATTGAACCGATAGTTGGTTGTGAACCAGGTGTGGTTCGAGGAACAAAAAATGATGATGCAGCTACCGGATTGACTGATGCTGCAGTAGAACCAGTGCCACTTGGCCCACTTCCTTCAGCTGACCTTTTTAGTTGCCTTTTGAGTTCTTCTTTGGCCTCTCTAGTGTGCTCTAATTCTCCCAATGCTCTCATGGCTCTTTGGATAAGTTCAGGATTTGTATTTATACAGGGCCCCACATCACGTCCAGGGATTTGTGCAAGGTGATACTTCAACCTGTACACCCCCCCCGTGTATCTCCTTTCCACACAACTTGCAATACAAGTTTTGTCTATCATTCGGAGCAAAAGGTTCACCATATTCCCAGAAAGGATCCAATTTCCTTGGCATGTTTGTTTTTGAATTTTGAATTTGCAAACCTATGGAAAAATAAGGATTAGGAAATAGGAATTTAGGATTACAAATTACAATTTAGCATTTACAAAATTACAAGTTACAAATTTCCAAAATCCAAAGTTCCAAACCCAAGTTACCCAACCAAATGGCAAATGCCAAAAAACAATGAAAAAACATAAACAATGTTTAAAAAAAATGAAAAAAAAATAAAAAATTGGTTCCCATAGTCATACCAAGTTACCCATCCCAAATCAATGAAAAATTACAAAAAAATCTTTAAAAACAATGAAAACAAAAGGAAAATGGTGCCCATATGAAGTTTCCCAACCAAAAACAATGAAAAACAAAGTTTTTAAACAAGGAAAACAAAAAAAAATTAATCTACATACCGTTTTTATGGACAAATTGGTGATCTCCTCTTGAAATTCTCCTACAAGCACTTGGATTCGCTCCCAAAGTGGACCCAAACCCTTCAGCTCTTCTCCTCAACGCTTCTCTTCCTCCTCCGCGCGGCGACAGTCAGAAATGACAAAAAAAAAATCGATTTTCATAGTTATAACCCCGCTGCCCGCGCCCTCGGCGCTTTTTTCCAATTAAATCGCGCTTTTTTCGAAAAAAGCGCGCTTTTTTCGAAAAAAGCGGTATAAAAAAAACCGGCGCTTTTTACCTATAAAACGCGGGTTTTAATCGGCCAAGGTAAAAACGCGCGCTTTTAACAACACTGGCAGCAACTCCCAAGTTGAATGTGGAGATAGTCACATGGAAAATGAAGTGGGTGGGAGGCAGGAAAATATGATCTCCATCCGAGATAAAGGGAAGTCCTAGGGGAAAGAAAACAAGTCAATGCAGAGGTCCTAGGCTTTCCTTCTAGGTACACAATGGTGGAATGAATGATCACTCTAAAGAACTCCTCATCACAATCACTGTTTGTAATATCATTTTTCAAATATGTCACACGGTTGTAATGAGAAGGGAATGAAGGGTGAGAGAAAGGAGTGCAACAAACAAGTCGCTCAATGTGATGGTCACATAGGAGAGGGGAGGTTGCAGACTGATCATAATCCTGAAGATGGGTCAAAGGGGATAAAGTATATTCAATTATGGGCTCTTTCTTGACACCATATTCAGAAAGGGGAAAAGGGGCATGGTCACTCGAGGTGATACCAAAAGGAATGAGGGACTTACTTGAGGAAGACTCAAGGTGATGAACAAGAGGGAAAGGTAAAGGGGAGGGTGAAGTGTCATATTCAACAGGTTTTCCTTCCCCACAATCTAAAGGCTCAAGTGATTTCAATACATAATCATAAGGTGGGTAGGTAAGAGCCTCGTTGCTTTCCTCATTATAAGTATTAAAGATTGGGCCTTCATTAAAAGGAGAGTCAAAGATTGGGCTTTCATTAAAAGGAGAGTCAATCACTTCCATCAAATATTGTCCTTCTTTATGCAAGGGAAAATAATAATTCTCCTTCCCAAGGGTATCAATGGGTATGTCATCATAAATAGCACCCGAGGGGAAGGAAAGACCAATCTCATCCTCGTCCTCCTTGTCAGTGTCATAAATGGGAGCACAATCAAATTGAGGACCAACAATTTCCCATTTCTCCTTTTCAATGTGGAAATAATCTTCAATGTCATTTTTCAAGGGGCTAATGGGATCATCTCTCTCAAGGTTTTCAAAGAGGATTCATTGGGAGTAATATCATTGAGAAAGGTAGGGTTGGTCTCAATTTCACTTTCCATAAATTCATCCTTCCCAGCACGTGTCCTCAAAATAATCATTTTCATCATGTGGACCCAAGGAGGACTCGTCTTCTTACTCATTACCTAGATTCTCAATGTCTTGATGATGCTCGATGAAAGCTTCCTCTTGGATGCTTAATGCAAGGTGTACTTGAAAATGTCTAAGAAAGCCCTCAACGAACTCTTCAATAGATGAAATGCTCCTAGGTTCGTGATCATGTAGCCATGAGTTATGACCACTGAGCAACCCCATGAACAACAACATAAGGACATCTTGGTGGACAACCTTCTCTCTTGAAGCATGTGCATTAAATCTTTCTATGTGGTTAATTGCGGAGAGTGGATCACCATCAAACATGGGAATCCCACGTAGCATCCTTCCCGTGACATGATTAGGATGTCCAGGGATACTAGCAATGTCCAAAGCGAGAAATTTATGAAAGAATGACAACCTATTTGAGGTATACATGAAACATATGTAGGAGTCGCCACGGTGAAATTAAAGATGCCTTGAAAAATGCTTGCTTCACCCTACAAGCATCGAGCTTAGAGTTCAATGAAGAACTAGGGCTTCATTCTTCTAATGGAGTCGTTGTTCTTTCATTGGAGTCATTGTTCTTCTAGTGGAGTCGCCAATAATGATATGTCAATATGTCATATGGGGAACAAAACACACATTTCGATCCTCGGCAACAGTGCCAGAAATGTTACCACTGAAACCAGCAGGGGACCCAAAAGGGGTTCCTAAGAGCGAAACTACTAGGTTAAGGGCAATGGTGGAGGCTTAACCTACTATCACCACAACTAAGTCTCGCTGCTCTTTACATACTTTCACTAATGGGAGGAGTCCCGATAGTGTAGGGATCATTGTAAAGTATATGTCAATGAATAGGTGGGAAGTGACCCTCGAAACCCTTTCCCAAGGGTGGAGTGAAGAATGGAACTTGCTTGCTCTTTAAGAAAGGGACTTGGTCCACCAGGGGTAAGGGGTGAGGATTGGAGGGTTGAGGGAGAAGGAATAGGCTTATAGATGAGGTTCTCAATCCCTATAATCCTTGGTAAACTTGGATTCCCAAGTGGTGCTTGAAAAATAATCTTTGTTGAGAAGTGGGACCATACGGGGCCAGTGGACCCAGCCCAGGTTCGGGGATGGAATGCAGCAACCATTGATGTTCCTATCTTGGACAAGGTGAAGGGAAAGGACCAAACAAGAATATTTACTTTAAAAGGTTGAATTGATCATGTTGAGGTCTAGCCTTGGGGATGCCTAGCCCCATATGAAGGGATCTTCTGTTAAGATGGATCATTGAACTCTGGGAGCTCCTGAAGGCTTCGGGTACTTATTGAGTTATGAGCAACTGTAGGGAGAGTGGTTCACCTTCCCCTATTGGTGTGTTGTGTACAGGGTGAATGGTTCACCTTCCCCTGTGATACCCCATGATGGTTGACATGTGTAGGGTGAGTGGTTCACCTTCCCCTACGATTGCGGACACATGTATGTAGGGTGAGGGGCTCACCTTCACCTATTGTTGATGACATATGCATATAGGATGAGTGCTTCTCCTTCTCCTATGGCATATGAGCAAGATGAGTGGTTCACCTTCTCCTGAGGATTCCCCAGTGAGAAATGCTTATGGGCATCTGTTGACATGTCAATGGGACGTGGTTCATCCTTTCCCCACATGTAGGATGTTTATTCCCTACGATCTGTGGTTGACATGTCGGTGGGATGTGGTTCATCCTTTCCCCACATGTAGGATCCTTCCTACTAGTGTTGGCTTGCATGCGTGTAGCGTCAAGATTTATAAACTGAAATTCTATTACTGCAACAACTGATTTTTTTCACCTACTTATTATACTCAATAAGTTATTTATGAAATTTCTTCAACAAATATTAAAATAAATTCTACTACAGTTATCACAAATTACCCAGAGAAAAAAATACATGCACAAGAATCAATCACATCGACACAGTAATTTTTGGACAATTGTCCCTGGAAAAACCCAATGCGGGAAAACCGGTGCAGCAGATGAGGGCTTTATTAATCTTCTGTAGCAATTGCTTTTACAAGGAATGATTTTATAGAGAAATTGAAAGAAAACACCTGAGACTTTCCCTCTGAGACCATTTGCAATTTGGAGACCCTGCTCCCACTTCTACGTCACCCCAGCATCACTCTGATTTACCTAGCGTGGCTCTGCGTCCCTCTACGTCAGCCTGCGTAGGCCTTGTGTCTCTCCTCTGGATTGCGTCTCTCTTTCTGCATTGTCTTCCACTGACCCTACGTCACCTCCTCTAACACTACCTGCTGCTGAAGCCCTCCTCTTCCTCCAACTGCCAACTCCCTCTGAAATCGATCTCCTCTTCCTTGAGAATCGAATTTCCTTGAGATACAGAGTATCTGTCGGTGTATCTCCAAATGACCCTCAAGTCTTCTCTTATACTTTTCCTATTGATGAATCAATGACCGAGATTAAATCCCTAATAAATGGCTAAAATTAAAACAAACTTGATCTCATCTCTTAGAAGCTTCTCATCCTTATCTTTATTAATACCCATTAATATTTTTATTTTCCTAAGTTTAGACTTAGGCACCCATTAAAAATAATAGTTATTTTAATAGCTCCTTATCCGGATGAAATTTCTCAAAACGATTTCTGGGTCTTGGAGATCTCATGTGCCTTACCCTCTCCAAATTTCAAGGCTAGAGCACATCCGATGCTACCAAAAATCAACACTCCCTCTTAGCGAGGAATGTGCTCTAGCAATGTTTCACCATAGAAACATCACACTGATCTTCCGCATCGGTACCTGTGCTGATGCTTAGCTTGCTGCCTCAGATCCCCTGCACTGTTGCTTCCTGTACTGCTGCCCATGACACTGCCACTGCCATTGCCACATCTGTAATGCAGCTCCCTCTCAACATGTTGCATCATGCTACCCATAGCCCTGCCACTGCTAACTGATGCACTGCAACTTCTAATACTTATCCATTATTGAAATGGATTCTTCACCATTCCCATCTTCTCCCTGAAATGAACGAACTTTGTTCTTCCTAGAGCCTTGGTGAGGATGTCTGTCACCTGTTCTTCGGTAGGAGTGTACCTCAACTATACTGCTCCTCATTGGACACAGTCTCTGACAAAGTGACACCTGATATCAATATGCTTCGACCGATCATGAAATACTAGATTCTCAGAGAGCTTGATGCAACTTTGATTATCACACATGATCCTAGTCGCTTCCATCCTTCTCCTGAATAGATTCACAAGCAATTTCCTAAGCCATATGGATTTCCACGAAGTTGTGCTAGCTGCCATATATTCTGCTTTAGTTGAGCTCAGAGCCACGAATTTTTGTTTCCTATTGCACCAGGAGGTCATTCCCGATCCAATGTTGAAACAGTACCCAGTTGTACTTTTATGATTTAATGAACTTCCAGCCCAATCTGCATCAGTGAACCCACTTAGCATGATGTCATTGCCTCTGGTGTACAATAGTCCATGCTCGACTGTTCCTTGTATATACCTGAGAACATGTTTGGTTGTTGCCCATTGCGCCCTCTTAAGTTCTACCATGAACTGACTGAGGGTGTTGACAGCGTAACAAATGTCTAGCCTGGTATTGACCAGATAAACCAGGAATCCTATAAGTTATCTGTACAAGGCGGGATCAACATCTTTATCTTCTGATGCATCAATCTTCTTCTAGTTGGTGATCATTGGAGTAGCCATAGGTCTACAGTCCTGCATCCTGAATCTCTTCAAGATTTCTGTAGCATATCTCACTTGTCCCAAAAAGATCTCACCCTTCTGCTGCCAAACTTCCAACCCCAAAAAATAATGCATCTGTTCCAAATCCTTCATGTCGAATTCTGTGGCTAGGTTCTTCTTGTAGTCTGTGATGAGCCTGGATGATCCTGTCAGGAAGAGATCATCCACATATAACACTAGGATTATAGGCTCATTCTCTACAACTTGTTGATTTGGGGTAGCATCGGATGTGCTCTAGCCACGAAAATTGGTGGAGAGGCTAAAGCACATGATATCTCCAATACCCAGAAATGGTTTGGGCAGAATCTAACCAGTTTGGGAGATATTAAAATAATTAATATTTTTAATGGAGTCCCTAAGTCTAAACTTAGGAAAAATAAAATATTAATGTGAATTAATATAAAACTGAGTTAGAATGGTCCAAAAGTCATGGATCAAGCCAGATCTAATCTTAGCCGTTGATTAGGGACTTAATCTCGGCCGTTGAATTGTCAACGAGAAAAGTATAAGAGGAGGCTTGAGGGTCACTTGGAGAACACACCGAATTGATCAAGAATTCGATTTTCTGGGGCAGGGCTTGCTGAGGAAATCGAAGGAGTGATCAGAGTTGCAACTGAGGGGTAGTGAATACAGAAGCAGAGAGGCAGAGAGGGTACTGGGAGCATCAGCGCAAAAGCCGAGAGAGGGTTGACACAAAGCCAGCTAGAGGCCACGCAGAAGCAGCCATAGGCCACGCAGAGACAGCCAGGAGTTGCACAATGCCGGAGAGAGCTAGCTGGGTGACGCAGAGGCTCTAGAGGCTGACGGAGAGCCTCCAGAGGCTGACGCTGGGCTAGAGAGGCGGCCGCAGACCCTAGAGGCTGACGCTGGGAGATTTCGTGGGGCAGATTGGCGCTGAGACCTATGGGATTGTACATTCGGGGTTTTTAGCCAGAATATCTGTCTTCGATTGAGAGGTACTACTGCCGAGAGAATTCTCTGTTGGGTGAGCCATTTCTGGCACCTAGATTGTATTCTGAAACTGCTTAATAATAAAACCCTCAAATAGTTGCACCGATTTTCCCGCATTGGGTTTTTCCGGGGACATTAGTCCAAAAATAACGGTGTAACTTGTGTGCTTGTTTTTTCCTTCAGTTGATGATCTGTATGTGTTGAGAGTCGAGACTGTACTTGTATTTATTTTCAGTATTTACATGGTAAATAACTTGTTAATTAACAGAACAAGTAGCAAGAAATAAATCAGAAAGTACAAGAAGGATTTCTAACAGTTAGACTTAGAAATTCCAACATGGTATCAAAGCGTGGTTGCAGATCACAGGAGAACTAAGGGCATCAGCCAAGCAGAGTAGCAGCAGCAGAAACAGCTGTCCCGAGTGATAGAAGTTGTTCCTAGCGGAAAAGTAGCAAGGAAGGGGTGACACAGTGCCTGCGTCATCAAGTTTGAGCCAGGAGAAGGATCAGAGCAGTGGCAGAAAGGAGCAGACCTGACCTACGCAGTGCTCAGTCATCTTTCTCAGTCAGGAAGGATTGATGCCCATGGGCAGGAGGTGTAGATTCTGCTAGTGCCGGGATTGTGCAGAGTCTATAGGCTCTAACCTTCAGTTTGCTAGGGCATAGGAGGCTGTGGAGAAGTTGCGGAGTGAAGCTGGTGAGGTATTGTGGTTAGAACAATACCTAATAGGGCAAGACCAAGGAGGAGGGAGTTGCTAACGAGGATTTCGAGCCAAGAAATCTGGATCAGTGGTGCAGCTGCATTAATAATCAGAGTGGGGTCATCTCGACATTGGCTGAGGGGTTTCCAGGAGGGAAATCAAGGCTCATAGGGAGTCACACCGAGAACTCCAGGAGGGAAGTAGAGAGACTTGAAAGAGTCGAAAGAGGAGCAGCGAGATGGCAGTGAACAGGGTAAGAGATCGGGACAGACTGGACGGAGCCTCAAATTTCGTAGTCTGGAAGGCCAGGATCTTGTCTGTTCTAGACAGAAATCGTTTCAAGGACTTCACCTTGAAAACGACAGCGATCCCAGTTGACCCGACTGAGAACGATAAGTACGAGGAGGCAATGGCGAGGGCCAAGAGCATCATCCTTGACGGGATCAAGAACCATGTAGTACCACATATTGTCGAAAAGGACACGACAAATGCAATGTGGGAGGCCCTGACGAAATTGTATCAACATACTTCTGTCTAGAGGAAGATGCTACTAGAAAATCAGCTACGGTCATATCAAATGCAAAAAGGAGAACAGATCAACATCTTCCTCGGTCGATTGAAGGAGATCTGGGATCAACTGACTTCCATAGGAGCCACGTCGGATCAGGAATTAATGGTGAGGACCGCATTGAATGCAATCTCAGAGGACTGGTAGGTATTTGTCCAGAGCATACTAGGCAGATCGACACTTCTAGATTGGGAGGAACTGTGGGCGGCTCTTCGTCAGGAAGAGATCATAAGGCTAACCAAGGCCGGAAGCAGCGGCAAGGGGGTCAGAATCAAGGAGGAAGAGGAGGATGCTGCCCTAGAATCTGAGGGAAAGCAAGAGAAACAAAAGAAGAAGGACCTCTCCAAGGTCAAATGCTTCCACTGTGGGGAACTGCGTCATTATGCGAGCCAGTGTCCGAGGAAGAAGAGCAAGGGAGAGACTTCTGAGACCAAGGTTGCGCCAGCAAGAGCAGACAAAGAAGTGGAGACGGATGATCACTGTGCCATGAGTGCTCATGCACCTTGTGAGAGGAAGTGGGGAGACATCGAGCTGTAGTCAGGCGAACTACAGGCGATGAGGGGCAGGATCCTCAAGGTACCCAACATCTTGGATTATATCTTGCTATGGAAGCCCCGAAGAGGAGTAGCAGAACTGATGAAGATGTCAGAGTTGGGAGATCAGTTACTTACTTCTCAGAAACTGAGTTGCAGTGCTATGGGCAGCACGATGCAGCATGATGAGAGGGATTGCGGTGCAAATGCAACAATGGCAGTTGCAGGGCCATGGGCAGCAGCATGGATGCAGAGGGAGTTGCTGTACAGATGCAACAGTGGCAGTGGCAAGGCCATGGGTAGCAGTACATGATGCAGTAGTACAGAGGGTGTTGGGCAGCAGGCCTAGCATCAGCACAAGGATCGATGCCGGATGATCAGGGTGATGCTCAGTCAGGAGTATTACTATAGCACAGTCCTCGCTAAGAGGGAGAGTTTATTTGGGGTAGCATTGGATGTGCTCTAGCGACGAAAAATGGTGGAGAGGCTAAAACACATGAGATCTCCAATACCCAGAAATGGTTTGGGCATAATCTAACCAGTTTGGGAGATATTAAAATAATTAATATTTTTAATGGAGTCCCTAAGTCTAATCTTAGGGAAAATAAAACATTAATGTGAATTAATATAAAACTGAGTTAGAATGGTCCAAAAGTCATGGATCAAGCCAGATCTAATCTTAGTTGTTGATTAGGGACTTAATCTCGGCCGTTGAATTGTCAACGAGAACACACCGAGTTGATCAAGAATTCAATTTTTTGGGGCAAGGCTTGCTGAGGAAATCGAAGGAGTGATCAGAGTTGCAGTTGAGGGGCAGTGAATAGAGAAGCAGAGAGGCAGAGAGGGTACTAGGAGAATCAACATAGAAGCTGAGAGAGGGTTGATGCAGAGCTAGCTAGAGGCCACGCAGAAGCAGCCAGAGGCCACGCATAGGCATCCAGGAGCTGCGTAGTGCCAGAGAGAGCGAGCGTGGGTGACGCAAAGGCTCCAAAGGCTGATGGAGAGCCTCTAGAGGCTAACGCTGGGCCAGAGAGGCTGACGCAGACCCTAGAGGCTGACTCTGGGAGATTTCGTGTGGCAGATTGGAGCCGAGAGCTTTGGGATTGTACATCCGGGGTTTTTAGCCGGAATATTTGTCTCCGACTAAGAGGTACTACTGCCGAGAGAATTCTCTGTTGGGTGAACCATTTCTGGCACCCAGATTGTATTCTGAAACTGCTTAATAATAAAACCCTCAGATAGTCGCACCAGTTTTCCCACATTGGGTTTTTCCGGGGCATTAGTCCAAAAATAACGGTGTCACTTGTGTGCTTGTTTTTTCCTTCGGTTGATGATCTATATGTGTTGAGACTGTACTTTTATTTATCTTCAATATTTACATGGTAAATAACTTGTTAATTAACAGAACAAGTAGGAAGAAATAAATCAGGAAGTACAAGAAGGATTTCTGACAGTTAGACTTAGAAATTCCAACACAACCAGATAGTAGAGATTAGGGTCCGCGTCACTCTTGACGAACCCCAACTTCTGCAAGTAGCCATCAATTCGATTGTACCATGCCCTAGGTGCCTGCTTCAGCCCATACAAGGCTTTCTTTAACCTGCATAAATGAGATTTCTGCTCACGTGTCTCAAAACCTTCTGGTTGTTCAATGTATACTTTCTCTTCTATTACCCTGTTCAAGAAGTTTCAGCCCATACAAGGCTTTCTTTACCTTGCATAAATGAGATTTCTGCTCATGTGTCTCAAAACCTTCTGGTTGTTCGATGTATACTCTCTTCTATTACCTTGTTCAAGAAGTTTCAGCCCATACAAGGCTTTCTTTAACCTGCATAAATGAGATTTCTGCTCATGTGTCTCAAAACCTTCTGGTTGTTTGATGTATACTTTCTCTTCTATTACCCTGTTCAAGAATGTCATCTTGACATCCATCTGATGAATCTCCCACCCCATGTGTGTTGCAAGAGATATCACGGTTCTAATAAAAGTATACCTGGCTACTGAGGCGAAGGTTTCTTCGTAGTCTATCCCTTCCTTCTGAGCATACACCTTAGCCACGAACCTGGCTTTGTATTTCTCCACATTGTCGTTTGCAGCGTATCTGACTTTATAGATCCATCTCGAACCTACCACTGATCTATCTTGAGGCCTAGGTACCACTTCCCAGACATCATTGACCATTATAGAGTTGTATTCCTCCACCATAGCATACCCATACTTGATGTTGAATGGCCTCCTGAAAACTAGAAGGTTCCCAAACCTAAGCTACTAAGGCCTGGTATCTGTATGGATGTCTTCGCTCCCTTTTACTATTCCTGGGTGCACCAATGTAGTCTTTTGCATCCCGTAAAATTTGTCGGAGTTCCCGACACGTTCTACCACTGGTAGTAGGTATATCTATCAACTCCTCTTCTTCCTGAGATTCCTCCTGCTCTGAAGCCTTGTCTTCAGGAGGATTTCTAGTACCAGTTTTCGCTGGTTGAAGTGGTATGACCAACGGCTCGTCTTTCAACTACTCCTCAGAAGGCATTTCTCAGGATTTTATGAAAGCTCTATCCTCCATGAACTTTACATCCCACCGAACTACTACCTTCCTACTCCCTGGAAGATAGACTATATATGCCTTAGCATTCTCACTATATCCCGCAAGATATCCTTTCTCAACAGTTAGATCTAATTTCTTTCTCTTCTCTTCGGGTATACGGCAATATGCTAAACTCCCAAATATCTTGAAATGACTGACTTCAGGTGTCTTCCCAGTGAAGACCTTCGCTGGAGTGATTTTACTGAATGCCCTATGAGGAGTCATGTTTTGGACATAAACTTTTGTGCTACATGCTTTTGCCCACAGGAATTTGGGCATATCCTGATCATACAACATTGCCCTAGCTGCTTCCACAATAGTCTTGTTTTTCCTTTCTGCTACTCCATTCTGCTCCGAATTGTAGGGAGTTGTCCACTCTCTTCTGATGCCTTCCTTAGCGCAAAAATCGGTGAAGTCCTTGTCAACATACTCTCCACCATTATCCGAGCGCAACACTTTTATCTTCTTTCCTATCAGATTCTCCACTAGAGCCTTGAACTCTTTGAATCGACCGAAAACCTCATCCTTGGTTTTTAGAAAGTAGATCCAAGTCTTCCTGGAATGGTCATCGATGAAGGTGACGAAGTATTCGGCACCACTAAGAGCTTTTGTGGACATCGATCCGCAAATGTCTAAGTGTATCAATCCTAGCACACTCTTCGCCCTATTGTTACTTCTGGAAAACACAGCTTTGGCATACTTTCCCAGAGCGCACCCTCTGCATACATCATCCTGTTCAATACTTAGTTCTGGAACCCCTTATAATGTTTTCCTGAGAATTCTCAGAGCCCCATGGTGTAAGTGTCCCATCCTCCTGTGCCATAGCTCATTCAAGTCTTTGTCTCCATTACTGCCTATCAGTGCCATTGGTGATTCTAGCTGTAACCTATACAACCTGTTACTTCTGATTCCAATCTAAGCCTTCTTTTTCCAACTTGGGTGTTTGACATATACTTTCTCGTTAATGAAGAAAACGTCATAGCCCTTGCTTTGAAGTTGAGATATGGAAAGTAATTTCATCCCCAATCCCAGCACATGCAACACATTGGTTGCCCGAAGTCGCTCTCCTACTTCAGTTTGAAACACTATGGTACCTCTTCCTACTGGAGTACACTTTGCCTTATTCCCCATGGTGATCTGAAAATTCATTCTTTCTTCCTGATAATCTGAAAAACATTCTTGGATTCTTGTCATATGCTAGGAAGCTCCACTGTCTATATACCAAACCTCCGAGGAGGCAGAGCTTGCAAGGCAAGCGGCTTCTTCTTCCAATCTGGAAGCTAACATCGAATATTCGTCCCTTGTGCATTCTTTTGGAAATCTGCGCGAGTCCCCTTGAGTGGATGGCTCTGCATCATGCTCTTGACCAATAATCGATTTTCCTTTCCTATTGTCAGATTTATGCTCTGATACCATGTGAATATTTCTAAACTGAAATTCTATTACTGCAACAACTGATTTATTTCACCTACTTATTATACTCAATAAGTTATTTACGAAATTCCTTCAGCAAATATTAAAATAAATTCTACTACAGTTCTCACAAAATTACCCAGATAAAAAAATACATGCACAAGAATCAATCACATCGACACAGTTATTTTTGGACAATTTTCCCCAGAAAAACCCAATGTGGGAAAACCAGTGTAGCAGATGAGAGCTTTATTAATCTTCAGCAACAATTGCTTTTACAATGAATGATTTTATAGAGAAACTGAAAGAAAACACCTGAGACTTTCCCTTTGAGACGATCTGACACTTTGGAGACCCTGCTCCCACTTCTGCGTCACCCCAGTGTCACTCTGATTGACCCAGCGTGGCTCTAAGTGGCTTTGCGTCCCTCTACGTCAACCTGCATAGGCCTTGTGTCTCTCCTTCTGCGCTGTCTTCCACTGACCCTATGTCACCTCCTCCTCTATCACTGCTTGCTGCTGAATCCCTCCTCTTCCTCCACCCTGCAACTCCCTCTAAAATCGATCTCCTCTTCCTTGAGAATCGAATTTCCTTAAGATACTGAGTATCTGCCAGTGTATCTCCAAATGACCCTCAAGTCTTCTCTTATACTTTTCTTGTTGATGAATCAATGACCGAGATTAAGTCCCTAATCAACGGCTAAGACTAAAACAGACTTGATCCTCATCTCTTAGAAGCTTCTCGTCCTTATCTTTATTAATACCCATTAATATTTTTATTTTCCTAAGTTTAGACTTAGGCACCCATTAAAAATATTAATTATTTTAATAACTCCTTATCCGGATGGAATTTCTCAAAACGATTTCAGGGTCTTGGAGATCTCATGTGCCTTAGCCTCTCCTCTAAATTTCAAGGCTAGAGCACATCCAATGCTACCAAAAATCAATATGTAGGACGTCGTTCATCCTTTCCCTACTCTCGATGTTTTGCATGCGTTATGGTGTGTGATTGTAGGATGTGGTTCGTCCTTTCCCTACATGTGATTGTGATGTGTGATTGTAGGATGTGGTTCGTCTTTTCCCTACGTGTGATTGTGATGTGTGATTGTAGGATGTGGTTCGTCCTTTCCCTACATGTGGTTGTGAGCATGAAGTGTTCTTTTCCTGTTATTGATTCAGTATCATCCTACCCATGTAGTCTGGGACACATGGGAAGTACCTCTCATCTGGCCAATGAGTTGGGAAAAGTGGTTAGGGACCATAGAACTACCGATGGATGCATCGGGTACTGTTGTACTCCCTATGACTAGGATGCTTGGTGTTCTTCAACTTGATCTGGGATCAAGTCTGATTGAGGTTTTACCTCTGCACTGACTTTTGTCAGTGGAAAGTGGTGAGGTCTTGTGACTCACTCTCGATCAATTCTTCTTCATTATTATTTTAGTGTTCAGCAGAGCAAAGCAAAGAAGAATCGAGATACAAAGATGGTTCATGATGGCATGATGATCAGTGACATAGCTGTTGGTTTGACAGGTGGAATTCTCCCTAGTTGAGAGGGAGTGTTAAAATTGGCAACTAGGGACAAATACCACTTTGGATAGCTCCTTTGAGGAAGATAATTGTGGCATTGAATTCCTCTTTTTGAGAGGACCAAAATCAACCTAAAGAACACCGAATTTAAATAAAGAAAAATATTTATTTATTTAAAGGAAGTTCTACAAGTCATACCTTTATTAAGGCGGGAAAATTGAAAATTCGAAATTCAAATTTGCCTCCAATTGTCAAAGTTGGTTTCACCTCCATAAGGACAAATTGTTATAAATATAGGTGTCCCTCATCCTCATTTGGACACATTCGATCGCACATTTCTCTCTCTGAAATAGCCGTAGAAAGGAAGAAAGCTCCAACGAAGAAGGTAGAGATAGATTGATGTCGTGGTTGGGTTGTCTAGAGGTTTGAGTTCCTTAGGAAGAAGGTTGAGCCCATTTGGACTGATTGCTGGGTGGTTCAATGTCTACAACAAGTCAGTATTGCAGCAGAAAGGAAACCGCATTCATGAAGGATGTTTGTATATTTTGTGGGTTTATCTTTGGTTGGGCTTCTCTCCTATAGCTGGCCGCAGCCCTAGCTGCATACTTCAGGCAGGCTGCAGGCCTAGATCATTTTGGACAAGTGGCTAAAGGACTGTTAGGAGGCCATGTTGAAGTTTCTAAGTTTACTTAGTTTAGAAACCCTTCATGCACTTTTTTTTATTTATTCCTACCTACTTGTTATTTTTCTTTAACAAGTTATTTACAAAGTAAATACTAAAAATAAACACCAGTGCATGCTCAACATATTACAGATCAACAACTAAAAGAAACAAAAACAAACACACCACATGACACCATTATTTTTGGACCAATGTCCTCGGAAAAACCCAATGCGAGAAAACCGGTGCAGCTATCTGAGGGTTTTCTTATTAAGCAATATCATAGTACAATCTGGGTGCCGAAACTGACCTACCCAATAGAGAATTTCCTTGGCAGTAATACCTCTCAGTTTTTGACAAATCTCCTGGCTGAAACGCCGGATAATCCTTCCGGCAGCTACTCAGCACCAATCTGCCCTAGAAACCCAAGCATCAACCTCTCTCTGGACTGTGTTAGCCCTCTCTGCCCAGCGCTAGTCCTGCGTCACCCTGGATGGGTCTGCGTCAACCTTAGGAGGTCCTGCTTCAGCCCTCTAGCTCTCTGCGTCAGCAACGCTGGCCTCTCTGAGGCTCTGCGCAGCTCCCGACTGCCTCTGCGTGACCTTGCGTGAGCCCTGGCTGGCTCTGCGTCACTCTCCCTGGCTACTGCGCTGCTCTCCCAGAACTATCTCTGCCTCTCTGTCTCTCTGTACTCAAATGTCCCTCAGCTGCATCTCCTGGTCACTAATTCTATCTCTCTTAGCAAATCCCGCTTTAGAGAATAGAATGACTGATCACTCTGGTGTACTCTCCAAGTGACCCTCAAGCCTCCTCTTATACTTTTCCTGTTGACATATCAACGGCCGAGATTAAGTCCCTAATCAATAGCTAAGATTAGATCTGGCTTGATCCATGTCTTTGGACCACTCTAACACATATTCATATTAATACACATTAATATTTTATTTTACCTAAGTTTAGACTTAGAGACTCCATTAAAAATATTAATTATTTTAATAACTCCTAATCTGTTTAGAATCTGCCCAAACCCTTTCTGGGTATTGGAGATCTCATGTGCCCCAACCTCTCCACCAAATTTCGTGGCTAGAGCACATCCGATGCTACCCCAAATCAACACTCCCTCTTAGCAAGGACTGTGCTCTAGCAATACTCCTCACTGAGTATTACTCTGATCATCCGACATCGGTACCTGTGCTGATGCTAGGCCTTCCTACCCAACATTCTCTGTAATGTTGCATCCTGTATTGCTGCCCATGGTTCTGCCACTGCCATTGTTGCATCTGTACGACAACTCCCTTTGCATCCATGCTGCTACTGGTTCTTTCTCCCAGCACTGCATCCACACTGCACCTCCTCTCATCATGTTGCATCGTGCTGCCCACTGCTGCACTACAACTCAGTTACTGAGAAGTAAGTAACTGATCCTCCATCTGACCTCTCTGTTGGGCTAGAGACACCCACTGATGCTGAAGCTCCCTCTGCTGCTGACAAGTGCTCCCTCTCTAACCTCTGTGCTGCTGCAGCAACTCCCTGCATCTCGCACCGTTGCACACCTCTCTGTGCCATCCTGCACTGGTGCAACACTCCTGTGCCTCTCGCACTGCTGCAGCCTGCTAGCTCTGCGTTGTCTTGGGACTCCTGCACTTTAGCTCTCTCTGCCGCTCCATCCGCATCCGTCTCTGCCCACTCAGCCAGTCCTTCTACTCGTTGGGGCTTCCGTAGCAAGGTCTAATCCAAGAGGCTAGGTACCTTGAGGATCCTGCCCCTCATCGCCTGTAGTCCATCTGACTACAGCTCGATGTCTCCCCACTTCCGCTCAAGTGGTGCGTGTGCACTCATGGCACAGTCATCATCTGTCAAAACTTCCTTCTTTGCCCGTGCTGGCGCTACCTTAGTCTCAGAAGACTCTCCCTTACTCTTCTTCCTTGGGCACTGGGTAGCATAATGACCTATCTCCCCACAATGGAAGCACTTGATCTTGGAGAGATCTTTCTTATTCTGCTTCTCCTGCTTTCCCTCAGATGCTAGGGCCACATCCTCCTCCTCTTGCTTGACCTTGATCCCTTTGCTACTACTACCTATCTTCTACTGCCGTCTGATCTCTTCCTGGCGAAGAGCTGCCCACATCTCGTCCCAAGGTAGGAGAGTCCCTCTGCCCATGATACTCTAGACAAACACTTCCCAATCTTCTGAAACAACATTCAAGGTTGTCCTCACCATAAGCTCCTGATCTGGTGTCACTCCTATAGCAGTCAGCTGATCTCAGATTGCATTCAGTCCTCCGAGGAAGGTGTCAATCGATTGACCCTTCTTCATCTGATACAACCTCATCTGGTTCTCAAGCAACATTCTTCTCTACACAGAAGTATGCTAGTACAGGTTCTTGAGAGCCTCCCACATCTCAACTGCCGTTTCCTTCTTGGCTATATGTGGTACCACATGATCCTTGACCCCATCAAGGATAATGAACTTGGCCCTCGCCATCACCTCTTCATACTTGTCATTATCATTGGGGTCGACTGGGATAGCTATAACCTTCAAGGCGAAGTTCTTGACACGATTCCTGTCAAGCACTGATAAGATTCTGGCCTTCCAAACTGCTAAGTTTGATGCTCCGTCCAGTCTATCCTGGTCTCTTACCCCGTGTAGTGCCATGACGCTCCTCTACTTCCCTCCTGGAAGTTCTCTGTTCAACTCCTCTAAGTCTATACTTCCCGTCTGGAAGTTGTTTTTTGGACTCCCTCTGAGTCCTGATTTCCCTCCTGGAAATCTTTCTACCGCTTGTCGAGATGCCCCCTACTCTGATCGTCTTGT
Organism: Pinus tabuliformis; assembly: GCA_031772625.1. Taxonomy (NCBI): domain Eukaryota; kingdom Viridiplantae; phylum Streptophyta; class Pinopsida; order Pinales; family Pinaceae; genus Pinus; species Pinus tabuliformis. Next base: position 479,712,560 of record CM062819.1, read on the forward strand.
GCAATTGAATTGTTGATCTAGGTTCCTCGGCTAGAAACCCTTGGTAACAACTCCTTTGGCCCTACTCTTTCAGGTATTGTTCTAACTACAGTACCTCACCAGCTCCACTGCAATATTTCTGCAGCCTTCCAAACTCCAGCAACTGCCTCTATGTGAATTGTGTCAACCCCTCTCTGCCTCATGCTAGCTCTGCGTCAGCCCTGGGATGCCCTGTGTCAGCAACACTGGCCTCTCTGAGGCTCTGCGCAACTCCCGGCTTCTTCTGCGTGGATCTGGCTGGCTCTGTGTCACACTTCTTGGCCTTTGCGCTGCTAGAAACAGCTTTTGTCACCTCGGGACAGCTGTTTTCTCTTGCTATTTCTCCGCTCGGCTGATGTCTCTTAGTCCTCCTGTGATCTGCAATCACCCTCTGATACCATGTTGAAGTTTCTAAGTTTACTTAGTTTAGAAATCCTTCATGCACTTTTTCTGATTTATTCCTACATACTTGTTATTTTTCTTTAACAAGTTATTTACAAATTAAATAATGAAAATAAACACCAGTGCATGCTCAACATATTACAGATCAACAACTAAAAAAAACAAGAACAAACACACCAAATCACACCATTATTTTTGGACCAATGTCCCAAGAAAAACCCAATGCGGGAAAATCGGTGCAGCTATCTGAGGTTTTTCTTATTAAGCAATATCAGAGTACAATCTGGGTGCCGAAACTGGCCTACCCAACAGAGAATTTCCTTGGTAGTAATACCTCTCAGTTTCTGACAAATCTCTTGGCTGAAGCCCCAGATAATCCTTCTGGCAGCTACTCAGCACCAATCTACCCCAGAAACCCCAGCGTCAACCTCTCTCTGGACTGCTTCAGCCCTCTCTGCCCAGCGCTAGTCCTGCGTCACCCCGGATGGGTCTGCGTCAACCTTAGGAGGCCCTGCATCAGCCCTCTGGCTCTCTGCGTCAACAACGCTGGCCTCTTTGAGGCTCTGCGTCAACAACGCTGGCCTCTCTGAGGCTCTGCGTCACTCTCCCCGGCTACTGCACTGCTCTCCCGGCACTATCTCTGCTTCTCTGTCTCTCTATACTCAAATGCCTCTCAGCTGCATCTCCCGATCACTAATTCTATCTCTCTTAGCAAACCCCGCTCTAGAGAATAGAATGAATGATCACTCTGGTGTACTCTCCAAGTAACCCTCAAGCCTCCTCTTATACTTTTCCTGTTGACATATCAACGGCCGAGATTAAGTCCCTAATCAACGGCTAAGATTAGATCTGGTTTGATCCATGTCTTTTGGACCACTCTACCACAGATTCATATTAATACACATTAATATTTTATTTTCCCTAAGTTTAAACTTAGGGACTCCATTAAAAATATTAATTATTTTAATAACTCCTAATCTGTTTAGAATCTGCCCAAATCCTTTCTGGGTATTGGAGATCTCATGTGCCCCAACCTCTCCACCAAATTTCATGGCTAGAGTACATCCGATGCTATCCCAAATCAACAGGCCGCATGCCCTGAAGTTCTTGATCAGGAGGCCATGTCACTTGTTTTGGGGCTGGTTACTAGCCCAGATCAACAGTGAATTAAAGTTGAGGTGTTTGGAAGATGGCCGCAGTCAAGGAAGAGTTTTGGAAGGTAAGAAAAGGGTGTTATAGCTTCCTGCCAACAACCCTTACCTGTGACCAGACTTAGCCCAGATCAACAGTGAATTAAATCTGAGGTGTTTGGAAGATGGCCGCAGTCAAGGAAGAGTTTTGGAAGGTAAGGAAAGGGCGTTATAGCTTCCTGCCAACAACCCTTACCTGTGACCAGACTTATACCAGCATATAAGGGTGTTTGTGTGTAGGCAGATCAACTAGAAGGTCGTCTAAGAGCAGTGAAAGATGACTGTTGTAGCTTGCCATCAAACCCTAACCAGAACACCAGAATACAAAAGCTTTTACAGCAGTATGTTTCAAGCCTAAGAGGGCACAAATTGTCTTCTCCAGAATTGCGTTGCTGAGTCAGCTATGTATCTAAGGAAGGACATTGTTATTGAATCTCCAGATTGGCAAGTCAATCTTGACCTTGAACTATTGTACTCTCTCTCTGCTGAACATTTGATATTAATAGTAAGAAGAATTGATCAAGGGTTTTCCCCATCTTGGGGTTTTTCCCTGGCTTGTGCCAATTCTTGTGTTCTCTTGTCTTGGCTTGCTCTCTGAATATGTTTACTTATGTTCTTTCTTCAATTACTGTCAGTGGAATATCAGTTTATGTGATTGCTATTGAAAGAAATGGAATTAATCTTGGGCTCATAAGAATCATTGAAGTAATTGACCTAAGCAAAGAACATGTTATCTGAAAATTAACACTTACACTTCTGGATTATTTAGTAAAGCATGTTCAATACAATTTCTTGTATGATGTATCCTCTTGCTAATCTCCAAAATATCCAACGTATTGTCCTCAAAATTGTATATTACTATATAGTGACCATTGGAAATACTGTTGTGTTCATCAATCTTTCTTTTGGCAAAACTATGGTTTGAAGCATTTCTCATGTGCACACATAGACAATTTAGTAAGTGGCAATCCATATTGTTTCACGAAATTATATTGGTAAAAATTATATGCATATTTAAAGCTGCCAAAGCATATGACATCAATTCATAAAACAAAATGCATGACATGCAAGTCTTCCTTTTATTTTTGACTGCCAGTGTATCATAGAGACAAGATTTGAAGTACATTTATCCAAACAAATGTTACCTTTAGGGGATATCAACTCGATTGAACAATCAAAACCTCCATGAGTCCTGTCACAGGAACAATAACTGTGATAAAAACAGGCGAATAAACATATTAGTTTCTTTAGAGGGACAAATCCAAATGTCCATCTGCTATCATTCAGGTGTTAATAGCATCAAAATGCAGGCCATAATATGCATAATCTGACTCTTTACTATTTTATGAATAACGTGTCAAACTTAGCAATGAAGGCAAGCTTGAAATTCTGTACAGAAGATGTGAAAGCTGTATAGTAGTTTTCCAAACCTGAATAAAGTCAGTCCACTTTCTTCGTATGCATGGCGGCAGGTCCCATGTTTGGAACAATGCATGGGACAGCCCTGCAACAAGATGGACATTGTAACTTGATGACTACCCTGTTTAAGATTGAAACCTCCAGAGAGCCGTAAGCCTAGGAACCAAACACCCTCCGATGGGTAGATGATATTTAAGTGCATCTTTGTCTGCCTACTTTTACTATTTAGAGTTCTGAAAATTGAACTTTCCACACCATCGGAAACATTTGTATGGTAATCCCAATTGTGAAGAGTTGGCAAACTTCCAAATCTGGCATAAATGTCAAAAGATATTGCAGCATGTGATATTAGCTCAACAGATATGACTCCTCCAGCTGCACCAAAAGGCACTTCAAAAAGAAAAAAGGTCCATGTGTCTTGACTGGCATTTAATATGGAAGAATTACTGAAATATTGATCCAAAAGAAAACTCTCAGACTTTGTTGATTCTCCTTTGTTGATTGGCAGATAATAAGACTCAAATGGAAGGCTGGCTCCCACGTGTTTAACCCTCTGAAATAACATGGAAAAGGATACTAATGGTGATTCCTGGTCTTAAAAGAAATATCATCTTATAATAGCATAAATTCAATGAAAAACGATGGGCTTAAAAGTAGCTAAAGGAATGAAACCAAATCTAAAGCAAAATGAATCGCAAGAACAGCTAAGAAAGTGTGTTCAAGTACAGTAGAGAAAGAAAATGTAATAAGAAACAAACGACCTACTGTTTCCATGTATCCGGCATTTGTTGATCATAGCAAGAAAACAAAGTTTGTCACATTAATCTAGTTTAAACAATCTCTGTTCTACCTCAATATAAAATATTCTTTTAGCAGATGATCTAAAATCAATAAGACAAAACACCAAGAGCAAACAGCAAATAATATAGGCAATGGGCATCCTTCAAAGAACAAGAGACCCTATTTTTTTCCTTACATAAGATCTCTTAAGGGAACTTATGACTATCATTTGGAGAGTTGGTGCAATACTAAACATGGAAAATATTCAGCATTTCATACCTGAAGTGAGTGCACTTTCCACGTGCAATTTTCACCAGTGTTTCCATTGCTGCAAGTGTATATTCTCCACTTCAACACAAAGCAAAGATATGGCTCATCTTTCTGCTGCTTTCGCTCTACATTTATTTTGGTTAAATTCGAAACGTGTACAGCAATATACCACCAACCAAGCTTTGGTGACTGAATGGATAAGCCAGACTGCCCTGCAGGTATTACATAGTCATATGATGTTCTTTGTGGTAATGCACCATGTCTGAAATAAAACACTGCTTCTACTTTTGTCTTCATTGTGATGTTATTAGAGTTAACATCTTTGCTGTCAATTGCACTAGCAGAAGAGTTGAAGCTCTCATATTCAACCATCACTTCCAACACGGAACTGAAGTCTACAATCTGTAAGGAGAAAAACTTCCATTCCTCATGTTTAATGCATTCTTTGGAGTTTGAGTCTGCGCATAATAGTGCATGCTTGGCTGGCTCTAATAAACGATTATTTTTTTCCATCATATTTCTACCCTTAGAAACATACATTTCTTCATTGCTTCCTCCATCAATGTATTTGTTGCAATCCAGCAAGCAAGTTTCACTGATATTGCTCAACAATTGTCGAACACTTCCTTTTCCCAAATGATAGGAATCTCCAGTCTGGTCCAATTTCTTACTGTTTAGAGGATTTTCAGACAAATGCCTTGGATGGTTATTTAAACCAACATGAGAGCAGCTAAGAAAACTGACTGTATTATTGCAGGATGGTCCTCTCAAAAACGAGCTCTTACATCCAAACACTATTATTTGAACATCAATAGAATAAGTTGATCCTCGACTGATCTGCATAAACATAAATACATATTAGATGGAGATCAAAACCCCCACAATTCATCAAGTCACCAAGGCAATGCAAATGGATAAAACTATGCAGGTAGGCAAAGCAAGTAACTTTCATTCATCATGGAAACAAATATATTAATAATTGTGTAGTTCCATCAGTTTCACCATTTTCTTGTGTATAATTGTGTCATTCCTATGAACCGAAACTCTTGTCACTGCACGTACCATCACTCGTATCAATAAAAAATTGTTTTCACATACCCACCACAACTTCAACAGAAGAATGTGCAGAAACAACCATGCATTACCAGTATCGTGTCTCATTTATGATCATCAACTAAGAAAGGCCATTGAGATCCATTATCAATTTTATTCTTCAGAGATAGGTGAAATATACATCATGGAAAGACATGAAGGTATGGAAACTTGCCGGGAATTCACAATACTCATCAGCTGCATTTGTTTTGAATTGGTAGATCATAATCAGATTTACCTGGCCTATCTTACTCTCCCTTATCTATGGATTTCATAATCAAGAACATCTTTCGAGCACCAAATCAAGATATCATCCAAGATGTCCTTGAGTTTCCAATCTTCGTCCAAGAATTTAGCACCCAATTTTAGATAAATTTTGTTGAAGGAAAATCATGAATAATATCTGTACTTATAAAATTCAACCTATACTGTTCAAGAAAAGACCTCACAATCTAGTAGGTCTTCTGTACAAGTAAATCCAAAACCATGTCATTGTTAGTGATGTTGACCATGTACATGTCAACAGTTCCAAGAAGCATAGTATAAAGCAGTGGATAAAAATTTTCAGTCATTATCATCATTGTAATACCAAACTCTGCTATTCTATTCTAAAAATGATTCTAGTATGACTAATAAGCCATGTAACAATACCTAGGTGAGCCTATGATTCTTGTCAAAAGGTTTCACTCTAGGGAGTTTTTTAACCTCCCCAAATTATTTGTGTTTGTAAGCACGAATAATTGGCAAAGTTTTTCTCCCAAACATACCCCAAAGCTAGGGCGGAACTCATTGATAAGGTCTTCGGTGAGACCTAGTGTTATCGAGTCTATGCATTTTTATCATACTAGATCATGTGTCTTGAGTCGCTGAATTTGGTAGTCTTAAGAGGTTGTGTCAATGTTTAAATTCCCCTTCTAAGGGTTGATTACTGTAATATCTTGATGAAAAGTGTGTCTAGGAATATTTTTGGTGAATGGTTCCTCATAATTAGAACACCATTACCAAAATATTTTTTAGAGTCTTATGTTGCACAAAACTTATAGGAACCCAACATTTCAAGACGTACCCGTACCCGAAACTCCGAAACTCGACCCTGATGTAATCATCTATGAGAGTTAACATAGACTTGGTTTTCCTTCTAAATTGTCATACATGGGTCTTATTCCCTTTTTTCTTGAAAAATAATGTGATATTCACTTATTTATAAATTGTCTTTTACATATATAAACATACATGATGTTTCAGTCGACGTTTCAGCTGATGTTTCCATTTTTGGGAGGTTATGTTTCTAAACGTACCCATTTCAAAAATTCCGAAACATTTCAGCGCTTCATGCAAATTAGTTTTAGACCCACTAAGAGGGTGGAAAAATATGTGTAATCCCCTCTTGAGGCTATTAATTAAATTTCTGGCAAAAATATAAATTAAATTAGCCAAAAATTGTCAAAAATTAAAATGAAAGGAAAAATTAATAACTCTCAAAGTGGAAAAGTTCCAAAAATTATTGAGGCTATTCTCAAAAGGAAAAAAATCAAGTCAAACTTAAAAGCCACATTTCCAAGGTAGGTGGACCTAGTCAAAAAATTCGTTGAACCAAGGAAGGCTATTTTCCCAACAATTCGAAATTTTTGGACCAAGTTGTTAATTATTTTGCACAAATAATGATAATTCTATTTTTTGGAGGTCCTCCAGTGGTCCAGAAGTAAAACTTGATCCCTCCAACCCAGTAAACAAGGAAAATCAAATTATTTTGGAGATTTGTGCTAGCTAATCAAGGGTTCGAAATTTTTTCACAAGGATCAAGCCATGGATCGAGCTACTAGCCATTATTTTCCACTTGGAGGGGTTTATCCCTCTCATTTTCTATATAAGGAAGCTTTCTAGCTCCTCATTGTAACTTCATCTGGTGATGTACTGAGCTAAGCTCTGCTGGATTTCTTTTGATAATAAAGCATAAGTCTTTGGGGTTTCAATTCAAGGTGTCTCTCTCTCAATGATTTATGGTATGTGCTGAATGATTTTAATGCTCTAATGGTTTATTATTGAATATTGTTGTTTCAATAGCCAGTGGTTGGATCATCTATTAGCACAGGTATCTTGCTTTAGGTGTTGGGTTCTAGAGAAGCATTTTCTGCTCACTCGATCTAGCAGGTATCTCTAGATCTTGAGGGTTTGAAGTGTGTATCTAAACCCCTTTTGAAACTAACAATTTATCTTCCAAAGTGTGTAGAGATCTTCAAGTGATTCAGCGCTTGGGCAACCCCCAAGTATGATCCAAATTGGATCATTATATTGTGTTTCATCCATTTGACACATTTAGAGTGGAAAAAGTGGAGGAATCAGCACATGGGACCGTTTTTACTGGCGGGGCCCAATTTGGCAAAACGGTGTCTGAAACCTTATAGGAGCATTTTGAGGCATCAAATGATGTTTTTGGGGGGTAAAACTTTGCCACTTTAGCGCCACATATTTTCATGTTATTCTACACACAGAGATCTTTCCAACAGTGCAAGAAGCGTGTCAATCAAAGTCTGTATGCAAAAGTTATGCCACTCAAAAGTTGACCTTCCTGTTTTCACACCTATAGTTCAAGAGGATGTTGTGTCAGCCCTCATTATTAATGGAAAAGGGGCTAGTTGTTGAAATATGTAACTAGGTTTGCTCTTCATAATGACATACGTAATCATGATTTTATGTAATTGATGTAAAGAAGAAAAATAAAGTTATTTTGTTATGCTTGAGGCATGGGTTTCATGCTTAAGGAATTTTTTTTTTTAGATAAAGCTCCCATTACGGCTTGTCATGTGGTCTACAAGTAAAATGAGTCTTTGTCATGTATAAGAGACCCTTTTTGGGCATGTTACATATTACAAAAGAAATTATATGAGTCAAGGAAACCCCTCCAAGACCAAGTTTACAAGCTACAAGTCTAGTCGGCCTATATGCATCATCAAGTCGGCCTGCCAGTAAAGTCGGCCTATTTTGGAGCCCAGCAACGCCTATATAAAGGAGGACTCAACCTCTCTCAAAGTGAATCAATTAATCATCACAGAAGTTCAATATAGAGACAAGAAGAAGCCTCAAATCCAACGAAAAGGAAAGAAGAAAAGGAGATGAACCAAGATTTCAAGGATTGTCTTTGGGTTATTTATTTCACAAGTGCAAGTCAATTAGGGCCACTCTCTGTGGATGCGAAGTTCGAAGTTACAGTCATCTCAAAAAACCGAGAAATTGAGGTGTCAAGGTCTGCTAATGAAGCCAAGTTGTTAAGGAAAGGAGATCTCTCATAGTGAAGAAGTGAAGCCTAGTAAATATGTCATATTTAGTCCACATGTGAAGAATTTGAAAGATCATAGGTAGACCAAAATTGCAGACCTATGAAAGGTGCCTAAAAAGTGAAGAAGAGCCGAAGTCTGTAGCAGTATACTCAGTTTGACCAACATTGAATTTGAGGAAGAAATGCTAATTGAAAGAAGTGCTTTGACTTGGTCTTGAATGGGTTCATAATCAAGGGTCCAGGTCTTGGAATTCATCAATTGAGGATTCTATATGAAGAAGAATTCTTGTGGGTTTTCCTCTCATTGGGTGAGGTTTTGGCCTTGGATGGTCGCCTACTTCTTGTGTCCTCTTGTCTCATTGTTCTTTATGCTTTTGATAATTGTTTGATGAAAGGAACAAAATAATAATCAAGTTGAAGAAAAATCTAACGAAGAGAAGTAAAAACTCATCACAAGCAATTATCAACCAAAGAGAAATATCTCATCTTTTTGCCCTTAGATTTCTCAACATGGTATCAAAGCTAAGGTAACAAGACAAGAAAAGGAAAGGGTAGCTTAAAGAAGGACACTGCAGAACCGATGCACAAAAGATCTTCAAGAACATCAATCATCAAGAAGAACAGAAGGTAGACCGAAGAGATCAGGATGGATTTTTCTGAGCTATAACTCCTTTCTCTCATGGAGATACTAGGGCATTCTCCACAAAAGTAGCACCAAACTACAGTAAAACTCTAGAACCAAAATTTGGAGTTAGAATAAATTAAGTTGCGGGCCGAGATCTTGAAGAAAAGAAGTTTACCATCAAAGAAGGAGTGAAAGTCTAGACCATTACATGAAGTCAAACCTACAGTAACAACTACATATCCAAGATTTCGAGGTAAATTATTCTAAGTCTACATTAAAGTGTAGAGATCTCCTTACAAAAGTTGATAAAGGAAAACTCCAAAAGGAAGCATCAATCCAAATCCATTATGACAAAAAGGATCTCAAAACATATGTAGACCTGATATCAATAAAATCTAGATTCTAAGGTCATATCACCCTCTAGACATACATAAAATTGCTCTCTATTCAAGATCTCTATATCTCTGTGATAGCATAGATCTCATCTTCAAAGATGTGTCCTTGTGACATCACTTCTCTACTATACTTACAAGTTCAAATCATGAGGTGGTTGAGTACATGTGGCAGTCGCCAATCTCATATATCTGCTCACTGTAATGAAGTTTGAAGGATCCAAGGAAACAAACCTGAAGCAATGTAGTCATCAAGCAAATGTTGAAACTATAGAGAAACAGTGACATGCTTGTAGCTATTAGTTTTGCATAAGGACCTGTGAAGCTATAAGGGCATCAATCCAAGGTCAATGGCAATCATATACTTGAAAAAAGCAGCAGATGAGTTCAGGGAAGAATATCTCACACCCGAAAAAAAAAATCGATGAAGATGGCATCTGCAAATGCAATTCATCTCAACAAAGGTAAGTAACCATAAGGTATGTATGGTATATTTTAAGATATTTTTGGTTGAAGATAAGATTCTAGGGTTTGTTAGTATTCTAGGGAAAAAGATGAACCCTAGCATAACATAAAAAAGGGGATAGAACCTGATCTAGGGTTTGAACTTTAGAAGACCTAGGATGACCTCTTGATTGTATGTAAACTCTAGAAATCTAGGCATCATGTTTTGGTATCGTATACTTTGCTTCGGGTGCTTGTCAATAAATATTGCAGGTACAAGAAGTAAAGATGGATGGGCTGAGCCTTTGTTCTATGAAACATGATGGAAGAAGGAATTTGTAAAACCATGGATCTCAGCAAGATGGAGTGAAGGGTGAAAAAGGCCTCCACCGTGATAGTCAAGAAGAAAATCATTATGACAGGATGCATCATTTAGGAGATGGCATCATTATTACATACCATTGAAGCTAGAGTTCATAACATCAGCATAAGAAGTTTGGAAGATAGTCGAAGTAGAATTCTATGATAGTCATCATTAGAAAGAAGTAGGTCTTTGTAACCTCATTAGAAGCATAAGCAGCACTTATGGGTAAAATGAGAATCATCTAGTATGAAGCTCATCATACATCGTCAGGAAGGAGCATCTACAAGATGAGGATAATAAGATTCTCTACTAGAATCTTACTTTGTATACTGATCAAGAAATTTTCAAACCTCAACTATGACCTCTCCTCGAAATAACCACAAAAATCCAGAAAGCATTTGACTGCACTCCAAGTTGAGAGGAAACCCACAAAAAGGGTGCAGTTCTGCTAAAGAAATTATCTGTTGGAACAATTCACAACCTCCTCCACTGAAGAATCCATTCTCCACTAAAAAGTCTCCTTTCCAAGATGCCAAAGGCCCAAAACCACCAGCTCTCTAGCCTCCCAATCTGCTCCTCCCTATACCTACACAGGCTCTACCAATAACCTCTGCACACTGTCAAAATCAAGATAAATTTGTCCCTCCAAAACTCCACTATAACAACCCTACAAAATGGTGCTAAAGTTACAGCCTCAAGGTGAGGAATCTTCCTACAAATGCTCGGCTTTCCAATCCAACTCCAACTAGTGCCATCTATGTGCCACGAACAGCCTTTGCGCCCTAGGAGAATACAAAAATTGGTAATTCATGCAATAAAGCTCTATGAGTGCTCGAAATGAATACTCCAATTCCCTCACTAGGGAGACACTCGAAGCTCTTCGAATGAGTGGAAATTCTGCTTGGAACTCCTGTGTTAAACAACACTACTCTTCCTGTGCTAAACAACTCCAAGAGAAGATGAAAGGTGAAGTGTAATAGTCAAAAGATGAACAACAAAACCAGTCCCTCCCCCTTTTATCTTTTCTCTCCATCCTTCTAGACTCCTATTTAAAAAAAAAATTATTGGTGGGGGTCATTCTCCACTTAGTGCAATTTTCCACCAATTTAATAAAATAATAATTTTCCTCCCATTGCCAATAAAATAATGTTTTGCCACCATTCTCCAATAAAATTATTTTTCCATCATTCTCCAATAAAATAGTAATTTCCACTTTTCTCCCACAAAATAATATTTTTCCCTTTTTATTTAATATTACCAAAAATTGGAAGAACTCAATGATTTTTGCATTCACAAATTGGGAACATTACATAAATTAACCCCCCATTTAAAGTGAGGGAACAAAACGACGACTGAAACCCTTCTTTCTTCCTAGTTACCCCATAATCTATGCCAAAATGCCCAAATACAAATTTTGGAATTTCTAAGTCTAACCCGTTAGAAACCCTTCATGTACTTTCTGATTTATTCCTACCTACTTGTTCTGTTAATTAACAAGTTATTTACCATGTAAATACTGGAAATAAATACAAGTACATGCTCAACACTTTACAGATCATCAACTGAAGGAAACAAAACAAGCACACAAGTGACGCCATTGTTTTTTGACCAATGTCCCCGGAAAAACCCAATGCGGGAAAACCGGTGCAGATATCTGAGGGTTTTATTATTATGCAGTTTCTGAATACAATCTGGGTGCCAAAACCGGCTCACCCAACAGAGAATAATCTTGGCAGTAGTATCTCTCCTTCGGAGATAGATTCTTCGGCTAAAACCCCGAATAAACACTCCGGCAGCTCCTCAGCTCCAATCTGCCCCACGAAAAACCCCAGCATCAGCCTCTAGGGACTGCATTAGCCTCTTCTGCCCTCTCCAGCAGTTCCGGCTTCTGCCCTCTGCGTCAGCTTTCCCGGCTGTTCCGGTAATTCCAACTTCTACCCTCTGCGTCAGCTTTCCCAGCTGCTGCACTGATCCTCCCGACACTATCTCTGCCTTTCTACTTTTGTATTTACTGCCCCTCAACTGCAACTCCACATTACTCTCTCAACTTTCTCAGCAAACCCAACCCCAGAAAGTCAAAATCTTGATCTCTTGGTGTGTTCTCCAAGTGACCTTCAAGCCTCCTCTTATACTTTTCTCATTGACAAATCAACGGCCAAGATTAAGTCCCTAATCGATGACTAAGAATAGATCTGGCTTGATCCATGTCTTTTGGACCATTCTAACACAGTTTTATATTAATTCACATTAATATTTTAATTTCCCTAAGTTTAGACTTAGGGACTCCATTAAAATATATTAATTATTTTAATATCTCCCAAACTGTTTAGAATCTGCCCAAACCCTTTCCGAGTATTGGAGATCTCTTGTGCCCTAACCTCTCCACCAAATTTTGTGTCTAGAGCACATCCGATGCTACCCCAAATCAACACTCCCTCTTAGCGAGGACTGTGCTCTAGCAATTCTCCTCACTGAGTATTACCCTGATCATCCGACATCGATCCTTGTGTTGATGCTAGGCCTACTGCCCAACATCCTTTGCACTGCTGCATCCTGTACTGCTGCCCATAGCTCTGCCACTACCATTGTCGCATTTGTACAACTCCCTCTGCATCCGTGTTGCTGCCCATGGCCCTACCACTACCACTGCTGCATCTACACTGCATCTCCTCTCAACATGCTGCATCGTGCTACCCATAGCACTTCCACTGCTAACTGTTGCACTGCAACTCAGTTACTGAGAAGTAAGTAACTGATCTCCCAAATCTGACATCTCTGTTAGGCTAGAGACACTCCCGATGCTGAAGCTCCCTCTGTCGCTGACAAGTGCTCCCTCTCTGACCTCTGCGATGCTTGCAACAACTCCCTGCATCTCGCACCGTTGCACACCTTTCTGTGCCATCATGCACTGGTGCAACACTCCCGTGCCTCTCGCACTGTTGCAACCTGCTAGCCTCGCGCTGTCCTGGGAATCCTGCACTGTAGCTCTCTCTGCCACTCCATCCTCATCCGTCTCTACCGACATCCGCCAGTCCTACTACTCCTCTTCGGGGCTCTTGTAGCCAGGTATAATCCAAGAGGTTGGGTACCTCAAGGATCCTGCTCCTTATCGCCTGTAGTTCGTCTGACTACAGCTCGATGTCTCCCCACTTCCTCTCAAGTGGCACATGAGCACTCATGGCACACAGAACGGACAGGATCCTGGCCTTCCAGATGACAAAGTTGGACACCTCATCCAACCTGTCCTAATCCCTCAGTCCATTCACGGCCATCTCGTTGCTCCTCTTTTGACTCTTCCGAGCCTCTCTACTTCCCTCCTGGAAGTTCTTGGCATGACTCCCTCTGAGCCTCGATTTCCCTCCTGGAAACCCCTCTGCCAATGTCGAGATGCCCCCACTTCGATCGTTAGTGCAGCTGCACGACTGATCTGGATTTCTTGGCTAGAAATCCTTGGCAGCAACTCCCTCCACCTTGGTCTTGCCTGTTAGGTATTGTTCTGACTACAGTACCCCACCAGCTTCACTCTGCAACTTACCCACAGCCTCCTATACCCCAGCAACTAAAGGATTGAGCCACTTTGCTCCGCGCAATCCCGGCAGCGGCAAATCAGCACCCCTAGCCAACTGCGTCAGCCCTCCTGGCCTCTATGTGGCTCTGCGTGAGCCTGATTCTGCCTCCCTTAGCCTCTGCGCTGTCTTTCTCTGGCCCAGAATGATGACGCAGTCCCTTTGCGTCACTCCTTCCTCTATCGCCTTCTGCAAGGATCAACTCTGTCACTCGGGACAGTTGATTTCTGCTGCTGCTGCTTTGCTCGGCTGATGTCCTCAGTTCTCCTGTGATCTGCAACCACGCTCTGATACCATGTTGGAATTTCTAAGTCTAACCCGTTAGAAACCCTTCATGTACTTTCTGATTTATTCCTACCTACTTGTTATGTTAATTAACAAGTTATTTACCATGTAAATACTGGAAATAAATACAAGTACATGCTCAACACATTACAGATCATCAACTAAAGGAAACAAAACAAGCACACAAGTGACACCGTTGTTTTTGGACCAATGTCCCCAGAAAAACCCAATGCAGGAAAACCAGTGCAGCTATCTGAGGGTTTTATTATTATGCAGTTTCTAAATACAATCTGGGTGCCAAAACCAGCTCACCCAACAGAGAATAATCTCGAAAGTAGTACCTCTCCTTCGGAGACAGATGCTCTGGTTGAAACCCCGGATAAACACTCCGGCAGCTCCTCAGCTCCAATCTTCCCCACGAAAAACACCAGCATCAGCCTCTAGGAACTGCATCAGCCTCTTCTGCCCTTTGCGTCAGCTTTCCCGGCAGTTCCGACAGTTCCCAGCAGTTCCAGTTGTTCCTGGCAGTTCCGACTTCTGCCCTCTGCGTCAGCTTTCCCGACTGTTCCGGTAGTTCCCAACAATTCCGATTGTTCTCGGCAGCTGCAGCTTCTGCCCTCTGCATCAGCTTTCACGGCTGTTGCGCTGATCCTCCCGGCACTATCTCTGCCTCTCTGCTTCTGTATTCACTGCCCCTCAGCTGCAACTCCAGATCACTCTCTCAACTTTCTCAACAAACCCAACCCCAGAAAGTCGAAATCTTGATCTCTTGGTGTGTTCTCCAAGTGACCCTCAAGCCTCCTCTTATACTTTTCTTGTTGACAAATCAACGGCCAAGATTAAGTCCCTAATCGACGGCTAAGATTAGATCTGGCTTGATCCATGTCTTTTGGACCATGCTAACACAGTTTAATATTAATTCACATTAATATTTTAATTTCCCTAAGTTTAGACTTAGGGACTCCATTAAAAATATTAATTATTTTAATATCTCCCAAACTGTTTAGAATCTGCCCAAACCCTTTCTGGGTATTGGAGATCTCATGTGCCGTAACCTCTCCACCAAATGTCGTGGCTAGAGCACATCCAATGCTACCCCAAATCAACAACAAACAAGTATAATCACCCTATCGCAACATGAATAAAGTACCTTTTGATCATAAGCCCACCTTCCAACATGTGCTCTTGACAAATGGGCAAGAAAAGATATGACTGATGCAAGTGACGAAGATATGAATGGCACCTTACATTAGCTACAAGGTGGTTGTCAGGGGCTACTAACTGGCGGTTGTAAGAGATGAATAGGAGAAAGGTTTCGCCTAAGGGTAACCCACTTTTGGTGGGTAACACAACCCATAAAACATTTAACAACACTCGGTGAAATTTTTATTAAAACCCTAATACTTCAACAAGCACAAGATGGAGGAAGATACTCACAATAAATTAGCACATATCATCAAACAATCATCAAAGAGAGAGAACCATCCAATCAACATATCCTCCCCAACCAATTTCGCTCAACTTGAAATATCCATAGCCAATTTACAAGAGAAAAATCATATAAACTTGCGGACTAGCTATGGGATTTCTCTCCCAAAACTCCATGCCTAAAAGAGAGGAAGTGCATCTCTATTTATAAAAGAGGTCTTTAACTTCCCTCACAATAAAATAATATTTTTTAGGCTAAAATCCCCTATATTATCCTATGGAGGGGACCAAAGGCCCTCTTCAACAATTAATTATCCCCAAAATAATACAAAATGGGTACTTAATGCCACATGTACAAACTTAGGGGCTCAAACCCTCAAAAGATGACCTATCTCCACCATTGAAGGGTGTTACCGCTCAAACTAGCAAGGGACCTAAACGGAAAATGCTAGGGAAAGGGCAACAAATGGAGACTTGATCGACTGTCACCTCAACTAAGGCTCCCTTCTATTTACGGACTTTCACTGATGGGAGAGACCCGATATATGATGGAGTCACGGATGAAGGATAAGTCAATGAAATAATGTGGAGTGGCCCAAACAATCCCTTTCCCGAAAGAGTTAGAAAGATAAGGTTTGCTTGCCTTTTTAGCAAAGTGTAATGTCTTCTAGGGAAAGGAAGTGAGGATTTGAGGGTTGGGTTTATCGGATATGACTTATGAAGGAACTTCCCAATCCCTAAAATCCTTATTGTAATTTGTCTCCCGTATGGCTCTTAAAGAATTGTCTTTTCAAATGAATCGGACCACACAGGACCACGTGGACCCGGTCTAGGATAGGAGGAATGAGTATAGCAACCAATGATGTTCTTAGCCTAGACAAGATTGGGGGAAATGATCAAATAAATAATTTTCACCTGAAGTTGTTGATTTGATCCTATGAGGGGCTAGCCTTGGGGATGGCAGAGCAAGTTTTGATCCCGGTGCTAGGGCTTGGCTTTTCTCCCAACTCCACCATCAAAATGGCTTCAAAATTGGAGAAGCGCTAGAGGAAAGGCTAGCGTAGGAGACCCTAGGAGATCAATTTTTTTGATGGCTAGCTTGTGGGGAAATTGATGCCCTAAGTACCCCAACTTGGCTAGACCTGGAAGGAGGTGAAAGAATATGAGTTTTAGTGACCACCCTTGGTAGATTAATGCCTTAATCTTTGGGAGAATGGAGTCTATGATGAATATGAGTAGGATGTTTTGGTTCCCATTCAAGGAGGCCTCAAAATTACTTCACTAGCCTTCTAGGTCAAGAAGAAGCAATCTCGCAGCTTTTATACTTCGATGCACAAAAGGAATGGTTGATCAAGGTCAAATTCATTGATACAATTACCCCTATGAGATTTCGGTCATATTACATGGCCCATACATTGAGAGAATGCTATAATAGAGACAAATTCTACAATTTTAAGCAGTAAATGCATGCAACAACTAGCCCTAGAACAATGAAAATCCCACTCCAATGTATATGACAAAAGTAAACAAGAATAACATTAAAAAAACATGTACTTACATGTAACAGAGTATATCCAAACATTCACAATTGACAAAAGAGAAGCTCCAAGAGAAGATAGACGAATATCCACACATCAAAACTCATCCATAAAGCTCCAATTCATCCTCTAGAAAAAGTTTGAAAATCTCAAGAGAGATAAGAGATCGAAACCAAAGTGATGATGAGAAAATGAGCTCATCTCACTTGTATTTATACACAAATTAGGAGTTCGAATTAACCTCCTTGCCCTACATAAGCCCCAAAAATAAAATAATGTTCTAAACTTCTAATAATTCAACTTTTGTTAATAAACCCACCAAACTAGCTCATAAATGAAAAAGTAAGCCTCTCAAGAGGTCAAATAATAATCTATGCATGTCGTAGGGCCCTCTAACAGGCCTAGTGGGGTCCATGGGTGCCAACATGAAGAATAGGACTTGTTACCCACCACTTTGTGGGTGATATATTTTTCTCCATGATGAGCCTCAATGACAGCGAGTAGCCCCTTGATGCCTCCTACTAGCTCGTTGTGCCATTTCTCTGCCACCTGAGCCAGCCATGTGGTCCCTCACCCACCTGTATTGATCGTATGTTTGAAGGTGGGCCTCCCGAATCTAAAGGTATGTCTTGTCATTTGATAATTGAGTATTGGGTTTACTTATCATGGATACTTCTGGGTATGGATTGATGGGGGGATTTGGCGGAAAGAGTGAGCTTAGTTTGTGCTCTTGTCCCCTTGATCTCTTTTGGTTGCTACCCTTGGATCTTAGTCTCGTGGGATCTCCTTTATTGACCATTTGGTTCTAGGGTGGTACTACTTGGGAAACCTCGACTTTGGGTGCGTGGTTGTGCTCCTTTACTCGCACATATTACTCCCTTCACACTCACTATACCCCCATTCATTGTTACTCCCATCTAAATCCACATTTCCATTTTGCGTCCACATAGGGCCAACTTCCCTATCCCCTTGCCCCCACCTTGGGTTAGGCCTAGAATGATGCCCCGGAGGTTGAAGCAGCTAAAAGAAATAGAAAAAGCATAATTGGGCACATTTAACAGGAAATTGTATCACAAAATGCAAAAGATGGTCGGGACAAAATAATCAACATGTGGGCAAAAGTCAATGCATGAGCTCTACCCCCATCCATGGCCATCACCCTGGTTCCATAGGCCCTAGATGAGCCTCCTTTATCATTCAAGAACCCATGATTGCCCCAACCCCTAGAGGGCAATGAACCACGACTATATCTAGTTGATTTTTGGTAGCATCGAATGTGCTCTAAGTCTCAAAATTTGCAGGGAGGCTTAGATACTTGTATTCTCCAATACCCAGAAATCGTTTTGGGGAATTCTACTCAGAGACAATTTTATTAAAATAATTGATTATTTTTAATGGGGCCCTAAGTTTAAACTTAGGAAATTAAAACAATTAATGGGTATTAATCTAAATTGTGGGCGTAACTTCTAGAAGAAGACGAGGATCAAGCCAAAATGATCTAAGCCATTGATTAGAAGTTAATCTAGGTCGTTGGTTGTCCAACAGGAAGATATAATAAGAGGCTTGAGGGGCACTTGGAGAACACATAGAGAAGAGATCAGAGGTATTGAATCGAGTATTGAATTGAGCTCGGGCATCTATTACTGAGACGAAGGATAGTTCACAACTCATGAACGTGAAGGAACAGAAGAAAGAAAAGCCGCAGGTTGTGCGAGCGAAAGAGGAAGCTGAAGATCGAGCAAGCATAAAAGGAAGTCGAAGGTCCAGCAGAAGAAGAAGGAAGCCAAAGGTCGAGCATTTTGTTGACCGGATTATTCATTGAAAGGATCGGACCTAGAATGAATCCGTAGAAGCGCAACCCACGATCTGTTAAAAAGACTGCATAGACAGGGTCGTTTTAATTGAATACACAACCTGTAGCCACAACAATCACTCCTCTGAAGCAGTTACTCCTGAAGCCTCACTCCCGAAGCAGTTACTGCGACAGTTAGGACAGAGGGTTGAAACAGAGAGTTGTCTTTGTGCAGAGCTTAGTGCAGTTCATTGTAGACACATTGAAGTTGTGTGGAGACTATTGAAGACCATGATGTATTAGTCATCATGATGTGACTTGGAGATTTTGCTTGGGTATAATGAAGAGCAATGGTGATACCTTCTATGAGACAAGGTTGTCATTAATGATGTAGCATGGAGACTACAGTGAAGCTGTAGATTGATAGAACTCAGTGAAGAAGATTTTGGGAGCCGTGAGTTACTATAAAACATATCTAGACAAATTATAGCAGTGGGTTGGAGCCTAGGGGATTGGTGCCCTGAAGGTTGGAGCCTCAAACAAACAAGGTAGGTGCCTTGAAGGATAGGGTTGGAGCCCTAGAGAATCGGTGTCTTCAACAAACCAAGTTGAAGCCTGTACCAAAGAAGGGTTGGTGCCCTAGGGGTTGGAGCCTCTAAACGCAAGGTCGGTGCCTTGAGAAGATAGGGTCAGTGCCCTAGAGGTTGGAGCCTCACAAAAGACCAAGTTGGTGCTTGGCAACAGGTTGGAGCCTGGGGGATTGAAGATCGGTGTCTTCATCAAGGGTTGGAGCCCTATATATATTGTACTTGATTCATCATAAAGAATATATTAATAAAAGCATTTATTCCTATTGCTCATTTTGTGTTCTAAATATAATTGATTTAACTGGTAAAAGGTAACAATTGAAAAGGAACACTGATTCACCCCCCCCCTCTCAGTGTTTCCAACAAGGATAAAGAGTGGAAGGAAATGTTGGAAGACTAGTCGTGGCGGAGACGAACAACAGTTGGACGTGAGCAGAGATAGCGGAGAAAGGGGGAACTGGCAACGCGGAAATCAGGGCCTGTCAAACCCTCGAAAACAACAAAGGGAACACAATAGACGACAGTATGGTCAGACAGAGAAAACAAAGGCGACGGGGCTGGCGATGGTTGATGACCACGAGAAGCACGCAGAGAATGAAGATGAACACCAACTGAACAAGTGAAGTGGACTAGCGAGTAACAGTGGTTGGAAGCGATTTTTTGGCCGAGATGACCGCTCTGATACTAGATGGAGCACAAAGAAATATAAATCTGCAATTGACAGATATAATCAGATATATATTTTAACAGATAACTGATTGATGATGTTACATAGAAGGGGCCCCTGGCTTATATACCGCCTCAGGTGCCTCCTGGTGAAAGGGCATGATCTTCTGATCGTGCCATTTTGCCTAATTAATCTATAATTACAAAATTATTAATTATTTTACATAAAAGTCTTTGACACTCTTCTCTACTGGTGCATAATGGTATTAAATACTTTAGAACACAGACTATGGTGAAAGGAATCTCAAGTGCATTACACACTAGAAACTCACCACTAGATTTCTTGTGCTGTAAGCTGGGATATAATCACTGAAGGAATGGTTTGCATAGAAACAATTTGAAGAAACATCGATATGAAATTTTCTATGGAACCTCAACAGTCTTCAATTCTATATATTACATGCCAAGTGTACTTTCATGACTAGAAGCTGGAAAGTATTCTTCTAGGCTTTGAAACCAAAATATGTTAATGGAAAACATATACTCCAGATCTTTGGGTTACTATCCTTTAAATCTCAGTTTTGTTTTATGCTGCATGCTAACTGTGCAAAGAATTATCTTAGTGAATTTCCTCAACACATGCATAACAGCCTTACGTTCCATTCCTTGAATGATAATTATAGACTCATAATTAACAACTGATGATTTTTCCTAACGGCTGGAAATCATGATTTATTACCACAAGATCTACACTCTGAATGTTGGCCTGTGATTTAGAAATCAATTATTCTGTACCTACACAACAGCATTCATTTCTGAGCTTGCATGACGGTTCTAAGTCTACCAATGTGGGTTCTTATCTTCATCTATATTAGCATCTAGAATTTAGAACAAAACCATTCATTCCATACCAGCAACATTAGGAAATTCTACAGCACAGTATTTGTGGCAGGTGCACTTGAAGAAGTACTATTTCTTGGTTGAAACCATATATATTTTAAGGAAATTGACTCACAGAAGAAAAGGAATATAACATGATGTATTTCAGAGTTGCATAACCATTTTTTAGTTTCCTGTCTGAATGCTCAGATCTTAGTACTAGACATATTGAATCTTTGTTCAAGTTGTTCAGTAAATTTACATCAAATACAAACTTCAAAGAACTCTCTGCTATATACATACCAGTATTCTAAGATTTCCCAGAAGATGGCCATCAAACCTGTGAGCGATTTTCCAAATAAAAGGCAGAGCATTGTCTTGACAAAATCAACTCAAGTTGAATTATCTTTACCTTTCATGCTAATCTTTTATAAACGATAGTACAGAAGTATCATTTAGGAAAGCCTCCCTTTAGGTGACTTGAATTCATCTGAGAAGAGTGAGGAAGTCGAAGCCTAGGTGATAGTGGTTCCCTTTCTGAGTTGCACTTGATTTTGCGCAAAGTGTTGACCTCACTAATCTAGTGTGACAAATCAACCAGTAACAAGGTCTAACAAGGACAATAACATGGCATAAATATGACTTTTTTTAATCAATTCTAGATATATGAAACTCCATAGTCTCTAAGAATCATTTTAATTTTTAAATGCTAGTTGCCCACAACAGGGAGCAACCAAGAAATGGAGAACAACACGAAACAAAATAATATGATCCGCAATATATTAGCATGGAGAAAAACCCTAGGATTGACCAGCTAAATATCTTAAGAAAACCTTGAGAAATTTAGTTAGATTCTATGCATGGAATAAAAGCATGAAATAAAAAGTAAACTCATATCTAATGTAAGCAAAAATAATGGCAGTTGATTTTTTTTTCCCTCTCTACTTGTTATGCTTTAGGGGGAAAGATACGTATATTTTTCCATTGAGAGTTCATTATATAATAATAATAATCATCCAATTTTAAGGTCATGACCAAACCAAACACCAAATTGGTATATGAAATCCCCTTGTTTGTGGGACAAGGGACCCTTCTCTGTGCAGCGATTTGACTGCTAAAGTATATGAAGGCATACATACCCTATCCCCCTCTAGATTTGGACCTGTGACGTCTTATGAGGAAATACATGCTCTTAACCATTAGGCCCACTCTTATATGTCCAAAACAAATATGTTAATCGTGGTACATGGATGGTGATGGAAAGTATGCAAGTGGGGTACAAAGTGAGGTAAGAGGCGGAGGGGAAGGCGCATAATTCACTGCAAATGAATGTTAACACACAGCTTGAGCTAATGCAGGCTAAGATTGATTGGCTTCAACGAGAATTCAGGATGGAGTTAACAACAATACATTGTACACTTGAGGAGACTGAGGAATTGTACACTGTCGTTTTGCAGCTTACACCAGAAGACCCCAAGTCACAAGAGGCATCAGCGAAAAAGAAAGGAAGGTCAGCCCAATCTCTTGGCCAGCTAGGTTGTGATCAGTTCCAGTGCTGAATCGCTATGTTAAATTTTGTTTTAGATTAAATGCAGATATAGGTTGATTTTAGGTACTTTTGTCAGGATATATAGAAGACATCTCTTTTGAATTATAGGGAAAATATGTCATACACTCAGAATTCATGTATGTTGGACTTCAGAATCCATAGTTTTGACAGAGCTTGATGAATTTTGTAAGGGTTCTGGCCCGGACTCCAGATTTTGCCTTTCATAATAGAAAATTTACCCGTTTCCTTGAAAAAAAAAATCATGGTACATGGATGAGAAAGCTTCGTGGTAGACTGAGAGATGGATGTATGTTTTTGTTGATTTGAAACACCATCTTGATCATTTGATGACGGTCAGAAACATTAATAGTATATTTTCAGGAAAATTATAACATGTTTTTAATCAAGCTTTTATCTGTTACTTGAAAAGTTCAAAAAATATTACTCTTTGAATTCCACTGTCTTAATACTCTCACAATGAAATCTTTTCCTGACATACCATTTTTGATTGAGTACGTGTAGGACCAAAACCATTGAAGAAGCCCAAGTAGAGAATTCCAGAGGAAACCTACATACAAAAAAAGTTGCCTTAACAATTAATATGATAATAAAGATTACTTAAGCTCTTCTAAGCACACATTATATGTTTTATGCCAATAATAAGCCATATCAAGCATGGTATCAAGATTGATTAAATAGTAAAACATATTTTTCACTTGAATTTATTTCAATGTCACAATTCCACTGCCCAGAACATTCATCAACTAACTACATTAAAGATTCAAAATGGAAAACATTTAGTGTTCCACTTCTAACACTAGTTATAGTTATTGTTGAGGCTCCTACACTTCCAACACTAGTTATCGTTATTGTTAAGCTACCTTGACAGAGTGTGTGTCCACTAACTAGCAACATATATAACCATGGATATGTGCACTTAAAGAGGCTTTTAACCTCATCGACACTATTAGTCTTCAAAATGCATCTCCATTTTGAGACATTGGACATGTGCATTTGAAGAAGCCTTTAACCTCATGGACACTGTCACCCCTCAAAATGCATCACCATGTTGAGACATTCTTTTCAGCATGCTAGTGTCTTCACAACTGTTCATTACTATTTTCTAGCAGCCAATCCATTCTCAGATCAAGAAAGAAATAAGAAATATTTTAGATCTGACTGAAGCGTTTTTGTTTCAGTTGGACCTTAAGAAGTATAAAATAAATATAACCTGAATACAGAAGTCATTTGTATGTTGTTGGAAGGACACAGTTAGGTGTCTGGACCTGTTACATATAGTCAATGTGATTTGTAGCTGTCAAGGTTGAGGGATCAGCCGGTTAAAATCATCAACAGCAGGAAGTAAAACTGTCCTATATCTGTTCCCAGCATTTATGTCAACAAGAGGGCATTATCATAGAAGTCATTTTCAGACCTGTTTCTATTGATTTCTGGTAGCATCGGATGTGCTCTAAGCCTCAAAATTTGCAGGGAGGCTAGAACACATGTATTACAGAATACCCAAAAATCGTTTTGGGAAATTCCATCCGGAGACAATTTTATTAAAATAATTAATTGTTTTTTATGGGTGCGTAAGTCTAAATTTAGGAAATTAAAATAATTAAATGGTATTAATAAAACTTGGCATGAATCTTCTAGAAGAAGACAGAGATCGAGTCAATATGATCTAAGCCATTGATTAGAATCTAATCTGGGTCGTTGATTACTCAACTGGAAGATTATAAGAAGGACTTTGATGGCCATTTGGAAGACACACCAAGCAGATACTCAGTTGCCCAAATAGATCAATTTTCTCACTAGTCGAAGTTCGGCAAGAGGAAATCGAATCAGAGGGAGAGTTGCAGGTGAGAGAGAGAGAGAGAGAGTATCAACATTAGTCGGGAGTGCAGGAGCAAAGAGAAGATGCAGAGCAGAGGAGGGACAACGCAGAGGCAGTGACACTGGGACAATGCAGTCACTATGCAAAAGGTGATGTAGAGAGATGTAGTGAGGGCAGTTGGACCTCTCCAAAGTCAGAATTTCACTGTGAAGCGTGAGAAAATTGTCTGTAAAATTTCTCACAAAAATTCCTCTTCTATTCAGTTGGTTGTATCTTGTACATGAGATTTTGCTAAAGATCAATAAAGAAAGTTGAAACCCTCATCTGTTGCACCGATTTTCCCACATTGGGTTTTTCCGTGGACAATTGTCCAAAAATAACTATCATTGTGATTATACTTGTGCTATTATTTTTCTTTGCATTTACTTTCCGCAGTATTTTAATTGTGAAGGCTGCAATAGAATTTATTTCGATATTTGTTGTAGAAATACCAATGTGGAAAAAGTCTACAAAAAATCGGGATTAAATCCTAAAATTGTGATTTTTTCAACAAAACGATTTAATCCTCCGATTTTTTGCAGACTTTTTTAAAAACGAAAAAATCGCGATTTATTCCTTATATGCCTGATTTTATCGGGAGTCGACCGAAAAAGTCTGCCATCTCTGCTGAATGTGGGATATGACAGTGGTGTTTAAGGGCTATCATATAGTGATTTGATAAGCAAAATTACTATGAGTTGCCACTACTGTTAGAGTTGTTATACAATGAATTTGACGAGGCAAATTTGTTGTACGGAGGCTGAACAATAAGGGTTTTGGACAATTAGTATTCAGTGTCTTGGAAGGGCCAAACGATTGTGAGTTGATGATATACTTTGATGCTGATTGTACAGTGATTTGGTGGTCAAATCCACTTGAGAAGTCGATCTGGTTAGGGCTGAGTATATTGTGTATTTTGGAGCAGCAAATACTCAATGAGTAATTGATGGCAAATGAGGCAAAGGACCTGCCAAGGACAAAAAAAGCAGAAAGGGTTGATCTAGATGGGCTTCTTCAACAAGTAAGCTATATGTTTGTTCTTGTCTATTCCTCATTGGTTAGATCGCAAATCTGATGAAGTAGACTACAAGCCCTAATGGACTGTGGATACTCTAGATGTTAAAAAAAATAAAAATAAATGAATATTTTTGTGTTTTTTTAATTTTGCCGACTTTTTCAAAAAACTCCCGACTTTAACGAGTTTTTCAACTTTTGGACCCTTGCTGATTTAATCCCGACTTCGACTTTTTCCACATTGAGAAATACTGTGAATAACTTATTTCTGAATTAATAAGTAGAAGAAATAATATCAGTTACTGCAGTTGGATTTCTATTCAGAAAATTTCACATGGTATCAGAGCTAAGGAGAAGCAAGAGAACGGAGCCAGAAGAGCTAGCGTTGAACAGAAGTGGGAGTTGTGTAGGCAGCAGATCGAACTCCCAGAGGGATTACGCAGTCCAGGAGGGCAAAATTTTCGTGGGAAAATCTCTCTCTGAGTGAGTCGATAGAGAGAAACATTTCCAAATCGAAGTTTGCCAATGATAGAGGGAGCAACACAGCGATTTTAGTGCAGAGCAGTCTTCAAGTGGGACGCAATTTTGCTGGGCACAAAAACGTCAGAAATCGATAGGATGGAAAATCAAAATGTCTTTGAATTATCTTACAAATTGGAAGAAGAATTCACATGCTTGTCAAATTCAACATCAGCATATGTTTGGTATATTGATAACAGGGCTTCAACTCACATGACTGGAGTACGAGAATACTTCTCGAGCTATCAAGAAGAGCAGATGGACTTCCAGATTACTATGGGAAACGGAACGAAGTTTACTCCAGTAGGGAGAGGCACCATAGCATTTCAGACAAAAGCAGGAACTAGCATCCGAGCCACTAATATTCTGCATGTGCCCGGGTTAGGAATGAATTTGATTTCAGTGTCCCAATTACAGGACAAGGGATACAATGTATACTTCATTGGAAGGAAAGTATACATCAAACATCCAAGTTGGAAGAAGAAGAGACAAATTGGAGCTTGAAGCAACAAACTGTATAGATTGTAGCTCGAGCCTCCAATGGCACTGATAGGAAGCAATCATAATGGTGAAAAGGAACTGAATGAACTGTGGCATAGGCAAATGGGACACTTACACCATGGAGCACTGAGGATGCTCAGAGAGACTGTTACAGGAGTTCCAGTCCTCAGTACTAAGCATGATGATGTATGCAGAGGATGCATACTAGGGAAGTACGCTAAAGCAACTTTTTCCAGAAGTAACAACAGAGCAAAAGGCGTATTGGGATTGATACACTCAAATATTTGTGGCCCAATGTCCACGAGAGCTCTTAGTGGTGGCAAATACTTCGTCACCTTTATTGATGATCACTCTAGAAAAACCTAGATCTATTTCTTAAAGACCTCGGATGAGGTCTTTGATCGATTCACAGAGTTTAAGGCTCTCGTAAAGAACATGACAGGCAAAAAGATAAAGGTATTGCGTTCAGATAATGGTGGAGAGTATACGGACAAAGGCTTCACAGATTTCTGTGCAAAGGAGGGCATCAATGTGAAAATTTCTAATATGAAATTCTATTGCAGCAACTAATTTATTTCACCTACTTATTCTTCACAATAAGTTATTTACAAAATCCCTTTAGCAAATATTAAAATAAATTCTACTGTAGTTATCACATAATTACACAAAGAAAATACATGCACAAGAACCAATCACATCAACACAGTTGTTTTTGGACAATTGTCCCCAGAAAAACCCAATGTAGGAAAACTGGTGCAGCAGATGAGGGTTTTATTAATCTTTAGCAACAATCTCTTTTACAAGGAATGATTTTACAGAGAAACTGAAAGAAAACACCTGAGACTTTCCCCTGGAACTTTTCTGACACTTTGGAGACCCTTCTCCCACTCCTGCATCACCTTTGCGTCACTCTGCATGGCTCAGCATGGCTCTAAGTGGCTTTGCGTCCCTCTGCGTCAGCCTGCGTGAGGGCTACGTCTCACTCTGCGCTGTCTCTCAATGTCCCTGCATCACCTCCTCCTCAGTCACTGATTGTTGCTGATGCCCTCCTCTTCCTCCACCCTGCAACTCTCCCTCTGAAATCGATCTCCTTCTCTTGAGAATCGATTTTCCTTGAGATACTGAGTATCTGCCGGTGTGTCTCCAAATGATCCTCAAGTCTTCTCTTATACTTTTCCTATTGATGAATCAACGGCCAAGATTAAGTCTCTAATCAACAGCTAAGATTAAAACAAACTTGATCCTCGTCTCTTAGAAGCTTCTCACCCTTATCTTTATTAATACCCATTAATATTTTTATTTTCCTAAGTTTAGACTTAGGAACCCATTAAAAATATTAATTATTTTAATAACTCCTCATCCGGGTGGAATTTCTCAAAATGATTTCTAGGTCTTGGAGATCTCATGTGCCTTAGCCTCTCCTCCAAATTTCAAGGCTAGAGCACATCCGATGCTACCCAAAATCAACACTCCCTCTTAGTGAGGAATGTGCTCTAGCAATGCTTCACCATAGAAGCATCACATTGATCCTTCACATCGGTCGTCTGTGCTGATGCTTGGCCTGTTGCCCCACATCCACTACACTTTTGCTTCCTATACTGTTGCCCACGACACTACCACTGCCACTGTTACATCTGTACTGCAACTCCCTCTCAACATGTTGCATCACGCTGCCCATAGCACTGCCACTGCTAACTGCTGCATTGCAACTCCCGACACTTATCCATTTCCGTTACTAAAATGGATTCTTCACCATCCCCATCTTCTCCCTGAAATAAACAAACTTTGTTCTTCCTAGAGCCTTGGTGAGGATGTTTGCCCCCTGTTCTCCTGTAGAAGTGTACCTCAACTGTACTGCTCCTCGTTGGACACAGTCTCTGACAAAGTGACACCTGATATCAATCTGCTTCTACCGATCATGAAACACTGGATTCTCAGAGAGCTTGATGCAACCCTGATTATCACACAATATCCTGGTCACTTCCATCCTTCTCCTGAATAGATTCACAAGCAATTTCCTAAGCCATATGACTTCCCAGGAAGTTGTGCTAGCTGCCATATATTCTGCTTCAACTGAGATCAAAGCCACAAATTTCTGTTTCCTACTACACCAGGAGCTCATTCCTGATGCAATGTTGAAACAATATCCATTTGTACTTTTCCGATCTACTGAACTTTCGGCCCAATCTGCGTCAGTGAACCCACTCAGCCTGATGGCATTGCCTTGGGTGTACGATAGTCCATGCTCAACTGTTCCTTGTATATACCTGAGAACATGTTTGGATACTGCCCAGTGCGCCCTCTTGGGTTCCACCACGAATTGACTGAGGGTGTTGACAGCATAACAAATGTCTGGCCTAGTATTGACCAGATACATCAGGGACCCTACAAGCTGCCTATACAAGGTGGGATCAACGTCTTTATCTTCTGATGCATCAATCTTCTTCCAGTTGGTGATCAGTGGACTAGCCATAGGTCTACAATCCTGCATCCTGAATCTCTTCAAGATCTCTGTAGCATATCTCCCTTGTCCAAGGAAGATCTCACCCTTCTGCTGCCAAACTTCCAACCCCAGGAAATAATGCATCTGTCCCAAATCCTTCATGTCGAATTTTGTGGCTAGGTTCTTCTTGCAGTCTTTGATGAGCCTGGATGATCCTGTCAAGAAAATATCATCCACATATAACACTAGGATTAGAGGCTCATTCTCTACGACAAGATAGTAGAGATTAGGGTCTGCGTCACTCTTGACGAACCCCATCTTCTGCAAGTAGCCATCAATTCGACCGTACCATGCTCTAGGTGCTTGTTTAAGCCCATACAAGGCTTTCTTTAATCTTCATACATGAGATTTCTTCTCATGTGTCTCAAAACCCTCTGGCTGTTCAATGTATACTTCCTCTTCTATTACCCCATTCAAGAATGTCGTCTTGACATCCATCTGGTGAATCTCCCACCCCATCTGTGCTGCAAGAGATATCACGGTTCTAATAGAAGTATACCTGGCTACTGGGGCGAAGGTTTTTTCGTAGTCTATCCCTTCCTTCTGAGCATACCCCTTAGCGACAAACCTGGCTTTGTATTTCTCCACACTATTGTCTCCAGCATATTTGACCTTGTAGATCCATCTCGAACTACCACTGACCTATCCTGAGGTGTCTTCCCAGTGAAGACCCTTTCCAGAGTGATTTTGCCCAACGCCCTGTGTGGAGTCTTGTTTTGGACATAAACTGTCGTGCTACATGCATCTGCCAACAGGGATTTGGGCATATCCTGATCATACAACATTGCCCTAGTTCCTTCCATAATAGTCCTATTTTTCCTTTCTGCTACTCCATTCTGCTTCAGATTGTTGGGAGTTGTCCACTCTCTTCTGATGCCTTCCTTAGCGCAAAAATCGGTGAAGTCCTTGTCAACATACTCTCCACCATTGTCAGAGCACAACACTTTTATCTTCTTTCCTGTCAGATTCTCCACTAGAGCCTTGAACTTTTTGAATTGACCAAAAACCTCATCCTTGGTTTTCAGAAAGTAGATCCAAGTTTTCCTGGAATGGTCATTGATGAAGGTGACAAAGTATTCGGCACCACTAAGAGCTTTCGTGAACATCAATCCGCAGATGTCTAAGTGTATCAATCCTAGAACACTCTTAGCTCTATTTTTGCTTCTGGAAAATGTTGTTTTGGCATACTTGCCCAAAGTGCACCCTCTCCAATCATCATCTCGTTCGATACTTAGTTTTGGAACTCCTGATACTGCTTTCCTGAGAATTCTTAGAGCCCCATGGTGTAAGTGTCTTATCATATTGTGCCATAGTTCATTCAAATCTTTGTCTCCATCGCTGCCTATCAGTTCCATTGGTGATTCTAGCTGTAATCTATACAGCCTATTACTTCTGATTCCAATCTGGGCCTTCTTT
Organism: Pinus tabuliformis; assembly: GCA_031772625.1. NCBI lineage: Eukaryota > Viridiplantae > Streptophyta > Pinopsida > Pinales > Pinaceae > Pinus > Pinus tabuliformis. Next base: position 479,742,955 of record CM062819.1, read on the forward strand.
TTCCAACTCGGGTGTTTGACATATACTTTCTCCTTAATGAAGAAAACGTCATAGCCCTTGTTTTGAAGTTGAGATACGGAGAGTAAGTTCATCCCAATCCTAGGCACATGCAGTACATTGGTTGCTCGAAGCCGCTCTCCTGCTTCAGTTTGAAAGACTACAGTACCTCTTCCTATTGTTGGCATTATGATACAGGTATGACACAAGTGTTGTCCTTGATGGCAACTCTCTCAGATGGAAGATCATAGTATAGCAGGTAAACAGCAAGAATAAAGAAAGTAAGGTATACACAGGTTCACTATAGACCAAGCCGCGTGTACACGCGGGTTTGCAGACCAAAAGTCGTGTACAACGTACACACGCACTTTCACGGAAAGAAAGGCGCGTACATGTTGGAAAACTAAGTTTTGGTCCGTGGTATTTGGTCCATGGTATTTTGGTATTGGTCCATGGTATTTGGTCTGAGGTATTGACCCCAGGTATTGGGTCCAAGGTATTGGTCCTACATGGTTTTGGACCATGGTATTAAGAGAGACCTAAACCTATATAAGGAGAAGAAGATCATTAGGCCAAAGTGCAAGTGTGCAAGCAATGAATATCTAATGAAGTGTGAATTCTAGTATGCTAGTTATGGGTTTGTGATGCTTTGCTTGCTCTGAACCAAGGATGCACCTATGTGGGGAATGAAGGTTGATGGACCGAGATCATGAAGACTAAAATGCATTATCATTATATGGTATGATCATGAATAGTTCAGATCTGAATACTGACGCATGTCTTATCCTTTATATCTGATGATCTGGGTATATCAGAAGTAGAAAATTGCAGCGAAGGTATAAGTAATTATTTTTAGATCTGTACGCTGGTTCCCTTTGGTGAAAAAGCGTATACACGCTAGTTCGACACAGCCAAGTAGTGTATATGAATCTGATTATGGAAATGAAAAAGTTAGTGATTTGCTAATACTGATTCACCCCCCCTCTCAGTGATTTCCAACAATTGGTATCAGAGCAGGGCCTTTGGTAGATGCTTGATCGCTTGAAGGAGATCCGTAGAACAATGGGAAAGAAAGCGCGTCAGAAGAAGAAGACAGCTCAAAGGAACAGTGATAGCCTGCCGTTAGGTGGAAGCAAGTATTCAGATTCTGAATCACCTCAGATTGAAGATGAACAAGCAAATGAAGCATCAGATAAAATCATAGATCAACAAGATCTATTTAACAAAAGGGAGAGTGCCCTCAAAGAAGAAGTTACCACATTAAAAGCTCAACTGGAGTGTGCCTTTAGAGTACGTCAAATGCTGCAAAAGCAAAATAAAGAACAAGAAAATGAGATTCTCAAAGTAAGGCAACAAGTGGAAGAAGGAAGAAAGTTTGAAGAAATCTTGAAGAAGCAATATCTGGAAAAGGAAGAACAACATCAGGTTGAGGTAAATATCTTGAAAGGTAAATTAGAAGAAAAGGATAAACTATTACGATTTCAAGACAGTACTAAGATTTTGGATGATATTCTTAGTAGTCAAAGGTCGCCTGCTATCAAAACTGGTCTTGGTTTTTATGAATCTGTTGAAGGTGAATCTAGCTCACAAGGTGAGGCAAGGAACTCTAATGCAAAATCTGAAATGTTCAACAAGGAGATGAGAGGTCAACCCCATCAACAACCAAGGAAAGATAGTCTTCAAAGAAAATCTTTTGCTCCTAACTGTGGAAGTGATAGACGGTTATTTCCTCCGATGAATAATATTGAATGTTATGTATGTCATAATCTTGGACATGTTGCAGCAAGATGCAGAAGTAGAATGGTTCAAGACTGTCACACAGAAAGAGCATCACATTCTAGGTACTTTAAGGGGTATTATTTTTCTTGCAATATGTTTGGTCACAAAGTTGTTGACTGCTACAGAAGGAATATGAAACATGTAAGATGTTATGCATGTAACAAGTTTGGACATATAGCAAAGGAATGCAAGAGAAGATTTTGGGCACCATACCAAAAGGATAAAACATCATCACAGTTGAAGATATGGAAGAAGAAGGAAGTACAATCAAAAAGATGTGGCATAGCAGAGTATACAAACATCACAAACTCAGAGGGAGCTGAAAGTGTGGAACCTCAGTGTTCTAAATCTCATACGCAAGTTTCATAAAGACAAGTCGCGTGTGTACGTGAGTTCAAAGCTGCACAGTCGCGTATATGTTGGTTTGAGAAAAAGCAATGGGACAAACTCAAGAAAAAGGGGACTGATATGATTTAGTCAATTATTTGCTCTGTTTGATAATGGTTACAATCTGTTGATGATGTGTGGAAATGTGTTGGTACTCATAAGATGTTGTTTAGAAGTGCTTTTGATCCTAACTGGATGATGATGATGCCTCGATACTTCTTACTGATATATGCATGATCAGATCTGACAGTGAATAGATGGAACAGGTTCAGGGGGAGCATATGCTTTGAATAAATGCATTGTTGGCATTATGGTTAGAAGTCTTTGGTGATGATGCTTATGTGGCTAAATGATACATCTTGCTACTTATTGTTGGTTGGTCAAGAGAATGGTATTGCAGGGTATAGGTTGCTGATGTTGATGAGAGATGCTTATGGTGCAAATCATATGGTGTATGATAGTTGCCGATGACTATCATGGTCTTGTTTAGGTTGTTGGTCTTTGTTAAAAATGTCATGTATTTATTTTAAAGACCCATGAAGTCATATGATTTAATTTGTAACCCCACTTTGCATGGGAAGGATGATGTAATAATGTCTATTTCAGTGATGTATAAACATTTAGTATATCCCCACTTGGTTGGGTGGATGAGTCAAAATGGTGTATCCCCACTTGGATTGGGAGATTGAAGCATGCATGAGTCATTGGTGATAGGAAGGTCATACTCACTTAGTTGAGTTGTAGAGTCATGTTATTCTTTTAAAAAATATTTTTGCAGACTCAGCATGTGCTCAGGGGGAGCATGGACGGATTGATACATCTTAGCATGTACAAAGGGGGAGCTCAATTAGAGATTTCAACACGTACTCAGGGGGAGCATGGACAGCAGAATGTATATCAAGGGAGAGAATATCTTGGTCCACCCTTTGCCCTCGATGTCAAAGGGGGAGAGTGACTTGGTGTGGTTGTTGCCATCAAGTCCAAAGGGGGAGATTGTTGGCATTATGATACAGGTATGACACAAGTGTTGTCCTTGATGGCAACTCTCTCAGATGGAAGATCATAGTATAGTAGGTAAACAACAAGAATGAAGAAAGTAAGGTATACGCAGGTTCACTATAGACCAAGCCGCGTGTACACGCGGGTTTGCAGACCAAAAGTCGCATACAGCATACACACACAATTTAACAGAAGGAAAGGCGCGTACATGTTGGAAAACTAAGTTTTGGTCCGTGGTATTTGGTCCATGGTATTTTGGTATTGGTCCATGGTATTTGGTCCGAGGTATTGACCCCAGGTATTGGTCCTACGTGGTTTTGGACCATGGTATTAAGAGAGACCTAAACCTATATAAGGAGAAGAAGAACATTAGGCCAAAGTGCAAGTGTGCAAGCAATGAATATCTGATGAAGTGTGAATTCTAGTATGCTGGTTATGGGTTTGTGATGCTTTGCTTGATCTGAACCAAGGATGCACCTATGTGGCGAATGAAGGTTGATGGACCGGGATCATGAAGACTAAAATGCATTATCATTATATGGTATGATCATGAATAGTTCAGATCTGAATACTGATGCATGTCTTATCCTTTATATCTGATGATCTGGGTATATCTGAAGTAGAAAATTGCAGCGAAGGTATAAGTAATTATTTTTAGATCTGTACGCTGGTTCCCTTTGGTGAAAGAGCGTATACACGCTGGTTCGACATAGCCAAGTAGCATATATGAATCTGATTATGGAAATGAAAAAGTTAGTGATTTGCTAATACTGATTCACCCCCCCCTTCTCAGTATTATTTCCAACACCTATTGGGGTACACTTTGCCTTATTTCCCATGGTGATCTGAAAATTCATTCTTTCTTCCTGATAATCTGAAAAACATTCTCGAATTCCTGTCATAGGCCGGGAAGCTCCACTGTCTATATATCAAACCTCACATGAGGCAAAGCTTGCTAGGCAAGCAACTTCTTCTTCCAATCTGGAAGCTAACATAGAATAATTGTTGATTTGTGGTAGCATCGGATGTGCTCTAGCCATGAAAATTCATGGAGAGGCTAAGGCACATAAGATCTCCAAAACCCAGAAATGGTTTGGGGAAATTCCACCCGGTTGGAGAGATATTAAAATAATTAATATTTTTAATGGGGTTCCTAAGTCTAAACTTAGGAAAATTAAAATATTAATGGGTATTAATATAAAACTGGGTGAGAATGTTCTAAATGACATCGATCAAGCCAAATCTAATCTTAGCCGTTGATTAGAGACTTAATTTCGACCGTTGAAGACTCAACAGGAAAAGTATAAGAGGAGGCTTGAGGGTCAGTTGGAGATAAATCAAGATTGATTAGTCAGTTCGATTTTCTGGAGCGGGGTTTGCTGAGAAAATTCGAACAAGTGATCAGATTTGCAGCGAGGGGCAGTGAGTGCATAGCAGAGAGGCAGAGATAGTGCCGAAGGACCAGCACAGAGATTGAGGAGGCTACGCAGAGCCAACAAGAGCCACACAGAGGGCCAGAGTGACTGCGCAGAGGCTAGCAGGGCCTGCGTGGGTACCGCAGAAGGCCAGAGAACCAGCGTAGAGCAGTAGAAGGCTAACGCAAGGGGCTTTAGAGTGACGCAGAGGCTAGGAAGGCTGATGCAGAGCCTCAGAGAAGCGTTGGAGAGATTTTCGTGGAGCAGACTTACTGAATATCTGCTTTCGAAGAGAGGTATTACTGCCAGATAGATATCTCTATTGGGTGAGCCAGTTTGGAACCCTAGTTGTACTCAAGAAAGCTGCTTAATAATAAAACCCTCAGAACTGCTACACCGGTTTTCCCAAGTTGGGTTTTTCCGAGGACGATTGTCCAAAAATAATGGTGTCCCTTGTGTGTTTGTTTGTTATTTCAGTTGTTGATCTGTAGATGGTTGAGACTGCATTTTTGTTTATTTTCAGTATTTATATCGTTAAATAACTTGTTGAGTAATAAACAATTAGGTGAAATAAACCAGATAATGTAGGAAGAATTTCTGACGTGTTAGACTTAGAAATTCCAACATGGTATCAGAGCATTGTAGATCACAAGAGAGCTGAAGGCACGAGCTAAATCATAAAATTTGCAGCATAAACAATTGTCCCAAGAAACAGAAGTTGTTCCTAAGCAGAAAGCAACAGAGAAGGAGTGATGCAGAGGGCCCGCGTCATCATTTCAAGCCAGAGAGAGGGCCGACGCAGAGGCAGAGGAAGGCAGAAGAGGCTTACAAAGAGCCACGTCATCCTACTCAATCAGGTAGGCTTGACACAGTTGGCCAGAGGAGCGATTCAACCTTGCCGGGATTGCACAAAGCTAAGAAGCTCAGTTTCTTCAGCTGCTGGGGCCTAGGGAGTTGTGGGCAAATTGTGGATTGGGAAGTTGTTGGGGTGCTGTTGCTGTCGAAACAGAACAGTACCTAACGGGACAGAACCAACGTAGAGGGAGCCGCTGCCTTGAGGGGTTTCTAGCCAAGAAATCCAAATTCGAGTTTTGCAGTTGCAAAGAGGATCGGAGAGGAGCAGTTCGACAGTTAGCCAGAGAACTTCCAGGAGGGAAGTCGAGACTCAGAGGGAGTCCAGGAGAAGAGCGGTGATGGCAATGAACGGACTGAGGGATCAAGACAGGTTGGACAGGGCGTCCAACTTTGTCATCTGGAAGGCCAAGATCCTATCTGTTTTGGATAGACATCGCATCAAGAGTTTCGCCTTGAGAACCGTGGCTATCCTAGTCGACCCAATTGATAATGAAATGTATGAGGATGCAATGGCGAAGGCAAAGTGCATAATCCTTGATGGGGTCAAGGATCATGTGGTTTAGCATATTTCCGGGAAGAATACGACAAAGGAGATGTGGGACAATTTGATGACATTATATCAGGGCACTTCTGTGCAGAAGAAGATGCTACTGGAGAATCAGCTGCGGTCGTATCAGATGCAGAAGGGGGAGAAGATAGATCTATACTTTTGCAAGTTGCAAGAGATTCAAGACCAACTTACTTCCATAGGGGCCACATCGAATCAGGAGTTCATGGTGAGGACCTCCCTGAATGCAGTCTCTGAGGATTGGGAGACATTTGTCCAAAGCATTTTGGGCAGAGTTGATCTTCCAGGATGGGAAGAGATGTGGGCAGCTCTTCGCCAAGAAGAGTTCAGACAGTTAACAAAGGTGGGAAGTAACAGCAAAGGATGTTGAATCAAGAACGAGGAGGAGGAAGATGTGGCTCTGGCATCTGCGGGACAGCAGGGGAAGAGGAAGAAGAAGGACATCTCCAAGGTGAAGTGCTCCCATTGTGGGGAGCTTAGCCATTATGCAACCTAGTGTCCCAGCAAGAAGAATAAGGGAGAGGCTTCTAACTCCAAGGCAACTTTGACTAAGGTAGAGAAAGAAGTCGAGATGGATGATGACTGTGCCATGAGTGCTCATGCACCTCTAGAGAAGAGGTGGGGTGACATGGAGTTGTAGTTAGGACGACTATAGAAGATGAGGGGCAGGATCCTAGAGGTACCCAAACTCTTGGGTCACATCCGGTTATGGGAGCCCAAAGTGTTGGAATTTCTAAGTCTAACCCATTAGAAACCCTTCATGTACTTTACTGATTTATTCCTACCTATTTGTTCTATTAATTAACAAGTTATATACCATGTAAATACTGGAAATAAATACAAGTACATGCTCAACACATTACAAATCATCAACTGAAGGAAACAAAACAAGCACACAAGCAACACCATTGTTTTTGGACCAATGTCCCTGGAAAAACCCAATGTGGGAAAACGAGTGCAGTTATCTGAGAGTTTTATTATTATGCAGTTTCAGAATACAATCTGGGTGCCAAAACCGGATCACCCAACAGAGAATAATCTCGACAGTAGTACCTCTCAGTCGGAGACAAATGTTCCAACTGAAACCCCGGATAATCACTCCGACAGCTTCACAGCTCCAATCTGCCCCACGAAACCGAAGCATCAGCCTCTAGGGACAGCATCAGCCCTTTCTGGCCCAGCGTTCGCCCAGCGTCACTCTGGCTTGGCCTACGTCAGCCCTCTGGCCTTCTGCGTCACCCACGCTAGCCCTCTGAAGCACTGCCAGCTCCTGGCTGCCTTTGCGTGAGCCCTGGCTGGCTCTGCATGAACCCCTGGCTAGTTCTGCGTCCCTCACTCTCGGCTACTGCGTTGATCCTCTTGGTGCTATCTCTGCCTCTCCGCTTCTGTATTCACTGCCCCTCAGTTGCAACTCTAATCACTCTCTCAACTTCCTCAGTAAACCCAGCCCCAAAAAGTTGAAATCTTGATCAACTCGGTGTGTTCTCCAAGTGACCCTCAAGCCTCCTCTTATACTTTTCTCGTTGACAAATCAACGGCCGAGATTAAGTCCCTAATCAACGGCTAAGATTAGATCTGGCTTGATCCATGAATTTTGGACCTTTCTAACACAGTGTTGTATTAATTCACATTAATATTTTATTTTCCCTAAGTTTAGACTTAGGGACTCCATTAAAAATATTAATTATTTTAATATCTCCCAAACTATTTAGAATCTGCCCAAACCCTTTCTGGGTATTGGAGATCTCATGTGCCTTAGCCTCTCCACCAATTTTCGTGGCTAGAGCACATTCGATGCTACCGCAAATCAACACTCCCTCTTAGCGAGGATTGTCCTCTAGCAATACTCCTCACTGAGTATCACCCTGATCATCTGGCATCGGTCCCTGTGCTAATGCTAGGCCTGCTGCCCATCATCTGCACTGTTGCATCCTGTACTGCTACCCATGGCCCTGCCACTGCCACTGTTGCATCCGTACTGCAACTCCCTCTCAGCTTATTGCATTGCGCTGCCCATAACACTGTCACCGCTAATTGTTGCATTGCAACCCAGTTACTGAGAAGTAAGTAACTAATCTCCCAATGACATAGTTGGATGCTCCGTCCAACCTGTCCTGATCTCTCAAGCCACTGGTTGCCATATCCTCTGAAAACTGTCAAACAACTCCCTCTTTCTCCCTACTGCGTAGCTTCTAGGCTGGCTTACACATTCCCTGATGGAGCTGGTAAGTCTGTTTCTCCTTTGTTGCCCAGCAAATAAGAAATATTGATTTCCTCGGCAAGAAATCACTAAGGAAGTATTCCCTCACTATGCGATTTGCTTCCTTCTTCAACGACTTTTCTGCCCAGCACTCAGCGTACAGAAAACTGTGTCCCTCTAGCTCTGCGCTGAGGCTCTGCGTGGCTCCTTCACTATGCGATTTGCTTCCTTCTTCGACGACTTTTATGCCCAGCACTCAGCTTGCAAAAAACTGTGTCCCTCTAGCTCTGTGCTGAGGCTCCGCTGGGCTCCCTCTGCCTTGGCAAATTCTCGATCGAGCAGTCTTACCTCTCTGTCAACTCACTCAGAGAGAGACACCCACGAAAATATAGCTACTAGACATGAAATAATATATGAGACAAACACACAAGGGACACCGTTATTTTTGGACAACACGTCCTTGCAAAAACCCAATGCAGGAAAACCGGTGCAGCAGATAGAGGGTTTGTATTTTAAGCAAGTAGAATCTGAGTACAATAGGTTTCCTCTCACATCAACTAATCTTTCAGAGAAATCACGGCAACAAGGAATACATACGAGGGTTTACCTCGTTCTCCAAATCACAATTGATCCACTGAGTGGCCTGACTCCGGCAAACACTGCGAAATCCCATTGCAATCACTGCTTGGGCCAGTGTCTTGCCTCTAGGAGACTATGTCACCCCTTCTGTTGGATTGATTTGCTGGAGGAAGATTGTTGTTCAGCCCTCCCGGCTCAGAACTTCGCTTCTTCGGCAAAATCTCGGACTTCTGACGAATATCCTGCATTGCCACTAAAAGAGACCCTTCTGGCCTGCATGAACACTGTGTGAGCCCCTCCTAGGCTGCGTAGGCTTCTACGCTGCCTCTCTCTGCCACGTACTCTTTGGCTCGGAACTCCTTTCCGATCCAAATCTCTGCTTATGCCCCTCTCACTGTAACTCAAATCACTTGTTCAATTTTCTCAACAAACCACGCCCCAGAAAAATCAAACTGATTGATCACTTGGTGTATCTCCAACTGACCCTCAAGCCTCCTCTTATACTTTTCCTGTTAATGAATCAACAGCCAAGATTAAGTCCCTAATCAACGGCTAAGATTAAACAGACTTGATCCTCGTCTCTTAGAAACTTCTCACCCATATTTTTATTAATACCCATTAATATTTTTATTTTCCTAAGTTTAGACTTAGGAACCCCATTAAAAATATTAATTATTTTAATAACTCATAATCCAAGTGGAATTTCTCCAATCGATTTCTGGGTCTTGGAGATCTTATGTATTCTAGCCCCTCCACAAAATTTCAGAGCTAGAGCACATCCGATGCTACCCAAAATCAACAGTCTCTCCCTAAGAAGTTTGTACGATTGGATTGATGGAAATATCTAATTTGGTTGAGAGGGAGCGATGAGTACCATAAATTGCCCTTATGATGGTACTTGGGTGGACATCTTGGACTAGTTGGTGTTCAGATCTCAGTTATAGTTTGGCCTTGATGATGTCTAGATCTTGGTGTGGGAGGGTATCTTGGTCATGTGGAGCTTCGTTGTTGAGTTTGACCTTGATGATACCTAGATCCCTAAGGGTTGGTATCTTGGCGTGAAGGCCTAGATGGTATTTATATCCAGTTGGATTGATACCAGGGTTGTACCCTGATGGTACCTATTGTGGCATATTGCCTTGATGACACCTTAGTCCCTGTTAGTGCCTTAGATACTTGTATTAGTGTCTCGGAGATGAAACTTGGATCGTTGAGTTGATGGATCCTTGAAATAGTGTCATTGACACTTGGTCTTTCATGTGTTGGATACCTTGGCAATTTTGGTATCCCTAGTATTGCATATGCCAATACCCTTCTTATGATAACTTTTCAAAGAGAGTATTATCCTTGTACCATTAGTCAATTATGAATGCCTCCCTAGTTAAGAGGGAGTGTTGAAGAATGTAACTAGTATCGGTCTTCATAGTTGTATTTGTCTCATGTCATGATGTAACTCTTATGTATTGATCAAAAGAAGAAATAAAATTATAAAAGGAAAATTATTTATGAAGCATGGGTTTCATGCTTGGTCATTGGTCAAATAGGTCAAAGGCATCCATTACATGCCTATAGGGATTGTCATAAGTCAAAGTGCCATTGTCATTATGTAAAAGACCCCATTGGGCTCTTGGATCAAAGAAAGAAATATCATTTTTGTATTTGTAAAGTGTCTAGAAGGGCTCCAAAAGACAGGTTGGCCAGCCCTGTTCATGCCAGCCTAGAGAGGACTGTTTGAGCCACTCGGACAGCTATATAAAAAGGATGCACAACTTCATTTGTAACAGGAAAAAGGAGTGCGAGTTTATCTGATCTGATCTAAGGACGAGTCAAGAAGCATACGAAAGCTAGAAGAGCCAAGAATAGAAAGGAAGAATACTTGAAGGTTTTGCATCTCTGTTACACTTACTTGGGACATCTTGAATATGCGAAAGGGCTAATATTAGCTCCAGATTTGAAGTTGCAGAAGTAGATTGAAGACTTTTTTCTTGGATGAAAGCAGGCTGGTCAACTTGTTCTTGGTGGAAGCCCTAGTCTAAAGTTTGGTCTTGAAATTCTCCTTTGAAGTTGATAAGAAGAGAAGTTCTTGTGGGTTTTCCCCTGTTGGAGGGGTTTTGCCCTGGCATGGAGCCTATATCTTGTGTTCATGTGATCTCTATTGTTTTGGCATTTATTTGATGATGAAAAACACTAACATAATCAAGAAAAAGAACATAAATTCACAAGTAAATGTCAAGTAATGGAAAATGGATAAAACATGCTGCCCCAATGGATTTTCCAATACCTGCCATAAAGCCAAATATTCTGTTTGGTTGCTTGGTTATTTGTAACGTTCCCCAAGCCCCAACCATATTGAATCTCTATCTTTTCATCAGGATTATACAATATACTAATTATTATTAACTATTAATTATTAATTATTTATAATATTATATCATAACATTGACAACTTCATGTCATTGCAAATGCCTTAGATTTCAGTCAATGGACGATTATGTAGATGTGAGAAAATAAGGAAGGAATTTTAGAAGCGCAACAAGAAGACAGTTTGTTTACCAATCAGTGATTCTGAAATCTGACCAATATTACCCAGCTTTCCCAACCTGGAAAAGATAAAAACTGCCTATCAAAAAGCTCAACAAAGTATGATGAAGATAATTGGTGAGGAGCACACTCAAATAAAAAGCAAATGAGGATCACATGCATCCACACTTTTCAATTTGGAATGTCTTCTTTGAGGTTCCACTTTCAAGGCTTGAACAGCCCCTTTTTTCTGTCATTTGGATCATGAAGTGGACTACAATTAAAATTAGTAAGAATATGAAAGCGACTACAATAGTCCACTGATTCCCAAAAAAGCTTCTCCAAAAATGTCACTGTAATGTTTTTGGACGTTTCCATGTCAATGCATTAAGAAGATTGAAAACTGAGGTGAACGCTTTCGGTAAACCTTGGTAAACCTTGGACACTAATCATGGTTCAATTATCTACATCTACAGACATGGCAGATCCTGAAAACACATTTCACATAAGAAAGACAATACTATTTAATAACTGAAGCATAAAAATAGCATTCTAAATGGTTAGACAAATCCCATTACTGTTACTTAATAACTGAAGCATAAAAAGATCATTCTAAATGATCAGACGAATGCCAGTATGTGGCTATACAACTCAGCTAAGCTAGAGCATCATATTTATCTTTCCAAATATGGCATCAATCAGATGCTGCAAATCTCTACGTAATTTCCGATTCACAACAATTCAGTATATTAGATTGTCCTTTTATGTAATATCTTGAAAGTGGACAGTGAATAGCAGTATATGTGTCCGTTGCTGTATTTTCTAGTACCACCAACCTACTCTTTTGGTCACATGTCAACATTAATAAAACCATCCTATATGATCTTTATAGCAGTATGAGCAACACAAGCTTCTCAAAAATATATGTTGAGATGAAAATATGCTAATAGAAGAAAATCAGAGTAGAACTACTCAAACTGCTAAATATGTGTTCATTTGTTTGTCTGCTTGCATCTGTCAGAGGATATTGGTAAATTTACAAGACACTCATTATCAAATATGCTTCTATATAGCCATCCCCTTGACTATTTTTGTCGATTTTCTAAAATTTCCTCTGCAAATAGCCAGAATGTGAGGCCATAAATTCCATAATCAAGTTCTCCTGTAATTATATGAATAGCTCCTTTAAATCCCTCTAAAAATATAGATCTCTAGTTGTGAGCGTCAACATTATGTAGGAACAAAGAAGAGAGCAATACGTTTAAACGTGAGAAAACATCAAAGGAATAATACAACAATTCAAGCTAGCTTTCAACAGGGAGAAGTTAATGACCTGTTCATCTGTCAAGTTGAATGTCATGCTTTCTTGAAACCAGGTACATTGTCCCATGTTCGACATATTATGACCAATTCCAACATGCATAGCTGCAATTAAATCTGATTCTACTCCAATAGACAGAAACAACAGACTAATATTATAAAGAATATGATGCAAAATGCTTTAACAAGTGCACAAAGATACATATTCAATAAAACAACAAGTACTGATTGTGTGCTTCTCAAACAAATTGAAATCAATTGAAATTATCAATATTCTCTACCGGATTAGACAGAAGAAGTGAAGGAGCATTGCTTTAAGCTCTTGCAGATATTTTGTAAATAATACTCTTACAAGCTTCTTATAACCTCATGATTTTCATTAGAGGAAATTTCAATCTAAAAGTGCCCATGAAATTTTCATGTAATTTCCAAGTCATAATATGTAAACCAATCAAAATCCTTTAAATTTAAAAAGAGGTACATGTAAATATTTTGGAGGGAAAAGAAGAAAACTACTTTTTTTTCAATTGTATTTTTGGTTTATCTTCTTATATGTTTACTCAAATTTCAAGTGTAAACACTCGTATGCAGAATTAAATTCCACATCCATCAAGTACCCTGTTGTCGCGCAAACTGGCACGACAACGCTCAGACCGGGGGCTGTCACTCTGATCCCCGGTCTCTCCGTTTAAGCCTGTCTCCTACGGCTAAGGGGGGTAGACCCTGAGGAAAGATGAAGGCCAACTGCCAAACAGTTGGGCCGGGAGACGAGATGCACGAAAATGGTTTTATTGATTTTGATAGACCAGTGCCTAAATGAGTACTTTCTAGGTGATATAAGAGCATAAATCATAAACAGCAATCACCATTCATCAAATGATCGGAACAAAGCTTTAAATATCCAGCAAAAATAAGAGAAATAATTTCGCTTCAAAAAACAGGGAAACCAGATATCTAATTTGGATTCAGATCTCAGCGTTAAAGATATGCAATGATAAACGACTGAATGCGATAAAAGTAATTCTCCACACACAAGAAAGAAATTTTTATGCTTTTTTAAATTTTTTTTTTTTTTTTTTTTTTTTTAAAAACTAATAATTTTAAATCTAAACTATATTAAAGGTAAGCCAATTAAAATCTAAAAAAAAAAGAAAAGAAAATAAAATCAAACTAAATCTTAAAATCTAAATCATGAAATGCATTTCTCTCCTTTTTTTTTTTTTTTTTATTTGACTTTTAATGCACTAAAAAAAATTAAAATCTAAATGTTAAAGTCTAAGAAGGAACTAACATAAAATCTATATTAAACAAAAACATAAAATCTAATGTCCAACCTACGATTAACACCTTTTATGAAATTATTTATAATACAATTTAAACAAAATAAAAATGAAATGATTCCGGAACCCTAATCTAAAACGTAACTTCAAAAATAGTTATCACGACATGCAAAGGAATGAGCCGTAAGCCAGTACGCTGCACACTGACGGGAATGCAAAATAAACAAAACGGTTCAACGTTGAGATGTATTGTGTGAAGACGAGGTGATACGCAGTTGAAACCACACCGCAAGAGCCTACGCCTAAGCTGCTGAGCGATAATGAACCAGCCACCGGAGGAAAGAGGAAATCTAGAATACGACGGCAGCAGTAAAACGATTCAAACGCATCTGCACACCCCTTTTCCTGAGCCAAGATTCGTGGGTGCGGTGAGATTCAGCAGGTGTGCAGGACGGATTTCGACAAGCAAGGGGCCGCAGGCCAAAACTCAGAAGGAAAGACCAACTCACGCAAACAGCTGGGCATGAATTCGATGTTAAATGCAAATGGGAGATAAAAAAAAAACGCTGCAGAGATGTAAATCGATATTGGTAATACATGCAAAAGCACGATCACGACCACCAAATCATGGGGCTCGACAACGGGATGCACAGTCAACAGCAAAAATCGATTTTGAAATTCGTTTGACACACAGAAATTTGCCTGAAGATGGATGACGCAGCTGCAAACTGATTTTCCTTAGATTTCCCAATAAATTACTGAGGAAAATCAAATGTGATTCATGACAGTAGGTCCCTAGCTTCTGAGAGGAGAAATCGATGCATAAATGAGAGAAAAGGACAGCCTTTTGGAGCAAATCGATTTAAGCTTGCTTGGTTTAATGAAATTGCTGAATAAGTTCCACCAGAAATCAAATCATAAGCTACTCAAATCTGAAACCTAAACTGTGTATACATTCACACTTCAATTTTGTTTCAAAACTTTCTCTGTCATATTCAGTGTTGTGCTTGCAGTTTTAAAAGAACAGCAGGGCTTTGAGAATACCTGGGATGGTTTGGAACCTGCAGAACGCACCTTTTCACGCTTGACTTTCCCTCTGGCGCAATGTGTTTTCAGCAGCAGCATGGGCCTTTGAAACCCTGGAAAACAGAAAAACAAGAGCCCGGCAGATATATGCAAAACTTCAAAATAAGACCACTTCAAAATTTACCTAGAATTATTAGGAAATTACAGCTCTTGGACAGCCAAATTTAACACTAATTGCAGTAATGTTTTCAAGCTATCAAACATTTGAACTTTACTGTGAAATAAAGAAAATCCCTCATGTAAAACAGGAAATAAACCCTAAAAGATTAACCCAGGGCACAAACAGCTGGGCTCTGCACAGAACAGCTTGTGGGAGTCGGCTGGTTCAGCCCAGAACTTCCCCAAACGCCCACAAATAACCTCCACCTAAAAGTTTCCTGCACACCTCAAGCAAGCATCAGCAAAAAGGGCAAGAAATGCTGCCAGATTTCAAGAGAAAATGGAGATACCTGCCATTTTCCAGAAACCCTACAACATTCAGACCCTAGCACGTGAGCAAGATACCTGTACTCACAATGCTCTGAAAAAAATCAGCTATTTTAACTGTTGAAAACTGAAATATGCAGAAAAGCAAACACCTCACAGCAATTCCAGAGAGTAACACCAGCCAGTTTGAACCCCAAAGTCTTTTTATTAATCAGAAATCAGTTTACAAGAGAGCTTTCAGTACAGACTCACAGATCAGATGAAAAAAAAAATGTCCCCCTAAGACCCTACATAAAGGAAATGATCCCAACGGCTAGTTTTGGGTGATCCACAAAAATATTATTATTTTATTGCTTAGGGTTTTTGCTTTATGCTTTTTATTTTTTATTATTAATTTTTATTTTTCAAAAATTTTTATATTTTTTTTTTTTTTTTTTTATTTATGAATTTATTATTTTTATTCATTAAAAAAAAAAATTTAAATTTAAAATGGATCATCAAACCCAGCCGTTGGAATCATCACCTAGCACCTAGGACCTAGGACTCATGAGGGGATTTACAACATTTTCAACCCTCAAGACACAATTCATCATGATTTTTTTACAATTTTTACAATTTACATCTCAAAGGGATGAATCCACTTTAACATAGACCCTCATAGACCACCCAGATCTGCGACACAACTATAATCTAGCAGAGTAACACGCTAGGATTCTCCTAAAGTCCTAATGACGAAATGCATCCCGGCTTTGGGGTCGGGTTTGAAGGAAAACTCTGCCGATCCATGGATCGGTGAGACTAAAAACCTCCCGGGACGCAGATCATCATTAGAACGTTAGGTCCACCTAGGCAACTTTACATACATGACTCTGATCTGCTTAGATTATTTACAATTCAAAACATGCAGACTGGGTTTACAACAAAAATGATCAAGCCGTCGATGACTGTAGGCTGGCACGGACATGTCGCTCAGGAGCTACCCTTCTCTGCCAACAGAAAGGAGGTGTACTGCATGGGTAGTTGACCAGTAGTGGTCAACATACCCATTATGTATACTTTTGAGAAAACTCACATTAATAAAAAATGAAGATACATTAAAAACGTGCGACAAACATACCTACTAAACATACCTAGTTGGTGGTGGTATTGAGTAGCCACATAGTAGGCCTTAGACTTGATTGTGTCTTGCCTGAGGATTCCCTAATGCTACTAGGGAAACCACCCTTGTGTATAATCCATCATTTACTAAAAATAGGGAAGTTGTTGCCTAGGTGATAGTGGTAACACTTCCATGTTACACTAATCTTAGCATTTTGTAAATGGTTTTGCCCTCAGGTGCTAGATTTTGTGACAACAAACTCTAGTTGCCCTCAAAATTATTGAAGAATTTCTCCCTCAAGGTTGCATCTTGACCCTATATCCCAATTATAGCAAGGCATTTTTTTCCTTCCCTTTTCAACTAACTCAAAAACCCTAAAATTCTTCCCTTTTACCTTTTTTTGTTTTGTTTTGCAATCTAATTTATTGCAGAAAAATACTCTAAATCAGATTGCATTTAGAGCCCTTTATACCCCAAAAAATATATCTTAACTTTGGCTTCTCTTCCTCTAAGCAAAATGGTTAAAATTTTCTCCGAACTCTACATCATTTTGTTTGATTGGACCATTGTTTGTGTACTTGTTTGCAAGATCTTAATAGAGAATTTAATTTTGATTTAAACCTGAGAATTTCATTTGTAAAAATCAGATTTGGTATTGTTACTACAAAATCTAACTCAGTGCAAACCCTCACTAAGCACTCAAGATTCAGAGCAACAATGGGATTAGCCACCAATGACACCTTAGTAACTATTCCCCTACTATTCTATGGTAGGATGTTATCCACATAAGGGAGGCTTCCCCAACAAATCTTAGGGATTAATTAATCCAAGTAACGTAGGCTAAACACCCACCCCGTAAGGGTTCTACTACAAGGTTCACCCAAGAACAAATATTCAAAATTATGATTTTGGGTGCTTTATAATATAATTCTAAAGCAAGTTCAAAGGATCCTATGGCTAAATCAAGAGGGTTTGGTGTTGGAATTTCTAAGTCTGACACATTAGAAACCCTTCATGCACTTTACTGATTTATTCCTACCTACTTGTTTTGTTAATTAAAAGTTATTTACCATGTAAAAACTGGAAATAAATACAAATGCATGCTTAACACATTACAGATCATCAACTGAAGGAAATAGAAACAAGCACACAAGTGACACTGTTGTTTTTGGACTAATGTCCCCGGAAAAACCCAATGCAGGAAAACCGGTGCAGTTATCTGAGGGTTTGATTTATTAAGCAATTTCATAATACAATCTGGGTGCCAAATCCGGCTCACCCAACAGAGAAAAATCTTGGCAGTAGCACCTCTCTACTCAGAAGCAGATATTTCGGCTGAAACCCCGGATAAACACTCCGGCAACTCTACAGCTCCAATTCGCCCCACGAAACCCCAGTGTCAACCTCTAGGGACTACGTCACCTCTCGCTGGCCCAGCATTAACCCAACGTCACTCCGACTTGGCCTGCATCGGCCTCTAGAGGCACTGCGTCAGCCCTCTGGCCCTCTGCATCACCCACGCTGGCCCTCTGAGGCACTGCGCAGCTCCTCGCTGCTTCTGTGTGAACCCTTGGCTGCTTCTGCGTCCCTCTCTCTGGCTACTGCACTGATCCTCCCGGTGCTATCTCTGCCTCTCTGCTTTTGTATTCACTGCCCCTCGACTGCAACTCTGATCACTCTCTCAACTTTCTCAGCAAACCCAGCCCCAGAAAGTCTAAATATTGATCTCTTGGTGTGTTCTCCAAGTGACCCTCAAGCCTCCTCTTATACCTTTCTTGTTGACAAATCAACGGCCGAAATTAAGTCCCTAATCAATAGCTAAGATTAGATTTGGCTTGATCCATGTCTTTTGGACCATTCTAACACAGTTTTATATTAATTCACATTAATATTTTATTTTCCCTAAGTTTAGACTTAGGGACTCCATTAAAGATATTAATTATTTTAATATCTCCCAAACTGTTTAGAATCTGCCCAAACCCTTTCTGGGTATTGGAGATCTCATGTGCCTTAGCCTCTCCACCAATTTTCGTGGCTAGAGCACATTCGATGCTACCCAAAATCAACACTTGGTATGTCCTAGATAAGCACAAATAGGTTCCAAAATACATGCAATCTAGAAATTACACTTTGTTGTTATAAACTATGGTTTCAATCAACACAATTATAGCATGCATATTTCATAACAGCGACGACAAAACAACCCAAAATTTATAATAGACAAGTGAAAAATGAGTTATTCAATGAGTGGACTAGGAAATAAATTACGGCAATTGTCAATGGCTGAAAACATATAAAAAGCAAAAAAAACCCTAGGCTTCCACCTTAATTAATGGTTGAAAAATGATATTTTTAGCTTTCCATTTTAATGCATGCAAAGTGTAACCCTAGGACTATAAGATCCAAGGTAAATAATGTTGGAAAAGTATATTTTGACATAACCTAACCTTAATTTACCTTAGAAAGCATTAAAAGATAGGATTGACACAAAAGAATGGACTAGTGCCTTTCTCAATCAAGGGCTAATCAAGTATAAGGCTAAAATCTACAGAAGAGGATCGATGGAAGTTATTTAAAGGAGAGAGGGAAAGCTACACTTAGGTTTCTCAATTCCTCAAACCTTAGCATCCTTCAATCTTCTTGGAGGTGATATGGGAGGAAGTTACACTTAGGTTCCTCAATCGAAAATTAATGACAATCTTGTCAAGGAGATGTTAGAGCCACAAAAGATTCAACAACACTTTGTGAAATTTCCTTAATTGTACCAACTGGAATTTAATCTTCTATCTACTGGAGATTATTTGTCGTCAAAAATTAATTACAACAAATAATGTTTAAATCGCTACTGCAATTTTCACAAATAATAGCAAGAACAGAGAAATAATGCACACACAAAACAATTAACACCAATATTTTTAGACAAATTGTCCCTAGAAAAACCCTAGTGGAGAAAAATTGTTCTACAGATGAGGGTTTTATTATTATTCTTCAACAAAAATTGAGAATTACAATATGCTTTCCTCTTACTGGCAAAGCTCCGGCAAATATCTTTCTCTTCACAAAAACAATCTGGAATACACAAAGTCTCCCTCGATGGATGTATTTGGCCTCGCTGTGTAATTCGCACTCCTCCCAACAACTCGCACTGGTTCTGAAACTCGCACTAGCTACTCCGGTAATTCACACTGCCTCTGGGAAAATTATTGTGCAAGCAAATCTGCTCCAGCAACTTATCTGTCCTGTTACCACACAATCTAGTAGGACCTAATAAGGGAAACCCTATAGGACAAAGATCTAGACCAAGTGATAACAATGGGATAATGAGCCACTATCATGATAGTCAATATCCCATGCTCTTTACGGACTTTCACCGATGGGAGGAGTCCCGGTGGGAGGGAATCACTTAGGATAAGTAGTTCTATTATTAGGTATGATGTGATTCCATAAAGTCCATTCAAAGAGAGACACAAAAATGGCTCAATGCTTCAAGGAAGCTAAAACGCTCTCTAAGAAAAGCCTTGTGACAAGGTGTCCAAGACTTAGGGTTTTAAGATATGTAGTGGTAATAGGTATTCCTAAGATCAAGGCTCTCGGTGATGAGGTGGGATCCCTCAAGGAAGCTCTTTGTGATGCTTTGATACTTCTAAGAGGCTTTTGTCTCCCTTTAAGAGACCTAGAAAAGAGATGCACGAGACCTCGGATTTTGCGACTTGTCGTGGAAAAAGGCACTCTCAAGTTCAAGGCAAGGAAGAGAAAGGGCTTCATATGATTTATTCCAATATATACTACATTCATACAACCCTCAAAGAAGTCCCCAAACCAAGAAGATACAAGCTAGATGTTTCCTTTCTAGGGCACAAGATTGTATGGATGGAAAACTGTGAGAATCTTAACAAACTTGGAGGACCTCTTGACAAGATCTTAAAGAAGAGTCTTGTGCTCACGGAATATAAAAATTAACCCTTAAGAGAATTCTGCTTGATGCCCTAGTCTAGCCATCCAAGAGAAAGGGGACCTGTTACCCACCACTTGTCGCTAATGTACATAGGAGAAAATATTTCTCCTAAATGGTCCTCAGTCGGTAGCCAACAGCCACTTGCAGCCATCAAATACCTCAATGTGCCATTATCTCTGCCACCTGAGCAAGCCATGTGGTCTCTTGCCCATCTATTATGATCGTATGTTTGAAGGTGGGCCTCTCGACCCTAAAGCTATGGCTTTTCATTGGTATAGTTGAGTAATTTTCCTTATCATGGACACTTTTGGGCATGGATTTGTGGGGGGATTCAGCGGAAAGGGTGGGCTAGGTTTGTACTCTTGTCTCCTCTGCTCGATTTGGCAGTTACCCTTGTATCCTAGTCCCATGGGATCTCTTTACTGGCCATTAGCTTTAGGGTTGGAACTACATGGGAAATCTTGATTTTGGTTGCGTGGTTCCGCTTCCCGACACCATATACATCACTCCCTTCTGCTCAGTTTAGCCCCATTCATCATTTTTCCTATCTAGGTCCACATGTGTCCACTGGGTCTACGTAGGGTTAGCCTCCCCCTCCTCTTGTCCACACCTTGGGTCGAGCCTAGAACGATGCCCCGAAGGTTGATGCAACTAAAAAGAAAAGAAAAAGCATAATTTGGCCACTCTCAACAGGAAATGTACCACAAAATGCAAAAGATGGTCGGGACATACAAATTTAGCACGTGGGCAAAAGCCAAACATGAGCTCTACTCCTTATCCATGGCCATCACCCTAGTTCCTATGGGCCCTAGATGAGCCCCCTCCATCATCGAGGAACCCATGATTGTCCCAACCCCTGGTGGGCGATGAACCGCCCCACCTTAAGGGGGTATCCACTCTTATATACAAAGCATGATCTCATCCCCTAGAGCGTCGAGCAGTTATGAATAAAAATCAATCAAAGACAAAAGACATATGAAGAAGGTGGAAAAACAAAGGTCAAGGTAACTCATGTACCACGATTTTCTCCCTCCTACACTCATATACCCAGGTGTGGGCTTCCCTTATTATAGCTACCCTTGTACCATAACATGTGCTTTGGATGATTCCCCTGATCCTATGAAAATTTCTGAATCGAACAAGTCAGAAATCCTGTTGCAGTAAACTGATTTGCATTACCTACATGTGTTCTTCATTTAACAAGTTATTTTCAGAAGTATTCAGAAAATATTAATGCAAATGCATTGCAGCCTACACCAATATACAAATCAAGCACTGAAAAATAAAAGAGACAATCACACAAAGAACACACTTATTTTTGGACTAAACATCCCCGGAAAAACCCAATGCAGGAAAACCGGTGCAGCAGCTCTAACAGTTTTCTATTATTAAGCATTAGTTTTGAATACAAATGTTGGTTGCCCTCCCAACAAACCAGTGACAGAAAACCTGAGTGAGTTTTACCTCACTTCACCCGACAAATTTTAGTTGATCTGGCAGCAAATCTCGCTAGCCCCGGTTACAACTGCGTTGCCCTTCGTAGTAACTACATGGGCCTGTGTGGAGCTCTCTAAGGCTCTGCATCAGCGCTTCTTCCCACTGCGTCAGCTTTCCTGTTGTTCCGGCAGTTCCAACACTCTGCATGGAAGGCAACTCTCTCCCTCTACACTGGCCCTTCTAGCTCTGCGTCAAGGTTGCGTGGGCCCAAACTGGCCCAACGTCAACTCTCCTGGCTACTGCGCTGCCTCCACAAGCTTCTCTCTGCCTCTCTCTCTGTATTCCCGAACTATCCCTGCGCCTTAGCTACAAGATCTCCCCAATCGGTTTTCCTCCTAAGAACTTCTCACCTCAAAAAATCGATTTCCTCAATCTCTCTTTGTGTGTTCTCCAACTAACCCCAAGCCTCCATTTATACTTTTCCTGTTGAGAAATCAACGGTTGTGATCTAATCTCTAATCAACGGCTAAGATTAAATTAGACTTGATCCTCGTCTCGTAGAAGCTTCTCACCCATATTTTCATTAATACCCATTAATATTTTAATTTTCCTAAGTTTAGGCTTAAAAACATCATTAAAAATATTAATTATTTTAATAAAATACAATCCGAGTGGAATTTCACCAAACAATTTCTGGTTCTTGGAGATCTCGAGTGTTCCAGCCCCTCCACAAAATTTCGGAGCTAGATCACATCCGATGCTACCCAAAAATCAACAGATCCCACTTTGTTCCATTACTTTGTCATTTGCCACCTACCACTTGGGGGATGTATCATGGACATGTCCCCCCCTTTAAAGGATGAAACCAACTAATAGGGTCTGTTGACCATTGAAGTTGCACCTGAAATTTTTTTTGAAGACTCCATGCCTGAGGATATGTCAAAGGCTTCATGTACCATCAGAGTTCACTATATCATCAAATTTTTTTAACTCTATTTTATATTTTCATCTTCTTCTATTGTACTCAGATTCCACAAGCCCTACGGGGATGATGTAAAGTGATGCTGGTATGATGAATTGAGTCATGTAACAGGCCTAGGTAACTTGGGAACTTATCATCAAGTGAGTTTACTATGGGATGTTTTTTTCACTTGGTTAATTATTAGGTGCTTACAGGGACTTAATAATTAATTGAGTTTTTTCCTCCAGGCATAGCCCCAAAGCCGGAGTGTGAATTGTGTTGGAATTTCTAAGTTTTACCCATTAGAAATTCTTCCTGTACTATTTGGTTTATTTCTTCCTACTTGTTTAATTACTTAACAAGTTATTTACCATGTAAATATTGAAAATAAACACAAGTACAGTATCGACATCTACAAATCATCAACTGAAAGGAAACAAGCACATAAGTGACACCGTTATTTTTGGACCAATGTCCCTGGAAAAACCCAATGTGGGAAAACCAGTACAGCTATTCAGAGGGTTATATTATTATGCAGTTTATCTGAGTACAATTGGGTGCCTAAACCGGTTCACCCAACAGAGAAAAATATACAAAAGCAATACCTCTATATCCGGAAACAGGTATTCAGAAAACATGTCCCACAGAAAACCTCTCCGGCACAACTGAAGCTCAGCGCTGGCCCTTCTGGCCTCTGCGTCAACCTCCTTCTGACCTACGTCAGCCCCAGGACTCTCTATGTCAGTCCTCTTAGGCATTGCGCAACCTCTGGGAGCCTCTGTGTCACTCCCTCTACCCTTTGCGTGAATGACACGATCTCTCTGGGCTCTGCGTAGTGTACTGACTGTTGCTTTGGCTCTCTCTGCTTCTGTGCTGGTCTCCCAGTATTGTCCCTGCCTCTCTGCCTCGTACTCACTGCCCCTCGCTGCTGATCATTGATTCAACTTTGCTTAGCAACCCCCCTCTAGCGCTCCTAGCCAATGCAACTGTCACTCCGAAACTCCTCTGCACCGACACTGGTCCATCCTATTCCTTCTGATATGGGCTCCCATAGCAAAGTATTGATCCAAGAGGTGGACTCCTCAAGGATCCTGCCCATCTACAGTTCTTTCGAACTATAGTAATAGATCACCACACCTCTCCCTTGGAGGTATCTGGGCAATCATGGCAAACTCCTCCTCGATCTTAGCAGTTGCAGCAAGTGGATCATATTTCTTGTCCTTGTCCTTCTTCTTGAGAGGACACTGTGTAGCGTAGTGACCAAATTCACCACACCAGAAACATATGATCTTTGAAATGTCCTCCTTCCGCCTTCGCTGCTCCTGCTACCCCTTTGATGCAAGGGTTGCATTCTCTTCCTCCTCCTTGGGCTTCGTCCCACTGCTGCTGCTGCTATCAAGTTTACACTTGACTAAGTCTCACCTCATCTCTTCCTGCTGAAAAGCAACCCACATCCCTTCCCAATCCGACAATCTCTCTCTGCCTAGGATACTCTGGAAAAACACTTGCCATTCTTCTGACACTGAATTCAAGGCCAACCTCACCATCTCGGTAGGCCGAGGCACTGATCATACATCTTCCAACAAGTCTCGGACCTCCTGAAGCTTCGATAGGAACAGATCAATGTGTTCCCCCTTCTGCATCCTTGTGGATCTCATTTTCTCCTCCAAGTACATCTTCCGCTGCTCGGAAGATTCCTGATACAATGTAGCCAAGGCATCCCACATCTCCTTGGTAGTCCCTTTGCAAGCAATGTGACATACAACATGATCCCTCACTCCATCGAGAATCAACTGCTTGGCCTTCGCCATTTTAGCCTTGTACTTCTTGAGTGGATTTGCATCTAGAGGTTCAGCTACCACACTATCAACATAGGCTTTGAGATTATGCTCATCCAGAAGGCAAGATATCCTAGCCTTCCAGATCACATAGTTGGATGCTCCGTCCAACCGATATTGATCTCTCAGCCCATTAGCTGCTATCTCTGCCAACAAAATGTTGAACTGCCTCCTCTCTCCTCTGCTACTCAACAATTGAGAAATCGAATTCCCTAGCTAGAAATTCTCTGAGGTAGAAATTCCCTCAAAAAGTGTCTCCTTCCTTCTTCTGACGTTTTTCTACCCCAGCAACTGCTCCAGAAAAATGTGTCTTGCCTGAAGACTTCTCTACGCTAAAGCTTCTACTGCGCTACTCCCTCTGCCGCTGACTAATCTTGATCTAGAAATCTTACCTCTCTGTCAACTCACTTAGAGAGAGATCTTCCTTGAGAATCTTTCCCTCTTGGCCTAGACTACGCAATCCCTTTGGGGATTCGATCTGTTGCCTACGCAGCGCTTCGATTGTAAGGATCCTAAATCGGAATACAAGCGATATAAAGCAAATAATTTGTGCAGCAAATTATAAAAACGAAATACACATTAAACACCCATGGAAACGCTGCAAATAAGGAACTGCTGAGCCATTTTATTATTTTTCTGAAGGAAAAATACAATGGATAATAAGATGGTGCACCTAGGCTTGTCTCAATGGACAAGCATGACCAAACCCAGGTGAGAAAATGGCTGAACTGAAGGTTGTCCAATTGCTGCACCAATCTGCATTGCGCTGCCTAGAAAACTGCCTTTCTGCTGAAGTTCGAATGGCTGAAAGGTCCAATTCCTATGCCTAGAAAATTATGTGCTTTTAACCCTGGACTCCTTGGCCTAAACCCAAAAAAACCCACGAAGGATTTTGGCTGGTTTAGACTTTTGAAATTCGACCCCCTTGGAGTCCAACTTCAGCTGTAACTACAAAACTCGGCCTGCTGGAAAATGCCTGTAAATCCCCTCGGAAATGGTCCCAAAATGTTGGGCTGACCCATACTATCAAATCCCTGACTTCCCGGATGGGCTTCCGGCCTATGGCACCTGCTCCCAAGCTCCACGAAAACTGTTGGAAAGGCCTCTGTGTTGTCCCAAAGCCCAGCAATTTAAACTGCTGGAATGCTGGCTCTGCTGGCTCCAAACTCACAAAGAATGTTGGCCTATTGCTGCTCTCTCATTCCACTAACTCTCCCAGCAAACACTTGATCTCTGATGGCTCCAAACGCCACCTGCGTAATTCCCAGCTGCCCAGAAATACGCACTCCCTACTCTGTGTTGGATGGAAGTGTTGTAGCACACCCCCGGAACTCCTAAAATACTTGTGGAACTGCCTCTCTAGGGTGGGCACAGAGGGTCCTCCGAAGTAGAGGTTGAATCTCCCACTTGAGAGATTTGTGGCTAAACAGCCGGTTGACTCAGCTAAACAGCAGAGCGAACAGTCAAGTAATTTGTTTGCAAGATGTAAGAATGAAACCCAAAATGAGAGATGCTCCCTCCTTGTAACTCCTTGGGCCTCCCTTGCCTCATGTGGGCCCCTCCATCCACCTATTTGACTTCCCTCCAAGCCATTCGAATGGCCCAATTCGAATTCTCATGTGGGTGGCCCCCACATTCCACTAGCAAGCAAATAAAGTCGAATTACCTCCTAAGTCCTTAAGTCGAAAATGATGGATTCTCTTCCTTAGCCAAAATTGTGCAAAATTGTGTAGCAACATCGTGTTACAAAGGTATTTGAGAAGGGATATTACAGTCCTCCCCTCCCAAATGTTGCTTGCCCTCAAGTAACCTCAAAGCTGAGTGCTCCAATATGTGCTCACCTTCCCAGGTGGCATCCTCATCTAACAAGTTCTTCCAACGCACCAAGAACTCCCTGAGGGTCCTGCTCCTCAGTTTCCTTTCCCTGCACTCCAAAATGGCCTCAGGTTCCAAAACCAAGTGGCCCTCATCATCCAGTGGGGGTAGATCAGTTGCTGCTGTCACCTGTTGTCCCAACACCTTTTTAAGGCATGAGACATGAAAGACATTGTGGATCCTGCTCCCCTGAGGCAGCGCTAGCTCATAATCCACCTCTCCAACTCATCTAATCACCCGATAGGGCCCATAGAAGCGTGGTTGTAGCTTCTCGACCGTCTTCTGCTTCAGAGTGGACTGCCTGTAAGGTTGTAGCCGGAGGTATACCAAGTCCTCCTCCTCGAAATGCCTCTCCTTCCTGTGTCAATCTACGTATACATTCTGCTGATTTTGGGTTGTCACCAAGTTATCCTTGAGAGCCTTGAGGATGTCTTGTCTCTCTTGGACCCAGTCTTTGGCCTTTGGGGCCCGGTTGTCTCCAAAAACAATGTCAACAAAAGATAATGCATCATATCCATATAAAGCACAGAAAGGAGTCATACCAATGGACATGTGGTGGGTGGTGTTGTAGCAGTACTCGCCCAGATGCAACCACCGAATCCAAGCCCTCTGCTGACCAGTCACGTAGTTCCTCAGGTACCCCTCCAACCACTAATTAACCCTCTCGGTCTAGCCATCTATCTGAGGATGGTAGCTGGTGCTAGGAGTGAGCTCGGTCCCAACCAATCTGAAAAGTTCCTGCCAAAAGCCTCCCATGAACCTATTGTCCCTGTCACTCACAATGTTCTTGGGGAGCCCATGCAATCTGAAGATCTCCCGAAAGAACAGTTTTGCAACCTGTGCAGCCATGTATCTGGTGGGGATAGCGAAAAAGTGGGCATATTTGGTCAATCTGTCGACCACTATGTAGATTCAGTCCTTCCCCTGCACTGTGGGGAGCCCTATGATGAAATCCATAGAGATACTTTCCCATTTCCCCTCGGGGATGGGAAGTAGCTATAGCAATCCTGCAGGGTGGATCAGTTCCCCCTTGTTCCTCTGACATGCCTCACTTCTGTACGTGTTGCAGCACGTCCCCCTTGAGGCCCTTCCACGTGAATCTCTCCTTGACTGCCATATAAGTTTTCTGGAACCCTTGGTGCCCGTATAATGGTGAATCATGTGCTGCCTGGAGCACCCTCTCTCTCAACTACAAGTTGGGTACTAAGAAAATGTGCCCCTTGTAATAGATGACCTCATCCATCACTCGGTAATGCTCATCTGCATGGGTACCCTCCAATACCTCGCATGCCCTCCTGTCCTTGGAGTACTCCACCAATAGTTGAGCCTTCCAATCATTCATGAAGGATAACCTAGCTGGTCTTCGAGATAGAGCATCGGCCACCACATTGTGCTTTCCCTACACATACTCTATATCGAAGTCATAGGCCTGCACCTTGCTAACCCATCTCTGTTGCTTGCCATTGAGGCCTTGCTGCCCCATGAAATGACGAAGACTGTTGTGATCAGTCCTCACTCGAACCCTGTTGCCCACCAAGTACTGACAGAATTTGGCCAATGCATGCATGATGGCCAACATCTCTTTCTCATATATGGAATATGACAGCTCATGTGGTAGGAGCTTCAGACTCTCGAAAGCAATGGGATGCCCTTTCCTGTGACAATACTGCTCCAACTCCCACCCCGGATGCATCACACTCCATGGTGAATGGCTGGGAAAAATCTGAAAGTGCCAAGACTGGGCAACTGCTCATCACCTCCTTGAGGCGGTCGAAGGCAACCTGTGCTCCATCAGTCCATGCGAAAGCCCCTCTCTTGGTCAAGTCGGTCAAGGGTGTTGCTAGCTATGAGAACCCCTTGACAAACTTCTTGTAGTAGGTGCAAAGGCCCAAGAAGCCCCTCAGCACAGTCACATCTGGGGGTACCAACAAATCTCGGATGGCCCAAATCTTCTCCTCATGGACCTTCACCCCATTAGCAGCAATGATATGCCCTAGGTAGAGCATCTCAGTCAAACCAAACTCGCACTTGGAGAGCTTGGCATAAAATTGCTACTCGTCCAGAATGCATAGTACCTCCTCCAAGTGTTTGAGGTGCTCCTCCCATGTCCAGCTGTAAATCAGAATGTCATTGAAGAAAACTAGTGCGAACCTCCTCAACTGTCCCCAGAAGACATGGTTCATGCATGACTGGAAGGTGGTTGGAGCGTTGGTCAGCCCAAACGACATGACCAGGAACTTGAAGTGCCCATAGTGGCATCGAAAAGCTATCTTAGGGATATCCTGATTCCTCACCCTAATCTGGTGGTACCCTGAACGCAAATCAATCTTAGAGAAGTACTTCGCTCCTCTAAGCTTGCCCATCAACTCATCTATGCGAGGATGGGGTACCGGTTCTTTAGTGTCTTCCGGTTGAGGGCCTAGTAGTCAATGCACATCTGAAGGGTTCCATCTTTCTTCTTCACTAGTACCACTGAAGAAGTGAAGGGACTGGAACTTGGCCTGATATGGCCCAATGCTAGTAGCTCTTGGATGGCCTTCTCTATCTCATCCTTATAGGCCTTGGGATGCCTATAAGGGTTGGTGATCATTGCTTGCACACCCGGCTCCAACTCAATAGTGTGTTCAAATCCCTTGTTTGGTGGCTACCTTGGTGGAATGTCCTCAAACACCACTGCGTATCTATCCAGCAAAGCCTGTATGTCTAGTGGTGGTGGTTGAGCCTGTCCCCCAGCCTCTGAAATCCTCAGCTCAACTGCCCATGCAATGTCCCCATGTCGCAGATTTGCCTCCATCCTGTGGGCCGAAACTGTCTGAGGTGGATAAGGCTGCATGCCTCTCAAAACTACCAGTTTGCCATCCGGCCCAATGAACTCCATCTCTGGCTTCCTCCAATCTGTCATGACTCGCCCAAGGGAATATAGCCACTAGACACCCATCACCACGTTGGTGTCTGGCACATCGACCACAAAGAAATGGTCCGTCATCGAGTAGTTCCCCATAACTACTATCAAGGAAGGCACATATCGAGTGCACTGTATGGTATGGTCACCTGGTACTAGGACTGAAAATCCGTCGAACTAAGCCATGGTGAGGCCCCTCCTCTTAACCAACTAGGCATCTATGAAATTGGGGGTATCCCCACTGTCAACTAGGACTGACACCCTCTGCCCCTGTACAATTATCCTCAGTGTCAAAAATTTGGGAATCCCGCATAAGGAAGCAAGGACTCCCCCGGTTGGGGCAAGGGATGCCCCACCCTATGAAGGTGGTGGTGGTGGCCCTCTATCTGCTGGATTCTCAACATCGGCCACACCACAATCTTGCTCCACCTTGTCCTCCTGGTCATTATAAAAAAAAACCTCAATATAGTGTGCGCTACCGGCAATGCACCGATGGCCTGGTGCCCAGGGCTCCCTGCATGTGAAGCACAGCTTCCTCCTCCTGAGGTCCTTTCGTGTGTCATCATCTAACTTCCCCCTCCCCTATGTGGTCCTATGAGGTGGGGGTCCAGTCTCATGGCCCTTTTGTGGAAAAGGGGTCCGTGCAGGAAAAGGTGCTCTAGTCTTGGGGATGGCCCCCTATAGATCTTTGGTGCACAATACTGCTTCTTGCAATGTGGAGGTTCTGCGTGACTTCACCAGTCCATGTAGGGGCTCAAGCAAGCCCTCAATGAAGGTGTACACCCTCCTAGCCTCTGATAGATCCGGTACCATCATTGATACTCGCAGAAATTCTGAGATGTACTGCTCCGAGTTGCCTATTTGGCGTAGTTGGGTCAACTCTCTAAAATGGGCCTTTGGATCTCTCTAGTCAAAACGCTCGACCACCCTCCTGGTGAAGTCCTCATAACAACCCACATTGGCATGCCCTAGGGTGGCCAAGCCATGAAACCACCAGTCATGGGCTTCCCCCTCCATGTGCAGCGTGGCCATCTTAATGGCTTCCTGTTCAGTCATCCAATTGAGTTGGAAGTAGGTGTCCATCTTCTCAACCCATGCCCTGGCCATGCACTTGGCAGTGCCATCGAAAGTAGGGAAGTACACCCTCCCTATGGTCCTTTGCAGCTCGTAGTTCTGGGTTCCCTGTCCTCCATAACCCTTGCTCTTCTCACTCTACTTGAGCTTGCAGAAATCTCTAAAAGAGAGGGCTTCCTTAAAGTCTGCATCCATAGACTACCACTCTCTGAAATAGTCTCTAGTCTGAATGGGGTCTTCACCCTTTACAAGTTCGATTTGTGCCACTAGTACAAAAGAAGGCAGTATAGCATGAGTTGGCCCACTGGCTAATGGGTGTTGCGCTGCTGGTGAGGGATGTTCGAATGGTTGAGAGGCCCCAAAACTTTCCCCAAACAGAAACCCTCTAGGAGTGGTACTCTCTCTATTATGCGACTTGATCTCTTCCAGCATATCTTTCTGACCCTTGGCTAAGTCATTCAAGGCCCTCAGGATACTGTCGAAAGCCATCTCTTCCCTGCTCTTGGGTTCCACCATGTCCTCCTCTTCTACTACTACTTTCCCTTTGTCCTCCATGTTTGGAGTAATCTCCACCTCTCTTTCTCTGCTTCGGTACCTCTGCCTTCGGTAGGTGATGTTTTGCTGGTCCCCTTCTCTCATAGGAGACAATCCCCACAGCTGAGCCAAGAACTAAGCTCTGATACCACCGTAAGGATCCTAAATAGGAATACAAGTGATATAAAGCAAATAATTTGTGCAGCAAATTTTAAAAACGAAATACACATTAAACATCCATGGAAATGCTGCAAATAAGGAACTACTAAGCCATTTTATTACTTTTCTGAAGGCAAAATACAATGGATAATAAGATGGTGCACCTGGGTTTGTCTCAATGGACAAGCATGACCAAACCGAGGTGAAAAAATGGTTGAACTGAAGGTTGTCCAATTGCTGCACTAATCTGCACTGCGCTGCCCAGAAAACTGCCTTTATGTTGAAGTTTGAATGACTAAAAGGTCCACTTCCTATGCCCACAAAATTATGTGCTTTTAACCCCGGACTCCTTGGCCTAAACCCAAAAGAACCCACGAAGGATTTTGGCTGGTTTAGACTTCTGAAATTCGACCCCTTGGAGCCCAACTTCAGCGGTAACTGTGAAACTTGGCTTGCTGGAAACTGCCTGTAAATGCTCCCGGAAATGGTCCCAAAATGCTGGGTTGACCCCTACTATCAAATCCCTAACTTCCGAGATGGGCTTCTGGCCTATGGCACCTGCTCCCAAGCTCCACAAAAACTGCTAGAGAGGCAACTGCGCTGTCCCCAAGCCAAACAATTCGAACTGCTGGAATGTTGGCTCTGCTAGCTCCAAAATCACAAAGAATGTTGGCCTATTGCCGCTCTCTCAGTCCACTAACTCTCCCGGCAAACGCTTGATCTCTAATGGCTCCAAACTCCCCCTACGTAATTCCCAGCTGCCCAGAAATACGCACTCCCTTCTCTTCGCTGGATGGAAGTGTTGTAGCACACCCCCGAAACTCCTAAAATACTTGTGGAACTGCCTCTCTAGGGCGGGCACAGAAGGTCCCCCGAAGTAGAGGTTGAATCTCCCACTTGATAGATTCGTGGCTAAACAGTCGGTTGACTCAGCTAAACAGCAGAGCGAACAATCAAGTAATTTGTTTGCAAGATATAAGAATGAAACCCAAAATGAGAGATGCTCACTCCTTATAACTCCTTGGGACTCCCTTGCCTCATGTGGGCCCCTCCATCCACCTATATGACTTCCCTCCAAGCCATTCGAATAGCCCAATTCGAATTCTCATGTGGGTGGCCCCCACATTCCACTAGCAACCAAATAAAGTTGATTGCCTCCTAAGTCCGTAAGTCAAAAATGATGGGTTCTCTTCCTTAGCCAAAATTGTGTAGCAGCACCCTGTTACAAATGTATTTGAGAAGGGACATGACATCTATCTCCCTCCTCTTCAAAGCTCGACTCTTCCAATCTGCTCTCTTGCTTCACCCTGTGCTCCGATACCATGTGAAAAATCGGAATCCTTGAATCGCTACTGCAGCGACTGATTATATTTCTCCTACTGAATCAAGTTATTTACAATATTATATGGTAAACATCGAAATAAATACCACTGTAGCCTTCACAACTTAAATAATATGCGGAAACAAGAACTGAGCAAGAAAGAAATAACACACACAAGTGACACCGTTGTTTTTGGACAAATGTCCCCAGGAAAAACCCGATGTGGGAAAATCGGTGCAGCAGCTGAGGGTTTGTATTATTATGCAGTAATTTCTGAGTACAATTCTTCGAATGCCCAAACTGTCAACGTATATAGAGATCTAACTGGACAAAAAGATAGTGAAATGATCTCACCCTGTCACTGGGAAATCTGACACTGATCTGCACTGGAGATGAGCCTCTGCACTATCTCTGCATAGTACTGTGATCCGAATCGGATCCACAAAAGACTATCAAGAACCTTGACTGTATCGAGTTGAACAAATCCTTGAAAATTCCAAAACAGCGATCGAAAACACCCTGAACCAGTGGCCATGGCAGCCGGCGTGGAACGACGAGGACCTCGGTCAAAGCGCGCTGACCGAGGCCCATGGAGACTGCGCGGGATGCCAAAATAGCCCCTGGGAGCCCCAGATCGGGAAAAGGAGCTGATTTTCGATGAACGGGCAAACAGGGCCAAAATGGGAAAGCCTGAGCACCCAGTCGCGTGGGGGGGACCAGAGGACCGCGGGCGGAGAAACGAAAAGCGCCAACGTACGAAGGTGGGACCCACGACCTGGAAACCGGCGGTTTTGATCGGGGCGCCCTTGAACGGTAAGAGGTTTTGGAGGAGAGCGGAGCGATCCCACTCAGCGATCGACGCGTGGCAGCAGAGGTGAGAGAAAAACCGCCGTGATCGCGCGCTATCGGTCGAGCAAGTCAACCGCGCTCGACGTGCGTATGACGTTGGATCTGGAGGAGCCCAGATCAGACGACTGAGATTGCACCCGATAGAAAGAAGTGGAATCGACAGGGAATTAAGCCGCGATTTAAGGGGATTTGGAATCCGTTTGACCACCACGATGGAGAAAGAACGTATCCACGACATAACTGAAGAAACGAATCGACGAGCAGGCTGGCGCTGTTCCGATGGGGATGCGTGGCTACTTCCCGAGCGTTCATGCTGACGCCGAACAGGGAACTCCAAGCACACAGGCGGTAGGCGAATCGACATAGGCAGGAGAGGAACCGAACAGGCATAGGGATCGAATGACTAAAGCCATGAACAGAGACAGTCGAATTCAGATTCAGAGAGGAGGAATAGAGAGGAGTCCAAGCGACCAAGAGAGACAGTGAACAGTGAACCCTGAGAGGAGGACTGAACACAGAGAACAGTAAAGCCAAGCAGAGGAGACAGAGGGCCGAGCTGACCACAGGCAGCGTCGAGCACCAGAGAGCTTGAAGATTCAAGCCTTTCCCTAGAGGAATCTGTCCGGACTGAGCATCACATTTGGCTCTTTCCACTGTAGACCAAGGGTCACAGAGCTGGTAGGAAGAAAAAGAGTCTGTGAACTTCGAGTGGCTTGGGGAATCCAAGAACCACCCTACCAAGCAAAATCTGCTTCAGGAGAACTCACATTGAGTCCCTGTATTGTAATTTCTCTGCTGTAAGACACAATAAAACAAGGCCACCACTGAAGCTGGACCAGAGACGTAGCCCTGGAGAATAGGGTGAACTCCTTATTAAAAATTGTTTGTGTCTTTGTGTTGCTTACTGTATTTCTCTGCTGTCTTTCCACTTATTTTCTGTGTATTGGCAATCTGATCGATCCGTTGCTTAAATAACACAAAACACACACCATCACATGAGTCTGTAATACCTTTTGTTTAATAAATCTTTAACTGAGGTCACTCATAGAGTGCTTATCAGATCATACTGCGTCACACCCACACAGTTACTACGTCACTACTACTGGGACTGCGCTGCACTTCCACTCGATCCTTTGCTCGCTGGAAACTTCGGCCCTCTGGCCTCCCGATCTCACACCCCGGCTTCGGCACTAGATCCTGATTGTTCCCCAAGAAATACGGACTCCCTTTGAAGCTCTGCGCTGCACATCCTCTCGATCATCTGCTCGTTGGAAACTTCAGACCTCTGGCCTCCCAGTCTCACACCTCGGCTCCAACACTAGTTCCCAACTGTTCCCCAACAAAAATACGAACTCCCTCTGAAGTTCTGAGCTGCCACAGTGTAGCTCTACGCTGCCTCTATGTGGCCCAGCACTGCCTCTTCGGACTACTCTCTGCCCTCTCTACCTTGTACTCTCCGAATCAGGGAAACTTCCTTCAGAAAATAATCCATGCCCCTCACTGCAAGAAATCTCCTTGATCACCTTCTCTGAAAACTATTGCGCTGCTCTCTTGAGAAAATCGATCTCTGATCTCTCACCCGATGTGTTTTCCAAATGCCCATCAAAGTCCTTCTTATAATCTTCTCGTGGAGTAATCAATGACCCAGATTATATTCTAAGCAATGGCTCAGATCATATTGACTCGATCTCTGCCTTCTTCTAGAAGATTCAAACCCAATTTCATTAATACCCTTTAATTATTTTAATTTCCTAAGTTTAGACTTAGGCACCTATTAAAAATAATTAATTATTTCAATAAAACTATCTCCGGGTGGAATTTCCCAAAACGATTTATGGGTATTCTGGAATACATGTGTCCTAGCATCCCTGCAAATTTTGAGGCTTGGAGCACATCTGATGCTACCAGAAATCAACAAAGGAAGATTTTGCGATGTTCGCATATATACCTCTAGGAGTGAGGTGGGTGATTTGGTGTTGTAGCCCCAGAGAGCTACAGAGATTAGGCAGAGTCCTTAAGGAGTTCACCTCATGGATCATTCCCTGGCTTCGAGGGGGGCCAGAGTATTCAACAACAGGATGGATCAGTGAAAGTTGCAGTCAGTACCAGAGTGACAGTTGCAGACAGCAGCAATTAGATGTTGAGCAGTGCAATGCAATGTGCAGAGTTGGCAGCAGCGCAGAGTCTTCAGTGACAGTGCAGATGCTCATAGTAGTCAAAGACTCAAGAGACAAATGCATCATACTGAACACAGATGATTTAGTATTTTGGATGCTTCTCAGCTGCAGTAGTTGCAGTTGCAACAACAACAGATGAGAGGTAGTTGCAGTGCAAATGCAGAGTTGACAGCGATATGGAAGTGTCAGCGGCAACACAGATACAGCATCAGAGTTGCGTAGTGGCTAGTGGGCAGCATGCCCAAACGTCAGCAGCGTGACAAGAGGTGATACAAAGACAGGGTGTTGTAGGCAGGATGTGCAGCACTAGAGAGAACACAGTCCTCGCTAAGAGAGAGTGTTAGTTTCTATAGCATCGAATGTGTTCTAGCCATGAAATTTGGTGAAGAGGCTAAAACGCATGAGATCCCCAAAACCCAGAAATCGTTTCTGGAAGTTCCACCTATAGATGACTTAATTAGATTATTAGCCTATTTTTTAATGTTTCCTAAGTCCAAACTTAGGAAAATTGGTTCATTAATCAGAATTAATTAAGTCAAAGTGAGAATTCTCTAGAAACTCACACGAATTGATCCAGAAATAATTTCAGCCATTGATTAAGATTTAATCTTGGCCGTTGAAGTCCCAACAAGAAGATATAAGAAGGGATCGATGAGGTGAGGATGGAGAACACACTTGAGTAATTTGATTTCCTTAGGAGATCAATTTCTATAGAGCAGCCACAGTTGCCGGAGAGCCAAAGATTGAAGCAGAGACAGTGAGGGGCAAAGACAGTGATCCGAAGGAAGTTTTCTAGATCCGGAGAGGTAGTAGCAAAAAAGTCAAGTTATTCCTAGTGAGGCAATGCAGAGGACTACGCAGTTTCTTCAAAAGAGCAACTCGATTTAGCTGGAGGAAAAATCGTTTTCAGTTCCAGAAGTTGGCCAGAGGTTCTAGAGTTCCGGAGAAGCGATTTGCTCAGCAGAGACAAGAAGAACAACTTCATCAGAGGCAGTTCAAAGGCTGATGCAAAGGGTCCAGGAGGAAGAGTTTTCTGAAGGAAAGTTGTGTCCGAGTTGCTTGCAGAAGAAGGGTAATTCCCTTAAATAATTTTGGCCAGATTTTCTTGTTGTTTAGATTGCCAGTTGGGCATCCATAGATTATACTCATATTTCATTGTTGCATAATAATAAAACCCTCATCTACTGCATCGGTTTTCCCAAGTTGGGTTTTTTTGGGGACAATTGTCCAAAAATAACAGTGTTATTTTTTATTGTGTGTGTGCTAGAATTTTCTCAATTTCCAGCGCTATTTTCTTCCGCACTTTATTTGTGAAAATCACAGTGTGAATTATTTGATATTTGTTCTAGCAAACAATAGATAAATTGTTAAATAAATTAACAATTAGAAAAATATTTTCTAGTTGCTGTGATAGATGAAATTTTCACGATTCCAATACTCTTTGAGGATGAGGTAGGGCATCCAATAAGTAAGAGTAGTCGAAGTGGAAATTCCACGAGGATGTGTTAATTCAAGATGGGAATGGTCCTAGAAGGACATACCTTGTGAACATCCAAATGGGGTATGTGCCTTGAGAGCCAATGATGAAGGTGTCTATAAATCATTGTCTCCCCAGCATTGTGCTCTATTCTTGTGAAGAGATAAGAGTTTTTAGTCAAGGCCTTGCTATATGACAATGATGGTTGACATAATGAGATGCACTAATATAAGTTGAACAAATAGCTTATGAGATGGCTTACCAATCCAACTCTTCTTATGTGAATTCTTCAATACGAGAATGTTCAAATAGCTTGTATGGATTATGAATACCTCCCTAGTTAAGAGGGAGTGTTGAAAAGTGTAGCTAGGTTCGATCTTCATAATGTCTAATGTAATCATGATTTTATGTATTTGATGTAAAGAGAAAAAAAAAAAAATATTATTATTATTTTGAAGAATGGGTTTCATGCTCAAGGTCATTTTATTTATAGGTCAAGCACCCATTAAGTCATAAAGTCAAGGAATCAAAGAAGTCATTGTCATATGTAAAGACCCTATTGGGCATCTTGTATTATGTAAAAGAAAATTATTTGATTCGTAAATTATGTCAAAGATCCCTCCAAGACAAGTCATCCCAACAATCAAACAAGTCGGCCTACAAGCAGTGAGAAGTTGGCCTATTAGGCTTCAAAAGAAGCCTATAAATAAGTAGCACTCAACCTCATTTGATAGGTATCCAAGCAGTTCGATCAAGGAATAAAGGAAGACCTTAGACAAGTGAAGAAGAAGGAGAAACAAGGAGACAAAAGGTCAAACAAAAAATTTGAGTTTTGGGCTACAATTCCTCACACGTGCGAAAACGTTAGGGCATTACTTATTGCAACAAAGACCGAAATATTGCAGTCATATTAGGAGGTCGAAATTATATGAAAGAAGGATTATCTTGTAAGTTCAATTGCTAGACAAGAAGCAATTTTCCAAGCAAAGGAGAAAAGAGAAGAAATTCACCATCTTTATCTCACACTTGGAGATGTATCCATGCACTTTGTGTTGAGAAATCTTGAGAAACAAGATTAAGTGATTTCTCTTTCTTTGATAACTGTTTGTGATGTCTATTTACCTATCTTGATTAGATTATTCTTCAACTTGATTATTATTATGTTCTTATCATCAAACAACTATCAAACGGTAAACCATAAAGAACAATAAGACAAGAGGACATAAGATATAGGCGATTAGCCAAGGCCAAAACCTCTCCAAATGAGAGGAAAACCCACCAGAAGTCATCTCTTCCTATAGAAATTCAATTAACGAATTCCAAGAGCTATGACCCTTGACCAAGACCCTCCAATGTTAAAATTTGGGTACCAGAGGACAAGTGGTTCCCTAAGGCTCTGATCTTTGGCCTAGGGAAAAGTGTCCAAATTTATTTGTACTTTTCTCCTAAAGTGACTTTATAAGTGGTAAAGTTACATTCTAATTTAAAGGTGACTTTATTAAAGTCAATGAAGAATTAGAAAGTGAAAAAGTGACTATGGAAATAAAAGGCTAAGTGGATCTTTATTTAAGTGGGTGAGTTCAAAAATAGAAAGTGAGAATTAAATGCAAATTTATTCTCAGCCATTAGATCTTAGGGTAACCCAAAAAGTCATTTAGAGAGTAAAAGGAAAAGAAAAGAAAAAAAATGATCAATTCATTCTTTCATGAGCATTTGAGAAAAAGAGAACAAAGAGCAAGGAGAAAATTTTTGAGTTGTGAAGAAGTGAAGGAGAGCCGCAAGAAGATATTTCAGTGAATCTGGGCAGCAACGTTTATTGGCACGCATCCCAAGGCAAAACCGTACAACAGGAGAGACACAAAAATCGAGTAAGAGGGACAGCAGCACGGGCACAAATTTCGAGGTAGTTGTACTGTTGAAATCCGTACAGTTCGTACAGCAGATTCCGGGCATGATTTTCGAGGCAGGTCGTACAACATTTAATGTTGTTTTATTGCTGGAAAATTTATGTTTTGGCTGTTCGCTGAT
This sequence comes from Pinus tabuliformis, assembly GCA_031772625.1. Classification (NCBI taxonomy): domain Eukaryota; kingdom Viridiplantae; phylum Streptophyta; class Pinopsida; order Pinales; family Pinaceae; genus Pinus; species Pinus tabuliformis. The sequence continues at coordinate 479,782,052 of CM062819.1, forward strand.
TGGCATGATTTTCGAGGTGGAGTTCAAGCATGAAAATCGAGATAAGTTATAATTTGTGGTTGCTGGAATTTTTACTGTGTATTTCAATTTCTCTGTAAAAGCATTTTTAGAAATAAAGAAGAGCTCTCAAACTGGTTTTCCCCAAGAGTTGTAGGGGGTTTTTCCAGGGTCACATTGACCAAAAATCACTGTGTTATTTTTTGTGTGTGGCTGTCATAATTTTACTGTGTTTTATTTCTGCAATTTTAGCAGTTGTGAAATCTCTAAATTTGTGTTTTCAGAAAATATTGTCATTTCCAGACTTTAGAATTTTTATCATTCTTGGATTTAAAACTAAATGCATGGAGTGATAAGGAAAACTGACAACCAGAGTGGGGTTTGAAATTTCTTCATGGTATCAGAGCTTGGTTGGCTGAAAATTGCAGTTTGGGACAGCAAAGTGAAAATTACAGCAAGCTGATTTTTACACAGAAAACAAAAACCTTTACCACAGATTTGAAAATTTATGTTTGGTAGGACAGTGAAACATGTCTTTGGGTTTGAGAGTTGAAGACAAGTTGGATGGGCAGAACAACTACAGTGCATGCAATGAGAGAATGCAGAGCATCTTTAAGGAAGCAAAAGTCTGGGGCATTATGGTAAATACCACACAAAAACCCGTAGCAATACCTGCTGACCCTTTACAGTTGGCAGAGTTTAACAAAAAGAATGCTAAGGCAAAAAGATTGATTCTGGAAGGAATCAAAGATCATGTCATTCCTCATGTGAGAGGAAAGACTTATGCACATGAGATGTGGACAGCCTTGACCAGTCTTTACCAGAGCTCAAATGAAAACGGAAAAATGGTCCTAAAGGAGAAACTGAAGGCCATTAAAATGGCTAAAACTGACACTACTACAGCATACCTCACAAAGATCACTTCAGTGAGAGATGAGTTGGCAGCCGTAGGTGAGATCATTGCACCCACTGAGTTGGTGAGGATTGCTTTGAATAGTCTTCCCAAGACTTGTGAGAATTTTGTGGATGGCAATGTCGCACGGGAAAACCTTTCCGATTGGGAGAGGTTGTGGGATGATTGCATTCATAATGAGATTAGAAAGAACCATCTTGGGGCAACCAAACAGGTGGAGGAGGATGACAATGTGGCATTGTTAGCAAGTGGCAAGAAGGGCAGAGCAAAGAAGCAAGCTTCCAATAGTGGAGGCAAAGGAAAAGGTAAAGGCAAGCAGCAGAACAAGGAGAAGGACTATTCTAAAGTCAAATGTTGAAATTGTCAAAAGTTGGGACACTATGCTGTTGTGTGTCCGGAGAAGAAGAACAAGAAAGGGAAAGACAAACCCATGGAAACTTCTGCAAAGATAGAGAGCTTCTCACAGAGCTTTGATCGGGAGTTTGGGTTCATAGCTTGTGAGGCCACTAGTGCAGGATCACCTGCCATACAGGTTCAGAGGGAGTGTGCACTCCCCGCTACTAGCAGAGCATCTTCTAGCATTTGGTATGTTGACAGTGGCGCTTCCCGCCACATGACAGGAGTCAGAGAGTACTTCTCAGAGCTTTCAGAGGATGATACTGAAATGGAGGTAGTACTTGGTGATGACAGCATTGTTAGAGCAGTGAGTGTGGGGACATTGACATTTGATAGGGGACCCAAACCTCCCTTGAAAGTGTCAGATGTTCTATATGTGCCTGGAATGAAGAAGAACCTGATATCCGTCTCAGCACTTGAGGACAGAGGATATGATGTGTTGTTCAGGAGAGGGCATGTGCTTATATATCCTAGGGGAACTCCAGCTTCTTCAGCTAGAGTGATTGGTGTGCGCCATGCCAAGGTGTACAAGTTCTCATTCCAGCCCCTGATGGCATTGAGTAGCAGCACCCGAAACAGGACTGACAGCAGATCTAGCAGTTCAGAGTTGTGTGAGATTTGGCACCGCAGGATGGGGCACATGTATCATGGGGCCTTGAGTACATTGCGAGAGATCACGACTGGTGTGCCAGATTTCAGTTCTGATCACCTTGATGCATGCAGAGGATGTGCTACAGGGAAGTTTGCCAAATCCCCTTTTCCCAGCAGTAACAACAGAGCGACCGGGATCCTTGACTTGATTCATACCGATGTGAGTGGTCAGATGTCTCATGTATCCTTGAGTGGCTATGAGTACTATGTTTTATTCATTGATGACCACTCCAAGAAGACCTGGATTTATTTCTTGAAGACCAAGAGTGAGGTCTTCAAGCGGTTTCAAGAGTTCAAAGCTCTTGTGGAGACCCAGACAGGTAGGAAGATCAAGGTCCTCGGGTCAGACAATGGAGGGAAGTATACCCTTGGTGAGCTTGTTGATTTTTGTGCTAAGGCAGGCATTAGGAGGGAGTTCACAGTTCCTTACAACCCCCAACAAAATGGGGTTGCGGAGAGGAAGAACAGATCCATTGCAGGGGCTGCCAAAGCCATGCTTCATGATCAGGGGTTACCTTTATTTTTGTGGGCAGAGGCCTGCAACACTGCTGTGTACTTGCAGAACAGGAGTCCACATCGTGCCTTGGGGAATGTGACTCCGGAGGAGGATTTTTCTGGGAAGAAGCCTGATGTTGGGCACTTTCGTATCTTTGGGTGCCTTACATATTCCTATGTCCCCAAGGAGAACAGGACCAAGCTAGAGCCCACTGCAGACAAGGGCATCTTTGTGGGTTATAGCGAGACCTCGAAAGCTTATCGGATTTATATTCCTACACAGAGGAAAGTGGTTGTCAGGCGGGATGTGAAGTTCGAGGAGGAGAGAGCTTTCAAGAGGTCACGGGAGTTAGAGTATCCAGAGTCACCAGACCCTCAGGAGCAGCTGAGTCAGTCACAGGGATCCAGTGGTCAGGGATCAAGAGGTACGTTGATTATAGTGTCAGGTCCATTAGTGAGTAGTGGCTCTCAGAGTCAGGTGGGTGGTTCTTCAGGCAACATGCAGGGCAGTCCACAAAGCCATTCACAGGGTAGTCCACTAATGGACAATTCACATAGTACTTCAGCATCTACAGGCACAGATTCAGGCAGGAGGTTAGTTGGCAGGCCTCCAAGAATTCAGGCTTCTGATGATGATGAGGATTCTTTCACTCCGACGGGAGAAGTATGCTCAGGGAAGAGGAAGCCCAAGTGGCTTCAAGATACCTTGCGCGAGGCCACATCAGTTGCTAGGCCAAAGAGACAGGTTAGAGAGAGTAAACCACCTAAGTGGTTCTATAGTTACACGGCATTGGTAACAAGCATTGTTGACTCCGAGCCTTGTAGTTATGAGGCAGCCAGCTATCAGGTCTGGAGAGAGGCCAAGATGGAGGAGTATTCTTCTATTATGAATAACGATGTTTGGGAGGTAGTTCCGAGGCCTTAAGGTAAATCAGTTGTTACTTCCAGATGGCTCTACAAGATAAAGCATGTTGCAGATGGCAGCATCGAGAAGTTCAAGGCTCGATTTGTGGCGAGAGGGTTCTCACAAGTAGAGGGAGTTGACTATGAGGACCTTCGCTCCCGTAGCTCGGTATACATCTATTCGCTCCATTATATTGATTACAGCAGAGATGGGTTGGAAGATCCAACAGATGGATGTGAAGACCGCATTTCTCAATGGCTTCATTCAGGAGGAGGTTTATATTGAGCAGCCGCAGGGCTTTGAGGTGCATGGGAAGGAGTCCCATGTATACAAATTGAAAAAGGCACTCTATGGCCTGAAGCAAGCTCATAGAGCTTGGTACTCTAGGATTGATACATACTTGCAGCAGTTGAGTTTCACAAAGAGTGAGGCTGATCCGAACCTATACTTCATTGTGGTGGGTGAGGAGCCTCTCATTCTGGTGTTGTATGTTGACGACTTGATCATCATTGGTGCATAGAGACTCATTGAGGGTTGCAAGAGAGATCTTGCTTCAGAGTTTGAGATGAAGGATATCGGCTTGATGCATTATTTTCTGGGATCGGAGGTGTGGCAGGAGGAGGGTCATTTCTTCCTAGGACAAGGGAAGTAAATTGTGGATATTCTAAGCAAACTTCACATGGAGGACTGAAACCCATGTCTACACCTATGATCACTAACTGGAAGAAGCTTGACGCTTTTGATTCCGAGTTGGTGGATCGTACTCTATACAGGCAGATGATTGGTAAATTGATGTATTTGGTCAACACTCGACTAGATATATGTTTTGTAGTTAACACTATGAGTCAGTGCATGTGTGAGCCCAGGAGAGTGCACTGGGTGGCTGCAAAACACATTCTTCGTTACTTATAGGGGACTGTGGATTTTGGTCTGGATTATAGATAGGGTGATGGAGCGAGACTCGCAAGGTACACGGATTCCGATTGGGCAAATTGTGCTTCAGATAGGAAGAGTACTTCCAGGTTCTGTTTTGGGTTGGGTTCGGCAGTTGTGTCATGGATCAGCCAGAAACAACAGTCAGTTGCATTGAGCTCAGTTGAGGAAAAGTATATGGCTGCTAGTTTGGCTAGTTGTGAGGCCATATGGCTTCGCAAGATGTTGTTTGGTCTATTTGGTCAGGCATTGAGACCTTCAGTAATTTATTGTGATAATCAGAGTTCCATAAAACTCACGGAGAATCTAGTTTTTCATGACAGATCAAAGTATATTGAGATCAAGTATCACTTCATTAGAGACTATGTCCAAAAGGGAGCTGTCAAGCTTGAGTACGTTTCCACAAATGAGCAGGTAGCGGACATTTTCACCAAAGCCTTACCACGAGGCAAGCATGTCTACTTCAGAGACAAGATGGGAGTGGTGAGGAACACTTTCCTCAGTAAGAGGGAGTGTTAAAATTTGGGTACCAGAGGACAAGTGGTTCCCTAAGGCTTTGATCTTTGGCCTACGGAAAAGTTTCCAAATTTATTTGTACTTTTCTCCTAAAGTGACTTTATAAGTGGTAAAGTCAATTTAATTTAAAAGTGACTTTATAAGTGGTAAAGTTACATTCTAATTTAAAGGTGACTTTATTAAAGTCAATGAAGAATTAGAAAGTGAAAAAGTGACTATGGAAATAAAAGGCTAAGTGGGTCTTTATTTAAGTGGGTGAGTTAAAAAATAGAAAGTGAGAATTAAATGCACATTTATTCTCATCCCTAGATCTAAATGAATCTCAGCCATTAGATCTTAGGGTAACCCAAAAGGTCATTTAGAGAGTAAAAGGAGAAGAGAAGAGAAAAAAGATCAATTCATTCTTTCATGAGCATTTGAGAGAAAGAGAAGAGAGAGCAAGGAGAAAATTTCTGAGCAATGAGGAAGTGAAGGAGAGAAACAAGAATATATTTCAGGAAATCTCGGCAGAAATGTTTATTGGCACGCATCCCAAGGCAAAACCGTACAGCAGGAGAAAGGCACGAAAATCGAGGAAGAGGGACAACAGCAAGGGCACAAATTTCGAGGCAAATTTGGGCACAATATTCGAGGTAGTCGTACTGTTGAAATCCATACTGCCCATACAACAGATTCTGGACACGGTTTTCGAGGTAGGTCGTATAGCATTTAATGTTGTTTTATTGCTGGAAAATTTATGTTTTGGTTGTTCGTTGATTGGCACGATTTTCGAGGTGGAGTTCAAGCACGGAAATCGAGATAAGTTGTAATTTGTGGTTGCTAGAATTTTTACTGTGTATTTCAGTCTCTATAAAAGAATTTTCAGAAATAAAGAAGAGCTCTCAAACTGGTTTTCCCCAAGAATTGTAAGGGGCTTTTCCAGGGTCACATTGACCAAAAATCACTGTGTTATTTTTTGTGTGTGGCTATCATAATTTTACTGTGTTTTATTTCTGCAATTTCAGCAATTGTGAAAGCTCTAAATTTGTGTTTCCAGAAAATATTGTCATTTCCAGATTTTAGAATTTTTATCATGCTTGGATTTAAAACTAAATGCATGGAGTGATAAGGAAAACTGATAACCGAAGTGGGGGTTGAAATTTCTTCATCCAAGACCAAGTCAAACCTTTCCTCTTTGATGTGTTTCCAGCAAATTTTGCAATTTTGACCCCCTAGCATATTCTTCAGCAACTTCGACCTCCCAGCAGATTCTTCTGAAACTTCGACCTCCAGTAGTTTCTTCTGCAGAAGCCCTAGCCTTTGTACGCGTGGAAGATTATGGTATATTCTTCTTCCTTTCCTCTTCGCTTGAGTTGATTCTCTCTCCTAGAGAACTCGACTTGAAAAGTGTCCTTGACGCTCTAACTTGACTTCTACAACTCGACTTTTTTCTGTTGCAATAGGTGCCCTAATTCCTTCACACGTGTGGAGAATAATAGTCCAAAAATTTCGTTTTTCTTTCTCTCTCCTCATCCTTCTTTTCTTCGCACCTTTTCCTCTTTCTTGGTCGAACTTGTGTGAGTGAGTGTGTCTTAAGTGAGGTCGAAGTCTCCCTTATATATTGGTCTTCCACTAGGTCGAATTGCTCCTTTTAGGCCAACTTGTTCATTTGTGTAGGTCGACTTGTCATTGCACCATGACGAGGTCTTGGAGGGCCTTTTGATTCAAATAATTTTTTTTTACAATATGTAACATGTCCAAATGGGTCTTCAATACATGACAATGGTTCAATTGACTTGTAGACTAAATGACAAGGCCTCGAAGCACTCAATGGGTGTTCGAACTAAAAGTAAATTTCATTTGAGCATGAAACCCATGCCTCAAAAACAATAATAAATTTATTTTTCTCTTTACATTGAATACATAAAATCTGATTACATATGTCATTATGAAGACCGAACCTAGTTACATATTTAAACACTTTGATGCTTACCTTGGAGTGAGGAGCACTCATGGACCCACTTTATCACTAGATGGAGATTGTCCATTCTAGGAGGATGATGTAATGTTAGAGAGCATACCTTTAGGCATAGTTAAATGCTCCAAGCAGACTTCTAGGGCTTTCGTTGTAAAATTATGAAAAGTGACTTGGTTTCTCTCATATAAATAGACGGAAGTCCTTTTCATTTTGTACAATCACATTCATTAACTTTTATATCTCTTAAGAAGTGTGCACCAACTGTCTTGTACTTTTCTCTTGGACGCAATAGATATTTAATGGAGTGAATTGTCTTGGGCGGGAGTTTTTTTGCATGGAAAGACTTGTTTGGGATAGATGAAGTGATTCTTGTTGGAATTGTGTAAGTTTATTACCATTTTCTTCCATTGTGCATGCTATATTTCTAAAATTAAGGTTTCTATTTATGCCATATTAAAAAGTGCAATATCTTTCTTGAAATGTTGATTCTTTAAGGTATGTAAAATTTGTCTTGCAAGAATCCATCAAAGGAACTAAATTCATGCATCCCTTGACCTTAAATCTCCCATATAGATGTCGCTATGGTTTTTAAGGGAAGAAATTTAATCTCCCACCCTCTTCATCCAAGACCCTCTATCACAAACATTTCCCTAAAATGTAAGAAACATAATAATAGATAATAATTAATGAAAAGGTGTAAAAGTGTGTCTTACCAAAGAGACATGTCTCTTCATTTGAAAGGGCACCTCACCTAGTATCTATAATAGGGTCCCTCATTGTATTTCTACCATTCTATAAAATTATATATCAAGACATTTATTACAAATATATTATCTTCTTCAATAACAAGCCAAACGCTATTTGTTTGCTACATTGGTATCAGAGCCACATTAGGCTACCATTATATGCTCTAGGTCCTGAAATCATGGACGCATATTTCAAAGGATTAAGGAATTCTCATAAATCTCAATTAGAACTATTACAGGAAATAAGAGAAATAATTATAGGATGGTCGAAGGATTTAGACAACCAAGATGAGGTGGAAATGGTCAATCCACCTAAGGTCTTAGACACCGTCATTTCAGTTCGCATAGAGGAAGCAAAAAATAGCCCATGTTTCACCTAAAAATAAAGAAGAAATGTCCTTTATGCCTCTCAACTCTTCTCATCAGCCTTCTGCACCATTGCAATCTTCTAATTGTCCTTTGAACTTTTCTCATGAACCCTTTATACCATTCCACTCGTCTCATTGGCCCTCTGTATCTTTACAGTTTTCTCGTCAACCTTCTACACCATTACGATCATCTATTTAGGCTCCATCTAGAAACTCTGAGAAAATTACTGCAAGGCCCTCAATAACAGGTGTAGACATACCAGGTAGTGATGCCAATAACAAACGTATGAACGACACCATTTTAAATCTGAATGACATTTGTGAGCATCAGCATAATGCTACAAAAATTGTTTCCAATGTATTTCCTATCTCTAAAGCCAAGGCAAGTATTCTTTTGCATCACTTCGATTAGGATTCTAATAATGTGAATGAACAATGGTTTGCAGATGAGGAGAAAGTGAGGAATGCTATGGGCTTATTATCACAGCCCAATGAAAAACATAAGACCAAAGAAGCATAGAGGGAGGAGTTAAGTAACTGTCCAATATGACATCAAAGACATGAAGGCACTCAAGTACTACAGTCATTTTTGTTCCAATATTGTTGGCAGGCTTATATTCATACATCAATAAATGATGATGGTGCAAGATGCCTCACTTTACGATGTCCATATTGGGATCCACCATGCCGTGTTGTTGCGAGTGAAGATATGGTTTTTTCTTTGGGGTTATCTAAGGAAGATAATAGCAAATATAGAACATATCTTGTGAGGTCATATGTTGAACAAAACAGAGGGTTAAATGGTGTCCAACACCCGACTGTGAGTGTTGTGTGGAGGTTAACTTTATTTCTAATTTAAGGTCAGGAGGTTGTCGACAATTGCTCCTATAATTTTTGTTGGAACTGTTTACGGGAGTCTCATCGTGCAATCAACTGCGAGACAGTCAGAAAATGGGTTGATCAAATTAATGATAGTGATTCACTCAACGTGTACTAGATACTTAATAATTCCAAGCCTTGTCCAAAGTGTCAACCAATCGAGAAAATTCAAGGGTGTATGCATATGACATGTAGGCCTCCATGTGAGTTTCATTTTTGTTGGTTATGCCTTCGTAATTGATTTAACCATGACTCTACCCTTCTTTGCAACCAATATAAGCTTGATCTTGCAGCATTAGGAAGAGATGATGAGAACCAATCCAATTCGGCCTCCGACAATGTTATGAAAATGTTTGCTAAAGCATTTTTAGATAGATTGGCATTTTATCTGGAAGGATGGAAGGCAAATCAAAAGTTCGAGGAAAGGTACGGAGAATGGTACACATCATATGGTACAAATATATTTGTCGATAAGACCATCGTACAGTGAAAGCACACATGTACGGTCACATGGTGGGAAAAGTAATTTAGGAAAAACTTATTAATTACCTACACACACACACATATATATAGATAGGATTATATATATATATATATATATATATATAGAGAGAGAGAGAGAGAGAGAGAGATATCATATTAATTTAGCTTAATAATATGTGTAATAAAATAAAATAAAATTTTTAAGTAATTAATAGTTAGAAAAAAAAAGGATGGGGTTCGCAAGGAAGAAGACTAACCCCGACATGCCAAAGTCAAACCAGAGATAACCAACATGCACAACTATAGGGAATCTTGTTCATTATGCTTTGAGGACAAAGCATTCCTTAAAAGGGCGACAATGTAACAAATATAACAATAGATAATAATTAATGAAAATGTGTAAATGTGTCTTATCAAACAAACATGTCTCTTCATATGAAAGGGCACCCCTCCTAGTATTTATAATGGGGCCCCTCATTGTATTTCTATCATTCTATAAAATTATATATCTATCAAGACATTTATTACAAATATATTATTTCATCAATAACAAGCCAAACATTGTTTGTTTACTAATAGACCTGATTGCCCAATTGAGGGAAGGCACTAGTCTAGTTGTGGTGATCATCTTAAAATTCTACTTCTTTTCTTAAATTATTGGTAGCTAGGGTCTGGGTTTGGTTTAAATTCGCATGTTATGGTAATTTTACATTTATATATCAGGATTATATTGATAAAAATTGCATTTAATAAATTGAAAACTCAAAATGTAGCATTTATTGCATTTCCATCCCCAAAGTAGGATTGACATCTAGGTTCCTATTGTTGTTTTATGCATCTTAAACCATTAAAAACTTCAAAGGATTGCTTTTCCCTGGTATACCCTTTTATAGCCTTTAATATTTTATTAGATCCATTTTTTGGAAGCTAGTTCTTGGCTGCTATATAGCAGCCCTCTTCTATTCCATTGAGGTTGGTGGAAGAAATGTTTGATTGCTTGTATCTCTTATTACAGTCATCAAGGCCTTACTAGTGCCTTCCTCCATAACCATTAGACCTTATATCACCCTTGAGCCCTTGTTTATTGAAAATTTTGTTGGGTGATTTCTTTAGGGAAGCCTTCCTTGTGGGGATAACATCCACCACTAAATAGTTGGAGAGAGGCGACTGAGGTGACAGTGGTGGCTAATCTCTTGATGCCATAAGACCCAGGTTGCCTAGCGTGGCTTTGCACTAGGCCTAATATATTTTGTAGTAACAAGGACTTATCTTAAGAAGTGAGGGTTTAGGTGATAACAAGTCTCAAAATGCATATTCATTTACAAAGATAATAGAGCTTATTCATCCTACTCTAAAAACACAAAACTTCTCTGCTAAACTTTGCAGCAGAATAGGAACAGAAATAAATCACAGTCACACAATAGCAAAAAACAATATTTTTTCTAGGGAACCCAACTGGGAAAACCCTCTGCTTGTTTGAGAATTTTATTGAAGAAATTTGAGCAATAGATCTCTTACAAATACAACTTGTTTCAATCTGAAAACAAGCTTGTTTTCCTACCTTGAACCAGGCTTGAAACCCTTGCAAGATTGTTGATCCTTGCCTCCTAAATTTATGCGCACAAGCTTCTCTTGGCACACCTTTCTCTCACAAGCTCCACACATAAACTTGTGCAACCTTCTCACAAACCTGTGAGCTCTATTGTCTTGTCTCACCAACTCGTGCTCACAACACAATGATCAAATTTGTGCCTCCGTTCCTCCTTTTAAAACAATTTGAATGGCTAAGTTTAGTGAGTTTCTAATTAAGGAGTTTACTTTTGTGATTAATTGAGTTAGCATGAGTTAACTACTCATGCAACTCGTCTTATCTCAAATCAAGGACTTGAGACTCAAACACATGTTCTTTTCCTCAATTAACTTGCACTAGAAGACAAGTAACTCGTCCTTCCACTTTAACACATCAGTTAAGTGCTTCTAAACTCGTCCTGATTTTTAGGAATGATCCCTAAATTTTAGGACATCATACTAAATTATAGGAATTAACTCCTAACTTATAGGAACTAGTTAGGGTCAACACACCTAATCCAGGTTTCTCCAACCCAATCCTTCTTTCATAAGACAATGCTTAGATGCATTCAGCATCGAAGCTCTTCTGTTAGAAGTTAGAACCTGTTATATGATTTCATCATGATAAACTCAGCAAATAATAAATGGCGTCTCCATACAATCCACTTTGCTGCAAATCTTTCATAATTGGCAAGACCATTTCAAAGCCAACTTCCTTTTGTAGTTGAATCATTTCCTTGCTCTTTTCTTTGAGCAACATGACCAATCCTTTTCCTTACCACCAGTTTAGTAGGGGTTTTAAATTCTAAGTCATACCCCCAAACCTTGCAGATCATTTTTCCTCTTCTATCCAAGCAATCCTACAAAAGTAGAATGTCCTTAACTGCAGGATGAGGCACAAATACAATTACCTTGAGAGTTTTGAATATAGCTCCTGAAATGTTGTAAGGATTGGACCAAGGCATATGCCTGTTTCTCCAACATTGAATAACCCAATTCAGCTTCCCTCATTCTTTTGCTCGAATTCAACAAGTAATGCAAATTGAAGAGCCACCTTACAAAGGACAAATTAGTATAAAGTCCCTACCAACAGAGAAAGACAAATTTTTTGTGTCAACACCTACGGGACGAAACAATGGTATTGAATAGAAACTGCAATGGCAACCTGAAATTCTTAACGTCTGGAAAACACTGCCAAAAGGCAAAGGCACTGCTAGAATCTTCTACTTTCTTGCTGAAAATAAAAATAGGAGTGCTATCATTGTGCAAAAGAATGAGGAAAGTTTAAGTATATATGTTTTCTTTTGTTAGACAATATAACAACTAGGGTTAAACTCATATGATAAGCAAACAGGCTTTAGTGTAACCCAAGGTAATGAGTGCAACATTTTCTTAACATCTGATCATCATAAAGAGGTAAAGAATAAGCTGCAGCTGCACACACATTGACCAATAGCTCCAGAGACTCTACCTACTGATCCTGGAAGAGGGGGGCCTCCAGAACGCATGCATAACAATGGAGTGGTATCATTTGAAATGCCAATTAGATCTCTACCTCCCTGCAAAGAAGACAAAAGGGTGCTAGGTCAGCTCTGTACAAGGGAGGACACTTGGCAGAAACCAAAAGCTACAAAACAAGGAAATTTAGTTTCAAATTCTGCTTAAGAACCCTGAAGTCCAACTATGGTCCACATGGGCTCAATTAACGAATCAACTTCAAATAACAATTTTGAAGCAAAATGGTAAAAGAAGATGCTGAAATGCATTTGGAATGAAGGAATTAGGAAAGAACTGAAAGTATCATAATCAATTTAGCATATGAAACAAGTCCCAAGACTAGTAAAACACTCTTCCATTGCTATAATAATGCAGAAAATCACCTTTATTAAGTGCTGCTTTTATTACTTCATGGACGAAATAAGTGCATCATACATAAGAAAGTTACATGACACAACCAACCATACGAGGAAAATCATAAAATTGGCGCTGCTTGTGTTCTTTGTGGCAAGGATGTTTTTTGGATGTTAGGTGTGCAAAAAATAAGGATCTTCAGATAAGAAAATTTTAGTGTCCAACAAACGACCAAATGGTAGCTTAATGGGACTAAGAACAGTAGTGATATCATTAAGTACAAGTGCCCCGGCCACCCCAAAATGTTAAAGACGAGATAAAACAAGAAAAAACATGAACTTCATGAACTTAATATTTACATCAAAGAAGAGAAAGAAGAAAGAGTGCCAGAGATCAACTAGTTGTGCATAAGAGTCAAGACATGAGGACAAGGTAAGAGTGTGAGGGTGAAGTAGTATCTACTGCAGAAACAATCACCAAGAAAAATGCAATGCACTATCTAATGATGTTATCTAATGAGTGTCCAAGGTTTGAGAGGACATGGTTGGGTGATCATGTAGGCATCCCAAAGCCACGGGTAGATTTTCTCCTAGCACTTAAGGTTAAAGGAAAGAATCTCGTGATATGGCTCTAGCCCTTGGGTTGTTGATCTAACCTATGCAAACAACAAGTACGCCTACTCCTTGTGGGAAAAACTCAACCATTCTTAGACTTAAACGCTGTATTTGATTTCAATGACTCGATGCTTACTATGTCACTCACTTGGATCTGTTGGAAAATGTAACTAGTTTCTGTCTTCATAATTGTCATTGTACTCATCTCTTTATGTATATCTTATGCTACAAGAAAATGAAGAAAGAAAAATTTAATTTTAAGCATGGATTTCATCATGGGTTTCGGTCTTCATAATTGTCATTGCACTAATGTCATTATGTATATCTTATGCTACAAGAAAAAGAAGAAAGAAAAATATCATTTTAAGCATGGGTTTTATTCTTCATTTTAATTGATCTGTTACCCACCACCTATGGGTGACACCCATAGGAGAATTTTATCTCCTACATTGTCTTCAGTCGGCAGCCAACAGCCCCTTGCAGCCACCAGATAGCTCGATGTTCCATCATCTCTGCCACTTGAACCAGCCATTATGCACCCTCGTCTATTTGTCATGATCATATGTTTAAAGGTGGGCCTTCCAACCTTGAAGGCATCGCTTTCATTATGTAATTGGGTATTTTTTCTTACTTATCATGGACACTTCTGGGCATGGATTAGTGGGGGGAGTTGGCGGAAAGAATGGGCTTGGTCTGTACTCTTGCCCCCTCGTCAAACTTGGCAGTTAACCTTGCATCCTAGTCCTGTGGGATCTCCTTTATTGGCTAATAGCTTTAGGAGTGGAATTACATGGGAAAACCCGATTTTGGTTGTGGTCTCACTTCTTGACATCACATACATCACTCCCCTCCGCTCATTATAACCCCTTTTCACATATTTCCCATTCGGGTCCACATTTGTCCATTGGGTCCACAAAGAGTTAGCCCCTCCCCACCTTGTCCACACTTAGGGTCGAGCCTGGAACGTTTCTCGGAGGTTGATGCAACTAAAAAGAAAGTTAAAAGCATAATTTTGCCACTTGCAACAAGAAATGTACCATAAAATGCAAAAGAAGGCTAGGACATAAAAATTTAGCACGTGGGCAAAAGCCAAACATGAGCGCTGCTGCCCCTTATCATGGCCATCACCCTGGTTCCTAGGGCCCTTATCTGAGCCCATTGCATCATTAAGGAACCCATGATTGTCCCAACCCCTAATTGGTGATGAACTGCCCAACCTTAAGGGGATATTCATTGTTATATGATTCACATCATGCTCTCATTCCATAGAGCCCCAAGTAGTTATAAAACAAAAATTGTTAAAAGGCAAAAGGCATATGAAGAAGGGTGGAAAAATAAGGGCCGGGGTAAGTCATGTACCACGATTGCTCCCTCCTATATCTATACACCTATGTGTGGGCTTCCCTTGCTATAGCTAACCTTGTACCATGGCATGTGGCTTGGAGCCTTCCCTATTGCCCCACTCCATTCCATCATTATTTCATATGACACCTGCCATCTAACGGATGTACCATGGACCTGTCACTCCCTTAGAGGTTGAAACCACTTAATAGGGTCCTTGATTAACCTCCTTCTTGAACTTGGAGACACTTGTACACTCTAAAGCCCATTATGGAAGGGCATGCCACTATGAAGTGCCCACTTGGTTCCATGACTTGTAAGCTCATTTGCTCAATTACACTAATGATTTGTTGTACTGGAAGGTGAGGAGACACATTGGATCTTATGCAGGATTGTAGGTGGGTCTTCATCTTGGGGTTTGGTCTCCCTATACAGGGTCCAAGCCCTCCAGAGGGTCATATTGGCATTTATAGGGTGTGCGTTGAGAGCCATGGGTCTCCACTATAGCAGAGAGCAGATAGCCATGCCATGGGATCCTTTAGCACCATTCATTGCTCGCTCGTGTCCCACTTATTTGATGATGATGATGCACCTGGACCACCTTGCCCAACCGGCTACACACTTGCACCACACACTTGGCAGTTGATCCAAGGCCCAAATGGGGTTGTGTCTCACCATGGGAGACAAAAGGAGGGTTTGCATCATTGTTCTAGCCCTTGCAGATAGGATACATGCTTGTTCGATTCAGCTGCAGACAAATGAGGATGATTTTGTGCCCCCACAGCCAATTAGGGATACCACAGATCATTTGCTTGGAGATCAAGGAGCCATGCCCTTCATCGCTCTTTTAGGAGCCCTTCTATTCATTTGGGCACATGTTGGACTTCATTTAGCCTTCCAATGGCCCTCTTAGATACTTATCTATCATTTCGTCCCTCTTGAGAGGCTAATTATTCTTATTGTGGAGCTATTGATGGGCTTGTCAACAAAAGTATTGTTATTATGCACATTATTTTATTTTAGGGGGATTATCAGTCCAAATTAGGCCATTCGAAACTCTTAGAGAATTGTATAAATAGAAGAGAGGCATTCTCTCTCATTCATCATCACTTGGATTTGGGATATATTTTTCTAAAGATTTTGGACCTGCAATTTGTGGAATGATTTGGATGATTAAATGCATTTTGATGTGTGGAATATTTTTGCTATCTCTATTGGAGATTCTATTTTGTAAATGTGATGGACGAATATACTCTCTTATCATGTAAGTGCTCTTTTCATGCGAATTTCTTGATAATTTATGTCTAATGTATGGAACACTATTCTTTGATTTTGCTTGTGCCCTAAAAATTAATGAGAATTTATAAAACACTTGTAATCTTGACTCGTTGCATATGTTACTCATCTTGGCAAGAAGAACGAATTTCCTAGGGGCAGGTTGTGCACCTTTTACCTCGAAACTCCATCAAATCTTGCATATTGAAGTATAAAAGTCTAAAGTTGTCGTGTAGCTACATCCATCATCAATGAAGCTGCTTCTTTAGCCCTTCTTGAAGAGAAAAGTTCCCAAATCTTGATCATTTTGACTCCAATCTTCGCAATAGCCAAGCACTGGTCCTAGATACTTGGTGATGTAATGTTCCTTCCTAAATTTTCCTAATGTTTGGAAAATAAATTTTGACAATTTTGGTTAATATTAGCTCAAAGCAAATTTTGGTGGAAAACATAGGAGAAATGCCTTATTTGCATGCTAGTGGAATATGGGGCCCACATGAAATACGCACTTGGGAGGAAGGAATTTGAATTCCCTGAGGAAAATCGAATTGGTGGAGGGACCCACAAGGAATGCATGGCCAGCACTTATAAAAGGAAGGAATGAGGGAGCAATAGGGGTCTTTTGCCTATTTGAAAATCGAATTTTCCTTAGTTGTTCAGCTAAGCCAACATTGTGTTGTTTAGCACAAGAGCTTCCCAAGGAGAGAAGCTCAACCTTTCTTCAGTGGACTTTGAGTGCCACCTGTTGATCACTACGTGACAATGACCCATAGCAGTACACCTCCTTTTTCGCAAAAGGGATAGCGCTTGATCAACATGTCTGTGTCGTCCAGCTATCATCATCATCTTGATCATCATTTTATAATGTAAACCCATTACGCATGTGTATAATGTAAATAATCTCAACAGATCCGTGTCGTCTATGTAATTACCTAGGTAAACCCAATTTTCTAATGACGATCTACATACCGGGAGGTTTTTTGTCTCACCGATCCATTCTCGGATGGTCGGAAGAGTTTTCCTTCAGCCTTACCCCAAAACCGGAATGGATTTTGTCACTGGGATCTTAGGGGAGTCCTATTGTTTTAGATCGAGTCTATGTAAAAGTGATTTGGGAATAATCCTAACCATTTGGTTAGGTTATTTTATTATAAATTGCTTGATCTGTTGGATTATATTTGTGTTGCAGAATTGGGTAGTCTGTGAAGGGTCTTTTGCAAATGGGTTTTCCCCCTTAAAATGTAAAAAATGTAAAATCATGATGTAAAGTATCTTGAAGGTTGGAAAAATAATTTATCCCCTCATAGGTTAATTAATTAAATTTTCTGGCCAAAAGTTAATTAAAATCCTAAGCTAGAAATTTAATTAATTCTAGGTCCTAGACAAATTTAAATTCTCTGAAGGCAAAATTCGTCGGTCCTTAAAAATTAAATTTTAAGGGGTCTCGGGACTAAAGTAAATTGATTATTTTGCTAAATTTTAAGAATTTGGTCCCTGGGGTTAAGTCAAAGTCAAAATTTTGAAGAAATTAATTCAAAAATTTAATTTTTGAATTAATAAAATTCATTTAATTGAAAAATTCAAATTTCCTCAATAATTTAAAATTTCGACGGATGAGATTAAAAGAAATTTTGATCCTCATCAACACGATCGAGCTTGCTTTGATGAGGATCACTCGAACTAGCCGTTGGAGGATTTATCTTTAAATAGGAGGTCATTTGTCAGTCAGTAAATCCGATCTTTTGATCGTGTACTAAGCTCTCAAGCTCTCTTGTATACTTTTTTGAATTAATGCAAAAGTCTTTGGCGTTTCAACGTGTTGTAGTGTTCCTCTTCATGAATTTATGGTAACATTGTTTTAATTTCTGCTTAATATTATGTGAAAACTATCAATCAATATCTCTCTTAGAATAATCTAAATACAAGTATCTTATTCAATTTGTTGGATCTGTAATGACCCACTTATAGTAAATTAAAATTTATGAAATTAAATAAATTAAATTAAATCATTAAAATAAATAAATAAACTTTATTTCAAATTAAGATATCCAAATAAAATAAAATCAGATTTTGTTTATAAAAATCAACACGTATCATAATTTGGACACGGAGATGGAAGAAGTCGGTAAATGGAGACTTATAAGAAGGAAGGGATGGTTGGAGGAAGGGGGGGGTCGAAAGGAGGAGGAAAAATTGGTAATACAGAGTTTCTGAGCCTTGTTTGTTCTAAAGTTTTTGGGCACGGGGGAACAGATTGCAGCAATTGAGAAACAATCTGGACTGAGTACCTAGGTTGTACTTAGTTTGGCTGGGAGGTTATGGTCTTTTGGTAACGGGAGCGAAAGCTGGAGAAAATCTGAAGCTGGAACATATCTGAAGTCTCTTCTTCCGCAGAAAATCAAGTAGGTACTCCTCATCAAATCAGTCAATTTGATATAGGAAATTTTGTTAAATTTTAAAAACAAGTTTTACATTAGTTGTTTAATTATTTACAGGCTTTAATTTTGGGTAAATAGTTGTTTAATTATTTACAGGCTTTACAGGATCTAGGGTAACATTTTTAATTTTGATTGAAGTAGCAGGTATCTCTATTTCTTCAGAATTTTATTGTTGTTCTATTTTTCTACTTGATTTGATGGTTGATTTAGTGTTTGTAGAAGATCTCTTAGGTTCTCATTGAGCGTTTGGGAATAGTTCTCAGTTGAACCAGCCAACTCTCAACACATATTTTCTGAAGAGCCTACTTCATATAAGCCTCAGGATTTATCTAACGACAATCTTTTTTCTACAAGATGTTTTTGGGCTAGTACCTCTCTAAAATTTTAAAATCTTTTAAATATTTTGTGGAAATTTTGATAGATCTAGCTATCAAGATCCTTAGATTATCAGAGCTGGGAGCGGAGTTGGACTCATACTGTTAAGTTATGGTATGTTCTATGCTTAGAGCAGTTTACTTCTTTTTGTTATTATTATCCACAGATTAGCAATCACATGTACAGTAAGTAAAGTGCAGACAGAACATTAAACGATCGACAAAAAACAAGCCAAGACAAGAGACACAAGATGTGGCGGCTAGCCAGGGACAAACCCCAATATGGGGAAACCCTTTGATCAAATCTTCTTTTATCTTTAATAATTCAACAGAGAAAAATAGTACAAAAATCTTATTTATATCAGCAGCAGCAAACCCTAAATCAACGGCATCAACATCATCGGCATCACGGCATCATTGGCATCACCAGCATCAGCATCATCGGCATCAGCATCATCGGCATCACCAGCATCACCAGATTTTAGAGACAGCTTCACCTACTGCGCAGTTCTAAGAGAGAGTCTGATGGTCAATGCTGGTCAAACTTCCGATCTGTAGTTGCAGCCCTAAATTCTGTGTCCTTCCTTCCACACGTGTGAGAGAAGAGTCCCTTTCTGTGCAGTAGGAGAAGAGCCTCTTTTCTGCGCAGGAGAGAGAGAGATGTGATGAGATGTGTGGGGTGTACAAATGAGGAAAAAACCTCCTGTATTTATATACAAATGTTGATGATGAATAGATGCATCTATTGGGCCTCTGAGCCTACATGAGTTGTTGGTCGGCTTGATAATTATTCCATAATCAAAATAAATTCATATCTCCATAAATACTTATCGGAATCAGATGATCTTTAGATCAATCCTAGACCTCTTGACGAGAGGAATCTAGGAAAAATATTATCAGCTATGAATAAGGTGACCCACATGGAGTTTGGCCCTAGTTGCCAATTTTAACACTCCCTCTCAACTAGGGAGAACTTCATCAGCAATTCGTCTGTCTGTCGCTACTATTCATCCATCAAATGCACTGCCCTGTACAGCTTGACCCCTGCTCTACTCTGCTCTGATCTGCCTTGCTATGCTCTGTTATGCCTTGCTATGCTCTACTCTGCCTTGCTATGCTCTGCTCTGCCTTGCTATGCTATGCTTTGCTCTGCTCTGTTCTGCTCTGCTCGAACTATGAAGAAGAAGAAGAAGAAGTGATCGAGGATGTATCATACCATCCTCCACTGACTCAAAGTCAGTCTCAGAGTGTGTACCACTAGTCCCAGACCAGTCCTCAATCGACCCGAAGTCAGTGTCATAGTGGGTACAACTCCTACCACTGGTCCCAGACCAGTATCATTGATCCCAGATCAATGAAGATCATCCTAGCATAGGGAGTACGATAGATACAACGATGCATCCATCGGTACTACTATGGTCCCTATCCTCATTTCCCTGCTCATTGATCAGATGAGAGGTACTTCCCATGAGTCCCAGACTGCATGGGTAGGATGCCTCGACAAGAGAACTAATCATCCTGTCCACGAGAGCGAATCATCCTATCCCACAAGAGAGCGAATCATCCTGTACACAGGAGAGCGAATCATCATGTCCAGTGGATGCCACGGAGAACTAATCATCCTGGCCCACAGGAGAGCGAATCATCCTATTCCACAATCGCCATGGAGAACACATCATCCAGGCCTCACAGGAGAACTAATCATCCTGCTACACAATCGTCATGGAGAACACATCATCCAGACCTCACAGGAGAACTAATCATCCTGCTACACAATCGTCATGGAGAACACATCATCCAGACCTCACAGGAGAACTAATCATCTTGCTACATAGTCGCCACGGGGTGTCACAGGGAAAGTTTTGATTCTTTTACCCTGTACACGTACACCACCAGGGGATGGTGAGTCACCCTGTGGTCATATGTCACTCCAAGAAGTACCTCGCGCCCCCCCCCCCTCGGAGCTCCAAGAGCTCCATACATCATACAGGACCCTCATCAGAGGGTTTCTGAACGACACCAAGTCATTCTCGGAAAGTCAAAAATTTGACCTTTCCTAGGGGCTTTGTCAGAATGTCGGTGACCTATTCATCTGTACTGATATGTTGGAGCCTTATAGCTCCCCGCTGCACCATATCTCGAATATAGTGGTACCTGATATCGATATGCTTGGAGCGATCATGAAATACAGGATTCTCTGATAAACGAATCCCACTTTAGTTATCACATAGGATCACAGTGGTATCCAATGTAAATCCAAACAGCTCACTAAATAGCTTTCATAACCAGACTGCCTCACAGATGGCCATGCTAGCAACAATATACTCTGCCTTGGCGGTGCTCAAAGCCACCGACTTCTGCTTCCTGCTCATCCAGGATATCGAAGCAG
This sequence comes from Pinus tabuliformis, assembly GCA_031772625.1. Taxonomy (NCBI): domain Eukaryota; kingdom Viridiplantae; phylum Streptophyta; class Pinopsida; order Pinales; family Pinaceae; genus Pinus; species Pinus tabuliformis. Next base: position 479,803,141 of record CM062819.1, read on the forward strand.
ATCCCAAGGAGAAACAGCACCCAGAAGTGCTCTTTCGGTCCACCATACTGCCTGCCCAATCAGCATCAGTATACCCAAGTAGTCTCACATCTCCGACAGTGTATCTTAACCCATAAGTAATTGTGCCACAAAGATATCTCAATAGATTCTTGGCACCAATCCAATGCATGTGGTAAGGTTCAACTATATGTTGACTCAACGTGTTGATTGCGAAGCATATATCTGGACAGGAGTTCACTAAGAACATTAATGCTCCGATGAATTGACGATACTCGGTGGCATTTCGTAAAACAGGTCCAGCAGCACTACCGCTTAACTTCTTAGAGTCAAGCTCCATTGGGGTAGTTACAGGCTTGCAATCCACCATACCGAATCTTTCCAATATCTTCACCACATATTTTTCTTGAGATAGGAAAATTTCCCTTGGCTTCTGCCAGACTTCAAGTCCTAGGAAAAAGTGCATCAGTCCTAGGTCCTTCATTTCAAATTTAGAAGCCAACTCCCTCTTACATTTGTGAATGAGAGGGTCTGCACCTGTTAGAAAGAGGTTGTCAACATACAACACCAGTATGAGAGGTTTGTCATCTTCAACCTTAAAGTAAAGGTTGGGATCGGCTTCACTCCTAGTGAATCCCGGCTTCATCAAGTAGCTATCGATCCTCTCATACCATGCTCGGGGTGCTTGCTTCAGCCCATAGAGGACCTTCTTCAACCTGAACACATGAGATTTTCGATCATAAATCTCAAATCCTTTAGGTTGCTCCACGTAGACCTCTTCTTTGATCGAACCATGCAAGAACGCAGTCTTAACATCCATTTGATGTAGATTCCATCCTTGTGAAGCCGCAAGGGCTATGATCGAGCGGATGGTGGTATATCTGGAGACAGGTGCAAATATCTCGTCATACTCTTTTTCTTTCGGTTCCTTGGTGTCAGCTTCTTGAGAGCTCCTCACTGTAGGAAGATTATTCACCTTGCTGAGAGCCATATCTTCGTCAAAGTTGACATCATGACTAATCACGACTTCCCTTTGACCGGCTACATAGATTTTGTAGTCCTTAGTATTTTCACCATAGCCCATGAAGATTCCTTTCTTTCTAGATGCACCCAATTTATTCATTTTCTCTTTCGGCACATGAAAATATATAGGGCTTCCAAAAATTCTAAAATGAGATATGTCAGGTTTCTTACCGGTGAACATTTCCTCAGGAGTCTTAGAACCCAATGCTTAATGAGGGCATCGGTTTTGTACATATACGGCGGTGTTTGCAACTTCGGCCCATAGAAACTTCAGAAGTCTTTGATCATGGAGCATGGCACGGACAGCTTCCACAATCGTACGGTTCTTCCTTTCGCCACACCATTCTGTTTAGGAGTATATGGTGTAGTAGTCTCCCTCTTAATGCCAGCCTCTTTACAAAAGTCATGAAACTCGTTAGATTTCATATTCAGTCCCATTATCAGTCCTTAAGATCTTGATCTTCTTTTCAGTTTGATTTTCGATCAAGGCTTTGAAGTGTCGAAACCAAGAGAACACTTCATCCTTCTTTTTCAAGAAGTATATCCAAGTCTTTCGAGAATAGTCATCTGTAAAAGTAAGGATATGAATATCCTCCCAAGGAGTTCATAGGCATCATACCAGATATGTCTGAGTGAACTAACTGTAATATATCGGAGGTCTTGCTTTGGCTTGAGGGGAATGGTCCCCTTTTGAGCTTTCCTTCGACACATCCCGGACATACACCTTCTTTCTCTACTCAGAATTCGGGCATCCCTGTTACCCTTTGTCTTACATCGGGTAGAGCTTTATAATGAAGGTGGGCAAACCTCCGATGCCAAAGTTCGGACTGAAGAGAGGTGTCACAAGACATGACACCTAGAGGACTTCCACCGACCTGATATAATGAATCAACTCGAAACCCAAGAGTAAAGGCATCTTTAACATTGTTTTTCCATACACGTACCTTGCCATCACTGAAGGTCACCTTGTAGCCTTTGTCTTCCATTGTCGAGATGGACACTAGGTTATTTTTGAGGTCAGGTACATATAATACATCCTAGAATTTCTAGCCTTCTTGAATGGAGGCCACCAAGCGCTTGTCGATAGAGTCCCGGATGATCTTCTTTGTTTTGACTTCACCGGTTTTCCATTTGTTCCTGGCAGCAGCGGGTGCATTTGATGGAGGCTCAACAATATTGCCTCTCACATGGTCCAACACTCCTTGATCTTCTAAGGTTAGATCGAGAGACATCTTCCATCCGTGATAGTCAGACTTCTCACGGAGCTTGTCTTCGGCGGGGAAGAGTGTTGAGGACCCCATAGTTCTTTTAGGATAGCCTTGCCAATCTTCTCTTCGGTGATTGCTCTTGCTCTTGCTCAGGCTTTGTCTTCACCTCAGCTCTGATACCATGTTAAGTTATGGTATGTTCTATGCTTAGAGCAGTTTACTTCTTTTTATTATTATTATCCACAGATTAGCAATCACATGTACAGTAAGTAAAGTGCAGATAGAACATTAAACGATCGACAGAAAACAAGCCAAGACAAAAGACACAAGATGTGGCGGCTAGCCAGGGACAAACCCCAATATGGGGAAACCCTTTGATCAAATCTTCTTTTATCTTTAATAATTCAGCAGAGATAAATAGTACAAAAATCTGATTTATATTAGCAGCAGCAAACCCTAGATCAGCGGCATCAGCATTAGCGGCATCAACATCATCGGCATCACCAGCATCATCATCATCACCAGCATCAGCATCATCAGCATCACCGACATCATCGGCATCACCGGCATCATCGGCATCAGCGTCACCGGCATCACCGGATTTTCAAGGAGAGAAGTTTCACCTACTGCGCATTTCTGAGAGAGTCTGATGGTCAATGCTGGTCAAACTTCCGATATGCAGTTGCAGCCCTAAATTCTGCGTCCTTCCTTCCACACGTGTGAGAGAAGAGTCCCTTTCTGCACAGTAGGAGAAGAGCCTCTTTTCTGCGCAGGAGAGAGAAAGAGATGTGATGAGATGTGTGTCTACAAATGAGGAAAAGACCTCCTGTATTTATATACAAATGTTGATGATGAATAGATGCGTCTGTTGGGTTTCTGAGCCTACATGAGTTGCTGGTTGGCTTGATAATTATTCCATAATCAAAATAAATTCAAATCTCCATAAATACTTATCAGAATCGGATGATCTTTAGATCAATCCTACACCTTTCGACGAGAGGAATCTAAGAAAAATATTATTAGCCATGAATAAGGTGACCCACATGGAGTTTGGCCCTAGTTGCAAATTTTAACACATACTCCTCAGATCTGATAGATCTGTAAATTATTTGTATAAATCTGTAAATTATTTGTATAGATCTGTTATTTACTTGTGTAGATCTGAAATTTTGTAACATAATTTTGAATTTTAACACTCGGGTTTTTGGGATTTTCTCTATTTTTGTACATATTGGGTATTGGGTTTTTCTCTTTTCACTTGTGCAGAAATAAATCTGAGAAATCAGCCAAGAAAATCTTCAGGTCTGAGCTAGATCTAGACCATGGAGGGTGAGATCTGAGCTTAAAGATTGTTTGCAGGAATAGATCTGAGAAATTAGCCAAGAAAATCTTCAGATCTAAGATTTTTTCAAGCAAATCTGGGGGTTTTGAGACAGATCAAGGCCCTGGAGGGTAATATCTTATCCCAAATCTTTTTACAAGGTCAGCCATTAAAGATTTTGCAATAAATTTGAAGATCTGAAGCAAAATAAATTTTTTCAGAACAAGAGTTTCAAGTTTTGGAGCTCCTAACCCCAAATCTGCCTTCTTCTAGCCCAACGCTAATTCTATTGGGCCTAGTGCTAGCTCTCATTGGTCCTAGATTGACTTGCTCCATTTCTGATTTGAGTATTTGATTTTCTGAAGCTAATCATTGGTGGGTTTTTGCATAAAATTTAGTAAAAATTTGTGTTTCAGGTATTGAAATTTTTTTTGGCAACTTGAGCAAGTGATCTGCAAGGCCTAGGGCCTAAGGGTTTGATCTCTAAACCATATTTTTCCTCACTGTTTGCTACAACAGTCACATACCTTTCTAATAGTGGTGAAAAACACATCTAAGTGGTTTGAAATTAACTAAAAAATTGTTAAATACATTAATAAGTCATTTATGTTTGATGTGTATCAAGAATTTGGCCTAGATCTACATTTTGAGTCACTGTTATCTCTGAATAATTATGTTTCTGAAGTCTGAAATATAACAGTGGAAAAATTTCATGTGGGTTAGCCTAAAATCAATTCCTAAGTTGTCTAATACATTAAGAAATTAATTTCTTGAGTTGTGCGTTCATCATTAGGCTTATTTCATGTTTTAATTGCTAGCTGTAATAAGTATATCAGATATGATATAATTCCGGAAATCACATCACAACAAGCTGAAAATTTTTGATAATTCATGTGGGCAAGTTTGGAAAAATTTCGGTAAATTTTTGGCATAAAGATATCATTGATAGCTTACTGTTTTCATTGTCATATTGCTGCTGTCATAAAGTTTTTCTTACTGCTGTCCTAAAAATTAATTTCTGAAAATTAAGTACTCTGTCATGGAATTGTGATAAAATGCATATCCTTTGTTTCATAAACTGAGTATTTTTTTTTAGCATCTGTTGACATTGATATCGAATTGCAAAGTTGTTTTTGTTCTCTTTGAGCTAAATTGTATCAAGAAGATTTGAAATAAGCTGGTGTTTTAACTATAGTATCTTCAAGATTTTATTTTCTAAGTCTTCATCTAAAAAAAGGCGAGCATTTCATTTGGGTAGTTGAGGGCTTTTGCGGCGTAAGTGTTTTCCCATTCTCGAGTCTAACTTCATCTCATCTTCCAGTGCATTTGCATATAACTTAACTTTGCATAGATAAAATTTACTTCCAAGCATAAGCTTGGTCGATAGATAGATAGATCTCCATCTGTCTTTTCTTGAGAAACCTGTTTTAATAGTACTTAAAATAGTGACCTTGCAGTCGTCAGAGCCACAGTTCTTTCCAGCGCCGGAGGCACCGCGTATGTTAGAATTTTAGGAGAGGTATCGTTAATCACACCTTAGTGTGCTTCTCCTAATCTTCTCTCTGCCAATTACTACGAAAGGAGATTTCAGTAAATAACCTCTGGTGTACCAGTTATCTTGCCCATGGTAGACGCTGGGTAGCCAAGTGCGGAGTGGATAACTACTGAAAGCATATAAGTAGAAAGCCCACACCAAGATGAGTGCTCTCCTATTCTTACTTCCCTGAGAGACCCTAGTCACGAACACGGCTGGGACAACGATGGGTTCTCTGTCCTTGTAGGGGATGGAGCGACAAAAGTATTGAGAATCCAAGATAAGGTCACAGCGAAGCGAGCCGTTTATCATTATGATAGGTGTCAAGTGGAAGTGCAGTGATGTATGCAGCTAAGGCACCCTAACAAACCGAGAGATTTGAACCGTGTTCCTACATGACCCGATCGATCTGATCAGGTACTAGCCATGTATTCTTTTCTTTGTTCAATTGTTTGACAACATGAAACTAGGAAACCAAAAGCTCTGCCCTCCCTCTCCGTCGAATAGAAGGGCAGAGGAGGGTTCTCTACCTGGCCCTAATCCTTTTCAGAATTGGGGCCTCACAATAATTAGCCAATATGCCTTTCTCGCATTTATGCCCTTCCCGATTCATGGTTTGAAATTCTGGTGTCCCAGGAGTAGAGGAAACACACCAACCCATCCCGAACTTAGTGGTTATAGTGTAGGGGAAGCCCATAGTGGTAAATTTTTGGCATACAGATATCATTGATAGCTTACTGTTTTCATTGTCATATTGTTGTTGTCATAAAGTTTTTCTTATTGTTGTCCTCAAAATTAATTTCCGAAAATTAAGTACTCTATCATGGAATTGAGATAAAATGCATATCCTTTGTTTCATAAACTGAGTATTTTTTTTAGGATCTGTTGACATTGATATCGAATTGCAAAGTTGTTTTTTTTTCTCTTTAAGCTAAATTGTATCAAGAAGATTTCAAATAAGTTGGTGTTTTAACTATAGTATCTTCAAGAGTTTATTTTTTAAGTCTTCATCTAAAAAGAGGCGAGCATTTCATTTGGGTAATTGAGGGCTTTTGCGGCATAAGTGTTTTCCCATTCTCGAGTCTAACTTCATCTCATCTTCCGGTGCATTTGCATATAAGTTAACTTTGCATAGATAAAATTTACTTCCAAGCATAAGCTTGGTCGATAGACAGATAGATCTCCATCCGTCTTTTCTTGAGAAGCCTATTTTAATAGTACTTAAAACGGTGACCTTGCAGTCGTCAGAGCCACAGTTCTCTGCAGCGCCGGAGGCACCGGGTATGTTAGAATTTCAGGAGAGGTATCGTTAATCACACCTTAGTGTGCTTCTCCTGATCTTCTCTCTGCCAATTACTACGAAATCAGGCTCAACATAGAAAGGATTGAAGGGTTCACATTTAAATAGGCATTTAACTAAAATTAACCAAGATTCTTGCATCTCACATTAGTTTTAGGATCTGCATTTCATATAAAATAGTCATTCATCTAAGCAGCAGTTGCTAATCGATTACTTGGTCTTAATTTCCCTAGCAAGATCGTTGACTCCATAAGGCATTGGTATCAATCGTTTAAAATCTAATCAAATCCTATAAGTCTTGCTAAATCTTAATCAAGTACTTGATCGCTTCACTGTGTCTCCCAAACTGGTTGGTTCCCAACTAGTTCTTCTTCATTCCACTTTTCCATAGGGTCTACCCCCCTTAGCCTATTGTAGGGAGACAACTTAAACAGAGAGATTGGGGATCAGGGTGACAGCCCCTGATCTGAGCCGTTGTCGCGGTGCCCAGACATTCTATGCGAAAACACCACCCAAGGAAGGTTTTCCTTCATTCGAGACTGGAAGAAACATCAGATACAGGTCCTACGCATTTCTAGGGTAGAACATGCAGTCCAGGAGCCACCGCTGCGCAGAGGGAGAATTCACTGGTTATTTGTGGAGCAGTGTTGTAGGGAAATTGTCCAGAGAAGCTACAGGAGCATCCTTCCATCATTTTCAGGAGTGTAGAGGGCAGCTACAGACAAGAGGGCCAGCCTATACGCAGCTCTCACTTCTTCACACTTACGACGGCGTCATCTCCTCCATGATTGTGCAGTCATTGGAGTGAGACTCTTTGGGGAAGCATTATCCAGGGGAGTTCAGAGCTGGGGTGCTGGGAGATCATTTGGAGGGCCATTTAAGGAGGATTGGTGGAGTTGGAAGAGCAATGATTGACAAAATCAGTCACAGCAACAGAATCCAAAATTGGAGGAGGGCCAAGCTGTGAAGGGTCAATTTTTTATGGTTGGAACCAAGGGAAACCCTTTTTGGGTTTTCTTGGGTTTTGGGCAAGGATCACAATCCCAAATTCCTAGAATTTTCTAGGCACTCTAGAGTGGGAAAATCAACGGGTGAAGTCAGGCATCAGTGCAATTTTGGAGCAGCAGCGTAGTCTTCTGGAGGAGCTGGTTATTGTAGTTGTTGGGCTTTCTTGTATTCATCACCTGGTGCTTGTAGCTTGCCTTGTGCAAGCCCAGGTGCATTTTCTCCAACTCATTTGTACCACAACAAATATTATTAATAAAATTTTGGCCAGTTTGTGGATTTGGAGAAATTTCTGGTTTATGTGTATGCATTTCTAAAAATTTATGTGTTACTATATTTGCATGTCTTTGTTATCATTGTAAAATTTCCACTAGAAATATTATAGTGGTATCAGAGCATGTTCTTGGCCAGGGTGGAAAACAACTGCAGGTGATGCCACCACGATACCAAGGGGTAGTTTTCTAGAGAGGTCGTGGTAGAGGTAGAGGCAGGGGTCGAGGTAGAGACGAAGGCCCAGAACCATTTTCAAACACCGAGGTGGAGAATTGTAGAGGAGGGATGGACAATCAGGAGGACAACGAGCGGATTGGATGCCCGAATTAAGTGGGTGATGTCTTTTGGGGAATACATCCACCTCAAGGAGAGGTGCACTGTAGGGGCTGGAGCCCACTATAGAGGGGGAGCATCCAACCATGATGTGCAAAGTTAGCAGGGAAGGTTACACTTCCGAAAATTTGATGGGTCAACAAAGAGTTCAACTAGGGCATGGATCCAGAAGCTAGACACATACTTCCATTTGAACCCCATGCGGGAAGCGGATGCCATACGATTTGCTACTCTTCACTTGGATGGGGATGCCCAACAGTGGTGCTATCATGGATTGATCACGTTGGGACACATCCATATCACCACCTACACAGAGTTCACCCAGATGTTGCTGGAGAGGTTTGAGAGAAAGGACTCGGAGTTGCATTTCAAGGAGTTAGCCCATCTGAAGCAAACTAGCAGCACAAAGGTGTACATTACGAGGTTCCAGAGATTGGCAGTGATGGTGATTGGCATTTCAAAGGCCTGGTGGATTATGCTATTTGTGGAGGGGCTTGTTGAGCCTTTGCGTGGTTGGGTGAGGGCTTACAAACCCACATCACTTCCGGATGTTATCTCTAGGACCCGGGACATGATTGATATAGTGCCCAAGACCCAGGCTTTTCTTCCCTCTAGACCCATGACACCACAAGGGAACCAAGACACCAGGCCACTACAGAGGGATGGAGGGCGTGGCCAGCTGGATGATGAGACTCAGAGAGATCTTCGGAGGAGGAGGTTGTGCTTCTCGTGCCAAGACCCTTGGGCACCGGGCCACAAGTGCACCAATGGCAAGACCCATTTCATTGAGGTGTTCTCAGATAGTGAGTCAGAGGAGGAGGCGGAGATAGTAGAGGAGCTAGGGGATGAGGGAGGACCATCATCAGGAGAGCCACCACCACCACCTAGAGGAGGACCGTTTGCCCCAACTGGGGGAGTCCTTGCTTCACATCAGGGTGTGTCGAAGTATCTAACACTCAAGATTAGGGGGACCATACAGGGGCAGCGCGTGTCAGTCCTGGTTGACAATGGGGCCACCCACAATTTCATTGATGCCCAGATGGTGGAGCGTAGGGGCATCTAGACAACTACATTTGAGGGGTTCTCAGTTTTGGTATCAGGAGACCGGACCATGCAGTGTATTAAGTATGTCCCCAGGCTGACTTTGAAGATGGGGAACTACTCACTCATTGGTCATTTCTTCATGGTTGATGTCCCAAACACCAACGTGGTGTTGGGTGTCCAGTGGCTATATGCATTGGGGAAGGTCACAACTGATTGGCAGAAGCTAGAGATGGAGTTCAAGGAGCCAGATGGGAAACTTGTATTGCTGAAGGGAATGCACTCTTATCCCCCGCAGATAATTTCAGCCACCGGATGGAGGCAGATTTACGACATGGAGATGTGGAGTGGGCAGTTGAGTTACGGATTTCTGAGTCAGGGACACGGGTGCCGACTACACACCCAAATATACTAGCCGTGTTGGAGAGGCACCAAGGGGTTTTGGGGGAGGTTCCACCAGGTAGACTGCCATACCGTGGATTTGATCACACCATTGAGCTATTCTACACCTACTTGTCTACCATTTTCCTCAGTTCTTCCTTATCTTTCCTTCACTTTTGCCTCATTTTCACCATAAAACCTCTCAGATCATTACATTAGGTGTCAATAAGCATGATCAAGCAAGTTTTGCTAATGGATGACTATTTGTTTAGATTTTGACTTACTTGCAGGAATCCCGCAGCTATCTGATGATCCCGCAGCTATCTGAAGATCCTGCAGCCTTTTTGTTAAACACAATGATCCACGTGTCGGTTTGCTAGATGAGCCACATGGGCACTCAGGTATCAACGTGCTCGAGGTTCCTGTCCCATTGTTCCAGCCATCCACGTCATCTCCACCCATGGTCAAAGCTGGTTAAGTTACGTTCAACCCAAGGCTGTTTAAACGGTGATTGAGAGCTGCTTGGTCACGTCATCTTAAATGGTGATTTGTCCATGTTCTACAGGTGGCAGGGGAGACGCAATCCAACATGGGATTTATTATCCATGACGACAGAACCACTAAACTCGTCCACGCAGCCGTGATGTGTCAAGGGACCATAAATACGCATGACTGTTTATTGTTTTTCTGTTAATTAGCTGTACGAGTAGGCTATCTTAGAAACTCCTATAAATCGCTGCGTCTGCGTACGCTCAAAGAACTTTTGTTAGTTGTAATTTTCTGAACTTGTGTGGAATTTAAGAGCTTTGTGAACTCTGTTTTCTAGTGCTATTCCAGCACTCTGTTTTGTATACTTTTTGCAAATGGAGGAATAGACATAGCACCGTTTTGAAGTTTCCAGATCTCTGAGTTTTCCTGTGGCTGAATGAACAGAGGGCCCCTGCTCGTCTCAGCCTTTGTAAAGTATTTTATGTGCAGTATTTCGTTATTTTCTTGTTTATTTCCTTAAGCATGTATAGTTTCATTTACTTGTTTTCCTTTCTTTCAAGCTGATCAGTGTTATTTCTTTGCAGGTTTCTTTTAGCCCGGGATTTATTTTTTTTATATGTGTGTGTTTGCTTTACAGCTAATGGTATTTGAAGTTGACAATTCAAGTGCTGCCTTTATCTTTATAGTTGATTTTTAATCTTATTTCTCAAAGAGCTGTTAACATACATGAATGATCTTCATCATAAACTATTATCTTTTAAGATCAGAATATCACTAATTTGCAGCTAGTTTGAGTGCTTTTTGGACTGTTCTTTCACTACTTTCTATCCGTGCTTTACACAGTACATGTGCTTTGAGGCATCGAGTTAGAAAGAGCAAATCATCACCACTAGTCTTTAAAGTAGAAGTTTTGATTTTAAGTGCTTATTAGACTATTTTCTCACTACTTTCTAATCATACTTTGCATAGTACATATGGCTGAAGTAGAGAATTAGAAATAGCAAATCATTATCATTAGTCTTTCAAGCATATTTTTCTCACTTTTCTAATTCCACATAAGCTACTTCCTATCCGTGCTTTACACAGTACATGTGCTTTGAAGCATCGAGTTAGAGAGAGATAATCTTTATTCTTGGGTTTTAAAAGTGACTCTCTTTTCTTTTATTAGCAGCAACTTGAACGGTGTCTAGTGCCATTGGTAGTGGTCATTTGCTTTCAAGTTTATTTCAAGTCATTTCAGTTCACTTATTCTTTTCAAGCATTTCCTTTCAAGCAAGTAGTTAGAGATCACTCAACACACACTTTCACTCATTTAGGATTCACTCTACACACACACTATCACTCACTTGTTTATAAATTCTCACTCCATCTTAGGAACATAATTAACCACAACAACACCCCCAACGATAAGAAAAACTCTAAGAGGTTACTTAAGTACATATAGTACACCCTCACTTCATCAGCTTACGAGCCCCGGGTTGACAATAAATACTAGCAATTTAGATAACACTAAATTGACTAAACATTTTGGCGCCGTTGCCGGGGAAGTGAAATTAAGTAGCCATATTCTTAGAAAAAAAAATATAAAGTTTCAAGGAAAGAAGTTAATAACCTATCTAAGTATGCTCTCCTCTTGCACTTTGAAGTGATCTGGAGGATCAGAAAGGAGAAAGTTATTGATTTAATAGTTTCTTGAGTATGCTCTCTTCTTGCACCTAGAGTGAACTGGAAGATCAGAAAAAGAACTATTTAACTTGACTTGAAGATAAAATAAAAAAATGACATGCATAGAGCTAGAGATTCTAGGGGAAGGTTTTTAGCTAGAGCTCGAAGCTCAATTTTTACAAGTCCATCTGCTTCAAGAGATAGACAAGAGACACCTCCCTTATCTCCAACCGAAACTCCTAGTCCTGAAATTCAAGAGCCAAGAGTTGACTCTCCTACACCTTCTATTGAGTTTGAACTAGGAAGAGACTCTTCTCTTTCTCCTACCAGAAAACCAATTGTAATTGAGGAAATAGACTCACCTGAAGAGGAAGGAGAAATCTCTTCTCATTCATCCTTTGTAGAAGAACCAGAAGATTTTGAAATCCCTAGGAGAATCATCATGGCAGAGGAAGAAGGAGGCGGTAGAGGTAGAGGTAGAGGAGGAGGAGGAAATAACAATAACAATGGAGGAGGTAGAGGTCCCATTGGAGGAAATAGAGATGGGGATAACACATTTGGGTTTCCCATTGTTGATGAGGACTCCCGAGCCACCATGAAAAACATATCACCATCCGTCCTCCCAAATTTTCATGGATTAAGAACTGAGGACCCTGAAACATTCTTGTTTGAATTTGAAGTTGTGTGTCGAACTTATGACTATCTGGATGATACTCAGAAACTCAAACTGTTCCCATCAACATTAAAAGATCAAGCTTTGAAATGGTTCATGGGGTTAGTTACTCAATCCATTAGGACCTGGGATGAAATGAAACAAACCTTTTTGGATAGGTATTTGGACTATTGTATGCCTACTGATCATAAGGGTGAGGTTTTTAAAATGGTGTAAAAAGAAGATGAGAGCTTAGAAGATCTACTTGAGAGATTTCAATATAATTTAAAAAGAGCAAAAATGAGTACCTTGGATGAAGAGACCTTAAAAGCCCTCTTATTAAAAGCCATTAGGGATGAATGGATAGATATCTTAAACATGATGGGAAAGGGGGATATTTCTCAACTTTCTCTCAATGATATAGCAGAACTTTGTATCCATCTCTCAAGGGGCAAATCAAAAACTCAAAAAGGGCCTAGAGATCCTTCTCTCCTTAGGGCAAATAAATCTGCAACAGGATCAGTGAGTAGGGCTGAAATCGGTAATATGCTAGATGAATTTAAAACTGACATCTTGGGGAGTCTCAGTGAACAAATTGATACCCTTAAGATTCAAAATAAACAAAAAGCAGAAGCCGAGGCTATGACTATCTTTTGCCCGAAGTGTAGAAAGAAGCATGCTTTAAGGGAATGTCCCTTGGAAGCACAAGTTGTGGAAACCTGTGTAATTTGCTCAGAAACCCATGAGACCAAGGAATGTCCTTCAATCCCTGGCCTCAAAGCAGTCTTTCAAGAAGATCCAAGTACGCTTGAATCCCTTTGTTTTGTTGCAAGAAAACCTTGGCAGGGGCAGCAAAATCAAGGGTTTAATAACTCTATGAATTTCCAACCCCCACCAAATTGGAATCCTTGGTCACAACCACAAAATCCTTTCCAAGCATGGTTGCAAAGCATGCAAATGCAAAATCCTTATGGGAGATTTGCCCAATTCTATCAATATCCTCAATCCTTTCAGAATCAGCAAGCTCCCCAACTTCCAAATCAAGGTCAACAATTGTCATTACCATTCCCTCAACAACAACAACCTCTTCCACAAAATCAAAATTCTCAACTCTTGTTACAATCTCAGCAGAGGCCAAATCAACTTCCCTCTCAACCTCAACCAAACCCCAATAATAGGAACTCTCAAAGTGCTTATGTGATGGAAGGTCAACCACTTATGGAAGGTCAACCATTCCCTACCTATATGGTTGTCCCTCTCAATGAGGTCCAACTCAGATCAGGTAGAATCTTAGACCAACCTTCTACAAGTGCTCAACAATCAAGCATTTCTGAGGAAGAATCTCTCAAAGCCAATAAGGGTTCTGAAGTATCCCTTCAAAACCCAAGCATTAAAGAAAAAGAAAAAGAATCAACTCCCTTAGTAGAGCAACCCACATCTTCAGCTATTCCTCCTTTTCCTGAAAGATTGCAAATTGATAAAGGAGTGGAGAAGCAGATTTGGTTGCCTGACTATAGCTTTCTAGATGAATTGAAAAATGTCTGTATCAAGATTCCCTTGTTAACAGCCATTAAGGAGATTCCCATTCTAGCAAAGACAATAAAGGAGATGAGTTTGAAAAAAACAATAAAAAGAACCAGAGATACCAAAAGGATACATCTAGTTGGAAAAATTGCAGACATTATGATGGGTAAAATTACCATGCAAAAATATGTAGATCCCGGTAGCCCTATTGTTAAAACTCATATTAATGGGGTTGAAATCCCAAATACCTTGATTGACTTAGGAGCCACTATCAACATTATGAGTAGACAGACCATGGATCAGTTAAAACTTCCTAACCTTCTCTTTACACCTACTTTGTTGCAACTTGTAGATAGATCAATCATTAAACCTGATGGTGTATTGGAGGACATTCCAGTCTCACTAGACTCTTGGGAATATCCAGTTGATTTTATGATTTTAACTCCCAAAAACAATCTAGGAGGACATCCTCTTATTCTAGGAAGACCTTGGCTGGCCACAGCTGATGCTTTCATAAGTTGTAGGTCGGGAGACATGTATATATCAGATGGTAGTTCTACCAAGAAATTCAACTTGTATCCTCCCGCAAAGGCAATAACAGAAATAGGGGAAGATGAGTGGATTGATGATGAGGATACTCTTCAACCTGTTCTAACCATCTCTGAAATCAGTGAGGATAGTCAAATTCTAAATACATTAGAAAATTTTGAGGTACCCTTAGAATATGACTCTTCACAGTTCCAGTTAGATGCAGATATTGAATATCTCTCCTCTAGACAGATGTCTCTCTTCTCAATGGAAGAGTTTGGTAGTTCTGCAGTTGAAATCTTTCCAGGAAAAACATTAAACATTAACAAGAACTTGGAAAGACTACAACAGGAAGAATTAACTAAACTGTTGCAAAAACATTCCACTGCCTTTGCATGGGAATACACTGACATGAAAGGAATCGACCCTAAGACTTGTATTCATCATATTTATATTGAAGAAAACAGCAGACCTATTAGGCAGCCACAAAGACGGATGAATCCAAATCTTAGGGAAATTGTGAAAGAAGAACTTCAGAAATTGCTCAAGGTAAACTTCATTTACCCCATTTCAGATAGCCAATGGGTTTCTCCCTTGGTTATAGTGCCCAAAAAGAATGGTAAATGGAGAGTTTGCATTGATTATCCAGAATTGAACAAGGCAACCTTAAAGGATCATTTTCCTCTACCTTTTATTGATCAGGTATTAGACACTTTAGCAGGTAAAAAGTATTTCTCATTCTTGGATGGTTTTAGTGGTTACAATCAGATTCAGGTAGCACCTGAAGATCAAGACAAAACCACCTTTACTTGTCCTTGGGGAACTTTTGCCTATCGAGTACTCCCTTTTGGCTTGTGCAATGCACCTGCTACATTTCAAAGGGCTGTACTAGGAATCTTCTCAGATCTGATTCATGATTGTGTAGAGGTATACATGGACGATTTTACAGTCTATGGTAATACATTTGAAGAAGCTTTGGCAAATTTGGAAAAAGTACTGGTAAGATGTAAGGAAACAAATCTTTCTTTAAGTCATGAAAAGTGTTTTATGATGTTTACTGAAGGGATTGTTTTAGGACATCATATTTCAGGAGATGGAATCAAAGTTGATAGATCTAAAGTAGAAGTCATCTCTAAGTTACCTGTTCCAAATTTCCAAAGAGATGTTAGAAGTTTTCTTGGGTTTACTGGTTATTACAGAAGATTTATTGAAAACTTCACTAAGATAGCATCCCCTCTTTTCAAACTACTTACTAAAGATTGTGAATTTAAGTGGGATCCTGAATGTCAATCTGCCTTTGAAGCTTTAAAGACTAGAATATCTGAAGCACCCATTTTAAGGGGTCCAAATTGGAAACTCCCTTTCCACATTTCTACTGATGCTTCAGATACAGCTTTAGGAGCTGTTTTGGGACAAAAGGATTTGATCCCTTATGCCATTTATTACACGAGTAAGAATTTGACTCCTACTGAGTTAAATTATACTGTTACTGAAAAGGAGTTTCTAGCCGTTGTTCATGCTATAAACAAGTTTAGACACTATATAACCGGCTATGAAACCTTTGTCCACACTGATCACTCTGCCATTAGATATCTCATGAACAAACCAGTCACTAATGGTAGAGTTACAAGATGGCTTTTGCTTTTACAAGAATTCAACATAACTGTGTTAGATCGACCAGGTAAACAGAACACAGTAGCTGACTTCTTGTCTAGAATCCAAAACACTAATGAGGACTCTCCTGTAGAGGATAAATTTCCAGATGAGTATTTGTTTGCAGTAACTACCAAAACTCCTTGGTATGCTGATATTGCTAATTATTTAGTTACTGGAAAATTACCTTTACATTTATTTCCTAATGAGAAAAGGAAAATCATTCAGGATAGTTCACTTTATTCTTGGATTTCTAATGAATTGTTCAGAACAGGGCCAGATTTGATGATCAGAAGATGTGTACGGGAGGATGAGATGCCTGACATCCTTAAGGCATGTCATGACGAACCTTGTGGCGGACATTTTTCTGATAAGAGGACTGCCTATAAAATCCTTTCATCAGGATATTATTGGCCTTCTCTCTTTAAGGATGCAAAGCAATATGTTAAAAGGTGTGACAGTTGTCAAAGAACTGGGAGACCAACTCCTTCGAATGAAATGCCACTACAGCCACAGGTATGCATCGAACCTTTCGAGAAATGGGCTCTAGATTTTGTTGGACCAATTAATCCGCCATCCAAGCAAAATAGATATATACTGGTTTGTACTGATTATGTTACCAAGTGGGTAGAAGCTATAGCATTAACTTCTGCTACTGAAAATTCAGTTGTTCAATTTCTTTTCAAGGATATTTTCACTCGTTTTGGTGTCCCAAGAGAAATTGTAACAGATCAGGGAAGCCAATTTACATCAAGGATGGTGGAAAAGCTGATGGAGGAATATAAGATTAAGCATAGAACATCTACTCCATACCATCCGCAAGCGAATGGTCAAGTAGAATCTACAAATAAAGTTCTTGAAAGCATCATCACAAAGACTGTTCATCTTCATAGAAGAGATTGGGCAGAAAGGCTTCCTGAAGCCTTATGGGCCTATAGAACTACATGGAGGAACACCACAGGACATTCTCCCTATGAACTTGTTTATGGGAAGGAAGTCCTGTTCCCCATTGAGTTCCAAATCAAGACCTTCAAGACAGCAGTTCAATTGGGGATGAGCTTATCAGAAGCACAGAATGGACCAGTTAAATGAACTAGATGAAATGAGACAAGATGCAATTCTAAGAACCGATCTAGTTCAGCACCAAAGAAGCAAATGGCATGATCGACATATCAAAGAAAAGAAGTTTCAAAAGGGTGATTGGACACTCTTGTTTGATTCAAAATTTAAGGACTTCAAAGGAAAATTTCAAACTCATTGGCTTGGGCCATATGAGATTGATGAAGTCTTTAATAATGGAGCAGTTAGAGTGAAGACTATTGATGAACTTCGAACTCCCTTTATTGTGAATGGCCACCGGTTAAAAGTCTACCACAAGCCACTCTCAAAAGAGGAGTTTGTTAAGTTATTCCAAGGCGATTCTGAAATGAGGCTGGTTGAGAAGAATTCTTCTCCTCCATCAGCCTAATCTCTGTTTTCTTTCAATTTCAATAAAAAAAAAAAAAAAAATGAATAAATGTATGAGCCTGAAAACCAATCTCTGATTGGCAGTCTCATGCAGAAAACATGAGGTGAAAATCAGGGTCACCTGACACCTCATGTTTTCCAAAAAAAAAAAAAAATCTCTCTCTTGCATTTTCATTTCATTCATTTCATCTCACCATTTCCTTCCATCTTACCATCCTCACTTCACCTCATTGCTTTCCACTCACTCATTCATTCATTCCTTCATTCCATTTCACTTCATTAATAAAGTTTTTTTTAGGCAACTAAAGTATTTTATGCAGCTGGAAGACTTCATTACAGTTCCTGCAGCTATTTAACAATTCTGCAGCTGTTTAGCCTTCCTGCAGCCTTCTGCACCTGCACAAGAAACACAGTTTGTCTGAAGAAAATATTTACAGTTCAAAATCATCAAAGACAAGGAGGAAAGATCATGTGCTAGCAATAAAGTTAACAAAAGGTTAGTAGCCAAGCATCAGAAGCCAAATCAAATGCGGATCCGAGGTATGTTTAAAACTCTAAACCTATGGTTATTTCATTATGCGGAATTTTCTGGATTATGTCTTGTTGGCCACTAATCGTAATGATTACCCATTTTCTTTTCCCATGCGACCACAAATCCACGAATCCTCCACGTCTACCAGCTCATAAATACCCATGATTTTTGAAATCACATGTGGTTGTTTCCGTCATTAAGGTCTCATACCCTAATGACGTAACCTACCGTATTACGTCTCTCAGTTCTCGTCCCGCAGCCATGTGTCAATTCACAGCCGAAATCGGAGAATATAGCCGTTCCATTCATCATTTCGAAACCCTCTGTGCTCATAATACTCCATTCCTCGCTATCATCTCCCTTATTCCGTTTCACTCACTACGATTACCTCCATAAACCATCCTCTGTTTTCCCTCTGCCGTATAGCCAGTAAACCTGTGATACAGTCGTATTACGACTGTTAGTCACCGTTTTCACTGTGTCCACGCTGTTATCCTCCGCTTAACTCTAATTCAAGCCGTGAATTCTCGGTGTCTGAGGCTGTTGATGCACCGTATACCCTCTGTTCCACAAAGTCTGAACAGGAACCGAGGAGTTACTGTGTAAAGTGACGGGGTTACTGTGTAAGGTCACCATCAAATTCGTGTTTTAAACAGAGCTGAGGAGTCGATGGGAAAGCTTTTAAGGGCTGAACCAGAAGGTTCGAAATTCTTGGAGGCATACCCTCAGGTTGAGGAAGTATTACAAAAAGCTAACTGGCTACAGTGCATCAGGAAGTTTAAGGGCTACCACAAAGAAGTAACAAAAGCCTTTGCAAGATCATTTAAGGACAAAGACAGTCAAGCAGAAGTGGGTGATTTAACATTTACAGTCAGCGAAGGAAGCATAGCAAGGGCTACCTCTCTTCCACAAACCGGTGAACGTTGGTTCAAAAACCGGGCAGTCCAGGATCAACAATGGAAGCGGATTTTTAAAAACCCAGGTATGGACACAAGTGTTTTCACCAAAGGAATTCCAATCTCCCATGTTAAAGAAGAATGGAAAATTCTATTGTTGTTAGTGCAAAAATTTTTCACGTGTGAAGGGAGATTTGGAGTGTTGTACGTTTATCATGGTAAAATTATGCTGCAATTTCAAGGAGAACATGATATAAATCTTCCTTACTTTCTATTCCAAAGCCTTAGGAAAATGTGTTCCATGGCTCAACGAAATCCACGAAACGTAGAAGCTTACCTCTGTCACCATGGTCTTGTAAAGTTATTGATAGAAGAACAGTTAAAAGAAAAACAAGACACATGGGAGAAATTCCTTGTAAGGAATCATTTTGAAGAACCTGGAGAATCTTCTATACCTAGGAAAAGCAGAAGGAAGAGAAAAGGAAGTATCTCTGAGACTGTTCAAAGACAAACTGTAGAGGAAATAGAAGTCCATCATCTTGAACCTGAGATTGAACCCACTGAAGACAGTGCTCAAGAGATCATCTCAGAAACCCTCGCTGAACTTGCCAAGGAAGCTACCAAGAAGAGAAGAGAAGACAAAAAGAAACAAAAACAAGACAAAGGGAAAATCTATAATCCAAGAAACTGATCAGACCCCAGAGCATTCTAGTGATGAAGAAAGGGATAACCAGTCCTTAGCACAAAGGGTAGCTAAACTCCATGAGAAAACTGCCCTCTCCGAGAAAGTAAAAGTTCAAAAACCAAGGGAAAAGGCACAAAAAGAAACACAGAGTGCTGCCACGGTAAGAAGGAGTAGTAGATTGCAGAATAAAAGGAAAGCCACAAGGACACTCTTCGTTGATCTTGGCACACCTGAGAAGGGTGCTACAAAAGCAGACCTTGAGGATAGTCCATCACATGAGGCAGCTACTCCTCCAAGGGAGGACAGTCCATTTCAGCCGGAGTTTGAAACTGAAATTGAGCATGAATACAGTCCAAGGAAGTCACCAATTGTTGACCCAGTTCAACAAGAGGTGTACAACTATTTTGAAACATTGGAGCAAAACACTGCTGGCCCAAGTAATGTCATACCTCATGAGCAGCAAATAGATTTACTTAAACAAGAAATCTATGAACTTGAAGTGCTAAACCGTCACATTAAACAGAGAAATGAAGAAATGAAGTAGCAAGCTGAAATTGCCAAAGCAATCCAAGATAACACCTTTCTTCACATGAGCATGTGGCAGAAGAAATACAGCAGACTCAAGAAGAGATGTAGAAGGCTGAACAGAGCCTTAATCAATTTGAAATTCAGATGCATGTTCAAGAGGCCAAAGGTTAATGTTTCTACACAAAGGAAGAGAAGGAGATTGGATGTCCTAGCTGAGGCATCCCAGCAGATGGACTGAATTGTGTTTTCATTGCATGAGGACATGCAATACCCTCGGAGTGG
This sequence comes from Pinus tabuliformis, assembly GCA_031772625.1. Classification (NCBI taxonomy): domain Eukaryota; kingdom Viridiplantae; phylum Streptophyta; class Pinopsida; order Pinales; family Pinaceae; genus Pinus; species Pinus tabuliformis. The sequence goes on from CM062819.1 coordinate 479,823,458, forward strand.
GGGTATGTAGAGCCTCTATTCTACACCTACTTGTCTACCATTTTCCTCAGTTCTTCCTTATCTTTCCTTCACTTTTGCCTCATTTTCACCATAAAACCTCTCAGATCATTACATTTGGTGTCAATAAGCATGATCAAGCAAGTTTTGCTAATGGATGACTATTTGTTTAGATTTTGACTTACTTGCAGGAATCCCGCAGCTATCTGATGATCCCGCAGCTATCTGAAGATCCTGCAGCCTTTTTGTTAAACACAATGATCCACGTGTCGGTTTGCTAGATGAGCCACATGGGCACTCAGGTATCAACGTGCTCGAGGTTCCTGTCCCATTGTTCCAGCCATCCACGTCATCTCCACCCATGGTCAAAGCTGGTTAAGTTACGGTCAACCCAAGGCTGTTTAAACGGTGATTGAGAGCTGCTTGGTCACGTCATCTTAAATGGTGATTTGTCCATGTTCTACAGGTGGCAGGGGAGACGCAATCCAACATGGGATTTATTATCCATGACGACAGAACCACTAAACTCGTCCACGCAGCCGTGATGTGTCAAGGGACCATAAATACGCATGACTGTTTATTGTTTTTCTGTTAATTAGCTGTACGAGTAGGCTATCTTAGAAACTCCTATAAATTGCTGCGTCTACGTACGCTCAAAGAACTTTTGTTAGTTGTAATTTTCTGAACTTGTGTGGAATTTAAGAGCTTTGTGAACTCTGTTTTCTAGTGCTATTCCAGCACTCTGTTTTGTATACTTTTTGCAAATGGAGGAATAGACATAGCACCGTTTTGAAGTTTCCAGATCTCTGAGTTTTCCTGTGGCTGAATGAACAGAGGGCCCCTGCTCGTCTCAGCCTTTGTAAAGTATTTTATGTGCAGTATTTCGTTATTTTCTTGTTTATTTCCTTAAGCATGTATAGTTTCATTTACTTGTTTTCCTTTCTTTCAAGCTGATCAGTGTTATTTCTTTGCAGGTTTCTTTTAGCCCGGGATTTATTTTTTTTATATGTGTGTGTTTGCTTTACAGCTAATGGTATTTGAAGTTGACAATTCAAGTGCTGCCTTTATCTTTATAGTTGATTTTTAATCTTATTTCTCAAAGAGCTGTTAACATACATGAATGATCTTCATCATAAACTATTATCTTTTAAGATCAGAATATCACTAATTTGCAGCTAGTTTGAGTGCTTTTTGGACTGTTCTTTCACTACTTTCTATCCGTGCTTTACACAGTACATGTGCTTTGAGGCATCGAGTTAGAAAGAGCAAATCATCACCACTAGTCTTTAAAGTAGAAGTTTTGATTTTAAGTGCTTATTAGACTATTTTCTCACTACTTTCTAATCATACTTTGCATAGTACATATGGCTGAAGTAGAGAATTAGAAATAGCAAATCATTATCATTAGTCTTTCAAGCATATTTTTCTCACTTTTCTAATTCCACATAAGCTACTTCCTATCCGTGCTTTACACAGTACATGTGCTTTGAAGCATCGAGTTAGAGAGAGATAATCTTTATTCTTGGGTTTTAAAAGTGACTCTCTTTTCTTTTATTAGCAGCAACTTGAACGGTGTCTAGTGCCATTGGTAGTGGTCATTTGCTTTCAAGTTTATTTCAAGTCATTTCAGTTCACTTATTCTTTTCAAGCATTTCCTTTCAAGCAAGTAGTTAGAGATCACTCAACACACACTTTCACTCATTTAGGATTCACTCTACACACACACTATCACTCACTTGTTTATAAATTCTCACTCCATCTTAGGAACATAATTAACCACAACAACACCCCCAACGATAAGAAAAACTCTAAGAGGTTACTTAAGTACATATAGTACACCCTCACTTCATCAGCTTACGAGCCCCGGGTTGACAATAAATACTAGCAATTTAGATAACACTAAATTGACTAAACACTAGAGGAGGGGGTGAATGCAGTCATCACCACCCCTTATAGGCACCCAAAGGCCTATAAGGATGAGATAGAGCGGGCCATTCAGGAATTGTTGAGATTGGGACACATCATGCCTAGCTCGAGCCCATTTGCTTCTTCCGTGGTGCTGGCGAAGAAGAAAGATGGGACGCTACACATGTGTATCGACTATCAGGCCCTCAATAAGAAGGCCTTGAAGAGCAGATACCCCATTCCATGCATAGATGAGCTGATGGACGAGCTTAGAGGAGCTAAATACTTCTCTAAGATAGATCTACGTTCAGGGTATCACCAGATCCGCATGAGGGAGCAAGATATCTCGAAGACTGCTTTTCGCTGCCATTATGGACATTTTGAGTTCTTGGTGATGCCCTTTGGGCTAACCAACGCTCCAGCTACATTCTAGTCTTGTATGAACCACATGTTTCGTGGGCAGCTGAGATGCTTTGTCCTAGTTTTCTTCGATGACATACTCATTTACAGCAGGGCATGGGAGGAGCACCTTCAACATCTGGAGGAAGTGCTTCGCATACTTGAGGAGCAGCAGTTGTATGTGAAGATGTCCAAATGTGAGTTTGGACTAATGAAGATGTTGTACCTGGGGCATGTGATTGGGGAAGATGGAGTGAAGGTGCATCAAGAGAAGATTCGAGCTATACTGGATTGGCCCACACCCAGGAACGTGACGGAGTTGAGGGTGTTCCTGGGCATTTGTACATATTGAAGGAGATTTGTGAGAGGGTTCTCACAACTTGCAGCACCTCTTGCGAATTTGACGAAGAGGGGAGCTTTTGACTGGACGTAAGCGGTAGAGGAGGATTTTGAGTGCCTCAAGGGAGTCATGAGCAGTTCCCTGGTCTTAGCCTTGCCGAATTTCACACGGCATTTTGTGTTGGAGTGTGATGCCTCTGGTGAAGGGGTTGGAGCTGTTTTGACACAGGGGGGACATCCTATTACATTTGAGAGCAGGAAATTGTTGCCTCATGAGCGGTTGTACTCCGTGTACGACAAGGAGATGTTGGCAGTGATGCTTGCACTGCTAAATTCAGACAGTATCTAATGGGCAGCCAGTTCAAAGTGAAGACTGATCACAACAGTCTTTTATTCCTCCTTGAGCATCAGTCATTAGAGGAGAGGCAGCGAAAATGGGTGAGTAAGCTCCAGGCTTATGATTTTGAGATTATGTGAAGGGAAAACAGAATGTGGTAGAAGATGCCCTCTCTAGGAGACCAGCAACGCTGCCTTTTTATGGATGTCACGCAGGTTTGGAAGGCTAAACTATTGGTTGAGTAATCCAAGGACAGGCACGCTTGTGATACTTTGGATGGCACACACGGGATGATCGATTTCAGGTGATGGACGATGTGATTTACTACAAGGATCGGATCTATCTGGTACCAGGATCTCAACTGAAGAGAGGATCCTGCAGGCAGCCCATGATTCTCCTCTAGCAGGGCACCTAGGCTTCCTCAAGACATACCGTGTTGTCAGGGAGAGATTCTCTTGGCAGGGGCTCAAGGGAGATGTTTTGCAGCAAATGAGGGAGTGCGTGGATTGCCAGAGGAACAAGGTGGAGTTGACCCACCCAGCCGGTTTGCTACAGTCGCTTCCCATTCCAAAGAGGAAGTGGGAGAGCGTATCCATGGACTTCATCACCAAGCTACCAGCTGCGCAGGGGCGGGACTGCATCTATGTGGTGGTAAATTGATTAACCAACTTTTCCCACTTTTTTGCTATTTCATCGAGATCTTCAACCTCCCAAGTAGTTGAGTTGTTCTTTCGGGAGGTTTTCCGATTGCATGGTCTTCCCAACACCATTGTGAATGATAGGGACAACAGATTTAAGGGGGCTTTTTGGCAGGAGTTGTTCCGGCTAGTGGGGACAGATCTTACACCAAACACTAGCTATCACCCCCAAACTGATGGGCAGACGGAGATTGTGAATAAATGGTTGGAAGGGTAACTGTGCAACTACGTGACTGGGCAGCAGAGAGCGTGGGTCAAGTGGCTACATCTCGGGGAGTTCTGCTACAGCACAACTTATCATATGGCCATTGGTATGTTCCCTTTCCGAGCACTTTATGGGTACGATGCTCTTACTTTTTTTGACATGGATATAGCAGGGCCCCGGGAGCCAAGGACTGGGTTCAAGAGAGCCAGGAGATTCTCCGAGCTCTCAAGAACAACTTGCAGGTAGCCCAAAATCAGCAAAAGATATATGCTGATAAGTACAGGGTGGAGAGACAGTTCAAAGTAGGGGACATGGTCTACCTACGCTCGCATCCATACAGACAGTGTTCACTCAAGCAGAAGGGTGCAGAAAAATTGTGGCCCCGCTTCCATGGGCCCTACCAGGTGGTCAAGAGGATAGATGAGGTGGCCTATGAGTTTGAGTTGCCTTCAAAGAGACGAATTCACAACGCGTTCCATGTCTCATGCCTGAAAAAGGCGTTGGGACAGCAGGTCGTAGCAACAACTGAGTTTCCTCCATTGGATGATGAGGAACATTTGATTTTGACACCAAAGCTTATACTAGAGACCCAGGAGAGGAAGTTGAGAAACAGGGTGGTCATGGAGCTTTTGGTCAAGTGGAAAGATTTACCGAAGGAGGACGCTACATGGGAGAATGAGCAGAATTTACAGCCTCCAGTTTTACAGTTGCTTGGGGTCAAGCAACATCCAAGAGGGGAGGACTATAATGTTCCTTCCTAAATTTTCCTAACGTTTGGAAAATAAATTTTAACAATTTAGTTTAATACTAGCTCAAGGCAAATTTTGGTGGAAAACATACGAGAAACGCTTTATCTGCATGCTATTGGAACATGGGGCCCATATGAAATACGCACTTGGGAGGAAGGAATTCGAATTCCTTGAGGCAAATCGAATTGGTGGAGGGACCCATAAGAAATGCATGGCCAACACTTATAAAAGGAAGGAATGAGGGAGCAATAGGGGTCTTTTGTCTATTTGAAAATCGAATTTGCCTTCGCTGTTCAGCTAAGCCAATATTGAGTTGTTTCGCAGAGGAGCTTCCCAAGGAGAGAAGCTCAACCTTTCTTCGGTGGACTTCAAATGCCACCCAAGGAAGGCTTTCCTTCATCACCGAGACTGGAAAAGCATCAAATATAGGTCCTATGCATTTCTAGGTAGAACACGCAGTCCAGGAGCCACCATTGCGCAAAGGGAGAATTCATTGGTTATTTGTGGAGTAGAGTTGTAGGGAAATTGTCCAGAGAAGCTATAGGAGCATCCTTCCATCATTTTTAGGAGTGTAGAGGGCAGCTACAGACAAGAGGACCAACCTACACACAACTCTCACTTCATCACACGTAGGACTGCGTCATCTCCTTCATGATTGCACAATCATTGGAGTGAGACTCTTTGGGGCAGCATTATCATTCTTTCACCTATTTTCTTCCTCTTTTCCTCGTCCTCTAAGGATAAGGAGATTTTCTAGGGCTTGTCATGAAATGTTAGGAAGGAAGAATTTTAGGATTCCGTCTAGACAAGTTTCTTCATTTATGTTTCCTCAATGCATCCTCCAGTTTTGAACGAATTCCGACAATGGAATTTCAAATAAATTGATGCCCTAGCTACCACACCAAGAAGGAACCCTTGAAGCTGCTTTGACTTGGAGATTTCTTGAAGGTTTGCACTTTGTATTTCATCATTCAAAACCTTTTGTCTTAACCATAGGTGATCATTGGATGAGCCTTTACCACAATATATCTCTCAACCCTTGGTCTCTTATAATATTTCTCTCAACGGGTTTTTCATGAAAAATCATTGTAGCTTCTCCCAAAGCTCACACGTTAATTGAATTTTGAGTCATCCTTGCTTCACTTTGAACCCTAATATGAACACATCAATCACAAATGAGGGACTGTGGAAGTTTTGATTTTAGGCATTCATCATTATTGAATATTCCCAAGCTCGAGGTCAACAGTCTTTCTTGCGGAGCCTTTCAGCTTTTCTTTAAGCATTTGAACCATTAATTGAGACTCTCCTTTGAATGGACCTTGGAAATCATGTTATACCTTGCCATTCATCCTATAATTCAAGTGATTTCCTCCATACCAAGACCCCTCCCATCGGTGAAAGTCCGTAAAGAGCACGAGACATCAACTGAGGTGACAGTGGGTCCTTGTCCTATTGTTGCCACTTGGTCTAGTAGTTGCCCCTTTGGAACCCCTCCTAGGACCCCTGCTAGATTGAGCGGTAACATTTTTGGCGTTGTTGTCACGGACACGAGACGTATGTCTTGTTCCCCATACGATAATATAGACATATCATTCTTGGCGACTGCATTGGAAGAACGAAGCCCTAGTTCATTGAACTCCAAAGTCAATTCTTGTAGGGGGAAGCAAGCATCTCTCAAGGCATCTCAAGTTCACCCTCGCAACTCCACATCTAGAATCTTATAAAAATTTGCATGGCAATAAAAGGATCATTGGAGAGGCTCTTTTTATATGTTTTAAGATGATGATCCTTGACCCAATGATCATGATGTCATTAGTATCCAAGAGGAGTTTGACACCCCTCTTAATGAATCTCTTGGGAGCCATGAAATTGAGGAGCCTTCCCAATGCCTTGAAAGGGGGTTTTGGTTCTTTCCAAGATATGATGATTCTAGTCCACCTTTTTCTTTCCTTGATATTCAAGGTGATGTTATTGTGGATGTGTATGAGCCTTCTATCTCTTCATGCCATGAGGAGGATTTGCTTGAGATTTCTATTAATCGAACATTTATGATCTTGGTTGTTGAGTTCTCCATATTCTCATTGCAAGAAAGGTTGCACAAGTTGGATTACTCTTTCCCCTCCTCGTCAATGGCCTTTGATGCATGGTCCTCAAATGTTCCTACCCCCCACCCTTACCATTCATCGAGCAAATCTTGCAATGGGAAACGTAATGTTTGGCTCCCCTACATCATAATGGTTCATAAGGGAAAGTGTTTTTATATTGACTTAACCATATGTTGGTTGCATTGGTTGTATGACTATACTTAGCATTTGCACAATGTAGCCATGCATGTTAGAGTAGGATGCATTGCATATTGATTTTTGCATAGCTAACATCATCATATTATGTTTTCATGTTAGATTAGTGCATTTAGATTAGAATTACATTTAGAATAAAATTTTGTTTCTTGTTAATTTTTATGGCCTAACAAAAGCATGGGCGATCACAAGATGCCACAAAAACATGATGCCCCATGTGCTTAGTCTTTGATGTACTGGTAACAGGGCTATAGTCCCAAGAGATTGTTGGTGTTCTCATGACCTCCCCATTTGAGTATGTTCATGCACTCTACTAAGAGATCATGTCCCAATTGTGGCCAAATGTTACCCACCACCTGTGGGTGACACCCATAGGAGAATTTTTTCTCCTACATTTTCTTCAGCCAGCAACACCTTGCAGCCACCGGAGCCAACCATTATGCACCCTCGCCCATTTGTCATGATCGTATGTTTGAGGGTGGGCCTTCCAAACCTGATGGTATGGCTTTCATTATGGAATTGGGTATTTTTGCTTACTATGGACAATTCTGGGCATGGATTAATGGGGGAATTCAGCAGAAAGAATGGGCTTGGTCTGTACTCTTTTCCCCTCGTCCAACTTGTTGGTTAGCCTTGTATCCTAGTCCTGTGGGATCTCCTCTATTGGCAACTAGCTTTAGGAGTGGCATTACATCGAAAACCCTGATTTTGGTTACGCGACCCCGCTTCCTAACATCACATACATCAAGTATGGCTTATTCTGAAGCTAGTTGGTTGAGGAAGCTCTTCAGTGAGCCATTTGAGCACGTGCTAATAACCACCGTTGTATATTGCAATATTCTTGAGTGGGATTCATTTTCCAGAGAATCCAAGTTCCAGAACTCCAAGTATTGGGTACTGCTTTATTTTGATATGGTACATTGGAGAGCTACCAAGCTCCATCGATGTTGGTTGGATGAGCAGATTACTGTCATCCTTATGTAGCCTCTTGGTAAGGCCAAGATTATCTTTCTTTAGAGACAGGCTGGGAGTCGTCGATAGACCCTACTAGTGTGAAAATTTCTGAATCTAACACATCAGAAATCTCTACTGCTATTTCTCGTTTACTATCTCCTACTTGTTTTTACATTAAGAAGTTTTTTAAATAATATAAACACCGAAATAAACACAATAGCAGCCTTCACAAATATACAGATCAACAACTGAAATAAACTGAGACAACACAAGGGACACCGTTATTTTTGGACAATCGTCACCGGTGTCAAAATTCTATATTCTATCACTGCAGCAACTGATTTACTTTTCCTACTTATTTCATCATAAGTTATTCATGAAATTACTTCAACAAACACTAAAATAAATATTGTTGCAGATATCACATCGTAATACAGAAAAAAAAAAATGCACACATTGACACAGTTATTTTGGACTAATGTCCCGGGAAAAACCCAATGTGGGAAAACCGATGCAGCAAGGGAGGATTTTATTATTCAACAATTTTCTTGTACAACAAGGTGCCAAACCGGCTTACCCACAAATAGACAAACTTCCAGCACTTTCCTAAACCCAGCGTAGGCCTTACTGACCTCTACTACAGCCTGAAACCCTCTGCGTCAGCCTACTGAGGCTCTGCGCAGCCTCTCTGGGCTTCTACGTCACTCCTGCAACCTCTGCGTGGATGACACAGGCCCTTTTGGCTCTGCGCAGTCTCTGCTGCCTCTGCGTGTCTTCCTCTCGCTCTGCGTCTGCCTCTTCTGCGCTGATCTCCCGTCACTCGGTTCCGTACTTGCTGCCTCTTGACTGCTCTCCAGACCACTGGTTCAATTTCTCAGCAAACCCCACTCCAGAAATTGAACTCGCTGGTCTCCCTCAGTATGTTCTCCAAGTGCCTCTCAAGCCTCCTCTTATACTTTTTTTGTTGACATCTCAACGACCGAGATTAAGTGCCTAATCAACGGCTAAGATTAGATCTGGCTTGATCCATGTCTTTTGTACCATTCTAACACAGATTCATATTAATACACATTAATATTTTATTTTCCCTAAGTTTAGACTTAGGAACTCCATTAAAAATATTAATTATTTTAATATCTCCTTATCTGTTTAGAATCTGCCCAAACCCTTTCTAAGTATTGAAGATCTCATGTGCCCCAACCTCTCCACCAAATTTCGTGGCTAGAGCACATCCGATGCTACCCCAAATCAACAACCGGAAAAACCCAATGCAGGAAAACCGGTGCAGCAAGTATGAGGGTTTTTATTATTATGCAGATTTTTGAATACAACTAGGGTGCCAGAAATGGCTCACCCTTTAGATATTTTCCATGGCAGAAGTACCTTACTTCGAAAACAGATATTCCGGCTAATTCAGCAACTGGAAGATTGGCCCCATAGTGACCTCGACTGTTCCTTAGCTGGACAGTGAAAGCTGCTCCAAGCTAACTTCTGGAACTTCGTCGCCCTCCAAGTACTGCATCACCCTCTACGGCTCTGCATATGCCTCTCAGCTCTCAATCTGCCCCACAAAAACACCATAGCGCAGCTCCTTCAGCCCAACGCCAACTCTGCTAACCTCTGCATTAGCTTCTCGGCCTTCTGCGTCCTCTACGCTGGCCCTCTAAACCTCTGCGTCAGCTCAGGCTACCTCTACGCTATCTCTCCAGCGTTTTCTCTGCCTCTCTGCTATGTATTCTTGGCCTCCTGCCCGAACTGCCCCTCGCTGCAACAGAGCACTTGTTCGATTTCCTCAGCAAACCTCACTCCAGAAAATCGAACTGACTGATCAACTTGGTGTATCTCCAACTGACCCTCAAGCCTCCTCTTATTCTTTTTTTGTTGACGATTCAACGGTCGAGATTAAGTCCCTAATCAACGGCTAAGATTAGATCTGGCTTGATCCTCGTTATTTAGAACTTTCTCACCCATATTATATTAATACATATTAATATTTTATTTTCCCAAGTTTAAACTTAGGAACCCCATTAAAAATATTAATTATTTTAATATCTCTTCATCCAGGTGGAATTTCCCCAAACGATTTATGGGTCTTGGAGATCTCATGTGCCTTAGCCTCTCCACCAATTTTCATGGCTAGAGCATGTTGTCGCGCGGATTGACACGACAACGCTCAGACCGGGGGCTGTCACTCTGATCCCTGATCCCTCCGTTTAAGCCTGTCTCCCGCGGCTAAGGGGGCTAGTCCCTGTGAGATGATGAGGCCAACTGTCGACCAGTTGGTTGGGAGACACGAGATACGATATAAAAAGCACTCGATGGACTTGATTAATTTAGCAGACCAGTGCCTTAAGAGATTGTTATTAAAACGATTACTTGTTAGATGATATAAAAACGTGAACCATGAACAGCAATCATCTATCATCAGCCAAATCACAATGCTCTTAAAATGACCAAAATGATATCCAGCAATTGAGAATTTTGAAAGATGAATGCTTTAAACCACCACGAATCATAAACCATTAACCAGATATCATATTCGCATCTCGACTTAAAAATTTTAGATCTCAGCATGAAAGATATGGCAATTCCCGAAAATAACTGGATCTGACGGAAAAAATTTTCCACAAAGCTTTTATATTTTTTTTCAAATTTTTTTTTTTTTTTAAATCCTTTTTTTTTTTCAATATTATAAAAAATGAAGATTAAAAATCTAAAAAAATTAAAATTTACAAAAAAAAAAAAAAAAAAAAAAAAAAAAAAAAAAAAAAAAAAAAAAAACTAAATTATATTAAAACTAAACTATATAAAAAATAAAACAAAACCTAAATAAATATTTTTATATCTAAACTAACCTAAAAATTAAAAAATATCTAACAAAAAACATTTTCTTTTTTGATTTTTTTTATGACAAAACTTTAAAGCTATTTTAAAATCTAAATAAAACGAAACTTAAAGAATTTAAACTAAAATTAATCTAAACTTAAAATCTATGAATTAAACTATGCAAATATATACATTCATAAACCTAAAACAACCATCCTAAGAAATAAATTAAATTCTAATTAAAAATTAACAAAATTCTAAATTCAAAACTACGCTAAAGGACTAACTATATCTAAGACATTAAAAACTAACACATGAAATAAAAACTATACAAAACTAAAAATTAAAGATAAAACTTACCTACGTTAAAACTTATATTACAAAAATTAAAAAATAAACTAAGTCTACGCTGGGTGGGTATTAATCTAAGAACGATTTGCATCTAAACAAATTAAACCCTAAAATGAGCGTGAAACGCATATATATAAAAAAATCGACTTTGCTACCTAAACCGCGCAGAACAGAGAAAAGAAAAAATGAAAATCGTATGGCAGCATAACCACAAACCCTCGACCAGGAAACGCTAATGGCGGAGGAGCTGAATGCGTGAAGGAAAATTGAACAGAAATGCGAATCGCTCTGGAATTTACCTGAACGTTTCAACTGGAGAAAGCTTGTGCCACTGCTTGCGAGAATGCAGCCTTCAGTATCTCGAACTGGACGTCTTGTTAGCAGAAGGCGGTGGCAGAGATGCTCTGCGGCGATGAATTGATTCTTCCTGCGGTGATGAACTATAACCTTCGACCGATAGCTGTAAAGATTTCAAGCTTTTTGTTGGTTTTGAATGCCGATGGAGGCAAATATGTCACCCACGCATGCGATTTTCTTTTTACTGATGAAACTGGAGTCTCCACAGAAATTATTATGCTGATCGGAAAAGGGCAAAAGGGAAGATCGTTTACAGCTCACGCGAACTCGATGGCGTCAAGGGATCTCGTTCAGGGATACTTATGTAGAGGCAAACTGATGATTTTCACCGTATGTCCACCACTGTTCAAAGCGTGCAGCCTAAAAAAAAGCGTGGGTATATATTTTTTAGTTGGCGTCCAGCGTAATGCCTCTGAAACCTACCATATGCTCAGGTGACGGCAGAGATGCTCGAGAGGCCTGCGGGCCAATCCCGATTGCTCATATGAAAATACAATGTATACACATGAAATTTGGCTCTCCGATACTCGCTGTTTTGTGAAGGCAAAATATTGTATTTGCAATGCAATGATCAATATATATCCCAAGAGAACGTGGCTTCTCTGCAAAACTTAATTTTCCTTCCAGATCTTGTCTGTAACCTGCAAGAGAAAGAGAACTTAAGATGGAGTATGCCAGAAGCTAACCTAAAAAAAAAACCTAAGCCCTAATAAAAACTGTACAAAACAAGAATTTGAAACCCTAATAAAAAAAAATTGTGAAAAGCAGAATTTTGAAAACCCTAGATCAGAAAAATTTGAAACCCTAAGACAGCTGATTAATTTACAAATTTGGCCCCTTAACAGCCAGAGTTAGCAGTAAACACAGAAAATATTTTAAGAATAAAAATTTGAGGTTTTCACTGTGAGAAACTTCAGAAAATATCTCATGCAAATCAGATAAATAAACCGAATGATAGACCCAGAATCAAATCCAACTGGGCTCAGCAAAAAATGCTTGCGGGAGTTGGCTGGTTCAGCCGAGAACTTCCCCGAACGCCCACAAAATTTCCTTCAATGATGTTTTCTGCACAGCTCAAAACAACTGTCAATAAAAAGGGCAAAAATGCTGTTAGATCTCAGGAAGTAATGGAGATACCTGCCATTACTTCAGAAACCCTAACAGCACCCAAACCCCAGCAAGTGAACAAGATGCCTGTGCTCACAATACTCTACGAAAAGCTATTATTAACGGCTGAAAATAACATATGCAGAAAATGAAACAATCTCACAGCATTTCAAGAGAGTAACACCAGCAAGATATGGACCCCAAAGTCTTCTTTATTAACCAGAAACAGATTTACAAGAGAGCTTCTTCAGTATCTGACTCACAGATCCAATTGATCTGAAATGACCCCTAGCACCCTATTTAAAGGTAATGATCCCAACGGCTAGTTCGAGTGATCCATGTAGAAATGATCTCGACCGTTGATGAGGATCAAGACATCTCTTGATCTCATCCGTCGATTTATTCACTTAAAATATTATTATTTTATTAGTTAGGGTTTTTGCTTTATTTTTTAATTTTTTATTATTTTTTATTTATTTCATTTTTTAATTTTTATTTATTTTATTATTTTATTATTTTTATTCATTTTTTAATTTTTTAATTCATTTTAAAATGGATCACCGAACTAAGCCTTCGGAAACATCACCTAGGACCTAGGACTTAGGACTCACGAGGGGATTTAAAACATTTTTCGACCCTCAAGACACATTACATCATGACTTTTACAACTTACATCTCAAGGGGACAAGCCCACTTAACACAGACCCTCATCGATCACCCAGTTCTGCGACACAACTATAATCTAGCAGATTAACACACTAGGATTCTCCTAAAGTTCTAATGACAAAATGCATCCCGGCTTTGGGGTCAGGTTTGAAGGAAAACTCTGCCGATCCATGGATCGGTGAGACGAAAAACCTTCCGGGACGTAGATTACCATAGAAAGTTAGGTCCACCTAGGCAATTTTACATACATGACTCTTATCTGCTTAGATTATTTACAATTCATACATGCAGACTAGGTTTACAATCAAAATGATCAATTTGCTGATGATGGCAGGATGGCACGGACATGCTGATCAGGTGCTGCTCCTTTCTGTCAAGAAAAACGGGGTGCACTGCATGGGTAGTTGACCAGTAGAGGTCAACATCTGGCTCTACTTGGGGACACGTTGCTGCTTGCAGGAATGTGAGAATCCAGAATCTGCATCCATACAACACAAAAATAAGTAGCGTCCATCCAAAAAAATCATCATATACATTAAGCACAATAAAGATAAAAGCTCTTCATTTATTAACTATCTAAAGCAGACATGAAAATGCGGAAAAAACAAGAAGTAGGGTTAGAAATACGATACAAAGGATGCCCTACGGCATCAGATGTGTTCAATATAGTGCATACTGAGCATTTGCCTGCTTTCAGGCAAATCTGTCGGCTGCTTGTCGGATGTGCCATGTCCAATTTTGCATATGGTAGGACTCTTTCCTATCCGAAAATCAAGCTGCTCGCGGCCGTCTGATGAGTCAAATCTTCGTCTTATCTTCTTTCTCTTGCGCTTTTTCTTTCTAGCTGGTTGAATTACTGATGATCTGGTACTTTTTGTTTCAAAGCTATCAGATGAAGTATGTAAGATATGCGTGCTATGTCTTTCTTCATCTTGCATCTGATCTTTATCAATCTTAAGTCTGTCTGGATCACCCTCAATCAACCATCTTTCAATCGAATCAACAACCTCCCAATAATAAGATGAATCTTGTTGCAGCAAATGAGAAGACTCCTGATCTGTTGATGTTTGCTGCTTTCTCTTATCCTCTGCCAGTTGCTGAAACCTTTGAACTTGTATTTTAATGGCATCCATCTGACTAGAGTGTTCAACCTTTGTAGCACTGATTTGTCTGGCATGGTGTTCTTGCATGTCTTTTATTACTTTAACATTCTTTTCCTTTATGTCCATCAAGCAATGCTGCATAAAATTTATTTCTTCTTTATGATTCGCTTGCATGTCAGCCACTTGATTATTATGATTGAACGTCATGATAGTCATTTCCTCATCCATAATTAATAACTTGTTTTGCATAGAGTCAATTTCCTTATCATGATCAGCTTTCATGGTCACCATATTTTCCTCTAAGACTGACAACCTGCTTTGCATGATTCTAATTTTTGTTTCATAATTAGTTTTTATGGCCTCAATTTCTTTAGCATGGTGACTTTGCGTGACCTCAATCTCCCTGTTACGTTTTTCCAGATGGGTGCATAAAGCTTTCACATCATTGACATAATTAGTTTGATTGATTTCCATATTTCTCACCAGCATCATTAGGTCTCGTATAATTTGCTTTTGCTCTTCTTTTTCATTGTCATTTGTCCCTGATTTTTCACTATCATGAACTTGATCTGCAATATTTCCCGTGGATGACACATTCTGACATGATGAATCATCTTGGGATCTTTCAACTAGACCTCTTATGAAATTACCTTCATTCTGTTGCACAATTTTAGAGGCAGAAGGCAAGCTGTTTGGATAACCATATCTATTTTTAAAAGCATCGACAATGTCTTCTAAAGAAGTGAAAGATTCCTTTGGAAAATTGTTAAACCAATTCAAAGCATCATCTTTTAAAGAAAGGACAAATAGACGCATTTTGATATCTTCATGATTAAACTGAGGGGATCTACAGTATATGGTCATGATGCGAGTAAACAAGACTATATGCCTTCTAACAGCGATTGGATCACCATCCGAGAAAATAGGTAACTTAGGAATGGCATCTTCCGGAAAATCATGGAGACGTTCAGTAAAACGACATGGCTTAAATGAATAATCCATGATAAATGATAAGGGATTAAAAGGATGATAGAACTAGATACCTGCTCAAGAAAATCAAGAGATGAAAACAGTGGAGTCGCCACTTGAACAATGAATCTGATTCTAGGATCCAAAAGGTAACCACAAGCAAATATGAGGAAAGCTTCTTGTCTGGGAAAAATGAAAAAGTGGAGTCGCCACCCAAACAAGAAACAAATCCAAGAGATGCTGCTGATATGGGACGAAAAGATGTCAATAATATTGAATTTGCCAGCTCAACTGAGAGATGAGAGATGAGAAGATAAATGTCGATGAAATGCCGAGAAAACAATTTCCCCGGCAACGGCGCCAAAAAATGTTGTCGCGCGGATTGACACGACAACGCTCAGACCGGGGGCTGTCACTCTGATCCCCGATCCCTCCGTTTAAGCCTGTCTCCCGCGGCTAAGGGGGGTAGTCCCTGTGAGATGATGAGGCCAACTGTCGAGCAGTTGGTTGGGAGACACGAGATACGATATAAAAAGCACTCGATGGACTTGATTAATTTAGCAGACCAGTGCCTTAAGAGATTGTTATTAAAACGATTACTTGTTAGATGATATAAAAACGTGAACCATGAACGGCAATCATCTATCATCAGCCAAATCACAATGCTCTTAAAATGACCAAAACGATATCCAGCAATTGAGAATTTTGAAAGATGAATGCTTTAAACCACCACGAATCATAAACCATTAACCAGATATCATATTCGCATCTCGACTTAAAAATTTTAGATCTCAGCATGAAAGATATGGCAATTCCCGAAAATAACTGGATCTGACGGAAAAAAATTTCCACAAAGCTTTTATATTTTTTTTCGAAATTTTTTTTTTTTTTTTTAAATCCTTTTTTTTTTAATTTTTTATTTTTCAATATTATAAAAAATGAAGATTAAAAATCTAAAAAAATTAAAATTTAAAAAAAAAAAAAAAAAAAAAAAAAACTGAATTATATTAAAACTAAACTATATAAAAAATAAAACAAAACCTAAATAAATATTTTTATATCTAAACTAACCTAAAAATTAAAAAATATCTAACAAAAAACATTTTCTTTTTTGATTTTTTTTATGACAAAACTTTAAAGCTATTTTAAAATCTAAATAAAACGAAACTTAAAGACTTTAAACTAAAATTAATCTAAACTTAAAATCTATGAATTAAACTATGCAAATATATACATTCATAAACCTAAAACAACCATCCTAAGAAATAAATTAAATTCTAATTAAAAATTAACAAAATTCTAAATTCAAAACTACGCTAAAGGACTAACTATATCTAAGACATTAAAAACTAACACATGAAATAAAAACTATACAAAACTAAAAATTAAAGATAAAACTTACCTACGTTAAAACTTATATTACAAAAATTAAAAAATAAACTAAGTCTACGCTGGGTGGGTATTAATCTAAGAACGATTTGCATCTAAACAAATTAAACCCTAAAATGAGCGTGAAACGCATATATATAAAAAAATCGACTTTGCTACCTAAACCGCGCAGAACAGAGAAAAGAAAAAAAGAAAATCGTATGGCAGCATAACCACAAACCCTCGACCAGGAAACGCTAATGGCGGAGGAGCTGAATGCGTGAAGGAAAATTGAACAGAAATGTGAATCGCTCTGGAATTTACCTGAACGTTTCAACTGGAGAAAGCTTGTGCCACTGCTTGCGAGAATGCAGCCTTCAGTATCTCGAACTGGACGTCTTGTTAGCAGAAGGCGGTGGCAGAGATGCTCTGCGGCGATGAATTGATTCTTCCTGCGGTGATGAACTATAACCTTCGACCGATAGCTGTAAAGATTTCAAGCTTTTTGCTGGTTTTGAATGCCGATGGAGGCAAATATGTCACCCACGCGTGCGATTTTCTTTTTACTGATGAAACTGGAGTCTCCACAGAAATTATTATGCTGATCGGAAAAGGGCAAAAGGGAAGATCGTTTACAGCTCACGCGAACTCGATGGCGTCAAGGGATCTCGTTCAGGGATACTTATGTAGAGGCAAACTGATGATTTTCACCGTATGTCCACCACTGTTCAAAGCGTGCAGCCTAAAAAAAAGCGTGGGTATATATTTTTTAGTTGGCGTCCAACGTAATGCCTCTGAAACCTACCATATGCTCAGGTGACGGTAGAGATGCTCGAGAGGCCTGCGGGCCAATCCCGATTGCTCATATGAAAATACAATGTATACACATGAAATTTGGCTCTCCGATACTCTCTGTTTTGTGAAGGCAGAATATTGTATTTGCAATGCAATGATCAATATATATCAGTGTTGCACACATCGCGATCGGGATTTAATCGGCGCCGGGAAAAAAGCGGAAAAAATCGTTAAAATCGGGAAAAAATCGGAAAAAAGCGGGAAAAAATCGTTTGGCACAAAAATATTCATTTTTTTTCAATTTTTTTAATATCTAAACCATCTACAACATAAAATAAATACATTGACACATAAATATGATAAAAAAACTAATATATAAGATGTTTAATATCATTTCTAGCGCTAAAATCACACATAACATTGAATCATGTCCTGAATAGTAAGTCCCAACTCAGCCTCAAAATATCAACAAAAAATATGATAATGTATCTCATCATGTCATAATGTCATATACAATAAAATGAAAGTCTAATCCTATTGATTTCCTCTGCCCCTCTTGCGAGAAAATGCCACAGCTTTCCCTTTCCCTCTAGATGTAGATGCTGGTGCCCGTGCAGGTGGAAATGGCAGTGGAGTCTGATGTGATCTAGACGTTGAAGAACTAGAAGTAGGAGCTATAGGAGGTAGACCACGTCCTCTACTGGTGGCAGGGGTAGCCCGGGCAGGTGGTGTCACCTGGAAACATTACAATCTCCCAATCCTGAAATCCTGAAAAACTGATAAGTCTGCTGGATTTTAAATGAAATCTAAAATTCTACTTTCTCCATATGAAATCCAATGAGGCTGGAACCACTCTCAAACATCCTGAGTCATTTCATGGTAATGTTAAGAATTTAAGTAAAAGGATGAAAATGAAGATTAAGGAGAATGTCACTTTTACTTTAAGAATTTAACATTACCATGAATAGCATATCCATACTAGGGCCTAGACTTGATCATTAAGCTACCCCACTCAAAAATTATTTGTTTCTTTCAAAAAACATTGCATGAAAAAACCCAAAAAAAGTTATAAAACTATGCTGTCCTGAGCCCCCACGATTTTTTCGTTAAAAATCGCGCTTTTTTCGAAAAAATCGCTATTTTTTGAAAAAAGCGCGATTTTTTCAGTAAAAATCGGCAAAAAAAAAAGTAGGCGATTTTTTCGTATAAAAATCGCGATTTGATCGGCAAGATGAAAAAATCGCGATTTTCCGATAAAATCGCGATTTTATCGCGATTTTAACAACACTGATATATATCCCAAGAGAACGTGGCTTCTCTGCAAAACTTAATTTTCCTTCCAGATCTTGTCTGTAACCTGCAAGAGAAAGAGAACTTAAGATGGAGTATGCCAGAAGCTAACCTAAAAAAAAAACCTAAGCCCTAATAAAAACTGTATAAAACAAGAATTTGAAACCCTAATAAAAAAAATTGTGAAAAGCAGAATTTTGAAAACCCTAGATCAGAAAAATTTGAAACCCTAAGACAGCTGATTAATTTACAAATTTGGCCCCTTAACAGCCAGATTTAGCAGTAAGCACAGAAAATATTTTAAGAATAAAAATTTGAGGTTTTCACTGTGAGAAACTTCAGAAAATATCTCATGCAAATCAGATAAATAAACCGAATGATAGACCCAGGATCAAATCCAACTGGGCTCAGCAAAAAATGCTTGCGGGAGTTGGCTGGTTCAGCCGAGAACTTCCCCGAACGCCCACAAAATTTCCTTCAATGATGTTTTCTGCACAGCTCAAAACAACTGTCAATAAAAAGGGCAAAAATGTTGTTAGATCTAAGGAAGTAATGGAGATACCTGTCATTACTTCAGAAACCCTAACAGCACCCAAACCCCAGCAAGTGAACAAGATACCTGTGCTCACAATACTCTACGAAAAGCTATTATTAACGGCTGAAAATAACATATGCAGAAAATGAAACAATCTCACAGCATTTCAAGAGAGTAACACCAGCAAGATATGGACCCCAAAGTCTTCTTTATTAACCAGAAACAGATTTACAAGAGAGCTTCTTCAGTATCTGACTCACAGATCCAATTGATCTGAAATGACCCCTAGCACCCTATTTAAAGGTAATGATCCCAACGGCTAGTTCGAGTGATCCATGTAGAAATGATCTCGACCGTTGATGAGGATCAAGACATCTCTTGATCTCATCCGTCGATTTATTCACTTAAAATATTATTATTTTATTAGTTAGGGTTTTTGCTTTATTTTTTAATTTTTTATTATTTTTTATTTATTTCATTTTTTAATTTTTATTTATTTTATTATTTTATTATTTTTATTCATTTTTTAATTTTTTAATTCATTTTAAAATGGATCACCGAACTAAGCCTTCGGAAACATCCCCTAGGACCTAGGACTTAGGACTCACGAGGGGATTTAAAACATTTTTCGACCCTCAAGACACATTACATCATGACTTTTACAACTTACATCTCAAGGGGACAAGCCCACTTAACACAGACCCTCATCGATCACCCAGTTCTGCGACACAACTATAATCTAGCAGATTAACACACTAGGATTCTCCTAAAGTTCTAATGACAAAATGCATCCCGGCTTTGGGGTCAGGTTTGAAGGAAAACTCTGCCGATCCATGGATCGGTGAGACGAAAAACCTTCCGGGACGTAGATTACCATAGAAAGTTAGGTCCACCTAGGCAATTTTACATACATGACTCTGATCTGCTTAGATTATTTACAATTCATACATGCAGACTAGGTTTACAATCAAAATGATCAATTTGCTGATGATGGCAGGATGGCACGGACATGCTGATCAGATGCTGCTCCTTTCTGTCAAGAAAAACGGGGTGCACTGCATGGGTAGTTGACCAGTAGAGGTCAACAGAGCACATCCGATGCTACCAAAAATCAACACTCCCTCTTAGCGAGAAATGTGCTCTAGTAATGCTTCACCATAGAAACATCACATTGATCTTCCGCATCAGTACCTGTGTTGATTCTTGGCCTACTGCCCCACACCCACAGCACTGCTGCTTCCTGTACTGTTGCCCATGACACTGCCACTACCACTGCTACATCTGTATTGCAGATCCCTCTCAACATGCTACATCATGTTGCCCATAGCACTACCACTACTAACTGTTGCACTGCAACTTAGTTATCGAAAAGTAAGTAACTGACTTCACCCAAATACTGACATCTTGGTCAGTCTGGAAGCCTCGTGACGCTGAAGCTACCTCTGCCGCTATCATGTGCTCCCTCTGTTGCCATTGTGACCTTTGTGCCTCTCGCACTGCTGCAACCTCTGTTGCGCTGCTATAGACTTCTGCACTCTAGCCTTGCCTAGTCGCTCCACCACACTTTGCTCCGCCCAACACCTGTCATCATACTACTGTCGTTAAGGGCTCCCGTAGCCGGATGTGATCCAAGAGTTTGGGCACTTCAAGGATCCTTCCCCTAGCATGTAGTCCTCTTGACTACAACTCGATGTCTCCCCACCTCTTCTCTAGAGGCGCATGAGCACCCATGGCACAATCGTCATCAGTCTCGACATCCTTCTCTACCTTAGCTGGAGCTACCTTTGAATCGGAAGCTTCTCCCTTGCCTTTCTTCTTGGGGCACTGAGATGAATAATGTCCCATCTCCCCATAATTGAAGCACTTGACCTTGGAGATGTCCTTCTTCTTCCTCTTACCTTGTTTTCCTGCAAATGCTAGAGCCGCATCCTCCTCCTCCTCTTTCTTGACTCGAACTCGCTTACCACTAATCCCCACCTTGGTCAGCCCTCTGATCTCCTCCTGTCGTAGAGCTGCCCACATCTCTTCCCAACTGGGGAAAGTTGCTCTGCCCAAAATGCTTTGGACAAACGTCTCCCAGTCCTCGAAAACTACATTCAAAGCAGTCCTAACCATAAACTCTGGATCCGGTGTAGACCTCACGGAAGTAAGCTAGTCGCGAATTCCTTGCAACCTAAGGAGGAAGTGATCTATCTCCTCTCCCTTCTGCATCTAATATGACCTCAGTTGATTCTCTAATAGAATCTTCCACTGCACGAAAGAGCCTTGGTATAATGTGATCGGAGCATCCCACATCTCCCTTGATGTGTTCTTCTCAGCAATATGTGGTATGACATGATCTTTGACCCCGTCTAGGATCATGCATTTTTCCTTCGCCTCGACCTCCTCATACTTCTCATTAGCATTCGGGTCAACTGGGACAGCTACGGTTTTCAAGGCATACTCCTTGATGCGATGCTTATCCAGGATTGCCAAGATCCTGGCCTTCCAGATGACAAAATTGGAAGCCCCGTCCAATCTGTCATAATCCCTCAATCCGTTTACTACCATCTTTGTTCCTCTTCTAGACTCCCTCTAAGTCTCGTCTTCCTTCCTAGAAATTGGCCAACTGTTGAATCACTCTTGTCCATATTAAAATTTGGGTACCAGAGTACAAGTGGTTCCCTAAGGCTTTGATCTTTGGCCTAGGGAAAAGTGTCCAAATTTATTTTTTACTTTTCTCCTAAAGTGGCTTTATAAGTGGTAAAGTCAATTTAATTTAAAAGTGATTTTATAAGTGGTAAAGTCAATTTAATTTAAAAGTGACTTTATAAGTGGTAAAGTTACATTCTAATTTAAAGTGACTTTATAAGTGGTAAAGTTATATTCTAATTTAAAGGTGACTTTATTAAAGTGAATGAAGAATTAAAAAGTGAAAAAGTGACTATGGAAATAAAAGGATAAGTGGGTCTTTATTTAGTAGGTGAGTTAAAAAAAATAGAAAGTGAGAATTAAATGCACATTTATTTTCATCCCTAGATGTAAATGAATCTCAGCAATTAGATCTTAGGATAACCCAAAAGGTCATTTAGAGAATAAAAGGAGAAGAGAAGAGGAAAAGATCAATTCATTCTTTCATGAGCATTTGGGAGAAAATTTTTGAGCAATGAGGAAGTGAAGGAGAGCAGCAAGAAGACATTTCAGCAAATCTGGGCAGCAGCATTTATTGGCACGCATCCCAAGGAAAAACCGTACAGCGGGAGAAAGGCACAGAAATCGAGGAAGAGGGACAGCAAGTTTTCGGCACATTTTTCAAGGCTGGCCGTACAGCATTTAATGTTGTTTTATTGCTATAAAGATTTCTGTTTTGGTTGTTTGTTGATTGACACGATTTTCAAGGTGGAGTTCAAGCACGGAAATCGAGATAAGTTGTAATTTGTGGTTGCTGGAATTTTTACTGTGTATTTCAATTTCTCTATAAAAGCATTTTCAGAAATAAAGAAGAGCTCTCAAACTGGTTTTCCCTAAGAGTTGTAGGGGGTTTTTCCAGAGTCACATTGACCAAAAATCACTGTGTTATTTTCTGTGGCTGTCATAATTTTGCTGTGTTTTATTTCTGCAATTTCCACAGTTGTAAAATCTCTAAATTTGTGTTTTCAGAAAAATATTATCATTTCCAGATTTTACAATATTTCTCATGCTTGGATTTAAACTAAATGCATGGAGTGATAAGGAAAACTGATAACCGGAGTGGGGGTTGAAATTTCTTCATGGTATCAGAGCTTGGTTCGCTGAAAAGAGCAGTTTGGGACAGCAAAGTGAAAATTACAGCAAGTTGATTTTTACACAAAAAACAAAAACCTTTACCACAAATTTGAAAATTTCAGTTTGATAGGACAGTGAAACATGTCTTTGGGTTTGAGAGTTGAAGACAGGTTGGATGGGCAGAACAACTACAGTGCATGGAAGGAGAGAATCCAGAGCATCTTTGAGGAAGCAGAACTCTGGGGCATTATGGTAAATACCACACAGAACCCAGTAGCAGTACCTACTGACCCTGTACAGTTGGCAGAGTTTAACAAAAAGAATGCTAAGGCAAAAAGATTGATTCTGGAAGGAATCAAAGACCATGTCATTCCTCATGTGAAAGAAAAGACTTATGCACATGAGATGTGGACAGCCTTGACCAGTCTTTACTAGAGCTCAAATGAAAACAGAAAAATGGTCCTAAAGGAGAAACTGAAAGCCATTAAAATGGCTAAGACTGACAATGCTACAACATACCTCACAAAGATCACTACAGTGAGAGATGAGTTGGCAGCCGTATGTGAGATCATTGCACCCACTGAGTTGGTGAGAATTGCTTTGAATGGTCTTCCCAAGACTTGGGAGAATTTTGTGGATGGCATTGTTGCATGGGAAAACCTTCCCGATTGGGAGAGGTTGTGGGATGATTGCATTTAGAATGAGATCAGAAAGAACCATCTTAGGGTAGCCAAACAGGTGGAGGAGGATGACCATGTGGCATTGTTAGCAAGAGGCAAGAAGGGTAGAGCAAAGAAGCAAGCTTCCAACAGTGGAGGCAAAAGCAAAGGTAAGGGCAAGCAGCAGAACAAGGAGAAGGACTATTCCAAAGTCAAATGTTGGAATTGTCAAAAGTTGGGACACTATGCTGTTGTGTGTCCGAAGAAGAAAAACAAGAAAGGGAAAGACAAACCCATGGCAGCTTCTGCAGAGATAGAGAGCTTCTCAGAGAGATTTGATCGGGAGTTTGGGTTCATAGCTTGTGAGGCCACTAGTGCAGGATCACCTGCCATACAGGTTCAGAGGGAGTGTGCATTCCCCGCTACTAGCAGAGCATCTTCTAGCATTTGGTATGTTGACAGTGGCGCTTCCCGCCACATGACAGGAGTCAAAGAGTACTTCTCAGAGCTTTCAGAGGGTGATACTGATATGGAGGTAGTACTTGGTGATGACAGCATTGTTAGAGCAGTCGGTGTGGGGACATTGACATTTGATAGGGGACCCAAACCTCCCTTGAAAGTGTCAGATGTTCTATATGTGCCTGGAATGAAGAAGAATCTGATATTCGTCTTAGCACTTGAGGATGGAAGGTATGATGTGTTGTTCAGAAGAGGGCAGGTGCTTATATATCTTAGGGGAACTCTAGCTTCTTCAGCTAGAGAGATTGGTGTGCGCCATGCCAAGGTGTACAAGTTCTCATTCCAGCCCCTCATGGCATTGAGTAGCAGCACCCGAGACAGGACCGACAGCAGATCTAGCAGTTCAGAGTTGTGTAAGATTTGGCACCACAGGATGGGACACATGCATCATGGGGCCTTGAGTACATTGTGGGAGATCACCACTGGTGTGCCAGATTTAAGTTCTGATCACCTTGATGTATGCAGAGGATGTGCTATGGGGAAGTTTGCCAAATCCCCTTTTCCCAGCAGTGACAGCAGAGCAACCAGGATCCTTGACTTGATACATACCGATGTGAGTGGTCAGATGTCTCATGTATCATTGATTGGCTATGAGTACTATGTTTTATGCATTGATGACCACTCCAGGAAGACATGGATTTATTTCTTGAAGACCAAGAGTGAGGTCTTCAAGCGGTTTCAAGAGTTCAAAGCTCTTGTGGAGACCCAGACAGGTAGGAAGATCAAGGTCCTCAGGTCGGAGAATGGAGAGGAGTATACCCTTGGTGAGTTTGTTGATTTTTGTGCTGAGGCAGGCATTAGGAGGGAGTTCACAGTTCCATACTACCCCCAGCAGAATGGGGTTGCAGAGAGGAAGAACAGATCCATTGCAGGAGCTGCCAAAGCCATGCTTCATGATCAGTGGTTACCTTTATTTTTGTGGTCAGAGGCCTGCAACACTGCTGTGTACTTGTAGAACAGGAGTCCACATCGTGCCTTGGGGAATGTGACTCCGGAGGAGGCTTTTTTTGGGAAGAAGCCTGATGTTGGGCACTTTCGTATCTTTGGGTACTTTACATATTCCTATGTCCCCAAGGAGAACAGGACCAAGCTAGAGCCCACTGCAGACAAGGGCATCTTTGTGGGTTATAGCGAGACCTCGAAAGCTTATCTGATTTATATTCCTACGCAGAGGAAAGTGGTTGTCAAGCCGGATGTGAAGTTCGAGGAGAAGAGAGCTTTCAAGAGGTCACGGGAGTTAGAGTATCCAGAGTCACCAGACCCTCAGGAGCAGCTGAGTCAGTCACAGGGATCCAGTGGTCAAGGATCAGTAGGTACGTCGATTACAGTGTCAGGTCCATTTGTGAGCAGTGGCTCTCAGAGTCAGGTGGGTGGTTCTTCAGGCAGCATGCAGGGCAGTCCGCAGAGCAGTTCACAAGGTAGTCCACTAATGGACAGTTCGCACGAGACTTCAACATCTACAGGCACAGGTTCAGGCATGAGGTCAATTGACAAGCCTTCAGGAGTTCAGTCTTCTGATGATGATGAGGATTCTTTCACTTCGGTGGGAGAAGTATGCTCAGGGAAAAGGAAGCCCAAGTGGCTTCAAGATACCTTGCGCGAGGCCACATCAGTTGCTGGGCCAAAGAGACAGGTTAGAGAGAGTAAACCACCTGAGCGGTTTTGTAGTTACATGGCATTGGTAACAAGCATTGTTGACTCCGAGCCTTCTAGTTATGAGGAGGCAGCCAACCAGCAGGTCTGGAGAGAGGCCATGATGGAGGAGTATTCTTCTATTATGAAGAACGATGTTTGGGAGGTAGTGCCGAGGCCTGAAGGTAAATCAGTTGTTACTTCTAGATGGCTCTACAAGATAAAGCATGCTGCAGATGGCAGCATCGAGAAGTTCAAGGCTCGATTTGTGGCGAGAGGGTTCTCACAGGTAGAGGGAGTTGACTATGAGGAGACCTTCGCTCCCATAGCTTGGTATACATCTATTCACTCCATTATATCGATTGCAGCAGAGATAGGTTGGAAGGTACACCAAATGGATGTGAAGGTCGCATTCCTCAATGGCTTCATTCAGGAGGAGGTTTATATTGAGCAACTACAGGGCTTTGAGGTGCATGGGAAGGAGTCCCATGTATGCAGATTGAAAAATGCACTCTATGGCCTAAAGCAAGCTCCTAGAGTTTGGTACTCGAGGATTGATACATACTTGTAGCAGTTGGGTTTCACAAAGAGTGAGGCTGATCCGAACCTATACTTCATTGTGGTGGGTGAGGAGCCTCTCATTCTGGTGTTGTATGTTGATGACTTAATCATCACTGATGCAAAGAGACTCATTGAGGGCTGCAAGAGAGATCTTGCTTCAGAGTTTGAGATGAAGGATATCGGAT
The DNA here is from genome assembly GCA_031772625.1 of Pinus tabuliformis. Classification (NCBI taxonomy): domain Eukaryota; kingdom Viridiplantae; phylum Streptophyta; class Pinopsida; order Pinales; family Pinaceae; genus Pinus; species Pinus tabuliformis. The sequence goes on from CM062819.1 coordinate 479,850,008, forward strand.
TGATGCATTATTTTCTGGGATTGGAGGTGTGGTAGGAGGAGGGGCATTTCTTCCTGGGACAAGGGAAGTACATTGTGGATATTCTTAGCAGATTTCACATGGAGGACTGCAAACCCATGTCTACACCTATGATCACTAACTAGAAGAAGCTTCACGCTTCTGATTCCGAGTTGGTGGATCCTACTCTATACAGACAATTGATTGGTTGTTTGATGTATTTGGTCAACACTCGACCAGATATATGTTTTGCAGTTAACACTATGAGTCAGTTCATGTGTAAGCCCAGGAGAGTGCAATGGGTGATTGCAAAACACATTCTTCGTTACTTGCAGGGGACAGTGGATTTTGGGCTGCAAGAGAGATCTTGCTTCAGAGTTTGAGATGAAGGATATCGGCTTGATGCATTATTTTCTGGGATTGGAGGTGTGGCAGGAGGAGGGGCATTTCTTCCTGGGACAAGGGAAGTACATTGTGGATATTCTTAGCAGATTTCACATGGAGGACTGCAAACCCATGTCTACACCTATGATCACTAACTGGAAGAAGCTTCACGCTTCTGATTCCGAGTTGGTGGATCCTACTCTATACAGACAGTTGATTGGTTGTTTGATGTATTTGGTCAACACTCAACCAGATATATGTTTTGCAGTTAACACTATGAGTCAGTTCATGTGTGAGCCCAGGAGAGTGCACTGGGTGGCTGCAAAACACATTCTTCGTTACTTGCAGGGGACAATGGATTTTGGTCTGGATTATAGACAGGGTGATGGAGTGAGACTGGCAAGGTACACAGATTCAGATTGGGCAGGTTGTGCTTCAGATAGGAAGAGTACTTCCAGGTGTTGTTTTGGGTTGGGTTCGGCAATTGTGTCGTGGATCAGCCGGAAACAACAGTTAGTTGCATTGAGCTCAGCTGAGGCAGAGTATATGGCTACTAGTTTGGCTAGTTGTGAGGCCATATGGCTTCGCAAGATGTTGTTTGGTCTATTTGGTCAGGCATTGAGACCTTTAGTAATTTACTATGATAATCAGAGTTGCATAAAACTCACGGAGAATCCAATTTTTCATGACAGGTCAAAGCATATTGAGATCAAGTATCACTTCATTAGAGACTATGTCCAAAAGGGAGCTGTCAAGCTTGAGTACATTTCCACAAATGAGCAAGTAGCGGACATTTTCACCTAAGCCTTAACACGGGGCAAGCATGTATACTTCAGAGACAAGATGGGAGTGGTGAGGAACACTTTCCTCGGTAAAAGGGAGTGTTAAAATTTGGGTACCAAAGGACAAGTGGTTCCCTAAGGCTTTGATCTTTGGCCTAGGGAAAAGTGTCCAAATTTATTTTTTACTTTTCTCCTAAAGTGACTTTATAAGTGGTAAAGTCAATTTAACTTAAAAGTGACTTTATAAGTGGTAAAGTTACATTCTAATTTAAAAGTGACTTTATTAAAGTGAATGAAGAATTAGAAAGTGAAAAAGTGACTATGGAAATAAAAGGCTAAATGGGTATTTATTTAAGTGGGTGAGTTAAAAAAATAGAAAGTGAGAATTAAATGCACATTTATTCTCATCCCTAGATTTAAATGAATCTCAGCCATTAGATCTTAGGGTAACCCAAAAGGTTATTTAGAGAATAAAAGGAGAAGAGAAGAGGAAAAGATCAATTCATTCTTTCATTAGCATTTGAGAGAGAGAAGAGAGAGCAAGGAGAAAATTTCGGAGCAGTGAGGAAGTGAAGGAGAGCAGCAAGAAGACATTTCAACAAATCTGGGCAGCAGCATTTATTGGCACGCATCCCAAGGAAAACCGTATAGCAAGAGAAAGGCACAGAAATCGAGGAAGAGGGACAACAAGTTCTAGGCACATTTTTCGAGGCTGACAGTACAACATTTAATGTTGTTTTATTGCTGTAAAAATTTCTGTTTTGGTTGTTTGCTGATTGGCATGATTTTCGAGGTGGAGTTCAAGCACAGAAATCGAGATAAGTTGTAATTTGTGGTTGCTGGAATTTTTACTGTGTATTTCAGTTTCTCTGTAAAATCATTTTCAGAAATAAATAAGAGCTCTCAAACTGGTTTTCCCCAAGAGTTGTAGGGGGTTTTTCCAGGGTCACATTGACCAAAAATCACTGTGTTATTTTCTGTGTGTCGCTGTCATAATTTTGCTGTGTTTTATTTCTGCAATTTCAGCAGTTGTGAAATCTCTAAATTTGTGTTTTCAGAAAAATATTATCATTTCCAGATTTTAGAATTTTTATCATGCTTTGATTTGAACTAAATGCATGGAGTGATAAGGAAAACTAATAACTGGAGTGGGGCTTGAAATTTCTTCACTCCAATCCCCCTTTGTTGTTGCAACTCGGATCTAGATTTCTTGGCTAGAAATCCGTCGAGGTAGTGCTTCCCTCTACCTTGGTTTTGTATCCTTAGACATTGTTCTGCTCAGACAAAAGCAGCGTCCCACCAGCTCCTCAAATCACAATCTGAACAACTCCCTTAGCCCCAGCAACTGAAGAATCTGAGCCCTTCTAGCTCTGTGCAATCACAGTGAGAGCTGGATCAACTCCTCCTGGTCTCGGCATCAATCCTTCCTGACTGAGAAAGATGACTGGGCATTGTGTAGGCCTGATCTATCCCTCCTCTGCCTCTGCGTTGGCTCTCCTCCTAGCTTAGAATGCTAATGCAGGCTCTACGTGAGCCTCTGCGTCACCCTCTTAGCACTGCGTCACTCCTCTTACCTCTTCAGCTCTGGAACAACGCTATCTCTCGGCACAGCTGCTTCACTGTTGCAAATCTCCAGATTTCTCCTATTGGTGTCTTCAGTCCTCCTTGATCTGCAATCGCTCTGATACCATGTGAAAATTTCTGAATCTAACACATCAGAAATCCCTACTACTATTTCTGGTTTATTATCTCCTACTTGTTTTTACATTAACAAGTTATTTACGTAATATAAACACCGAAATAAACACAATAGCAGCATTCACAAATATACAGATCAACAACTGAAATAAATTGAGACAACACAAGAGACATCGTTATTTTTGGACAATCATCCCCGGGAAAACCCAATGTGGGAAAACCGGTGCAGCAGATATGAGGGTTTTTATTATTATGCGGATTTCTAAATACAACTAGGGTGCCAGAAATGGCTCACCCTTCAAGATTTTCCTTGGCAGAAGTACCTTCCTCCGGAGACAAATACTCCGGCTAATTCAACAACCGTATGATTGGCCCCACAGTGACCTGAATTGTTCCTTAGATGGACAGTGAAAGCTGCTCCAAGTTAACTTCCAGAACTATGTCACCCTCTACCTCTATGTCTGCCTCTCAGCTATCAGTCTACCCCACAGAAACACCACAGCGCAGCTCCTTCAGCCTAGCATCATCTCTGCTAGCCTCTGCATTTGTCTGCATCAGCTCTACGTCAGCTTCTCGACCTCATGCGTCCTCTGCGCTAGCCCTCTAAGCCTCTGCGTCAGCTCTGGCTACCTCTGCAACAGCCTAGGCTGCCTTTGCGCTATCTCTCCGACACTTTCTCTGCCTCTCTGCTATGTATTCTCGACCTCCTGCCGAACTGCCCCTTGCTGCAACAGATCACTTGTTCAATTTCCTCAGCAAACCTCGCCCCAGAAAATCAAACTCACTGATCACCTTGGTGTATCTCCAACTGACCCTCAAGCCTCCTCTTATACTTTTCCTGTTGACGATTCAACGACCGAGATTAAGTCCCTAATCAACGACTAAGATTAGATTTGGCTTGATCTTCGTTATTTAGAACTTTCTCACCCATATTATATTAATACACATTAATATTTTAATTTTCCTAAGTTTATACTTAAGAACCCCATTAAAAATATTAATTATTTTAATATCTCTTCATCCGGGTGGAATTTCCCTAAACGATTTCTAGGTCTTGGAGATCTCATGTGCCTTAGCCTCTCCACCAATTTTCATGGCTAGAGCACATCTGATGCTACCAAAAATCAACAACTAGGAAGGTCTAGTTGAACATTGAGCTCTGAGAGCTCCTGGGGCCCTAGGGTACTTCTTGGAGATATGTGCAATCATAGGGTGAGTGGTTCACCTTCCCCTATAGGTACGTTGTGTACAAGGTGAGTGGTTCACCTTCCCCTCTGATACACCATGATAATATATGAGAGAATAGGGTGAGTGGTTCGCCTTCCCTTGTAGTTGATGATATATGCATAGGATGAGTGGTTCACCTTTTCCTATGGCATATGAGCATGATGAGTGGTTCACCTTCTGCAGAAAACCCAGTGAGAGATGCATATAGCCATCTATCAGTTGTCATATGTGGACATGTCGGTGGGACGTGGTACTTCCTTTCCCCACATGTAGTATGCTCATTCCCTACGAGCGATGGTTGACATGTCGGTGGGAGGTGGTTCTTCCTTTCCCCAAGTGTAGGATTCTTCCTATGGTTGTTGGTTGGCATGCATGTAGGACATGTTTCATCCTTTCCCTACTCTCAGTGGTTTGCATGCGCATAAGATGTGGTTTATCCTTTCCCTACAATGGTTGTGACATGTGACTACAGGATGTGGTTTATCCTTTCCCTACGTGTGGTTGTGAGCAGGATGTGATTTATTCTTTCCCTGTTGTTGCCCTAGCATCATCCTACCCATATAGTCCAAGACGCATGGGAATTACCTCTCATCTGGCCAATGATTTGGGAAAAGTGGTTAGGGACCATAGCACTGCCGATGGATGTTGTTGTCGCACAGAGTGTCTAAGCACCGCAACAACCGCTCAGATCGAGGGTCGTCACCCTGATCCCTGATCTCTCCGTTTAAGCTGTCTCCCTATAGCAAGCTAAGGGGGGTAGACCCTATTGATAAATGGGATGAAGGAGAACCAGTTGGAAATTAACCAGCTCGGGAGGCACAGCGAGGCAACCGAATACTTGATTTAGCAAGAAAATTTTAAATGATTAATACCAGCGCCTTATGGAGTTAATGATCTCGCTAGATGAAATGAAAACCAAGTAATTGGTTTGTTGTTGCTGCTTAGGAAATAGAAATATAAAAAAAACTCTAACAATTGCTTGAAAATATTTGCCAAAATGTCTAGCATATAATGAGCATTAAATAATCCAAAGCAATGATTAATTTCACTAGATGCAAGATATTCAATAGATGCACAAAGCCTTAGCAATTAAATTTCAACAGATACAGATACCTTAATCAACCACGAAACTTAAAAGCTAAGCAATTCAGGTCCTATAATTATTTACCACTTTCAAATAGTTAATCTTTAAATAAACATTTAAGCGCATTTAACTATAGAGAAGTAAAAAAGAGTTCACCTTTCAAAATTTAGCCCTAGCACAAGAAATTTTTTTAAATTTGACAACTGAATTTCTTTTAAATGTGCTAGGCTTAAAAAAAAATATATATATATATATATATATATTTTTGTAGTTTTAAATAAAATTGAAAATCAAAGAAATAAAAAGAAAACACAATCGATTTTTTTATACCTTTTTTTTATGATTTTTTTTTTAAATTTAAAATCAAAATCAAAATAGAACAAAGTGAAATAAATAAAAGAAATAAGACAAAACCAATTTCTTTTTTATGTTTTTAATTAAAATAAACCCAAACCAATGAAAAAAAAGAAAAGAAAAAATCGAATTTTAAAAATGACTAAACTAAATCGAAAGATCAAATAAAACTATGCATACACTAACCCTAACTTATACGATTTACAAAATCAAAATTTTATTACTGTTTGGACTGTTTGCAGGCAGAACGGCGACAAAGGAAGAGACGACTGAGAAATGGACGAGGGAGACAGCAGCGGAAGGAGGGGGCGGTTTTCTGCGATGAAGGTTTGGCAGCAATCGAGGTGATGGAAGCGTGGATAACGTGCAGGTTTAGGAGCGTACGGGCAGCGTGGAGCTGGAGTGGAGTCGCGGCAAGTTATGGCAGCTGCGTGGATGAGGAAAGGAGGCTGCGTAGGCAGAGAGGAGAGACTGCAGGTTCGATGGAGAGTTGAGAGAGAAGCTGGTGTGCATTGAATGGAGCTGCGCCTGTTGCAAGGAGAGTGTCGGACAGGCTACGTGGAGTGTGGGATAGCCAGCGGAAGAGGAATGGCCAGCGGATGGGGAGATGGTGACGCTGGTTTGATTTTTTTTTTTTATGGTGGGCAGCGATGAGAGGTGGCACAAAATAATGCAGGGAAAAGGGTTATGATGGCAGCATGCACAGAAATAGAAGTTGCGTGAGAGAAGAAATGGATTGAGCACAGCTTGCTTTAAAAAAAATTTCAAAATTAACTTGTAAAAATGAAACCCCAAGCAGCAGCAGGCAGGTGACCCCGAAAAACCCTTTAAAATCACCAGAAACCTTAATAAAAAATTTAAATCGTCATGTTTCAGGTTTGTCTAATGAAACCCTACAAAAATTTTCCAGATCTGAAATAAATACTCCTACAAGAGCTAATTCTGAGGCCAAATCTTACCCTCCGAGGCCTAGATCTAGCTTCAAACAAGATCTCCTCTTCAGACCTGCAACCTGCAATGGAAAAAACAAAATGCCCAGAAACAATATATGCAAGGATGAAACTAAAAAACCCCAAAAAACCAGCTAAATAATTACAGTATTCACAGGCTAAAGGCTCTAAGTAGCCAGATCTATCATTATGCCACACATATTTTTTTTAAATTTTAAATTTAAGGTGAGGTGCTTCAGAGAAAACCCTTCATGCATCAACAATGGAATTTCTAATGATAAGCCCGGGATTCAATCAAGCTGGGCCCTTCAGAAAATGCTAATTGGGAGTTGGTTGGTCCAACTGAAAACTTCCCCGAATGCCCGATGATCTCAAAATCAAGAATTTCCTGCACAACTCAATTCAACCATTAACGTAGAGAGAGAAAACGACAATAAAATTCAGATTTAATGGAGATACCTGCCATTATATTCAGAATTTAAACTACCATTCAAACCCCAGTGATCAAACAAGATACCTGTGCTTAAATCACTCTTCATAAAGCTATCATCAATGGCTGAAAGGAAATCTATGCATGAAAATAAAACATCTTACAGCATTTCCACGAAGAGTAACACCAGCAGAAATTAACCCCAAAGTCTTTCTTTATTGCACATGAAAAAAGATTACAAGAGAGCTTTCACTTAGCACACGACTCCAAGATCGAATGATCTCAACTGACAACTGACCTCCTATTTAAAGACAAATCTTCCAATGGCTAGTTCGAGTGATCCTTGTCAAAACGATCTCGACCGTTGATGAGGATCAAAATTTCTTTTAATCTCATCCGTCGAAATTTTAAATATTGAGGAAATTCGAAATTATCAATTAAATGCATTTTAATTAATTCAAAAATTAAATTTTTGAATTAATTTCCTCAAAATTTTGACTTTGACTTAACCCTAGGGACCAAGGGCATAAAATTTTAGCAAAATAATCAATTAACCTTAGTCCCTGGACCTTTTAAAATTTAATTTTTCAAAGGACCCTCGAATTTAGCCTTTGGAAAATTTAAAATTACCTAGGACCTAGGACTTATGAGGGGATAAATTATTTTTCTAACCCTAGAGACATTTTACATCATGATTTTTTACATTTTTTACATCTCAAGGGGGAAAACCCATTTGACCAAGACCCTCACAGACTACCCATTTCTGCGACACAAATATAATCTAGCAGATCAAACAATTTGTAATAAAATAACCTAACCAAATAGTTAGGATTATTCCCAAATCACTTTTACATAGACTCGATCTAACACACTAGGACTCCCCTAAAATTCTAATGACAAAATCCATTCCAGCTTGGGGGTAAGGCTGAAGGAAAACTCTGTTGATCATGGATTGGTGAGACAAAAAACCTTCCGAAATGTAGATCATCACCAGAAAATTAGGTTTACCTAGGCAATTACATACATGACACAGATCTGCTGAGATTATTTACAATTTACACATGCAGACTGAGTTTACAATATAACATGATCAAGCTGATGATGATAGTCGAACGGCACGGACACATTGACCAAGCGCTATCCCTTTTGCGAAAAAAAGGGGGTGTACTACTATGGGTCGTTGACACATAGTGGTCAACAGATGCATCGTGCACTGTCGTACTCCTTATGACTAGGATGCATGGTGTTCAACATGGTCTTGAGCTGGGATCAAGTCTGATTGGGGTTCTACCCCTGGACTGAATTTTGTCAGTGAAGAGTGGTAAGGTCTTGTGGCTCATTCTCGATCGATTATCTATATCAGTCTTCAACAAAGTTAAGATCAGACGCAGAGACGATTCATGATGACAGGATGACAAGATGATGGATGGATTGGCAGGTGGAATTTGTTGATTTGGGGTAGCATCAGATGTGCTCTAGGCCTCAAATTTTGCAGGGAGGCTTGAGCACATGTATTTCAAAAAACCCAGAAAGCGTTTTGGGAAATTCCACCCAAAATTGATTTTATTTAAATAATTAATATTTGTAATGGGGTTCCTAAGTCTAAAACTTAGGAAAATTAAAATATTAATGGGTATTAATCTAATCAGGGGTGAAACTTCTAGAAAAAACCATAGATCAAGCCAAAACGATCTGAGCCTGCGATTATGATTTAATCTAGGTCGTTGGTTGCCCAACAGGAAGATATAAGAAGGGGCTTGAGGGTCATTTGGAAAACACACCAGGCAGATACTCAGTTGCCCAAGTAAAATCGATTTTCTCACTGGTCAAAGTTCGGCAAGAGAAAATCAATTCAGAGGGAGAGTTGCAGGTGGAGGAGAGACAGAGAGGGTTCAACATCAGTCAAGGAGACAGGGACAAAGACGCAGAGCAGTAGAAGGGACAGTGTTGGGCAGGTTGACGTTGGGAGAGGCAGCGCTGGCTTGAGTGATGCAAGCATTGTGCAGGCCAGTCCAGAGGCCAGAGAAAGTGACATTGGGCAAGCCAGAGAGACGCAGAGGGTGGAGGAACCTCTCTCTCGAGTCAGATACTTGTTCAGGAACATCTGTAAATATTTCTCAGAAAGCCTTGTTCTATACTACTAGGTGTAATTTGTACATGTTGATTTTTGCTGAAGAATAATAAAACCCTCATCTGCTGCACCGGTTTTCCTGCATTGGGTTTTTCCGAGGACAATTGTCCAAAAATAATTGTCATTGTGTTTGTATATGTGCCAACATTTTACTTACATTTACTTTCTGCAATGTTTTAATTGTGAAGGCTGCAGTAGAATATGTTTCGATATTTGTCATAAGAATACAGTAGATAACTTATTTCTGAGGTAATAAGTAGAAGAAATCATATTAATCACTACAATAGGATTTCCATTTTAGAAATTTTCACATGGTATCAGAGCTACAGGGAAGCAGAAGAGAGAAGCTGAAGGATCCAACACTGAGAAAAGAAGGGAATTCGAAATTCCTGCAAGGGCAGAAATTTAAATCTCCCAGAGGATTGCGCAGTTCAAACCAAAGAGATTGGATTTTGTGGGAAAACTCTCTCTGAGTGAGTCGACAAAGAGGTAAGTCTTTTCCAATCAAAATTTATCAGTGGTAGAAGGGACAGCGCAGTAGAAGATTCAGCAAGGAGGATTATTTCAGGTGGGACGCAGTTTTTCCTACAGCAGTTGTTGGGATAGGTTAGCGTCAGAAATTGGCACAATATGGATACTCAAAGTGTCTCAGATTTATCTACCAAATTAGATGAAGAATTTGCATGCCTAGCTAATTCAGCATCAGCAGATGTTTGGTACATTGATAGCGGGGCTTTAGCTCATATGGCTGGAGTACGAGAACATTTCTCGAGCTATCAAGAAGAACAAATGGACTTCCAAATAACTATGGGAAACAAAACGAAATGTACTCCAGTAGGGAGAGGCACCATAGCTTTTCAGACGGAAGCAGGGACCAACATCCGAGCCACCAATGTTCTGCATGTGTCGGGATTATGAATGAATTTAATTTCAGTGTCCCAGTTACAAGACAAGGGATATGATGTATACTTCATCGAGAAGAAAGTATACATTAAGCAACCAAGCTGGAAGAAGAAAAAGCAAATTGGGGTTCGAAACAACAAGTTGTATAGGTTGCAGCTTGAACCGCCAATGGCACTAATAGGCAGCAACTATAATGGTGAGGAGCAAAATGAATGATGGCACAGGCGAATGGGGCACTTACACTATGGAGCACTGACGATGCTCAGAGAGACTATTACAGGGGTATCAGTCCTAAGTAGTGAACATGATGACTTGTGCAGAGGATGTGTGCTAGGAAAATATGTTAATAACAATAGAGCAAAGGATGTATTAGGATTAATACACTCAGATATCTGCGGTCCTATGTCCACAAAGGCTCTTAGTGGTGGCGAATACTTCATCACTTTTATCGATGATCACTCCAAAAAAACCTAGATCTATTTCTTAGAGACAAAGGATGAGGTCTTTGATTGTTTCCGAGAGTTTAAGGCTCTTGTTGAAAATATGACAGGGGAAAAGATAAAGGTATTGCGTTCAGATAATGTTGGAGAATATACAGACAAAGATTTCACAGATTTATGCGCAAAGGAGGGCATCAAAAGAGAGTAGACAACTCCATATAATCCGAAGCAAAATGGAGTGGCAGAACGGAAGAACCAAACTATTGTTGGGGTAGCCAAAGCCATGTTGTATGATCAAGATCTACCTAAGTATCTATGGGTAGAAGCTTGCAACACGACAGTATATATCCAGAATAGAACTCCTCATAGAGCATTGGGGAAGAGAACGCCCGAAGGAGTATTCACAGGGAAGAAGTCGGAAGTCAGTCATCTCAGGATATTCGGAAGCATGGCTTATTGCCACATTCCAGACGAGAAGCGTAGCAAACTGGATCAAACTGCAGAGAAGGGGTATCTCGTAGGATACAGCGAGACCTCAAAGGCATATAGAATCTACATTCCAGGCAGCAGGAAGATTGTAGTAAGATGGGATGCAAAGTTCATGGAAGATAGAGCTTTCAGGAAATCTCGTGAAATGCCTGCAGAAGATTAGTCAGGAGATGTTCTGTTAGTCCAAGAGCAGCAGGGGTAGCAAGAAGGACAGACAGGAGAGCATACACCTAGGTCGAGTACAGTGACCAGTACCAGTATTTCCTCAGAGGGAGGAAATGCAGATGCTTCTCAACGGATAGAACAACAGGATCAGGAGGAAGAGTTGGTTGAGCCTCCCACCACTAGTGGTAGAACAAGAAGAGAGGTGCGACAAACAATGAGGGACGCAGAGGAGTTTGTTGGAGCTCCTACAATTGAGAAGAGGCAGCGTAGACAACTAGATAGATACCAAGCATTGGTATCTCAGGTTGGAGAACCATCTAGTTTTCAAGAAGTTGTTCAACACCAAGTATGGGTGGATGCCATGGTGGAAGAGTATAACTCCATCATAATGAATGATGTCTAGGAAGTAGTACCTAGACCAGAAAATAGATCAGTTGTAGGATCACGATGGATCTACAAGATAAAGTATGTCATAGACGGTAGCATAGATAAGTACAAGACAAGGTTCGTAGCAAAGGGGTATGCTTAGAAAGAAGGCATATACTATGAAGAGACCTTCGCCCTAGTGGCTCGTTACACCTCTATCAAATCTGTTATATCCCTAGCAGCTCAAATGGGATGGGAAATTCACCAAATGGATGTCAAGATAGCTTTCTTGAACGAAGTGATAGAAGAAGAGGTGTATATAGAACAGCCCGAAGGCTTCGAAACTCATGAGAAGAAGTCTCATATTTGCAGGTTAAAGAAAGCCCTGTACGGGTTCAAGCAGGCACCTAGAGCATGGTACAGTCGAATTGATAGTTACTTGCAGCAGTTGGGATTTGTCAAGAGTGATGATGATCCCAATCTCTACTATTTACTGGTAGAGAATGAGCAACTTATTCTGGTACTGTATGTAGATGATCTGCTCCTAACTGGATCATCTAGGCTCATCCAGGACTGCAAGAAGAATCTTGAAGTCGAATTCAACATGAAGGACTTGGGATTAATGCATTATTTTCTGGGGTTGGAAGTTTGGCAGAAGAATGGGAAGATCTTTTTTGGACGAGGAAGGTATGCTACAAAGATTCTGAAGAGATTCAAAATGCAGGATTGTCGACCCATGGCTACTCCCATGATCACCCACTGGAATAAATGCATCAGAGGATAAAGAAGTAGATCCCACCTTGTACAGATAGCTCATTGGGTCGTTTATGTATCTGGTCAAAACTAGGCTAGACATTTATTTTGTTGTCAACACTCTTAGTCAGTTCATGGTGGAACCAAAAAGGGTGCATTGGGCAGCAGCAAGACACATACTTAGGTATGTACGTGGAACAGTCGAATATGGGTTGAAGTACTCTAGAGGGGAGGATATCAGCTTGAATGGGTTCACCAATGCAGATTGGGTAGGTAATTCAGTAGACCGAAAAAGTACCTCAGGGTACTGCTTTAGTGTTGGATTAGGGATGATATCTTGGTGCAGCAGGAAGTAGAAATCGGTAGCACTGAGTTCAGCAAAAGCAGAATATATGGCAGCTAGCACAGCTACGTGCGAAGCCATATGGCTCAGAAAATTGCTTGTGAGCCTATTCAGAAAAAGGATGGAGGTGACCAAGGTTTACTGCGATAATCAAAGTTGCATCAAACTCTCTGAGAATCCAGTATTTCATGATCATTCGAAACATATAGATATCCGTTGTCACTTTGTCAGAGACTGTGTTTGGCATGGGGCAGTACAGCTACAGTATGTTCCCACAGGAGAGCAAGTGGCCAATATACTAACAAAGGCTCTCGGAAGAGCTAAGTTTACTCAATTCAGAGAGCAATTAGGTATGGTTGAAAATTTGTTTCAGTAGCAGCAGCAGGTTGCAGTGCAGGGACGGTTGGCAGTGGCAGTGCCAACAGCAGCACAGATGCAACAATTCAGAGGGAGTTGTAGTATAGATGTAGCATTGGCAGTGGCAGTGTTAAAGGCAGCAGTACAACTGCAGCACATCGCAATAGTTGGTGGATAGCATGTCAGATATCAGCAGCGCAAAGGACAATGCTCCAAAGTCAGAGCAATATGCAGTAGCATTATATTGCTAGAGCACATTTCTTGCTAAGAGGGAGTGTTGATACGGGGTAGCATCGGATGTGCTCTAAGCCTCAAATTTTGTAGGGAGGCTTGAGCACATGTATTCCAAAGAACCCAGAAAGCCTTTTGGGAAATTCCACCTGGAAATGATTTTATTAAAATAATTAATAATTTTAATGGGGTTCCTAAGTCTAAAACTTAGGAAAATTATAATATTAATGGGTATTAATCTAATCAGGGGTGAAACTTATAGAAAAGGCCACGGATCAAGCCAAAACAATCTGAGCCTTCGATTATGATTTAATCTAAGTCGTTCGTTGTCCAACAGGAAGATATAAGAAGGGGCTTGAGAGTCATTTGGAAAACACACCAAGCAGATACTCAGTTGCCCAAGTAAAATCGATTGTCTCACTGGTCGAAGTTCAACAAGAGAAAATCGATTCAGAGGGAGAGTTGCAGGTGGAGGAGAGACAGAGAGGGTTCAACATCAGTCAAGGAGACAGGGACGAAAATGTAGAGCAGTAGAAGGGATAGTGTTGGGCAGGTTGACGCTGGGAGAGGCAGCACTGGGATAGTGGTGGGCAGGTAACCCTAGGGGAAATCTCCTAGGGTTACCCATGTGATTGGATGGGTAACGAAGCCCATAACCTGCCTTGGGAGGATTTCTTATTTGAGTTGTATTTACATACACAACTAAAAGCTTATTTGTAAATCATCTTTTTTTATCATTGAACTAAGGCTCTCTAATACAAGTGTTTTAAACCTACAAGCACTACATCTTTGGTGTTCTCTTGTGGTTGGCATATTCTCTTTTATGTGCATTTGTGCACCTCATGTGTAGCACACACATGCTTGGACATATTTTTATCTATAGCACACTTTTGGTTCATCCCTAATGGATTTCTTTAGCTTTTTTTATCGCTTTTCACTACAAGTTTTTGGGTCAGTGTTTTGGTTTCATTTCATCCCTCCTCTTTGTCTATGATCTCAAAAGACTCTAGGTCCTAAACTAGGAGATTGAGTTCTAATTTACAGATAGAAAAAAGACCAAGCATCAAACATTTACATTCAATCATTCATCAAAGAAAATTTAGAAAAATGTTTCATGAACAAAAATAAACTTTAAGAAGGGTGCTATGAGAAATGTTATGTATAAAGTCCAATGGGTTAGCTCTATCGGTTCAAACGGACTGTTTCACAGTGAAGTTTTTCATGAGGTCTCCAATTCTATTCTAGTTGAGGTTCAAGTCCAACTTAGTCTCATTTGGTTGCCAGCTATTATTTTGGCTAGCATTTGAGCCACCCTCTATTAAGATATTCTAGGGAAGTTAAGGAGACCCTTTGAGGTTTTCCTTCGAAAAAACCAAAAGATAAAAGGTTATGTATAACTAGTCATCAAGACATTAGACATTATTATTAATAAATATTAATATAATACAAAGGTTAAGCATGTAACTACCCTAAGATGTAGCTCACCCATGAACTAACAATGTAAACCCAAAACACAACATTTCTATGCATTTCATGAGTGCTCATCTAACATGTTAGAAACAATGAAGCTTAAGCATAGTCATATGTTAGACTTAAAAAGTGTTTAGTTTTCTTTTTTTCAAAAATGAGAAGAATATTAAACAATGTAAATCTTGAAAAGAATAATATACATGAATACTTACAGAGACCCAATTTGTGGATATAACCATGGACACAGTCGAAAACCCAATGGGGACCTCAACTGAAAAAATTCACAATAGGTTAGAAGATAAAAATACTACAAGTATCATTAGAAAAATAAATTTCCCATGTCATTTGTTCAATCTTTTATGAGACCCTATAAAAGAAAACAACCCCTCCATCCTCTCTTGAAAAGAGAAGAGAAACACAAAACACAAGTTAAATTTTGCTTAAGGATAAATGGCCATGCTTATGATATAATCACATTCTTTAATGTTCAAATTATTTCATATGTGCATGTTCAACATAGTCTTCCACAAAAAAAAGTCGCTATATGAACTTACAAAGAAAAACAAATATTTTAGTCCAAAACAAATCTAACTATAACAAAATATAATGGAATTTCCTTAGGTATAAAATAATCACCATCATATGAAAAGGAGAATATTTCCTTTTATAACCTCAAAGTTCGTCCACTTGTAAAAGGTGGATCATAAAGATCATTTCATCTTCAGTTTCCATATCTACTATGAGAATCATAGTAGATAACACTTCTTGTTCTAAGATTTGGGAGGGTCCCTCTCCATTTCCATATGCTAGCATTGTTGAAGGAAATGTGACTAGGTTCGGTCTTCATAAATGTAATTTTGATATTTGTACTTATTCAAAAAAAGAAAAATTATTTTGATATTATTTGTCAATGAGTTTCTTGCTCATTGAAAATAGGTCAAGCACATTTTGAAGTGCTTCTAGAGAGTCAAAGTCAAAATGTAATCATGATGAGACCCTTTGAGGGCATCTTACATCAAGTATGTCAACATACAAGGTCATGGGAACACCTCCAAGGCAAGTCAAATCCTCTCCTAGCATCAACAAAGTCTCCAAGCAGTTGCATAACCAATAAAAGATGAATTATGATGAAATTATCATGTCGGCCTAAAGAGGAGGGACAGAACTTTATTTATAGAGGTTGTCCCCTCCTCATACAACGCATCATCAAGCACTGAAATTAGCGAAGAAGCATAGCCAAGTAAAGGTGGAGAGAAGACAAGTTTGAGGAGCCTCTAGTGTAACGAAGGAGAAGAAGTCAAAGCCGCAATCAAAGGGATTGTTTTTAAGGTGAAAACTAGTCACATGTGCGAGGAACAGAGCCATCTCTGCAGTCACAACAGCAGTAATATAACAGTCTCACATGTATCATTGTTTGGGCTTCAAACTAGGCTTACTAGGCCTCCTATCCAAGCGTAGAGAGAAGGACCTCAAGCGAAGTTAGAAGGAGCCCTATATCTACAACAAGTACCCTCACACGTGCGAAGATTAGGGCTGCAGTGCTGTCACACTCAGCCTACTACCATACATCAAAAGGAACTCGGATGATCTAGAGAAAGAGTGAATATCCTTAGGTGAAGGATATCACTAAGTAAAGGGTATCTCTCCTAGAAGATCTACTTACTATAGAAGGAAGAACGAAGTGCCAAAAGACAGAGGTCCATGTGCCAGAAGTTATAGTGTAGAAAGAGGAAGGATTTGACTTGTGCTTGGGGGATATCCTAGTCAAGGGTCTAAGGTTTGGCAGTTGTTCAAATAAGAAGCTTCAATAAGAAAAAACTTACCAAGGGTTTTCCTCTCAAGAGTGGAGAGGTTTTGTCCCTGGCAGAGAGCCAAACTTTGTGTTCTTGTTATTTTGTTTTGGTAGCAGTTTGATGAAGTACACACATATGCACTAATAAGAAGAAGAAGAAGCATAAGCTAACAAGAAAAGTAAAAAGACTCCACAAATTGTTTTCAAGTAACGAAGAATCACTTTACACTACTTTGCCCTAGATTCTTCAACATGGTATCAGAGCTAAGGTGACTCATCAAGGATAGGGAAACTCAAGAACACTCATCAAGGAGAAGCATCAAACCTAGAAGTTTCAATCACTTCAAGATAAAGAAGGGTATACAATCCATTACTCATCAAGAAGGTCTACAAAGCTAGAAGAAGAGCCTTACATAAAGGCACCTACAAAGAAGAGCAGATTGAAGCAGGACCTACATCAAGCTACAAGTCTTCAAGCAAACCTTATCACCAAGCAAGCCTACTTGAAGAAGGCATCTTGAAGAACATCAAGATCCAAGGAAGACAAGCCATCAAGCCTTCAAGGAGGAAGTAAATCCATCACATCACAAAATCTATCAAGTAAGTACATGTCCCCTTCTAAATATACATCAATGTCTTTTTGCAAGGAAAGCAATAAATTGGTAGGGACCAATAACTTTCTTGCATGGAAGAAGAGGACTGATCTACTTCTCAAGGAGAATGAACTCCTAGAACATGTCAAAGGGAATGTCACTATCCCTGCTAAGGAACAAACTCAAGCCTTAGCTAAGTACAACAAGGATGAAACAAGAGCTCAAAGGATTTTGATAGAATCAATCAAAGACTCTCTCATTCCTTATGTCTCCAAGTTTGAGACATCAAAAGAAATTTATGATAAGCTAGTAGAGCTATTCTCAGTATCCACAACCGGAGAAGTGATATCTCTGAGGAATTAATTATACAATATGAAGATAACAAAGGAAGGAATAGCTCCCTACTTCATGAAAATATCTTAAATGAGAGATCAACTTCAAGAGCTTGGGGAAGTCATGTCTGATAGAGAGATGACAACTGTAGTACTCAATGCTCTACCTGAGGAGTGGGGAAACTTCACATCAAGCATATATGCCAAGAAGGAAGCAACCACTCTCAGTGAAATGTGGTCTCTATACAGGACAGAGGAAACCAAACTCAAGGCAAAAGAAGATGTCAAAGGAGCAAGCATTTGCTACCATGGCCAAAAGAAAGGGTAAATTTGGCAAGTTTGGTCCACGAAGAACAAACAACAAAGACATGTCCAAGATCCAATGCTTTGGATGCCAAGAATATGGACATTACAAAAGGAATTGTCCTAAGCTTAAGAAGGACAACAACAACAAAAGGAAGAGGGAAGAAGCTCACATAACTCAAGAGATGAAAGAAGAAGGAAAGAAGCAAAAGAAGGAAGATCCTTCGGATCTCTAATTGATCCAAATTGGATCCTAGAACACTCTCTAAGTTTTCATGAACTCTTTAAAAATCATGCCAAGGATTAAAAGTCTTATAAAGATCAAGCTTATCGGAGATATCCTCGTAACAGTTGCAATTTGTGATCAACGCAGAGCAGCGAGAACCATCGGTCAAGCGCGCAGACCATCGGCCCATGGTAAGGCGCTATCGCAAATTAGCAAATCTAGAGGCCATTTCGAGAAACGGGGGTAGTTTCTGATAATCACATATTGCAAGGCAAACCCCTCAAAGAAGGAAAGGCCGCAATTACCCGGACCCGAAAAATTATAAAATGCAACGGATATCGTTCCAATTCAGTGGAAGCAGGATTCCACAAAAGCCGGCAGGATATCAAAAGGGCTTCGAGCGGTAAACGGTTTCAACCGAGTCCTGCCCGATGCCATGCAATGGTTGCCACGCGTCCGACGGAAGAGAGAGAAAACCGCTCACACCAGACGGGTAAACATCATGTTACTTATCCGCCCGATATGGACGATGACCGTAGGATTTGGAGTCCCCAGATCAAAGGCAAAGACGCGTTCCAATGGATGACCGGATTTGACGGGGTCAACAGGGACAGTTGTATAGGATTTGAAGTCCGATATGGACAATGCGTTGGCGAAAGGTCGTGTTTTACGGGTATTCTTGGAGTTAATGGAAAAAACGATCGTTTCAAACATGTCCAAGAGAACTGACACTCATTCGTTATGAAATAGGTGGCCACTTCCCTGTGAGGCGTTATACAGTGACTGATTACGTAGGACAGAGGGATTCAAACAGACAGAGGCAAGGGAACCGGAAAGCCAAGAAGCGGAAACGAACAGTCAGGAAGCAGATTGGCTTTAAAGCCACAAACTGACAGAGAGAGAAAAAAGCCAGAAAGCAGTAAGCTAAGAGCAAAGAGCAGTAGGCAGTAAGCCGAAAGCAGAGAGAAGAAGCCGAGCTGACCTACAGAAGCAAAGGCAGCATCGAGCCAGAGTTAAGACAGAGACAGAGAGAGTCAGAGAGTCTGTGTGCTCTAGAGAAGGCTTGAGAGGTTCAAGCGCACTCCTTTGTAATGCCTGTCATGTATGAGTCTCAGATTGGGCTCATACTACTGTGACCAATAGAGGTCAAGAGTTCAATGAGGAGAGTCTGTGTACTCCAAAGACTTGGGGAATCCAAGTACAGTCTTACTGATTTGTATCTGCTGAGTGAGACTCAAATTGAGCTCATTGTTGTAAAAACTCTGCTTTGAAAACATAATAGAGAGGCCACCACTGAAGGCTGGACCGGGAGACGTAGCCCAGGAGTATTGGGTGAACTCCTTATTAAACTTGTTGTGTTTATATGTTTGCCTGTTATGTTTTCTTTAACTGCTTCATTGCCTGTGTATTTCGCAATCTTATTGATCCGTTGCATAAAATAACATAGGCATATCCATGCACATGAGTTTGTAATACCTTATTAATTGTCTTGGATCAATTCCAGATCAAGTGGTATCAGAGCTCTAGGTTGCTAAGGTTAGACAAGCTTGTGCTGGATTCTTTTTTTGTTGAATGATAACTAGATCAAAGCTTAAATTAGGAGAAGGAGAGTTGGTTGAAGCTAACCCAGAAATTGGAAGAGTCTATCCTAAGAGGAAAATGTCAGAAGAAAGTCCCTTGGAATCAGACTCCCAATTCATGGACAGTTTCATGACCATGAGAGCCATGGTAGAAGAAATGTATAGAGAATTTAAGAAAGGTAGAGGTGAAGAGTCATCAACCTCCAAACAAGATAAAGGAGTAGAAGAACCTCTTCTAGTTGCCCACCCAGAAGGCAAAGGAAAAGAAGAGAAGCCCTCTCCACCATCTCCCCCATCATCACCTTCATCATCATCTTCTTCACACAAAGAAAGCCCTGAAAAGAAAAAGAAGAAACCTTCTTTGATTAAATTAGATGTGAAGTTTGATTTGCCAGTTTATGACGGAGAATTGAATGCAAAAAAGCTAGATAACTGGATTAGACAAATTGATGTATATTGCAAAGTGCAGAACATCGATTCAGAAAGGAGAAAGATTCAGCTAGCTAGCCTATGCCTTGGAGGCACCGCCCTGGTATGGTGGGAAGGCAGGACACAAGCTAATTTGAAGAAGCATGGTAAAATTCTTTCTACCTGGAATGAATTTGTTTCTGCAATTAAAAAACAATTCTATCCACTAGCTTATATGCAGCAAGCTATGATGAGTTGGCAAACTCTTCGCCAATTGAAAGG
Source organism: Pinus tabuliformis (assembly GCA_031772625.1). Taxonomy (NCBI): domain Eukaryota; kingdom Viridiplantae; phylum Streptophyta; class Pinopsida; order Pinales; family Pinaceae; genus Pinus; species Pinus tabuliformis. The sequence goes on from CM062819.1 coordinate 479,870,078, forward strand.
GCAAAGTGTACAAAGTTACACCCAAGAATTTAGAAAAAGAGCTTTGATTCTAGGCATTTCTTTAGACTCACCTGAAACTTTGCTGAAGTATATAGGTGGTCTACATAGTTATTTGAGACATACCATTCTCATGTTTAATCCCACTAGCATAGATGAGGTATCTATTCAGGCTACACATCTAGAGGCTAGAGGCAAGAATGTGAACCCAGAAGTTGGGGGATCATCAAAACCCACTGCAAGCAAGAACAAGGAAAAGAGAAAACAGAAATGGAAAGAGAGGAAGGCAAATGTTGTACAAAAGATCAAACCTTCATGCACTCACTACAAGGATGGGCATGATGATGAACACTGTTGGATTCTGCATCCGGAGCTGAATCCCAAGAAGTACGATGGCAAAAAGAAGAAGATTGTTGCAGCTATTCAGAAGGATTTGGGGTCAGACTCAGGGGATGAAACAACAATCGCAGCCACAGGTATAAAAGGTAAAAATTCTGAAGCATCTACTAGTAATTTTGTACAATCTACTGATAATGAAGAAAATGAGAGGAAAAGACATGAGCTTTTTCATATTAGAGTTATTTCCAAGCATCAAAATATTGATACTTTGTTTGATAGTGGCTCACAAGTAAACTTAATTTCTGAAGCAATTGTAAAGAAACTGGGATTACTAACCACACCTCACAAGAAGCCATATCCATTGGGTTGGTTATGTGATAAAGCAAAGCTACAAGTGACTAGACAATGTAAACTTAGGTTTTCTTTTGGGTCAGCATTTGTAGATGAGGTTGAGTTAGATATTGTTCCCTTGGATATATGTGGAATTGTTTTAGGAAGTCCTTACTTGTATGATAGAAAAGCCATTTTCTATAGAGCTGAAAACAAGTATCAACTCGTTAAAGATGGAATCGAATATATTGTAAGAGCTCATAAACTCAAGAATAATTATACTCTCATAAACTCAGGGCAGATGAAAAGAATTGTAAATTCATGCAAACAATTTTTACTGATGGTTGTAAAGGAAAAGAAACCTGATAAAACCAATGTATTTGAAGGCTGTAATGCTAAACAACAAGCTGATTTAGAAAAAGTTGTTTCAGAATATGATATGCTATTTCAAGAACCTAAAGGTCTGCCACCCAAAAAGGAAATAGTACATGATATTAATTTGCAGCAAGATGCTCCATTGCCTAACATCGGAATGTACAGGTTGTCCACTTTAGAGAATGCAGAAATCAAGAAGCAGGTATAGGAGCTGCTCAAGAAAGGGTTCATAAGACCTAGCACATCACCATGTGGGTCTCCAATTGTCTTGGTGAGAAAGAAATATGGCTCATGGAGAATGTGCATTGATTACCGAGCACTGAATAAGATAACGATAAAAAATCGTTATCCCCTTCCTCGCATAGATGATCTATTAGATCAGTTGAAAGAAGTTGTTTACTTTTCCAAGTTGGACTTGCATAGTGGCTACCATCAGGTCAGAGTTGCAGAGCAAGATGCATGGAAGACTGCTTTCAAAACAAAGAAGGGATTGTATGAGTGGTTGGTTATGCCTTTTGGCTTAACTAATGCTCCTGCTACTTTCATGAAAGTAATGAATGATATACTCAGGCCTTTTATTGATGATTTTGTCATTGTATATTTAGATGACATTCTTGTATTTAGTAAAACACGGGAAGAACATTTGAAGCATGTAAAGCAGACCCTAGATGTTTTGAAAAGAGAAAATCTTTATGTTAAGCTATCAAAGTGTGAATTTGGCAAAACATCTTTGAATTATTTGGGTCATATTGTAGGGGGTGGTGAATTGAAGATAGATCCCTCTAAGGTTGCAGTCATTGTAAACTGGCCTAAACCCAAATCTGCTACAGAAGTTAGAAGCTTCCTAGGAGCAGCACAGTATTGGAGAAAGTTTATTGCTAACTTTTCCTTGATTGCAGCTCCCTTACATGCTTTAACAGGATTGAACAAGGTGTTTCAGTGGGGAGGCAAACAGCAGAAAGCCTTCAACACCTTAAAAGAAAAGATTAGTACAGCACCAGCACTAGCGTTGCCCGATCTTCAAAGACCCTTTGAGATTGAAACGGATGCCGGTGACTATGCCATGGGAGCAGTGTTGATGCAGCACGGTAAACCCATATGTTATCATTTTGAGACATTTAGTTCTGCAGTAGTTAATTATCCCACATATGATAAAGGCTTGTATGCATTAGTACAGAGTGTGAAAAAGTGGAAACATTATCTAATGGGCAAAGAGACAGTTATACATACTAATCATCAACCACTTCAATATTTACACTCACAAACTAAGTTGAAGCAATCAAGACACTATAGGTGGATGGGTTTTCTACAACAGTTTCATCTTGTCATCAGATATAAAAAGGGCATACACAATAAAGTTGCAGATATGTTGTCTAGACCAATCATGAATGCATCTACTATACTTAAGCATAATTCAATATTGCATGAAAGCTACATTGAACAGTATGCTCAAGATATAGATTTTAAAGATGTATATGAAACTTTAAGTCATGGCAAACAAGTAGAAGAATTGGATTATCATGTTAAGGACCAACTCTTGTATCATTTTGGAAAGTTATGCATTCCTCAAACTGAAAGAGTAAAGATAATTTAAGAAGCACACACTTCTCTAATATCAAGTCACTTTGGTGTAAGTAAAAAAGTTGCACAGCTGCAAAGATTTTGTTGTTGACCCAAAATGAATGAAACAGTTTCTAGATATGTAAGAGGGCATACCATGTGTGCTAAAAACAAGCCCAGCAATAGAAAACTAGGCTTGTACACTCCACTACCAATTCCTTCTCATCCTTGGGAAAGTATTTCCATGGACTTTGTTGGGGGATTGCCTAAATCTAGAAAAAGTCATGACTATTTAGATGTTATTGTAGATAGGTTCAGCAAAATGTGTATTTTAATACCTTGTAACAAATAGATTACAGCTGAACAAACAGCAAAGTTGTTCTTTCAGCATGTATGGGTTCATTTTGGATTACCCACTTCCATTGTATCTGATCGAGATTCCCGATTTGTTGGGAAGTTTTGGTCAAGTCTGTGGGAATTGATGGACACCAGACTGAAGAAGAGCACAGCCTTTCATCCACAAACAGATGGCCAAATAGAGGTGGTCAACTGGACAGTGATCCAGTTGCTCAAAGGCTATTGCAACAAGCATCCCAAGCTTTGGCATGAACATTCGTGTTATGTGCAACATGCTTACAACCGGGCTAAACATTCTTCTACACAAAGATCTCCTTTTGAGACCTGTTTTGGTTTCACACCAAGGTCTCCCTTGGATTTTGTCTTTGGTAAAGACATAGCGGTTGATGGACACAGTGATGTGGACAAGGCAACCAAGTTCATTGAACAAATCCAAGAGATTCACCAAGCAGTACAGGAACAGCTGGAAAAGAGCCAAGCCAAGTACAAGGCAAGGCATGATAAGCATCGGACTGAGCATAGTTTCCATGTTGGTGATCAAGTATGGCTGTATATCAGCAAAGACAGAGTGCAAGGTGAAGGTAAGAGCCTAAAGCCGATAAGGTATGGACCTTTCAAGATACTTGAGAAAATCGGTGAGAATGCTTTTCGCCTTGATTTGCCAGCTTACATGCACATCTATTCAGTAGTTAATGCAGAAAGCTTGAGACTGTTTGAACCTTCATTAATTGAAGATCCTGAAGAGCAGAGTCAATTGCCTTCTATTGATGATTTGTTGCCTGAATATCTCAATGAATTGCAGGAAGACACAGTTCTGGACAAGAAGGTGAGAACTACGCGCAGAGGGGATGTTGAGTACCTCAGGATTGGGCTCAAAGGTTCAAAACCAAGCAGTGCAAGATGGATAGAAATTGGGCAAGCGAGGAATCTATATCCTCACTTGATTGATGCTTAAAAACCAACTTTTGGTGGTCCAAAAGCTTTTTCAGTGGGAAGGCCGTGATCCAAATTGGATCCTAGAACACTCTCTAAGTTTTCATGAACTCTTTAAAAATCATGCCAAGGATTAAAAGTCTTATAAAGATCAAGCTTATCGGAGATATCCTCGTAACAGTTGCAATTTGTGATCAGCGCGGAGCAACGAGGACCGTCGGTCAAGCGCGCAGACCGTCGACCCATGGTAACGCGCGCTATCGCAAATTAGCAAATCCAGAGGCCATTTCGAGAAACGGGGGTAGTTTCTGATAATCGCATATCGCAGGGCAAACCCCTCAAAGAAGGAAAGGCCACAAGCACCCGGACCCGAAAAATTATAAAATGCAACGGATATCGTTCCGATTCCGTGGAAGCGGGATTCCACAAAAACTGGCAGGATATCGGAAGGGCTTCAAGCGGTAAGCGGTTTCAACCGAGTCCCGCCCGATGCCATACAATGGTTGCCACATGTCCGGCGGAAGAGAGAGAAAACCGCTCACATCGGACAGGTAAACATCATGTTACTTATCCGCCCGAAATGGACGATGACCGTAGGATTTGGAGTCCCCAGATCAACGACGGAGACGCGTTCCGATGGATGACCAGATTTGACGGGGTCAACAGGGACAGTTGTATAGGATTTGAAGTCCGATATGGACAATGCATTGGCGGAAGGTCGTGTTTCGCAAGTATTCTTGGAGTTCACAGAAAAAACGATCGTTTCAAACATGTCCAAGAGAACTGACACTCATCCGTTATGAAATAGGTGGCCACCTCCCTGTGAAGCGTTATACAGTGACTGATTACGCAGGACAGAGGGATTCAAACGGACAGAGGCAGGGGAACCAGAAAGCCGGGAAGCGGAAACGAACAGTCAGGAAGCAGATTGGCTTTAAAGCCACAAACTAACAGAGAGAGAAAAAAGCCAGAAAGCAGTAAGCTAAGAGCAGAGAACAGTAGGCAGTAAGATGAAAGCAGAGAGAAGAAGCCGAGCTGACCTACAGAAGCAAAGGCAACATCGAGCCAGAGTTAAGACAAAGACAGAGAGAGTCAGAGAGTCTGTGTACTCCAGAGAAGGCTTGAGAGGTTCAAGCGCACTCCTCTGTAATGCCTGTCATGTATGAGTCTCAGATTGGGCTCATACTACTGTGACCAATAGAGGTCAAGAGTTCAGTGAGGAGAGTGTGTACTCCAGAGACTTGGGGAATCCAAGTACAGTCTTACTGATTTGTATCTGCTGAGTGAGACTCAAATTGAGCTCACTTTTGTAAAAACTCTGCTTTGAAAACATAATAGAGAGGCCACCACTGAAGGCTGGACCGGGAAACGTAGCCCAGGAGTATTGGGTGAACTCCTTATTAAACTTGTGGTGTTTATATGTTTGCCTGTTATGTTTTCTTTAACTGCTTCATTGCCTGTGTATTTCACAATCTTATCGATTCGTTGCATAAAATAACATAGGCATGTCCATGCACATGAGTCTGTAATACCTTATTAATTGTTTTGGATCAATTCCAAATCACTAATATGACTAGGTCAAACTCTTTACTTCTAGACTTTTTTCGAAGGTTTGAGTAGGATAGGAGCATGTAGGAATAAATTAAAATTGCATGGCTAGAAGCATCCTCTAGAATCTAGTAGCATGATGTACATAGAGTTCTAGATACTCATGTAAATGTAGCATTTATGAGAATAAAAATGCATGGGTAGAAATATCTTCTAGAATATAGGAGCATGGTGGATATAGCTCAAGATATTCATATAGAAGGAGCATACCTAGTATAGAACCTCATCCATGAAAAAAAAATTGATCATGATTAAGTATCTTAGAAGACCTCCATCATCAAAGGAAAAGAAACATTTGCAAGGCAAGGATCTTTAAGATCCTATGATGGAATCTTCAAAAGAAGGTTCATGAACCAAGACAAATGTCTCATTGGAAATCCCATTCATGGGATTCAAGAAAAGGATGATATGCAGGCAAGCTAAGATGAAGCAAGAAGGGCCACACCAATGGATGATCAAAGGAGAATCAAGATGAGGTATGTATGCATCAAAGTTTAAGTCATGTTATCATTTGTATATTATTAAGTCATGGGTATAGTTCTATAACATGATCAAGCATGAAAGAATCTCTTTCACCAAGGACATGCTCGAAGGCATGCACTACAATGCGATGAAGGTCAACAAAAGAATATGCTCACATAAGGAGCATAAGATTGTTGACTAAGAAGCAAGAAGAAATGTTGACAAGTCTAGAAAGCAAGCAATGAAGGAATGCTCTCACAAGAAGCATTAGATGGTTGACCTATCTATCTGAGGAGAAGCAAATGAAGAAATAGATCAAGCATGTGAAGAACACCATGATCACCGAGAATCACTATCTGACAAAAGGCCTTGAAGATATCTCCCAAAGGAAGGCAGGACAACTCTGATAAAGAAAGAAAGGACCCTTGACACCTATGAAGGACTTGGAGATATAAAGGTGCAGATAACTGATTCTACTCTACAAAGATGTTGTGATGAAGAAGCCATCCAACAAAAGAAAAGGCAATGTTGAAATAATATCAGGATCAAGTCATGATGGGCTACTAGGTCAAAACATGTAACCTAGCAAGTACTATGAAGCATCCATGAGAAGAGTATTCTGAAGCATGGACAAGATGACAAAGGAGTAGCCAAGATGACAAGAAAAACCTGATAGTCACTTTCCACGAAGCAATGACATGACAAACCAAGAAGAAAAGTGATCGATGGATGGTGCCCTACCTAGAAGAAGTTCGAACAAAGACTTCATGACATCAAGAAAGGAAGGAGATCAAACAGCTGAAGGACCCACGAAGAAGAAACTGTTGATGAAGGAAAGAGTCCCCAGTTAAGAGGGAGCTCTGACAAGTCTCTAATCAAGAGGGAGTTTTTGAATCACCCCTGATTACAAAGGAGTGACAATTGTGTTTTCCATTTCATGGATCATGCACTAGATGTGGACTAAGTCTAGATAAAGGCCATGAATGGAAATGTAGACACAAGATAGACACAACATTCTTGTCTTCACTTGGGAAGAAAGAATGGGAGGATTAGGTAATCATCTGGCATCCAATACTCTTTGAGGATGTGTAGGGCATCCAAGATAAGAGTAGGCAAGAGGACCAATATTCTTTGAGGGTTGGGAACCCAAGATAAGAATAGTCCTAGAAGGTCACACTTGGAGAACACCCGGGTGGGTATGTACCGTGAGAGACAATGATGAAGGCGTCTATAAATCATTGGTCTCGCCATCATTGTAGCCCATGGTCTCATAAAGAGATGGAGTTGTTAGTCAAGGCCTTGCACTATGACAATGCTAATGAATATGATGCTATAACGGATGGATTGCTAATCCAGTTTCTCTTATGTGAATTCTTCAAGATTAAACACTGCCAAACACCTTGTAATGTTGTATGAATACCTCCCTAGTTAAGAGGGAGTGTTGAACGAAATGTAACTAGGTTCGGTTTTCATAAATGTAATTTTGATATTTGTACTTATTCAAGAAAAGAGAAATTATTTTGATATTATTTGTCAATGAGTTTCTTGCTCATTGAAAATAGGTCAAGCCCATTTGAAGTGCTTCTAGAGAGTCAAAGTCAAAATGTAATCATGATGAGACCTTTTGAGAGCATGTTACATCAGGTATGTCAACATACAAGGTCATGGAAACACCTCCAAGGTAAGTCAAATCCTCTCCTAGCAATAACGAAGTCTCCAAGCAGTTTCATAACGAACAAAAGATGAATTATGATGAAATTATCATGTCGGCCTAAAGGACAGTGTAGTTGGCCTAAAGAGGAGGGAAAAACCTCTATTTATAGAGGTTGTCCACTCCTCATACAATGCATCATCAAGCTCTGAAATTAGAGAAGATGCATAGCCGAGTAAAGGTGGAGAGAAGACAAGTTTGAGGACCCTCTAGTGCAGTGAAGGAGAAAAAGTCAAAGCCGCAGTCAAAGGGACTATTTTTAAGGTGAAAACCAGTCACACGTTGTAATATCCCTTATCAGGGGTACCCCTCAAACACAAGCAAACTTCAACCAGAGATGGACTGGGAGGGCGTTTACCAGATATGTCGCCTCTGAAAAGAGGACGAGATCTGGAGGCTCCCTGGCCCTTTCCAAACTCTGTCTAAGAGTATAGGAGAAAAATACACAAGTGGTGTAGTAGCTGGGAAGCTCAAAGAGATAAAAAATAACAGTAGTGCAACATACAATAATGTATACATGGAATGTAAGCAGATACTCGAGAAATGCGCAGAGAAATGCTAAGCCATTTTATTATACTGAGTAAAGGAAGAGTACAAGAGGTGATCAGAAAGATAGCACCTCGACTTGCACAAGGAAAGTGAAGAAATACACTCAGAATGGTAAGGAAATGGCCTCTCTCTGAACTCCATCCAAGCTGCCGGAGAACTGTTGTGTTGCTACTACTGCTGGAATCAAGTGAGGATTTGAGGCTGTTCCCCTCCTCAGAAAATGTTGAAACTCTGGAATCAGCCTCTGCTCAATAAACCCAGAAAAGCCCAGAAAGCTTTTCTAAAATAGCTGACCCCCGAAATGTTGAGAATGCAACACGATGATGGAGCTTAGTGGAAAGGAGTCGCCTTCACTAAGTGGGCCCGTAAGCAAATTATGGCGCAAAGTCTATTTTTAGACTATGTCTATTTTTAGACATATGGATCATGGTCTATGAGTTGCAGGATGCTGTTTATGGATGATTGGTCATGTTGGGAAAAATAGATGGACTTCTATTTTTGGATCACAGCAAGAGTGATCAGAGTCTATTTTTAGACTGCTAGTCAAAAATAGAAAAGTCAAATATTATTGTCTCATAATAATATTTAAACTATAAACATTATCTTATCCTCTTGGAGCACTTTAGTTTGAGCTACAGATGTGGCACATGCAGCTGTCAGAAGGAAATACGCTTTTCTTATGAGTCAGTTGAGCTATTGCATGCAGGACTTCAGTTAGAACTCATGTGGTTGAGTTTGGTGGAGTTGGATGTGGAGTTGATGGAGTTGTGTTCAGTTTGACTTGGTTAAACTAGTTGTAATTAGTCTAACTGCAAATAGACTAGTGATGAGTGATGTGAATTAATTGATTAAATTAATTCACTAATTATTAACTCATAATGCAACTGAAAAATACATCAGTTAACTCAGTGCATGTACAGTTCAGTGGAGACAGGTGTTAGAGGTTGAGATTGCTATCAGTTGTGACTATAGTTGTGCATGAGATCTTGCACAATCGAAGGGATTGATTTATGCCAATGAGTATTGCGTAGTGTGGGCCAATACCAAGTATTATAGCCTGTGCTCACGTGATTTCTAGAGTGAGTGATTCTCAAGCATTGTGCAGTGGAGGCAGGCAAAGCAGCGGAGGAGATTTGAACCTGTGACTTGTTCGGATCTGAGCTAGTTTTGTGTGTAACAGGTGGAGATAGTGCTGGACACTTGTGAGGAGTATTGTACTATGTAATGTTACATGTTCTCAATCATTAATATACAGATAGTGTGGGGTTTTTAGCTGTAAGCTTTCCCCGGGTTACATACTGTGTTAATGTGTGCATGCGATTGATGTTTCATTGTTTTTAATGTTGCTCAATTGATGATCAACGTAGAGGAGGTTATGTATTATGCATGTATTCCGCAATAGTGTATAATCGGGATAATCTCTGTTGAATAAGTGTTTATTATTCAAAATTTCTACACGAAAATCACCCCCTTGAGGATCTACGCTATCCCTCAAGGCTCTGCACTGCCCCTGAAGAGAATCCTCCAAAACTCTACCCGAGACTCTGCTAAAATCCTCCAATATGTAAAGGCTGATCCCTTGCTCAGTCTCCAAGCTCAAATCCTCCCCATAAACCCAATCTGGAGCTCCTACCAAAAGAGACTGCGTCCTCCCCTCTCAAGACTGCGCAGTCATCAAAATGCTCAGTTCCTCCTCAACTCCAGAGATCGCTCCTCCTGCAAAATACCGATGAAACTACCTTGCCCGAGCAGGCACTCGAAGTCCCCCGGGGCTAAAGGTGAGATCTCCGAACGGAGACACTCGATGCACTAAACAGTGCTGCAGACAGGCTAAACAGCCAACGTGCTCTAAGTCGAAGTGACTAGCTCAAATGCACATAATCCAATCCCGAAATGAGGAGGCTCCTCTCTCCTTTACAGCGTTGGCCTCTCTCAAAACCCTAAGGCCCACCTCCTCCAACGTAGCCTCTCTCTTGCCACGTGCTCCTTCTCCATCTACGCAGTCCCTCCAAGTGTCTACGTGGTCCTTTGGCCCCCTTGGCTCCCCTTTTAAGTTACAACGTTGTGCTACTAGGGACTGACTTTATTCAAAAAGTGAGTTATGTCCCCCTTTCCTCACCTTTTTTATTTATAAATAACTATAGAAGGCAAAATTGAGCAAAATCGAATATTCCAATTAGCCATGGCTAATTAGGAATATTACACACGTGCGAGGAATAAAGTCATCTCTGCGGTCATAACAGCAGTAATATAACAGTCTCACATATATCATTCTTTGGGCTTCAAACTAGGCTTACTAGGCCTCCAATCCAAGCATAGAGAGAAGGACCTCAAGCGAAGTTAGAAGGAGCCCTATATCTATAGCAAGTACCCTCACACGTGCGAAGATTATGGCTGCAGTGCTGTCAGACTCAGCCTACTACCATACATCAAAAGGAACTCAGATGATCTAGAGAAAGAGTGAATATCCTTATAGGTGAAGTGTTGAATTTTCCAAGTCTATCCGTTAGAAAATTAATCTGTATTCTACTGGTTTATTTCTTCTACTTGTTTAAATTCGAACAAGTTATTTAATACATTTAAATATCGAAATAAACACAACACAGTCACAACATCTACAGATCATCAACCGAAAGAAAACAAGCACACAAGTGACACCGTTATTTTTGAACAAATGTCCCCAGAAAAACCCAATGCGGGAAAATCGGTGCAGCTATTCAGAGGGTTATATTATTATGCAGTCTAAGTACAACTGGGTGCCTAATCCAGCTCACCCGACAGAGAAAAATATACGACAACAATACCTCTATATTTAGAAACAGGTATTCAGAAAACATGTCCCACGAAACCCTCTCCGGCACAACTGAAGCTCAGCGCTGGCCCTTCTGGCCTCTGCGTCAACCCCAGGACCCTCTACGTCAGCCCTCTGAGGCACTGCACAGCCTCTAGGACCCTCTGCATCACTCTAGTAGCCTCTGCATGGATGACGCAGTCCCTCTGGCCCTCTGCGTTGTCTCTGCTGGGCTCTGCGTAGCCTGGATTGGCTACTGCTCTCGCTCTCTCTGCTTCTGCGTTGGTCTCCCAGTATTGTCTCTGCCTAGTACTCACTGCCCCTCGTTGTTGATCACTGATTCAACTTTGCTTAGCAATCCCCGCTCTAGCAAAATGAACGACTCATCACTCTGGTGTGTTCTCCAACTGACCCTCAAGCCTCTTCTTATACTTTTCTCGTTGGTCCATCAACGACCGAAAGTAAATCTCTAATCAACAGCTAATATTAGATTTGGCTTGATCCATGACTTTTGGAACCTTCTAACCCAGTTTTATATTAATACCCATTAATATTTTATTTTTCCTAAGTTTAGACTTAGGAACTCCATTAAAAATATTAATTATTTTAACATCTCCCAAACCGGGTACAATCTGTCCAAACCATTTCTGGGTTTTGGATATCTCATGTGCTTTAGCCTCTCCACCAATTTTCATGGCTAGAGTACATCCGATGCTACCCCAAATCAACACTCCATCTTAACGAGGACTGTGCTCTAGTAATACTCCTCACTGAGCATCACCTTGATTATCCGGCATCGGTCCCTGTGCTGATGCTAGGCCTCCCCGCCCAACATCCTCTGCACTGCTGCATCCTGTATTGCTGCCCATGGCCTTGCCACTGCCACTGCCACTGCTGCATCCGCACGGCAACTCCCTCTGCATCTGTGCTACTGCTGGTCCATCCTCCCAACAATGCATCTGGACTGCATCCCCCTCTCATCATGTTGCATCGTGCTACTGCACTGCAACTCAGTTACTGAGAAGTAAGTAACTAATCCACCCAACTTCTAACATCCCTGTCAAGCTAGAAACACTCCCGATGCTAAAGCTCCCTATGTCGCTCACAAGTGCTCCCTCTACTAGCCTTGCACTGCTGCAACAATTCCCTGCATCTCGCACCATTGCACACATCTTTGTGCCATCCTGCACTGTTGCAACACTCCCATGCCTCTTGCATTGTTGCAGCCTGCTAGCCTTGCGCTGCCCGGGGACTCCTCCACAGTAGCACTCTCTGTTGCTCCAACCTCATCCGTCTCTACCCACATCCATCAGTCCTACTACTCCTCTTCGGGGCTCCCGTAACAAGGTATAATCCAAGAGGTTGAGTACCTCAAGGATCCTGCCCATCATCGACTGTAGTCCTCCTGACTACAGCTCGATGTCTCCCCACTTCTTCTCAAGTGGCACATGAGCACTCATGGCACAATCGTCATTCTCCTCGACTTCTTTCTCTGCCCTCGCTGGCACTGCCTTCAAGTTAGAAGCCTCTCCCTTGTTCTTCTTCCTTGGACACTGGTTTGAATAGTGACACAGTTCCCCACAATGGAAGCACTTGACCTTGGAGAGGTCCTTCTTCTTCCTCTTCTCCTGCTTCCCCGCAAATGCTAGAGCCGCATCCTCTTCCTCTTCCTTCTTGATCCTGACCCCTCTGCCGCTACTCCTCGCCTTAGTTAGCCGTCTGATCTCTTCTTAACAAAGAGCCACCCATAGTTCTTCCCAATCCGGAAAAATCGTCCTACCCAGTATGCTCTGGACAAATATCTCCCAATCCTTGGAGACTGCGTCAAGTGCGGTCCTCACCATCAATTCCTCATCCGGCGTGGCCCTATGGAAGTTAGCTGGTCACAGATCTCCTTCAACCGGCCGAGGAAGACATCTATCTGCTCTCCCTTTTGTATCTGGTATGACCTTAGCTGATTCTCCATGAGCATCTTCCTCTGCACAGAAGTATGCCTGTACAATGTCTTCAAAGTGTCCCACATCTCCTTTGTCGTTTCCTTCTCAGAAATATGTGGTACCACATGATCCTTGACCCCATCAAGGATGATGCACTTTGTCTTAGCCATTGCCTCCTCGTACCTATCATTTGCTACCGAATCAACTGGGATAGCCATAGTTCTCAAGGCGAAGCCCTTGATGCGATGTCTGTCTAGAATGGACAAAATCCTGGCCTTCCAGACCACAAAGTTGGACGCTCTGTCTAGCCTGTCCTGATCTCTCAGCCCATTCACGGCCATCTCTCTGCTCTTCTCTGTCAACTCCTCTGAGTCTCTCTACTTCCTGCCTGGAAGTTCTCGGTTCGACTCCTGCTGAGTCTCTCTCCAAAGAAAGTCTTCACCGGGAAGACTCCTGAAGTTAGCCATTTCAGGATATTTGGGAGTTTAGCATATTGCCGTATACCCGAGGAGAAAAGGAAGAAGTTAGATCAAACTACAGAGAAAGGATATCTAGTGGGATATAGTGAGAACACTAAGGCATATAGAATCTATCTTCTAGGGAGCAGGAAGGTAGTAGTTCGACGAGATGTGAAGTTCATGGAAGATAGGGCCTTCAAAAAATCTCGAGAAATGCCTTCCGAGGAGCAATCAAAAGATGAGTCATTGGTCAAGCCACTTCAACCAGCGGAAGCCAAGAATTCTTCCTCAGAACAGGAAGAATCACAGGAAGAGGAGGAGCTAACAGAGGCACCTGCTACCAGAGGAAGAACGAGCCGGGAACTTCGACAGATTCTGCGGGATGTAGAAGATTTCATCGGTGCACCAAGAAACAATAAAAGGGAGCGAAAACAACCAGATAGATATCAGGCATTAGTAGCTCAGGATGGGGAGCCTTCCAGTTTTTAGGAGGCCGCTCAACATCAAGTTTGGATGGATGCGATGGTAGAGGAATACAAGTCTATAATGGTGAAAGATGTCTAGGCTAAGGGGTATGCTCAAAAGGAAAGAATTGACTACGAAGAGACCTTCGCCCCAGTAGCCAGGTATACATCTATTAGAACCGTGATATCTCTTGTAGCTCAGATGGGATGGGAGATTCATCAGATGGATGTCGAACGACATTCTTGAACGGAGTAATAGAAGAGGAAGTATACATTGAACAGCCAGAAGGCTTTAAGACACATGAGAAGAAGTCTCATGTATGCAGATTGAAGAAAGCCTTGTATGGGCTCAAACAGCCACCTAGAGCGTGGTATGGTCGAATTGATGGCTACTTGCAGAAGATGGGGTTCGTCAAGAGTGATGTTGATCCCAATTTCTACTATCTGGTTGTAGAAGGTGAGCCGCTAATACTAGTATTATATGTGGATGATCCCTTTCTGACAGGCTCATCCAGGCTCATCGAGGACTGCAAGAAGAATCTAGCCATAGAGTTTGACATGAAGAATTTGGGACAGATGCATTATTTCCTAGGGTTGGAAGTTTGGCAGCAAAAGGATAAAATCTTCCTCGGACAAGGGAGATATGCTACAGAGATCCTGAAGAGATTCAAGATGCATGACTATAGGCCGATGGCTACTCCAATGATCACTAGCTGAAAGAAAATTAATGCATCAAAAGACAAAGATGTTCATCCCACCTTATACAAACAGCTTATAGGGTCCTTGATGTATCTGGTCAATACTAGGCCAAACATTTGTACGCTATCAACACCCTCAGTCAATTCATGGTGGAACCAAAGAGGGCTCATTGGGCAGCAGCCAAACATGTTCTCAGATATTTACAGGGAACCGTCAATTATGGACTCTTGTACACCAAAGGTAAGGATATAAGATTGAGTGGGTTTACTGATGCAGATTAGGTTGGAAGTTCAGTGGATCGGAAAAGTACCTCTGGGTATTGTTTCAACATTGGATCGGGAATGACCTCCTGGTGCAGTAGGAAACAGAAATCCGTAGCTCTGAACTCAGCTGAAGCAGAATAAATGGCCGCTAGCATAGCTTCGTGTGAAGCCATGTGGCTTAGAAAACTGCTTGTGAACCTATTCAGAAGAAAGATGGAAGCGACCAGGATCATGTGTGATAATCACAGTTGCATCAAGCTCTCTAAGAATCCAGTATTTCATGATCGATCAAAGCACATTGATATTCAGTGTCACTTTGTCAGAGACTGTGTCCAACAAGGAGTTGTACAGTTGAGCTACACTCCTACAGGAGAACAGGTGGCAGACATCCTTACCAAGGCCCTTGGAAGAACAAAGTTTGCGTATTTCAGGGAGAAGATGGGGATGATAAAGAATCCATTTCAATAGCAGAAATGGGTATGATGTTGCAGTGCAAATGCAGCGTTGGGAGGAAGGAACAGTAGCAACACGGATGTAGAGAGATCTGTAGTACAGATATAGCAGTGGCAGTGGTAGAGCCATGGGCAGCAGTATAGGATGCAACAATGCAGAGGATGTTGGGCAGGAAGGTCAAACATCAGCACAGGTACCGGTGCCAGATGATTAGGGTGATGCTCAGTTGAGGAGTATTACTAGAGCACATTCCTCGCTAAGAGGGAGTGTTGATTTAGGGTAGCATCGGATGTGCTCTAGCCATGAAAATTGGTGGGGAGGCCAAAGCTCATGAGATCTCCAAGACCAAGAAATAGTTTTGGAAAATTCCATCCGAATGAAGAGTTATTAAAATAATTAATATTTTTAATCAATTCTTAAGTCTAAAGTTAGGAAAATAAAAATATTAATGGGTATTAATAAAGATAAGGATGAAAATCTTCTAAGAGACGAAGATCAAGTCTATTTTAATCTTGGCCGTTGATTAGGGACTTAATCTCGGACGTTGATTCATCAACAGGAAAAGTATAAGAGAATGCTTGAGGATCATTTGGAGATATACTGAGGGAGACCAGTCAGTTCGATTTCTGGAGCAGGGCTTGCTGAGAAATTCGAACTAGAGGTTTGGATTGCAGCAAGAGTTAGCGAGTACGTAACAAAGAGGCAGGGACAGTGCCGGAGGACAAGCACGGAGTTCAGAGAGGCAGAAATAGAGCTACTCAGGAAGACGCAGAGGCAGTTGGCCTGCGCAGTCACTGGAGGGCCTGCGTGGGTGACGCAGAGAAGCCAAGTGCTGACGCAATGAGGCAGATGCTGGCGCAGAGGGTCTAGGAGTTGCGCAGAAGCTAGCTAGACAGACGCTAAGCCTAGGGGAGGTGCCGGAGGATTTATCTCTGTTGGGTCATCTAGTTTGGCACCATAGTTGTACTCGAGAAGAGCTTAATAATAAAATCCTCCTCTGCTGCACTGGTTTTCCCACATTGGGTTCTTCCGAGGACAATTGTCCAAAAATATCTGTGTTGATGTGTTTGATTCTTGTGCATGTATTTGTTTCTGTATTATGGCGTGATATCTACAGTAGAATTTATTTTAATATTTACTGAAGGGATTTCGTAAATAACTTATTGGAAAATAAGTAGGTAAAATAAATCAGTTGTTGCAATAATAGAATTTTCACATCGTATCAGAGCAAGTAATCAGAGACAGGAAGGGAAAATCAATTATGGGTTGAGATCATGATGCAGAGGCATCTACGTCAGGAAACTCGCACGGGTTTTCAGAAAATTGCACAAGAGATAGTAATTTTGATTTCTCTATGCTGGCTTCCAGATTGGAAGAAGAAGTTGCTTGTGTGACAAGCTCTGCATCATCAAAGGTATGGTATATAGACAGTGGAGCCTCCTAACATATGACAGGAATCTGGGAATGTTTCTCAGATTATCAGGAAGAAAAGATAAATTTTCAGATCAACATGGGGAATAAAGCAAAGTGTACTCTAGTAAGGAAGGGTACCATAGTTTTTCAAACAGAAACGGGAGAGCGGTTTCGTGCTACCAATGTGCTGCATGTGCCAGGACTGGGGATGAACTTGCTTTCCGTATCGCAACTTCAAGGCAAGGGCTATGACGTTTTCTTCATTAAGGAGAAAGTATACGTCAAACACCCGAGCTGGAAAAAGAAAGTGTAGATCGGAATCAGAAGTAACAGGTTGTACAGGGTACAACTAGAATCACCAATGGCACTGATAGGCAGTAATGGAGACAACGATTTGAATGAACTATGGCACAGAAGAATGGGACATTTAGACCATGGGGCTCTCAGAATTCTTAGGAAAACTGTAACAAGAGTTCCAGATCATAGTACAGAACGAGATGATATATGCAGAGGATGTGTTATGGGCAAGTATGCCAAAGCAACATTTCCTAGAAGTAAAAACAGGGCCAAGAGTGTACTAGGATTGATACACTCAGATATCTGCGGACCAATGTCCACAAAAGCTCTTAGTGGTGCAGAATACTTCGTCACCTTCATTGATGACCACTCCAAGAAAACTTGGATTTATTTTCTGAAAACCAAGGACAAGGTTTTTTGTCGATTCAAAGAGTTCAAGGCTCTGGTGAAGAATCTGACAAGGAAGAAAATAAAAGTTTTGCGCTCATATAATGGTGGAGAATATGTCGATAAGGAATTCACTGATTTTTGCGCTAAGGAGGGCATCAGAAGAGAGTGGACAGCTCCTCACAATCCGAAGCAGAATGGAGTAGCAGAAAGGAAGAACAGGACTATCATGGAAGCAGCTAGGGCCATGATGTATGATCAGGATATGCAAAAATTCCTGTGGGCAGAAGCATGCAACACGACAATCTATGTCCAGAATAGAACTCCTCATAGGGCATTAGGCAAGATTACTCCTGAATAATTCTTCACCGAGAAGACTCCTAAAGTCAGCCATTTCAAGATATTTGGGAGAATAGCATATTGTCGTATACCAAGGAGAAAAGCAAGAAGTTAGATCAAACTGTAGAAAAAGGATATCTGGTGGGATATAGCGAGAACACTAAGGCATATAGAATCTAACTTCCAAGGAGCAGCGAGGTAGTAGTTCGACGAGATGTGAAGTTCATGGAAGATAGGGCCTTCAAAAATTCTCGAGAAATGCCTTTCGAAGAGCAGTCAAAAGATGAGTCATTGGTAAAGCCACTTCAACCAACGGAAGCCAAGAATTCTTCCTTAGAATAGAAGAATCACAAGAAGAGGAGGAGCTAACAGAGGCACCTGCTACCAGAGGAAGAACGAGTCGGGAACTTCGACAGATTCTGCAAGATGCCGAAGATTTCATCGATGCACCAAGAAACAATAAAAGGGAGCGAAAACAACCAGATAGATATCAGGCATTAATAGCTCAGGATGGGGAGCCTTCCAGTTTTCAGGAGGACGCACAACATCAAGTTTGCATGGATGTGATGGTAGAGGAATAAAACTTTATAATGGTGAACGATGTCTGGGAAGTAGTGCCTAGGCCTCAAGACAGATCAGTGGTAGGTTCGAGATGGATCTACAAGATTAAATACGCTGCAGACGGTAGTGTGGAAAAATACAAAGCTAGGTTTGTGGCTAAGGGGTATGCTCAAAAGGAAGGAATTGACTACGAAGAGACCTTCGCCCCAGTAGCCAGGTATACATATATTAGAACCGTGATATCTCTTGCAGCTCAGATGGGATGGGAGATTCATCAGATGGATGTCAAAACGGAATTCTTGAAAGGACTAATAGAAGAGGAAGTATACATTGAACAACCAGAAGGCTTTGAGACACATGAGAAGAAGTCTCATGTATGCAGATTAAAGAAAGCCTTGTAAGGACTCAAACAAGCACCTAGAGCGTGGTATGGTCGAATTGATGGCTACTTGCAGAAGATGGGGTTCGTCAAGGGTGATGTTGATCCCAATCTCTACTATCTGGCTGTAGAAGGTGAGCCTCTAATACTAGTATTATATGTGGATGATCTCTTTCTGACAGGTTCATCCAGGCGCATCAAGGACTGCAAGAAGAATCTAGCCACAAAGTTTGACAAGGGAGATATCCTAGGGTTGGAAGTTTGGCAGCAGAAGGATAAAATCTTCCTTGCACAAGGGAGATATGCTACAGAGATCCTGAAGAGATTCAGGATGCATGATTGTAGGTCGATGGCTACTCCAATGATCACCAACTGAAAGAAAATCGATGCATCAGAAGACAAAGATGTTGATCCCACCTTATACAGGCAGCTCATAGGGTCCATGAGGTATCTGGTCAATACCAGGCCAAGACATTTGTTACGCTGTCAACACCCTCAGTCAGTTCATGGTGAAACCAAAGAGGGCTCATTGGGCAGCAACGAAACATGTTCTCAGATATTTATAGCGAACAGTCGATTATGGACTCTTGTAGACCAGAAGTAAGGATATCAGATTGAGTGGGTTTACTAATGTAGATTGGGCTGGAAGTTCAATGGATCGGAAAAGTACCTCTGGGTACTGTTTCAACATTTGATCGGGAATGACCTCCTGGTGCAGTAGGAAACAGAAATCCGTAGCTCTGAGCTCAGCTAAAGCATAATATATGGCCGCTAGCACAGCTGCGTGTGAAGCCATATGGCTTAGAAAACTGCTTGTGAACCTATTTAGAAGAAGGATGGAAGCGACCAAGATCATGTGTGATAATTATAGTTGCATCAAGCTCTCTAAGAATCAAGTATTTCATGGTCGATCAAAACACATTGATATTCGGTGTCACTTTGTCAGAGACTGTGTCCAACGAGGAGCTATACAGTTGAGCTACACTCCTACAGGAGAACAGGTGGAAGACATTCTTACCAAGGCCCTTGGAAGAATAAAGTTTGCTTATTTCAGGGAGAAGATGGGGATGATAAAGAATCCATTTCAGTAGCAGAAATGGGTATGATGTTGCAGTGCAAATACAGTGTTGGGAGGAAGGACCAGCAGCAGCACAGATGCAGAGGGAGTTGCAGTGCAGATGCAGTGTTGGGAGGAAGGACCAGCAGCAGCACAGATGTAGAGGGAGCTGCAGTACAGATGTAGCAGTGGCAGAGGTAGAGCCATGGGAAGCAGTACAGGATGCAGCAGTGCAAAGGATGTTGGGCAGGAAGGTCAAACATCAGCACAGGTACCGGTGCCGGATGATCAGGGTGATGCTCAATTAAGCAGTTTTACTAGAGCACATTCCTCACTAAGAGGTAGTGTTGATTTGGGGTAGCATCGGATGTGCTCTAGCCATGAAAATTGGTGGAGAGTCTAAAGCACATGAAATCTCCAAGACCCAGAAATCGTTTTGGAAAATTCCATCCGAATGAAGAGTTATTAAAATAATTAATACTTTTAATGAGTTCAAAAGTCTAAACTTAGGAAAATAAAAAAATTAATGGGTATTAATAAAGATAAGGATGAGAAGCTTCTAAGAGACAAAGATCAAATCTATTTTAATCTTGGCCGTTGATTCATCAACAGGAAAAGTATAAGAGAAGGCTTGAGGGTCATTTGGAGATATACTAAGGGAGACGAGTCAGTTCGATTTCTGGAGCGGGGCTTATTGAGAAATTTGAACTAGAGGTCTGGATTGCAGCAAGAGGTAGCGAGTACGTAACAAAGAGGCAGGGATAGTGCCGGAGGACCAGCACAGAGTTCAGAGAGGCAGACGCAGAGCTACTTAGGAAGACACAAAGGCAGCTGGACTGCACATTCACTAGAGGGCCTACGTGGGTGACGTAGAGAGGCCAAGTGCTGACGCAGTGAGGCAGATGCTGAAGCAGAGGGTCTAGAAGCTGCGCAGAGGCTAGCTGGACAAACGCTGAGCCTAGGTGAGGTGCCAGAGGATTTCTCTGTTGGGTGAGCTAGATTGGCACCGTAGTAGTACTCGAGAAAAGCTTAATAATAAAATCCTCCTCTGCTGCACCGGTTTTCCCGCATTGGGTTTTTCCGGGGACAATTGTCCAAAAATATCTGTGTTGATGTGTTTGATTTTTGTGCATGTATTTGTTTCTGTATTATGGCATGATATTTGCAGTAGAATTTATTTTAATATTTACTGAACGGATTTCATAAATAACTTATTGGAAAATAAGTATGTAAAATAAATCAGTTGCTCCAGTAATAGAATTTTTCACATGGTATCAAAGCAAGTAATCAGAGACAGGAAGGGAAAATCAATTATGGGTCAAGATCATGATGCAGAGGCATCTACGTTAGGAGACTCAAGCAGATTTTCAGAAAATTGCACAAGAAATAGTAATTTTGATTTCTCTATGCTGGCTTCCAGATTGGAAGAAGAAGTTGCTTGTGTGACAAGCTCTGCATCATTAGAGGTATGGTATATAGACAGTGGAGCCTCTTGGCATGTGACAAGAATTCGGGAATGTTTCTCAGATTATCAGGAGGAAAGGATGAATTTTCAGATCAAGATGGGGAATAAAGCAAAGTGTACTCCAGTAGGGAAGGGTACCATAGTTTTTCAAACAGAAACAAGAGAGCGGTTCAGTGCTACCAATGCGTTGCATGTGCCAAGACTCAGGATGAACTTACTTTCCGTATGGCAACTTCAAGACAAGGGCTATGAAATTTTCTTCATTAAGGAGAAAGTATACGTCAAACACCCAAGTTGGAAAAAGAAATGGCAGATCGGAATCAGAAGTAACAGGTTGTACATGTTACAGCTAGAATCACTAATGGCACTGATAGGCAGTAATGGAGACAAGGATTTGAATGAACTATGGCACAAAAGAATGGGACATTTGCACCATGGGGCTCTGAGAATTCTTAGGAAAACTGTAACAGGAGTTCCAGATCTTAGTACAGAACGAGATGATGTATGCAGAGGATGTGCTCTGGGCAAGTATGCCAAAGTAGCATTTCCTAGAAGTAAAAACAGGGCCAAGAATGTACTAGGATTGATACACTCATATATCTACGAACCAATGTCCACTAAAGCTCTTAGTGGTGCAGAATACTTCGTCACCTTCATTGATGACCACTCCAAGAAAACTTGGATTTATTTTCTGGAAACCAAGGACGAAGTTTTCTGTCGATTCAAACTGTTCAAGGCTTTGGTGGAGAATCTGACAGGGAAGAAAATAAAAGTTTTGCACTCAAATAATGGTGGACAATATGTCGATAAGCAATTCACTGATTTTTGCGCTAAGGAGGGCATCAGAAGAGAGTGGACAGCTCCTTACAATCCGAAGCAGAATGGAGTAGTAGAAGGGAAGAACAGGACTATCGTGGAAGCAGCTAAGGCCATGATGTATGATGAGGATATGCCAAAATCCCTGTGGGCAGAAGCATGCAATCAAACAGTCTATGTCCAGAATAGAACTCCTCATAGGGCATTGGGCAAGATTACTCCAGAGAAAGTCTTCACCGAGAAGACTCCTGAAGTCAGCCATTTCAGGATATTTGGGAGTTTAGCATATTGCCGTATACCCGAGGAGAAAAGGAAGAAGTTAGATCAAACTACAGAGAAAGGATATCTAGTGGGATATAGCAAGAACGCTAAGGCATATAGAATCTATCTTCCAGGGAGCAAGAAGGTAGTAGTTCGACGATATGTGAAGTTCATGGAAGATAGGGCCTTCAGAAAATCTCCAGAAATGCCTTCCGAGGAGCAGTCAAAAGATGAGCCGTTGGTAAAGCCATTTCAACCAGCGGAAGCCAATAATTCTTCCTCAAAACAGGAAGAAGAGGAGCTAACAGAGGCACCTGATACCAGAGGAAGAACGAGTTGGGAACTTCGACAGATTTTGCGGGATGCAGAAGATTTCATCAGTGCACCAAAAAACAATAAAATGGAGCGAAAACAGCCAGATAGATATCAGGGATTAGTAGCTCAGGATGGGGAGCCTTCCAGTTTTCAGGAGGCCGCTCAACATCAAGTTTGGATGGATGCGATGGTAGAGGAATACAACTCTATAATGGTGAACGATGTCTGGGAAGTAGTGCCTAGGCCCCGAGACAAATCAGTGGTAGGTTCGAGATGGATCTACAAGATTAAATGCGCTGCAGGTGGCAGTGTGGAAAAATATAAAACCAGGTTTGTGGCTAAGGGGTATGCTCAAAAGGAAGGAATTGACTATGAAGAGACCTTCACCCCAGTAGCCAGGTATACATCTATTAGAACCGTGATATCTCTTGCAGCTCAGATGGGATGGGAGATTCATCAGATGGATGTCCAAATGACATTCTTGAACGGAGTAATAGAAGAGAAAGTATACATTGAATAGCCATAAGGCTTTGAGACACATGAGAAGAAATCTCATGTATTCAGATTGAAGAAAGCCTTGTGCGGGCTCAAACAGGCACTTAGAGCATAGTATGGTTGAATTGATGCCTACTTGCAGAAGATGGGGTTCGTCAAGAGTGATGTTGATCCCAATCTCTACTATCTGGTTGTAGAAGGTGAGACTCTAATACTAGTATTATATGTGGATGATCTCTTTCTGACAGGTTCATCCAGGCTCATCGAGGACTGCAAGAAGAATCTAGCCACAGAGTTTTACACGAAGGATTTGGGACAAATGCATTATTTCCTAGGGTTGGAAGTTTGGCAGCAGAAGGATAGAATCTTCCTTGGACAAGGGAGATATGCTACAGAGATCCTGATGAGATTCAAGATGCATGATTGTACGCCAATGGCTACTCCAATGATCACCAACTGGAAGAAAATTGATGCATCAGAAGACAAAGATGTTGATTCCACCTTATACAGGCAACTCATAGGGTCCCTGATATATCTAGTCAATACCAGGTCAGACATTTGTTACACTGTCAACATCCTCAGTCAGTTCATGGTCGAAATTAAGAGGGCTCATTAGGCAGCAACCAGACATGTTCTCAAATATTTACAGGGAACAGTCGATTATGGACTTATGTACACCAAAAATAAGGATATCAGATTGAGTGGGTTTACTGATGCAGATTGGGCTAGAAGTTCAGTGGATCGGAAAAGTACCTCTGGATACTGTTTCAACATTGGATTGGGAATGATCTCCTGGTGCAATAGGAAACAGAAATCTGTAGCTCTGAGCTCAACTGAAGCAGAATATATGGTCGCTATCATAGCTTCGTGTGAAGCCATATGGCTTAAAAAACTACTTGTGAACCTATTCGGAAGAAGGATGGAAGCGACCAGGATCATGTGTGATAATCAGAGTTGCATCAAGCTCTCTAAGAATCCAGTATTTCATGATCGGTCAAAGCACATTGATATTCGGTGTCACTTTGTCAGAGACTGTGTCCAACGAGGAGCTGTATAGTTGAGCTACACTCCTACAGGAGAACAGGTGGCAGACATCCTTACCAAGGCCCTTGGAAGAACAAAGTTTGCTTATTTCAGGGAGAAGATGGGGATGATAAAGAATCCATTTCAGTAGCAGAAATGGGTATGATGTTGCAGTGCAGATGCAGTGTTGGGAGGAAGGACCAGCAGCAACACGGATGCAGAGGGAGTTGCAGTGCAGATGCAGTGTTGGGAGGAAGGACCAGCAGTAGCACGGATGCAAAGGAAGCTGCAGTACAAATGTAGCAGTGGAAATGGTAGAGCCATGGGCAACAGTACAAGATGCAGCAGTGCAGAGGATGTTGGGCAGGAAGGTCAAACATCAGCACAAATACCAGTGCCGGATGATCAGGGTGATGCTCAGTGGAGGAGTTTTACTAGAGCACATTCCTCTCTAAGAGGGAGTGTTGATTTGGGGTAGCATTGAATGTGCTCTAGCCATGAAAATTGGCGGAGAGGCTAAAGCACATGAGATCTCCAAGACCCAGAAATCATTTTCGAAAATTCCATCCGGATGAAGAGTTATTAAAATAATTAATAATTTTAATGAGTTCCAAAGTCTAAACTTAAGAAAATAAAAATATTAATGGGTATTAATAAAGATAAGGATGAGAAGCTTCTAAGAGACAAAGATCAAATCTATTTTAATCTTGCTCGTTGATTAAGGACTTAATCTCAGCCGTTGATTCATCAACAGGAAAAGTATAAGAGAAGGCTTGAGGGTCATTTGGAGATATACTGAGGGAGATCAGTTAGTTCTATTTCTGGGGCGGGGCTTGCTAAGAAATTCAAACTAGAGGTCTGGATTGCAGCAAGAGGTAGCGAGTACGTAACAGAGATGCAGGGAAAATCCCGGAGGACCAGCGCAGAGTTTAGAGAGGTAGACACATAGCTACTCAGGAAGACGCAGAGGCAGTTGGACTGCGCATTCACTAGAGGGCCTGCGTGGGTGACGCAGAGAGGCCAAGTGCTGACACAGTGAGGCAGATGTTGACGCAGAGGGTCTAGGAGTTGCGCAAAGGCTCGCTGGACAGACGCTGAGCCTAGGGGAGGTGCCGGAGGATTTATCTCTGTTGGGTGAGCTAGTTTGGCACCCTAGTTGTACTCGAGAAAAGTTTAATAATAAAATCCTTCTCTGTTGCACCGGTTTTCCCGCATTGGGTTTTTCCGGGGACAATTGTCCAAAAGTCTCTATGTTGATGTGTTTGATTCTTGTGCATGTATTTGTTTCTATATTATGGCGTGATATCTGTAATAGAATTTATTTTAATATTTACTTAAGGGATTTCGTAAATAACTTATTGGAAAATAAGTAAGTAAAATAAATCAGTTGCTGCAGTGATAGAATTTTTCACACAATATGGGCCTTATACCATCACCAAGGTTGTGGGAGACAATTCTTTTGAGCTCAGCATTCCCCCATTCCTTGGCCTACATCCAGTGTTCAATGTGGACCGCCTTTAGCCATACTTTCCACCATTACTAGACACATCAGACGTTGCGGAACAGCTAACACCAAAAAAGCTAAACCCAGACTGCATGGGACAAGGCACAACTGATCAAATCATGGATACACAGATCAAGAACACTGCCCAACAAAAGATCCAACTATATCGGGTTGTCAAAGCTGGCCAACACTTGCACCAAGGCACGTGTCTCACCAAGGACCAAGCTCAACAGAAATTTCCCCATCTCATGGAGGCACTCAACGCAATGGGGAACATTGCTTCCTAAGGGGGAAGGATTGATCTACGTGGATATTGGTGGCCACTCACCTATTCCACTTGGACCCCCACCATTGTTTCTTTCATTTTCCTTAACTGTAGCACAATTTGCTATTTTTGGCAGTTTTTCGGGTCCTGAACTTTCGAAGTCGTTTTGACACCCTGAACGACGTTTTTTTGGAACACGGACAAAGCCATAGTTTGAGACACGGGTTCGCAATCAAAAGTTGTATTACTCGAATAGATCTTTCTAATGAGGTATCATACGCGTCAAACAGAGATTGTATGCCAAAGTTACGGGCCCCCGAAAAGTTGATGTACCAATTTACCCCAACAGGGCCCATAGACTTTTGGCGCTTCGTCTCCTAGGGTTAGGATTTTTGGATGTTTAGGGTTTTCCATCGTTTCTCAATAACAAATAGGCCTTCAAGCCTCATTGTAACACAATTCAGAAGGCATGTAGCTGCCACATCTCTTCTCAGAAATAAGCTACCATCGCCTGAGCTGGTTTATTTCCATTCTGCATGTAAACAGTTTTCAATACTTTGTTATTAATGAATTGAAGTTATGTTTTTTTTGTATCTCTGTGTTTCTGTTCATATTTGTATTTAATTTCATTCTTTCATAGATCTAGATCATTGGATTAGGTCTTCTTCTCTTGCAATTCGCTTTTCTTTTCGTCCTCTTTCTCTTGCAAATCGAACTTATGTGAGTGCTCTTCCAAATGAGTCGAACTGTCTCTATTTATACTACTTCCACAAGGTCGAATTGCCTCCAACTGGGCCGACTTCTCCAGGACAAGGCCAACTTGGTGAGGAGGGGTAAAATGATTGTTTTGACTCAAAAATAAATTTCTTTATATGATACAAAAGCCCAAGAAGGGTCTAATAAATGTGATAATGACTCTTTTGACTCAAGACAAAACCTAGAAGCCTTTAATGGAGGCTATGACCTAGAAAATAAATAAAAGAGCATGAAACCCATGCTTAAAAATATTTTTCTTTTACAATAAATATTTATTTTTCTTTTTCTTTTGACAAATACAATTATGAAGACCGACGCTAGTTACATTCTTCAACATTTCAAAGAATCCTTAAACAAACCCAAGACAAGGACTCAGGGGTAGAAAAAGAAGCCACACTCACAAAAAAGGAGAAAAATAAGGAAGGTGATATTGCACCTGTAAAAAAGGTTGAAGGTGATAATACCTCCTCCTCTCCATCCTTTTCAAAAGTGTTAAAGAAAAACTCATGTCCCTCCCCTTCTTTGACAAGAGGTAGGAAAGACCACAAAGAAAGAAACTCCAACTCCCAGAAATCTCCAAGCTTCTTCAATTTATTGGGAATGTCTTTTGATAATTCTTGATCATGCTCTATTTTTGTATCAGTTTATGTAAAGGGCCTAGAGATGTAATCCCATCTCCTGTCAATTAGTATGTGTTGTAAATTTTGTCATATTTTGCAAGTTTTTCCATGTATTTATGCATATAGGCATAATGGTTTAGATATCAATTTAATGAGACGTTTTAATACAATGGGCATTCCAAGGAGTCGTGTGTGTGTGTGAGCCAGATAGCTAGAAAAGCCCGTCTTTTCTTTTGTTGTAATTGTTGTGTCCACAATGCAAATTTTTATATAATATTCTCCCTATGGTTTGTTTATATATATATATATATACACCCTAGATGTGGGTGACATCAATCTTTACGACGTACCCTCTGGGATCCCATGGCTCACAAATCCATGAACCTTGGGATGCTACTTCAACGACGCTCACATGACATTATAGCTAATAGCCCTATCAAGCATTCAAGACCGGAGATAAGCTGGCCACCCCGTGGCTGCAAGGAATTAACTACCTTGATCCACTTGGCGAGCCTGTCAATTGGCTACGAGGTTATAACACATGGCGAAGAAAGCTTTGGAGCATGTCTAATCCTCTTTTGCGGGCGAAGCTCTACCCTGTTCCAGAGTCGAGCCCATCACTGTTTGTAAGTTACTTCCATTGTTTGCATGTTCATGCCTTCTCTGGCCAGCAAGTTCATTCCTTTTGTTGAATGCATGCTCCTTCCCTCTGGTGTCGGCATGCTCATTCCCTTTTCTACCTACAAACTCACTACTCCTATTGCCCGTGAGACCATTACCTCAGCTATCTACAATTCCATGCTCTTTGAATTGATGGTTTGTGAATGAGGACGCCCTTTTTATGGTGCTCGTGACTAGGGCAAACCTCCACTCCCCACATGGCATGGCTTCGACACAGAACATTTTGATCCCAGCATTCCACATCAGCACCGACAATAGGTTGCTGACCTTGAGGCTACTAAGCTCCACTTCGTGGACGATCACGCTTGGGCTCTCAAGAACGTCTTGGGTCAACTCCTCAGAAACCACAAGGAGAACATGCTAGTGATGGGGGCTCACATTCTCAACTTGGATCACTTCAAATTTTCAAACGGAATCTCAAGGCAGCTCTCAGTGACATGGCCAACTCCCTCGGCATCAACCTGCACCCGTCATCTCTGTCAGCATCACCTTCTTCTTCGCCAGGCATGGCCATCGATATCCCATCGTAGTCAGCACCTCTAGGGGCTGACCCTCCGCCCTCATCAGCACCTCCTACAACAGATCTTCCATCCAGGTCACAGCCTCTTGCCAAGCGTCCAAGAGTCGACAATGTATCCAAGCCTAAAGAAAGCCCTCAGCAGGCTGTGGTGACTACTACAGCCCCGTGCCCATTGAGGAAACGGCCAAAGAAGCCACCCTGAGCAGGTGTCCGTGTTACAGCTTCACCTCCTTCTAGTTTGTCCTTTTTCTGGTTTATCATGCCAACAGTTATGTATTCTCCCTACTGTCAATCGCTCTGTTAGCGGTTCAGCACCTGGCCATCGGACTCCAGCCAACTCCCTTTGACATTATTTGATGTATTTTGGTCTCACGCCCTCTATGAACTCATGGAAAAATCTGAGGGTTTATGGCTTGAACGCCACAGCGATGTAACTACTGTATATTTTCTGTAATACAAAGTTCTTTAACTTACCAGAAAAAACATATATATATATATATATGAATTTTAAGCTGAAAATATGTAATCTCACTAGAATTTCTTTAACGAAAACAGGAAAACAGGGAAGTGAGGTCTATTTAGAAAAATTGAGAAATAAATTTAAAGCAAATATTAAATAATTTTCAACTGAAATTTGTGTACTACGGCTCGAATTGCTTTAACGGAAGGCAGAGAAATTAGGTGTATTTATAGATTAAGTAATAAATTTTAATCGAAATTAAGTATTGTGGAGCTGAAAAACTGTATCTTGACTCGAATTGCTTTAACGAGACAGGGAAATAAGTAATAAATCCAAAACGTAATTCAGTAATTTTGAGCTGAATATATATGCTCGGAATCGAATTGTTTTAACGAAGACAGGCAAATTCGGAGTATTAAAGAAATGAAGTAATAAATTTAAAGCAAGATTTAAGTAATTTTTGGCTGCAAAACTGTGCTCCTACTACACTTGGTTTAAGAAAGACACATAATTTATGTGTATTTAGAGAAATTGAGTAATTTTAAGCTGAAAAACTGCATTTCGACTCGAATTGCTTTAACCAAGACGAAGAAATTAGATGTATTTAGAGAAATTAAGTAATCAAATTAAAGCGAAATTAGAGAATTTTAAGCTGAAAATATGCACTCCGATTAGAATAGCTTTAACGAAGACGTGGAAATGAGGCGTATTCAGAAAAATTCAGGAACAAATTTAAAGAAGAACTAAGAAAATAGTCTCATACCTCTGAAATAACGCCAGTCGTAGTGAGGAAGATGAGTTTTTGGATATTTGAAGGCCGAGAGCAAAGTAAAGTCCGAAGAATTATTTATCCCGGAACATTCCACCCTTAATGAAGTCCAAAGTTCGATCCCTAAAATAACTGCTAAGAAATATCGAAGAGCACACACTCTACCGAAATACTTGGCGATTGCCATGTTCTTCTCCACCAGCATTAAACCTAGAAGCGCGAGAAATATTTGTTTGGAAACTGCAGATCCTTCCGCTTGCGAAAAAATATTTTATTTTCGCGATACAGGAATTCTTGACATTATTTACGTTAAGCCGATTCACACAGACTTTTATATCACGCTTGTGTTACTCTGTTCTATTTCTCAGGCAATTGCGTGTGGAAAATGGGACATACATGCAGAGCTGCAAGATAGATAATGCCTTCAGTTGGACAACTTGGATTCGTTCATGGACTTCTAAGGAATAGCAACCGTCCGATCGGTTTTGCTGACTCCACAATTGTACGGCAGGCACAGTCGTCCGGCCCTTTTTCCAGTGGATTTCCTGCAGTGTCGGATCCAACGGGCTCGACATCCCGAGTCGGGCCGCCACGAGAGGTAATGGTTACCGGAATCTCCGGTGTTTTATTTAATCCTCATTCCTCACATTGGTCCTCCACCGTTGTTTTTTTCGGGAATGTCAGCCATCGAGAACATTCCGTTAATTTTAAATCATATTAATTTTTAATTCAAAGTTTTGGTTTCTTAAAGTTTTGGTTTTCTTGTGGGCAGTCAAATTTTTCAAAGATATTTTTAAATCATATTATTTTAATTCAAAGTCTTGGTTTTCTGGTGGGCCGTGAAATTTTCAAAGATTTGGCTTTCCTCGCCACGTATAAAATATACGCCACTATATTTAATTCTGGTTGGTTAATAATATTGAGGTACAACGCACTACAGAAAAGTGCCTTGTTATTATGGCGCTGCGTTGGTATGTAAAGTTATTTATTTTAATTTTGTATTATTTTTATTAATTTGAAAGGTAAAGAAATATATTTTTTAATTAACAATGTTAAAAGTTTTCGAGAAGATTTTTTTGGCGGAAATTATATTATAATACTTTTGTCGACGAGTTTCAAATCAATAAATGTGATTCATTGTCAGGATGAGTTGAAGAATCAAATCATGGTTGCATGTTAAATAGGGAGAGCAAATCTTCCAACAACTATATTTGACTAGGAACGGCAGGCTGCATGTTAAATAGGGAGAGCGGATCTTCCAACAACTATATTTGACTAGGAATGCAGCTGTTCCTAGTCAAATATAGCTATTGGAAGATCTACTCTCCCTATTTAACATGCAGCGATGATCTGATTCAACGATATTTGACTAGGAACCGCAGCCATGCCTAGTCAAATATAGTTGTTGGAAGATCTGCTTCAACTTGTCCTGACGATGAACCACACTTGTTGGTTCTAAACACATTGACAAAAGTATTATAATTTGATTTCAGCGAAAAAATCTTCTCCAAAACTTAATATAGATCACAAAAGCTTAAATTCAAGCAATGTTAAAAGTATTTTTTATTAATAAAATTATAACTTTTATTAATTTTGATGGGTAAAGAAACCTATTTTATTATAAATTTTAAAAAGTCATGTTTTAATAATAAAAATATATTTGTTCATTAATTTTTATGTGTAAAGAAATATTTTTTTAATTATAAATTTTAGAAATCATTTTTATTAATAAAAATATAATTTTTTTTATGTGGGTTTAACAAAGTAAAGGATTAAATATATAAAAAAATTCCGAAAACATGTAGCTCTCACGCGAATCATTTCAACGAAATGTGTTTTTTTTTATAAAAGCCTTTGTCTTGTTTACGAATAAGCAAAACAACTGCTACACACCCAGAATTGCCAAAAGTGTTTTGGAAAGTAGGGCGAAATGTCCGCAAAATGGCACTGTACCCGGACGGGGATTATAAGTTATGGGAATTGAACACGGAAGGGAGGCTTGATTTATTTGTGACACTGGATTAGTATATGGATCAAATAGCGTAACACTATCGTGTCGTTTTATGTTGGGGTGCGTAGATCAAAGAGCGTCATATTAGGGTGTCATTTTATGTTGCGTTTGTGTTTCAATTTAATTTCTAGTTTAAACGAGTTTTTTTGTTATTTAAAATAATGTAAATAGATATAGTTATTATAATTTATTTAATAAAAATTATTATGGATTAATATACATTAATAGTATAATATTCCGTTATAAACGAAATAAAAATACTATGATTGCATCATTTGAGTCTATTATACTAAGATTGCATCATTTGAGTCCATTATAATATAATAAGATTGCACCACTTGATTACATGATAATATAATAGAAAATTATTTAACTTTCCCTTAATAGGGGAATGTTGAACTTAAAAGTATAAATTACAAATTTATTTTATGTTCTTAAAAAATTAATACAATTATATATATATATATATATATATATATAAAAATTGTATAAGTATAATTATAAAATAGTATTTTAAAAATTTATATAGTTTATAAGTTTTTTATAAAATTAAAATTCCAATAAAATAATTGATAAGTAAAGATAAGATATAGTTTAAAGGGTTTAATGAGAGATTATGGGTTAATCATCTTTGACATCCTGGGGTTAGGCTTAACAAGAAATAAAAATGAGAAATTCTTTATGATTTAAGAGGGATCAAATTTCTTTTCACTTTAAATGAGGGATTTGTATTGGATCTAGATTGGTTTAATTATTAATTTTATGTTTTTTATTGTATTTTATTTTTAGTTTTAGTTTTATGTAATTTAAGTCAAAATGTTAAACATTACATCTCTACCATACTGGACTAGAGAGCCCCTCCCATACTGGACTAGAGAGCCCCTCTGCGCCCAATAATTCTCTCTCAATTACCAAAATTAAAGCTAATTAACACCCATTACATTTCCTCTTAATCACCATAATAAAATCCAATTAAGACCCATTACATTTATAATTATCTTTAAAACTAATAAATATAATACATTTATTATCTCTACCATAAAGTGGATAAGGCCTCTCCTTACAGTGATTCTTTCCCTCAATTACCAAATTAATTAATTTACACCCATTACATTTCCTCTTAATCACCATAAGACCCATTACATTTATAATTATCTTTAAAATTAATAAATCTAATACATTTATTATGAAGTTTAGATAACTTTAATATCATATATTGATGGTCAAGCTAAACACCAAATTGGTGTATAACACCCTTGTTTCAAGGACAAGGGACCTTCTATGTGTAGTTATGCCCTTGTTTAAGGGAAGGGGCCTTCTATGTGTAGTTATGCCCTTGTTTAAGGGAAGGGGCCTTCTATGTGTAGTTATTTGATGACATTTAGTATATCACAATTATCATTCATTGATATCAATCTTAGTTTACCCGCTTATTAAATGAATTAAAGTGTACATAAAATAATTTATTGGATATTTACTACCTATATATATTATTAATTGTTGCGTCGAGAGGCGCTCTCCAGCCGAGTATGGTAGAGATGTTGTAATGTAATGTAATGTAATGTAATGTCCTGTAATGTAAACATTTTGGTCAAATTACATAAAAATAAAAATAAAATAAAATATATATATATATATATAATTAATAATTATATTTATAATTAATAATTAAACCAACCTAGATCAATTTTAGCTTTGAATCTACCAAGCATCGAGAGTGATCAAATCCATTGAGATACAAACCTCTTTTAAATGAAAAGAGATTTGATCCCTCTCGGCGCCTGGTAGATCCAGAGTTAAGATGGATCTAGGTTGGTATTTACAACAATACCAAATATTCATGACCCATATTATTATATTTTTGTTTTTGTTTTTTCTCTTACCATGGTGAATCAATAACTCATTGGTGTAATTTGGGTGAGGAGGCATCTTTGGCTTGTTGTGATAAGGCTCAAGGAGTAGAATCCCCTGCCCTCGTCGATTCTTTGCTCTTGCTACATCATAAATTCCTTGTATATCTTGCTTACGCGTTGTTGGAAGTTTAAAATGCAACAAGAAAATCCTAATATAATTTTGTTCTTTAATTAAATTAGGAATTAAATTGTAATTTCAATTCTCATAACAATTTGTAATAGTTAACTAAGTTAATTTGACTTAGTTGGCTCAGTTACTTTGAGTTGGGAGTCTAACTAGAGTCATGTAGAGTGTTTCCTATTTTTTAGGAGCCCTGATTGAGTTTATTTTGAGTTGTAATGATTTAATTCAGTTTAACTAAGTTAAATTCAATTAAACTAGTTCCAACTAATGGAGGAATTAGTGGGAGATCAAGTAGTGGGGTGTAACCAACATTGATCAAAAAGTAAAAATGAAGATTCACTCATAATTAACTCATGTATGTCAGATCAGAGAAAGACCCAATTGAGATTGGAGTTCAGGGACAGTGTACTATCAGTTGTATAATCATCTGAATTGTACAGGTGGTGCATACAATCAGAGGAAGGCCTATGAGGATTGCACAATTCATAATTGTGGAATTTCTCAATTAAATATGGGCTAATTCCCAAGGGAACAACACAAGGAAATAGGAGCTTGGCAGGCAACAAAATTGGCTAAGTATTGGCTTGAGTTGGGTTGTGAAGCAATGAGATAGATTGAGATAGTGCAGAGGCAACTCAGGCTTGAGAAAAGCATTATAATTTTCTCATATTTTCTGATTAATGCAATATACAAATAGCAAGGGTTTTTAGTTGTGGATTTCCCCGTAAAGTTATTGTGTTATGTGTGATTGAATTCTTTCTCTTTTATTCTTCGTGATTTCATCGATCGTTTATTATTTCTGCTAATGAGTAGAGTAGATTCAAGTCAATTGTTTTAGCATATTACAATCTACAACTTGAATCTACAAGGAATTTTTACATGGTATTAGAGTCGACACCACTATAGAAGAGGAAAATATGAGTTTGTCTTTTGAAGGAGAAATCGAATTTGTAGTATCATACTTTAGAGCCAGCAGGATGTCGTTCTACGGATTGAGACTCGAATATTCCCTTGAGGGTAGTTTGAACTATATTGCTTGAAAGGACATGATGGAAGCAGTGTTGGAAGACAACGGGCTTAAGGAATTCATAAACAAAGATATTCCTAAGACAATTGATGCTCAGGATCTAGCAAAATGGAGAAAGTGTGTGGCAAAGGCGAGAAGGATTATCCTTGAAGGAGTTCGAGATCATATTGTCTCGAACCTCCATGGTAAGGAAACTCCATTTGCAACTTGGAAGGCCTTGACAAACCTATTTCAAAACAACAGTGACCATAGGAAGTTAGCACTGAATGACAAGCTCGGAAAGATCAAGATGGAGAAGCGCAACACAATACCAAAGTACTTGACCAAGTTCACCCAATGTCGGGATGAGATTGGAAGTGTTGGTGTTATAGTTTCCGAAGATGATCTGGTGAGCCTAACGCTTCTAGGACTTCCTAAGAGTTGGCACAACTACTAGGACTCAGTTAATGGGAGGGAGAAGCTACCAAAGTGGGAGCGATTGTGTTCCGACTTAGTACAAGAAGAGATTCAGGGAACACCAAAGATGGATCCTCATCTAAGCATGATGATGAGGAGAATTGTGCCTTAGCTGGAAAGGCAAAGAAATGGAAGGGGAATTAATCCCATTCCAAATTAGATTCCATTCAAGGCGGCGGCAAGAAGAAGGACATGTCAAAGATTAAATGTTTTCACTGTCAAAGTGTCCGCACAAGAAGACTAGTAAGAAGCGC
The DNA here is from genome assembly GCA_031772625.1 of Pinus tabuliformis. NCBI lineage: Eukaryota > Viridiplantae > Streptophyta > Pinopsida > Pinales > Pinaceae > Pinus > Pinus tabuliformis. The sequence continues at coordinate 479,905,532 of CM062819.1, forward strand.
TCAGGAGGAGCAACAAGTGAAGCTCTTGCTTCACAATTCGAACTGGATTTCACCCTCATCGCTTACATGGTGACATCAGTGATGGGTAGTGTGTGGTACCTAGATAGTGGAGCCTCATTCCATATGACCAGAAACAAAGAGTTCTTCAATGACTTGGATGGGAATGACCTCTTGTGGTGCCGGTAAATTCTCAGTGCAAACACAAACAATTCCTCTAGCCCGAGAGAATAGGTCTAGCCACAAACAATCAATCTATGTAAAATCCCCTTAAGCTAGAATCAATTAAGAGGGCCTACCTCTTAGAACATTATTATGCTTGGTGATGATCTTACTTCCTCACTCCAGCTATCTTCTGTTTCCTTCCTTCGAATACCTGAAACAAGAAAACAACAACAACAAAAAATGTGATAGCATACAATATTGTATTCAACCTACTTAATAGGTCAAGGAACATTAAGCCATAAAGATGTAAAATGACACTTCATGTAGGAAATCAATCAATAGTTGCATTTATATAAATCAAAAAGAGATTACAACCGGTGCCTTGACGTTGCTAGTCTCCTCTGACGTATCCAGGTTCCCACACTTCTGCTAGCACTTCATGGATAGCCCCAACAATGGAAGTTTTAAGGCCTCTTTCCCTCTAGTCTCAAACCAAACCAAAATCACACTATTCTCCCTCAAACATACACTAGAAAGCTACAAGCTATAGATGACTTGTTGGTTATTCAAACTTACTCCAAAACTCCAACTAGCTTTTGCTTAGGAAAAATAGAGGTTTATATAGCTTGGATGGATGGGAGATGGTTCCTCTCATCATGGGAGAAGGTCTTATCTCTTGAGGCTATTCCATCCTAATAGGGGAAAGGAACCCAAATTGATTTCCTTGGCTCTATCCGGCCCAACCATCTACCAAACTTCTATTACAGAGCTTCTAGACATGGAAGCTTCGACTCCTTATTTAAAAAACCTTCCAAAAGAGGATCGACATGACTGTAAAAGGGCTTAGTCGCTCCGATCGGCACGAGGGCTAGTTTTAACCTCTGTAAATCGACATGAGGATAAAACTGGTCAGTAGCGTCGATCTTGTAAACTGGGATAGAAGGAAGATCTTTGGGAAATGATGCAAAGGGGAATTATTTTGCTCATGAAGAGGGACATACTGGGAGTTTCTTCATGATGGGAAAGCATGTCGGGTACACTGTAGAGGTCCTCGAGGATCATAGATGGGGAGTACAAGGACAGTGACAAAATGTTGTGTAACAGAACAAAGCTGCAGAACGAAAGCGGATTCAATCTTCATGCAAGGAGGTTTGACAGCATAAGAAAAAGGAAACAAATGACACAAACAATAGAGCAAAGGAAGAGAGAAAAGAAGAGCTTGTGAGTAGCAGAACTAAGACCACAACAAGCAAAACAACAACCGAAGGAAGGAAGGTAGTTGAGGAGGAAAGAATAGGAAGAGAAGCAAAAGCAGGAATAAGAACAAAGGCAAGGCGTAATAACAGAGAAAACAACACCAATACAGGTTGATAAGCCAGAATAGCTAGTAGCGAAGGATGAGAGTGAACAAATTTAGGTTCCCTCACCGATGCTAAACACAAGAACCAAGTCCAGCTAGAGATCGACATGTACATGGAGCAGCTAAAGCAAGAGGCCACCGGGGATGACCGAGAGCTGAGCGCAACAAACACGCAGAAGCACATTGGTGGTCATGTCATGGTCTACACCATGCTGCACATGCTTCAAGATGAGTTGGACACAAGTTCCAAGACCACATACCCAGAAGCTATGGAGGCAAGACTCCGCTATCAGAAAGACACCATCTAGCAGTTTGGGGACATCACCATGCAGCATCAAGCTTGGCATGAGTACATGACCGGAAGCATCAAGTAGAGGTTGCCAAGTTGGTCATTACCCAAATTCCGAAGTCATAGTGTTTTGTCTTGTTGGGTTGTCTCTAGCCTATTTTGTCTCACATGGGTACATGTGCAAAATGTATATTATTTGTAAATATGTTGTAAGTGAAATTCCAAGTGTCATTGGTGGAAAGTGAACAGACACTATGTAATGTAATGAGTTTTGTAAAGAAGTTGAAGAGTCATGAGGGTAGTCGAAGAGTCACAAAGGGGAATGTCTAGGGTCAACCCACTCTTTGTTATAAATAAAACCTCATAACTCATAGAAGAGGCTTTTGGGAGCCAAGATTTTGGCTAGGCATTGCTTAGAGGAGGCTTGGAGAGTATTGTGATGAGCCTTGGCTTATCCACAACGTAGAGAAAGTATACTTCTTTGGAGGAGCAAGTGGTGTTGACTGTAATGTTCCACTATTACAGCTAGTGGTTGTCAATGGTGTATGTATGGATGGAACTTTCACTTAATAATATAACTAAGCCAACACATTTTCATGCATATGTTGTTATTGTAGTTTGACTATTCTGGTTGCTTTAGCAATGTATGTTGTTTAACTTATGCATTTGTGTATGAACTATTTTGTATGCAATTGTACAAATCTTGCTGAAGACATGTTGTTGGATTAACCCGTCACTTTGGTTTTTGGACTATTCCTCTTCCAGCTTGTGATGTCATTATGCTCGTGTGTTCCTTTCAAGTTGCGTACTATTACAGGCTTCTAAGGGACACACTTCCTTTTCCCCTTCGTGTGTCAGAACCCCCATGCATCTCACTTGACTCACTGCAAGGTCATGCACTTGCTTCTGACCTTAGCTATCATACTTACCTCTGCACGCTACCGCGGTCAAGGCGCTACTTTACTACCCACTGCTGTGACTCCTACTCCAAACAGTCTGAGGTCTAGTTTGGACTTCTTACCCGGGAGATCCCCTTGACATGTTGGCGGGTCCAGCACCGTCAACATCACCAAACAATTATATATGAATATTATATTATTGCTAAAATATCCTATACATTTTCGTATTTACCATGGGGATACACTCATTTATTATACATATAAATTTGGAGGGGAGATAGAGGGAGGGGTTTCTTAAAATATTCCCTACTTAGGAGAACAACTAAAACAGGAATCATAGAAACAAGGAGGAGAGAAAAAGGAGAGACTTGAAAATTGAAGCATCGAATGCGAGCCACAATCTCCCATTATAGTGATGATTGCTCAAAGTGAGCGGGAGTCTTGAGAGTAGAATTCCTTGAACAAATTGGACTCTCAAGCCAAGAAGAGAACTGAGACTCTTTCATATTAATTAAATTTAAACCAGAGTTATCACCATGAGAAGGGAGTGCTCTCCCTAATTAGAGGGTCCTCTCAGACTAAGGACTCACAGAGGGACGAAAACTTGTGGAATTGAGGAAAATCTCAAATGTGCCTAGAAAAAGATGGAGGATTCCAATTGCTAAAAAATTGAGGTGTGCACATCAAAAAAGTACCCATAATTTTTAATTATTACTAGGCTCCATGCATATGTGTACACTTATTCCCCCCTAGGGTTAATGATAACCCCCTCCTACACTTGCCACTCTTGTAAATTGTTGTTAATATTAATAATATATAGGTAATTATAACACCAAGAGTATATCTAATGTAGAAATTCCTTGTAGATTCATATTGTAGATTGTAATATGCTAAAACAATTGACTTAAATCTACTCTACTCATCAGTGGAAACAATAAACGATTGATGAAATCATGAATCATAAAAGAGAAAGAATTCAATCACACATAAAACAATAATTTTATGGGGAAACCCACAACTAAAAATCACTGCTATCTGTATATTGCATTAATCAGAAAATATGAGAAGATTACAATGCTTTTCTCAAGTGTGAGTCGCCACATCTCTATGAACCGCTATCATCCTATTGGATGGTAGATACACCCGATAGTTGTGAGGTATATCAGTGTACCCCACAAACATGCCCAACTTAGTTGTTGGCTCTGGCTTTTTTCGTGCATCCTTGGTAACATGACAGTAGATTGATGAACCAAAGACCTAAAGTGTGCCACATCTTGTTTCTTACCTGAAAAAGCTTCTTTTGGTGTACTCATCCCAAGAATTCGATGAGGTCTTATGTTCTGGAAATAAACAGTTGTGTTGCATGCTTCAACCCACAAGTGCAATGGTAGGCCCTGATCATGTAACACTGCTTGTGATGCTCCCATAATACTTTTGTTATTCCTTTCAGCCACCCCATTCTGTTGTGGGTTATGAGGTGTTATTAACTCCCATTGAATTCCTTCTAATGCACAAAGGTTCTTGAATTCATTCAACACATATTCTCCATCATTACCACTTCTGAGAGCTTTAACTTTCCTGCTAGTATATTTCTCGACAAGTGCTTTAAATTCACAAAAATTAGCGAACACCTGATCTTTCTTTTGCATGAATAAAATCCAGCGCTTACAAGAAAAATCATCAACAAATATTACATAATTCATGTTCTTGGACGTGGACGTTGTCGAGAACGGTCCACACACATCTTAGTGAACTCTATCAAGGATCGCTTGTGCTCGAATGTGTTTATCATGAAAGGAAGCTTTGGTGTACTTCCCTAATGTACACCCTTTGCATGTGTCTCTTTGCTCTAGTGTACCCTTGAGAAGTCCTGTAGAAATTTGCTGCATGATCTTCAATGCTCCGTGGTGTAAGTGACCCAATCTTCTATGTCACAACTCACCAATATCTCAGCTCTGCACCTTCTTTTCTTTTGTGCTCAAAGTAGCGCAGTATTCTACATTCAATTTGTAGAGGTTGTTCACTCGAACCCCGATCCACTTCACCTGTCCTGAGGCTATGTGACGAAGGAAAGCCTTTCCCTTGCTAAATATCACATCGTAGCCACGGTCCTCCAACATGGCAACTGAAACCAAATTCTTCTTCAAACCCAGAACATACATGACATCTTTTAATGTGAGAGGAGAACCAGACTCCCTCTAAAAAGTAACAGTACCGATGTCGGTCGCCCTACACCTCCCATCATCTCCCATCTCGATGTGCATCTAGAGGTGTTACACAACATTTTGTCACTATCGCTATACTCCCCATCTATGATCCTGGAGGACCTATACAGTGTACCCGACATGCTTCCCATCATGAAGAAACTACCAGTATGTCCCTCTTCATGAGCAGAATAATTCCCATTTGCATCATTTCCCAAAGATCTTCCTTCTATCCCAGTTTACAAGATCGGCACTACTGACCAGTTTTCTCCTCGCGCCAATTTACAGAGGTTAAAACTAGCCCTCGCGCCGATCGAAGCGACTGAGCCCTTTTCCAGTTGAGTCGATCCTCTTTTGGAAGGTTGTTTAAATAAGGAGCCGAAGCTTCCATGTCTAGAAGCTCCATAATGGAAGTCTGGTAGATGATTGGGTCGGATAGAGCCGAGGAAATCAATTTGGGTTCCTTTCCCCTATTAGGATGGAACAACCTCAAGAGATAAGACCTTCTCCCATGATGAGAGGAACCATCTCCCATCCATCCAAGCTATATAAACCTCTATTTTTCCTAAGCAAAATCTAGTTGGAGTTTTGGAGCAAGTTTGAATAGCCAGTTAGTCATCTATAGCTTGTAGCTTTCTAGTGTATGTTTGACGAGAATAGTGTGATTTTGGTTTGGTTTGAGGCTAGAGGGAAAGAGGCCTTAAAACTTCCATTGTTGGGGCTATCCATGAAATGCTAGCAGAAGTGTGGGAACCTGGATACGTCGGAGGAGACCAGCAACGTCAAGGCATCGGTTGTAATCTCTTTCTGATTTATATAAATGTAACTATTGATTGATTTCCTACATGAAGTGTCATTTTACATCTTTATGACTTAATGTTCCTTGACCTATTAAGTAGGCTGAATACAATATTGTATGCTATCACGTTTGTTGTTGTTGTTGTTTTCTTGTTTCAGGTATTCGAAGGAAGGAAACAGAAGATAGTTGGAGTGAGGAAGCAGGATCATCACCAAGCGGAATAGCGTTCTAAGAGGTAGGCCCTCTTAATTGATTCTAGCTTAAGGAGATTTTCCATAGATTGTTTGTTTGTGGCTAGAACCGCTCTCTCGGGCTAGAGGAATTGTTTGTGTCCACACTGAGAATTTACCTGCACCACAGTTCTCCCTTTATTATGTCAGAAATTTCCTCTTTCCTTGATCCTGTACTGGATTGTTGCTTTCTGCCATTGCTATTAGTCTTGCTGCCATGTTAATGTTGATTCCCTTTCTATCAACAGTTGGGCATATGCATATATTGGCAAGTTAACTGGTGCTTACTGAAATGTTTCCCCAATATTGTTTTCAGTGGTCTCTCTTGAAGTATCTCTCTTTGGTTCCATGGTACAATTACTACTAGAGAGAAGTGCTTCACGAGTGTGGTACCTGTGGGATAGAATGAACACTCATGGCAAGAAAACATTAGTTCTTACAAATCTAACTTCACAACATGATCAAGCAACAACCAGGGCATCTAATGAGAGGAATTATGCAATTTTGATAGACGGGTGATTGACTAATTGTGGGAATTGTGCACTGCGCAGTCCCAACATTCAATGTGGAAGCTTGATGACTGGAACTGCGCAATGTGAAGTTCATCCTGGGATAGGGCCTGGGAGAGACTGCGGATTGTGCAATATTAGTGACCAATCTGGGAGACTGGCTCCTGGAACTATGCAATGCACAGTTGGAGCCAGCCCAAGACGGGATCTACGCAATTCCAGAAGCCAAGGCAGAGGCCTTGAGCTCCCATATTGCACAGTGCATGCAGTGAAGTGTGAGATTCGGGTAGGGGGAGACCAGATCTGTCCATGGGGAGTGTGCAACCAAGCAGATATGAAGGATGATGTGAGGACGAGTGCAAATCTGACTAAGTGTAGATGTATACATGTAAAACAAGTGTAGCAATGGATCAAACTGAAGGAGCACGAAGCATGTGAAGGGAGTTGTTGTAACGACGGTCGTTGGTGCAAAAATGGGAAAACGCTTGTGACACTTGGGGAAGGCAATGTGTAACTTGAAACAACACTTCTACAAGCTAAAACAAGTTAAAACACTAGTGGTTGTTCAACAAAGCAACTGAAACAACACTCTCACAAGCTAAACAAACGAAAGCGATAAAAAAGGAAGCGAAAGGCGATAAAAGAAAAACTCACCGCGAAAAGCGATGACAATGCTCCGAAGGCTTCTTGGTCTCCTAGGGAAGCTATAGCTTGGTGATCGAATGTATAAGTGAGCTATAGAGGTGTCCATTACATAGATTTGAGCAAAATGGAGTTCATGAAGCGTATGCTTGAGATCAAGGACAACAACAACACTTGGCAGAAACTTCTAAAGATGGCAATGTGTCACGTTTGAGAAATTAATAATAGATCCCTACTTCCCAGGGATGCTTTTTCTCTTAGCTTCTTGCTTTTTTTGGGAAACCTTCCATGCACAACCTAGAAAGATTGCGCAGTTCTAGGAAGGACTGGGCAATTCTCTGGTTCATGTACTGAGCAGTTTCTGAGCATAGTATGTTCTATGGTATTTCTGGGTTAAGTGGCTCTAGGTTGCCCCTCAGGCTCTGCGCAATTTCCCAGCTGAAGGTAGGTTGTCAGTTGGCTCTCCGCAATTCTGGAGCTGAGTGGCTCACGTTGCCTCTCATGTTTTGTGTAGTTTCCCCGCTGAAGGTAGGCTACCAGCTGGGTCTGCGCAATTGTGGAGCCGAAGCTGACTACTGGATTGATTTGCACATTTCCTTAGAGCAAGGTTAGTTGCCCACTAGGATTGCGCAGATCACCAAGGCAGGCCTAGAATTAGATTGCAACCAAGTCAAGAGATCGACTTGTTGGTTAGATAGTAAACCAAGGAAGAAAACACAAGCCAAGATGCAAAATATAAAGCTCAATCAAAGCACAGTTACTTGGGTTAGTGCGAGATAAATTGTTGTGATTTTAGGAGGGAGGCTCCAAAATGAATCATAGGAAAAAAATTGGAGGGTGGTTGTAGCCGCTACAACATTAGCAACACACTGGTAGAACTCCATCTCTCTGTATGGATCTTGCCTCGTGTAAAGCGAGTCTAACTCTTCCGGAAGTATTGTTTGATTATTTGATCATCATGGCTTCTTCACTAGATTGAGTTAAAGATGTAGTCCCTACCATTCTCTTTTATCGACAGCACACATACCAAGCCAAGTCAACTGAGTTGTTTCGATTGGGGATGAGGGGTATATTGATGCACAAGTAATATAGATTGTCAGAGTTTTAGTTTCATCTCTGGTGTTGCTCCACTGCCTGCAGGCCTTAACAATACCTTGACGGAGTCACTTCAAGAACACAAGCATTGCTCCGCTGCTAGCGAGCCTGGACAGTACCCGGGTAGAGTTACTTTCTGTTAGAGTCAGTATTTGCATAATTCCATCAATGATCAAAACTCCTTTTTTCATATTCATATTAGGGTCTTGCTTAGAAATTTTTGTCATTCCACCTAGGTTCTCATTCAAAAATTTACTCACTGATGGTAGCCCTAGTAAAAAAACCTCACTCACCTACACTCCATCTACCTCCCTTGATCTTTTCCCATGCACTCCTGGTTATGTTACCCTCCATTCCCCAACTGCCATGTCACCTCCCACATCCACATCATTCATCTATCTCATGATCAGTTGAAACTATGCTTTTTCCTATACGCCATATTGATTTCAAACATGGTTTCCAAACCAATGAGGACAAATTTTCAGAAACTGAAAGAGGTTTTTTCTTCCAACATCCTCATGTACAAAATGTCTCTCATTTTTCTAACAGCTATTATGGTTTGGGATATATAGATGAAGCTTTGCAGACATATTTTCCCAAATTTTCCTGTTTAGCCATACTTTTGCAGAACATATTGTGGCCAATCAGAGATGAATATTGAGAAACTGGAGGAGGTTTGTGTTCCTAATATTCCAAAGTACAATAACCTACTTCAAATTTTACACATATATTATAAAATGAGAGATACATGTACATCTTTACAGCCTATTTTTTGAACTGTGTAAAGTCTTGTTTCAGTCACCTTTTTGCAGAGAATATTGGGAACAACTAGAGCTGAATTTTGGGAAATTGAGAGAGTTTTATCTTAATAACATATCTGTCTACAATAACCTCTCTCACTTTTTACATATCTATCTCGTATTGAGATATACAAAGGGATGACTGGACCCTATTTTGCAGGATTTCGGGAGGAAAATGCTCAAAGACAGTTAGCCACCTCATCAACTAAGAGTTGCAATCAAATTCGAATTTCTCTTCCTTGTCAACAAAAATCCATAATGATAGTGCCAAGTAGATACATTAGTTTTTAATGTCCTACATTTCATTTCTATTTGTGCAAAATAGTTTAGGATATTTGTAAAAAGATCTTGAGATTTTTATCAAGATATTTTAGTTTAGAATTTGTATAAATACTTCATCATTTGAAGTAAGAAAAGGTTGGAATCAGTTGGATGTTTGGCTATTGATCAGAGACACTAGTGTAATCAGTATTTGGCAGAATTTAATGAATGAGTTGCAACTATTTTGGTGGAATACCTGTGGTATGGAATTTTGACTTAGTTTCTTCTTATGTTGCATATGTTTGAATGTTTTGTACTCCCATATTGCATTTCACTTCTATGATATGTTGATTTTCAAGCTGATGAGCAGAATAATTTTATATGCTCTATTTTGGGGAAATCTACATAGTTTTTCCAGTTTCTTCAGTTTAGAAAGAATACATGCTTGTCTTGCTCTTTCTAGCACCTGACTAGTCTTATCCATCTCACATCATAACCTTAAAGTGTTTGAGTGCCTACCTACCTTGCTCCATCAGATGTTTGCAATCATACCCTCATTTTCCCTGACCTAGTCTTTTGACCTAATAGTCTTCCAAAAACCCCGCCAGATCAAATCAAAGACCCTCTTCACTTTATATCTAGCCTAAAACCTTAATCCATCCAGCCCTCTTGGCTGTGATTCTTTGGAGAGAGCCCTCTCCCGCTTGGTAGGTCTAGCTACCAAGTCAAAAGATTGGTCAGTGATTACCTCAGCTGGACTCTTCCTCAGCCTTGGAGATCCGAAGGAGTGATAACATACTAGCATCTTTGCCAGGGACGAAAGCTCTATCTTCCCCATGAAATAACAACAATGACTTAGATCCGATTGTTGATGGTGGACAACAGTCAAACACAAGAAGGTTGAATCATCCGCCTGGCGACTCCATTGTTCAAGATCCTGAGCTTCAAAGTTCAGAGCGACCTCACTGCCAAAGAATCCAGATTTCAGAGCATTAATGGTAATCATCGATGACAGGGTATGTGGAAAATCCTTTATCTAGGGAAATATTACTAACTTTAAGGAATGAGTTAGCGAAATTTTAGATTGATTAGAATTTCTCAACATCAGTATTTCATTGTTTGAAATCCAGCTGACTCACACCTGAAGGTAAAAATTATTTTCTTGGTTTAGTTGCTAAAAGATTAGAAAATTAAATTGAACTATTGGATGTTCAAATTGAATCATATGATTTCCAAGATCCTAAACAGTTCTTGGAAAATTTCCCTCCTCCTAAAGAAGAAAAGGTAAGGCTACCCTTGGATGGTTGGATTGAAGGATGTTTTGATTTATAGTAAGGATGTGACAATCTCTAGCCGAGAGCATATGTTAATGAGTTGGGGTAGCATATAGAATCTGTTTTTTATGATCCTATAGCAACATATATGGAATATTTTCTTAAGTTGAATGACAAACCAGATTTCCTTTTACAGAGCCAGATGTATTATGTGTATATATTGCTGGTAGAATTTCCAATTATGTTCTGGTTCAAGCACCGTCAAACAACCTCATCATTACAATAGTTGCTTGATTGGTTGATTTGGCACTTTAGTATCACTTGATTCAGTGATTTTGTAGTAGATTAGTGTAGGATAAGTGTGCAATAAGCTTGTTGGACAAGCATCCTTTAGCATCTAGTTTATAGTTTGCAGTGTGTGTTTTCAGTGTTCAGTTTGGTTGTAAGTTTTTGACTGTATTGGCCCACATGGTTAGGCACTTGGTCTACAGTGTTCTTGACACCTCCAAGGAGCTGCCATCCCCAATAAGGCTGATGTTAGAGTCAGTATTTGCATACTTCCATCAGTGATCAAAACTCCTCTTTTCATATTCATATTAGGGTCTTGCTCAAAAAATTTTGTCATTCCACCTAGGTCCTCATTAAAAAATTTACTTACTGATGGTAGCCCTAGTAAAAAAACCTCACTCACCGACAATCCATCTACCTCACTTGAAATTTTCCCATGCACTCCTGGTTATGTTACCCTCCATTCCCCAACTGCCATGTCACCTCCCGCATCCACGTCATTCATCTGTCTCATGATCAGTTGAAACTATGCTTTTTCCTATACGCCATATTGATTTCAAACATGGTTTCGAAACCAATGAGGACGAATTTTCAGAAAATGAAAGAGGTTTTTTCTGCCAACATCCTTATGTACAAAACAGTCTCTCACTTTTCTAACAGCTATTATGGTTTGGGATATACAGATGAATCTTTGCAGACATATTTTCCCAAATTTTCCTGTTTAGCCATACTTTTTCAGAACATATTTTGGCCAATCAGAGATGAATATTGAGAAACTAGAGGAGGTTTGTGTTCCTAATATTCCCTAGTACAATAAACTACTTCAAATTTTACACAACTATTATAAAATGAGCGATACATGTACATCTTTAGAGCCTATTTTTCGAACTGTGTAAAGTCTTGTTTCAGTCACCGTTTTGCAGAGAATATTGGTAACAGCTAGAGCTTAATTTTGGGAAACTGAGAGAGGTTTATCTTAAGAACATATCTATCTACAATAACCTCTCTCACTTTTTACATATCTATCTCGTATTGAGATATACAAAGGGATGACTGGACCCTATTTTGCAAGATTTCGGGAGGAAAATGTTCAAAGACAGTTAGCCACCTCATCAACTAAGAGTTGCAATCAAATTCGAATTCCTCTTCCTTGTCAACAAAAATCCATAATGATAGTGCCAAGTAGATACATTAGTTTTTAATGTCCTACATTTCATTTCTATTTGTGAAAAACAGTTTAGGATATTTGTAAAAAGATCGTGAGATTTTTATCAAGATATTTTAGTTTAGAATTTGTATAAATACTTCATCATTTGAAGTAAGAAAAGATTGGAATCAGTTGGATGTTTGGCCATTGATCAGAGACACTAGTGTAATTAGTATTTGGTAGAATTGAATGAATGAGTTGCAGCTATTTTGATGGAATACCTGTGGTATGGAATTTTGACTTAGTTTCTTCTTATGTTGCATATGTTTGAATGTTTTGTACTCCCATATTGCATTTCACTTCTATGATATGTTGATTTTCAAGTTGATGAGCAGAATACATTTGTATGCTCTGTTTTGGGGACATCTACATAGTTTGTCCAATTTCTTCAGTTTAGAAAGAATACATGCTTGTCTTGCTCTTTCTAGCACCTGACCAATCTTATCCATCTCACATCATAACCTTAAAGTGTTTGAGTGCCTACCTACCTTGCTCCATCAGATGTCTACAATCATACCCTCATTTTCCCTGACCTAGTCTTTTGACCTAATAGTCTTCCAACAACCCCGCCAAATGAAATCAAACACCTCTGGACTTTATACCTAGCCTAAAACCCTAATCCATCTAGCCCTCTTGGCTGTGATTCTTTGGAGAGAGCCCTCTCCCACTTGGTAGGGCTAGCTACCAAGTCAAAAGATTGGTCTGTGGTTACCTCAGCTGGACTCTTCCTCAACCTTGGAGATCCAGAGGAGTGATAACATACTAGCGTCGTTGCTAGGGACGAAAGCTCTATCTTCCCCAGGAAAGAACGACAATGACTTAGATCCGGTTGTTGATGGTGGACAACAGTCGGACACAAGAAGGTTGAATCATCCGCTTGGCGACTCCATTGTTCAAGATCTCGAGCTTCAAAGTTCAGAGCGACTTCACTGCCAAAGAATCCAGATTTCAGAGCATTGATGGTAATCACCGATGACAGGGTATGTGGCAAATCCTTTATCTGGGGAAATATTACTAACTTTAAGGAATGAGTTAGCAGAATTTCAAATTGATCAGAATTTCTCAACATCAGTATTTCATTGTTTGAAATCCAACCGACTCACACCTGAAGGTAAAAATTGTTTTCTTGGTTTAGTTGCTAAAAGATTAGAAAATGAAATTGAACTATTGGATGTTCAAATTGAATCATATGATTTCCAAGATCCTAAACAGTTCTTGGAAACTCTCCCTCCTCCCAAAGAAGAAAAGGTAAGGCTGCCCTTGGATGGTTGGATTGAAGGATGTTTTGATTTACAGTAAGGATGTGACAATCTCCAGCTGAGAGCATATGTTAATGAGTTGGGGCAGCAGATAGAATCTGGTTTTTATGATCCTATAGCAGCATATATGGAATATTTTCTTAAGTTGAATGACAAACCAGATTTCCTTTTACAGAGCCAGATGTATTATGTGTATATATTGCTGGTAGAATTTCCAATTATGTTCTGGTTCAAGCACCGTCAAACAACCTCATCATTACAATAGTTGCTTGATTGGTTGATTTGGCACTTTAGTATCACTTGATTCAGTCATTTTGTAGTAGATTAGTGTAGAATAAGTGTGCAATAAGCTAGTTGGACAAGCATCCTTCAGCATCTAGTTTACAGTTTACAGTGTGTGTTTTCAGTGTTCGGTTTGGTTGTAAGTTTTTGACCATATTGGCCCACATGGTTAGGCATTTGGTCTACAGTGTTCTTGACACCTCCAAGGATTTGCCATCCCTAATAAGGCTGATGTTAGAGTCAGTATTTGCATACTGCCATCAGTGATCAAAGCTCCTCTTTTCATATTCATATTAGGGTCTCGCTCAGAAATTTTTGTCATTCCACCTAGGTCCTAATTCAAAAATTTACTCATTAATGGTATCCATAGTAAAAAAAACCTCACTCACCTACACTCCATCTACCTCCCTTGACCTTTTCCCATGCACTCCTGGTTATGTTACCCTCCATTCCCCAACTGCCATGTCACCTCCCGCATCCACGTCATTCATCTGTCTCATGATCAGTTGAAATTATGCATTTTCCTATACGCCATATTGATTTCAAACATGGTGTTAGTGTCAGTGTTTGCAGCCTTCCACCAATGATCAAACATGCTCTTACAAAGTGGTCTTAGGGTGTAAAAGTCAAATTTTGTCATTTCAGTGAGTCTTCGAGTAAAATTTGGTCACTAGGTATTAGGTCTAGGATTGTTTTCACTCCTTCCTAAGTTTTCCAAGTATTGGTCCATGTCACCATTCAGCTAAGTGTGCCATCATTCAAAGAGTTTTCATCATTATTTCAAGTTCCAATGGGTCATTTTACACCTTGTTTGTGCTTCAATTGTGCTTAGGTAAGGCTCATTTCTCTCCTAGGGTTTTGAAGGTAATTTTTCTTGGATGGTCAAATCATCAACAAAACTTGTATCCTGATGCTCATACACCTTCCCTATCCTTAATATACCTTCTTAAACACTTCCCATCAATGATATCCCTCAAACTCATCATTTTCCCACCAACCCTAGCCTATTGCTACAATTTGACACTTTTCTAGGTTAGGTCTGCGTTTTTCCCTTTTGGACCCCTTCCACTCACTCAATCCTTGAAATTCCACTTTCCCCCACTTCCTAACATTCCTCCCTACTTCCCAAAATTTTCTCAAGAATTTACAAGCCCCTCATCCCCTTCATTTCCCTTTATTTTTACAAATCCCCTGTTCCACACATCGGGATAGGTTTTATTCAAATGATGTTTCTAAGAAAGAAAAGATGAATTTGACAAAAGTGAGAGAGGCTTTTGTCCATCATAGACTTAATAAGAAAAACCTCCTTCAGTTTTAACACAGGTCTCATGGTTTGGGATAAATGTCCAAACAATCATTTTCCACAAGAGAGTTGCTGCCCTTCTGGAGTGACCTTGGTAAAATCAAATTTTCTCCTATATGGAATATCCAAAAGACTTTCTTGATGATTCAAATGATAACTAGACACAGAGATATTTCCGATGAGATATCATGAGCTCAATTTTTAGTTGAGGAAGACCTCCAAAAGTTGACAGAAACAACACTCTGCATTTTGGCAGCCTCATTCTGCACATTTTGACCAGTCTTGGGAGATTGAGCTTTTGACAGGGAAATTGAGCTGCAATTTGAAAAATTCAAGATGTTCTGGAAAGTAGACCCGACAAGATTTCCAACGAGCTATCCCACGCCTAATGTGGACATCGAGAAGGTAGTCAAAAGTGGGCTTGAAGTGGCGCTACGCGTTTAGGAGGTAGCGTTGCGCGTTTAGGAGGTGGCGCTACGCGTCTGAGAGGTGGCGCTGCGCGTCTGTAGTTGGCGCTGCACTTTTCCTAGGGGAATACAATGGACAAATGGTTTGAATTTTTGGATTCAGAGTGATAAATACATGCACCCTATGGATTTGCTAATTTTTTGGGGCAGAACTAGTCCACGAAAAGGTCAAAAAAACACCCTAAAAATGACCTTTCTGCCACTTTTTGGACACACAAAAGTAGTCTTGGGAGAATGAAATTTTGAGGGGTCAAATGAGCTTCAAATGAATAAATTCTAGGTTTTTTGGAAAGTAGTCTTGAAGACCTTTCCAATTTGCTATCATGATCTCAATTTGGATGTCGAGAAGATCTCCAAAAGGGACCTAAAAGTGGCGCTGTGCGTACGGAAAATTTGCACAGGATGGCTATTTTTCCATTTTTTTTAACTGTGTTCGTGGATTTTCTCCCATGGAGGATGTTTTACTAATGTAAATGATGACTTGGATTGTAAATATGATAGATAATTAATAGTAGAGGGTGGATTCATTATATTAAAAGTCAATTTGAGCTTAAATGAATCAATTTTTTCACTTTTAGAGGCAAGTTGTTAAGATGCCTATATTCCAGTTTCTTGTTCAGAGTTGGTTAGATTAGCTCCTCATCTTAGGGATTCGACCCCTGAGGATGGGAGGAGGTTGAAACAAATCCTATATCTTCTTCTTATTTCTCATTGTAAAGGGTTGGACTCAACTGGATGCTCAGACCTTGATTGTACATCATTTTGTAGCAGTTTAGCAGGAGATTAATAAGAATTGCAGCTATTTTTATGGGATCCATGTGGTATGGAGTTTTAGTACAGTTTCTTCTTTTGTGATCATATGTTAATGTGTTTTGTATACTTCGTTAATCATTTCATTGCTTCTAAGTGAATGCTTTCAAGTTGATAGGCAGAATTCATTACATTAGTGCTCTACTTTGGGAAAACATTCACCATTTCATGTTTTCTGCAGTCTAGGAAGGATCCATGGTTTTCACATGCTCTTCTTAGCTTCTCACCAGTCTTAAACATCTCACCCCATCAAGCCCTAGAGTGCTAAACCTTATGCCTACCTTGCCCCATTGAACACCCTGCAATTTTGACCTAATTCCCTAGACCTAAACTATCCAGCTCCTCCTGATCCAGCAAAACCCCTTCAAAATCCAATCAAAACTTTGTGCTACTATACCTAGCCTAAAATATTTTTTCTGATCCAGTCATCTTGGCTGAGATCCTTACGGAGAGAGCCCTCTCCCGGCCTAGTAGGGCTAGCTACTTGGCTAAGCGTGGTTTGTGGTTACCCTGGCATTGCCTTCCTTCAGCTTGAGGTTCAATCTAGGTGATAACACATGGTTTCCAAACCAATAAGGACAAATTTTCATAAATTTAAAGAGGTTTTTTCTGCCAACATCCTCATGTACAAAAATGTCTCTCAGTGTTCTAACATCTATTATGGTTTGGGATATACAGATGAAGCTTTGCAGACATATTTTCCCAAATTTTCCTATTTAGCCATACTTTTGCAGAACATATTGTGGCCAATCAGAGATGAATATTGAGAAAATGGAGGAGGTTTGTGTTCCTAAGATTCCAAAGTACAATAACCTACTTCAAATTTTACACAGATATTATAAAATGAGAGATACATGTACATCTTTACAGCCTATTTTTTGGACTGTGTAAAGTCCTGTTTCAGCCACCGTTTTGCAGAGAATATTGGGAAAAACTGGAGCTGAATTTTGGGAAACTGAGAGAGATTTATCTTAAGAACATATCTATCTACAATAATGTCTCTCACTTTTTACATATCTATCTCGTCTTGAGATATACAAAGGGATGACTGGACCCTATTTTGCAGGATTTCGGGAGGAAAATGTTCAAAGACAGTTAGCCACCTCATCAACTAAGAGTTGCAATCAAATTCGAATTTCTCTTCCTTGTCAACAAAAATCCATAATGATAGTGACAAGTATATACATTAGTTTTTAATGTCCTACATTTCATTTCTATTTGTGCAAAAGGGTTTAGGATATTTGTTAAAAGATCTTGAGATTTTTATCAAGATATTTTAGTTTAGAATTTGTATAAATACTTCATCATTTGAAGTAAGAAAAGGTTGGAATCAGTTGGATGTTTGGCCATTGATTAGAGAGACTAGTGTAATCAGTATTTGGCAGAATTGAATGATTGAGTTGCAGCTATTTTGATGGAATACCTGTGGTATGGAATTTTGACTTAGTTTCTTCTTATGTTGCATATGTTTGAATGTTGTGTACTCCCATATTGCATTTCACTTCTATGATACATTGATTTTCAAGTTGATAAGTAGAATACATTTTATATGCTCTGTTTTTGGGAAATCTACATAGTTTATCTAGTTTCTTCAGTTTAGAAAGAATGCATGCTTGTCTTTCTCTTTCTAGCACCTCACTAGTCTTATCCATCTCACTTCATAACCTTAAATTGTTTGAGTTCCTACCTACCTTGCTCCATCATATGTCTGCAATCATACCCTCATTTACCCTGACCTAGTTTTTTTGACCTAATCCTCTTTCAACAACCCAACCAAAATCAAATCAAACAACCCTCTACACTTTACATCTAGCCTAAAACCATAATATATCTAGCCCTCTTTGCTGTGATCATTTGGAGAAAGCCCTCTCCGGGTTGGTAAGGCTAGCTACCAAGTCAAAAGATTGGTCTGTGGTTACCTCAGCTGGACTCTTCCTCAGCCTTGGAGATCTGGAGGAGTGATAACACTTTCTTCAACTCTTTGCACATGAATCCTTTCTCTTCTTTCACCTTTATTTATTTTTTTCATTTTTTTCTTTTTCAAAGAACTGTGCATAGGCACTTATTTATTTCATGAGGTGGAAGAGGGATCCAGACTTATTAAGAGAAAATGAGGTTGCCCCTTCAGAGAAGGATGTTATATATACCTCTGACATACTTTTTAAGGTTTCCCCCCTCAGCTTACTCTACTTGACTGAGTCGACAAGGGTTACCTAAATATAGAAAATCGATTAGAGTAGGCAGTACTAGTTAAAAGTGCAAGCGTTGTGTTTTCACTGGGACTCACTTTGAAGGGAATGCATTTTCCATCAGGGTATAATCAGATAAAGAAACACAAGCTCTTCATAAAGAGAGGGGATAGAAAGATAACCAAATGTTGATAGTTGTACAAGTCCTCTTGTATTTCACCCTGCTTGTCTCAAAAGCCAAACACGATTTCCTGGGAAATTAATCCTACAGGTGCATAAAAAAGCAAACAAACAAGCAAAGGATAGAAGTAAAATGAAAGCAAAGCAAGTAAGAAAAAGAAAATCATGAAAGAGTACACTACTCCTACTCCTAAGATAAACATTGCATGGGCCTACTCACATGAAGTGATATTTCCAATGCTGTGAGCGGCGAATTGTTTGGCCCATGTAGGTGAAGGCACGGTTGACAAGAAAGATGTTTAGGAAAACCAACAAGCAAGAAAGGTAAAACAATGAAAACCAACACACTCAAAGTTTAAACGCGTCAACAGAAAAGAGAAAAGTAAAAGCATATGACAGACACTTTGCAGATGTACCATGGTGTTGTATCACACTATGCGCAGACGACAAGCATGTACACCCTTTCGATATTGACAAACGAGCAAACATATAGAAAGAAGAAAATTTTTATTTGGCAACATGACTTGCTACGTATGACTCCTCCAATGCATGAGCAATAGGATCGTGTGACTCTGGTGGAGGATGTGAGATCTGTGGATCAGATTGATCTTCAATGAGAACATGAGAGTGATGAGGAGCTTGGGGTGATTGAACCTATTTCTGATTGGGAGTGGAACTAACCTAAAGACTGCGAGATCCTAACATAACCATCAGCGCAGGCTGAAGTACCTCGACATCTTGAGGGGTTTCCACTTCATCAGAAGACAGATCGTCAAAGGCTGGTGGCTTATAAAGATCAATAGAAAGTGAATCAAAACTGTGATCAAATGAGTGATCAAAGAGATCATGATAGCCATGATCAGAAAATTCAATAAGTACATCAACATCCTCATGATCTAACGAATAGTACAGAGGGGTTAATGAGAAACAAAAATTTCATCCTCTGAATTTCCAGAAATGAAAGATGAAAGATTCGGTGGATTTGGAAAGAAATATTTTTCCTCTCTGTAATCAAATGATAGACTGACATCCTGTGTGTTC
This sequence comes from Pinus tabuliformis, assembly GCA_031772625.1. Taxonomy (NCBI): domain Eukaryota; kingdom Viridiplantae; phylum Streptophyta; class Pinopsida; order Pinales; family Pinaceae; genus Pinus; species Pinus tabuliformis. Next base: position 479,925,082 of record CM062819.1, read on the forward strand.
TGTGAATGATCGAAAGTAGAAACATCTGGGGATGAATTTTCACACGAAAAATCATAAATGGTAGAATCACAAAAGATGTCAGGATAAAGTGGATGAGGTGCGGATGGAAGTAGGTTATCCTTCACTATGACTTCTTCTTCATATTCCCATACATACTCATAAAAAATGATAACGCAGGTTGGCTGCTCAACACTAACTCCATCAACAACTTGATCCTCGTGAACAACAAAAGTGGAGTCCGGAACGGACGAACACAACACACTACAATCTTGAGGATCAAAGTAACTAGAGGATGGAGGTTGAGAAGATGATACCATGTGACAACCATCAGGGTTGCAACCCAAATATGCACAAATATCCAGAGCAGGTGGGGTGGGAGGAGGTGACAGTTCAAAAATTTGGTTCACAACTTCTACCACCTCGTCATGCGGAGCTAGAGATGTTTGATGGGAAGAGGATGGAGGGTCACTTGTGGCAACAACCTTTTCCATCTTAGATTTGGAAGCTCTAACACCGAGCTATTATGGGAGGGGTTCAAATGATTCTAACTCATGTGGATTTTTAGACACGTGAAGAAGATACTAAAATATTCCGTTGAGAAATTTCCAATCAATTTCATCTTCTGAGATTTGAAAAGTAAGATTACGGAAGCGATCCCAAAATGGCACAATAGATTCATCAGGTGCTTTTCATAATTCCATAATTTTTTAATTAAGTTCTTTACGATCATAATGGAAGAAAGCATTACCTAACTCTCTGATCATGTGATTAAAATAGTGAATAGAGGTTGCGGGCAATGTGAGACACCATTTCTTAACGCGCCTTTGGAACGTGTGACCGAACATCCCACAAGAAATGTCGTCTAAGGGGACTTCATTCCTCTCATAGAAGCCTAAAAAGGAAACTTCATGTCTTAACAAGGCTATTCCGCCTTCACCATCGTATTTGATTTGTGACAATACATTGATGACATCCTCCGACACTTTGAAATCATGTGTGTTGATTTCTAGTAGCATCAGATGTGTTCTAAGTCTCAAAGTTTGTAGGGAGGCTTGGACACATGTATTGCAAAGAACCCTGAAAGAGTTTTGGGAAATCCCACGTGGAGACATTTTTATTAAAATAATTAATTATTTTTAATAGGTGCCTAAGTATAAACTTAGGAAATTAAAATAATCAATGGGTATTAATATAACTGTAGGTGTAACTTCTAGAATAAGACAAGGATCAAGCAAAAATGATCTTAGCCATTGATTGGCTTCTAATCCGGGTTGTTGAATGTCAACGAGAAGATTATTTAAGGAGGCTTGAGGGTCATTTGGAAAACACACCGAGAGAGATCAAGAAGATCGAATTTCTCAGAGAGGGCAGTGCAGCAGTTTGCCAGAGGAGTGATCGAAGTGATATTTTGCAGTGAGGGGCAGAGGTAGTATCCGGAAGAGGGAATTTTTACTGGGCCAGAGAGTAAAAGTTGTTGGAAATAATATTGAGAGGGGGGGTGAATCAGTATTATTAGATCAAGAATTTTTCTTTTTCATAATCAGATTTATATACACTACTTCAGAGAGGGGAACTAGCGTGTACACGCAACTGTCTTTAAGGCAACCAGTGCTTATGCAGTAAACTTATGATTCAGTTAATTCATCATATGTTGATCTTTAATCAGTGCATCAGTACTTCATCAATCATTAAACAATAACCATGTGAAGTATAAACGTAATAAACCATCACACATAAGCAACACACATGAACACCAAGATTTAAGGTGGAAACCCAATGTGGGTGAAAACCACTTGTTGTTGTCGTCTCTGTCTTCTTTTAATAATAAGAAAATATGTTTACAATCTTGTACTAGTGCAGACTCATACCAGTACGCAGGCTTCTACCTGCATAAGGTTACAACCTTCTCTCGTTCTCCAGCTTCTACTGGAAGGGAGCTACAACCCCCTAGCTCTTGTACTAGCCAATATGTTTACTAGTACGTAGGTGCCAGCCTACAAAAAACTCCACTCTTCCACCAGGGACCATGTTTCATGAATTTTCAGACTGGATGCTCCTGGCACATATCAAAACATATGAATACCTTGACTCATCAATAACCCATCAGAAATTTAGAAACTCAAACTTCATCAACCAACATGTATTTAATTTGAAACAATCAGATCACTGTCATCAGAACATTGTGTTGAACCCAGAAACCTACATCAACATTCAGAACCAACTGAAACCTCAAAAATTCATGTGTTAGACTGTATACGCTACTTCAATGAAGAAAACTTGCATGTATACGCTACTTCCTTAAGCCCAACCTGCGTATACCTCTAAAGATTCTGAATCACAAACTGTACCAACCAGTAGTAAACTGAAAATCTACTGTCAACTTACAGAACTTTACACAGGCAGGCAACAGAAAACACTTCTTCTCACTTATACAATTAATCAAATATCAACCTCCTTATGCATTCAGATTTATATTCAGATCTAAGAAGACTTCATTGACAGACAATAGTAAAATAGCAGCAACAATAAATCAGCGATATTGATCTGATAGATCAGTCATCTTTGAACATCAAGCCTTTCTTTTGTATACACTACTTTAAAGAACAGAACCTGCGTGTATATACTCTTTGGCCGAGACGTACCTGCGTACAGATCTGCAAATATTGACTCAGAACTTTGCTGCAATTCCAGACTTCAGACAAACCCATATCATGATAGATAACGAATAAAATAGGATCGAAACATTAGATCTAGCCTCAACCAATATCAGATCATTCAATAATAAGTCATTTTAGGTCTCATGATCCTGATACAATATTGAACTCAAGGTGCACATAAATATTTCAGATCTAGTCCCAAACATAACCCTTCAACATAAAATATGCTTCAAATAGAAGTATTCCTTAGAATCTTATTCACTTGCACACTGGCCTTATGATCCTCTCTTCTTTATATAGTTTTTGGCCTTTCTCAATACCATGGACCAAATCCACTTAGGACCAATACCTTGGATCAAATACCACGGACCGAATACCTCGGACTAAATACCTAGGCTCAATACCATGGTCCAAAGATACCTTGGACCAAATACCTCGGACCAAAACCATGGTTTTCAACATGTACACGCTTTTCCTTCTGTGGGAGTGCGTGTGTACGTTATATGCTTTTTCTGTTCTGAATACCTGCGTGTATACGCTGCTTGGACTAAATGAACCTGCGTGTATCTCTTAAACTGCTCTTACATCATCTTTTTCCTTCAACTTCTTTATTCTGATCAATAGACCTTAGTTCCATCTTCCTGATCCTCTGTACCACTGCCATATTGCCTCTGAATATTCATGTTAGCCTCTTATCAAAACTGAGTTAACCTGTAGAGTTGTCATCAAGGACAATACTTGTATCATAATGCCAACAATCTCCCCCTTTGGACTTGATGGCAACCATGATGGTGTTGACTATTGCAAGTTGTAAAGACTCTTAGAGATACCATACAACACCAAAATGCCAAAATACTCTCCCCCTTTGACATGGAGGGCAAAGGGCGGACCACTCTACTCTCCTCCTTTACATGATGTTATCCATACTCCCCCTGAGTACACGCCGTGTCTATAGAGAGATGATTCAATATAATAACATGACACTATAACTCAACAAAGTGAGTATGACCTCCCTATGACCATGAACTCATACATACATCAATCAACCAACCAAGTGGGGATACACCATATTTGACTTATTTGCCCAACCAAGTGGGGATATACCAAATTTTATACATGACAGAAATAAAACAATTATTACATCATGTTGAGATTTGAAATTACACCTCTCCTACACATTTTCCTAGACTTTTTCCCCTCACCTGGACCTCATAAGCTATCAAAATCATTGCATATTGATTTTAAAAGAGCATTTATGTGGTTTTCTAACTATGTTTTTGTGTTTGCTGTTTGACTTAGATTTTGCTCATTAGCTGCGGAATGCAGCCACTTTCCGCAGTTGTTTTTGTTAAACTCTAGGTTGCAGGTGTTATCAGGCAAAACAAGCCACATGGGCAAGTTAGAAATAACCTGGACATGGATCAGGTCCTATTGGTTCAGTCGGATTCATCAAGGAAATCTATGGTCAACGGTGGTCAAACAGAGGAGTCCTACAACAACAGGACTCCATTTTCAAACACGTGAAGGATTCGTGGCCGTTCCTAGATCCCTGGGGTCATGTTGACAGCTATAGACTGCCCCACGATGCGAATCCAACAGCCAATTTTGATAGATTGAATAATCTCGGCAACCATTATGATAAATTCATGGACGCTGTCTTTTACATGTCCTCTGTTGACGTAGTTTCACAGGAAAACAGTTATGAAGCTTTTGTTATAAATAACGTGTTTCCAAATGCATAGAGTTAGTCTGTTGTTGATGTAATTTTGTTGTTAAGTCTATTGTGCCATGACACTAATCCCACTGTGGTAACGAGAGGATTCGTCCTCTATTTTGAATTATAAAGAAGACTCTGTTTTTATATGACTGCGTGAGCATAATTTTGGATTGATAGCCTATTGACCAAGGCCGTGCAGAGGGCCCCTGCACGCTGAGGTTTCATTTTCCTTATTGCTGTAAAGTTTTATGCATTGTTTCTTTATTTTCATTGCACATATTTCATAGTTATCCACTTGTGTATATTTCATTTGCTATGGTATTAACATTTCATTCCTGTACATGATCTTTCAAGCTTTGTATATTGTTAACACTGATCAGTGTGTGTATGTTTCAGGATAGAGTAGGCCCGGGCATTTTCATACAATTTTCACAATAATTAGTGACATGGAATTAGCCTCTCTACTGACTTTGCTTTTCTTAATTTTTTTTTAATTCTAGTTCTGTTTTGTTGATTTCAGTCTTATTCACTTGCTTTGTTAGTTAGTTTAGATATCAACTTGCTCATATCATTGACGTTATCTCCGAAAGCCATAGCTTAGACTACCTGGCGAGGTATCAGACTATGAATGATGTGATTTGATTTTAGTTTTACTTTTCTGCAAATTAGACATCAACTTGCTCATATCATTGACGTTATCTCCGAAAGCCATAGCTTAGACTACCTGGCGAGGTATCAGACTATGAATGATGTGATTTGATTTTAGTTTTACTTTTCTGCAATTAGACATCAACTTGCTCATATCATTGACATTATCTCCGAAATCCATAGCTTAGACTACCTGGCGAGGTATCGGACTATGAATGATGTAATTTGATTTTAGTTTTACTTTTCTGCAATTAGACATCAACTTTCTCATATCATTGACATTATCTCCGAAAGCCATAGCTTAGACTACCTGGCGAGGTATCGGACTATGAATGATGTGAATTGATTTTACTTTTACTAGATCACAATTTTTGATTTGTTTGAGTGTAGTAGCTTAATTCATTTTTCTGTATTTAGACAACAACAAAGATAATGGTTTCATAATCAGTAGTTCATTATTTGCTTGATTTGAATAGCAGCATATTTTTATTCTTGTTCAAGTATTAATTTCACCACTAGTATGTTCTAAGACCCTCTAAAGTGTTAAGTTCCGGAAATCATTATAGAAGACATAATTGCCTTAAAATATATATCCATACTTTCCTTCTAGAGTATTCTTAAAAATTAGGGATAGGATTTCCATTCATATTAGGAGATAAACGAAGATAAAAACCCCCAAAACAAAATAAAAATTGAAAACGACAAAAAGGTAAGAAAGGGGCCGTCTTGCACATATAGTGCACCACACTTCATCAGTCTACGACTCCCAGATTGATAATTAATGTAGCAATTTAGGACACACTAAATTGACTAAACATTTTGGCGCCGTTGCCAGGGAAGTGTAACTAGGTAGCCGATCTCTTACATAAAAAAAAAGGGGAAAAAATTGATAACTTCTTGAAGTATGCTCTCCTCTTGCACCTAGTGTGATCTAGAGGATCAGAAAAGAGAGTTGTTAGTTTAATAATTTCTTGATTATGCTCTCTTCTTGCACCTAGTGTGACCTGGAAGATCAGAAAGATAATTATTAGCCCGACTTGAAAAAAAAAAATAAAAAAAAAAAATGACATGCATAGAGCAAGAGATTCTAGGGAAAGGTTTATAGCTAGGGCCAAAAGTTCGATTTTCACAACTCCAGCTACTTCAAGGCATAGACAAGATACACCTCCATCATCTCTGACTCACACTCCCAACCTTAGGATTCCTGGAATTCGAGGGGCAGCAGCCGAACTAGGAGACTCTCCCACACTATCCATTAATTCTAACCTAGGAGAAGAACCTTTCTTCACTTCTACAGGGGAACATATTGTAATCAAAGAAGTAGAATCACCTGAAGAAGAGGAGGGAGAAATTCTTCCTCGTTCGCCATTAGTAGAAGAACTAGAGGACTCTGAGAACTCTGAGGAAACTATCATGACAGAGGAAGTAGTAAATGGATTTGGAGGAGGGGGTCGAGGTAGAGGAAGAGGAAACAATGGAGGAGGTAGAGGTAATAATGGGGGAAATAGGGATGGAGATAACTCATTTGGCTTCCCTATAGATGATGAGGAAACCCATACAACAATGAAAAACATTTCACCATCTATCCTCCCAAACTTTTATGGGTTGCGAAGTGAGGATCCTGAAACATTTCTATTTGAATTTGAAGTCTTGTGCCGAACCTATGACTATATGGAAGACTCTCAAAAACTCAAACTGTTTCCTTCAACATTGAAAGGAGCTGCATTGAAATGGTTCATGGGATTAGTCACTCAATCTATTATGACTTGGAATGATATGAAACAAACATTTTTGGATAGATACCAGGATTATTGTATGCCCACCAATCATAAGGATGAGGTATTCAAGACGATGCAAAAAGAAGATGAAAACTTGGAGGATTTACTTGAAAGATTTCAATACAACTTAAAGAAAGCAAAAATGAGTAATTTAGATGAGGAAAACTTGAAAGCCCTTCTATTAAAAGCCATTAGAGATGAATGGATAGATATTTTAAACATGATGGGAAGGGAGATATTTCTCAACTTCCACTCCATGACATAGCAGAATTATGTGTCCATCTCTCAAGGGGAAAATCTAAAACTGGAAAAGGGCCTAGAGATCCTTCTCTTATTAGAGCAAACAAATCTGCAACTGGATCAGTAAGTAGGGCAGAGATTGGAAATATGCTTGATGAGTTCAAAACTAATATTCTAGGGAGCCTTAGTGAACAACTAGACACCCTTAAAATACAAAACAAACAGAAAGCAGAAGCCGAAGCCTTAGCCATCTTTTGTCCAAAATGTAGAAAGAAACATGCTTTAAGGGAATGTCCCTTGGATGCAAAATTTGTAGAAACATGTGTGATTTGCTCAGAAAACCATGAGACCAAGGATTGTCCTTCAACTCCTGGGCTCAAAGCTGTCTTTCAGGAAGATCCAAATTCAGTAGAGTCCCTTTGTTTTGTTTCAAGAAGACCATGGCAGGGGCCACAAAATCAAGTATTTAACAATCCTATGAACTTTCAGCTCCCACCAAATTGGAATTCTTGGCAACAACCTTGGCCCCAATCTCAAAATCCATACCAATCATGGGCACAAGGGATGCAAAATCCTTATGGGAGATTTGCTCAATTTTATCAATATCCTCCATCTTTTCAAAATCAAAAAAATCCATAACTTCCAAATCAAAACCCACAACTTTCATTACCAGTTCCGCAACAACAACCTTCTCAACAAAATCCAAATTCTCAACTCTTGCTTCCATTTCAACAAAAGACAAATCAACTACCAGCCCAGCCATTGCCAAATCCCAACAACAAAAATCCTCAGAATGCTTACATGGTAGAAGGACAACAATTTCCTACCTATATGATTGTTCCTCTCAATGATGTACAACTCAGGTCTGGTAGAGTTTTAGAAAAACCTTCTATAGATGTTCAAAAGCAAGATACCTCTGAGGAGGATTCTCTTAAAGCCAATAAAGGTTCTGAGGAAGCATCTCTTCAAAACCCAAACATTCAAAAAGAAAAAGAAAAAGAGTCAACCCCCACAACTCCTATAGTTGAGCAACCTGCATCTTCATCCACACCTCCTTTCCCTGAACGATTACAAATTGACAAAGGGGTAGAAAAACAAATCTTGTTGCCTGACTATGATTTTCTAGATGAATTAAAGAATGTCTGTATCAAGATTCCCTTGCTACAAGCCATTAGAGAGATTCCTATTCTAGCAAAAACAATAAAGGAGTTGAGTCTTAAGAGACCAGGAAGGAAACCAAGAGATACAAGAAGAATCCACCTGGTAGGAAAAATTGCAGATATCATGATGGGAAAAATTACCATGCAGAAATATGTAGATCCAGGTAGTCCAATTGTCAAGACACATATAAATGGGATAGAAATTCCAAATACTTTGATTGACTTAGGGGCTGCTATCAACATTATGAGTAGACAGACTATGGAACAACTTAAACTTCCTAATCTTCTTTTTACACCCACCTTACTGCAACTTGCAGATAGATCAATAATCAAACCAGATGGTGTATTAGAAGATATTTCAGTCTCCTTAGATTCTTGGGAATATCCAGTAGATTTCATGATTTTGACTCCCAAGAGTAATTTAGGAGGGTACCCACTCATCTTAGGAAGACCTTGGCTAGCCACAGCTGATGCTTTCATTAGTTGTAGATCTGGAGATATGTACATTTCTGATGGTAGTTCGACAAAGAAATTCAATCTGTATCCTCCAGCAAAAGCAATTACAGAAGTAGGAGACAATGAATGGGTCGATGATGAGGATAATATACAACCTGTCTTTACCATTTCTGAAATTAGTGAAGATAGTCAAATTCTGAACACATTGGAAAATTTTGAAACATCTTCAGAATATGACCACACACAATTTCAGTTAGATTCTGATATTGAGTACTTATCATCAAGACAAATGTCTCTTTACTCTATGGAAGAGTTCGGTAGTTCTACCATTGAGATTCTTCTAGGTAAAACATTGAATATCAACAAAAATTTGGAAAAATCACAACAGGAAGAGCTAACCAAAATCTTGCAAAAACATTCTACTGCATTTGCATGGGAGTATACTGATATGAAAGGTATTGACCCTAAGACTTGCATCCATCATATCTATATCGAGGAAAATAATAGACCAATCAGAGAACCTCAGAGAAGGATGAATCCAAATCTTAGGGAGATAGTGAAATAAGAGCTCCAAAAACTACTCAATGTAAACTTCATTTATCCAATTTCAGATAGCCAATGGGTTTCTCCTTTGGTTATAGTACCCAAAAAGAATGGTAAATGGAGGGTATGCATTGATTACAGGGAATTAAACAAAGCAACTTTGAAGGATCACTTTCCCTTGCCCTTTATCGATCAAGTATTAGATACATTAGCAAGCAAAAAGTAATTTTCATTTCTGGATGGTTTTAGTGGTTATAATCAAATTCAGGTAGCACCTGAAGATCAGGATAAGACCACATTTACCTGTCCATGGGAAACTTTTGCTTATCGAGTGCTTCCTTTTGGATTATGTAATGCACCTGCAACATTCCAAAGAGCAGTACTAGGAATTTTTTCTGATCTAATCCATGATTGTGTAGAGGTTTATATGGATGATTTTACAGTTTATGGTGATTCGTTTGAAGAGGAATTAGAAAATTTGGAAAAAGTCCTTATGAGATGTAAAGAAACAAACCTCTTATTAAGCCATGAAAGATGTTTTATGATGTTTACTGAAGGTATTGTTTTGGGACATCATATCTCAGGGGATGGGATTAAAGTTGATAGATCAAAAGTTGAAATTATCTCCAAGTTGCCTATTCCAAATTGTCAAAAAGATGCTAGAAGTTTTTTGGGATTCACTGGATACTATAGAAGATTTATAGCAAAATTCACTAAAATAGCATCTCCACTCTTCAAACTGCTTACAAAAGACTGTGAATTCAAATGGGATCCTGATTGCCAATCAACATTTGAAACTTTGAAAACAAGAATATCTGAAGCGCCTATCTTGAGAAGACCAAATTGGAAACTCCCTTTCCATATTTCTACAGATGTTTCAGATACAGCTTTAGGAGCTGTGTTGGGTCAAAAAAATTTAGTTCCTTATGCCATTTACTATACCAGTAAAAATTTAACTCCCACTGAGTTGAAATATACTATGACTGAAAAAGAGTTCTTAGTTGTTGTTCATGCAATCAATAAGTTTAGATATTATATAACAGGCTATGAAACTTTTATTCATACTGATCATTATGCAATTATATATCTAATGAATAAACCTATTACTAATGGCAGAGTTACAAGGTGGCTCCTACTTTTACAAGAATTCAATATTATTGTGTTGGATAGACCAGGGAAACAAAATACAGTAGCTGATTTCTTGTCTAGGATTCAGAATACTAAAGAAGATTCTCCTGTAGAGGACAAGTTTCCCGATGAATATTTATTTGCAGTAACTACTAAGACCCCTTGGTATGCAGATATAGCTAACTATTTGGTTACAGGGAAACTACCTCCACATTTATTTCCTGGTGAAAGAAGAAAGATTATTCAGGAGAGTTCAAAATATTCATGGATTTCTAACGAATTGTTTAAAACAGGGCCAGATCTTGTGATCAGAAGATGTGTTAGGGAAGATGAAATGCCTGATATCCTCAAAGCATGTCATGATGAAACATGCGGAGGACACTTTGCTAACAAAAGGACAACCTATAAAATCCTCTCTTTAGGATATTATTGGCCATCCCTCTTCAAAGATACAAAACAATATGTCAAAAGGTGTGACAGCTGCCAAAGAGTAGGGAAACCTACCCTTTCAAATGAAATGCCATAGCAGCCACAGGTACTCATCAAACCCTTTGAAAAATGGGCTTTAGATTTCATTGGACCTATTAACCCACCATCTAAACAAAGAAAGTATATATTGGTATGTACTGATTATGTCACTAAATGGGTAGAAGCCAAAGCATTATTTTCTGCTACTGAGCATTCAGTTGTTAGTTTTCTTTCAAGTATTAATTTCGCCACTAGTATGTTCTAAGACCCTGTGAAGTGTTAAGTTCTGGAAATCATTATAGAAGACATAATTGCCTTAAAATCTATATCCATACTTGCCTTCTAGAGTATTCTTAAAACTCAGGGATAGGATTTCCATTCATATTAGGAGATAAACGAAGATGAAAACCCCCAAAACAAAATAAAAATTGAAAATGACAAAAAGGTAAGAAAGGGGCTGTCTTGCACATATAGTGCGCTACACTTCATCAGTCTGCGACTCTCGGATTGATAATTAATGTAGTAATTTAGGACACACTAAATTGACTAAACACATCATCCATCCCAAGGATATTGTGGAAATAAATTACATCATATGACCAATAGAACTCATTGAAATATAGACCATGACTGATGCAAATAAGAAATAGCTGAGTTCAGCAACCATAATGCCAACAATGTGGAATGAACTCCCCCTGAACCTGTGCTACCTGTGCATTGCCAGCAAGCTATTCATCAAAGCATCTTTGTCAGCAGATAAGAATTTAATGAGCAAAGTATATCAGCAGATTGTAGTCATAAAAAATCAGACAGAGCACAGAGTTTGAACCACTTTTTTTCTGTTAGAAAAACATATACGCGCTTTCAGCCAAGGCAACCTACGTGTACCCGCACATATACTTCATGAAACCAGCATTTAGTAAACTTCCTCTGAAAACTGGATTTAACAGCAGGATGATGCAGCAACAACTCCCAGCTTTTGTATGAGATATTCAAATGTTTCTCTGGGTAGTGGTTTAGTGAATATATCAGCAACCTGTTCTTTGGAGGGGACATACTCCAATTTGACCTTTTTTTCAAGCACTTGTTCTCGTAGAAAATGGTACTTGATGGGTATGTGCTTGGTCTTGGAGTCCATGACTGGATACTTTGAAATACTGATGGCACTTGTATTATCACATAGAATGGAGATGGGTGGAGTACATGTGATTTGAATGTATTGCAAAGTTTGCATCATCCAAAGTAGTTGTGTGCAGCAAGATGCAACAGCCACATATTCTGCTTCAGCTGTAGATAAAGCAATTGAACTTTGTTTCTTGCTGAACCAAGACACTAACCTGAAACCCATATAGAATGCACCACCACTAGTGCTTTTTCTATCATCAACGCTTCCTGCGCAATCTGCATTTGTATATGCATGAAGAGTAAGATCTGCATCTCTAGGATACCATAGTCCAAAGTCCTGAGTTCCTTGAAGATATTTGAAAATTCTTTTGACTGCCTGAAGGTGTGATTCATTTGGATTTGCTTGGAATATTCCAACTATTCCTACTGCATGCATGATGTCAGGTCGGGTACCTGTTAGATAAAGCAGAATGCCAATCATGTATCTGTAAGTTGGTTGATGTACTGCTGCTGATTCATCATTTGAGCTAAGACTGCATCCTGTTACCATTGGGGTACATACAGGTTTAGAATCTTCCATTTCGTACCTTTTCAAGATCTGTTTGAGATATTTGGTTTGTGAAAGAAAAATACCATCTTTAGTTTGTTGAACTTGTTGACCAAGAAAACAGGTAAGTTCACCAAGCAAGGACATTTCAAATTCTTGCTACATTACTGAAGCAAAATTCTGACTCATGGATTCTTCATTGCTACCAAAAATGATATCATCAACATAAACAATAATAGTTAGCAATTTATTATTTTCAATGTTTGTATATAAATTGCTATTTGCAGAACCTTTTGTAAAACCTTGTTGGTGTAGATATTTGTCAAGGCGGTAATACCGGGCCCTTGGAGCCTGTTTCAGACCATATAGAGCCTTTTTGAGTCTGCATACAAGTTTTGCATCATTTCCAAGAATGAATCCTTCCCGCTGTTCAATATAAACTTCTTCTTCTAAATCTCCATTAAGGAAGGCTGATTTTACATCCATTTGGTATACTTTGAATTTCTGAAAACTGGAAAGAGAAAGAAACATCCTTATGGCTTCAAGTCTGGCAACAGGTGCAAAAGTTTCTTCAAAATCTATACCTTCTTGTTGAGCATACCCTTTACAAACAAGTCTGGCCTTGTTTCTAATGACTTCTCCATTTTCATTCAGCTTGTTCTTGAATATCCATTTAGTTCCTATAATATTTTTATCATGAGGTCTAGGAACTAATTCCCAAGTATCATTATTTTCAATTTGCTCAAGTTATTCATCCATGGCCTTGACCCAACATTCATCTTTGCATGATTCATTTACATTTTGAGGTTCGGTGGAGGATAGTAATGCTAGATAGCTTGAGGTCCCTGTAATAGTTCTTCTTGTCTGTACACCAGCCTCCTTTTCCCCTAAAATTTGAGTTTCTGGATGATTTTTCTGAACATACCTGGACGGAGTCTTTTATTCTACCATTATATCTTCTTCTGGTGCTTCATTGGTTTCTTCTTCAATATAATTTTGATTTGATGTGGGAAAGTAATCCCCATCTTCCTCATTGTCATAATATTATGTTGATTTTATCTGTTTTGGATTTCTGCATGCTTCATCAACTACAACATCAATGCTTTCAACAATTTTCCCAAGTCTTTTATTATAACATTTATATCCTTCTAGAAGAATAACCAAGAAGAATACCTTCATCTGCTCTGGGTTCAAACTTACCAAGTTTTTCATCAGTCATTTTGATAAAACATTTGCTTCCAAAAACTTTAAAGTATTTTACAGTAAGAGTCTTACCATACCAAAGTTCATGTGGAGTTTGAGTGCTATTTACTCGAACATTTGCTTTGTTGAGAATAGTCACAACAGCGAACACAACTTCACCCCAGAAGGTTGTAGGAGTTCTAGATTCATCTCGCATGGCTTGAGCCATTTGTTGAACTGTTCTGTTCATCCTTTCTACTACAACATTTTGCTGAGGTGTTCTTGCAATGGAGAATTCCCTTTTTATTCCATGTTTTTCACAAAAGTCAAAGAATTCATCCGATATAAATTCCCCTCCTTGATCAGATCTGAGGCATTTGATTTTTCGATCTGATTCATTTTCAACCAAAGCTTTGAAGGCTTGGAACTTTTCAAATGCTTCATCTTTCTGCTTTAGAAGACCTATCCAACACATTTTGGAAAAATCATCAATGAAAAAAATAAAGTATTCTTCTCCACGAGGTGACATTTTCCTTGTTGGTCCACATAAATCAGTATGGATTAGTTCAAGAGGCTTACTAGATGACCTTTCTTTTTCCATGAAGTGAACTCTGGTTTACTCATCGATTTGATATGGTTTGCATATTGTATTTCTGAGATGCTGATATCTCGAAGATCACGAACAACCTTGAGTATGCATGCTTTTCTTATTTGAGAAAAGCTTAGATGTCCCAACTGTTATCACTCAGGTTGTTCCCCAAAGTTGTAAGAAAGGGAATACGACCGAGGTAACCACAGACCAATCTTTTAGATACAGATTCTAGCCAATCTGCATCCAGAGAGGGCTCTCTCTTTATAATTTAGCTATGTTTGAGGTATATTAGGCTAGTTATGAAGTGCAAGGGTTTTGTTTAGAGTTTGGTTGGAAGGATGGGGACTCAATAGAACAGTGAGGTAAAGCTGAAGCATTTCAGTCCATTGGGCATGATGGAGTCAAAGAAAGATGGCTTCCTGGGTTAGGTTTCTTATCAAAGTATTTATTACAGAGCAAGGTACTCAAATATGGAACAATTTATAGGCTAAAATCTGATGGAATGGAATCAATGGGTGAAAGGAAATTAGGAATCCTTCATCATGTTGACAGGAGGAAAATGGATGATTACTGCTAAGAAGAAATTAAGAATTCCTTTAGCTAATATTCAACATGAAAGAACCAGGGGAAACAGGAGCAATTAAGAATTCATTGTTTATGATAATTCTGAAGAAAACATTACTAATAATAAAGACTGAACATAGAGTGCAAACAAGTAAATTCTGAGTTATTCTTTTTCTCTATTATTTAGATCATGAAACATAGATGAGATAATAAACACAGAAATTGTAAAATACAAGTTAGAAGAGACTTATTGATCCATAAAACGATTCAAGAATTCTGCAACATGGTCCTTAGCATCAGTTCTTCATCCAGTGAGCTTAACAAATGTGTTTCCAACAACTTTCTTATTTCCAAAATTTTTCAGTATTATAGTCAAAACTATGAACATCCACCACCAACCAACCCCAAATACTTCATCTGGGGGGTATTTATACAAAAATGTCAAGATATCATACAAAATATCTGATAGAAATAATATCTGCTGACAATTAATGCCTCTTTTACACAGATAGAGACAGACAGTCTCGAAAACAGAGAGACAATAAATTGATGTAATAAATTTTACGCTGCGCTGGTTGATCCGTCTTTATGAGGCGTACTGGAGGTAGGTGCTGCAAGTCGGTTCCCAGCTGTCTTCTACTGATCCTCTGTGCTGATTTTCCTGCTTTGGCCGAACTTTCTTAACTCCGATGTGATGCGCTTTGACCCGCAGGACCGTGATTCATTTCTATTTTGCGCATTATGTTAGAAAATTATATATTATGGAGCAATGGAACACATAAAATATTGCAGAAATATAAACACAGAAAACGCACAAAACAAGAGAGACACAGATATACGTGGTTCACCCAGTTTGGGCTACGTCCACCCCGAACAGCCAGTCCTGTAATATCCTCTGTTTTCTCTCACAGTCTCACCTCTCTGTTTCTCGCTCACAGAATACACATCTATATCTCAGCCTCAAATACAATTCCCTCATACAAAGAGAGGGGGTTTCCTTCTAGGGCAAAAAACCCTAAACTAAACATAATTTGTACCGTCAGATCATCTGCCTAATGAACGGCCCAGATTGACTAGAAATTACTATACTTTTACAAGGCAATTTTACATTTGTTTTTAGCTTCGGGGGCGCTGCCCCCAAGCCCCTGCCGGGGGACCGCTGGCCCCCGGACCCCCGCGGGGGGGACAAGTCCCCCCCGCACCCCCCCCGCGTGGAGGGATGTACAAACTTCCTGGGGTATACATCCGGCTGAAACAAAGACCTCTGAAAAATCATGCTCCACACACAACAATATTCTCAGTTTCTCCCTGGTTACAACTTTTGTTAGCATATCTGCAAGATTCTGGCTAGTGTGTATCTTTTCCAGCTTCAACTCTCCATCTTCCAACACTGATCGTATGAAATGGTACTTGAGCTGTATGTGTTTAGTCCTGGAATGAAATGCTGAGTTCTTTGCAAGATGAATGGCACTTTGGCTATCACTGTATAATGTGCCCTTATCATGCTCCTTACCCAATTCACCCATAAACCTTTGTAACTGAATCATTTCTTTACTAGCCTCTGTAGCAGCAACATACTCTGCTTCTGTTGTTGAAAGTGCAACAACACTTTGGATTTTTGAAACCCAACTGACAGCTGTTTCTCCAACAGTAAATACATATCCTGTAGTGCTCCTCCTGTTATCTCTGTCACCTACCATATCTGCATCAACGTATCCCTGTAGAGAAATGTTTGCACCACCAAAGCATAATGCTTGATTTGTGGTACCTTTCAAATATCTAAGAATCCATTTCACTGCCATCCAATGTTCCTTTCCTGGATTGTTCATGTACCTGCTTACAACTCCCACTGCATGTGCAATATCAGGCCTTGTGCAGACCATTGCATACATTAAGCTTCCAACTGCTGATGCATATGGAACTTTAGACATATAATCCATGTCTTCTTGGGTCTTTGGGCACATTTCCTTGCTAAGTTTGAAATGGCTAGCAAAAGGTGTACTAACTGGTTTTGCATTGTGCATGTTAAATCTTTTCAACACCTTTTGTATGTACTCATTCTAAGACAATGTTAATTTGCGATTTTTCCTGTCTCTAGCTATTCTCATACCAAGGATTTGTTTTGCAGCTCCCAAATCCTTCATTGCAAATGAATTTGCCAATTTTCTTTTGAGTACATTTATTTCTTGCATGTTAGATCCTGCGACAAGCATGTCGTGCACATACAATAACAATATAATATAGCTGCCATCATTTTGCTTTTTCAGATAAACACAATGATCAAAGTGACATCTAGTATAACCTTGTTCAGACATAAACTTGTCAAATTTTAGATACCACTGCCTTGGACCCTGTTTTAAGCCATACAAGCTCTTCTTCAACCTGCACACTAGTTTCTCCTTCCCTTTCACCTCATATCCTTGTGGCTGCTGCATATATATCTCTTCCTCCAAATCCCCATGGAGAAAGGTTGTCTTTACATCTAACTGCTCAAGATGAAAATCTTCAGCTGCTACAAGACTCAAAATAGTTCTGATTGAAGTCATTTTAACAACAGGAGAAAATATTTCATCAAAATCAATACCTTTCTTCTGTGCAAACCCCTTCACCACAAGTCTAGCTTTGTACCTCTGTTTTCCTCCATCTTCTTCCTTCAGCCTGTAAACCCATTTATTCTTCAATGTAGTTTTTCCTGCAGGCAACCTGACTAAATCCCAAGTCTGGTTATGCATTAAGGAGTCCATCTCTTCTTCCATGGCTACCTCCCACTTCTTCCTGCTTTCAACCTGCATTGCTTCTTCATAGCATTCGGGTTCACCAGAATCAGTCAACAATAAATAATATAATGAAGGAGAGTATCGTTCAGGGGGTCTACTTATCCTGGTAGATTTTCTAACACCACTTTCAGGTGTTTGGGGTGCCTGTTGCTGTTGTGGTGGTTGTTGTTGTTGATTATTATTATTTTCAGGCACCTTTACCTTTTCAGTGATGTCATCAAGAACTGTGTATTCTTTGTTTTCGTTTTCTTTCTTCTTTTCCTGCAACTGATTCTTATACAAGACCTTTTCATTGAATATTACATCTCTGCTCCTAATGATTTTGTGATTTTCATAATCATATAAGCGATAACCAAAATCATTAACACCATATCCAATAAAGGTACATTTCTTTGACTTTGCCTCAAGCTTTTTTCTATTTTCTTTATCAATATGGACAAAGGCCTCACAACCAAAAGGCTTTAAAAAGGAGTAGTTTACCTTTTTACCTGTCCATGCTTCCTCTGGAACACCACCATCCAAGGAACTTGAAGGCCCTCTGTTTATTAGATAAACAACAGTATCTACAACATCTGCCCAAAACTGTAAAGGCAATCCTGCATGCAATCTCATGCACCTTGCACGCTCCATGATTGTTCTGTTCATCCTTTCTAACACACCATTTTCTTGTGGTGTTCTTGGAACTGTCTTCTCTCTGCGAATTCCATGTTCTGAACAGTACCTATCAAACTCTTTGCTGCAATATTCACCTCCATTGTCTGATCTAAGACACTTCAATTTCTTTCCTGTCTCAATCTCAACCAAAGCTTTCCATTTCTTGAAAGTATCAAATACATCAGATTTATTCTTAATACAATAAATCCAAGTTTTTCTAGTTGCATCATCAATAAAGGTAACATAATAACGAGAGCCGAGAGATGATACCTGAGCAGGTCCCCATACGTCTGTATGCACAAGCTCTAATTTTTCGTTCTTCTTTTCTTTCCCAACTCTGAGAAATCTGACTCTCTTCTGTTTTCCATAAATGCAGTTCTCACAGAAGTCCAAATCAACATTCTTCAAACCCGGCAACAAATTCCTTGAGTGAAGAATCTTCATCCCCTTTTCACTCATGTGTCCGAGCCTATGATGCCATAATTCTGCATCTGCTCCTTTGGAAGTTAAAGCATTAACAGAGTTAGAAATACCATTGCATAAATACAATGTACCAACCTTTTCGCCTTTTGCTATTACCAGGGCTCCTTTGGTGACCTTCCAAGCTTTATCTGTGAAAGTTGTTACACAACCTTCACCGCCTAACTGCCCTGTTGAAATCAGATTGTTCTTTAGATCTGGAACATGCCTTACCTCCTTTAATAGCCATTGGTTTCCATTCTGCTCTTTTACAAGAACCTTACCCATTCCAACGATTTTACAGGGTTTATCATCACCCAGACGAACTTGTCCAAAATCTCCTTGAACATAGTCATGAAAGTATTTCTTATCAGGTGTGGCATGGAATGAAGCCCCTGAATCTACCACCCAGGAATCAGTAATATTTTCGAAAGAAAGAATCAAAGCATCTTGTAACACCTCACCTGTCACATTTGCTTCATGATTGTTTTCTTGCTGTGCATCTCCTTCTTTTCCCTTCCGAGATCTACAGTCTTTCTTTAGGTGTCCTTTCTTTCCACATTTCCAGCACACTATCCCCGATCTGGACTTGGATCTGCCTTTCCTTGATTTACTGCGATATCCTGAGCTCTTTCCTCTTTCCATTTTTCTTCCTCTAGACTCTGCACTCAAAGCATTTCCCGATGTCTCACCGGAGCTTTTCCGTCGCATTTCCTCGCTAAGGATAGCACCGACAACATCATCAAACTTTAAAGTACTAGATCCAGAAACAGAGTTACTAATGGCCATTACCAAACCATTCCAACTTTCTGGTAATGAGCACAAGAATAACAGAGCTCTAACTTCATCATCAAAGTTTACCCCTACAGAACTTAATTGACTTGTAACTGTATTAAAATCATTTAAATGGTTTGCAACAGATCCACCTTCCGACATATTCATATTAAATAACCGTTTCATAAGAAATACCTTGTTTGAGGCCAAGGGTTTTTCATATAGTTTCGACAACGTCTGCATCAAACCCTCTGTCGTGATTTCCTTCGAAATGTTGAAGGCGACTGACGCAGAAAGCACAACCGTATTGTTCCGAGTTCCTTTCTATCGAGAAGGTTCCATTCTTCATCTTTCATACCCGTCGGCATCTCTGTTTTTCCGCCCAATGGTAGGTATAGATCTTTCTGATACAGATAATCTTCCATCTGCATCTTCCACAGCGAGAAGTTTTGGCCGTTAAATTTCTCGACCCTAAACTTACCATCTTCTGCCATTGCTCCCACTCGAACCAGGAACCCTTCTTTCCTGCGAGTTTATCAGCCAAATAGACCTTCGGCTCTGATACCAGTTGTTAGAAAATTATATATTACGGAGCAATGAAACACATAAAATATTGCAGAAATATAAACACAGAAAATGCACAAAACAAGAGAGACACAGATATACGTGGTTCACCCAGTTTGGGCTACGTCCACCCCGAACAGCCAGTCCTTCCTTTCTATTATCCAGCAAAATGAAGAGACACAACCTACAGCAAATCCGCTGTAATATCCTCTGTTTTCTCTCACAGTCTCACCTCTCTGTTTCTCACTCACAGAATACACATCTATATCTCAGCCTCAAATACAATGCCCTCATACAAAGAAAGGGGGTTGCCTTCTAGGGCAAAAAACCCTAAACTAAACATAAGTTCTACCGTCAGATCATCTGCCTAATGAACGGCCCAGATTGACTAGAAATTACTATACTTTTACAAGGCAATTTTACATTTGTTTTTAGCTTCGGGGGCGTTGCCCCCGAGCCCCTGCCGGGGGACCGCTGGCCCCCGGACCCCCGCGGGGGGGGACAAGTCCCCCCCGTACCCCCCCGCGTGGAGGGGTGTACAAAATTCCTGGGGTATACATCTGGCTCAAAAAAAGACTTCTGAACAATCATGCTCCACACACAACACATTATAGCAGATGGTGCACAATTTTGCATTTGACCAAAGATAAATTTACAAGATTTCTAACATGCTTTGCCACCACTCTGGTCCTGGTATTTTATGTCTCTCCAGATTCCTTAAAGTCTCGTTAGTCTTTGTGTACCTAAAGAAATTAGGTGGGATGGTGAACAGATGCTTCACCTCATGCTCTATGTAGAATAGATTTTCCAAGCTGTCATAAAGGGACTGGCTAGATGGAAGTGATTTTTCTCCTGAAGTACTTGAAGATGCATTAGCTTGATTGACAGTATATGTATTTAATTTATGTACATAGTCCTTGTGCTTCATCAGATGATCATTATCTCCCAAAGGACTTGGAAAACCTTTTTGATGCAGGACTGTAAATTTGTCTGTGAAAGAATCAATTTCTACCTGCATGTCCTGGCATCTTCTGTCCAAGTTTTGCATTAGAGTTCTCATGGTTAGATCTCTCTTAATGTCCAGAATGGTACCTGTTCTGTCTCTAATGTCCAGTGCTTCCAGTTCTTCACTGGTCTTGGTATTCAAAAAATGTATTAGTCTGTTAGCTTGCTCAGGCATCTGTCCCAATAAGGCTCTTGTTTTCTGAATTTCCACTTGGGCTACTCTTATCAAATCAATATGTTCATAAATGGTCTGAATAGACCTCCATACATCACTAAGGGATTGAGTGATGATGGTCCATAAAATTCCTCTGATTTTTGCTAGAGGCTTATGCAGAGAGAGATCCTTTTCTAAGGCTCTTACCTTGTTCTCCAATGCTTTGAATTCCCTTGTTTTCTCTGCCACATTCCTCTTGGATTTATCATAGCTTTGCTCTACCTTTGCCAATTTTTCTTTGACTTGTTTCAACTCAGATACTTGGAGTTTCAACTCCTCCATGCCTTTTATTAATTGCTCTGTGGTCATAGTAGTGCTACTGCCTGGTGTTGTTGATATTGATGTCGCTCCCGTGATGATTTCTTCTGTTGATTCCGGGACAGTGGGAGGCACTGCTGTTATAACTGTGGAAGGGGCAGTTGTGACTATTGGAGTTACTTCAGGTGGCTGGGAGGTTGACTCTCCCCGCTTTTCTTGTAGTGCTTTCTCCAACGCCTGCTCTGTCTCACTCAATCTCTCATTCAGCCTCATGAGCAGGTCCATCATGTCCTCTTCAGATTTTTGTTGTACAACATCTGTTGTTTGTGGATGCATAGAAGGAGGCATTTTGAGCTGTTTTATAAGGGCAACAATGTCCTCTTCCTTTTTCCTCATTAGTGCTTTTATGCCTTTGGCATCTTTGGGATCATGTCCCAGTTCAATGATAATATCCTCCAAGGATTTAATCCTGTTTTCCTTTGCTAGGGAAGAAGCTTTCTCTAAATCTAGCTGAGTAGAGGTGTTCTCCAATGAGTTTTGCAATTTATGAGCCAACATTGCTTTGTCGGCTAGTGTGGAATACACCATCTCTCCAGTTTGCTTGTGCAGCTCAATATGGTCTATTGGATGAATGTCCTTGGCCAAGACTTCCAGATTTGTCCTGATATAAGCAGTTGCCGATTGTGGTTGCTACACCTTGGGCTTGAAGTAACTCATGATCATTTTGCCCTCCTTTATGTCATAGGCAGACATCAATATTTGATGTTTTGTGGGGGCCATCTTAAGATATTGGTTATAAATTTGCAGCCTCAATGGATCATTTCTAGCCTTTATCTCTGTGAATGTTCTTTTGATATCAGAGGTCTGCTTACTTGGTGGTCTAGTGGATGAAAGTTCCACACTATGCTGCCTTTCCAGCTCCTACCTGTGTGAGCTGGTTGATGTATCTATCACTAGGGAGGTCTGTGGGCGAGTTGCCCTTTCACCTCTTAGGCTTTCTATTGTTTCTTCAATGATTTTCTCTTCAGATAGAGGATTTAGTCTTTGCCTTTTTGCACCTGGCTGTTTTGCAGGTCCACTGATGGGTGTGGCCTCTTCTTTGTCTCTTTTCTTGCCTTTTTCCTCATTTAGAGGAGTCTGTAATGCTGGTATCTCTGGTGCTTTAGTTTGTACTGGAGGAATTTGCTCCTGTTGGTCAGTCATTGTTCGCTGCTCTGTGCCTGCTACTTCCTTGCCCTTAGAAGAGCCTGAAACTGGTGTGCTGGTTTCTTGTACAGGTTGCTGTGAAGTTCCAGCAGAAGATGTACCCACTCCGGTTTGCTGAGGCAGCTTGAAAGATACCTGTCCAAAAGAGTCCAGGTCAAGGGTCTTTTCTAAATCTTTCATAGCTTGTTCCATCTTTTCTTGCCGAGTAAGTTCTTCTATTAATGTACCCTCTACCCACTCATCCTGATTAGCATATTGTTCTACTTCAGGGATCCTATGATGTATGTAAGTTGACAGTCGGTTTCTTACTTTTCTGTCACTTATAAAGCTATTTGGGTCATATGGTACCCACCAGAAGCTTTTCTTTAATTTAAAGTCTTCCCCTAATATCTTATCAACTTCTTCCCATGCTTCCCTCTTGTTAATGATAAAAGGGCCTAACTGGTTTCTTATTCTCAGCTGAGCCTTTTTCTTTACATTGCAAAAGTGAGTTAAATCTGCATTGATAAGTTGCCTGAAATATTCCAATGCAAATAGTCTCATGGGCACATATTTGGGCAGCTTATAAGGGCACAGTTCACAGCCATATATCTTGATTTCAGTGTGATCCTGGTAGAAGTACCAGTCACCTATCCTGTAGTTCTTGGAGAGCTGTAAAATATTTTTTATGTCACCAGAGAGCCTAGGAGGAGGAGCTCCTATCAATAGAGTGGAGGCTGGATGTATAAACAAGTCAATGAATTCACAGTAGGTATAAGGGGATTCACCAATTTTGTGGAAGACCGAGGTCCAAAAGATCACAGACCTCCTTTCTCCTTTGGAATCCAATTTCCTAATGGGAAATATAAAACTGTCTGGGTAATAATATAACAGCAGATGGTATATGAAAGTTGTGTATTTAAACACTCCTTCTCTTTCCAAATTCATAAATTGAGCATGGATTTTGTCAGCAATGAAAGAGGCATAGTCATACTTAATAGCAGGGGGTTGTCCTGGAGTAAAGGTGGATAACAGAACCAGGACCATCTCATCCACATATTCACTGGACCTAAATCCCAAGATCACTGATATCATGTCGAGAATAATTCTTCTAGTCTCATTGAACAAGACATATAAATAAGGAGGTGGGCCTTGGGGCTGAAAATCTGGTCTCATGAATATCTTAGCAATCCGGGTTATTTCTGCACTGGACAGTTGAGAGCCTTGCTCAAGCAAAAATCCCATGGAAAGAGGAGCAAGAGGCTGAACTGGATGGAAGTGTAGCATCTCATTGATAGATTCAGCAGGTATGTAAAAGAAAACAGTTTGTGATGGGGTCATAACTGCTTTACTGACAGGGTCATAATTGGCACAACAGTGGCGAATAATATCTAGGAACACTTTGACTGAGGGAAGGTAATACCTGGGGAGATTGGATTCCCATATTCCATAGATATCAGAGTTGTTCAGATGACTGTTTTTGATTAGGCAGAAAGTATGAAGATGATTTTGGCAACCAAACGGGTCTTTTATTTGGAAATCTTTGTCGGTCAAGGGTAAATGATTCTGGTCTTTATGAGGTGCATTGAGGGGCGTTACACTGAGGGCCCCAGGGGCTTCCATGTTTAGTTCTCCGTGTTTTTAAACCGGAGGTCGAGTTTCTGTGGAAAAAAGGACAAAAGCGCAGTGCTGGGTGTCTTGGTATGGGAATTATGGACTGCTTCAGCTTGAATTTGGCTCCTATAGGTATAATTTGCAGAGGAAAACCGAAAATACAGGTTCAGGAGGTGGGACGGGGTAAATACCTGTATTCTGGAGGCGAATGAGTGTAATTTGCAGGTTGACTGATGAGTTGAGGAGCAGAATGCTGGTCTTTGCTTGGCCGGGTGGCAGACTAGAGCTTCTGCAGTTGCTTGGACGTAATTTGCATGCAACAGTCTCGCGAAAACAACGAATAAAAATGGGCGAAAATGACAATTTTACGAGTTTTTTAACAAAAATTGGCTTCACGGGGCTTTTTGGCGCTTTTCGGTCGGATGACGTCATCGAGACGTGACGTTTTGTCGTGACGCAAGGTACGGGATGCTGATGTGGAGGGGACGTGGTGATGACGTCAGCGGGCAGGGTCAGCGGGAGGGCGGTAAGTGGTATTGGCCCGCACCACTTATGAGCCAAGACGGTTTCAGGAGGAGGGGCCGCGAGCATGGCGGGAGGGTGCCGCGTGTCCCAAGTACAGCAGTAATACCGCCGACTCCCCGGGCAGTAAACATCGGTGGGGAAGGGCCTCGCGATATGATCGTGAGCCGTCGGATCAGCGGGCCCGGATCCAACGGTTGGCGCTTAATGGAGCTGGCGGAGGGCTACGGCGCGGGGCCCATGTAATATAAACAATGATTTAAATATATCAGGGTGATTACTATTGGCTGTCGGGGTGTTTAAATAGTTAATTAACTAGATGTTAATTAATCTTTGAATATTTGCGCGCGGGGAGGGTTATTATATGGTTCCTGATGAACCTATAATCCCTGTTTAAACAGAAATATGGCCGTAATCGACCGGGGGCGGGATTATTACACATTGAGGGTTTTATTGTAAAGATATATTAATACGGGGGAAGGGGAATTTGTAAGGGATTTATATAATAGTGTTAGCAGTTAATATGGGTTTATGAAAAAGGCGCTAAGTTATAAAGTTTGATAACTTAGGTTGAGGGAACAAAAGGATTTTTACACAAGAAATGTGGATTCTTTGCCTAAAGCAAGAATGTTATTTTACTCAGGGTTTTTTATGAAATGGGGTGATTTAGGAGTATTTGAGTAGATCTCAATCTCCTTGGGGGGAGGTTAGTAAGTGATTTTGGGAGAAGTGTGAAGGGAAGTTAGACATGCCTCACCTGATTTGTAGCCAAACAATTGCCATTGTACTTATGATACCAATATGATGAACATCTTTGAAAGACAAAATTAATCATAGCTTGCTTCTGCAACACCAAAACTGCCTACCCAGCCTATTACCTAACATTTTTCTTCTTCTTCCATGGGTGCACTTGGACTAGCAAACCCTTACTCTCTTCTTTTCTTTTGACTGCAATCCTATCTAAGTCTGCACTTATCACATCCAAGGGCTCATATTTAACAGTTGAGCTCCTTTGCTTCTCTACCTATCTACTTATCTACTAAGATTGAACAGTTTGGACAGATTTTATTCTCTATCCCTAAAACAGGAAATTCAAACATGAACTGGCCAAGATTAAGCTGTTTGGTCATCCATCAACTGTGGCAAGAGTCAACCAGCTGCACATGATGAGATTTTTTGCAAAAATAGACTAGTAGTGGCATTTTGAACTAGCACACTTTCATGGTCTTCTTTATTTGGGGTTCATTTCTTTTCTTTTTCTTTTGACCATTTCATTCTTTTTACCCTTTGATCTTTTTTTTAGGGCATACCCTCTTTTCATTTTTTAATTTTTTGATATTTTCAAAATATGGAAAACCTTTTCAGCAGGGAAAGGATGAACATATTAGGGACTTTTACCAGTCAATCATGAAATATATCACCTATTGGTATAGGAGCATAACACTGGCTCCACTTGGGGATGGCTTTTCCTGGTGAAAAGTCAAGAATAACAGGTCAGATGGCCTTATGTATAATTCTTGCTGCATTCTGAATCTCCCTTTGTTGTAAATGGAAAAACTGTACAGAGGACCATGTAAAATATAGACATCTCTTATGAGCTGATTCAAATAATTGCACCTCTGCTTTGGATGGTTTGTCTGAATGTTTGTTCTCATACTTTCAGCTCCCAAGTCTTCTTCTTCAACTTCTGTTTAAACTTAAAAAAGGTAACACAAAAAGGTGGTAAAGTTCCCTGACTGCTCCTCAAAATTTCCTACACATTCCTTCCCATTCTTATTGCTGTAATAAATTGCAGAAAGTAAACATTCTTATGTACAAGTTAGAGTCCTGACATATCAACAAACTGGATCAAAATAGTGTTTTAGCATCCGACCATTAACTGGTCCATCTTCTGCTTCTGTACCATCCAGGCTTTTCAAAAAGTAGGTATTGTTTCCTTATGAGAACTGAATAATAAAAGGTCCATTCCATAGGAAGTCAAACTTCCCATGTTTTCCTTTATCTTCTCTTCTGGAGTCCCATTTCAGAACTTTGTCTCCTATGAAAAAATCCTCTGCCTTAGTCCTCTTATCAAATATCTTCTTGAGTTTTTCTTGTAGCACTTGAGATCTTTGATATACCTCTTCTCTAGTCTGCTGCAAATGTATAGTCTGATTTATCCTTCTTTGAATGTCATTGGGCTGTATTTGAACTTCTTGCAACAATTTTATTACAGGTATTCCCAAGGAAGAGGGAAATACAGCCTCTATACCATACATAAGCTCATAGGGACTAGTTCCAATAGATCTCTTGGTAGTCAGTCTGTCTGCCCACAATGCATTTATAAGCTTCTTATGCCAATTTTTCTTGTTTTCTTCCAATACTTTCTTAATGATATTCATCAGACTTTTATTGGATGACTCAGCTAGACCATTACCTTGGGGGTAATAGGCTGTGGAGTGGCCTAGAGTGATATGGTATTTGTGACAGAAATTGATCATTCTCTTGGATTTAAAAGCAACAGCATTGTCAGTTATAATCTTTTCAGGACAGCCAAATCTAGACAGAATGTTGGTTTCTAAGAATTGCATGATCATTGAATCGTTGACCTGTCTACAAGGGATGGCCTCTATCCACTTGGTGAAATAATCTGTGGCAGTCAAAATCCATTTATGCTGGCCAGAAGAGGGAGGGTGAATCTCCCCAATGAAATCTAAACCCCATTGCTGAAATGGTCTTTCAGTGGAAATTGGTCTAAGGGGTAGAGGCAGAAGTTTCCTCTTGCCTTCAAAGATTTGACATTTATGGCAAGTAGTAACAAATTTTTTGACATCAGCAAACAAGGTGGGCCAGTAAAATCCAGTCCTTAGGATTTTATCAGCAGTTGATTTCCAGTACAAATGTCCACCACAGTCCCCTGCATGAAATTCTTTGAGTACTTTGTCAGCTTCATCTTTAATTAGACAATTTAATAGAACCCCTTCATAATTTTTCCAAAAAAGAGCACCATCTAAAATACAAAACTTTAAAGCTTTCATTTTAATAACCCTTTTCTTTGTTTTGGATAACCCTGGAGGAGCCTGCAGGTTTAATAATACATAACATATATCAGCATACCAAGGTGATTCTAGGAAGGCCTAGCTGATTTGTGGAATCGCCATCTCTTGTTCATTATCCAGTTTATTAATATCTAGGTCTTAGCAATTGGTTTCAGTCATGAGTTTAGCCAATCCCTGTCCTTTTATAAGATTTGTAGGTTTTATTTCAATATCATACTCTAATATAGTAGCAATCCATTTACCTCTCTTTCCTTCAATCCCTTCTTGGGTTAGGATATCTTTGACAACAGTGCTTGGCACATAAGCTATTATATGAGAGTATAGTACATAGACTCTGAAATCTTTAATGGCTTTCACAAGTATATAAGCCTGTTTTTCCATGATTGGGTATTTTAGAGGTGCATCCCTCAGTGCTTTGCTAAAGAAGGCTATGGGTTTTTCACATCCTTGATCATCTTTCTGTAGCAAAACAGCAGCAATAGTGTGTTCAGATGCAAATGAAAATATCATGAAGTCTCTGTCAAATTTTGGGCTTGTAAGGACTGGTGTTTTGGTCAAGGCTATCTTGATTTCTTCAAATGCTTGTTTGGATTCTAATGTCCATTTAACCTTGGAATCCTTTTTCAGCATATTATTCAACAATCTAATTAATTCAGCCAAGTTGGGTATGAATCTTCTTAAAAAATTAATTTTCCCTAAGAAAGCTTGGAGTTTTTTGACATTTCTGGGATATGGTATTTGTAAAATGGCTTGTATTCTATCAGGTTCAATTTTTATGCCATCTTTTGAGATTATGTGACCTAACAGTTTGCCCTCTTCTAGGCCAAATAACGACTTCTTTGGATTTAGTGATATACCATATTTTCTGCAGGTTAAAAACACTTATCTCAGATGATCTAGGTGCTGCTGATTTGATTTGGAAAACACAGTGAGATCATCTAAGTATATGACTAGAAAATCATGAATTTCTTTAGCAAAAGCTATGTCCATTGCACGTTGGAAGGTTGCCCCTGCATTCTTGAGTCCAAATGGCATTTTCACATATTTGAAGATTCCCCATGGAGTTGTAAAAGCAGTTTTTTCCTGATCATTAGGGTGAACTAGAATCTGGTTGAAGCCTGAAAACCCATCCAAAAGTGAAATTCTAGAGGCACCTACTACCCTTTGTAAAATGTAGTCCATTTTAGGTAAGAGGTAGTGGTCTTTTAAAGAGACTTTATTTAGATTTCTTAAATCAACACACAGTCTGATTTCTCCTGTTTTCTTCCTAGTGGGCACTAAATTGGAGACCCATTATGAAAATCTAATGGGTGCAATTATGCCAGCTTCATACATTCTTTTGAATTCTTTTTCAATTAGAGGGAGGAGTACAGGGTTGACCCTTCTGAGTTTTTGCTTGAAAGGTTTCTGATTTTCTTTGAGGGGTATTGTGTGTTGAATCACAGAAGTGTCATAGGATTTGAGATCTTCATAGCTCCATGCAAAAACGTCCTGGAATTCCTTGAACAGTTCAATATATTTAAGCTTTTGGTCAGGAGGCAAAGCTTTGGACAATTTTATCATTTTAGGATTCTGTTCAGTCCCTATGTTACAGTCCTCAATGTCTGCGTTTAAAGGCTGCATTTTGGGTTTCCTTGGGATATCATTAGAATAAAAAATGTCTTCCAGAGGAGTTAATCCTGTGGGTAAATAATTGTCCTTTAGATCAATAACTTCAGATTCTCCTTCAATAGTTTCATCAATGTCTATTTCATTAAGCTCTTGCAACTCTTTGCTAATAAATTTCGTTGGATGTAGTATTTGAGTTGATGTTCTAGCTGAAATGTGTGTTTCAACTTTGTCTATTTGATCAACTTCACAAACGGTGCCTGTGTCTATATTAGTGCTAGAAAATTCTTCTTTTAAGGTCAGGAAATTATTAATCTGAGTGTCATTGTCAAACACTTGCCAGTTTTTTACATTGTCAGGTACAATTGGCCTGTGTTTAATCTCAGCTGTAAAATGATGATTAGGCTCGAATGGCAATTTACAAGTGCTGGCGAATGTTGCCAAACTGTGAGCATGCAAATTGTGTTTCGTTGGAATTTTGGCAAGCTGTGTTTCTAGGAAGGTATTAAGTATTTCAATTGTTGCCCCTCTATAAGATCTTAATCTGAGATCATTTGTGAGGAAGTTTCATTTCATTTGTTGAATAGCTAAATCAGAGTCTCCCAAAATTGATACCCTGACTGCCCCTAAACTTTTGATCAATTTAAGTCCTAGCAAGAGGGCTTCATATTCAACCATGTTATTAGTGCATCTAAAATTCAACCTGTATGCATGTCCTTCAGCATGATCATTTTCCATATTATGTATCCAAATCTCTGCTCCGGCTCCTAGTTTATTAATTGATCCATCAAACTCCAAGTACCATAGGATTTCATGATTATAGCCAGCATCAGGAGCCTTAGAAATTTGCTTACTAGGGAGATTTGGATCTTCAGTTTCATATGGTTTCCCTTGTGTGTCTGTTATATCATTGGTCACATAAATTTCTTGAATCTGAAGACTCGATTTTACATTTATGATTTTTTCTTGTGCTAATGCTAAAACCTTGTCATCAGTTGGAGGGTAAATTTCAGCATTGTATAGGATGAAGGAGTCCATATCAGAATGCATAGAATAGATGGGAAAATTCTGGGGTTTCTCCTGGCTGCTCACCACGTATTTCATCAAAGTCTCTCAGTACAATCTCTTTGGCTGGCCAAATACTGAAATGGTAGCATAGGACATGTCCAATTGTAAAGATCCTTGGAGCTTTGCACCCCAAGATCTAGACAGCAACATGCCATATTTTGGTGGAATATCAGCTACCACCACATCCATTAAAATTGTCTTGGCAGGGTATTGAACTAATGATACACATAAATCTTTGATCAATCCTAGACATCTGACCTGGCTTGAATCAAAAGAGAACAAGTCTTTGTATGGCCTGGTGATATCTAGGTCCAACTTTTCCATTACAGATTTGGGCATTAAATTATGGGAAGCTCCAGAATCAAACATTGCATTGTGCAGTATTTTTTCATGAATATTCAAACTTACATAGAAAGGAGGGACCCCTCCATCTACCGATTTTCCGTTTACTTTAGGGCCAAAAATTAATTCTGGTTGGTCATCAAGGACATTTACTGCATCTCTGTTTTCTGAAATTTGAAGTGATCTACTGATTTGTTCTCTATAGACGTCATGCTTAGCCAATTCTGACAATGGAATTGCTATTTTTAATTTGCCTATTTCGGTCTCAAGGTTGAAAGGTTTTTCTGTTTGAATTTTTTCATTTCGGGCAGTGAGATTTTCTTTTTTCTGCTGTTTTTTCAATGCTTTTTCCTTTATTAGGAGCAGTGTTATGGGCTGAAGTTGCTTCTATGTCAATTTCTGGAGGTTCTCCCGCAATTTCTTTGGAAGGAATGGAAGCTGAAGACTGTTTATTAGGTTGTTGATTATCTGAAACATCTTCAACTGTTGGACTGTTTGGGTTAGGAATTGCTTTAGGAGGAGTTTGTATAGGAGGGTTCTTGGTTTTAGATCTAGTAGGCTGCTTAGTTTTTTTCTATTTATTGTCATCAGGGAGATCTATTCTCCTTCTTCTCAGATTATATTGCTTGTGAACTTCATAGATGGCTGTGTCATATCCCTCCCTAAAATCAAATGATTCCCCTAATTGGATTTGGAACTGATTAAGAGTGTGAGCCTCTTGGTCTTCTTGGGTTAAGAAAATTTGTTGTTCACTATTAAGCCCCATTAAGTTAATTTGAGTGTCTTCTATTGGTTCACTAGAAGTTGAAGCTTCAGCATAGTTTTCTTGGAATGGAGGTCTAATGTTTTGATAAGGGCCAGCCTTTCCAGTATTGGGATTTTGATTTTTTCTAAAATTTGGGTTTCTTCCAGTGTTGTTTGGTTGACCATCCCAAGGGGATTTTCTCTCAATTGTTTCTACTCTATCACCAAGCCTGTCCATTCCTTTAATGATAGCATCTAATTTCTGCTCAAATTCAGGAGGTTCTTCTTTAATGGGTATCCTCATTTCGGCTCTAGCTCGAGCTCGTTTGGTAATCAGGTTGGCCTCAACACTGACAGCTATACTCTGCATGTCTTCTAGGCTTCAAGGAGCTCTTTCCCTAAGCTAGTATGCCATGTCAGAGTCGAATGCATCAGGAAATTTGAACAAGGCCAAGTCTGGGGGAGGCCTGAGATTCTGAGGAATAGCACTGTATACATTGTTAAATCTGGTACAGTAATCTTGAACGGTTTCTTGTGGACCTTGTTTCAAGTTTTCATATTCTGATAAAATGTGGAGAGGATCTTTTTTCTTTTCCCATCTGTTTAAGAAGGTCTGATATAGAGCTTCAGGATCATTGATAGTGTTTGCAGGGAGTTCTCTAAACCAGGTTCTAACATCTCCAGTTAAGATTTGGACAAATACTTTCATTCTTACATCATCATCATCAATCTCATAGTTTTCGAAATAATCCATCATTTTCTTGGTGTGTTGTTGAGCTATGTAAGTGTCAGTACCATCAAAATAGGTGATTTTGCTTTGATAGTGTTGAGGCATAGCCCCTGGATTTGCAGGTAATTACAGGGGAGCATATCGGTTTGCCATATTTGCAAAGATAAGTGTAACAGCTGGAACAACAGGGATAACAGTTGAAATATGTGTTGTGGATGGGGGAGTGGAAAAGATGGTTTGAAGTGCTGATGGTGAACTAGGAGAAGCAACAGTAATGGCAGAAAGGATTGGTGCTTTTCCAGGAGTAAGCTCAGATTGGATAAGGTTCTGTTGGCTTTTAAGGTTCTTAGGAATCAGATTAGGATTTTGAAACACAGGTGGGGGATTTGGATCTGGATTTGATCTAGTGTAACGGATCTTCTTCTTTGGAGCCAACTTCTAAATATATTTTTGGTTTTTCTTGAAATATTTGAAGGATACAACTTTTGATAGTATCTTTCCAGGAAGTTTTAAAATATGGGAGTTTTGAATTTTCCTAAAGATCTATTGAAACAAAGAACTGATCAAGTATTTGAGACAATTGTTCAAAGTATAAACTAGACTGGAGATAGACTGAAGCAGCTTTTATTTACTCCTGCAATTGCATAGCAAAGCAGTTTCAAAGGCTACCTGGCCAACTTCAGGCTCCATCTGTAGCGTATAAAAAATAAACAGCAGTAACAAACAATTATTCAGATCCCCAGCGGAGTTGCCAATGATGTTATCACTCAGGTTGTTCCCTAAAGTTGTAAGAAAGGGAATACGGCCAAGGTAACCGCAGACCAATCTTTTAGATACAAATTCTAGCCAATCTGCATCCAGAGAGGGCTCTCTCTTTATAATTTAGCTATGTTTGAGGTATATTAGGCTAGTTATGAAGTGCAAGGGTTTTGTTTAGAGTTTGGTTGGAATGATGGGGACTCAATAGAACAGTGAGGTAAAGCTGAAGCATTTCAGTCCATTGGGCATGATGGAGTCAAAGTAAGATGACTTCCTGGGTTAGGTTTCTTATCAAATGAGTAAGGTACTCAAATATGGAACAATTTATAGGCTGAAATCTGATGGAATGGAGTCAATGGGTGAAGGGCAATTAAGAGTCCTTCATCATGTTGACAGGAGGAAAATGGATGATTACTGCTAAGAAGCAATTAAGAATTCCTTTAGCTAATATTCAACATGAAAGAACCAGGGGAAACATGAGCAATTAAGAATTCACTGTTTATGCTAATTCTGAAGAAAACATTAATAATAATAAAGATTGAACACAGAGTGCAAACAAGAAAATTCTGAGTTATTCTTTTTCTCTATTATTTAGATCATGAAACATAAATGATATAATAAACATAGAAACTGTAAAACACAAGTTAGAAGAGACTTATTGATCCATAAAACGATTCAAGAATTCTGCAACATGGTCCTTAGCATCAGTTCTTCATCCAGTGAGCTTAACAAATGTGTTTCCAACAACTTTCTTATTTCCAAATTTTTTCAGTATTATAGTCAAAACTATGAACATCCACCACCAACCAACCCCAAATACTTCGTCTGGGGGGGTATTTATACAAAAATGTCAAAATATCATACAAAATATCTGATAGAAATAATATCTGCTGATAATTAATGCTTCTTTTACACAGATAGAGACAGACAGTCTCGAAAACAGGGAGACAATAAATTGATGTAATAAATTTAATGCTGCGTTGGTTGATCCGTCTTTATGAGGCGTACTGGAGGTAGGTGCTGCAAGTCGGTTCCCAGCTGTCTTCTACTGATCCTCTGTGCTGATTTTCCTGCTTTGGCCGAACTTTCTTAACTCTGATGTGATGCGCTTTGACCCGCAGGACCGTGATTCATTTCTGTTCTGTGCATTATAGCAGATGGTGCACAATTTTGCATTTGACCAAAGATAAATTTACAAGATTTCTAACATGCTTTGCCACCACTCTGGTCCTGGTATTTTATGTCTCTGCAGCTTCCTTAAAGTCTCGTCAGTCTCTATGTACCTGAAGAAATTAGGTGGGATGGTGAACATATGCTTCACCTCATGCTCTATGTAGAATAGATTTTCCAGGCTATCATAAAGGGACTGGCCAGATGGAAGTGCTTTTTCTCCTGAAGTACTTGAAGATGCATTAGCTTGATTGACAACATATGTATTTAATTTATGTACATAGTCCTTGTGCTTCATCAGACGATCATTATCTCCCAAAGGACTTGGCAAACCTTTTTGATGCAGGATTGTAAATTTGTCTGTGAAAGAATCAATTTCTACCTGCATGTCCTGGCATCTTCTGTCCAAGTTTTGCATTAGAGTTCTCATGGTTAGAACTCTCTTAATGTCCAAAATGGTACCTGTTCTGTCTCTAATGTCCAGTGCTTCCAGTTCTTCACTGGTCTTGGTATTCAAAAAATGTATTAGCCTGTTAGCTTGCTCAGGCATCTGTCCCAATAAGGCTCTTGTTTTCTGAATTTCCACTTGGGCTACTCTTATCAAATCAATCTGTTCATAAATGGTCTGAATAGACCTCCATACATCACTAAGGGATTGAGTGATGTTGGTCCACAAAATTCCTCTGATTTTTGCCAGAGGCTTATGCAGAGAGAGATCCTTTTCTAAGGCTCTTACCTTGTTCTCCAATGCTTTGACTTCCCTTGTTTTCTCTGCCACATTCATCTTGGATTTATCATAGCTTTGCTCTACCTTTGCCAATTTTTCTTTGACTTGTTTCAGCTCAGATACTTGGAGTTTCAACTCCTCCATGGCTTTTATTAATTGCTCTGTGGTCATAGTAGTGCTGCTGCCTGGTGCTGTTGATATTGATGTCGCTCTTGTGATGATTTCTGCTATTGATGCTGGGACAGTGGGAGGCACTGCTGTTATAACTATGGAAGGGGTAGTTGTGACTGTTGGAGTTACTTCAGGTGGTTGGGAGGTCGACTCTCCCTGATTTTCTTGTAGTGCTTTCTCCAATGCCTGCTCTGTCTCACTCAATCTCTCATTCAGCCTCATGAGCAGGTCCATCATGTCCTCTTCAGATTTTTGCTGTACAACATCTGTTGTTTGTGGATGCATAGAAGGAGGCATTTTGAGCTGTTTTCTGAGGGCAGCAATGTCCTCTTCCTTTTTCCTCATTAGTGCTTTTATGCCTTTGGCATCTTTGGGATCATGTCCCAGTTCAATGATAATATCCTCCAAGGATTTAATCCTGTTGTCCTTTGTTAGGGAAGAAGCTTTCTCTAAATCTAGCTGAGCAGAGGTGTTCACCAATGAGTTTTTCAATTTATGAGCCAACATTGCTTTGTCAGCTAGTGTGGAATACACCATCTCTCTAGTTTGCTTGTGCAGCTCAATCTGGTCTATTGGATGAATGTCCTTGGCCAAGACTTCCAGATTTGTCCTGATATAATCAGCTGCTGATTGTGGTTACTGCACCTTGGGCTTGAAGTAACTCATGATCATTTTGCCCTCCTTTATGTCATAGGCAGACATCAATATTTGCTGTTTTTTGGGGGCCATCTTAAGATATTGGTTATAAATTTGCAGCCTCAATGGATCATTTCTAGCCTTTATCTCTGTGAATGTTCTTTTGATATCATAGGTCTGCTTACTTGGTGGTCTAGTGGATGAAACTTCCACACTATGCTGCCTTTCCAGCTCCTACCTGTGTGAGTTGGTTGATGTGTCTATCACTGGGGAGGTCTGTGGGCTGGTTGCCCTTTCATCTCTTAGGCTTTCTATTGTTTCGTCAATGATTTCCTCTTTAGATAGAGGATTCAGTCTTTGCCTTTTTGCACCTGGCTGTTCTGCAGGTCCACTGATGGGTGTGGCCTCTTCTCTGTCTCTCTTCTTGCCTTTTTCCTCATTTAGAGGAGTCTGTAATGCTGGTATCTCTGGGGCTTTAGTTTGTACTGGAGGAATTTGCTCCCGCTGGTCAGTTATTGTTCGTTGCTCTGTGCCTGCTACTTCCTTGCCCTTAGAAGAGCCTAAAACTGGTGTGCTGGTTTCTTGTACAGGTTGCTGTGAAGTTCCAACAGAACATGTACCCACTCCGGTTTGCTGAGGCAGCTTGAAAGATACCTGTCCAAAAGAGTCCAGGTCAAGGGTCTTTTCTAAATCTTTCATAGCTTGTTCCATCTTTTCTTGCCGAGTAAGTTCTTCTATTAATGTATCCTCTACCCACTCATCCTGATTAGCATATTGTTCTACTTCAGGGATCCTATGACGTGTGTAAGTTGACAGCCGGTTTCTTACTTTTTTGTCACTTATAAAGCTATTTGGGTCATATGGTACCCACCAGAAGCTTTTCTTTAATTTAAAGTCTTCCCCTAATATCTTATCAGCATCTTCCCATGCTTCCCTCTTGTTAATGATAAAAGGGCCTAACTGGTTTCTTATTCTCAGCTGAGCCTTTTTCTTTACATTACAAAAGTGAGTTAAATCTGCATTGATAAGTTGCATGAAATATTCCAATGCAAATAGTCTCATGGGCACATATTTGGGCAGCTTATAAGGGCACAGTTCACAACCATATATCCTTATTTCAGTGTGATCCTGGAAGAAGTACCAGTCACCTATCCTGTAGTTCTTGGAGAGCTGTAAAATATTTTTTATGTCACCAGAGAGCCGAGGAGGAGGAGCTCCTATCAAAAGAGTGGAGGCTGGATGTATAAACAAGTCAATGAATTCACAGTAGGTATAAGGGGATTCACCAATTTTGTGGAAGACCGAGGTCCAAAAGATCCAAGACCTCCTTTCTCCTTTGGAATCCAATTTCCTAATGGGAAATATAAAACTGTCTGGGTAATAATATAACAGCAGATGGTATATGAAAGTTGTGTATTTAAACACTCCTTCTCTTTCCAAATTCATAAATTGAGCATGGATTTTGTCAGCAATAAAAGAGGCATAGTCATACTTAATAGCAGGGGGCTGTCCTAGAGTAAAGGTGGATAACAGAACCAGGACCATCTCATCCACATATTCACTAGACCTAAATCCAAAGATCACTGATATCATGTCAAGAATAATTCTTCCAGTCTCATTGAACGAGACATATAAATAAGGAGGTGGGCCTTGGGGCTGGCAATCTGGTCTCATGAATATCTTAGCAATCCGGGTTATTTCTGCACTGGACAGTTGAGAGCCTTGCTCAAGCAAAAATCCCATGGAAAGAGGAGCAAGAGGCTGAACTGGATGGAAGTGTAGCATCTCATTGATAGATTCAGCAGTTATGTAAAAGAGAACAGTTTGTGATGGGGTCATAACTACTTTACTGACAGGGTCATAATTGGCACAACAGTGGCGAATAATATCTGGGAACACATTGACTGAGGGAAGGTAATACCTGGGGAGATTGGATTCCCATATTCCATAGATATCAGAGTTGTTTAGATGACTGTTTCTGATTAGGCAGAAAGTATGAAGATGATTTTTGCAACCAAACAGGTCTTTTATTTGGAAATCTCTGTTGGCCAAGGGTAAATGATTCTGGTCTTTATGAGGTGCATTGAGGGGCGTTACACTGAGGGCCACAGGGGCTTCCATGTTCAGTTCTCTGTGTTTTTAAACCGGAGGTCGAGTTTCTGTGGAAAAAAGGACAAAAGAGCAGTGTTGGGTGTCTTGGTATGGGAATTATGGACTGCTTCAGCTTGAATTTGGCTCCTATAGGTATAATTTGCAGAGGAAAACTGAAAATACAGGTTCGGGAGGTGGGACAGGGTAAATACCTGTATTCTAGAGGCGAACGAGTGTAATTTGCAGGTTGATTGACGAGTTGAGGAGTATAATGCTGGTCTTTGCTTGGCCGGGTGGCAGACTGGAGCTTCTGCAGTTGCTTGGACGCAATTTGCATACAACAGTCTCCCAAAAACAACGAATAAAAATGGGCGAAAATGAAAATTTTATGAGTTTTTAAAGCAAAAATTGGCTTCGCGGGGCTTTTTGGCGCTTTTCGGTCAGATGACGTCATCGGGATGTGACGTTTTGTCGCGACGCGGGGTACGGGATGCTGATGTGGAGGTGACGTGGCGATGACGTCAGCGGGCGGGGTCAGCGGGAGGGCGGTAAGCGGTATTGGCCCGCACCGCTTATGAGCCAAGGCGGTTTCAGGAGGAGGGGCCGCGAGCATGGCGGGAGGGCGCTACGTGTCCCAGGTACGGTAGTAATACCGCCAGCTCGCTGGGCTGTAAACATCAGCAGGGAAGGGCCTCGCGATATGATCGTGAACCGTCGGATCAGAGGGCCCGGATCCAATGGTTGGCACTTAATGGAGCTGGCGGAGGGCTACGGCGCGGGGCCCATGTAATATAAACAATGATTTAAATATATCGGGGCGATTACTATTGGCTGTCGGGGTGTTTAATAGTTAATTAACCAAATGTTAATTAATCTTTGAATATTTGCGCGCGGGGAGGGTTATTATATGGTTCATAATGAACCTATAATCCCTGTTTAAACAGAAATATGGCCGTAATCGACCGGGGGCGGGATTATGACACATTGAGGGTTTTATTGTAAAGATTTATTAATACAGGGGAAGGGGAATTTGTAAGGGATTTATATAATAGTGTTAGCAGTTAATATGGGTTTATGAAAAAGGCGCTAAGTTATAAAGTTTGATAACGTAGGTTGAGGGAACAAAAGGATTTTTACACAAGAAACGTGGATTCTTTGCCTAAAGCAAGAATGTTATTTTACTCTGGGTTTTTTATGAAAAGGGGTGATTTAGGAGTATTTGAGCAGATCTCAATCTCCTTGGGGGGGAGGTTAGTGAGTGATTTTGGGAGAAGTGTGAAGGGAAGTTAGACATGCCTCACCTGATTTGTAGCCAAACAATTGCCATTGTACTTATGATACCAATAAGATGAACATCTTTGAAAGACAAAATTAATCATAAGCCTGCTTCTGCAACACCAAAACTGCCTACCCAGCCTATTACCTAACATTTTTCTTCTTCTTCCATGGGTGCACTTGGACTAGCAAACCCCTACTCTCTTCTTTTCTTTTGACTGCAATCCTATCTAAGTCTGCAATTATCACATCCAAGGGCTCAGATTTAACAGTTGAGATCCTTTGCTTCTCTACCTATCTACTTATCTGCCAAGATTGAACAGTTTGGACAGATTTTATTCTCTATCCCTAAAACAGGAAGTTCAAACATGAACTGGCCAAGATTAAGCTGTTTGGCCATCCATCAACTATGGCAAGAGTCAACCAGCTGCACATGATGAGATTTTTTGCAAAAATAGACTAGTAGTGGCATTTTGAACTAGCACACTTTCATGGTCTTCTTTATTTGGGGTTCATTTCTTTTCTTTTTCTTTTGACCATTTCATTCTTTTTACCCTTTGATCTTTTTTTTAGGGCATACCCTCTTTTCATTTTTTAATTTTTTGATCTTTTCAAAATATGGAAGACCTTTGCAGCAGGGAAAGGATGAACATATTAGGGACTTTTACCAGTCAATCATGAAATATGACACCTATTGGTATAGGAGCATAACACCAACCTTCTATGCCACAACCAGTTTTCATCATTTTTGCTTAGATAGCACTGTCGTTGTCCTCCTTTGAGTATGTATAAGTTGTTTGGAGTTCTTGTACCTTTGATCACGGTCTCTCCTGTATTAATCTAACGAACAACACATCTGTTTGATTGAAACACCACTTCATTTCCTTAATCACACATTTGACTGACACTCAACAGGTTATGCTTTAAACCATCTACATACATAACATTTCCAGCTTTAACCTTTTCTTTCAAGAAAACAGAACCTTTACCTTTTATGACAGTTGGAGTGTCATTTCCAAATGAGACATTCTTTTCCTTTTCTAAGGCATTATATGAGTGAAGTTTCTCTTTGTCACCTGTCATGTGTTTGGAGCATCCACTGTCGATGTACCACTGATTTTCTTGTCCTTCTGCATACAAGGCTATACCACATCTTTCTATTTGAGATTCTTTCCTTCTCCATATCTTGGGATTTAATGGCGTTTTCTCCTTTTGAGGTGTTTGCCAAAATTTGCTCCTGCATTCAGATTCTTCATGACCAAAGTTGTTACAAATTGAGCATTCTATTTCATTTTCAAGAGGAGAAAAGTTATTATAGGAACTTCTCTTGATCCCTGTTACATTCCTTTGATTTTGTGCTTCTCTATTCATGATGGTTTTGTGAGCAACGCATTGAGCATATTTTTGCCCAAAATTATGACATGAAAAACATTGCCCATTAAAGAAGTTTCTGCGACTATCGAATCTATTTACCTGTTGATTGTAGTTTCTATTGATATTCATCTTTGGAGCAAATTGAGTATGATTTTCCTGAGGTTGGTTGTGGCTTCTATTGATATTAATCCTTGGATCAAATTGAGTATGATTTACCTGGTGATCAACTTTATGCCTTTGCTGACGATTTTCATACTATTCACTTGTTCTTTGCTGCATCATGATAGCTTTTGGTGGAGGTTGACGGCTTCTGTGATTGAGATGCTTCTTCAGTATATCCAAGACCTGTCTTTATCAGAGGAGAACACTGAACTTTGATAATTTCATTTAAAGTTTCTGATCCTTTAGCAAATCTAAGATTGAGAGATTTTGTTTTCTCAAGATCTTTTCTTAGATCCACAATTTCACATTCTAGTTTTTCATTATGTTTTTCTTTTTCAGCAAGTTGGTATGTCAAGGTATCTATGATCATATTATTTTCTTCTAAACAGATTTTGAGTTTAGAGATTTCTTCATGAAAGTTTTCCTCTTCTAAAGCATCCCAAAAATCATCATTGTCATAAGCCATGAGAAGTCTATAATCATCACTATTAGATA
This sequence comes from Pinus tabuliformis, assembly GCA_031772625.1. NCBI lineage: Eukaryota > Viridiplantae > Streptophyta > Pinopsida > Pinales > Pinaceae > Pinus > Pinus tabuliformis. The sequence continues at coordinate 479,966,303 of CM062819.1, forward strand.
AACCATCACTATCCTCTTCTAAACTATCCAAAAAATCATCGCTATCATAAGCCATGAGAAGTCTATAATCTTGTCCAGTTTCATCTTCATCACTATTAGATAAACCATCGCTATCTTCATGAGTATAGTAACTGCTTCTATTCACAACTTGTTTCCTATTCCCTTTTGCATATTCCTTTCCTTTTTCGTATTTATCTTTATGAGGACATCTGGCAGCATAATGACCAACTCTACCACAAGCAAAGTATTTGAAAGGTAGCTTACCTCTGAACCTTCAAGAACCCCGTTGAAGCTTCTTGACAAAATTTACCTCATCTTCTTCTTCTGAAATGTGTCCTGATTCATTGTGTTCTCCCTTTTCTTTTCCTTTTACTGAAGCTTTAAATGCGACCTCTCTCATATCTGATGTACCTCCTTTTCTCATCTCAAAATCAGTTAGGATTCCGTGAAGCTGTGTCATAGTGATATTCTGTAGATCCTGTTTTTCTTCTATGGCAGACAATTTTGATTCAAATTTAGCAGACAAGCATCTAAAATTTTTCTCAACTAAGGTAACTTGCTTTATTTCTTCACCCAGATTCTTCATACAATTAACAACCTCATCTATACATAAGAAGTAACTAGCTATACTCTCATCACTATGCATCTTAAGAGTTTCATACTGAATTCTGAGAGTTTGAAGCTTAACACGTTTTACTTGAGAGTCTCCTTCGTAGCTCTGAACGATTTTGTCCCATATATCTTTGGCTGATTTGAGCTGCATGAATTTGACAAACTCTGATTGTGACAAAATTCCCAATAAAGTATTGACAACTTTGGCATTGGTTTCATATTGCTTTTTACCTGCTGTGTCTGTAGGAATTGCTATTGGAAATTTATATCCTCCTTCCACAATTTCCCAGACATTTGTTCCAAGAGATTGTAGATAGGTTGTGGTTCTTATTTTCCAATAAACAAAGTTGCTCCCATCGAAGATTGGCGGTCTGATGGATCCCATGCTTTCGTGATTATTCATCTTGATGGATCTTCCTTCAAGCGATCAAGCTTCTTCTGAAGGACCTGCTCTGATACCAATTGTTGGAAATAATACTGAGAGGGGGGGTGAATCAGTATTATCAGATCAAGAATTTTTCTTTTTCATAATCAGATTTATATACGCTACTTCAGAGAGGGGAACTAGCGTGTACACGCAACTATCTTTAAGGCAACCAACGTTTATGCAGTAAACTTATGATTCAGTTAATTCATCATATGTTGATCTTTAATCAGTGCATCAGTACTTCATCAATCATTAAACAATAACCATGTGCAGTATAAACATAATAAACCATCACACATAAGCAACACACATGAACACCAAGATTTAAGGTGGAAACCCAATGTGGGTGAAAACCACCTACTGCTGTCGTCTCTATCTTCTTTTAATAATAAGAAAATTTGTTTACAATCTTGTACTGGTGCAGACTCATACCAGTACACAGGCTTCTACCTGCAGAAGGTTACAACCTTCTCTCGTTCTCCAGCTTCTACTGGAAGGAAGCTACAACCCCCTAGCTCTTGTATTAGCCAATGTGTTTACTAGTACGTAGGTGCCAACCTACAGAAAACTCCACTCTTCCACTAGGGACCATGTTTCATGAATTTTCGAACTGGATTGTCCTGGCACATATCAAAACATATGAATACCTTGACTCATCAATAACCCATAAAAAATTTAGAAACTCAAAATTCATCAACCAACATGTAGTTAATATGAAACAATTAGATCACTGTCATCAGAACACTGTGCTAAACCCAGAAACCTGCATCAACATTCAAAACCAACTGAAACCTCAAAAATCCACGTGTCAGACTATATACGCTACTTCAATGAAGAAAACCTACGTGTATATGCTACTTCCTTCAGCCAAACCTGCGTATACCTCTAAAGAATCTGAATCATAAAATCTTTGAATCACAAACTATACCAACTAGCAGTATACTGAACATCTACTGTCAACTTACAGAACTTTACACAGGTAGGCAATAGAAAACACTTCTTCTCACTTATACAATCAATCAAATATCGACCTCTTTATGCATAAACATTTATATTCAGATCTAATAAGACTTCATTGACAGACAACAATAAAATAACAGCGACAATAAACCAGCAATACTGATTTGATAGATCAGCCAGCTCTGAACATCAAGCCTTTCTTTTGTATACGCTACTTGAAAGAACAAAACCTGCGTGTATACGCTCTTTGGCCGAGACGAACCTGCGTACAGATATGCAAATATTGACTCAGAGCTTTGCTGCAATTCTAGACTTCAGACAAACCCAGATCATGATAGATAACAAATAAAACAGGCGCAAAACATTAGATCTAGCCTCAACCAATATCAGATCATTCAAGAATAAGTCATTTCAGGTCTCATGATCCTGATCCAATATTGAACTCAAGGTGCACATAAATATTTCAGATCTAGTCCCAAACATAACCCTGCAACATAAAATATGCTTCAGATAGAAGTATTCCTTAGAATCTTATTCACTTGCACACTGGCCTTATGATCCTCTCTTCTTTATATAGTTTTTGGCCTTTCTCAATACCATGGACCGAATCCACTTAGGACCAATACCTTGGATCAAATACCATGGATCGAATACCTCAGACTAAATACCTAGGGTCAATACCATGGTCCAAAGATACCTTGGACCAAATACCTTAGACCAAAACCATGGTTTTCAACATGTACACGCTTTTCCTTTTGTGGGAGTGCGTGTGTACATTATATGCTTTTTCTGTTCTGAATACCCGCGTGTATACGCTGCTTGGACTAAGTTAACCTGCGTGTATCTCTTAAACTGCTCTTACATCATCTTCTTCCTTCAACTTCTTTATTCTGATCAATAGACCTTAGTTCCATCTTCCTGATCCTCTGTACCACTGCCCTATTGCCTCTAAATATTCTTGTTAGCCTCTTATCAAAACTGAGTTGACCTGTAGAGTTGCCATCAAGGACAATACTTGTATCATAATGCCAACAAAAGACAGAGAGGGCAGAATGACGTCCAGAGAGAGGTGGACGCTGTCCCACGCAGAGCTGACGCAATGGCAGTGCTGGGCTTAGAGGGAGATCGAATGCCTCCTGAGGAAATCGAGTTTCAGAAGTCGGGAGTTGGGATGTGAGATCGGGAGGCAGAAATTCAGAATTTCTAGCCAGTAGAGGGTCCGAAGGAGTAGTAGCATGATTCCCAGCAGGGATGACGCAGAGACTACGTGAGACTTATGCAGTTCTACGTAGAGGGGATGCAGAGGCTCCAGTCCAGCGTGATTAGACTCAGATTCTTCCAGTGATAGGGTGAGAGCATCTCACTATTTGTTTTGTCTAGTTTCTCTCTGTATCGAATTGCTAGTTGAGCATCCAAGGAATTGTACTCAGAATTACTACTGCATAATAATAAAACCCTCAGATCTGCTGCACCGGTTTTCCCGCATTGGTTTTTTTTGGGACATTTGTCAAAAAATAATGGTGTCATTGTGTTGTATTTTCCTTCTTGCTCAATTTCTTGTTTCTACATATAATTTAATTAAGTGAAGGCTGGAGTGCATGTATTTCGATATTTTCCATAGGAAACTGCAAGTAATTTGTTTAAAAGAATTTAACAAATAGGAGAAATATCATCAGTTGCTGCAGCAGGGATTCCGGTTTAGGAATTTTCACATGGTATCAAATTGTAGGTGAAACAAGAAGAGAAGTTCCAGAGAACCCAGTGCTAAGCAGAGAAGGAGGTCGAATAGCTGCAGGAGGCATCAGTTCGAATCCCTAGAGGTATTGCACTCTCCAAGCCAGGAGGGATGAATTTTCGATGAAAGTCTCTTTATGAGTGGGTCAATAGAGAGGAAGGCTTCCAGATCGAAATTTTGTCGTGCCAGAGGGAGTAGCGTAGAGCCTCAGCGTGAGGAAAGAGCTAGTGGGACGCAGTTTTTCTGCAGACAGTTTGCTGGGAAGAAAATCGTTAGAAGAGAGAGGAGAATCACAATGAGGAAATTTTTTCTTAGTAGACTTCCCACGAAGAAGTCCGTTTTCTTATTGGTTGAGCAACAGAGGGGAGAAGTTCGACATTTTCATGGCAGAGATGGCAGCCAATGGACTAAGAGATCAGGACAAGTTGGATGGGGCATCCAACTATGTGATCTGGAAGGCAAGGATGTCGTGCCTTCTATGTGAGAATTTTCTCAAGGTCTATATTGACAGCGTGGTGGTTGAGCCTGCAGATCTAGATCAGTGGAAGAATTACATGGGAGAAATAAAAAAGGCCAAGAGGATGATCCTTGATGGAGTAAAAGATCATGTGGTTTGTCACATCGCTAGCTGAGGGACTGCTAAGGAGATGTGGGATGCCTTGGCAACATTGGATGAAGGATCTTTCAAGCAGCGAAGGATGTACTTAGAGCAGAAACTGAGATCTGCATAGATGCAAAAGGGGGAGCGCATAGATCTATTCCTCATGAAGATTCAAGACCCGAGATGAGTTAGTAGCTTGGGGTCTACACCTCAAGGTTCCGAGATGGTGAGACTGAACCTAAACTCAGTCTCAGAAGAGTGGAGGGTCTTTGTCCAGAGCATCCTAGGTAGGGCATCTTTTCCAGACTGGGATAGTATGTGGGCAGCTCTCAAGCAGGAAGAGTTGAGGAGATATTTAGTCAAGTGTAAGCTTGACGGAAGAAGAAGCAGTGGGTCAAACCCCAAGGAGGAGGATGAGAATGCAACCCTTGCATCTAAGGGGCAACAGGAGCAGTGAAAGCGGAAGAAGGACGTTTCGAAGATTAAATGCTTTAGGTGTGGTGAAATGGGTCACTATGCAACACAGTGTCCTCTCAGGAAGAAGGACAAATATGAGAAGCATGATCTGAAGGTTGCAGCCACGAAGATTGAGGAGGATGAGTTTTCCATGACAACTGAGATACCTCTAGGAGGGAGGTGGGCTGATTTAGAGTTGTGGTTCGAAAGAGCTAGATATGGGCAGGATCCTTGAGGAGCCCACCTCTGGGATCAATTCCTTGCTACGGGAGCCTAGATCATTAGTATCAAGATGGACCAGTGTCAGTTGGTGCAGAGGAGTGTTGGAGAGATAGATGCAGTGGCTAGAACGCCAAGTCTGAGCAACATAGTGAAGAGTTACAGCAATGCAGGGAGGCATAGTGTAGTAGTAGTAGTAGCACAATGGCTTCAGAGGGATAGTGTAGGATTAGCAACAATCATATCTTCAGCATGAAGATGCATATATGTTGAACACTTGTTTAGATTTTGGGATTTTTTTCAGTTGCAGTGCAAATAAAGTGCTAGCAGCAACACATATGTAACACTTGAGAGGGAGTTGTAGTATGGATGCAGTGTTGACAGTGGTAGTGTCAACATTAGTACAGTTGCAGCAACAACGCAGTAGTTGGTGGAGATCATGTCAGACATCAGCAATGCATAGGATTATGTTATGAAGTCAGGGTGATGCTTTAGTGGGACGCATTGTTAGAGCACATTCCCCGCTAAGAGGGAGTGTTGGTTTCTGGTAGCATCGGATGTGCTCTAAGTCTCAAATTTTGCAGGGAGGCTTGGGTACATGTATTCTGAAGAACCCAAAAAGAGTTTTGGGAAATTCCAACCAGAGACATTTTTATTAAAATAATTAATTATTTTTAATGGGTCCCTGAGTCTAAACTTAGGAAATTAAAATAATTAATGGGTATTAATCTATGGGTGTAACTTCTAGAAGAAGACGAGGATCAAGCAAAAATTATCTTAGCCATTGATTAGCTTCTAATTTGGGCCATTGAATGTCAACGAGAATATTATTTAAGGAGGCTTAAGGGTCATTTAGAAAACATACCGAGAGAGATCAAGAAGATCAAATTTCTCAGAGAGGGCAACACAATAGTTGCTAGGGGAGTGATCGAAGTGATATTTTGCAGTGAGGGGCAGAGGTAGTATCCCAAAGAGGGAAGTTTTCCTGGGCCAGAGAGTACAAGACAGAGAGGTCAGAATTATGTCCAGAGAGAGGCAGATGCTGGCCCACGCAGATTTGACACAGTGGCAGCACTGGGCTTAGAGGGAGATCAAATTGCTACTCAGGAAATTGAGTTTCAGAAGTCGAGAGTCAGGGTGTGAGGCCGAGAGGAAGAAATTCATAATTTCCAGCCTGTAGAGGGTATGAAGGAGGAGGATCATGATTCCCAGTATAGGTGACACAGATATTGCATGAGGCTTACATAGTTCTGCGCAGACACCACATAGAGGAGACGTAGGGGCTCCGGTCTAGTGTGATCAGACTCATATTCTTCTAGTGACAGGGTGAGCGAATCTCACTATTTGTTTTGTCTAGTTTCTCTCTGTATCAGATTTCTAGTTGAGCATCCAAGGAATTGTAATCAAAATTACTACTGCATAATAATAAAACCCTCAGATCTGCTGCACTGGTTTTCCCGCATTGGGTTTTTCCGGGGAAATTTGTCCAAAAATAACGGTGTCATTGTGTTGTATTTTCCTTCTTGCTCAGTTTCTTGTTTTCGCATATAATTTAATTAAGTGAAGGCTACATTGTATATATTTTGGTATTTTCCATAGGAAATTGCAAGTAATTTATTTAAAGGAATTTAGTAAATAGGAGAAATATCATTAGTTGCTGCAGTAGGGATTCTGGTTTAGAAATTTTCACAATGTGCATGCAAAAAAAATGCTGGAGTTGAGATTGTAATGTAAGTCATGGATGATGTGCAAAGATTCAAAACAGACTTTGAGGGCTCAGCTTGTCATCTGGATCTCCTTCTAGCGCCATAAATGTTGATGGTGTTGGACCTGCCAACATTTCAAGGGGATCTCCCAGTAAGATTTCCCAACTAGACCTCAAACCGTTTGGAGTAGGAGTCCCAGCAGTGGGTAGTAAAGTAGCGCCTTGATCGTGGAACACACGAGCAGAATGACATCACGAGATGGAAGTGGAATAGTCCACGAACCAAAGTGATGGGTTAATCCAACAACATGTCTTCAACAAGATTCGTACAATTGCATAAAAAATAGTTCATACACAAATGCGTAAGTTAAACAACATATATTGCTAAAGTAACCAGAATATTTGAACTAAAATAACAACATATGCATGAAAATGTGCTAGATCAGTTATATTATTGAGTGAAAGTCCCATCCATACATACACCATTGACACCCACTAGCCCCAATAATGGAACATTAAAGTCAACACGCCTACTCCTCCAAATAAGTATACTCACTCTACGTTGTGGAGAAGCCAAGGCTCATCACAATACTCTCCAAACCTCCTCTAAGCAATGCCTAGCCAACAACTTTGCTCCCAAATCCTTTCTATGAGTTATGAGGTTCTATTTATAAAAAAGTGTTGGCTGACCCTTGACATTCCCCTTTGTGACTCTTTGACTACCCTCATGACTCTTCAACTTCTTTGCAAAACTAATTACATTACATAGTGACTGTTCGCATTCCACCAATGACACTTGGAATATCACTTATAACATATTTACAAATAATATACATTTTTCACATGTACCTAGGTGAGACAAAATAGACTAGAGATAGCCCACACACTATGACTCCATAGTTTGGGGAAATACTAACTCAACAACCTCTACTTGATGCTTCCGTCACGTATTGATGCCAAGCTTTGTGCTGCATGGTTATGTCCCCAAACTACTTGATGATATCTTTCTGATAGCATACTCTTGCCTCCATAGCTTCTGGGTATGTGGTCTTGGAACCCGTGTCCAACTCATCTTGAAGCATGTGCAACATGGTGTAGACCATGACAATACCACCAATGTGCTTCTGCATGTTTGGTGTGCTCATCTCCTAGTCATCCCTGGTGGCCTCTCACCTTAGTTGCTCCATGTACCTGTCGATCTCTAGCCAGACTTGGTTCTTGTGTTTAGCATCCAAGGGAACCTGCATCTATTCACTCTCATCCTCCGCTGCTGGCTATTCCGACTTATCAACCTATATTTGCGTTGTTTGCTCTGTCATTGCACCTTGCCTTTGTTCTTATTCCCGCTTGTGCTTCTCTTCCTATTCGTTCCTCCTAAGCTCCCGTCCTTCCTTTGGTTGTTTTTCTTCTTGCTGCAGTCTTAGTTATTCTACTTGCAAGCTTTATTTTTCTCTCTTCCTTTACTCTATTGTTTGTGTCCTTTGCTTCCTTTTGCGTATGTTGTCAAATTTTCCTACATGAAGATTAAATATGCTTTCGTTATGCAGCTTTGTTCTCCCTTTATTATGTCAACAATTTCCTCTTTCCCTGATCCTTTATTGGATTGCTGCTTTCTACCACTGTTACTAGTCTTGATTCCATGTTAGTGTTGATTCCTTTTCTATAAATAGTTGGGCATCTGCATATATTATCAAGTTAACTGGCGCTTGCTCAACTATTTCCCCAATACTACTTTCAGTGGTCTCTCTTGATGCAACTCTCTTTGGTTCCAAGGTACAATGAATGTTCGAGAGAAATGCTTCACGAGTGTAGTACTTGTGGGATAGAACAGACACTCATGGCAAGCAAACATTAGTTCTTACAAATATAACTTCACAACATGATCAAGCAACAACCAGGGCATCTAATGAGAGGAATTGCGCAATTTTGGTAGATAGGAGTGACTGACTGACTGTGGGAACTACGCACTACGCAGTCCAAACAGTCAGTGTGGAAGCTTGACGGTTGGAAGTGTTTAATGCATAGCTCAGTCTGGGACATGGCCTGGGACAGACTGCAGATTGCGCAGTCTCAGTGACCATGCTATGAGACTAGCTCCTAGAACTGCGCAGTATGCAGTTGGAGCTAGCCCAAGATGGGCTCTGCATAATTTGATAAGCTAAGGCAGAGGCCTTGAGCTCCCAGGTTGTGCAGTGCATGCAGTGAAGTGTGATATCTGGGCAGGGGGAGCCCAGATCTGTCCATGGGGAGTGTGCAACCAAGCAGATCTGAAGGATGATGTGAGGATGAGTGCAGATTTGACTAAGTGTATATGTATACATGTAAAACAAGTGTAGCAATGGATCAAACTAAAGGAACACGAAGCATGTGAAGGGAGTTTCCGCAATGGTGACTGTTGGTGAAAAAACAGGAAAACGCTTGTGACGCTTGGGGAAGGAAATGTGTAACTTGAAACAAAACTTCTACAAGATAAAACAAGTTAAAATTCCATCGGTTGTTCAACAAAATGAGTGAAACAACACTCTCACAAGCTAAACAAATGAAAATGACAGAAAAAGTAGCAAAAAACGATAAAGGAAAACTCACCCCGAAAAGCGATGACAATGCTCCAAAGGCTCCTTCATCTCCTAGGGAAGCTAGAGATTTATGATCGAATGTATAAGTGAGCTCCAGAGGCGTCCATTACATATATTTGAGAAAAATGGAGTTCATGACGCGTATGCTTGAGATCAAGGATAACAACGGCACTTAGCAGAAACATCTAAAGATGTTAAAGTGACACCTTCAGGAAACTAATAATAGATCCCTACTTCATAGGGATGCTTTTCCTCTTAGCTTCTTACTTTTTTCGGGAAAACTGCCATGCATTGCCCAAAAATATTGTGCAGTTTTGGGAAGGACCAGGAAACTATCTGGTTCATGCACTTAGCGGTGTTTTAGCACAATAGGTTTTGCGCAATTTATGGGCTGAGTGGCTCTGGGCTGCCCCTTAGGCTCTGCAAAATTTCCCAGTTGAAGGCAGGCTGTCAACTGGCTCTGCGCAATTCTGGAGCTGAGTGGCTCAGGTTGCCTCTCATGTTCTGCGCATTTTCCTAGCTGAAGGTAGTCTGCCAGCTGGGTCTGCGCAATTCTGGAGCCGAAGCTCACTGTTGGCTTGAACTGCGCATTTCTTGAGAGTAAGGTTGGTTTCCCTCTAGGATTGCGCAGATCACCAAGGCAGGCCTGGAACCAGATTGCAACCAAGTCAATAGATCAGCTTGTGGGTTAGACAGTAAACAAAGGAAGAAAACACAAGCCAAGATGCAAAAGATAAAGCTCAATCAAAGCACAAGTACCTAGGTTAGTGCGAGATAAGTTGCTGTGATTTTAGGAGGGAGGTTCCAAAACGAAGCATAGGAAAAAATTTGGAGGGTGGTTGTAGCCGCTACAACAAGTGAATCTTACATTGAATTATAAAATCATGTTAGATCTTGGAAAATCTTTCACTAAATTAAAAAACACTATAAATTCTTGGCAAATATGTCACAAAATTAGAAAACATTGTAAATTGTTGGCTAATCCTTGATAATGTATACAACCCCACGCACAAGCGCGTGTGTGTACTCATTTTCCATGATTGGGAAAAGAAACATCATGGGTTATGTTTTTCAAGGTTCTTACCATACACTTTTATGAATGTCTTCGTATGTTTTTATCATTTTTTACCAAAAAAATATTATTACAACGTAAGGGGCAACTAGTTGGAGTGGCACCCCAACCAAAAGTGTGTGATGATGAATTGCATAGGTTCTTTTGCTCAAACTAGTTCTTGACACATCCATACAACTCACTCATATTTTTTTAATTCATATATAGAGGCTTCACATGGAAATAAAGTCTACAAATAACTATCTCAAAATTGTAAATTTGTACATCAAATTCTTTTTCTTTCTTATACATTGCTTTTCTAACAACTAGATGATTCTTCAATTCCTCAGCTTTAGATAAACCAAAAACTTTAGGATTTTGTGCTTCTTAACTATGTGTAGGTATTTCACCTCCTTCTTGGCTCATAACTAGTGTACTAGCTTTTGCACTCTAATTGTAGTTCACAACTATGATAACATTCAACTGAAATCAGTTCCTTGAAATTGTACAAAATGAAAAACGAGATTGATTGGAAGATAAATCTACATTGAAACTTAATTTCCTACATGGTAAGAAAAAAAGAAATAAAAAAAAAAACTCAGGAAGATAAATCTACATTGAGACTTAATTTCCTACATGGTAAACAAAAAAGTAATAAAGAAAAAAACTCATTAGAGAGCCATAATTGGCGAGTTCAAAAATATAACACATAAAGCTAAACACTAGTCTTTGCATGTTCATTACTTGGTAGAACATGCCCCAAAATAATCATCATCAAGGGATTTTCTACTTCCAGAATGATAGTGCACTAAACATTATATCGTCCTCCATTGACTACATTTGATGCTCTTTAGCCTTGGCATCAAAAGTATAACTGCATTAGATGAATATCAGTCTCATGATAATAGGTCTCCTATGATGAACACATAGGAACCTAGTGCATGACCATGTTTCTCTTCCCTTATCTAAGAATAACTCATTTCCCTTTCTTAATGACCAATAAGTCTTTTAAGAGAAAATATAAAATAAATATAATAGATTCTAAAAGGTCAAGATGCTTCAATCATGCCACAAAGTAAAAGAAAATTAAAGTGTCTTTCCTTGAACCATCCATTATAGGAATTTTGAGGTCTAAAATGGGCCTCCTAAGGAAATTATAAAATAATAGTGGAAATAATAAAATATGATTAGATTACATCATCAAATTTTAGAGGGGAAAAAAACTACTTTTTCAACTTGTATTTTCAACTTATCTCCTTATGGATTTACTCAATTTTTTAGTGAGAACACTCATTAGATGCATAATTTGATTCCTCATCCAAGGAGTACCCCATGTTGCATATTTTCGATGGACCCCGCTACACAAAAATGAGAAATACATGAAAACGTGATTGAAATAATGTTTTTCCATGTATTTCTTATTTTTCATGTAGCAGGGCCCATCAAAAGTATGCAACATGGGTACTGCTTGGATGAGAAATCAAATTTTGCATCCAACGAGTACTCCCGCTCAAAATTTGAGTAAAACTTTAGGGAGATAAGTTGAAAATACGAGTTGAAAGAGTAGTTTTATTATTTTTAAATAATTTTACCTTTTTACTCCAAAAATGGAGAATCATTCCCCATGGTTGACATCATCATCTTGAATCCTGTTGGTTCTTATAAAGTTTATTTTGGTTGTACATTTTTCTTAAGAGGCCCATTTTAGGCCTCAAAATTTCTCTAATGAAATATATAAAGAAAATAATAACTATTATGAAAAACAAATTGAATGCCTAAAAAATAAACAAAGCCATATATTAAGCTTAACACCATATCTTTCTCAAATAAACATGATAAAAAGATAAACAAAAGGATTCTTTACTCAACAAAGGTCTTTAACTTTAACCCAAACCCTTGAAGCAATACAAATCATATGAAACCAATCATAACACAAAAAAAAGTTCAATTAAACATCAAATGGGAACTAGAAACATTCGAGGGATTAACATAATTTTTAACCAAAATAAACCCAAAAAAGTACAACTTGAAAAAATGTTACAAACATAACAAACAAAAAAACAATTAAGATTTGCCAAGATATAAGAACTAAACATCAAAGAAATTTCATGTATTTGAATAAGCCCATTCTTGCTTAACATAAGTCTTGTTAAATTAGTCAGTTATCCTTTTATACTAGGATAGTATCTATGTGAATAGATAGGTCCCATTTTAACTTCATTTCTTGTCATAGACAAGAAAGAGATAAAGTGGTAGTTAACTATCAAGATATTAATTTTAAAATAACTTGCATCAAGGAAATGTGGCTCTAATGTTACAATGAAAAGTACAAACTATAGAACCTATATTTACCTCAAATGCAATGTCAAATTGGTATACAAAAGTCTTTCTATGATATATAATTTTGAATCTGCACCAAAAATACAAGAAAAACAAATTAAATCAAATAATGGTAATCACATCATTTGTGCTATTCCATTCACTATTTATTGCGCTACAAATTAAGCATGGTGTCAAGCTCATGAGAATGCAAGAAACAATTGGATAAATGAGAGATGCATATTAGTCACATGATATACATAGAAATATATGTATTTCTAACCCTTGGTTTTATATTTTAATAGGTTTCTTAGACTACTCACGACCCTTCAACTTTAGTTGAGGCTTTTCACCTTCCACACAAAGGAATATTCCAATTTTACATAACCTTTAAGGATTATGTTTCTATAATTTCCCCCTTAAATTTGAAGGGGTGCATGTGAGTCCAAGAAGAGAGTAGAAATATGAAGGTAAATAATAGCTAATGGCTAGATGTGCTCTCTAAATCTATAGGTTTAAGGAATACCATAAATCAAATAGGATATTAAAAGTTGAAGTCTTCTACTAGTGGTGGTTTAAGGTTCACCACCAACTCTAGAACTTAGCTCAAAGTAGTTCCTAGAAAAATTATGAATCTGGCTAGAGGTTGATGTCTTCTACTAAATGGAAGTGATACTTTATGTGGTTTAAATATAACCACAAGATATTGACATGGTGTTTTAAAAATCACCACAAACTGTTGTCTATCATAAATAGTAAATCTTCTACCAAGTGATGGTTTAAAGAGGACCACAAAGCCAACTGGTGGTTTTGAGATGAACACAAACCAAATCAAAATCATGGAACATGAGTTTGTCTCTGACGACATCTCTCAATATAGATCAAGATGATTTTAGCTCTAGGTTGTGTTGATTTTTTATATCTTGGGAGGTACTCCAAGCCCTAGGGTTCGGGGTTTGGAGGTTGGAGCACCACAACAGTTCATTGTGGGCTTGGAACCTAAGGTTGGGGTTTTGCACCCATTGATGTTTGGGCCAAAACCATGGATCATTTTGGACATGTGATGGATGGATATGATAGAGGGCGTTGAGGAGAATCCAACGCAATGATAATTGTCAAATTTTGAGTTGTCTAATTTTTGAAGGTAATCATTAATTGTTGGTCATTCAAGTCATGTAGGCTTGAGGTAGAAATGTCCAAAAGAAATGTCCCTTTGCGAATTCGTGGAACCCTCACATTTGATATAAATAAAGGTGAGGTGAAGGTCATTCAAACATCATCCAAGAGCAACATTTCATAGTAAATCAATCTGAGATAGCCACAACTCAAGAAGGGAGGCCGAAGTTGGAAAAGAGAAGAAAGGTTGGGTCTGTTCTTGTGTTTTCCTCAGGCTGAGTAGGAGAAGAGAAGGCCACAATCTCAACGATCAAGTCTGGGTCAGTTTTTGAGTGTGTTTTGAGTAGGTTATCTCCAATTAAATATGTCATAGGTCTAGCCTTGAGAATAGAAGTAGCCACAGCCCTAGATCACTGTAGTGAAGGTGTCGCAAGCCTATTTGGAGGGCTAGAACAACCCAAAACTCAAGCACAAGTGGACATCAATCAAGGAAAAGGCAGTCACATTTGTTAGGAGGTCATGTTGAGGAGTTAGAAAAGGCTGATGTCATTATTTTCATGCCCTAACCAGTCAACCTATCCTACAACATAGTGACATCAGAATTGAGGTACGATGAGGTTGATTTTATGTTGAATTGTTTGTTGAACTAGATGATTTTTTAGTGCAGCTCGTGGAAACCAATTGGAAGGCTTGACTTGGTGGTCAGAAGGCTTTCCTACGAGCAGATTCTACAGTGATTGTATTAGGCACCTTTGGACTATTGGAGGGCAGCGTGTAGGTAGACGAAAGTAGCCCTAGAGCAGTAAACAAGAAGGACGTTGATTGTTGCGTGATTGGCTGAATATTGGGTTATGCATCTGCCATCTACAAAATCAAAGATAAAAAGGGGTTAGTATTATTGGAGAATTTTTGATTTAAAAATGACATAAAAAAACTATGGTCATTTTTAAAATCAAATACATGAGAACATATGATGAAAATAGGACAAAGAATTACAATGATAAATAAACTATGGTCCTAAGAGCATACGATGAAAAAGGAGGGACAATGATAAAAATATAAAATTAAATATGGACATAATGGATATTGAGATGGTATATGAGTATAGTGCATATTTAATAATCATAACCTAAATACTCATAACCTAAATACTCATAACCTTGAAGCTATGCAACAAATGTCTAATACGTTGAGCCATAGTACATATGAATTAAAAGTTTTATAAAACAAATGTTAAATCATGGTGTTGTGCTCTACAACAACCCCCCATTTCATATCATTTTTATTCTCAAAACTATAATATGAAATGGGCCCCTTTTTATTTTAATTGGTATCAACTTAGAAGTATTCAAAAAGGTCCGAAAACAAAATGAAAACATTACAAAACCTTTTTGATGAACCAATTATTTGGTCTTATAATATATAAATGATTAAAGCGATCGCAAGATCGCATGTCGCAATGACAAAGGAGGCATAACTTAAAGACCCATTGGTTTTCTTTGACACGACAACACGCAATAGGCTATCGGATATCGGCAATAATAAGTTAGCATAACAAAAGCCCCTTTCGCTCCGATGCGATGCGATATCGCTATCGGTGATCGGGGATGTACCATGCATGCTTTTCAAAGTGCTCAGTTAATACTCCCGATGCGATGCGATATCGCTATCGGCAATCGGGGATTCCAAAAGGAACCAATATAACGATTTAAGTTTTCCCCCGACGCCCGATTGTGATAAAGCCAAAAGCGCGAATTTCAAAGAATTGTTAAAGCAGGGATATTACGATTAATTCGTATTAAAGGCCTTATCTTCCAAACAGTGATTCACCTGCGATCAACCACCAAAACATCCAAGGCACGCTTAAACAAATCATTCGGCCAATAAACGATATGATGGGCATTTAAAGGATTGGCAGGTTTTAACGGCCATTTAATGAAATAGTAAGCCTAAAAATCTTTTCACAGATTGTATCTGCGACCACTTTAAGTTAATCCTTCATCGTGCATCGATCAATATATCTCGCTCGTATTTGGCTTGCGCTACCAATTCTCTGTATTACATTCATTTTCACTTCTGTGCAGAACTCTTCCGAAGCAATAGATTCAAGCAGGATGGGGAAGAAGTCTAAGAAAACTGCAATCGCTTCCGCTTCGCCAGCCACAGGACAACTCACCGCTGATCCAGGAACTAAAAGAAAAGGATTGATATCCGACACTACATGTCTAGGACTCGGCAAAACTACTTGGCAAAGTACCTATAATTTGATTGAGGCCGAAGAACCCGAGGTGACAGCAGTACAAGCCACAGTAGATACCACTCGAAAATCTGATGCTACTCTAAAGGACTTAGCCGACTCTTTCCTTCATCGGATAGCAGCTCGAGAAAAAATTCTCCCATATACGGATGTAGTGAGGTGAGCAATTGAGGAAATCCCAATCACAGACAGAACCTTTTGCACCAAAGATGGGAGAATCTTCGGTTCATTTCAATCTAATGATTTGAGGCAAATGTATCATTTGCCTGTGCCAGAGAAGAAGTACAACAAGGCATTTCTGGAGAAATTCCGAGATGAGAACGAAATTGAATCCGAACCCATTCGGGATTGGAGGCAAAATCCGGCAAAACACAAGCATGAATCTTCGGGTAAGTACTCTGTTGATTCTCTATGTTCTCCTTATTGTTATGCTGGGATAATGATGTGTAGATTGTGGGGGTTGCACGATTCCGCTAATTTCACTATAGAAATGGTTCCCTTGATGGAAGCGGCATGTAATAGTGAAATAATGGATTGGGCAACTATACTGTCGGATAAGCTAGCAACAGCAGTTCATGCTTTTAGAAGCAAAACCCACGTCATTGAAAGGCTTATTCCCCCATTCTACTACAGTGCTTATATACTAGACACCCTGTGTTTTAATTCTGAATTTCCCGTGCTCGGATGGAGGTGGACTTCACAAGACCCCATGCCCATTCACATATACCATCAGAAGTTGTGGAAAACTTACTACAAGCACCATTTATACCAAGTCTGCAATGGCTTTATGTTACCCATTCATTATTCTATTTTTGATAAACCTGCTCCTAAGATTTCCTACCAAGCAGGGGTTGATTTGACATCAATAGGAAGATGGTTCGGAGAGGAAAAGTTTACTTATATAAGAATTTTCGGCAGCCAAGCTAAACCTCATGTCCTTCCTTTGTACATACCTGATAAACTGCTGGCTAGGGAGATAGCCTATCAGATTATCTCCGAAGGAGTTACACAAACTCTAAAGAAAAATAAGAAGCAGGTCTGGCCCTCTTTTCCTCTGAGATGTGGTGTCTACACTTTGCATGATTTCAAACATGCAGAGAAAGAATCTGAAAAGATGAAGTCATTAACTCTAGCAACTCTCCCTAATAGGCGATTTGATCCAAACAAAGTCGCCTATAATGCACTTGAACAGGCCAAATTGACAAAGTTTGATCATAAAGAAGATAAGTTTGATGACCTGTTCTCCTCAGCCGAGTCAATGTCCCAAGTTAAAACGCTGGCCAGAATAGAATACAAAGATGACGGGTTAGTTGAATTCAACAGACTTAGAGAACAGAGGTTGCAAACTCTGCCTCTAGATCTGTTAGCAACAACCCCAACGACAGAATCAAGCGAGCCTGAGCAGCGACTCACTAAGGAACCTCCTGTTACATCAAAAGAACAGGAGGAAGTGCATATGAAAAAACAAGAGGAAACCCAGACGAAAGAGCAGGAACAGAGCAGCATAGAGGTGAATGTAGATACTCAAATTGACCCGAAATTGCTCCAGGAATGGCAGCAATTTGACTCAATCATCAGCAATATTGAGTGCTCTAAGGAAGCTGAGACATCAAAAGCGGCTGATACACAGGAGACAACTTCAAAACAGGTTCCAAGTGGAACCAGCGGCCTACCCAGTTCGAAAGAAGTAGAGATAATTCCAAAGGATCCCTCCGATCAGATTATTTTGCAAATAGAAGAAATTCCTCCCTTAGATGTCTTCTATAGCCCAAGACATAAAGCTGTGGTAAAACAATAGAGGAAGAGGAGAAGGACCGATCAACCTTCCCTATTCCCAGAACAAACAGTGACGGGCAACGTGGTTTGGAAAGAGGAATTTCACCCCTCTGATGACCTCACAAAACTATCCCAATATGCTGGAGCCTATTCAGCAACAACAATAGACAAGGCATCAAAGGTGAGTAATTTATTAAAAACAAAAGACCAGGAGATCTTTTCACTACAAGTACAATGTTGGGTCCCTATAATACTAGTGATTACCCAATTACTATTGTAGTTATACCCCTTATTTATATTTTTGTGCCCCTATTACCCCCATATTGTTATTTCTGTGCCCCATAGAATCCCTCTATTGTTATTTTTGTGGCTTTATATTATTATTGTTAGGTCGGCTGGATTATATTGTGACTCCTTAGACTCCTATATATAGAAAGGAGGTTTTGTCATTTGTATCATCCAAGAATTGTTCATTTATGTAATGTAAAGGAGGTTGCCCCCTCGAAGAGTCTGAATTCTAAGGCGTTGATCTTTCTTTTCTATCTTTTCTTGAGCTGGTTTCATAACATTTGGTATCAGAGCTTTGGATTCTAGGGTTTCGCTGCTCCAAACAGGTCATTGTGGCATTTTCACTATAACTTTTTTTCTGTGACGTTTCAGAAGTCGCAAAAAAAACCCATTTGAGAAGAAATCGCGCTGAACCTTGGGTCCGAATTTTAGATCTTTTCGCGCGATATTTGCGGAGATATGCTCTGAGGAAGTTGGTCTTTTTGTAGACTCCTGAATTACATTCAAAACAGGTGACCTAGGGAAAATCGTCATAACTTTCTCTCTGGGGATCGGATTGAAATTTCGTAAGAAGGTACAGAAAGAGGACTATAATCAGGAAAGGTCTATAAGAAGGTACAGAAAGAGGACTATATACAAGTTCACTCTTCTGGAAAGGTCTATAATCAGGTCATCTTGGGAGATTGTGCATAACTCTTTCTTGGAGAATCCAATTTGGATCAGACTGGTGGCATTGGAAAGAGGACACAGAGAGCTACTACAGGTCACAATTTCAGAACTAGATGATTGGAAAGTACAGAGATACATCAAAGGCAATATCAAGCTCCTACAAAGTGAAAAAAGGTGTGTAGATTTTTTTAAATTTTTGTTTAAGCTTGGTTTGAAAATTTATTTTGAAGGAATTCAAAGGGCATAGTAGAGCATTATTATTGGTAATTGATGCCCCGAGGAAAGAAAATGCAAACACCTAGTAAGGAACCTGAAAGCTCTAGCATGACTCATGAAGAAGAGGAAGAAATGCAACATGATATATCAAAATTACAAGACCAAGTGCAACAACTGTCCCTTGCACAAAAAGGAACAGAATCTAAGATGGATGGTTTAAAGAAAGATGTAGAAGCTAAGATGGATGGTTTAAAGAAAGGTGTAGAAGCTAAGATGGACTGTTTAAAGAAAGGCGTAGAAGCTAAGATGATTGACGTGGAAGCTAAGATGGATGATTTGAAGATAGATTTGAAGACAGACATGGACGAATTGAAGATAAATATGAATAAGTTGCTACAAGAAATGGTCACTAAGGGTGAAAGAGTACTAAAGGAAATTCATGATGAGAACAAAAGAAATGTTAATCATGATTCCATAGACTCTAATGTTGGATCGAAGACTCACCATGTTCCAAAAATCGATACGAGGAAGTTTGATGGCAAGGATCCCGCCACATGGATATTACAGATGGAGCAATTCTTCGATCTCAATAATGTGCAAAACACACAAAAGGTACGTATGGCAACTTTATATTTGGAACCAAATCAGTTTGTATGGTATCAATGGCTTTGTTCTCGTAAACAATTTATCACTTGGGCAATTTTTACGGAAGAATTGATAGCACATTATGAGGATACAAAAAGCAACACTTTTTTTAGCCAATTCATAAGTCTCAAACAAAAGGGTTCAATAATGGAGCACATTGAGGAGTTCCAAAAATTGAACATAAGGGTAAAGGATATTCCAGAGGAGCATAGGATTGATGTGTTCATAGGGTCTTTAAAGGATAATATCCAACATGATGTGCGCCTTTGGGAACCTGATTCATTAGAGAAGGCATTCAGGTTAGCAAGAAAAATGGAAAGCAAAATTATGACAACTAGGAAGCATACCATTCACAACTATAAAGACGGAAGTGTTGTTACCCATAGTCTTCCACAACCTACAAGGTTGAAACCACAACAATTGGAAGAAAAAAGAGCAAAAGGGCTTTGTTACAATTGTGATAGCAAATACACAAAAGGTCATAAGTGTGCTGAGAAGAAATTATTATACATAGATTGTGAAGAGGAAGAAGAAAAGGAGCAAGAAAGGTCAAAAGAAGAGGATATATTCCAGGAACAAAGCCTAGATGAAGAACAAATAAATCCGACCATATCTTGTAATGCATTGGCGGGAATTACCACTCCTCAAACCATCAAGATAGAAGGACAAATCAAGAAGAAAAAGGTAATAGTGTTGATTGATTCAGGAAGCACCCACAATTTTATTCATTGTAGGGTAGCAAAAGAATTGAATTGCTTCCTATATCCAGCACCAGAGTGTCAAGTGATGATTGCAAATGGAGGAACAATAAATTGTTCTGGAAAGTGCCATAATATCAAGCTATCCATGGGAGAATATGTATTGACTAGCCCAATGCTTTCCATTCCAATGGGAGGTGCTGATGTTGTACTAGGAGTCCAATGGCTACAATCCTTGGGTACAATAGCTTTTAATTTTCAAGAAATTTTCATGAAATTTTCTGTGGAAGGAAAGGAAGTTGAATTAAGGGGTATTGCAGGGAAACCAGGAAAGATAATCAGCTCTAATGGCATGACAAAGCTTCTAAAAAAGGAGCAAAGAGGTGTAATTGCACAATTATGTTCGCTAGATGTTTCCACATTGGAATCATCTATTTCTCCAGATCTCCAAAAAGTCCTGGACAATCATTCCAAGGTATTTGAGACTCCCAAAGGTCTCCCACCTATGCGTGATCATGATCATGCTATTCATCTGATTCCAGGAAGTGTTCCTCCAAACATCAGGCCGTACAGATATCCATATGTCCAAAAAAGTGAAATTGAACGTATGGTTGCAGAAATGCTAGAGGCTGGTTTAATTCAACCGAGTCAAAGTTCTTTCTCAGCTCCAGTAGTATTGGTGCACAAGAAGGATGGATCATGGCGCATGTGTCCAGATTATAGGGAGCTCAACAAGCTCACTATTAAAGATAAGTTCCCCATTCCTGTCATTGATGAATTACTGGATGAATTGCATGGATCAATTTACTTCACCAAGTTGGATCTTCGTTCGGGATATCATCAAATTAGAATGAAGATTGAAGACATTCCGAAAACGGCATTTAGAACTCATGAGGGTCATTATGAATTTTTGGTCATGCCTTTTGGCCTTACCAATGCACCTTCAACATTTCAAGGTTTGATGAATTCAATTTTCAAACCATTCCTTAGAAAATTTGTGTTGGTATTTTTTGATGATATACTAATCTACAGCAAGTCTTGGAAGGATCATGTTGAACATGTTGACAAGGTGCTACAACTATTGGAGGAGAAACAATTATATGCAAAAAGATCCAAATGTTTCTTTGGAGTCCAGGAGGTGGAATATTTGGGTCATATTGTATCTCATGAAGGAGTTAAGGTAGACCCTAGCAAAATTAAAGCCATTAAGGAATGGAAAATCCCCACATCCATAAAGCATCTGCGAGGATTTCTTGGGTTGACAGGGTATTATCGCAAGTTCGTTAAGAATTATGGGAGAATAGCAGCACCTCTAACAACATTATTGAAGAAAGATTCATTTTCATGGACTCCGGAAGCAACAAAGGCCTTTAAACATCTTAAAGAGGCAATGTGCCAAGCACCGGTCTTAGCTACACCGGACTTCACAAAAACCTTTATTGTGGAATGTGATGCTTCAGGAAATGGAATTGGTGCTGTTCTAATGCAAGATGAAAGACCCATTGCTTTTGAAAGTCGTCCAATCAAGGGAAAGTTTTTAAGCAAAGCTATTTATGAGAAGGAAATGTTGGCAATACTCCATGCACTTAAGAAATGGCGACCCTACCTAATGGGAAGACACTTCAAGGTAAAAACGGATCATGATAGCCTTAAATACTTTTTAGAACAAAGATTATCCTCTGAAGAGCAACAAAAGTGGGTCACAAAGATGTTGGGTTATGACTTTGAAATCATCTACAAAAAAGGGAAGCAAAATGTGGTGGCAGATGCACTCTCAAGAAAGGATGAGGATATGGAAGCATTGTTGTGTGCCATTTCTATTATCCAACCAGATTGGATAAACGAAGCAAAGGAGGAATGGAAGAATGACGAAGAAGTGTGGGCACTTATTCGAAAGCTACAACAAGATTCCAGTACTTCTGATACATTTAGCTGGCAAAATGATTCGTTATGGTACAAAGATCGCTTATACCTCTGTAAGAATTCCCAGCTAAAACAAAAGATTCTTATGGAATTGCACACTTCTCCCTTAGGAGGGCACTCAGGATTTTTAAAAACTTACCACAGGGTTAAGAAGGAATTTTTTTGGGATGGCCTTAAATCAGATATTCAAAAGTTTGTGGCGGAATGTTTGGTTTGCCAACAAAATAAAGTTGAAGCAATTAAGACACCGGGTCTATTACAACCTTTATCCATTCCAAGCCAACGTTGGGAGGAGGTTTCAATGGATTTTATCACAGGTTTACCCAAGTCTGAGGGAAAGAGTGTCATCATGGTGGTAGTTGACAGACTTAACAAGTATGCACACTTTTGTGCATTATCACATCCATTTAAAGCCAGTACAGTTTCTACTGCATTTATGGAAACAATTCAAAAGCTACATGGAAACCCAAAGATTATTGTAAGTGACAGAGATCCCATTTTCACTGGAAATTTTTGGACAGAATTATTTTCTTGTCTTGGTACTCAGTTAGCTCATAGCTCATCTTATCATCCTCAATTTGATGGGCAAACTGAGATAGTAAACAAATGTTTGGAAGGATATCTTCGTTGCTTTGTATCTGATAAACAGACACAATGGGTTAAATGGTTGCCTCTGGCTGAATGGTGGTATAACACTTCCTTCCATACAGCAACAAAAATGACCCCATTTATGGCACTTTATGGGTACCAACCACCATCAATCACATCATATTTAAGAGAAAATTCTAAGGTTCAGGCAGTGGAACATCACATCGAACATCAACAACAAGTCCTCCAACTCTTAAAGGATAACCTCGTGTTGGCACAAAATAGAATGAAACAACAGGCAGATCAACATCGCAGTGAAAGAAGTTTTGATGTAGGTGATTGGGTATTCCTACGGCTACAACCATATAAGCAAATGTCCCTAAAGCAAGCTAAGAAGGATAATAAATTATCACCAAAGTATTATGGTCCGTACAAGGTGTTGGAAAAGATTGGTACTATGACATACAAATTGGAGCTTCCTGCAGCTTCTCGATTGCACCCAGTTTTCCATGTTTCATGTTTAAAGAAGGTTATAGGCGACAAGCTCCCAGTTCAAACAATATTGCCAGAACTTGACGAGGAAGGAAAAATTATATTGGAACCGGAAGCAGTCACAGAAACAAGAACTCGACAGCTACGAAATTGATCAATTTCAGAGTATCTTATCAAGTGGAAGAACTTATCCGCTGAAGATTCCACATGGGAGGATGAGAATTTTATGCAGAAGTATCCAGAACTGCTCAAGCGTTGAGGACAACACTTTTTTGAAGGAGAGGGGCATGTTGGGTCCCTATAATACTAGTGATTACCCAATTACTATTGTAGTTATACCCCTTATTTATATTGTTGTGTCCCTATTACCCCCATATTGTTATTTCTGTGCCCCATAAAATCCCTCTATTGTTATTTTTGTGGCTTTATATTATTATTGTTAGGTCGACTGGATTATATTGTGACTCCTTAGATTCCTATATATAGAAAGGAGGTTTTGTCATTTGTATCATCCAAGAATTGTTCATTTATGTAATGTAAAGGAGGTTGCCCCCTCGAAGAGGCTGAATTCTAAGGCGTTGATCTTTCTTTTCTATCTTTTCTTGAGCTGGTTTCATAATAATCTGATCCCTCCAATCAGATTATTTTGCAAATAGAATAAATTCCTCCCTTAGATGTCTTCTATAGCCCAAGACATAAAGTTGTGGTAAAACGATAGAGGAAGAGGAGAAGGACTGATCAACCTTCCCTATTCCCAGAACAAACAGTGACGGGCAACGTGGTTTGGAAAGAGGAATTTCACCCCTCTGATGACCTCACAAAACTATCCCAATATGCTGGAGCCTATTCGGCAGCAACAATAGACAAGGCATCAGAGGTGAGTAATTTATTAAAAACAAAAGACCAGGAGATCTTTTCACTACAAGTACAACTATCGGAGGCACAGCAGAAGGCGGAGCAAGCAGAATGACAATTGTTTACACAACAGCAAATAAATAATCAATTGACAAAACAATTGCAGGAAGAGAAACAGAGGATTGATTACAGCGCAGTTCAAAAGCAGAAAGAGCTGTCTGAGGCATTGGCGCAACTAAAAGCAGCGAATGAACAAATGCTGAAGTCAAAAGATGAGCAAATTGCTCAACTATCAGCCCAGCTAGAGAAAACAAAGAATCTTCCACAGATAGCTGAATTCAGAGCAGAGGCATTACAGATAAACAAGGCATTAATAACACAGATAAAGCTTTTATGTCAACAAATCGCCCAGGCGGAACCGTTATGCGATTTGACGACATCAATAAGTGAAAAATCAGAAAAAGCTAGAACAGACTTGGATCAAGCCGATGAAACATTAACTAATTTTCTTGAGTGGCAAGATACCGATCAAGGACAGGTGGCTAATTTACCAAAGATTTTAGAATCACATAAGGAGATATTATTTACAGAATGGCAGTCCCAGTTAATGAAAGCAGAGAGAGCAATTTCAAGATGCAAATCAACCACAAGTAATTTGGTTGAATTGGTTAATAATACTCTCTACTTGTCTAACATGATTTCTCAATGTACTCCAGGTAAATTGACAGCGGCTAAAACATTGGAGCAGTCATGTTATCCGGAACTAGAGAAAAATGGGAGATTAATCGTAGGAATTAACAGTTTGACATGGGACACCTATTGGTTCTTCTTAGTCAAACCATACAGCCAGAGAGCCGCCCTCAAATGCCTTACAGATGCAATCGGGTATATCATTCCCGCTATTCAGGATGCCACCTATGCCGCCCAACTCAATTCTCGCCTCAACAGACCACCCGAAGTGGAGCCAATGCTTGCAATATGCCAGCTCAGGTTTAAAGGCAAACAACCTAAATGATGATTCATGTTGCCGACTGCCAGATTGCAGTGAAGGAGATATTCAAAATCAATTGATACCAATTAAGTAGGATTTCAGTTTCATAGGTAGTTAGCTTAATTAAGTATTTATAGACCCTTTCATGTATTTGGAAAGGGTCGTAAGTTTTGTATATGACTTAAAACCTGAAGTTGCACTATTGTACTTCAGGTATATTCTTTTATAAAACTAGACCAATCATTCTGATTTTGACAAAAAAGCTTTTATGCGAATGAGCACCACTGTCTTTGTTTGAAAGTATTTCTGCGTTGGAAGAAGAATTTCAAATAGCGATTGATATTGGGAGTGATAAGCAGCTCATATGGTACTATTATCTATGTCTAAATTCATTCTTTTTATATGAATTGTCATTTGATCGCTTTTGCTATTATCGGATATATGTATGTGTTTTTAACAACATTCTTTATTCCTTCCACTATTGGATGTTTACAGTATGCTTTTCTTTTGATCATATATGTATCGATGATATAAATGATAAGTGTAGCAATATTGTGTTAATCACTTTGTTTAACTATTTAAACAAAGTAATCCGTGAATGAATAAATGTATATGTTTATTAGATAGAGTCATCTATATGTCTGTCAATAGACAAAGATCATCAAGCACTACATTTCAAAGAACAATAGTTCCCGGGATTAGTAGTAGTTCTTTTATTTTGCTGATAGATTAAATTATTCGCCTATCGTTAGATTAGATAATCAATCATTCATCCACCCCTTTTATTCATTACTAGGAAACTGGTCCCATTATCCCCAGTCGGAGCCACCATTTCAAATGGAAAAGGAGCTGTATTAAGGTCCGGACCGGGTGGTTATCCCCCAATGTTGATACAATGATTTTCGGGGCATCAACACATGGCAGCATTGAAATCAACATCAGTGTCAAATCAAACAGTCAAAAAATTTCAAAGAAGTTTGCAACTCAGAGAATTACGTAATTTGGAACCCCGAGAGCTGTAGAAAAACTCTGGAGCTGTAGTGAAACATTCACAACTATGAAAAATTGCTTTGACCTCAAGCAGAATGATAGCTTAACGCAGAGCTGTTGTGAGGCCGCAGAGAATAACACAGAGTTACTCCTACTTCGTGCTATAGCCATGTAGAACCATAACTCACTCTCTCAGGTATTGAAGCTGTGAAAAAAAAGGCCCGAAACTTCGAATTGAGAGAGAATAGAGCCATAATTGAATAAGAAAGAGCAGTGTAAGAAATAGGCGAGGAAGTTGTGGAGAAATAGGAAGGATAGGCATCGGTTTGAACGTGAGTTGAAAACCGAGATCTCTGTTCGCTGAGTGGATTAGAGAGCTCCAACAAACTCCAATAATTGCGCAGAAGAGGCAGGTAAGGATTGATTCTAGATTTTTATGAGTGTTGAACGAATTTTATGGTTAGTAAAGCTCGGGATAGTTTTCAGAAGTGTCATGAAATTCTAGTTATAAAATCAGGTCTTTGCAACCATTGAGCCCGACTGTGCCATCATTTAATCCGACTGGTTGCCACCTGTGAGAAAAGTGAATCCTTGACAATACTAAAGAGGAGTTCTAATTGAATTTGCATTGCGTCAACACAGGATAAAAAATCATTAACTCAGAGTCATCACAAGACCACTCTAAGATCAGTTATATTCATTGAGTTTCGAAATTTCTCCATGTAAATTCAACTTATGGAAATAGTGAGCATATTTTTCATACATAGTGAGCATATTTTTGTGAAGAATCTTATACACGGTGAATACATTTGAAAGGATCTTCGAAGAAGAAGGATAGAGTATGAATTCATGAGCACTGTTAAGATGATTTTTTTTAATCTTTTATACAGTGAATTTTCTTAAAGGGGCAGAGAACTCATTTTTCTTTCAAAAAAGAGGAAAACAACCATTTTCCATAAATTTATACAAGTTTTCTTGCAGTAAATTAAAGACCAGGTAACCTAAACGATTTCCTTGTGCATATTTGTCAACTTTTTGCATATGAAAACGTAGTAAACTTTAGTTGTATACACAATATACAATTTTGTTGAAACAAAGAGAGTTTTCATGAGGGTAAAGCACGATTTTGCAAACATAATTTTGCCCCACAGTGAGATATTGCGGAAGTATTTTTATGGTCTTTCACACAATGCAAAATTTCTAAAACAAAGGGAATTTTTGGGCATCATTTGCAGCATAACAAAAGAGGAATTGAAGGAGTAATAGGCAGAGGAATCAGTCTTAGTTAATCTCAGAACTTCACGGAATTGAACAAAGACAAATTGGAGCCAAAATAGAGCCCAAAGAATTCCAATTAGAAAATTGGGGAAAGGAAGCAGTGGAAAAATTATATCAAGCAGGGTTGTTGGGTTTTCTTCAAAAGTTTAATGGACATAATAATAGAATCACACAGGTGTTTATAAATCATTATGAAAATGTGGCAATATAAGTATGAGAAGAAAAAAGTAAAGGCTGCCATCTATAAAGTAGAAGAGCATAAAGGCATTGACATACTACTTCAAGCTACACAAGAAGAGGGAACTACAACCAAAGGTACAAGCACAGGAACAAGTACAGTAGGGGTATCATCTCTCAGAAGGTCCAAGCGAAGGAAACAAGCACGAGGACATGCTTGTAGATCAGCAAGGGGGAGATGTTGGTCCCCAATTTTGATCATTTTTGTTTATCATAAACCCACTTATTTACCATCATTTTCCACCTAATTCCACTTACTTATGCCTCATTTTAACCTTATTTTGCATAATCAGGTGCTTAGATTAAGTTTTTCAATTTTTACAAATTTTAGTAAAAATTGGGTTTTTAGTGTATTTTTGGACAGAACTGAAAATTCCGGTAATGGCTCCATTGAAGTCATACTTGTAGGACACCTGGGCATGAGATGAGCATAGATATGGAAATCTTGGGAACCAAGGATGGACGTGTACCTATTGGTTCGGTCAAATCGAGCTAAAACAGGCCCGATCAACTCTGGTCAAACATGACCTGTTGTTCAGAAATCCCTAGGAAATAGGCCAAATTTAGTATTTTTTGGGATTTTCCAAATTTTGTGTAACTGAATGGATGGATTCGACCAAGATAGATGGGATTAGGATAGATATGACTGTTAGAGACATTTTAGTCAAGTTTTTTTATTATTTCTCTATTTAAGCTAAGACTATTGAAGGCTTGAGAAGGAGAATTTTGTATAATTTGATATTGAAACTCTTTGAAGACTGAAAGTTAATTAAAGAACCTGTTTCATTTTCATTTGCTGTTCATGCTTGGTGATTGACTGAAGTTTCTGTAGCTGAGATTTCTTCAAGTGTGCAAGGCAAGGGTGGAGGGCCCCCACACCAAGCTAAGTACACTTCTTGGTTAATTTAGCATAATTTTCATAAACTAGTTTTTGCTTCAGATTTCTTTAGATGTGTGAAGATTTATTATGCTTGTTGGATGATTATTGGTTTAATTATAATCTGCATATGAAGGTACAAACAAGAATTTAAAGTTAAATTCTCCTTCTATTTGATCATGAATACTAACTAAATTCATCCTCTTTTCCTTGTTTGATTTATTTCTGAATTTCTAGTTTTAAAGCAATGGTGACAATGATAGAATAGAATTGTGAAGAAGGACAAACTGGACCTCCTTAGTTAGGAGCCTCTTCTCCTACATCTTCTACATCATAAACTATTGTTAATTAGTGATTTGGATTTCTCTTCATGAAAGTAGTATTGTAGGGAAGGACAACCTGGTTCTCCTAAGTTAGGAGCCTCATCCCTCACATATTACATAAGTGAATCAGAAATTACTTAATTAGATTTTATATTTGTAATATGAATTTCTTTCAATCTTTATATTTCATCTTCTAAAATTGACTACAACTGAAATCCATATATTTTGGACATGCTTCCAAGCTTACAAGCTCGGATTGATAATTAAACACTTGTGTTAATTTACCTAGTAAATTGACCCAACATGCTTCCAAATCGAATCAAACCAAACAATTGTCGATACACCAATATTAGCCTCTACACATACTATTGCGATATGTCCTTTCCAGGGAGCCAAACCAAATACCAAACAAAGCACCATTCAATCAAAATAGTCTCTAGTCAAGATGTGGTATTCTTCATGTCAAATTCTTGTTTCCTTCTCCCTGTGAGATCAACATTCCTTTGTATCATCTATCTTCACATTGCAATGAATCTTTGCTTCACTATTATTAACCAATGTATTTCTCAAATGAACCAATCAGTTGTTGGTACAACGTCATAAGGACTCTTCAACTTCTTTCTTAAGGAAATTGTCCTAGATCAATCATTTTCCTTTTGACGAAAAGCTTCTCAGGGCTTTCTACCAAAATTCAATTACTATTGTTTTCACCCAGATTTTTACAATTTCTTCTATTCAACTAAGGTAAGTGAACTTCTTTCCATCTAGTTGTCTTCTTTGATGCATACATCAAACTGCTCCTTCCTTCATATATTTCATGCTATGCAACGTTCTTTCAATCTTTCTTTTGGTAGTCAAGCTTTAGATAGTTCTTTCCTTGACTTGCAACCTTTATTAGAATACCATGAAAGAAAAAAAGGACAAGACACAAAGATAATAAACAAGGAGATATAGAGTACTTATCTATTGAGAAGGATTGACTCCCTCTTAATCTAGGACCTGTTCACCAACCTTGTTCTCATATTAAGAATTAAGGGTTAGAACTACCTCTATTAGTGGATATGATTATATAGAGTCTTTCTCATATGGTTCTTCTTGATCCAAACTATGATAGGGTTCACAAACCCTAAATTCCAAAAGTCTTCATGACCTCACAAACTGCAAGTTCTACAAATCTTAAATTCTTCATAGTCATCAAGACCTATTATACATGTATTTAAAAACAATACAAGCATGATACTAACTGCAAAAACCTAATCATACTATTGACATTCCTTTTATTCAATTCATTCCTTGATCTAGTATTCATATGCAATGATATTATTAGTGTGCTACCAAACCAACAATATGCCACTGTCTCTAGTCTATAGTTATGCAAATCCTTTAATAATTTTTCAAATGGTCATCACCATCTTATAGTAAACATAATATAGGCAACATGGATCATGAAATACACACAAAAATTGTACATACCTTTGAAACATTCCCTTGTCAAGTGCCAACATTCTCCAACAAAGGTGCCTCAATTCCTTTAACCTTAGAAATTTCATTGAGCTTCTTTACAAAGAAATTCAAACTTTTAATTCTGTCCATAAATAGTTCTTCATATGATCTTCTCATTTATTTTAGTCCTTTTGCCTTCAATTTAGGCATATAGATGAATTTGGATTTCAAGTTATCATATTCCTTTTATCTGTTGGAAGTGTCATGTCTTCTCATATAGGTCGGCTTCATTGATGTCATTTACTCTTCTATTATCTATAGGAATATTGATAGAGTGACTTCTTCTCATACTAATGCATTATAAGACTTTAGATATCTAGTTTTAGTTCTTAGCAAGGTCTTGATCTTTCTGTCTCTTCCTTTGATTGCATACAGTGCCACAAATATGAGCTTATTCATAAGATTGATAATTGGTTATCATAATTCATTTGTTGTAGTCACATACTCTTTAATGATTTAAACCTTGGAGGGTCATGGATTATAACATACTATAGTTCACATCTTGTCATTGATTGTAATAATATTATGGTTGGTGCTTCGATCTACCATAGAAATAGATTCATTTTCAACTCAGATTATGTCATTTTAGACTTATGTTGCCATAGAGAAACATGTTGTCGCTGAGATGAATTTTGTGCATCTTCAATTTTCTTATCATGGTTCTAATTGGATGATTAGGCTTGTCAATCGATTCCTTTTTTGAAATAGACAAAATTTTGATTCCTTCTAATAGATACTCATACTTTTCTTCAGGATTCTAGTGATAATACTTCCTTCACTTTGGAATTTGAAACATCAATATAGTATTCACATTTTCCTTAGATTATAGAGATACTTCAGATGCCAGATAGGTATAATGCTAGTGATGTCAAGACTTGAGTGCCATAAGATATTTAGATGCCATATAAGTCACAGGTTCAAATCTGTTTGCGTATGACATTCTTTGAAAATTGATGTAGTCTCCACATAAGACTGTAGAAGACTTAGATGTTTTGATATCATTATGATTTTTTGTTTTTTGTAGATTGCAATTACATCACAGTATCTTTATACAGATAATGTTGTCACTGTTTAGGAGTCTTTTAGTAGAATTTCCAGAGGTAACATAGAGGGTTCGGATACCTCTTGTTTATCATAGTTCAATTTTTTTTTATAATTTGGATCACTAAATGCTATTACTAGTTTGAATTTTTCAAATATTCAAACTTTGTTCTAAGATCTAGGGTTACCACAGAGACTTTGCATATCTCAGGACTTTATTTCAGAGATCATATTTTCCACATATATTTTCTCTTAAAACAATGCAAATCTCAGAGTTTTCAAAGTACTTCTGTTACAAAGATAAAATTCCTATAAAAATAAACTTCAGTATTCAACACAAATGGTCTCATAGTCCTGAACATACCCTTTTCTTGAGCTCAGATTTCAAATAGGAACAAATATGAGCTCTCAGAATTTCTGAAGTAGCTTTGTAGCTTGGATGTAGTGACTTGCAGGCGTTTCTTCCATTTGATGGAAAGAGAGATAATTGTTGCAAGGAGTTCCTTCAAACAAAATTCCAACTACAGTGATCTTCAACTTGTCCTTCCTTCACCTTATCTTTGATACCATGTTGAGAAATCAAGTTGCTTTCATATTAGGGTAGATTTCTCTTTCATAATAATTACTTGTGATTGTTTATTGGCTTTTTATTATTATGTTATGTTCTTCTTCATCAAGAAATTACCAAAATGTACATGAATATCACAAAGAAACAAAAGAACACAAGATGTAGGCTCTCCAAGCCAGGGCCAAAACCCCACAAGGGGGAAAACCCCAAACAATTCATCTTCTTATAAAATCATATCAAAGTGAGATATTTAAAACCCAAGACCAAAATAAAATTCCAACATCCAAAATTCCAAGGCAAGTAATTCTTCAATATTTTCTTCCAGCATTAAGTTCATCAACAAATCTAGCAACAATAGTAACCTTCAATAAGAAAAAACCTTGTTCTGACAGAGTTTCCACAAGTGTGAGTTCAGGATATACTTCTCCTTTTCTCATGCGAGGCTGAGAGAGATCAATTTTTAGCCTTATCCTTTTCTTGTAGACTTCGCCACCCTTTTCACTCAACTATAGAAGATCATATGATATGTGATACTAAAAACTTGTATCCAATTGAGCTTGATTTGTCCTTTATGTATACTTGTTTAGAGGGGTTGAATAGATGCCTCTTCTTGGGCAGGGCCGACTTGACAGGCAGACTCGACTTGGATTCTAGAGTTGATTTTGGCCCAAATTATATTTTGAAAATTATTTTTCTTTTGTTCTTACAAGGAGTCCAAATAGGACTTTAACTCAATTGCAAATATTTGACTCATAAATTTTATGAACATGACAAACATGCTTTGACTAGTGAAAATAATAATAATAATAATTCTTTTTCTTCTTTTGGCTTTTACAAAATACGTTTTGATACAAGTATAACGACAATTATGAATACTGAACCTAGTTACATTTCCAACAATTTCATCTGAACATGATGCAAAATTAACCTAATTTTCACCAAGAACAAATTCCTCCACACATCAAGAGAGGTCAACGACCATGCACAATCCCAAGCTTGTAATTTCTATAGGCGTTAGTTAATGACTTGTAGTGGATTCCACCATCATAGTTACATATGCAAAACAATTTCTCCATGAGAACACAACCAGCAGGTAGAGTTTCACATACGTTTCCATTGAGTTTGGATTTCAAACTAATGATGAAAGTTGTGTGATAGAAGAAGCATGTTCAAGAATCTTAGTTGTTTAACTCGTTGAAGAATATTGTCGCCATGAATATAAACCATTCAAAATGTTCAGATCATAGAATCTCATAGCTCGGGTAAGGGATGTGAGAATGAAAACAAAATAATGAGCCCAGTGACCTCAATGTTGACTAAAAAATGGGTCTTATTTACTCTAGTGGATAAAATTCCAAATCTTCAAGGGTGGTTAGGTGGTATTTCTCATGAACTTCTGGTTTGGTCAACATTGTGGCCTACATTGACACAAGTAAGAAAATCTTTGAAAGGACATTTCAAATAAAGCATGAAGCTCTCAGAGCTTGCATTTATCAATTATCCTCCTCATTGAAGTAATGCCATCTCTAAGATACTGACCCTCCTTGATAATATTAAGCAACAACGAGTTGCAACCATAGAAAATTATCTCTCAATTTTGTTGCTTCCTATAATTTGAGGTTTTGAATTTCTAGAGATTCATTGTCACATTTAACGAGAGAAAGGGAAAGAATTGGTACGAGCATAAAGTTGGATTCCACTTTGTATTCTGTGGTTTCCTACAGGTGCATTGAATTTGTTTAGTGCCTTCATCAAGACCATTGGCATTTCCCATGAACTTTGCCACAAATTTCAAAATTCCACATAGGGAAGGGAAAACTTGAGGAGGACTAGTTTGATGGGCTTAGGAGAGGTATATTTGGTATATTTTTTAGCAGGACTTACTACACTTTGGTACCACTATTAGGCTCAAGAGAATGCAAGAGATAACTAGATAAATATGAGATGCATATTATTCATATGTCATACATATAAGTATGTGTCTTTTTGACCCTTGGTTTCACATTCGAAGAGGCCACTTAGACTCCTCCAGACTCTTCAAAGTCACTTGAGGATTTTCACCTTCTACATAAGTGAATATTCCAAGTTTACATCAACCTCTAAGGATTATGTTTCCAACACATGTATACAACATAAGTGTCCCTTAGGCCTTGATATATATTGGACTAGATAAATTTTTGTAGTATATCAATTTCCCAATTCTTATATGAGTCCTCATTTTCTTCATTATGAACACAATATTCTCATATAGACTATCATTCAGAGCCTCCAAAGCATTATGTTCCATAACAAGTTCAATAGAGAAGTTTTGTTATATTGTTTTCACCCCTTTTATCATAATCTAATTGCTAACAAGCTAGTGATATTTCATATAGAAAATGGTTAATGCTATACTTTGTTATGTATAATATTAAACATACACTCATATGTTTATCAAGATTTTTCCTCAAATTTGACTTCAAAAATCATATGGCATTAAACATCCTCTCATCCTCCACTAATCCTAAAATCATGGTTAGACTCAAATCTATTAATTTGAAATATTTTGATACATTTTCCTATAAGTATTGGTTAGCACCTAAAATAGTCCATAATCTTGTTATTGCACCATATTCTAGAGGATTCTCCAAAACATGAAATTGATTTGACAATGTTTTAGTGAAGTGTGTGGCTTGTTGAAACAATTTTGATGAATCTAAAATACCTTGAATATGTTCTCCATGTATTTGGACCTTATGGAAAAAGTGATGCACCAAAGTTTTTAATTTAGCCACAAAAGTCATCTTTTAAAATGTTTTAACACTATTAGTTATTCTAATTTTGAACATACACCACATAGATCACCTCCAAAAATTCATCTCAAGGAAATCTTTCTCTTATCTCTAATGTTAGTGATTGTGCAATTTTTTTCAAGTTACATCTTACTGAAATGACAACATCGTCAAATTGGTCTCTTGACACAGGGTAATATTTGGTGATCTATCTTGTCTTATCAATATAATGAAAGGGAACCATATACCCATGCAATACCATACATATTATCCCTATTTCATCAAATTTCATTTTTTTCAATATTTTTAATATTGATGATAGTACAAATTGTAAACCTTGGACCTGTAAAAGACTCTGGAATCATATACAAATTATCCAATAAAAGGAATGCCATTTTTCTTTCATTTGTGTATTCTGCAATGTACATTGTTAAACTATGAGACATTTTCACAAGAAGATTCATTTCATCTAGCATAGAAAGAATTCCACTCAATGCTAATAATGTCTCTACGTCAATTAATTGAAATAGAAGATCTTGAGCTTTGCCTACATTGAAGCGATGTGCATAGATCACGCTTGCCAACAATTGATCCTCACTATATAGTCTTTGAGTTGGTCCATTCAATGAGATCCATCTTGTATTAACATATTTTAATAACTTTTCCATTTGCGACACCATCAACAAATTTTTGAAACTTTGAAAATCATTTGGAACTGCAGTAAATGTATGTACATGCCTCTTTTACAAAATATTCAACTTTTGAAATAGATGAAAACGTTCTTGCTATTTTAAAAAGCAAGATTCGTTATATGATCCATACAATGAATACTTAGCATATATGGTGAAGCTGATAGTTAAAGTGTAAGACAAAAACCATTTCTCTGTCCTTGCATTATTGATGCTCCATTTTCTGCGACACATCCCAACTTTTTTTCAACCATTAAATTATCCATACCACCAATTTCCTTCAAAGTATTAATAGCAAGTTCATAATATTTTCAGCTATGGAGTTCTCCCTCATTTTATGAATCGTAAGTAGATGTATATGCCTAATATGGTAATTAACCATATAAATACTCATGCAGATCCATGAAGTGTCATCAATAGTTGTAACCTCATCCAATGACATTGACAAAACCTAGCAATTGAAAATTTCTATTTTATATCATCCTTTTCTACTTGAGTTAGATTTCTTGCCCAAACCTGACCATTTGTCATAAACCAATGAGAAGATGGAAAATTTAACACTTTAATAAAAAGGTATATATTTCGTGTAATATGTATAATATATCATTAGATGAACTTTATATAAGATGTGAAATACAATGCTTAATTGCATCATCTTGGATAACAATTTTTTTCCATTTCCTTTCCAAATATAGATGTGATGGTTCCTCCACTTGCCTCAAGTTTTTCCTTATTAAATATTTCTTATATTCATCTTCAAATTCGACTTGTCAATATTCCTTAGAATATTTCCATGTGATAATACATTTCTCCTCACCATTTGCAACTTTCTTCTCATAGACCTTTCTTGCATGCTTCTTTCTTGTATTTAACTTACTTTTAAATTTCACTTCCTTGCCAATTTTCCAACTACATATATTGTATCTAACTTCTCATGAACTCTCATTTTAATTTTTTGGGGGTATTGTTTCAATATATGTAAATTTTGAGACCCATTATCCTTGTAAGTTTCTCCCTATGCCCTATTATTTTTTTTTACTTTTCCGTGAATGGATTTCCTCTTCCAAGGAAAATCCTTCAACATTTTCATTGTTAATTTCTAGTGAAGATTCATTTATATCACTTTGATCATTAGGGGAAATTGTTTTGTCATATATTATTTGGATATTTGTTGCATTCTCATAAGAGTTGACATCTCCTTTAGTGATAGGTTGTTCAAAAGACCTCGAGCATGAAGAGAATGTGTATCCTTGGATTGAGGCCTTTGAAAATATGATAATACATCTTTTTGTTGTAATGTTTCCTTCCCATAATTTTTGTTTGAAATCTCACTAAATATTTCAAAATTAAAATTTCAAATCAATTTAGAAACAAAAAGTGAAACCTGCATGAGAAAAAAACTATAAAATTAATACAATTACTACCGCATGGAATATCTATATCTATTTATATTTATTATTTTTTTTCATGAAACCAAATTATATGAGAAAACATATACCCAAAATAAAAGTTATAAAACATGAGTTTTCATAAATAAAAGTTATTTGAATAGAGGGTTAATGACAAATGAATTAAGGAAGGAAAAATCAATCACAAATAACAAATTTTTTTATTAAGCCACATGTTGCTCAAACTCATAGTGAAGTAAAAGTTTGAGCCTATAGGTGAGAGTTGAGGGGAAACTACTAAGCAAGCCAGCCACTATCACCTTGGTGAACTTGCCTCTCATTTTTAGGTAAAATGAAAGGTCATAAACCTAAGGAGCAAAGACAAAAATATTAAGAAATGTTTTTTGTAGGTTAAATATATTTCCTTCAAAAGTCAAGATACATCACTGATAAGCATGGTGCCAAAATTACCGTTGTCACTTTTCCATATAGGAAACCATATGTATTGGTTGGTATACAATAGTGACAAGTTTTAATAAAATATCACCAAATTCCAATGAACATGAAATCCAAAAGGCATAAGATAAATTGTTGCATGATACCCATATCAGATATCTAAAGAAGACATTGGAGCCAAGTCTTTTGCACTTGTTTTAGGAGGGCTTGGGGGTTATATTCACAATAGAATTTTTCGTTCATGTGTATTATCCGTGCTTCAATTCGATCTAGAGAGTCTTGCATTTTCCACTGATTACACTAAATGTCGTTCAGAAAGGAAATAATATCATTCATATCCTCATGTTTTTCTTTTAACACTCATCCCAATAATGTTTTAACCTACCAGTGAAGAGTTACAAGCTGCATATACTAATTTTTCCTTTCACTAGTATGATCAAGGTTAGGTAGCTAATGAGTAACCTCATCAATAATTTCAGAGCCTAAAAATGCCTTATTGTCTTGAAAAACATGTCGTTCCAATTGTTGTATTTCCTTCCTCATACAAGGAGAAGTTGCACCTTGATATCTATCAACTGCCTCATAAGCCTGCAACTCGACACGCGTCTAGATTTTCTTACTCGACCACCTGCCCCATGGTGCCCCCACATACATTGGTGCGACATCCTACCTCCACAATCAAAGAGATATTCCAATATTGATTCTTTCCAAACCACCAAGACCATAGGCAAACAATTATGCACTGACCCTCAAGAATAATCAGTCTAGGAACAATTTTGAGAAGAATTCCTCCCCAGGCACCCAAAGGAAGGACAAGATTTCCTTGCCTCAAAAGAAGCACAAATAGAGAAAACATGAGTGATTTACAAGACAAACCCACCCTAGAGAACAAACTAGGACCAAGAAGCTAGATTCAATAAAGAGATCTCAATTGGCCAAAGAGCATAACTAGGTTATGAAATATAGCAATTTCAACGCTCAAACAATATAATGTAGTTTTGTGCCCTAATGAGAGAATATGAACGAAATTAGATTTAGAACAAAACCAAGCACTGACTCAACATTGAGAAACATTTAACCGCAAGGAAAGTAATACTTGAACCAGACTGCAAGGAGGAGTATATTTCATCTTGTGGATAAGACCACTATCAAATTTATTTTTTATAATCTGGCACGAACCATCTTGAGACACCGTGTCATATCTAGCTACCTCATTCACTCCCTGCTTCCCATGTTTTAGGCTTTCATATTTGCCATCTTTCTCCCATAGGAATTGCTGGCTCAAGTGCAACACAATTAGAGAAAGATGCCAAATTTCCACCCACAACAAAAGAGTTTCATTCTTAGTTTCAAAAATCCATCTTCACTTCAGGGAAACTTTAGGCAAATACTCTAAAAGGTGGTACTCCATCAAGACCTTCACAACAATGAATGTTGCACACATTTTGCATGGGGGTGGTCTACCACGTCACCCCATCCTTAATTGATCGCATCTCAGTGAGTTGGCGGGTGCCTTCCCCAAGCACAAGAGGGATTTCTTAATATTTTTTCCACACCCATTAGGGAAAAATTATTAAGAAATTATTCATATTATACTTTATTGGAATTTTATTACATGTAAGTATTTTGTTTTTTGTTTTTTTTTGTGTAAGCTTGGTAGATCCCATTTTTTATTAATATTTCATAATAATAAGTTTGATTTCAACAAAACTACAGGTGGCCTCAACCTGCCCGCAGGAAACTAGGTCTGTTGGCCACC
Organism: Pinus tabuliformis; assembly: GCA_031772625.1. Lineage (NCBI taxonomy): Eukaryota > Viridiplantae > Streptophyta > Pinopsida > Pinales > Pinaceae > Pinus > Pinus tabuliformis. The sequence goes on from CM062819.1 coordinate 480,005,358, forward strand.
TATCGGCATCAAAAACTATCCAAAATTTAAACAAAGTTTTTCTAATCATCCATGCTACATTGGTGACTTTATCTTCTATATAATTCTTGCTAAAAAAGTAAATGCTAACCGTCATCAAAACAAAAATAAACTAGCAGGGCTACTTCATTCATTTGAAGAATCAACTGGGGCTGGGGATTTGATGCTTGATCCCTGAACTTCACTTCGCATCATATTCTGGAGACTCTGTTCGACCCTATTCAAGCATAGGTTGTTTTGGTGACCTCTGGTATTACCTGGATCTTTGACTATTGTCTCCCATTCCTCTGCCTAAATCTCTTCATTTTCAATGTTAGCGTTTAGTTCTCTTTCCCATTCAGAGATGACAGCTTTCACCTCGGTTAGGGTTCCTATGTAGTATGCGTTGATAAGGTTCTACATACTTTCCTTCCCTGTTTTCCTACCTCTTTTGCTCGGTCCTTTGCTTGTAGTCGGTTCTAGGCCTTTCATCTTTTTCTCTGTCTTTCCCAGTCTTCTATTTCCTTTCCTTCCCTGTTGGTTTCCTTCCTTCACCATCCAACTCTTCTTGCTTCTTTTTACTTTCCTGTCCAAGCAGCTCACCTAGATCGGGGCTTGGTACTCACTAGCGTGGTTCGAGTGTCGTGCCGTCAGAGTCCTCTGCACACTGGTTTTTAAGCTACCTATAATAGAAACCAGAATTAAAACATTATGAACCGTCATCAAATTTACCATAGTGAACATATAATATTTTATGCTCTGTAATGTGGTCTTGATTTTGACAACATTCCTTATATTCTTGTTTGGATACTCGGCCTAGGAATTGGCCTCGATCCTTTAAGGATTCCCAAGATACTTCCCCAAATCCGGGTGAGACTGCTCATGAGCAATCTCTTTCATCCGCTCCGTGCCCTGATTTTTGTTTTTACCCCCATCGACACCCAGGTTCCACACACTTCCCTCAAGGTTTGCAAGACAGTGACAGTACCATCTTCTAGGTTGCTTCCCATGAGTAGATGAATTGCCCCTCTGTCTGGTTCACACAAGACCACCCTACACCTCCAACATTATATGCTCCCGACCCTTCCAACTTGTTTCCCCGGGTTCTTTCTTTCCTAGGTTTCGCCACCCCCGAGGGCAAGACAATGATTCTCACTTTCCCACTAGACAACAATTCTATCCCCGGGCTGCGAAATTCGTACCCTTCACCATTGAATCCCCTCCAGGGAGCTAATCCAAAGCCCAATTTGGGCGTTCTCCCTTCCCCGTTTCAGGCCCAGTTGCAGCACCCTCTTCTGCCTGCCTGTTCCAGGTCTTGAATCGACACTGGACTAGGGAATTGCAGCTAGGCCGACGGGTCGAAGGAGGCTCCAGGGTTAGGTATTGCTTCAAGCCTTCCGCTATTATCTTTGAATCCTACTCTCTCAATTCACATACCCATTCTTAACTGCCTAAAGAAGTTTTTCCTACAGACGTAGTTAAAACCGCTTAGGATGACGCTGTTGGCATCAAATTGACCCAACATTCTCCTTCTGCCCCAGAACCTAGCTACCTTGAGATGAAAATCGGGAGTCCCTTCCCCCCTCCCGGGATGGCTAACCAGTCAATCCCACCTCAGGTTGATAGGCCAATTACCCAAGGATACCAAGAGGCCTCTGCTCTTAAATCGACAGGGAACATCATAATTATGAAACAGTAATCATCTTCAGACTCATTACAGTGCCTCTTTCTAACTGAATTCTTCGCAGATGCCAATTCATATTTTTCGAACCAACGCAAGTGAAGGAAGGGAGCACATACCAGTTTTTACAGTGGAAAATTGAATGCTGCTCGACGTCCCCCAACACTCGGCTCTTGCCACCTCTAGCTGCATGTCCTGCCTTATCTTTCTGCATGCAAATGTTTCTCCTCCTTACCACCTTTCCTTTTTGTTTTCTCATCCACCTGCCCGACATCCCTTCTGAGAAATCCACCACATGATCTTCTCCGTTGTCTGCCACCCTTCCTCTCCTATGTGGGTCTCGGGATGGGAGTCCACTTACCTTCCCATAATTGTCGTTTATTAATCCCTGCCTACCGCCAGCTACTCTTGTCGTGACTTGCCTCTTTCTCCCTCACCACTTGCTAGCTCCCGTGCCAACTGTCCAAGCCTTCATCCCTTTGCCTGCCGTGCCATATGGTCGGCTTCTCTTTCCTTTGCCCGCCTTGATAGTTGTTCCTGCTCTGAGTTGTCCATTCCTACACTTCCGTTTGCCGGCTCCCGTGGCCCCTGACCAACCTCTCTTCCCTCTGCCCGCCGTGCCATCTGGCCGACTTCTTTGTCCTCGACCCACCATGACATTTGGCTGGCCTCTCTCCCCTTGTGCTGCATGGCACGTCACACCCCGATTGGGGGTACATGTAAGTATTGTTTAAAATAAAATGGGTTTTAAAATTTATATAAAATATATTTTATAAATTATTAAAATATGTTTTAAAAATAATAATAATTTCTACTTAGCTATGAGGATTAGCTCAATTGGTAGAGTCTCCATTGTTAAGGTACATTTTCTATTGAGAGGCCATCGATTCAATTCTCTTGAGATTCTCGGGGTCAGGCTATGTGGTTGAGCCAACATGAAGTGATCCCTTTGGGTGGATTTGCCTGGTACAAATATTCCATGGACATAACAGTCACAAATATTTAAGGTTTGTAAACTACATTTGAAAAGAAAATTCTACTTTTATTTATTTATATATATAACTATAATTTATTAAAATAATTTGAAAAAAACATATTAACTATATTAACATGATATCGATATTTTGAATTATTAGTTAGATTCATGCTTAGGATAAAAAATCAAGTGTGACAATAGTGTAACTTAATAATAAATGTGCGACAAGAGTGTAACTTAATAATAAATACAAATAATAGGCTTAAAACAAAATAGATAAATCATCAATTGAAAAAAGAAGAAGGAAAAACTAACCAATTCTAAAATTTTAAAAGTTTACCAATAAAAATTAGATTAACCAATAGTTAAAACAAATACTAATACTAATAATATCATCATAAATAAAAGTATAATTATGATAAGATAGATGAAATTATTGTTACAATAATAATATTATTAAGGTAATATAATAATATTAATAAGTAATAATTATTATAAAGTATTATTGTTAATATAATATAATATAATATAATTTTAATATTATATTTAATTATTTTTATAATAAGATATATTAATAGTATTATTATAATAATTTTGTTATTTTTTTTTCCTTTGTGGTTCACGGACTCTAGAGATTGGTGAATGTCGACCCACACGAAATGATTGGTGAACGTAGACCCATACGAAATGATCACTTTCTATTGGCTCAACCACAAAGTCTAACCCGAGTGTGTTGAGAGTATTGAACTCGTGACCTCTCAATAGTAAATATGCTTTAATGATGGGACTCGACCAATTGAGCTAACCCTTAAGGCTAATAATTTTGTTGTTCTCATTGTGATAATAATATTATTATATAAGTATTCATAATAAGTTACTACAAAAATACTCATAATAATATATGATATATTAGTATTATTATCGTACTACTCTTATATTAATACTTTTATTGTATTTTATTGTGAATATTTTTATAATAATAACATTATCATACTAGTGATATTAATAATAGATGATATATTAATATTATTATTGTAATATAATTATAATAATATTTTTGGTATATTTTATTATAATAATATTAGTATTAGCATAAATTCATCTTAATTTTGTATTTATCATGTGTAGAAATAGGTTAAATTTTTCAAGGTGCAAATCTTTTATCAAGTTTTACATCCTAAAATGAGGTTTGATTGCTCTAGGTCCATGATAGATAAAGAGTTGTTATGGATGTACAATGGTGTATTATTATAATAATATTGTTAAAATAATGAGCACCAACTCCACGGTGAAATAGAGTTTTGGATGATTTTTAAAAAGTTATGGGTTTTAAGAATTTGAAAGATTGAAAATGAAAAATGCACTCAATTAAAATGTCCTACTTATATTCACATGTGATTGCAAGTGTGAGAAGAATATAACTTGACAATAAATATAAAAGAGAAATTATTTATGATCAACTTGACAAAAGGAAAATAAACTATATAAAATTTGAAATTTTAAAAAGTTAAAATTAAATAACATTTAAAAAAATCATAAATAAAAATATAATCACAATAAGATTAAAAAATAAAAAGATAATCACAATAATCGTAAATAATAATATAATCACAATTAAAGTAATATAATAATAGTACTAAATAATTATTACTATAAGAAAGTATTGATACATCATATAGTCACAAAATAAAACAAGGTAATATAATAATAATATAGTATAATATTAGATAAGTAAAAATGGTGGACCAAACTCTGAAGATGCTTGCGGCAACTAGGGTTTTGGCCTAGCTAGCCAATCCTCTTTTTGATTAAGCGGATCTCCTCATAAATTTCTACAATATGGCTCTAACATCCATGATAATGGAAAATCTTTGTGATTCAATGCAGAAGATAGTCACTCTTGAGGGAATGGCAATTGGTTTTGCAAGCTCTTCTTCTCAGGAAGCTCAAGCCAAGGTTTCTTACAGTGCCATGTTGAAATTTGGACTTGTTCTCCCGACAGTTCAAGAAGCTCCTGCCTTTGATGTTTTCTTAGGGGAAGAAGCCTTTAGTGGTGCAATTTTTCCCCTAAAACAAGGATTTGTTTGTATATTTAATGAGTTTTGTCTGTGGCTGATTGATCTTCATAAGTGGATTTGTGATTCATGGAAACTCGGATCTAGTTTGGGTAAGGCTTTTGAACCTTCCCTTGCATCTTTGGAATATTCCTACGTTAACTTCAATTGGAAATGAAATAGGGAAATTGTATTGTTGTAGTTTAGAAAATAAGCATTTCCTTAAGGTTTATGCTCAAATATGTGGGAAGATGGATTTCAATAAAGGTTTTCTTGCTGAGATAAATCTAATTGCTTCATATTATGTATGGGTTGAGAAGCTTAACTATGAAATTGTCTCATTGCGATGCCGAGAGTGTTATGAAATAGGGAATGTGATTAAGAATTGCCCCAAGCGACTACAAAATAATAGAACTCGGAAAATAGTTAGAGGTCAAAGTGGTGGGATGTTGCTAAGATAGAACATTATACTGTATACAAGGAAGAAGAGACTCAGGAAAAGGAGAAAGCAAAATAAATTCAAGAAGAAGTGCATGTCAAAGAGGATCCAATGAAGGAAGCAAATGTTGATTTGGGGTAGCATCGGATGTGATCTAGCCACGAAATTTGGTGGAGTGGTTGGGGCACATGAGATCTCCAATACCCAGAAAGGTTTGGGCAAATTCTAAACAGATCAGGAGATTTTAAAATAATTAATATTTTTAATTAATGTGTATTAATATGAATCTGTGTTAGAATGGTCCAAAAGACATGGATCAAGCCAGATCTAATCTTAGCCATTGATTAGGGACTTAATCTTAGCCGTTGATATGTCAACAGGAAAAGTATAAGAGGAGGCTTGAGGGTCACTTGGAGAACACACCAGGGTGATCAATCATTCTATTCTCTAGAGCGGGGTTTGCTAAGAGAGATAGAATCAATGATCTGAGAGAAACTGAGGGGCATTGAGTACAGAGAGACAGAGAGGCAGAGATAGTGCCAGGAGAGCAGCAGAGCATCTAGAGAGAGTGCAGGAGCAGCCAGTGCTCACGCAGGGCCATGTAGGGGCAGCTAAGTGTTGCGCAGAGCAGCAAAGAGGCCAACGTAGCTGACGGAGAGGGTCAGAGAGCTGACGCAGGGCCTCCTGGGGCTGATGCAGGGCCAACGCTGGGCTAGGAGAGGTTGACGCAGTCCAGATTGGGCAGATGCTGAGGTTTCTGGGGTAGATTGGTGCTGAATAGCTGCTGGAAGGATTATCTGGGGTTTCAGCCAGTAGATTTGTCAGAAAGTGAGAGGTATTACTGCCACGGAAATTCTCTATTGGGTAGACCAGTTTCGGCACCCAGATTGTACTATGATATTGCTTAATAAGAAAACCCTCAGATAACTGCATCAGTTTTCCCACATTGGGTTTTTCCGGGGACATTAGTCCAAAAATAATGGTGTCATATGGTGTGTTTGTTTCTGTTTCTTTTAGTTGCTGATTTGTAATATGTTAAGCATGCACTAGTGTTTATTTTCAGTATTTACATTGTAAATAACTTGTTAAGGAAAATAACAGGTATGTAGGAATAAATCAGATAAAGTGCATGGAGGGTTTCTAACTAAGTAAACTTAGAAACTTCAACATGGTATCAGAGGGTGATTGCAGATCACAGGGGGACTAAAGGACATTAGCCAAGAGGAGCAATAGCAGTAGAAAACAATTGTCTCGAGGTGAGAGAAGCTATTTCTAGCAGCACAGAAGCCAAGGAGAGTGACGTAGAGCCAGCCAAGGCCACGTAGAGGCAGCCGGAAGCTGTGCAGAGCCTCAGAGAAGCCAACGTTGCTGATGCAGAGGGCCAGAGGGCTGATGCAGGGCCTCCCAGGGCTGACGCAGACCCATCCGAGATGACGCAGGGCCAACGTGAGGCAGAGAGGGGCTGACATAGTCCATAGATAGGCAGTTGCACACAGTCCACAGATAGGCAGTTGCTGGGGTTTAGAAGGCTGCAGGAATATTGCAAAGTGGAGTTGGTGATGTACTGTGGTCAGAACAGTACTTGATAGAGCACGGCCAGAGGAGTTGCTACCGATGGTTTCTAGCCGAGGAACCCAAATCAGTGGTGCGGTTGCACAAGACGATCAGAGTAGGGGGCATCTCGACAAGCGGCGAAAGGATTTCTAGGAGGGAAATCAGGAATCAGAGGGAGTCCAGAAGAGAACTTCCAGACGAGAAGTAGACACTCATAGGAGTCAAACAGAGAACTTGCAGGAGGGAAGTAGAGGAGCATCATGGCACTACACGGAGTAAGAGACCAGGATAAACTAGACGGAGCATCGAACTTCGCAGTCTGGAAGGCCAAAATCTTATCCATACTTGATAGGAATCGTGTTAAGAACTTCGCCTTGAAGGTAATAGCTATCCCAGTCGACCCCAGTGATAATGACAGGTACGAGGAGGCGATGGCAAGGGCCAAGAGCATTATCCTTGACAGGGTCAAGGATCATACAGTACCACACATAGCTGAGAATGAAACAACATTTGAGATGTGGGAGGTTCTCAAGAAGCTATACCAGCATACTTCTGTGCAGAGAAGAATGCTGCTTGAGAATCAGATGAGGTCGTATCAGATGAAGAAGGGGCAATCGATTGACACCTTCCTCGGAGGACTGAATGAGATCCGAGACCAGTGGACTGCTATAGGGGCGACATTGGATCAGGAGCTAATGGTGAGGACAACCCTGAATGTTGTCTTAGAAGAATGGGAAGTATTTGTCCAGAGTATACCGGGCAAAGGGATTCTCCTACCTTGGGACGAGATGTGGGCAACTCTTCGCCAAGAAGAGATCAAACGGTAGTTGAAGACGAGTAGCAGCAGCAAGGGGATCAAAGTCAAGCAGGAGGAGGAAGATGTGGCCCTAGCATCTGAGGGAAAGTAAGAGAAGCGGAAGAAGAAAGATCTCTCCAAGATCAAGTGCTTACATTGTGGGGAGCTGGGTCATTATACGACCTAGTGTCTAGGGAAGAGGAGTAAGGGAGAGTCTTTCGAGACTAAGGCAGCGCCAGCATGAGCAGAGAAAGAAGTTTTGATAGACGATGACTGTGCCATGAGTGCACACGCGCCACTTGAGAAGAAGTGGGGAGACATTGAGCTGTAGTCAGGAGGACTATAGGCGGTGAGGGGTAGGATCCTCGAGGTACTCAGCCTCTTGGATTAGACCTTGCTACGGGATCCCCGAAGAGGAGTAGTAGGACTGGCTGAGTCGGGTAGAGATGGATGCGGATGGAGCGATAGAGAGAGCTATAGTGCAGGAATACCGAGACAACACGAGGCTAGCAGGCTGCAGCAGTGCGAGAGGCATAAGAGTGTTGCACAAGTGCAGGATGGCACAGAGAGGTGTGCAACAGTTCAAGATGTAGGGAGTTGTTGTAGTAGCGTAGAGGTTAGAGAGGGAGCACTTTTCAGCGACAGAGGGAGATTCGGCATCAGTGGGTGTCTCTATCCTAACAGGGAGGTCAGATTGGGAGATCAGTTACTTACTTCTTAGTAACTGAGTTGCAGTGCAGCAGTGGGCAGCACGATGCAACATGATGAGAGGAGGTGCAGTGCGAATGCAGTGCTGGGAGAAAGGACCAGCAACAACACGGATGAAGAGGGAGCTATCGTATAGATGCAGCAGTGGCAGTGGAAAAATCATGGGCAGTAGTACAGGATGCAACAGTGTAGAGGATGTTGGGCAGGAAGGCCTAGCATCAGCACAGGTACCGATGCTAGATGATCAGAGTAATACTCAGTGTGGAGTATTGCTAGAGCACCGTCCTTGCTAAGAGGGAGTGTTGATTTGGGGTAGCATCGGATGTGCTCTAGCCACAAAATTTGGTGGAGTGGTTGGGGCACATGAAATATCCAATACCCAAAAAGGGTTTGGGCAGATTCTAAACTGATAAGGAGATATTAAAATAATTAATATTTTTAATGGAGTTAAAATAAATAAAATATTAATGTGTATTAATATGAATCTATGTTAGAATGGTCCAAAAGACATGGATCAAGCCAGATCTAATCTTAGCCGTTGATTAGGGACTTAATCTCGGCTGTTGATATGTCAACAGGAAAAGTATAAGAGGAGGCTTGAGGGTCACTTGGAGAAAACACCAGAGTGATCGGTAATTCTATTCTCTAGAGCGAGGTTTGCTAAGAGAGATAGAATCAATTATCCTAGAGCAGCTGAGGGGCTTTAAGTACAGAGAGACAGAGAGGTAGAGATAGTGCTGGGAGAGCAACAGAGCAATGATAGAGAGTGACGCAGGAGTAGCCAGTGCTCACACAGGGCCACGTAGAGGCAGATAAGTGCTGCGCAGAGCACCAGAGAGGTTAGCGTAGTTGACACAGAGGGTCAGAGAGCTGATGCAGGGCCTCCTGGGGCTGACGCAGGGCTAGTGCTAGGCTAGGAGAGGCTGACGTAGTCCAGATTGGGTAGACGCTGGGGTTTCTGGGGCAGATTGGTGCTAAGTAGCTGTCGGAAAAATTATCCAGGGTTTCAACCAGTAAATTTGTCAGAAACTGAGAGGTATTACTGCCAAGGAAATTCTCTGTTGGGTAGGCCAGTTTCAGCACCCAAACTGTACTTTGATATTGCTTAATAAGAAAACCCTCAGATAGCTGCGCCGATTTTCCCACATTGGGTTTTTCCGGGGACATTAGTCCAAAAATAATGGTGTCATATGGTGTGTTTGTTTCTATTTCTTTTAGTTGCTGATCTGTAATATGTTGAACATGCACTAGTGTTTATTTTCAGTATTTACATTGTAAATAACTTGTTAAGGAAAATAACAAGTAGGTAGGAATAAATCAGATAAAGTGCATGGAGGGTTTCTAACTAAGTAAACTTAGAAACTTCAACAGAAAAATACAATCGGGAAGAAATGCATGTCAAAGAGGATCCACCAAATTTAGAAAGAGAGGAAGATCAAGCCCAACAAACCCTTGTCAACTTTGGATCCTGAATTGAACTTTCAAGAACCAAAGCTAGAAATGCAATTTCTTGGGTTGATCATGCATATGGGAAAAGTGATAAATACAACAAAGGCCATTCTTAGAAGAGAAACTCTCCAAATCTACCAAAAAATATGGGTTGGATTCAAGTTGGGAAAAAGGGTGGAAACAAGTTGCTACATAAAACGGGAAGCTAGTCAAAGTTAAATCGACAAGCAATATGAAATAGAAAGCAAATGTATTTTGATCTTGGTAGTATTTTGGAAAATATTTTGTTGGAAAGAGAATACTTTTTTTGTATTATGGATTTCTCACTTGAGAGTTTGGATTGAGTCACCGTGCTTAATCTCAAACCCAAAAGGGATAGGCAACTCTAAATACATGTAACAGTTTTGGGCTAAATCCCAATTTTTTATTATTATTAAAACTCTCATATCTGTTTCTTGAAAAATAATAATGATATAATATTATTATGATAGTATTACTATAATATAACAAGATATATTAGCCTCAAGGGCGAACTCAATTAGTTGAGGTCTCATTGCTAAATTACCTCGCCATTGGGAGGTCACAAGGTCAATTCTCCTTGATGCCCTTAGGGCTAGGCTCTGATTAGTTTGGCGGACGAAATGTGATCCCTTTGGGTGGATCTGCTCAGATTTTCCTCGAGTATATATATCTATATATATATATATATATATGATTTTATTTATTGTAATAGTAATATTAATATATAAATATTCATAATAAATTATATATATATAGATATCCCAGAGGGTTAGCTCAATAGGTTGAGTTCTCGTTGCTAAAAGAACTTCGCTAATGAGAGGTCACAAGGTTAATTCTCTTTGATTCCCTCAGGGTTAGACTCTGCTAATAAGCACCTTTAGTAAACCCATCACATGACTAACTCAAACTTATATATAGTTATTATTATTATTATTATTTTAATTTTAATTTATTTAACTGAGTCCACATTACATAATGCATGGGACGACGGCGAGGAGGGAAAAGGAGAAGAATTTGAAGGGAGTTTGACACAGTCGGAGGGATTGGCTAACGATGGAGAGGCTGCAGCTGCAAAGGAGAAACCTAGAGACGCTAGGGAAGAAGACATTGGCAAACAAGAGCTTTAGCTTGGTCTGGCAATCTGAGTGGAGGAGCGCCGCGATAGCGACCAATCACCATTTACATCCCATGGCGAACCTATCATCCACTTGCAGGCTGATTTTAATTCAGGAAACAATGCACAACAATCAGGACACTATCTCATACTTCGGAAGAATGTTCCCATCTTGGTATATATCGGCAACGGAGGCGTCGGGACTTTCTGGAGGACTAGCGATGCTATGGGATCTGAGGTGGATCTCTGCTAAAACTTTCAAATGCCTTGGAGGAATCTTGATCACTGTAAAATATAGAGGATGTGCAGACAGGTTTCATATATTGAACGTCTATGCACCCTACAAGGACAGAGCCTCCTATTGGAACCATTTTTTTGCCTCTGGCATATTAGAGAATGAAGCGCTCCTCATTGCGGGAGATATAAATTGTACACTGGGACCAAATGAAGTATGGGGAAAAGGAAAAATAGCTAATTCTATCGGAGAGAAAATTAAAGAAGCAATGCTGCAATATAACTATGTCGACATTTGCCCCAAATCTTTGTCTCCCACTTGGGACAATGGTTGTACGGGAGAAGCATATATTGCAAAAAGACTGGACAGATTCATCATGCACGAAAAACTGCTGGAGAAACATGGTATCCCGAGCTCTCGCACTCTCCCTGTTTTTATATCGGACCATCGGCCAGTTACTTTACAATGGATGAATCCAGAAGCGCAGAAAAGTTATCCATTCAAATTCAACAGGTATTGGATAGAAGAGTAAGCATTTAACAACATGGTCTGTGAGTTTTGGATTGATAACTGTTCTACAATAGAGACCTCTCCATCGGAGAACCTGATTGGCAAAATGAGCAATCTCAAATCCAAAGTGAAAGAATGGCAAATTCAGAAAAAACAATCAAATTGTATAGAACTGAAGAAAATTGAAAAGGAACTAGCTGAAATAGCTGAAGGTATGACTGCCCACTCCATTCCATGGAGTACTCGGGCACGGATTTGGGAACTTGAAAAAAAGAAGCAGAAAATTTTAAAGATTGAAGAAATCTCTTGGCGGCTCAAAAGCCAAGACACTTGGCTGAAGGAGGGTGATAAAAATACCAAGTTCTTTCATCGCTTTGCTAGCAAAAGACAAGCCTCAAATTCTATTTGGCAAATCAAGAATGAAGAAGGCAAACATCTATACTCCCAAGAAGACATTTCCAAGGAGGCTATCAATCATTTTAAAAAAGCATACAAACGGGAGACTAACAAGGAGATAAATGATATCTTATGGGGTATAGATCCTTTTCCAAATATGTTCGAGGATGAAGACAATGAAAGACTATTTGCTGCTGTAATGGAGGAAGAGTTACTCTCTGTAATGAAATCATTTAAAAAGGACAAATGTCCCGGCCCAGATGGCTGGACCATAGACATCTTCATCCACTTCTTTGATTTAATGAAAAGAGACATCTTGGGAATGGTGGAAGAAACTAGAATACAAGGGAGAATTCATCAAAATATTTCATCCACCTATATAGCATTGATTCCAAAAAGAAAGGACTCCTTTTCTTTTGCAGACTACAGGCCGATTTCCTTATGCAATGTTAATTATAAAATCATTTCTAAAATTATTGCAGAAGAATTCGAGGAAATTTTTCTGTTCATATCACCAAAGAACAACATGGGTTTCTAAGTGGCAGAAACATTTTAGAAGCCGTGGCCATAGCACAAGAAGCTTTACATTCAATGCAAACAAAAAATATTGGTGCTGCCATACTTAAAATTGATCTTAAAAAAGCCTACGATTGCCTTGACTGGAGCTATCTGAGATGTTTGCTTATCAAGATCGGGCTAAATGACCTGTGCACAAATTGGATCATGGCATGTGTTGAAGGCGTCAACTACGCGATCCTCATTAATGGATACCCTACATCTTTTTTTCTGGCTGAAAGAGGTCTCCGTCAGGGGTGTTCACTGTCTCCAATTTTATTCATCTTGGTCATGGATACCCTTAGTCTTCACATCAAAAATGCGGTTGCAGCGGGGAATATTGGCCCTCTTTCCATCTCCAGAGGTAACTTTCTTACACACAACCTCTTTGTGGATGACATTCTTCTGTTCGCTTTGCTTTGTAGAGATACATGGCATAAAATGTATGAGATAATAAATTCTTTTCAAAGGGCTATAGGACTACATGTCAATGAAGGTAAATCCACATTTCATTATGGTAAGGTTAATACGGAAGAGATGGAATATATCTCACAGCTATTTAACATTCAGGCTGTATCCTTAAAAGAGGGGCTAAAATATTTGGGGTACCATCTTAAACCCACGGGCTACAATACTTCTGACTGGTCATGGATCATTAACAGATTTTATAGGAGAATAGCGGGGTGGGAGTTTAAATGCTTATCACTTGCAGGCAGAATGATATTAACTCAGTCAGTTCTTGCTCAAATATGTGTATACTGGGCGCATCTGTTTTACATTCCATCGGCTATAATAAATAAACTGAACCGTTTAATGGCTACCTTTATCTGGGGAGGATGCAAGGAAAAGAGAAAATATCATCTTACTAAATTGGAAAATATCTCCCTTCCAAAAAAAATAGGGGGCTAGGGCATCATGAATCTGCGTCTCTTTGGCATGGATTTACTGTGCAAATCTTTGTGGTGAGCAGTTTTTGGGCATAGCATATGGAGTCAAACTATCAAAATGAAATACCTTGGAAATAAAGATATTTACTTCTGGTATAGAAACAGTCTTAAATGGCCCTCTAAAGGTTCGGCGATTTGGAGAAGTTTACAAAAAATTCTTCCTTTTTTCTATAAGAACCTTATATGAAAATTACAATTTGGAAACAACATCCTCATAAGTGTTGATGCTATCAAGGGCGTAGATATGGAACCTATAATCACTCCACAACTTCTCTCACTACTCCATCGAAAAGGTCTTTTCTTCTGGGCACAGGTTATAAAAGGATGGAAGGATGCCATTCCACTATGGAAATCCGAAAGAGAACTGGGCCTAGAAGGAGAATTCGCTGCCCAATGGAACAGAATTGTCTGGAATATGAAAAGTGCAGGTTTTTATAAAAAAGAGGACAGAGACTGCATTGATTGGCAGGTAAAAAAAGGCAAGTCCATTGTATTAGTTAAAGACATTTATCACTCCTTGATTGAACAGCGAAGGGAGCCCCCCCTGGAAAATCTTTCCATACTCACTATGCCCGCTAAAAATCATTATGTTTTCGTGGCTAGTATAAAAATATTACATGAACAAATTTGCAGAAAAGGAGCTGGCAGGGGCCAGCCATATGCATTATCTGCCTTGCCAACACAGAAGACAATCTACACATTTTTTTAAACTACCCACAATCTCAGCGATTGTGGATGCAAATGGCATCTTATTTTTGTAGAAATTTTGAATAATAAACACTTATTCACAGAGATTATCCCAATTATACACTATTGCGGAATACATGCATAATACATAACCTCCTCTATGTTGATCATCAATTTTGCGGAATTAAGAACAATGAAACATCAATCACATGCGCACATTAACACAGTATGTAACCCGGGGAAAGCTTACAGCTGAAAACCCCACACTATCTGTATATTATAATGATTGAGAACATGTAACAATACATAGTACAATACTCCTCACAAGTACTCAGTACTATCTCCACCTGTTACACACAAAACTAGCTCAGATCCGAACAAGTCACAGGTTCAAATCTCCTCCGCTGCTTTGCCTGCCTCCACTGCACAATCCTGCAAGAGAATCACGTGAGCACAAGCTACAATTGCCTTGATATTGGCCCACACTGCGCAATCCTCATTGGCATTACTCAATCCCATGCATGTGCAAATCTCATGCACAACTGATAGTCACAACTCACCCTTTCACTTACCTCTAACACCTGTCTCTGTTGAACTGTCCATGCACTGAGTTAACTGATGTATTCTTTAGTTTCTTTATGAGTTAATAATTAGTGAATTAATTAACAATCAATTCACACAACTCATCACTAGTGTATTCTTTAGTTAGACTAAATACAACTAGTTCAACTAAGTCAAACTGAACACAACTCCATCAACTCCACATCCAACTCCACAGAACTCACATGCATGAGTTCTAACTGAAGTCCTCCATGTAGTAGCTCAACTAACACATAAGAAACCACGTGATTCCTTTTTTCAGCTGCATGTGCCACATCCGTAGCTCGAACTGAAGTGCTCCAAGAGAATAAGATAATGTTTAGAGTCCAAATATTACTAAGAGCTAATAATATTCGACTGTTCTATTTTTAGCCTGGCAGTCTAAAAATAGAAACCGCCCATATGTCTAAAACTAGAAGTCCATCTATTTTTACCAACATGACCAATCATCCACAAATATCATCCTGCAACTCATAGACCATGATCCATATGTCTAAAAATAGACTTTGCGCCAAAAATAGCCTGCGGGCCCACTTAGTGAAGGTGACTCCTTTCCACTAAGCTCCATCATCTTGTTGCATTTTCAACACTCCCTCTCAACAAGATATGGATTATCTGCAACCCCTATCCTGCAACTCTGGAATGTTTTGCATGCAACACATTTGCCCGGTCCACTTGCTCCAACAACACTTGGAACAAAAACACTCCCAACTGACCACTCTGTTGGGCTAGGAACATACTCTGATGCTGAAGCTCTACCGGCTGCTGACAAGTGCCCCCTCTTTGACATCTGCACTACTGCAACATCTCCATGCATCTCGCACCATTGCACACCTCTCTGTGCCACCTGGCACTGTGCAAAACACTTGTGCCTCTCTCATTGCTGTAGCCTGCTAGCAATGCGCTGTCCTGGGATTCCCTACACTGTCGCTCTCTCTGCTGCTCCATCCGCATTTGTCTCTACCCAATTAGTCAATTCCTGCTACTCCACATCGGGGCTCCCGTAGCAAGGTCTCATCCAAGAGGTTGGGTACCTCAAGGATCCTGCCCCTCCTCCTTGGGACAATCAATCCACATCACCCCACCTCCTACCTGGAGGTATGGATGCATGTGATCCCTCAGCCCACCTGGCTCGAATTTTCCCCCCACTGGAGGTCTCTGCATGAGTAGATGTCTCTACTCGATCTCCTCTCAGCTTCCCTTGTTGTGGCTGCTCCACAACCTCCTGAAGCTGCTGCACCAATCGTGGCTCCTCCACAATCATCTGAGACTTCTTCTGGCTCTGCATGTTGAGAGGTAATATACCCTCCCTCTCAACCACCAAGTCTCCATCAGTTGCCTTGTTGCTCAAGGCTTTGCATGCATCTACATGCAACTGATAAAGGTTCCTGACTCGAACCCCTATCTTCCGGGTTTCTCCAGTTGTCTTGCTGAGCAGGAAAGCCTTTCCCTCACTGAAGACAACATCATATCCATTGTCTTCTAACATTGCCACAGAGATAAGATTCTTCTTCAATCCTGGAACATGCATCACTTCCTTCAATCTGAAGGTTTTACCAGACTCCCTCTCAAAGGAAATGGTATCGATACCGGTCGCACTGTATCTACCATCATCGCTCATCTCGATTTGCACTCCAAGATCTTTCTCATCCAGATCAAAAAATAAATCTCGATCTCCTGTCATGTGAGAAGACGCACCACTATCCAAGAACCATACCGATCCCATCACACTTGATACCAAGCACGCGATTAGCGAAAAATCCAGCGCAAACTGCGAGGCTAAGGCCTCTCCCGCTGCAGATCCAATAGCTTGCTTATTTTTCTTCTTCTGCGGACAATCTGTGGCATCTCCATTCTCAGCTTTGATGTTTCTAAGTTTATCCTTGAGTGCCATTCCACCAGCTCAAAACTCAACTGTTTCTGATTTAAAATTCGTGAGAACAAAGTATTTCTTATACAGAGATCGACTATATGGGCATTCACCGGATATCTCACCTTCCAAAAGAAGGATGAATCCAGAAGCTACCTGGCCCGATTACAGACTCTGCCTGAAGAAATAAAATGTAAACACTTTCTGAATAAAAGATCTGATGATCAATCCCGCTTTGATATCCTGTAGAACTTTTTCTACAAATCAACCAGCTCTAATACCATGTAGAAATTTTGAATAATAAACACTTATTCACAGAGATTATCCCAATTATACACTATTGCGGAACACATGCATAATACATAACCTTCTCTACATTGATCATCAATTTTGCGAAATTAAAAATAATGAAACATCAATCGCATGTGCACATTAACACAGTATGTAACCCGGGGAAAGCTTACAGCTGAAAACCCCACACTATATGTATATTATAATGATTGAGAACATGTAACAATACATAGTACAATACTCCTCACAAGTACTCAGTACTATCTCCACCTGTTACACACAAAACTAGCTCAGATCCGAACAAGTTACAGGTTAAAATCTCCTCCGCTGCTTTGCCTGCCTCCACTGCACAATCCTGCAAGAGAATCACGTGAGCACAAGCTACAATTGCCTTGATATTGGCCCACATTGCACAATCCTCATTGGCATTACTCAATCCCATGCATGTGCAAATCTCATGCACAACTGATAGTCACAACTCACCCTTTCACTTACCTCTAACACCTGTCTCTGTTGAACTGTCCATGCACTGAGTTAACTGATGTATTCTTTAGTTTCTTTATGAGTTAATAATTAGTGAATTAATTAAAAATCAATTCACACAACTCATCACTAGTGTATTCTTTAGTTAGACTAAATACAACTAGTTCAACTAAGTCAAACTGAACACAACTCCATCAACTCCACATCCAACTCCACAGAACTCACATGCATGAGTTCTAACTGAAGTCCTCCATGCAATAACTCAACTAACACATAAGAAACCACGTGATTCCTTTTTTCAACTACATGTGCCACATTCGTAGCTCGAACTGAAGTGCTCCAAGAGAATAAGATAATGTTTAGAGTCCAAATATTACTAAGAGCTAATAATATTCGACTGTTCTATTTTTAGCCTGGCAGTCTAAAAATAGAAACCGCCCATATGTCTAAAAATAGAAGTCCATCTATTTTTACCAACATGACCAATCATCCACAAATAGCATCCTGCAACTCATAGACCATGATCCATATGTCTAAAAATAGACATAGTCTAAAAATAGACTTTGCGCCAAAAATAGCCTGCGGGCCCACTTAGTGAAGGCGACTCCTTTCCACTAAGCTCCATCATCTTGTTGCATTTTCAACAATTTTGGCTTCCCTGCTATTTCACACCCATCCATAACAAAAGCATATGAATGGTGGGCTTATCAAAAAGATATCTGGCGACCCATTCCATTAATTGTATTCTGGTTTATATGGAAATGGAGAAACAAAAGAATCTTTCAAAATAGCATGGAGAATTTTGGGCGTATTATGGATAAGATTATTCCTTATTACTTCTCCATACTCCAAAATATTCCTCAACAGAAAAATATCCAGATGACAGCCTCTGACTCTCAGCAACTTTTCTTCCCAAGGGCCCACTTTGACGGTGCAACAAAGGATGGCATATGCGCTTGCAGTGTTTACATTGGTATATCAAGTGATCTCCAATACTTCATGTATTGGAATGGTGGCAATGGGACAAGTAATAAAGCAGAGGCCATGGCTCTGCATGGACTGCTTCTTTTCTGTACATTCATGGACGTCGGACCTATCAATGTTTATGGTGACTCTAAATTAATCATAGAACATGTGAAAGGCATACATGACATAAAAAATGACAGCCTGACAGGATGGCTGAACAGGATTGCATCACTATGGAAGCCTGATATATTTCCTATCTCACATATAAGACGTAAACAAAATGAGCAAGCGGATGAACTTTCTAAGAAAGGAATGCAATCTCCATTTGGTAAGTGGCACCTGAGCATCTCTATGGAATCCTGCACATATGTCATACAACCTTTCTCTATGCCTGACATATAAGGTCGACAAATTTCTGGTATGCTTCAAGCTCTTTTTTCTGGAAAACATCTCAGATCTACAGGTATCTATACAGTTTTTGAAAGTCTAATATTTTGCCTATGATGAAAAGAATTATATGTCAGTCAAAAATTATTTTGTATATGTACAAAGAAAGAAAATGAGTTGAAAATCCTTTTCAGAATACGATGCCATATCCGGGACAATAGTTCACCATAATACTGTATATTTCAGAATGTTTTTATATACATAACTGGTGGGCTCCAGTATTGTAGCAATAATGCTACAACTCCTGGAGCTTCCTGTCTCTTAATTTTATCAACCCGGTAGTTCGTACAAACTTGGAAGCGACGGTGCTGTATGCACAAGTACTAGCTCTTGTCGCAGCTGTCACTTGGTCAGCTGGCACAAGTCCGCTAGGGCTCAAGCCAACTTCTATAGGCTCACAGAAGAAGCTTTATCAATGATGGATGAAAGCTAACTCAAAGGAGACTAGTCTAATTGCAGAAGGAAACTGAAAACCAATAAAGCATGGAAACCCTAGGAAACCCTAATTTGACTAGCTAGACCCTAACTATGCAAAACTGTGAATGAAACAACTACCAATAATGCCATTACTTGCAGTGAACTGAAATACATGCATCTAAGCTACTTGCATCTGAAAAGTCATGTTTTTGCACTTTTTCATTAAGTGGTTGGACTTATTGTGATGATGCTTTTAATTAGGGTTTGGTTGTGCAGGGGCGGTTGGAATGGAAGGAAAGCATGGGCAAGGTCAGAATGGCTATGGGAGGTCCCAGAGGGTCTCCAGCATCAATCCCCAGAAGTCTACCACGTTCGGATGCTCAGCAACCAAGTTTGCAGACTTCTACAGGAAGTCTGCAGGGGATCCTACAGGAAACTCAGGGGTTTCTACAGGAAGGCTGTGCAATTCTACAGGATGATTGGCCGTGGAAGTTTTGGAAGATGGTGAAGGGTTGGAGTGGTGTGGAAGGATAGGTGAGATGGAGATGGAGCTGGTAATGGCTCAGGAGCAGAGGAATCAGATGGAGGAAGAGTGTATGCAGTGGTTTGATGATTGGAAGGATGGGAACTATGAAAGTTGAAGGAGATGGAGCTATGTGGAAAATGAGAGAGTTGGAGGGTAAATGAGTAAGACAGAGGTTAAATAGGACTTGAGGATAGATCAAGAAGAAGAAGAAGGAAGTGGATTGAGAAGGAGCAGCGTAAATGAAACAAATGACTTATGCATCAAGACGAGAAATTTATTAACCTATGATAACTGTGCCATGAAACCTATGAACAGAAATGGAAAACAAGAAATGAAACCTATGCGTGGGAGTGAAATGTGAAAGTATGGTTCGATGTCAAAAATGCATGGATGGATCTTCAATGAAAACGTTTATGTTGCAGCTTGCATGGAAATGAGAAGAACTGCTTTTCTTTTTGGTGGTTGGTCATGGACTGCACCCCAATCCCTAACAGAGAGATGGCAGTGAGCCTTTACAACCTTTTTGCTGGAGCTCCAAGAGATTATATCTATCCTCCTATCAAACTTAAGCAACTGAAAGCAAATCACCATAAACTAGTCCTATCTATGCTCATGAAAACGACTAAATTAACAAACTGTAAATTCGAATTGCATGTGAAAGTAAACAAACTCAAAGTGCTGGAACGAAATGCAAACACATTACAACACTGAGGAGATCTATTGCTCTCAGGTTGGGCCCTAACCTGAGAGCTATAGCTCCTTGAGAAAACTCAGAACTAGATCAAAATCTGCCTTCTTTATTCATAATCTGATGTCATGCCAAATTGGCTTACAAAAAGGAACAAAAACCGAGCTCTAGCTCGTACTTCCAAATTACAAGAGTAATGCCAAGGTTCAAAAAGCTCCTATCCAAGGCTACGGCCTCAGTATTTATGCAAAAACGATCATCCAACAAGTGTCCTTGATTTTAGGAGCTCGGCTGTCCAACTAAAGTTTAACTGCTGATCCTGTAGGACAGTCATAACTACTGTTCCTGTAGAACAGTTATAACTGCTGTTCCTGTAGAACAGCTGGCTGCTTCTAAGCTCGGTGGGGAGATGGATTGGAGCTCGGAGTTCTTGGTGGGAATCACGAGGAAGGTCCCCAAGACCGTGGACATCCTCTCCTAAAAACCAGCAGTGCCACCTCATTGTCTCCTTGTCTCCTTTTTCGTTGTCTTTTTCTCCCTTTTAATGCCAAAAACCTGAAAGCATCATGCATTAGTCACGTAGATAAAATGTCTACCCTTCTTCCTACAAACAACACGAATAAACCAAGAAATGCATGCATAAGCAATAAAAAATGAATGGTTTGAGCAGAGCAAGTAGGCCAAATGAGCCCAAATTGTACCAAAAATTGGGGCTCATCAATAACAACAACAACAATAACAACAACAACGTTTTACAACATAGTTGTCATATTGTGTTGTATAATGCCTCTAGGTAAACATAGTTATCATATTGTGTTGTATAATGCCTCTAGGTGCAATAATATTAATATATCATATATTAATATTAATTATATTATTGTTATTAAAATAATGTTAGTGTAATATATTGTAATAGTATTATTACCAACATAGATCCATCCTAACTCCAATCTACCAAGCACTGAGAGGGATAAAATCTCTCAAGCTGCAAACCTCTTTTTGAGTGTAAAATTTGAAAAAGCATTTGCTCAACAAGAGATTTGACTCCTCTTGCTTCTTAATAGATCCAGAGTTAAGTTGGATCTATGCTAATTTGAGCAACATAATAATAAAATGTTTTAACTACAAGACATTTCTTTTCATTGTTGTATATATATATATAGAGAGAGATAGAGAGAGAGAGAGAGAGAGAGAGAGAGAGAGAGATATTCTTGACATTGAAATATTTTATTTATGATTCACATTTTCCACATTAAAATTTTAATACATGCCCTCTCAGATTTGGAAACAGAAAATATATATCCATAGGAAATAATTTCTCTCTCTATATAATTATTTTTTTATTTATATTATAATGTATACATTTAATTGTTTTAATTATTAATATTTTGTAAAATATTACATCTCAAATCCATATTCAACATTGAAATAATTACAAATCTCCCTCATTCAACTTCATATTAAAAATGAAGTAAATTACACTTCTTTAATAATGAAAAGTGAAAATATAAGAAAATTGTTAATTTAAATTACTTTATTTGTCTGTATGTAAAGTTGATATAAAATTATGTTATTTTTTTTAACACTACTGAGTAGTAATTTCATAAAATCTGGGCTCGGAACGCAATAAAAATTGGGAGAGTTACATCAAAATCGGAGGCCATATTTTTTTGGCAGTGGCAGTAAGAATTAGAGATTCTACATCTTCTACACTTCGACTATTTGCTACATACTTCCTATTGGCATATTTGCAACTGTAAATCGTGCAATATTGACCACATAGATTAATATTTTTACAATATTTTGTCGCTCACATTGAGAGGAATCAAATGAAATTGTGTCTGTCTGATCTGCACTTGCATTTCCATATGTAGTATGTTGTCATGTATTTGGGGTTGCGGGAGGGAGGTTCTCCAATTGGCTACACAGGGCATTGATTTCATTATTTTGATGATCGCTTTGATTTTGAAAGTCCTGTAGTCTTTCAGATTTTTCTACAACTGGAGGGAGAGTTGAACGAGAAGCTTCATAAGGGAATGACAATCAATGTTCTTGCTAACATGGGGATGAGGACAAAAAGGGCACTTCGAGGACTCTTGTCCTCCATATTTACGACTAATGATGTCCATTGGGGCCTCGCGAATTGAAGTTCTCTAATTACAACTCTTGTTGCTGGCCAAGACTATCCAAATCCCCAAAAATTGCAAACCAACTGAGACAAAAGATGGATGTCGGTCTTCGCAAAGGAATACCAAAGAAGGAATGTAGTTTTATCTAGAGAATATAAGAGGAAATTTACCAATTTCTGCCCTAGTTTCCCAGGAAATACAAGTAGACTAGTCACTTTGTAGAGCCACAACCTATTGGTCTACTTGTCATTCGAAATGTCCTTACACTTGACAATAACCATCAAAAGTTGCCACAATTTAAGCTCAGGTTGGAGCTTCTTCCTACGGATGCCGACAATCAGAGGGCAAAGCTCAACTACAGGATAAAAATTCTAGAAATCAGCCCCAGCCAAAACGAGCCTCGTTACTAATTTCTCATCCAAAGTTCGTAGGCTAAATGGGGACTCCTAGGGATAAAGGAAGCAGACCCTGACTTTCACACATTTGCAATGGAAAAAAATCTCCTTTAAATAGATAGAAACCAGATCCAACCCATTGATTTCCTCCATGAATGCTTGAAATGATTTCTATGCCTGCAACACGAGCGCCATCCTTCCGTTTCGTTCGAGTGGTTTTCTCTTCAAATTGGAGTGATTGTATTGCACACAGTTGGAATTGTGGACAAGATCTTACCGTGCAGACTCACCTTGAGAAAAGTACAGGAGGTCACATCGAAGAGCTATTTCCAACACTATAGAATATTTATGATGCCTGACATGCGCCGGAGATAGCCCCTTATAACGCGCAGTTTTTTCTTTTTTTCCTATAGTCATTCGGGCGCGTGTTATAAGGGGCTATCTCCGGCACATGTCAGAGCGTCATAAATATTCTATAGTGTTGGAAATAGGACTCGCCCTTGTATGTTGGGCCATCACCACCTCCCAAAAAATACTCTCGTCGATTAGAGTGATGAATTCACTTGTCATTGAATGAACCAACACCACGTTTATTCCCATGAGTTTGGTAATCAATTCATTATTTCGCATCTTAGTTATAATGTTTTTATGGCATTAACCCATAGAGAGATTTATCATTTTCATTTGTGAAGTTAGGGAATGGTTTTCCAAACCTTTTGCATGTTGATCTTAGTTTGTTCCTTCCTTAGATAACATGCTTGATTGACTTGTTTGTCCGACTCAGAATTTTGGCTCCTAACGATATGATAGAAGTTTTTGTGCTGAAAGGGTTCCAATATACTCATGATTATTTGCACGAGGAGATTAAACCTTTTTTCCTTGGAGGTTGTACCCTTTTGTAGGAATTGAATTGTTATGAGAGAGTCCCCCACAATGGAGATCCTAGAGATTCCTTGTTCTTTGGCTAGATGAATTCCTAATAGAAGCCCATACATTTTTGCTATGTTGTTGGCTTCTCTTTATCCAAGTGGATATTGGTGGCCACTTGCCTATTCCACCTAGACCTCCAGCCAGTTTCAGCAGTTTCCTTGATTATAGAACAATTTACTATTTTTAGTAGTTTTTCAAGTCTTGAACTTTTGGAGTTGTTTTGATTCCCTAAATGATGTTTTTTGAGGTCCACAACTATGATGAACCTACCACAAATTTTGTATTACTCAGAGAGACCTTTCTAATGAGGTATCGTATGCACCAAACAGAGATCATATGACTAAGTTATGACCCTAGGAAGTTGGCTTCCCAACTAAACCCAATGGTGTCCACAAACTCTTGGTGTTCCATCTCCAAGAGTTAGGGTTTTGGTTGTTTAGAGTTTCTCTTTGTTGTTCAATAATAAAAAATCCCTTGAACCTCATTGTAACACAGTTTAGAGGCATGTAGCAGCCACATCTCTTCTAAGAGATAAACTACCGTCACAGGGGCTTCATTCTGGGAGAAATACCATATCACATGCGTTCATATTGGGGGATATATATTGAGAAAAAAATGACATAATATATTGAACATATAATAGGGGGTAAAGGGTTTTTATATTGGGAGGTATAAAAAATGGAGCTCAAAGTTAATGAAAAAATATAAAGGGGATTAAAAAATGTTAATGAAAAAATGGATACCTACAATATCTAGTGAAAGTAGGGGTTTTTTAAATTGGAAAAGTGTATTGGGTTCGTATTGGTAGGGGTTTAAATAATGTGATTTTTAGAGGCATTTTCCAATATGTAGTCAAATTAGGGTATTGTTTAGTATGCCACAAATACACGTGATATGTTAGAGGTTCATTAAGTGAAGCCCCTGTGGCTACCATCACCTGAGCTAGTCTATTTCCATTATGTATGTAAGCATCTTTCAATTCTTTGATATTAATGAAATGTAGATTTATTTTTGTTATATTTCTATGTTTATGTTTATATCTATATTCTGTTACTTTCCTGCATAAGTCTGGATCAGTGGTATCAGAGCGGCTTTCTCTTACTTTATTTTTCTTTGCATGTCCCCAACGTGTTCAGGGTATAAGGAGTTAGGGCTTGAATTGGTTGAACCTTTGCAAAACTTGCCTCACAAACCCCAATGGACTCCCATGGCGGAAGAAAAGAAAGACGAGGGAGTAGGAGATTCTTTCAAAATATTGCTCAAAGAATCCCTTGAGCGACAAAGGAAGATGATGATGGACAAATTTGCCCAGATCCTTCAGTGGGTGCCCATAAGCGACACATCTTCATTCAGTAGCCACTTTGGAGGCACCACTCCCTTTAATGTACAAGTCAACTTTGACATTCCCATATTTGAAGGCTAGATAGATGCATATGTCGTAGATATATGGTTAAATCTATTGGAAGGATAATTTTCATTTCATGATTTTTCCAATAGGGAAAATATTGATTTTGCACTCCTCAAAGCCACTCCCCATGTCAAGGACTAGTGGGAAATCTACTGTGAACAGAGGGACGGGAGAGAACCCTCACTATTTTCAGCCACACCCACTTGGAATTATTTTCAAGACGCCATCAAGGAACAATATTACCCTGTGGAGAGCTATGAGGACAAGTACATACAATGGACTACACTGTGGCAGCAAAGGGATCAAGATGTGCATGAGCTGACAAATCATTTCCATACCATGTGCACAAAATTGGGTATCAAAGATTCTGAGAAACATCTAGTGCTCAAGTACCGCAATTGTTTTCACAAATACATTCAAGAGGAAATGGAGTTCCTGGACATCTCCTCGCTTGGTGCAACATACCGATATGCTGCCAATATTGAGCAAAAATTCAAGCAGAAGAAGCGAGACTTTGGATCTGCGAACCCGTAGCATAGTAAAGGTGAACTCAAGCCATAGAGAAAAGTGTAGAGTTAGGACGTGACCCCCCAAGACAACTCCTCGAAGCTACAAGCCAAGAATAATGGGAAGGTGAAGAAAGACACCGACAAGTGGTGTGAGTTCCATAAAACTCCCACTCACAACACGAACAAATGTCACACAAAGTAGGTGTTGGTGGCTGAGTTAAAATATTTAGAGACATATGCATGCTTTGATTCTGAGTCGGAACCCAAAAAGGGAAATTAGATCATTGACACCAAACCCATTGTGACAATGGCCACCACCAAGCTCCAAAAGGAAGAACTTGAGGATCCAAAGGAGGGGGAGCACCTCTTCCACTCGCAGATGTGGGTAAAGGGTTTGATAGTGCAGTTCATTGTTGATAGTGGGAGCCAAAAAAACCTGATATTAGCCGAGGTCGTTAAGATATTGAAGCTACCAACGATGTCACACCCATAGACATACACCATTGGGTGGCTCCACTAAGGGAGAGATCTCTGTGTCAGCCAGCAATGCCTTTTGTCTTATAGCATCAAGCCCTTTGCAAATGAGGTATTATGAGATGTTGCCCCTTTGGAAGTATGTGATGTTTTATTAGTTCAGTGATACCTATGGAAGTGTCATGTTATATATGAATCTAGACCTCATTCTATTATTATTACTTTGGGTCAGAAATTGTACAAGATACCAAAGGTAGCGTCGCCTACCACCTTTTCTTTGATCTTTTCGAAATAATGCAATAAGATCATTTCCTAGACCGGGAAATGTATCTTCCTTATGATTCACCCTCAGAGCGAGAGGAAGATTGTGGCCACATGCACAACCTCCAGACAGGGATCCTTCGCACTGGAGCAACAGATGGACAAGGTTGTGGAGGAGTACAAGGACATCTTCACCTCACCCACAGGGGTACCCCTACACTGTCAAGTTAAACACTCCATCGATCTGACCCCTGGTACACTGCTATCCAATGGAACAATCTACCAATGTTCTATTCTGGAGAACAATGAAATCAAGAGGCAGATTCAGGAGTTGTTGTGGAAAGGGCATATCAGGCCAAGTTCATCACCCCGTGGGATCCCGATCGTGTTGGTACAGAAGAAGGACAGAACCTGGAGGCTTTGTATTGATCAATACTATTGGGCGTTGAATAAGATCACTGTCCAGAATATGTATCCAATCCCATGGATTGATGACCTTCTGGACTAGCTGAAGGGATAAAATATTTTAGCAATATTGGCTTGAAGCTCGATTATCACTAGGTACCAAACTGATCTATTATACAAACTTGAATATGATAGGAAAATTTGCAAGTAAAATTTATGTCTTTTCGGGAATGGATCACTTTGCAAAAGCACATAAAATAATGGTTTTAAAACTCAGTTATCAACATAAAAACAGAGACATATATACCATATACAGAAATACAAGACAACAAAATGGTAAAGGAGTTCACCCCTCCTGGGCTACATCTCCTAGTCCAGCTTCCAATGTTGGGCCTCTTCCATTAAGTGCTTCAAATTTGTGTTTACATAGATTTATGGTGCTCAGAATGTAAAAATAATGTCTCCAATGGCTCCAGAATAGTAAAAAAACCTAAGTTGGGCTCTTGTTGGGCTCAATTTGGCAAAAACATGAAGAAGTTATGCTCTAGAGAAGTTTTTCTTCTAACTGCTCTACAAATTGGCTCCTCTGTTAACTTTTCTATGAATTGAGCCTTTTCTGGAACCGCCAAGTGACATTTTTGCCCAGTGCCAGTGAGATTCATGTCGTTTCGGGTGCAGTTTGTTGCTTACTTTAAATTCCCTCTAACCCCTTTGGGCAGAAAAATAGGGCCACATGGGACATATACCCGGGGGCTGGGGCTGACTGCCTACCCCCATTGGCGTATGCCCCATGACCCCACGCCGTAGATCCTATCAGCTACACGAAACCCGGGGTTGGTCCCCAAAACTGTGCGCCTGTCCGTCTATTATGCGCCCATGGTTCTATCGATACCATGTGACTTCGGTCCTGGGATAAGGTTTATCCCCCTAAAGGTCAGCACTCCAGTGCTCTGCTACCAGTCCTGTGGTAATACATGTGCCCTCTACATGAGCTTAATACCTTAGCTCTCGACCTGTGAATGCTCCAGCGCTCCACTCTGATCTGCCTCCGGTTATATGATATGTGGTTAGACCTTAGGCTGGGGCTAAGCCCCAAGCCCTTGGTCGCTCCACCCATGGTCTCATGGGTTGTGTAGTTACTAAGGACTAGGGGCTTAGCCTTGGCCCCTTACCCAAATATTAAATTGTCAAAACTTTAAATATCAATTCGCTACTATGGTTGTTAAGAACCACCCGCCAATGTAACAATAAGGCATTGTGCTGCCATGCTCGAGGTCTTGTGCTCGATCCTCCCCAATGTTAGTTCATCCTTAACAAAATTTGTACAACCCCAGTGTGCCACGTGGCAGCCCATGATTGGGCCACATGGCACCCAACCATTGGGGCAACAAAATCCACCATAACCAATTAGAACTTGCCAAATCGAACCAACCAAATGAGGCCACTTGGAAGCTTGCCATTGGTTGAGGTACACATTCAACTTGCATAGTCGACATGCTGAGTCATCGTACGGATTGCCCAGTCATCAATCCCACACCTAACCTACAAAAGTTTTACCTGTTTGGGAAAATGATCAAAACACGATATCAGTTTTGAGGGATTCAATTTTTGTTGGATTTAGGTTGGCAAGATATATGATTTGACACCAGTTTCAAGCACTTTTGAACACTTTAAATTTTGAGCACTTTGCTGATCCCCTAGATCACTCCTCCCCATTGGAAGCTTTTGGACCTCCAAAAGACTATTTTTAGTATACAAACAGATGAGGGTATAGTTCCCTCACGATTCCAATCTCAATCCATTTGGATTTACTTGGATTTGTATCTTTGAGTCCCACACTAAAGTACTCCACATTCCCTCTTCTTGAACTTCTTATTTTTCTATCAAGGATAGTATCTTGTTGCAATTCTTCAAGATATTCAGGAGAGAAAATTTCTATTGAAAGAATATGAACATTATCTCCTTGATCTTTGATCAAAGGAGGCTCATCCAATTTCAAGTTCTTTTCACCTTGAAGCTTTTCTTTACTGATGCAAAGTCTTACTTCATCTCCATCCTGAAAATTGTGTTCAACATGATTCTTATCATGTCTAGCCATGTACTTGGCTTGAATCTTCACCAAATGTGATCGCCATTGCCATGCACCATCCTTCTTCAAAGCCAAAACATTAGGAGACCCACAAGAAAATTTACTAGAACTAATATTCCCTTTGTCAAGTAGGTCTTGCATCTAATTCTTGATCCTTGCATTCTCTAACATTGGCATCTTGTTCATACCAATGTTCAAAAGTGATGCATCCTGCCGCAATTGAACTTCATGTTGTTTTCCTCTTTTAGGAGGAAACACAGACTCCTAAAACATCTTATCACATGTGTTAACAACCTCAAATAATCATGTTTGAGTTTTACATCACATCCTTGGAAAGCTTCAGATTCCTCAACATCTTTGTGTTTAATCATTAACAATGCAAAATTTTGATTAGCATTTACAAACCTCTTCACTTGTCCAACGTTCACAAGAGACAAATTAAACTTCTTGCAATGTTCTCCAACAATATACTCAATCCCATTTTTAAAGAAATGATACTTGTTCTCATGGTGATGAAAGATGGCTTTCCTATCACATAAGTACGGGCTTCCCAAAACAATCCCACATATGTTAAGTGGTACTACATCCAATTCTACCTCATCAATAAAATTTGTAGTGATCACGAATTTAAGTATGCATTTTCTTGTCACTTGCAATTTGGCATTTTCACATATCCAACCCAAAGGATAAGGTTTAGGATGAGGAATGGTTTCCAAATTTAGTTTCTTGACAATGTCTTCTGAAATAAGGTTTTCTTGTGATCCACTATAAAAAAAAGTATCTACTTTTTTATGTTTTGTGATGACTCTAATATGGAAAAGCTCCATTCATTCTCTTTCATTATGAGTTTCTATGGGCTTGCTAGAAGAACGAGTACTTGCAATAGAATCCTTACCTTTCAATACCATGGCTATGATTTTTGTTTCATCTCCGGAATCAAATCCTAGATCTTGTTGAGTTATTCCAACAACCTTTTCTTTCTCCTTGTTGTTAAACTTTTTGGGTCTCATCTTACGATGAAGTTTCCAACAATGGTCTTCATCATGGCCTTGTTTTGACTAGTGTTTACATGTGAGTTTTTCTCCCTCTTTCTTGACTGAAGCATTCTTTTTATCCTTGCCTTTGAACTTCCTCTTTCCTTTGTCTCTAGACTTAAATGACTTCTCACTAGTTTCTTCAGAAACATTCTTCCCTCGTGCTTCTAAATGGGTTTTGCGTACACAAACTTCATCTAGGTTTATAGGATTAAACATGAGAATTGCGTGTCTTAAATAACTATGTAAATATCCAATGTATTTAAGTAGAGTGTCTTGAGAGAATAAATCTATACTCAATATCAAAACTCTTTTCCTAAATTCTTGAGTATAGATTTGCACACTTTGACCCTTAGCTTGCATAAAATTTTTCCAGTCCATTATATATTTTTGCATGTATGCTAATGGATAAAGTTGTCTTCTTATTGCAACAACAAAATCATTCCAAGAGGATAAAAACTTGCCACTTTTCTTCATGTCCTCTTGAGTTTTGGCCTCCCACCATATGAGTGTTGCACTTTCCAACCTAAGAGAAGCTAGCTGAATTTTGGTTACATCATCCTTGATTCTTTGTATCCTGCAACACACTTCAATATGAAGAACCCAACTATCTAATTTCTCAGCATTTACCTCTCCATTGTACATAAGCAATTCAAACTTTATGTCAATCTTTAACAAAGGAGTTTTACCATGTCCCTTTGGAGAATGTGGAGGTGTTTGTGAAGGGGTAGAAATAGAAGAAGATGAGGGTGAGGATGGAGGTGAAGGTGGTGGCTTGTCACCATCCCCTCTATTCCCTTTTGGAGGTTTTAAGCTCTCTCCTTGCAACATTGATTTCCTTTCTTCATAAAGAAATTTCACCATTTTAGAAATTTCAAATTTTTTTTTTTTTTTGAAAGTTCTCTCATCTTCAGACATCCCTTCATGACCTTCTTCATGTGCCATGACTGGTGAAGCTTGAGATATCTATGTTCTCCTTGAAAAAAATTGAGTCCTTGGATCCACAACCTCTCATTCTCCTCTTTTGAGCTTAAACTTTGTAAGCATCAGAAAGCACTTGAAAATAATATCAAACCTTCAAAATAACCTTGAGCTCTAATACCAAATTGATCTGTTATACAAACTTAAAGGTGATAGGAAATTTTTCTTATGTCTTTTAGGCAATGGATCACTTTACAAAAGAACATAAAATAATGGTTTAAAACTCAATTATCAACATAAAAACAGATACAAATATACCATATACAGAAACACAAGACAACAAAATGATAAATGAGTTCACCTCTCTTGGGCTACATCACTTGGTCCAACTTCCAATGTTGGGCCTCTTTCATTAAGTGCTTCAAATTTGTGTTTACATAGATTTACAGTACTCAGAATGTAAAACTAATGTCTCCAATGGCTCCATAACAGTCCAAAACCCCAAGCTGGGCTCTTTTTCAGATGAATTTGGCCAAAAACTGACGAAGTTATGCTTTAGAGAAGTTTTTCTGCTAACTGCTCTACAAACTAGCTCCTCTACGAATTATGCCTTTTTCGGAACCTCCAAGTGACATTTTCACCCAACCCCAGTGAGATTCGCATCTTTTCAGGTGCAATTTATTGCTTACTTTAAATTCTCCCTAAACCCTTCGGGCGGAAAAATAGGGCCACTTGGGCCATATGCTCAAGGGCTGGGGCTAACTGCCCCCATCGGTGTAGGCTCCATGACCCCGCGCTGTCGGTCCTATCAGCTCCACAGAACCCAAGGCTGGTCCCCAAAACTACGTGCCTGTCCATCTATCCCGTGGCCATGGTCCTATCTATGCCATGTGACTTCAGTCCTAGGATGAGGTTTAGCACCCCGACTGTTAGCACTCTGGTGCTTTACTGTCGGTCCTGTGATAATACATGTGCCCTCGACCTGGGCTTAATACCTTAGTTCCTAACCTGTCAACGCTCCAACGCTCCGCTCTGATTTGCCTTTGGTTATATGATATGTGGTTAGACCTTGGGCTAGGGCTAAGCCACGATCCCTTCTCCACCCATGGTCTCGTGGGTTGTGCATTGACCATGGACTAAGGGTTTATCCCTGACCCCTTCCATAAACATTAAACCACCGAAACTTTAAATATCAATTCACTACTATGGTTGTTAAGAACCACTTGACAGCGTAGTGGTAAGGCGTTATGCTACCATGCTCAAGGTCTTGTGTTCGATCCTCCTTGGTGGCAGTTCGACCTTAACAAAGTTTTGTGCAACCCTAGGGTGCCACGTGGCAACATGTGATTGGGCCATGTGGCACCCAACCATTGGGCCAACAAAATCCACCATAACCAACCAAAACTTTCCAAACAAAACCAATCAAATGAGGCCACTTGGCAGCTTGCCATTGGTCTGAGGTACACAGTCAGTCTATTGAGTCATCGAACAGACTGCCCAATTAGCAATCCTTCACCCAACCTGCAAAATTTTTACCTATTTGGGAAAATGATCAGAACACGATATCGGGAGCATACAATATTGATTTTGAGCGATTCAAGTTGCATTGGATTTAGATTAGTGAGGTCTACGCTTTGGCACCAATTTTGAGCACCTTTGAACACTTTCAATTTTGAGCACTTTACTGATCCCCTGGATCACAATCGAACCCTATGATGTGTGGAAGACTTCCTTCAAATACAAGGAGGGCCTTTTCGAATGGTTGGTCATGCCTTTGGGTTGAAAAATTCCCCTGAAATATTCATGTGATTGATGAATGACTTCTTGCATCCCTTCACCAACTCGTTCGTGGTAGTATATCTGGACGATATCTTGATCTTTAGCTAGAATTGGGAAGAGCACATACACCATATTTGACAGGTCCTCCAAACCCTGGGACAACACAGATTATGTGCCAATTTAGAGAAATGCACTTTTGGTTTGACCCAGGTTCAATATATGGGGTACATCATTGATGAGCGGGGTGTGCATGTGGACCCACCCACCCAAGATACAAGTTATTCGGGATTGGCTAGCCCCAATCACTCTAATAGAGCTCCGCAGCTTTCTCGGTATTTCCAATTTCTATCACAGATTCGTGTTTGGATGATCTCATATCACTTGGCCTTTGAGTCAATTCACCAAGGGCGGAGCGAAAGCAAAGTTCTTTTGGTCTAAATCCCAACAGAAGGTAGTTTTTGAGTTGGAGCATCATCTCTGCTCTGCACCAGTGCTCACATTACCAGACCTACAACAACCATTTGAAATTGAGATAGATTCCTCTAACTATGTTTTTGGTGCAGTTATTGCCCAATAGGGGAATCTAAGGGAATATCACAGTGAGACATTTTTAGATATAGTCTAAAAGTATCCCACCTATGACAAAGAGATGTATTCCATTGTGAAGGCCTGTCAACAATCGAAGCATTACATTTTGGGGAAGGAAATGGTCATCCACATAAACCACCGACCCTTGTAGTTCATATAGACATAAGGAAAGTTGCAGAATGGTTTCCATCAGAAATGGTCCACATATCTACAACAATTCCTTTTGAACCTTATAAGAAGGGTAGCACCAATAATTTTGCACATTGCCTCAGCCGACAGTCAGTTATGGCACTGACCACTGTGATCGACTCTTGTCGACACGAGACTTCAGGATGACCACATATTTACAAGAGTGATCCAGAATTCAGCACCACATACCAGATGCTCTTGGAAGGTAATCAAGTTCCATACTTTAACCTCTAGGACACATTGTTATGCCACCTGGTACACTTCTGTGTTCCTTTACGCGAGTGTACCAATATGATTTGGGAGGCGCACTATAGTCAGGTCACTAGACATTTTGGGGTAGAAAAGATAGTGGTAGTGTTGCAGAAGTATTTTCATTGGTTGAACCTTCGACAGGATGTTGGGAATTACGTCAGTTCTTGCACTGCCTGCGCCATTACCAAACCTACAATCAAGAAGCAAGGCATGTATACTACCTTGCCTACTCCTAGCTAGACTTGGGAATCCATCTCCATGGATTACATTTCAGGCCTTCCTTCTACCAAGCATGGCAACGACTGTGTTTTCATGGTCATCGAAAGGTTCTCTAAGATGGTCATTCCAACGGATTGCAAAAAGAGCATCATAGCAGAAGCCATTGCCAAACTCTTCTTTGAATGAGTATGGGTACACTTTGGGATCCCACAATCCATTATCTCAGATCAGGACAACAAGTTCCTAAGTACATTCTGGTTAAGCCTTTGGTCGTTGTTGGATGCGAAGCTCACTAAGTCCACAACTTTCCACCCCCAAACTGATGGCCAGATAGAGGTTGTCAACAAGATGATCGTTCACATCTTGCACATGTACAACTCGAAGAATTCATGCACATGGGATGGAAGCCTCCCCTATTTCCATCACAACTACAACAGAGCTCTCCACAGCTCAACTGGCCACAATCCCTTTTAGGTGGGAATGGGATTCCAACCTCTATGTCCCATTCATGTTTCCATACCACTTGTAGCTACTCAGGCAAATTTGGCTCATGTCCAGTCTGAAATTGAGAGAGTTAAAAACTTCATTGAGTTCATTTAGCACATCCACCATTAGGCCCATGACATATTGGACAGAGCAAATGCTAAGTACAAACAATGTCATGACCAACATTGGGTGCCACATAAGTTCTAGGTGGGTGACAAAGTTTAGTTACATTTGTAGAAGGAGCGGCTCACTTAGGCCCACCGCAAGCTTCACCCGCTCTGATATGGGCCTTACACCATCACTAAGGTTGTAGGGGACAATTATTTTGAGCTCAGCATTCCATCGTTCTTTGTCGTGCACCCAGTATTTAATGTGGACTAGTTGCGGCCATACTTTCCCTCATTGTTAGACACATTCGACGTTGCTGAGCAGCTGACACCAACAAAGATCAACCCAAGCTATATCAAGCAGGGCACAATTTATAGGATCATGGACACATAAATCAATAACACTTGCCAACAGAGGATCCATTTATATCGAGTTGTCAAAGCAGACCAACTCTTTCACCAGGACAAGTGGCTCACCAGGGACTAGGTTCAACACAAATTTCCTCACCTCATGGAGGCTCTGCATGCAATGGGGACCATTTATTCCTAAGGAGGGAGGATTGATCCAGGTGGATATTGGTGCCCACCCACCTATTCCACCTATACCTCTAGTTGTTTTCACCAGTTTCCTTGATTATAGCACAATTTACTAATTTTAGCAGTTTTTCGGGTCTTAAACTTCTAGAGCTATTTGACCCCCTAAACAATGTTTTTTTTGAGGTCCGCAACAGGCCCATAGTTGCTTTCCTATTGGCCTTCCATAAATATAGTAGTACTTAGAGAGACCTTTCTAACGAGGTATCGTACGTGCCAAACGAAGATCATATGACCAAGCTATGACCCCGAGAAGTTGGCTACCCAACTAACCCCAACAAGGCCCACAAACTCTTGGTGTTCCGTCTCCCAGGGTTAGAGTTTTGGTTGTTTATGGTTTCCCTTTATTGTTCAATAATAAAAAGTCCCTTGAGCTTCATTGTAACACAGTTCAGAGGCATGTAGCCATCACATCTCTTCTCAAAGATAAGCTATCATCGCCCGAGCTAGTTTATTTTCATTCTATATGTAAGCATATTTCAGTTCTGTGATATTAATGAAATGAAGATTTATTTCTATTGCATCTCTGTGTTTCTGTTTATATTTGTATTGTGTTACGTTCCTGCATAAGTCTGGATCATCTCTATAAAGACCTCATGCAAACTTAATTTCTTGTTGCTCAACGAAATTCAAAAGGATCCCTCCCCCTCTTGCTGTCCCTGGATTTTGCTTCGATCATCCACTGAAAAAAGGAATCCAACAATCTTGGGAGATATTCCAATGTTCAAATTCTACTTCATAGAGATAGAGCTTCCATCTTGGGTTCAGGGCTCAAGGATGAGGGAAAAGAGGGAGAGGTCTCAATGGGTCAACCAAGGAGCATTCCATTGTCTTTCTTGGTAGTTTAGAGAGAGGTCTATGTCTTCCGATTGGTGCTTGTTGTGCTCAACACAGAGGGAAATATATTTAAGAGCTGAGGCTCAGGGAGAGATAGAGGTGCTTTTAAAAATAACACTATTACAAGGAAGCTAGATTTTCTAGCAGATATGCTTTGACATGGAATCCAAGAGCCATTTGAAGTGAGGCTTCCCAGTAAATCAACGATCATATTGCTTGTTCTATTTTGAAAAAAACACATTGACTTCAGACGGGTATATAATGCGAAGGTATAGAGGGCCTAAGGAGAAGTACCTAACGTGAGAGGTATATGGGCAATGAAGGAAGAGTTGGGGAATGGATTCTTCATCTTGAAGGCATTATGGGCATCTCAAAAAGATCAATCTTTTTTAGAGGTTCTCCAAAGTGAGGAATTTTTTGTGAGACAATAACCAACAAAAGGAGTTGATTTTGGGAATGAGATTATTAAGCTATATCTTTTTCCAAATTTCAGACTTAGGAGAATTTGTTGAGAAAAAAAGAAGATCCTCATACCCCCCAAATGATCCTCATCCTCACGATGCCAAGGGGCACATCTAGTCAATCCTTCCTACAATTTATCCGCAAGCGTTTTTAGATTTAAAGGGATGAGCTCTGACCTTCGGCGAGACCACTGACCCGATATATCTCATTTGGAAATTTTCCCTTAAGTTTTGATTCCAATATTTGAGAAGTGCTAATGGAGTGGCCTTAGGTCAGGATTAGAAAGAAATGGAGGTCTATTCAAGATAGGGTCCATCCAAATATTGATGATTGATCCATCCCAGGGGTCCAACTTATATGCTTATTATTCAAAGAGGTAGAAGATGAGATTAGTTTCCAAATTGATGAGACAAGCTTCGACTGCTGCAAGCTCACCTTGCCTCAATACTTGTCCTGTACTTAGTGAGAAGAACATGCACCCACCAAGCATCTAAATTTGTTCTTATTTTCTATGCTAGTTTAACACCCATTACTTGATTTACTAAGGTGAAGTCTCTAATTCCTAGGCCTCCATGCATAATGGGGGAACAAATAATGGGCCATTTTACATGATGGATCTTCTCTGTAGATGCTTTGCTCCCTTCCCACAAAAACTTCCTAGCAATCTTCCCTAAGGTATTGAGAATATATTGGGGAGCAAGGATTACCGAGAATTAAAAGACCGGGATTGTAAAGAGGGAAATCTTGATGAGAATTATGTGTCTCACTAGGGTGATCCATCTGGCTCCCAATGGTTCCAACTTTCCCTTGATCTTTGCTAACACACCATGCCATCCTTGCAGAGAGTGGTATTGAAGACATATCATAATGCTCAGATACTTAAATTCTCTCCAATTCTCAACAATGATGAACCTCATCACCTCCCCAACATGAAGTCTCTTAGCTTCTGATATATTCCAAGTGTAGATCTAGGATTTAGTATAGTTTTCTAGACCTTCAGAGGCCTCTAGAAAATTATCCAAGACCACTTTGAATCTCTTTGCAATTTCCACCGAAGCTTGTCCCATGAGAATGGTGTCATTTGCAAATTGGGCATGATTTGCACTTTTAAATTTGGGAGTAAACCTAAGGCTTGGATTGTTCCCGGGTTTACGTTCATGCTTAAAATGAATATGCTCAGAGAGTCAACCAGAATAATGTAAAGGAAAGGGGAGAGTGGGTAGCCTTTGCGAAGTCCCCTAGAAGCTTGAAAGAATTGAGTGAATCTTCCATTAACTACAGGAGAAATCTAGTGTGATTTGATGCATATAGAGATCCAATGGATAAAATTATTACTTAACCCCAATTTACCCAAAATTTAAAAAGGAAAGGCATGCATTACTTGGTGAAATGCATTGGCTAGATCTAACTTTATTGCCATTTCTTTGTCTTTCCTCAATCTGCTGGACTATATGGCTTCCTACACCAATATAATGTTATCAAAAATCTGTCTTCCTAAAACAAAACCTCCTTGGTTTTCAGAAATGATGGATGAAAGGATTCTCTTGAGCCGACCCACAATAATCTTATATATGATCTTGTAGGATACATTACATAGGGAGATTGGTCAGAATCTTAAGAAGGATGAGGGGTTGGATTCATTTGGAATCAGAGCTAGGGAAGATGAGTTAATTCCCCCTCCAATGAAACTATGCTTAAGTGAGTGTCTGACCATTCTATATAGATCCTTTTTAATAGTTTCCCAGAAGTACTGGTAGAAGTGCACTGAGAAGCCATCCGACCTCGGAGATTTATCTGGGTGAAGAGAAACAACCACTTTGCGGATCTCTTCTTCGTTAAGGAGATGAGTTAACTTATTGTTTGTTTCTTTAGAGACCATAGGTTGAATATGTTCCAACATATATTCTTTAGAATCTACCGAGGGAGGGAAACTTTCTGAATATAATTTGTTGAAGAAGGCAACTGACTCCTTCGTTATCTTTTGAAATCATTCGACCTTGTTCCCATTGAAAATTATTGTTTGAATTAAATTCTTCCTCTCTCTATTCTTGGCCTGTTTGCAGAAGAATTTGGTATTCCGATCCTTGACCTGCAGCTAGATGCTTCTAGATTTATTTCTCCAATATTCCTCCTCCTCCTTAATCATTGAGTGATATTTATCAAAGGTGATTCTTTCCTTCTACAACATCTATGATGTCACTACATTCTCTTCCACAAAGGAGTGAAGTGAACACATAGTGTGCTCCAAGTCTTCTACAGAAGCTTGTTTTTCGAAATGCATAGCCTTGGTCTAGAGCTTTATACATTCCTTAAGCCTTTTATTTTTTTTTCCCTACTGTAGCTAAATTTTTCCAGCTAGACAGAAAAAAGATCTCGAAGCATAAACTAGGGATGATTGAAATAGGGTGTTGAGGAAGAATACAATTCTCATGTGACAAATCCTTTTTTAAAAAAAATTGTCCATTGACAAATCCTTTTAAAAAAAATTGTCCATCTTGAATTTTGTGGGTTCTGACAAGTTTTGTGCTCATCCAATCTCTGTATATTATATTTTATCGAATTGAAAAATCCTTTTAAAAAAAAAGTGTCCATCTTGAATTTTGTGGGTTCTGACAAGTTTTGTTCTCATCCAATCTCTGTATATTATATATTATTGAAAGTACATCGATTATGAATCATAATGAAGCCCTATATATAAGGTTCCAATCTCTGTATATTATATATTATCGATGTATATTATCAAAAGTACATCGATTATGATTCATAATGAAGCCCTATATATAAGGCTCTAAACAAAGCGAAAGGCCTATGAGAGGACCGGGTAAAGAAGTAAGGCCATGCTCTCGGCATCTTTATGCAAAGCAGAGCCTTCAAAATCTATTGTTCAATAACGATGTTTCATTGAAAGTACATCAATTATGAATCATAATGAAGCCTTATATATAAGGTTCCAATCTCTATATATTATTGAAAGTACATCGATTATGAATCATAGTGAAGAAGCCCAATATATAAGGCTCCAAACAAAGCGAAAGGAGGACTGAGGAAAGAAGTAAGGCCATGCTCTCGGCATCTTTATGCAAAGCAGAGCCTTCAAAATCTATTGTTCAATAACAATGTTTCATCGAAAGTACATCGATTATGAATCATAATGAAACCTTATATATAAGGTTCCAATATCTGTATATTATTGAAAGTACTTCGATTATGAATCATAATGAAGCCCTATATATAAGGGCTCCAAACAAATCTCTGTATATTATTGAAAGTACTTCTATTATGAATCATAATGAAGCCCTATATATAAGGGCTCCAAACAAAGCGAAAGGCCTATGAAAGGGGACCGAGGAAAGGCGAAAGGCCTATGAAATTATGAATCATAATGAAGCCCTATATATAAGGGCTCCAAACAAAGCAAAAGGCCTATGAGAGGGGACCGAGGAAAGAAGAAAGGTCATGCTCTCGGCATCTTTATGCGAAAGGCTTATGAGATTATGAATCATAATGAAGCCCTATATATAAAGGCTCCAAACAAAGCGAAAGGCCTATGAGAGGGGACCGAGGAAAGAAGAAAGGTCATGCTCTCAACATCTTTATGCGAAAGGCCTATGAGATTATGAATCATAATGAAGCCCTATATATAAGGGCTTCAAACAAAGCGAAAGGCCTATGAGAGGGGACTGAGGAAAGGCGAAAGGCCTATGAAATTATGAATCATAATGAAGCCCTATATATAAGGGCTCCAAACAAAGCGAAAGGCCTATGAGAGGGGACCGAGGAAAGAAGAAAGGTCATGCTCTCGGCATCTTTATGCGAAAGGCCTATGAGATTATGAATCATAATGAAGCCCTATATATAAGGGCTCCAAACAAAGCGAAAGGCCTATGAGAGGGGACCGAGGAAAGAAGAAAGGTCATGCTCTCGACATCTTTATGCAAAAGGCCTATGAGATTATGAATCATAATGAAGCCCTATATATAAGGGCTCCAAACAAAGCAAAAGGCCTATGAGAGGGGACCGTTATATAAGGGCTCCAAACAAAGCGAAAGGCCTATGAGAAGGGACCAAGGAAAGAAGAAAGGCCATGCTCTCTGCATGTTTATGCAAAGCAGAGCCTTCAAAATCTATTGTTCAATAATGATGTTTCATCAAAGGAAGAGCTCTATTGTTCAATAACGATGTTTCATCAAAGGAAGAACCCTATCGTTCAATAACGAAGAGCCCACGATGTTTCATCAAAGGAAGAGCCCTATCGTTCAATAACGCTGTTTCATCAAAGGAAGAGCCCTATCGTTCAATAACGATGTTTCATCAAAGGAAGAGCCTTCAAAATCTATTGTTCAATAACATTGTTTCTCATCAAAGGAAGAGCCCTATCGTTCAATAACGATGTTTCATCAAAGGAAGAGCCCTATCGTTCAATAACGATGTTTCATCAAAGGAAGAGCCTTCAAAATCTATTGTTCAATAACATTGTTTCGTTCAATAACGATGTTTCATCAAAGGAAGAGCCTTCAAAATCTATTGTTCAATAACATTGTTTTCTCATCAAAGGAAGAGCCTTCAAAATCTATTGTTCAATAACGTTGTTTCTCATCAAAGGAAGAGCCCTATTGTTCAATAACGAAGAGCCCACGATGTTTCATCAAAGGAAGAGCCCTATCGTTCAATAACGATGTTTCATGAAAGGAAGAGCTTTCATCAAAGGAAGAGCCTTGAAAATCTATTGTTCAATAACATTGTTTTCTCATCAAAGGAAGAGCCTTCAAAATCTTGAACATTGTTTCGTTCAATAACGATGTTTCATCAAAGGAAGAGCCTTCAAAATCTATTGTTCAATAACATTGTTTTCTCATCAAAGGAAGAGCCTTCAAAATCTATTGTTCAATAACGTTGTTTCTCATCAAAGGAAGAGCCCTATTGTTAAGAGCCCTATTGTTCAATAACGAAGAGCCCACGATGTTTCATCAAAGGAAGAGCCCTATCGTTCAATAACGATGTTTCATGAAAGGAAGAGCTTTCATCAAAGGAAGAGCCTTGAAAATCTATTGTTCAATAACATTGTTTTCTCATCAAAGGAAGAGCCTTCAAAATCTATTGTTCAATAACGTTGTTTCTCATCAAAGGAAGAGCCCTATTGTTCAATAACGATGTTTCATCAAAGGAAGAGCCCTATCATTCAATAACGAAGAGCCCACGATGTTTCATCAAAGGAAGAGCCCTATCGTTCAATAACGATGTTTCATCAAAGGAAGAGCCTTCAAAATCTATTGTTCAATAACGTTGTTTCATCAAAGAAAGCGCACTTCAGCAAGACACGAAGGGAAGAACCCACGAAGGGTTATGGAAGCACTCAACTAGCTGAGGAATTGTTAAGATATGCACTCATATTAAATCTTACAATATGCTTCCTTTAATCAATATGGGATATCAATTTCCCAAACCATATTATATACCTATATGGTTTGGGAATTTGATATCCCATATATATATATATAATGAGCCAAAGAGATAATTGACTATTGGTTTTATTGATGGTTATGAAACTAGCCAGCCAACCAAAGTCAGCACCTATGCAAGGGAGAAACCCACGGTCCACCGAGAGCAACATCATATTGCTCTATTCAGAAATTCAAATAATTGTTGAAGCACAATGTATTGAAAACGCACAATGTAGTAGCACTTATATCAGGAATGCCTTTGGCTGGGCGTCCTACGGCTCCAAGAACTAGTGTGCCAATGCATGTCAGAGGAGAGCTGAACGCTACCTTTATTAGATTTTGGAAAGATGGCGCTGAGTTTTATTGAAGGTTACTTTTGTTCAAAATTTATTGGGCTTATAATCCTTCGGCCTTCAAATCATCAAGCCAGCGACAGGAAAAAGTGATAGCCAGGACCATTTGGACGAGCCTCAAGCAATCCGCTCACTTTCGAGGATGAGGGAGAATTTATAATTACTAAAATGCCTGAAAAATCTGGGTAAAAGCATTCAAATCGTTTTGAATTTAATTGAGATGGAGCAAGTCATATATCCACCCAGCTTGAGTCTAAGTTCACCAATACAATAACAATCATATTCTAGATATTGAACAACACACTCATGGGATTGTTAAGTCGAAAGACAGATCACAAAACCTATCACAGCATATCAGAGGTGTTTGGGGCATTCATACATATGAATATGAACTTATCTCATCGTTAATAGACATGGGATAATTTTCTTTTGTTTAAAAGGCCGTAGACCCGCGCCCATACAAGGAGCAACTCACAAGGGTCAACATAATGCATGATTGACTGAGTGACTCTTTAAAATAAAGAGAAGGAAAACATTGGCTCGAAAGCCTTGGCCAATGCTATATATATATATATATATCATCGAAGACATCCGAGACTGGCTCTCTGGAAAATGTGGTATCTATTGTTGATGGAGCTGAGTAACCCCTTCTGCGTTCTGTTTTAGTTAAGATTCCTATGTGTGACAAATACTTGTGGAGACAGGTCACTTTGATAGATAAGATAGCGGGTCTGATATAGTCACAGATGGATAAAATATTATTTATACATCGGTTGGTATGACAAATGTTTCGAGCGAGCCGTCTGACTTTTTCCATTAACTATCAATTATCAAGAATGCTTTTCAAATGTCAAAAGACAAGTGATGACATCATAAAAAGGAAAGAGATGTTGAGAAAAACAAACAGATGAGAGTCAGTTACGTAGCAAGATCTCAAGGTTGTTAATACAATACATGAGGAGCGTATTGTGTGTTCAGATTTGAAACCTTCAAATTTCTGTTCGGTCAAAGGTGTGCTAACGTTGTTTGACTTCGAAATTGCTAAAGCAATACAAAGTGACGCTGCAAAATTTCAATGAGACTCGCAGGGGTATCTATTTTTTATCGATGGTGTTTTGGTAGCCAGTACAGGCTTCAAGCAGGATGTGGAATTGAAGAAAACGAAACTTGTTTTGATTGGGAGCTGTGATGCTGCAACATTTCTTGTTCAAAAGAAAAAGGCAAGTAGAGACTCGAGAGTATTTGAGAAGTATAACATCACCAACAAAGAGTCGATATCTAAAGACCCAATCGACAGTCCACCATCCTTCAACTCCAAATCAACGGAACCGCGACATCATAAAGTGCACGACGGTTATGCCAAGTAGAGCCCCCGGGAAATCAGTTGAGCAAAACTGCTTATATGGTAATCAATCGTCAAGATTGATCCCGGGGGCATCCTCCCCAATTTTCTGAAACCGCCAGAGGTGTTCCCGTAGGCTGTTTGTGGTTTTTAATAACCGTCTGTGGTTTGTCAGCATGTTACCAATTCGCCATTGAAAAGTAATGCACCTCTACTCCATGGAATTGTCAATTTGTGATATGCCTGGTGTTAGTTTCGATGAAATGATCAGCAGTAGGGGAGTCGTGTCTCGTAACTACCGAGTAAGAGTGGCGTAACCAGCGAAACAAAATATTTATATGCTTGTGTGTATATATATCTGTGTAATGTGCTTGCTCGGCCTGCGAAACAAACGAGTTTCGAGCTCTGCCGCCAAAGGTATCCGG
Source organism: Pinus tabuliformis (assembly GCA_031772625.1). Lineage (NCBI taxonomy): Eukaryota > Viridiplantae > Streptophyta > Pinopsida > Pinales > Pinaceae > Pinus > Pinus tabuliformis. The sequence goes on from CM062819.1 coordinate 480,049,394, forward strand.
AGTTGCGCGCGAGTGGGGCAAATTACCTAGTGTAGACATGCCTGCCCATACGCTTTTGTTTGCCAACGGATCTCTATTATCTATGTGAGCAGTGTGAAAGCAGGGAGTTTTTATGCAGCGGAAGTACTGAGCAGCAAGCAAGCAACAACAAATGCATTCAAACATGACAAAGGAACCAGAAATTTCAGAATATGTGGAGACAAATGATTTAGGACAAGTGAAAATTGCCTCATCCGCCAAAGCTGGGAAGTGGGTTTGGGTCAATGCCAAACAATATCGGGGCATTTTAAAACGAAGAATAGCTCGTCTAAAATGGGAGCAAACAAAGAAGAAACTCCTTCGCAAAAAGCACCCAAACAAGTCTTCTCCACAAGCACGTGGCAACAAGAAGTCCAAAGGAAAAACCATTGAGGATTTTGCCTTATATAGTCCCACATCCACACCTCTCACCTGGTCATCTGATCTCTATGTGAAAGAATTGTTAAATGCAAAACAAAGGTTGGAGGTTTTAGAAGCTAAAGGGCAGGAAAGAGATCATAAAATTCATATAATAATCGGTGAGAACAAGGCGTTAGCAGAAAGCAATAAAATCTTAAAAGAACAAGTGGCATTGCTACAGGAAGCTCTCCTGATAGGGAAGACAGAATGGCAACGCATGAAGGCGGATGTGCAAAATGTAAAGAAATCTGTAGTGGAAAGTACAGAGGTGGTGAATGTGAAATCATCCCAGGATAAAGGGAAAATGATTGTCCAAATAAACAACCATGAAGAGAACGCAAGAGAAGAAATGAAAGAAGATTCCACCAAAGTTTCCAAAACTTGGGCTCAAGTTATTAGCAATTCTGCTAATAAGGAAGGAGAAACAAATATTCAGGTTGACAACATGCAAGATAGTGAAGGCAAGGAAAGACAAAATAGGGCAGCAAACATAATTATTAAAGGGGTGAAAGACTATGGAAAAAATGAATGTACTCTTGACCTTGCAAGAGACTTCTTGAAAGACAAGTTGCTATGGCAAGGACAAATATGCCAAGCATGGAGGGTGGGTAAGTTTAACGGGGAGAGATCCAGGCCCATAAAAGTCATTATGCTTAGCTTGCGTGATAAATATATTATTCTAAGCAAGAAGCATTTCTTGAGGGGTTCTCGTTTTTTCCTAGAAAAAGATTTAACTGTAAAACAACAGGAGGAAAGAAGAGAGGAAATTTTAAAGGTTAGGGTAGCAAGAGATGAAGGAAAGAGAGCATGGATTTATAAAGGCAAAGCTGTGATAGTGCAATTTGGACCTCCTTCTAGAACATAGCAGCAAGATGGTAATAAAGAAGAGGCAACAAACTCTTCAACAGGAAATCAGAAAGCAAGGTCAGTATGGGAAAACAAGGACAAAGACTCAAATGTGAAACTTGCACGTCAAAATAAATAGCAATCAAGTCATACCCAGGTTTCCTTGAGATTAGTTTGTTGGAACTGTAGAGGTTACCCATGGAGACGAGGACCTGGGTTAGGGCCTATTGCGGAAAATAGAGACATAATTTGCCTCATAGAAACACATGAGCATGAAGGGTGCAAGACACCTTTGTTTGAAGGATACTGGAAGATGGCAGTGTGGAACAAGGCAGCAGGGAATAACAAAGGGCACGGGGGTATCACAGTTTTAGTAAGGGAGAAAGAAGGTCGTTTCATTCAGTTAGAAAAAGAAGACTCAAATAAGCAATTCATTTGGTTTAAAATATCAGAAAATGGAAACCACATCAGAATTGCAGCATGCTATTTTGCGCCACAGGTCTCAAAAATCTACAAAGGTAGAGGGCTTGACCACAAAGATCCATTTGCAGCTTTAAAAGCGGATATTGCAACATATTCTCAGCTAGGTGAAGTCCTTATAGTGGGTGATTTCAATGCTAGGACTGCAAGTGAGCAAGCTAGCATTCTTTGCGGTAAAGATGATTGTGACCCTATTTGGCTTACAGAAGAAAGCAATCATCAGTGGGAAAGAATTTCAGAGGACAAGGGTTGCAATCTCTTTGGTGAACAATTGCTTACTCTATGTGGGGCCTTTGATTTAGTTATTTGTAATGGCTTGACTAGATGGGCAAAGTCCGGTAATTTCACTTGCAATACTTACAATGGAGCAAGTGTGGTAGATTATGTAATTTGCTCGCATGGTTTGTGTGAGAAAATGGAAGAAGTTTTGGTTGGAGATCAGCTGTGGGATTTGAAATCAGATCACAAGCCAATTTATTTATGTTTCTCTTGGATTGGAAAGAAACAATTAGAGTCAAAAATTCAGCATGTCCAACAAAATCTCCCACAGGGCAGAATTCTTTTGACCCCAGAAAATTGTAATACCTTCAAAATGACGTTAGAGAGACTCTTTGAGAAGGAGAAAATTACGATTCACAGCCTTCATAGTCATGAATTAACGCATTTAATTCAATGCGCACTTGCAAAGTGCAAAAGAACAAAAATTAAGAAGTCTGAAACAAATTGCTTTCCGGTTAATGCTTGGTTTGATGAGGAATGCAAAAAGGCAAGGAGAATGTGGAAAGAGTTAAACAAGGATAACATAAAGCTCAAATCTTACAAGCATTTATTAAGCAAGAAAAAGGCTGATTTCATGGTTTCAAGGAGGGAAGAACTAATCTTCCTTGGGAAAAATAATCCCAAATTATTTTGGAAGGAGCTCCAACCAAAAAAGATACAAATTGGAAATAATATTACAGCTTCTAAATGGTTTGACTATGCAAGACAACTCTATGAGCAGGTTCCCAAGGTTGACCCTCCCCCCTTGATCAACACTGATACTAAACTCTTCACGGTACAAGAGGTAGAGATGGGTATCAAGAAGTTGGGTGTTGGAAAAGCAAAAGACTTAGCTGAACTCCAAGCAGAATATCTAAAGTGGGGCTCAAAGATTCTTGCACCTCACATTACAAAATCTTCAACAACATCATACAACAAGGGCTCCCCACAGATTGGACAACTAGTCTGGCAATACCTCTTTTCAAGAGCGGCGACATCAATAATCCCTCCAATTATAGGACCATCATGATAAACCCTTTGTTTGCAAAGCTATTTGGAAGCATGCTAGAAAACAAAATTAGCAAGTGGGCAGAAGAAAGAAATAAGCGTCCTAAAGGGCAAGCAGGTTTTAGACCTAAGCATTCCACAGTTGATCATTGCATAACTTTAAGGCACATCATTGAAAAAGTTTGGGAGAAGAAGGAAGAAGTCTTTTGTTGCTTTGTTGATTTCAGAAAAGCGTTTGACTCGGTTCCTAGGGATAAACTTTGGCAAAGAATGGAGGAACTTGGGGTTCCTAAACATTTGAGAGCAGCTGTGCATAGGCTGTATGAAGAGGTGAAAGTCAAAATTAGAACTTTAGCAGGCATTTCTGAAAGTTTTAGAAGCGATATCGGGGTCAAGCAAGGTTGCCCACTGTATCCTACCCTTTTTGGTTTATATATCGACAAGCTTGAGGAGTGGTTAAATTCGCAAGGGGGTGATGGTATCTATTTGTGCAAGTTTGTTATAAGGCTTCTTTTGTATGCAGATGACCTTATTCTGATTGCTAAATCGGCTCTTGGTTTGCAAGAGCACTTACTATCCCTTGAGCATTTTTGTAGAAGTGTGGGGATGCAAGTCAATATCAGCAAAACGAAAGTAGTGGTCTTTTCTAAGAAAAGAAAACATAACCAACATAAGTTCTACTTTGAAGGCAACATTCTGGAAGAAGTTGCGGATTACAAATACCTCGGAATTGACTTCAACAAAAATCTAAGCTGGAATGGTTGTAGAAAGAAAAGAACTTTGGGGGGTTGGAAAGCATTTTATGCTTTTCAAAATAGGTGTAGAGAGGCAGAGTTATGGGATTGGAAGACCACTCAAACTCTTTTTGGGCTTCTAGTGATTCCAGTGATTCTATATGGTTGTGAACTGTGGGCTAGCGGTACTTCCGACATGCATTGGAGACAAATTGAGAAAATTCAAAAGCGTTTGATTACAAACAGATTTAAGATTAAAAGTGCAGTTCCTTATGATATCTTGTTAAGTGAAACAGGGACTGCTCCTATTGAAGCAATTGCTATGGTGCGAGTCATAAGGTATTAAAAAAAAATTGAGCAAATGGAAGAGGGTAGATGGCCTAAGGTTGTCTTTAATGATAGATTGTGCAAGAGTAAAAAAACTTGGATGTAGCAAAATAACAAATGGTTTAGTAAATGGGATATTTGCTTGAACGCGTGCCCCATAAACAGCAAAGAGATAAAAGCTTTTGTTATGGAAAAGTTCCACAAACGTACTTGGGAGAAGGAGCTAGGAAGAAAGAAAAATTACTATATTGAAGTGTTTAATCCCACTCATAATCATCAACCAAAAGCATACATAGAGGCCAATATCTCTTGGAGAGCCAAAATTCTTATTGCTCAGTTAAGGACTAATTCTCATCAACTCCGTTGTGAAACAGGGCGCTGGAAAAGGCCAAAGGAAGTGTGGGAGGAAAGGGTATGCATTTTTTGTTCTTCCGGAAAAGTGGAAACAGAAAAACATTTCATTTTAGAATGTGAGGCCTTCAAAGACAACAGGGAATGTTATGCAGATACGCTGGCAGCTAGCTCTTGGGATAATCTATTTAACGAGGGGTTTGTCGAGAAGATGGGAGCATTTATTGTGAAGCTTCACAAAAAAAGGGCCGAATACATCAAGCAGATGAAGAAGCAATCTGTCCCATAGGCTATCTTTAGCCTCGTGGACGTTAAAATAATTTCTTTCTTTCTTTCAAGGTGAAGAGCATTGGGACCCGCGCACAAATTTCCATAACCCTCCCGCTCGTTCCGACCTCTGCATGAAGATAAAGATTTTGGTCGGCAATTTATAATATAAGCGTTCGATTTAAATGACCAACCTCTACATAATAACATATACAAGGTGAAGAGCATTCCCGCGCACACATTTCCATAACCCTCCAGCTCGTTCCGACCTCTGCATGAAGATAAAGATTTTGGTCGGCAACTTATAATATAATGGTAATTTCGTAAGGGAGGGCAGCGACTATAATACTCCCATCACACAAGGCGCCCTTTCCAGCAATAACAACACGCAGACCAACATTATGGACAGCCGGAAAGACACCTCGACTGCGCAATCTGTTTGTAATATCGTAGGGGAAGGCAGCGACCATACCACCCCCATCATACAGGACGTTCTTTCCACAAACAACACGCAGAAAATATGTTGTAAACACACCTTCTCGCAAGTGGACAGCAAGACAGCGCAAGCTAGAGTCGATGAAGATACCCTCATGCAATTAAATAGCCAGTTAGCGCAAGGGATATCCAACGGTGCAAAAGAAAATGCGCAGAAACCCATCAGACATCACGCTCTCACCGATACTCAGGTTATTTATAAGCAGATAAATAGCAAAACGCAGGTTGAAGACACTCTCACGCAATTAATCAGACAGACAGCGCAAGGGATAACTAAAGTTGCAGAAGTCAGTACGCAGAAAGATACAGTTATCAACCTCTCAAATCTGGCATTAGATGACAATTTGAAAGCGCTGCTAGAAAAAGGCCTCAATTTTGCTTTATCTCCAACAAAAATACCTGTGAATGATATCATCAGTAACATTGAGGTCATCATTAGAAACACAGATCAAAATGTTGCAGAAGAAATAAGACAAGACGTCGCCAGAATTCTCAGAAATGTCAAACCTCCTCCCAGTAACATCTCCAAAGAAGAGTCCATAGCTTTAAAAAACATCAAGAAAAACAAAGACATCATAATTTTAAAAGCAGACAAAGGAAATGCCACTGTTAATATGGATAAGACAGATTATGATAATAAGATGGAAGAACACCTTAACAAAAGTGGCTGCTATAGAATCCTTAACAAGGACCCTAGCAACAAAATTCTCCGCTTAGTCAGTAACAAAATCAAAAACTCCTCTCTAGATTCTACTATTAAGAACAGGTTAATACCCAATAGTGCCATCATCCCGAGAATTTATGGTGTTCCCAAAATCCATAAAACTGGAATTCCTCTGAGACCCATTGTGAACACCATAGGATCACCCACTTACTGGTTAGCAAAATACCTTGCAAGCAAGCTTAGACCTTTATTAGGTAACACTCCCTCTTATATCAAAGATTCCGCTTCTTTCATAGAATGGATTAAAAACCTGGAAATTAGTGACAATGATCTCCTAGTTAGCTTTGACGTAGTGTCTCTCTACACTATGATTCCTGTAGATAAAGCCATAGATGTTTTGAAGAATATTACAGACCATGAAACTGTAGATCTAGTAGACATTTGCCTTAAATCTTCATACTTCAGCTTCAAAGGTAAAATCTATGAGCAAACTCATGGAGTTGCCATGGGTTCTCCTTTATCTCCACTGATTGCCAATTTATACATGGAACATTTTGAACAAATGGCCCTTAAATCTTTCCCCTTTACCCCTGATGAATGGAAAAGATATGTAGATGATATTTTCGCTAAATGGAGACATGGTTTAGATAAACTTAATGAATTCCTATCCCACTTAAATAGCCTCTCAGAACACATTAAATTCACTATTGAGATTGAAAAAGACAACCAACTCCCCTTCCTTGATGTCCTCCTTACCAAGAAAAATGGAAAACTAAGCCACCAGGTCTTCAGAAAACAAACTCACACTGACAAATATCTTCACTCAAATTCCCAGCACCATCCGAAGCAAAAAGTAGGTGTCATTAAAACCCTAGCTACCAGAGCTTCAAGAATCTCTGACCCTGAACATTTAGAATAAGAACTTAACCATCTCTACAAGGTCTTTATCAACAATGGCTATCAAAAAAACATTATCCAAAAAATAATAAAAAAATCCACAACCAATAACCAAAAAAGAAAAACTCTAGAAAACCCTAGAATCTCCTTACCCTATATTAAAGGAACCACAAACAAAATCGCCAGAATCCTCAACAAGCATAACATTATGGTTGCCTTCACACCCCCTAACACCATCAAAAACATGCTAGATTCTGCCAAGGACCTAATACACCCAAAAAATCACAAAGGAGTATACTCGGTTCCTTGCTCATGTGGCAAAATATATATAGGTGAAACAGGGAGATCCTTTGGCATTGGGCTAAAAGAGCATATTAATGACATTTCAAGAAATAGGTCAGAAAAATCTGGTCTAGCTGAGCATGGTTGTTCCTCCTCACACTATATTTGCATGGAACAAGCAAAATTAATTCACAAGGAAGACCATTATTTAAAAAGAAGGGTGAAGGAAGCAATTGAAATCGAAAAATCCTCCAATAACATGGATAGAGACGACGGACTAAAGTTAAGTAACACCTGAAACCCCTATTAAATAAAATAAAAAAGCAATAAACAAAGATTCACACACATTCATTAATTAAATAAAATAAAAATAAATAAATAAGCAAATATCAACATTAAGAAATAAACCAAATTATTTAATTAATTAAATTGATAAATATAACCTATCATAGCTAACTCCCTATCTAATCCTTCAAATAAAATTTAATCACGTAATAAATTAGTTAATATAAAATTGCAAACCTACTCTTTAAAATTATATACATTCCTATAAAACAATTAACATATTGTGAGGATCTTAAACCAGTAATATAAATTTCAAAAAAATAAATAATAATAAATAAATAAACAAATAAATAAATATTATTAATAATTAAAATAAATAAATAAATAAATAAAGGAAGAAAAAAATAAATAAATAAATTAAAAAATAATAATAATATATATATATATATATAATAATAATAATAATAATAATAATTTTTTAATAAAATTAGAATAATAAGAAAATATTTATATAAATAAACAATTATAATATAAAATTAAAAACTAAATAAATATATAATAAATAATAAATAATAAAATAAATACTTATTTAAATAATTATTAATTAATTTATCATTTGTAAGCCGACTACAAATGAAGTCATCAGAATTATTTTTCAAATAACTATTAATAAGCTCTGTAACTTCACGCTCTCTCTTTTCAAATACAAATCTCATTGCCCTGATGATGGACTCACTAAGCTAGTCCGAAACGTTGGTTTCAAAACTGTTCATAGGTTTTTCCACAAAATTCAAAAAAGATTCTATCAACCTGTATGGACTCCCTCTTTAACAACCTCTACATATTTATATTGTAAATTAAAAATAAGGTGCGAGTTTTGTTTTCCAAAGAAAAGTCAAAGTTTAATATTATATATAGTTTATATAATATTAAAGTAACATCCTTTTTGTGATTTAGTTATTATAAGAACCTTTAAAAAGACACAGTTGCAAAACTATTTCTAAAATAAAGACACAGTTGCAAAACTGTTTCTAAAAAAAAATTAGTTTGTAATTAACTAGAATAGTTAGTCCTAAGGGAGAAGTTAAAAAAAGGGAAATGATTTTTTCTAATGGAGAAAGTTTAATGGAGAAGATAAAAGTGAAAAATGAATTTTTGCTAAATGTTTGGAGGTTGGGCGTTCCATGACTTGCATTGTAATAAAAAATGCTCTCTGAAATCAAAGAATATACAACAATTTTGATTTCAGTTTTGGGAAGTTGCCAGTATATTTCTTTTCTCTTGTTTTCATTTTTCATGAATATTTTTCCTCTATCAACGTGAGTGTAATGAAGCCACTAACTTATTTTATTTAGCAGATTTACTAAAGTTGTTTTCTCAACTGAAACTACTTACAAAACTTATTTAAAGAAACCTTAAAAGGCACTCCACCACGCTGTAAATTAATTCTGATCTCATTCTTTCAACATTCTTTCTACAATACTTATTCCAGATTCTTAATTTCCTGGGTATGAATTCCTCAAATCACTCCTTTAGTTCAAGACCTTGCAACCCTCAGAGTTTCTCTGACCATTCTATTTTGGAAAGTTAGGGTTTCAGAATTATAAGTTTTGGTTGCAAGCCCTCATGGCCTGTCCCTCCAGCTATTGATTTTAAGTATTTCTATTCAATCTTAAGATGTCTCGAGCACTGGTTTCCCCGCAGTCAGGAACTGTCTCCGAACGTTACAACATCTTTTGGCGCCATTACTAGGGATCAAAGGCACAAAGTTTTTTTTTCCTGGGTATTAAGATCTATTTCTTAATGGTGAAGAGATTCAGATATAAATTTGGTTGTTTATTATTCACCTGGGGATTACATTGGTGAAGACTTCGCTGGAGTAAAAGATTTGCTAACAAGAAAATGAGGAAGCATTATGGAAAATTCAAGTATCAGAATTTAAGGTTTTTCAAGGAAATTTTAATTTTTATTATCAGCTCTGTGGTCTAGTTTCCCCTACACATGAAAAAGATTGTTTCCTACTTTGTATTCTTATAATATTGTAAGCCCCCAAAAGTAAATTCTAGTATAAAAAAAAGAAGACCTCCCTGCTTCCCGTGTTATTGACTTTGGGGTGATTCCGACTCGTGAATCTAAGAAAAAAATGATTTCTCCATAAGATAATCAATCACGATCTGAATATAAAGAAGATGATTCATCATCCTTGACAACCACCGCTTTGCCTTACAAGAAACTCACCGCTTTTCAACTCAAAACCAGGGAAATATTTAAACCCTTGAAGATGTCGACAATCCTTCATCAGTATCCTTCAAAAAGTTTCAATTTTTTGCTAATTTTCTATGGAGATAATAATGTTGTTACAACTGAACAACATGTCTTAGAATTTGAGTACTTTTTGGACAAATTTGATATTATTTATGAAGATGTGACTTTGAGGTTGTTTTGCCATTCATTAAAGTGGGAAGCTCAACAATGGTTCCAGCATTTGGAGGAAAATTCAATTAATTCGTGGCAGGGTTTTCAAGATACCTTTCTTAGATATTGGGGTGAGCACAAGTCATATGAAAAACACCTTTTGAAATTATATACTATCAAGAGGCAGAGCAATGAATCAGTCACTGAATTTAATAGAATATTTCAAAACTTTATTTCAGCATACCCAAAGAAATTCGACCTCTTGAAATTGTTTCTATGGTGTACTATTCAAAGGCTCATCCTATTGACTTGGCTTTTTTATCTCAAGGAGAGAAAGCCTTGCACTTTGGAGCAGATGTTTCTTTATGCACAAGAAATTGAAGATAATTTATGGGCTTGTGGAAATCTTTCTTATCATATTGAAAGAAAAAGTATTGTTGAAGACAAGAGGGTCTATCAAGAAAACAATGGAAATGCTTTGCAGGAAAATAAGGAGGGGTATTCAAAAGGTCTTAGGAGATTCACATATTGTTGAAACACAAGAATTCAAGCATTCTAATGATTTTAATCAAAAACTTGTTGCAAAAAATGAACAACACCTGAAAGCTCGGAGGATCATTATAGTCTTTGTGACTTTAGTAATTTTGTGAACAAAGGAGAATCTAGTACAATTTCTCAAGTGTTGTTGCAGGAAGGCAAATAATTTAGTCAAGAGTTGGTATTGCATGAAAAACACCAATGATATGGGGAAGCTTTGGATTAATCTTTTTAGCCTATATGGTTTCCAACTGGCAATCAAATTTATGATATTCAGACCTTAAAAGTGGAGTTTGTACAAAAACGAACACAAATAAAATATTATTTTCAAGATCCAGCAGCTGACTATATGACAACTTTCTTTGGTCAACAACAAATATCTTTTCTAGGGTAAGTATCAAGTTTTTTGTCTACAATTCTCATATGGTGCATGGCTGTTTTAAATATAGAATTCCTGAAACATGGAGGCATGAAGTCCAACACTCAGATGCTAGGCTAGTACCACTGGAAGGTGGATTTCACTTGAAGGAATTCAACTATGTACATAAGTAGGAACCTATATATAAATAAGCTCAATCAGTGAACAATCTGTTTTCAGTTGCAGTTTGCAGTTTAGTTTTTCAAATGGTGAATAAGGGTAGCAGTCCCAGTTAGAAACAAGTTTGGAGGGGTTTTAGATGTCAAGAATGTCACATTTCAGTTTTTAGATTTCAAGATTTTTAGAATTTTAGACTCCATGTCCAACTAAGACCATTGAACTGTAGTTCTCAACGCTTTGCAGGAATAACACTGCCCCAGTTGGAGCCAGATGTTGTAGCAAAATTTTTCCAGGTGAAAAGAACAAAGCTCCTGAAGCATAAACTAGGGAATGATTGAAAGAGAGTGTTTCTCTTCAAGTTATATGTTGCCTTGCAAGGAAGAATAAAATTTTCATGTGACAAATCCTTTTTTAAACTTTTTTATCCATCTTAAATTTTGTGGGTTCTAACAAATTTTGTGCTCATCCAATCTTTATATATTTTATATTATCGAAATTACATCGATCATGAATCATAATGAAGCCCTATATATAAGGTTCCAAACAAAGTGAAAGGCCTATGAGAGGACCAAGTAAAGAATTAAGGTTTTATCGATGCTCTCGACATCCATCTTTATGGAAAGCAGAACCTTCAAAAGAAGCATAAACTAGGGAATGATTGAAAGAGAGTGTTTCTCTTCAAGTTTTGTTGCCTTGCAAGGAAGAATAAAATTCTCATGTGACAAATCCTTTTTTAAACTTTTTTATCCATCTTAAATTTTATGGGTGACAAATCCTTTTTAAAACTTTTTTATCCATGCTAAATTTTATGGGGTCAGACAAATTTTGTGATCCAATTCTATATATTTTATATTATCAAAATTACATAGATTATGAATCATAATGAAGCCTATATATTAGGTTCCAAACAAAGCGAAAGGACAAATTTTGTGCTCATCCAATCTCTATATATTTTATAATCGAAATTACATCGATTATGAATCATAATGAAGCTCGATTATGAATCATAATCCAATCTCTATATATTTTATATTATCGAAATTACATCGATTATGGATCATAACGAAGCCCGATTATGAATCATAATGAAGCCTTATCATAAAGCAGCCCTAGCCTTATATATAAAGTTCCAAACAAAGCGAAAAGCCTATGAGAGGACCAAGGAAAGAATTAAGGTTTTATCCATGCTCTCGACATCCATCTAATCTATTGTTCAAATGTTTCATCAAAAGAAACACACTTCAATAAGACACCAAGAGAAGAAAGGTTATGTAAGCCCTAGCCCTATATATAAGGTTCCCAACAAAGCGAAAAGCCTATGAGAGGACGAAAGAAAGAATTAAGGTTTTATCCATGCTCTGGACATCCATCTAATCTATTGTTCAAATGTTTCATGCTCTCGACATCCATCTAATCTATTGTTCAAATGTTTCATCAAAGAAACACACTTCAATAATATTGTTCAAATGTTTCATCAAAGGAAACACACTTCAACAAGACAACCAGAGAAGAAAAGTTACGTAAACATCTATTATTCAATAACTATATTTCATCACAAGAAACACACTTCAACAAGACACTAAGGGAAGAACTACCACGAAGAATTATGTAAGCATTTAGCTAGTTGAGGATATTAAGATATGCACTATGGCATATCAATTTCCCAAACCCAATATATATATATAATGCGCCAGGGAGATAATGGACTATTGTTAAGCCATAATTATGTCCCGACGCAATTTAATTGTGTAAGCCATAATTAGGGTTGCTCGCTCAGTCAATCATGCATCATGTTACCCTGCTCGCTCAGTCAATCATGCATTATGTTGCGCATTCTGCTCGCTCAGTCAATCATGCATTATGTTGCGCAATGCGCAACATAATGCATGATTGACTGAGCGAGCGACCCTAATTATGGCTTACACAATTAAATTGCGTCGGGACATAATTATGGAATAACAATAGTCAGTTATCTCCCTGGCGCATTATAGATATATCATTGACTAAGGCTTTCAAGCCAATGTTTTCCTTCTCTTTATTTTAAAGAGTCGCTCAGTCAATCACGCATTATGTTGACCCTTGAGAGCTTATCCTTGTATCGATTACACAATTCTCCTTGAATGGCTTACACAATTAAATTGCGCCAGGCAATAATTATGGTTTATTATCTCCCTGGCGCATGATATATATATATATATATATATATATATATATATATATATATATATATCGAAGACATCCGAGATTGGATTTCTGGTTATCGATGGAGCTGAGTAACCCATTCGAAATTCTGTTTTAGTCAAGGTTCCTATGAGTGACAAACACTTGTGGAGGCAAGTCACTTTCGTAGAGAAGATAGCGGGTCTGATATAGTCACAGATGGATAAACTATTATTTATACATCAATTTGTATGACAAATGTTTCAAGCGAGCCGTCCAACTTTTTGCATTAACGATCAATTATCCAGAACGCTTTTCAAATGTTGTCAGACAAGTGATGGCATCATAAAAAGGAAAGGATGTTGAGAACAAAAAATAGATGAGAATCAATTACGTTCATATTGCCAGCAATATCTCAAGGTTGTTAATACAATACAATACGTGAGGAGCGTATTGTGCGTTCAGATTTGAAACCTTCAAATTTCTATTCGGTCAAATTAGTGCTAATGATGATTGACTTCGAAATTGTTAAAGCAATACAACGTGACGCTGTAAAATTTCAACGAGACTTGCAGGGGTATCTATTTTTTATCGATGATGTTTTGGTAGCCACTACAGGCTTGAAGCAGGATGCGGAATTGAAGACAACGAAACTTGTTTTGATTGGGAGTTGTGATGATGCAACATTTCTTGTTAAGAAAAAAAAGGCGAGTAGAGAGTATCTGAGAAGTATAGCATCACCAACAAAGAGTCGATATCTGAAGACCCAACCGAAAGTACACCATCCTCCCACTCCAAATCAACAGAGCCCCAACACCATAAAGTGCACCATGGTTATGCCAAGGAGAGCCCCCGGGAAAGTTGTTGAACCAAACCATTTATATGGTAATCATTGGTCAAGATTGATCCCGGGGACACCCTCCCCAATTTTCTGAAACCGCGAGAGGTGTTCCTGTAGGCTGTTTGTGGTTTTTAATAACCGTATGTGGTTTGTCAGCATATACAAGGTGAAGAGCACTAGGACCGGCACACAAATTTCCAGAGCCCTCCAGTTCATTCTGACCTCTGCATGAAGATAAAGATTTTGGCCCGCAACTTATAATATATGCGTTGGATTTAAATGACCAAACTCTACATATTTATATTGTAAATTAAAAAAAAAAAAGTGAGTTTTGTTTTCAAAAGAAAAGTCAAAGTTTAAAATTATATCTAGTTCATATAATATTAAAGTAACACCCTTTTTGTCATTTAGTTTTACTCCCTTAAGTCTAAGGGAGGAAGATAAAAAGGGAAAAATGAATTTTTCCCGAGCGTTCAAAGGGTTGGAGTCTAGTTCGAAGATAAAAAGGGAAAAATGAATTTTTCCCGAGCGTTTAGAGGGTCAGAGTCTAGTTCTCCACTCGCATTGTAATAAAAAATTATCTCTAAAACGAAAGAATACATAATAATTTTCATTCCAACTTTGGGAAGTTGCAGTTATGTTTCTTTTTCCTCGTTTCATTTTTCATGAATGTTTTCCTATGTCAGTTTGAGTGGAATGAAGCTGTTGGCTTCTTTTATTTAGCATATTTACTAATGTTGTTTTCTCAGCTGAAAGTACCTGCAAAACTTATTTATAGAAACCTTAAAGGGTGCTCCACCACATTGTAAATTCATTCACATCTTCTCCTTCTTTCAACATTCTTTCTACAATACTTATGCTCAGATTCTTAATTTCCTGGTTATGAATTCAGTCATATTTCTTTTCCTCAAATCACTCCTTTAGTTGAGTGGAATGAAGCTGTTGGCTTCTTTTATTTAGCATATTTACTAATGTTGTTTTCTCAGCTGAAAGTACCTGCAAAACTTATTTATAGAAACCTTAAAGGGTGCTCCACCACATTGTAAATTCATTCACATCTTCTCCTTCTTTCAACATTCTTTCTACAATACTTATGCTCAGATTCTTAATTTCCTGGTTATGAATTCAGTCATATTTCTTTTCCTCAAATCACTCCTTTAGTTGAGTGGAATGAAGCTGTTGGCTTCTTTTATTTAGCATATTTACTAATGTTGTTTTCTCAGCTGAAAGTACCTGCAAAACTTATTTATAGAAACCTTAAAGGGTGCTCCACCACATTGTAAATTCATTCACATCTTCTCCTTCTTTCAACATTCTTTCTACAATACTTATGCTCAGATTCTTAATTTCCTGGTTATGAATTCAGTCATATTTCTTTTCCTCAAATCACTCCTTTAGATCAAGACCATGCAACCTTAAGAGTTTCTTTAGCCATTCTGTTTTGGAAAGCTAGGGTTTCAAAATTAGAAGTTTTTGTTGCAAGCCCTCATGGCCTGTCCCTCCAGCCACTGATTTTAACTATTTCTATTCAATCTTAAGATGTCTCAGGCATTGGTTCCCCCACAACCAAGAACTGTCTCCGAGAGTTACAACATTTCCCAAATTTTGATGGGGCTTCTCTCCACCCATTAGGACTAGGAATGAGAAATGAGGGAGTGAAAATCTTGTAGTTTGAACCATAGCATGCTACATCTAAAGGGGATGGAGCCATAGACGATGGGAGGAACAAGAATTAGTTTAATAGGTCGATGGTTCGAGCCGCTCCAAGGAAGGATATTGGATTTGATGGATAGATTGATTTGCAGGAAGGCATTCAAGATGAGGAAACGTACTAGCCTGACAACAATGTGTGAAGGACTATTAGAAATATGAAAGAGAGCGAGAGATCGATTAAACACAACACCAAACACAATGTTTTTTATTGATCTTACAGATATTACATATATAGGAATACATGATCTTTCTAGATCCGAGAATGGTGGATCTAGATTACTAAAAATAGCTAGTACACCTATTAACCTAGGAACTCACACAATACAACTCAGGACAACTTGGAAGTCATGGAAGCATTACTTCCAACACCCTCCCTTAATGCTTACATGTAGAAAATATAAAAAACCACATTATAACAATAAATAAATCTTTATCAGATTTGTTTGATATGGTCATCATCAACACCCACATCCACTCTGGAATCTCGCAAACTCTACTCTTTCACCAACACATCTTTGAGCTGTCACTTGACCTCCATTTAAAACATAACTGCCTCTAACCATCGTTGATGAACTTTGCCGAATTGATGCTTCTCAACCTCCTAGAGCGCAACGAGTCAGTCTTAATACTCAACCATCATATGGAACTACCACCATCTATGAATCGACGACCCTCCGCGGCCTTCATTAGTTATCTAGGATATCATTCTGGGTACAGAATGTCTTCAACAAACGATTCTACAACTTGACCTTGTATAAATAACCTGTATTGAGGCTCCCAGAGCACGACGGGTCACACCAGTTTGACCTTATTAAGAACTACATGTGACTAATGTTCCCAGAGCACGACAGGTCACATTAATCTGTTGAATAATTAGCCTGTTCTTTGTGGTTTTGCATCATTTGATTTTTACCAACATTTTTTTTTTGTACATACCAACTAATCACCACAACTTTATTTCACGCACCATAAAAAACTTTTTCACCACAGAAAAATTTACCATAAAAAAAAAACTTTAATCTTTAATCCCTTATGTCTCCTTAAACCATGCACACATTAGTCTTCATAAACAAACAAAAAGAAGGCTATCACAAATTTAGGTAAAGCACCCTTCTGCCTATAAAGAAGCTATCACACATGCCAATTTTTTTGGTTCTTTATTTAGAACACTGCAATCCATACACTAAGGGTTCTAACTTTAAAAAACTGATGCGAAACAGGCAACTACATATTAGATTACCAATTGTATTGCGTGCATCGAGTGATGGCAGGTGCTAGCTCATGGTTGTTTAGAGATCGTTGGCTTGAATAAGGAAACATATGTTGTTCCTCCTCTAATATTCAATCGGAAATGCTTCAGTTTTGTCTGAAAATTATATCTAGATCTAAAGCCTATGGACTTCTGATCTAATGGTGCACTGGATACAAAACTCGTCTCGGTGGGCTCCTTCACACACAAAAATACTCTGCAGCACTTGGCGAGTTTTCTTCTCCAAATCCGCGGCTCTGATATGGGATTAATCTCTTCAACTAGATACGACGAGTAGAGATGAAGGGTAACCAAAATGACCACGATGAAAGACTTTATGCCACCTAGAACAATAGAACAAACAGATCTACAAATCCATACAAACACTTCACACAACATAATCTCCTACCCTAATTTATTTACAGAGGAATAAAATTTAAGGATCTCTCATCTTCCTGGCTCTCCCTTGAGGGAGTCAAGCCAGAACAGGCTCTGATACCATGTTAGAAATATGAGAGGGAGCGATGGATCGATTAAACACAATGTTTTATTGATATTACAGATATTACATATATAAGAATACATGATCTTTCTAGATCCAAGAATGGTGGATCTAGATTACTAAAAATAGCTAGTACACCTATTAACCTAGGAACTCACACAATACAACTCAGGACAACTTGGAAGTCATGGAATCATTACTTCCAACAGGGACCATATCTTTTATTGTTCTAAGTGTACTTGAGGGTGGAGGGGATAAGGTCAAAGAGATTGAGGTGAGAGATAAGGTCCTCCATGTGCTCTTGGAAAGGATCCCTAATAGGAAGGCCTCCTTGTTTTTCCTAGCTAATTGTGTGGTATTAAAATCCCCCCTATTATATTGTTAGGTCGAAAATATAAATCTTTTAATGCCATTAGAGAAGCTTTATTATCACGATAATGGAAATGCATATAGATATTGACTACCAAACATACCTTATTGGATGATAAACTGAGGAAGGAGTCTATCTAATGGATATTCTAGAGGGAGTTGAGCAGTATGACTTGTGTCGAATCCCAAAGTGTGCATAGGCTTCCCGATACTCCTCTTGCACTTACTGCTTCTAATCCACTTCCATTCCAAATTTGTTGGTGAAGAGTTGACATGTCTTGCTCTTGAAACTTGGTTTCTTGCAATAGGGTTACTGAGGGCTTCTCCTTGTGAATCAAGGATTTAACTTTTGATCCCATTTTTTCATACCCCAGGCCCCTCAAATTCCAAGAAAGAATCATCATTATTTACTTTTGGAGGATGATGCCCTTTTATTGGGGATTGGACCTATGTTTCTCTTATTCCATTTATTCCCTAGATCTCCATAATGGATACTTTTGAGGGTGGCCTGATGCCCATGTTCCTTTTCTTTTTCAATTTGTTCAATTATTATTTCCTGATTAGAATTTCTGTAATGGGTTTTGCATTCCTTTTCTCGAGCTTTCTATGCTTCTGATTTATCGTCTGTTGAACTTGCAAAAGTATCTCCAAATACTCCTCATTTAGAGGAAATGAAGTTATCTTCCTCATTTGAAGAGTTAGCCTTGGAGGTCTCAAGCTCCACTAAATGGGTTTCTTCCTTTTCGTGGATAGCCTAGAGAGGCAACTTTGGAGCATCATTAGTTGAGACTTCTCCTTAAGATCTTGGCAGCAAAATTTCCCCTTCTTCTCCTAGTGAGGTAAGGGCCTCATACTGATTGCTTGAGTCTCCTGGAGTAGGAATTTTTCTTGTCCCTTCACTGTTGCCTTTGGATTTAGACTTAGGGGATCCAGGGAGAGCATGTTGTGTTTGGGTTGTTGGATCCATTCCTGTGCAAGCGGGTTTTAACGCTGAGAGCCTTTCCTCCTTTTGGCTTGCTGCCATTTTTCTCCAGATTCACCTTAGCTAGCACGATCCTTGATCCGAATTGGATAATTATCATGTTTTTCATCCATCTCAATGCATTTGGAGTGGAAAAAAGTAGAGGAATCAACTTATGGGACCGTTTTTACTGGCGGGACCCTGTTTGGCGAAACAGGGTTTGAAACCTTCCGAGAGCATTTTGAAGCATCAAACGATGTTTTTTGGGGGTAAAACTTTGTCACTTTAAATGCAACACCTTTTCATGTGATTATACACACAAAACCCTTTCCAACGGTGCAAGAAGCATGTCAATCAGAGTATGTATGCAAAAGTTATGCCACTCAGAAATTGAGCTTCCTGTTTTCACACCTATAGTTCAGGAGGATGTTGCGTCAGTCCCCATTATTTATGGAAAAGAGGCTAGCCATGTGTTTATTATGTTAAAGACTCTAGAAGAGTCTATATTGTAACTCCAGTTAAGAGCTGATGTAGTCAAAATTAACCACTAGTAGGCTATCAAGCTGTGTTATAACCGGGTCACTAGGAGGAAGATGCATTCCATTCTTTCGAGATAATTTTGTTCCATAGTTGAACAACGATACTTAGGAGAGATAGGAGTTAGAGCACATAGAGAGGATATGTGCATTGTAGTAGCCCACGGACCACATATATTACTTCTTTGTACATGGACCACATATATTACTTCTTTGTACATGCAGACATATTTCCAGATAGAGAAAGAGAGTGAAGCGACCTCACCTTCTAGCTAGGTTTTCTCTCGAAAGGGTTTCCCAAAGAGCATATCTTCTGTCTTATGTGTGTGTGAGCTTATTTTGTCATTCTCTATTTTCTTATACAATTTCCATTCACATGCATACACTAATTACAATAAAATCTACATATCTAGAAATTAAATAAAACTGTAATAGTGTAAACTTTGAATATTTGAATGTATTATTATCAGATCTGTTGTGACGAAATGTCCAGTGGAATATCCACAACATTTTACAGATCAATCCTTGGCTTTTTTGGGGCAATTTATTGCAAAATATCCATATTCATGGTAACTCTTACATTTAAAAGGTAATTGATCATAATCTACTTCTTGAATATGAGTCCATCTGTCCATGCTGAGATTGATCGCTAGAGGTAGGCCCTTGTTAAGATCCACCTCAACACATATTTGTGCACATGAAAAGAGGCCATCTTTTGAATCTACACAATCTAAGTATTTTTCTAAATCATTGCCAATCTTTCTGAAGATTTCATCGTTCCAACAATGTAGAGGGAGGAAGGGTAGTTTTACCTAAACCGGAATTGTGGACAAGACACCACACTTTTGGTTGAAGTTCGAGCTCCATCGATCTAGATAAAGACCTTGACCTCCCATGAAGTAAGGCCCACTTCTAAAGATCAAATCTCGATCAAACTTGTTTTCAAAATAAAAAGTGAAGAAACCCTTTTTGCAAAAAAAGCAAGAGACCTCTCCTTTGATAAGAGTCTTCTAGTTGTTTAAGATCCACTACTAAACATTCTTGGGGGATGGCCATAGCCCCATAAATTATTCAATTAGAAATTGATCTACAATCTAGAGGGCTTGTTGATGGGTCTGAGGAGATGATATCTGAATTTAGGGAATATCATCCAATTTTTTGACAAAACGAGATTCAGAGCTCTTTGGAACTTGGGTCCATTTGAGTGGACGAACTAGCCATTGGCAAGCGTCTGCATAGGGAGGGCTTCAAAACATGATATAAAGGGGATGAGCTATAGGGAGGATCAATGAGGAAAGGGAAATAAAAGCAAAAGAGAGGGGATCACGGAGCAGGCTGTCAAGCGGACTGAGCGTCGAGAGCCACTGAGCACGGGGGAGAAGAGGACACTTATGGGTTGCAATGACCCGATCATGATCACCCACATTCATATAAAATTATGTTATTTAATATGAACATTGAAATATTTTACTTATGACTAAGAGTAAAATATTTTTTGATTTAAATATTACATGTATGCTTAACATAAAATGAATCACATCAAGTAATATTAATAAATATGCCGATAGACATGTCTATTTTGGAATAGGGCTTCCACGATTTTAATTTAAATTATTAATAACTATTAGGTGGATGACAAGGATTTAACTTCCATAATATATTTTAGAATATTCTTATTAGTATACACAAATCAAAGGCTTAGATTTATTTCCAAAGTAGTTATGTCTCTTTTGTCCTTTTAATTAAATTTATTAGTTAAAAAATGTCATATGAACAAGTGTTATATGAAATGAGTTATGGTTTGTTGGTCATGGATATTGATGAGCAATGGTATTGTAATAAAGCCTATTTATAGATTAAGAATCTCCAAGATAAAGTGGGGGTGAATCTCCCTTGTTACATGTTTTTTATTTTTTATTTTTATTTAAATGTAAATATATTTTGATATATTAATTCCTTTTTATCATTAATAACCTAGCTTAATTAGTAGATTCCATTTTTAAAGCATGTTTGTTATTGAGAGGTCATGGATTGAATTCTCTCGATGCTCTCAGGATTAGGCAGATCCATCGTGAACCACTTAGGATTTATTTTTTAATCATTAATAACTGGGTAGTTAAGGTAAGCTTGACTTGGTCAACTTACCGGTGGTTTTTGAGCTCTAGATTTATGAGAACCTATGGTATTCATGTCAAATATAGCCTATTTAAAGGGTGAAATTAACCCAACCTAGATTCATCTTAACTCCGGATCTAGCAAGAGATGAGAGGGATCAAATCTTTTTGCATCTTAAGATATTTGCATCTCAAGAGATTTGATCCCTCTCGACACTTGTTAGATCTAGAGTTAAGATGGACCTAGGCTGATAATTTATTTAAGTCTTATGATTTTTTTAATTTTAGCAACTTGAGATGTATGATGAAGTAAGCCTTTTGATGTTTATTATGGATTAATATTCTTCAACATTTACTAGCCATTCGATTTATATGACCGAGCTAACATTATTTTCTATCAACTCAATATTAAGTAGTGAATAAAATACATCTCCCTCATTAAAATGTTTTTTTTTTTTCAATTACTTTATCTCTCTATATAAAGTTTACTTCAAATTAAAGTGAAAATTGAAGTATTTATTTATGGTCCACATTAAATTTTCTTGTTATTACAATTTTTATTTGTATTAATGTAAATATTAATTTATTGTTTTTAAATGTAATGTTATGTGATAACATCTCTAATACTATTAAATTGGAAAATAAAGTAATTATTTTTCTCCCCATATAAGCACAACAAAAATATTAATATTACCAATATTAAAAAGATTAACATATTATTAATAATATTACATTAATACTACTTTAACAATAATACAATTTAATAATATTATTATCATTAGAAGAGATGTGAGCAAGTGGGGTCATATATGGCCTCGATGAACTAATGGATTTCGGATTTTCATGGGGACTAGGTAAACTCACGAATAACCAGGCTGAGTTCTTAGCCCTGTAGCAAGGGCTACGTAATTTGTTGATATTTGGAGTAAGATGCGTAATTTGTTGATGTTTGAAGATTCGATGATGGTAATTCATCAAATCCGTAAGTTTAAGGAGAATCAAGTGTAGGCATTCCCTTCAATTGTGCAAAGGATTTGAGTGCTATTGTCAAAAATTGATACTGTAAAGAGGCAACTCAATTTTGCTGCCGATCATATGGCTAACAAAGGAGCGTCCTTTTTGTTGGAATATCTAATTCCTACTTGTCTCTAGTTGTGATTCTCACTAAGTAAAGGAGTCTGCTCGTAGTAGTTAGGATCCATTTCCTAGTTTGGTGTGTGGTTGAGAGATTTCCTCAACCAGCAAATAGTGTGTCTAAAATAGTCTCCCTATCTTGAGACAACAATTTGTATATATGTAATTGTATTTGATTAATAATATGAATCTGGATTCTCAGTTTTTAAGTTGGTATCAGAGCCCATGAGGGCCTGGCCCCTCCTGGGCTTGGCTCTTCCTGGGCTAAGGGAAATAAATATTATATACCTTTGTTAATTTTTGTTTCTTCATCTAAGCCGAACGAACTTGGCGCAGACGAGGCCAATTGCTAGACGAGGCTAATAGAATGCCTAGACCTCTGTTAGACGAGACTGAGAACACTTGTTCAGTGAGCGCAAACTGAGAGGACCAACAATCGTGGCTGATAGCTGGTTGATAGCGAGCCAAATCCATATCCTCCCACAGACTTAATGACATGGGATTCATTGACAGCTCCTTATGTTTGCACTCGGCTTCAAGGTAAACAGATGGAATAAACGGACCGAGTGAGTAGATGGGAGCTGCTGTTTCTTGAACTGCATCGTTTGCTTCTCTTTCGAGTTCGTAGATTGTATTTCCGATAATCCATTATGTATCCTCTAGTAAAGCGATTTGTTCCACAACATTTCTATGGAGTCCGTGAGACACGTCTCCCGTCTGTATATCTTGGGGTAGATCTTCGGGATACAATGGAGGAAGACCCGAGATGTAGTCAACTATGTCCTTGGGATCTGTAAAAATAAAGACGTTGCTCGTTATATATTTCAAAACACCTAAATCTATCTTTCAATTCATAAGAGAGGAGAAAGAGCGCACCTTCTCTTTTAGGTGGAAAAAGAGTGCATCATTTGGTTTCAGTAGCTACAAGCCTCTTCTTGGGACCAACAGAAGACCAACATAGAGGTACTGTTTCGCGGTTGCTGGTGGCAGACTTGTGCAATGTATGCAATCAATGACTTTTAACAAAGTTGTTTACCAAGAGATTGGCTAGTTTGATAATAGTGAAAATTCAAGTGGTTGAATAAGTGCAAGATTATCCACAGAAGCTACGATTTTGTGTACCATAGTGGGAGATGCCTTATCTCTCGCTATTCAGAATATTTCATCGATCATTGCTGGCATTGTTATAGTTTTTCAGCAAACTTGATAAACTATGGCACTGACAAAAAATCCACCGCGGTTGGGGATGACGGGTTTCCCTAGCCCTGGCAACGGTTCCCTCCACTATAATGACAGTGGAATCGCTAGGGCTTCCAGATACGCCTAACAGTCTAGTGGAGAGCAGGGGCAGAGTAATAGCAGAGCGACGAACTGACTGCTTCCAGATCCAGTGTGCCTTGCTACTAGTCTCAAAAAATTCAACCTCACAGAATTAGAGTTTGGAAGGTAAAGGCATTGAGCCTGTTCAACTCAATGTAAAAGTGAAATTTGTTAGAATTTCATATTAAAAAAAAAACAAAAAAACAAAACAAAACAAAAAACAAAAAAAACTCCAATGAAGCAGTATTTATAAATGTTTTCGAATTAGAAGCATTGAGCTTAGCTAACTCAATGGAGTGGTTTTGTTAGAATTAGCTACTCTAACAAATCATGCAGGTAAATCCAATACAATTAAATCAGAAAGATGATGCAAATGTACTATATGGTGGGTAATAAGGTTAAAGTGCACCAAATATTAATTTTGTGCAATAGTGACATTGAAAATTAAAAGAGCAGCAACAACTATTATGATGGAAAGCTAGTAAAAGTTTGTGTGATTTTATGGAATAGACTCACTAGTATGTTGTATTATGAGTGACACATTTGAATTGTAAGCAAGTCTAGGACGGTAGTGGTCTTTGTAGAGTATGTACCTGGTAACTCCAGAGTTGGAGTGTGAAATGTAAGCCTTGTAAGGCATGTGTATCCCCATACAGTTCGTGGTAATCTATAAACCACTAACATTGAGAGCCCTTGGTGGCATGGTTGAGGGTGATCTGTTAAAACCCAAAGCATGGTTATGGGTAATCTGACAAAACCTGGGTTAACAATGATGGAGGGGGATTTACAGGTACAGGTACAGGTACAGGTGTGCAACGATAATGGTTGACAGAACCATGTATGCGAAGGACATCCTACAAGACTGGCGGTTGCAGCGGTTGGCACCCATGCATTCCGATAGATGGTTGTTCCTTTATATGGACATCAACATATTATTTTTGGTATATTTGACCACAAATAGATTTTGCAGATTGATATGGAGACAAGTACTCATTAAGGGGGAGTGTTGGAATATGTAATTCCTACTTGTCTGTAGTTGTGATTCTCACTAAGTAAAGGAGTATGTTCCTAGTAGTTAGGATCCATTTCCTAGTTTGGTGTGTGGTTGAGAGATTTCCTCAACCAATAGATAGTGTGTCTAAAATAGTCTCCCTATCTTGAGACATCAATTTGTATATATGTAATTGTATTTGATTAATAATATGAATCTGGATTCTCAGTTTTTAAGTCTTGTCATAAGAGGAATATTGGCAGAATGGTTAGAATTTGGGTTTCAAACCTATCCCCTAATAATGAATATGTTATCCCCCTATTTTGAAAATTGCAGCATGAATAATATGAGGTGGAAGGAGAACAAATATTGCGGGGGCCTAAATAAAACTTATTATGAAGGTTTAATTTTACTTCTCAATAAATGTCACCCATCTCCAGATGGAGGTAGCGGTCAAGTCACCAAGTGGCAAGAACTATTGTCAATTTAAGACAGATGTGAGGTATTTTCCAATTTTAAATGTGAAACCCAATAAAGACGTCGACACCTACTACCACTGAAAACACCATTCGACACTAACTCTTCAACACTCCGCCGCCCTCAACCTACTACACCATCCATTGAATTCACTATGTAGTCATGTATTCCACATGAGAGAATTGGAGAATTCTAGAGCTTCCCTCATCTATAAATTTGTATTCTCTCCTTTTCTTGAGCAATCCAAGTCAAGGCCTCTCTTGTAATGTGAAGTGTGATTATGTTCTCCATTAATAATGTATTATGTTCTCCATTGATAATGTATTGATCTGTCTTTGAACTTTTCTTTGTCATGTGTTCTCCATTTAGACTGTAGTTTTTATTAAGATCTCTATTGTGTTCTCGATACTCTATTCCCATGCTCTGCATTCCTTTGAATCCATCAAATGGAATCCATGTAGGAATTCGCATTCCTGATCTCAGGCCCAAGAAGCGCATCTGCCAAAGAAGTATTGGTTATGTAAATGAAGTCCCTGGCTCGGCGAATGGCTACCCTGGCTCGACGAATGTTTATGATATAATCACATTGGATGCTTTTTTCTATTACGTGGCCCCTTACGGTAATCAAATTGACGCCTCAGAGGATTTTTCAGAGAATCTGACCACTGAAGCATCATCCTTCGGACCTTCAAAAACTGTTCTAGGCGGAAATAGGCTAACTAAATATTCAATATTTAGGAGCAAGGTAGGATCAACCCATTTTGTCCAGTGCCGAGTAAAATTTGGAAAACCAGCCGTAAGCCGTTTTAGTTGGAATGATTTTATCTTAATCTTTGGAGTATTTTTATGGTGAAACACACACACACACATATTATGTTTTATATTCAACATGAAATATGTTAAATTTCGTCCTTTTTAATTAATTTAAGTTTGGATATTTTAAAAAAGGAAAGATAAGAGGAAGGTGGTTATAGTTGGATATATGTGAAA
Source organism: Pinus tabuliformis (assembly GCA_031772625.1). Taxonomy (NCBI): domain Eukaryota; kingdom Viridiplantae; phylum Streptophyta; class Pinopsida; order Pinales; family Pinaceae; genus Pinus; species Pinus tabuliformis. Next base: position 480,075,573 of record CM062819.1, read on the forward strand.
AACATAGGAGAATTTTTTTTGGTTCTTTCTTTAAAATTTAGTAAGGATTAATAATTAAAGTTTTATCTTGTAGGTGGAGTCTTGATTTCTTTTGGGGCCGAATTTTATTGAGAATGGAGACAACAGTTACTGATATGGAGAAGTTGAGAGGGGCTAATTTTTCCCTATGGAAATCACATATGGGGGATATACTGATTTTGAAGGATCAATATTTTCCGATTGAGGGTGTGGCAAAGAAACCCTCATCGATGACAGATGAAGAGTGGAATAAGCTAGATAGAAAGACGATTGCAACAATGCGTCGCTATCTAGCAAAGAATGTGTATTTCAATGTGTCCATAGAAAATACGACAAAAGGATTATGGAAGAAGCTCCATGATCTATATGAGAAGAGCATGACATAAAAAAAATTTGTTCTTGATGAAGAAGCTTTATAGTCTCAAGATGAAGGACGGTACTTCAGTTGCTGAGCACTTGAATGAATTCAATATTATTACTAGTTAGCTTGTCTCTATTAAAGTCATTATAGATGATGAAATTAGAGCTATATTGCTAATGTGTTCTATGCCAGACAACTGGGAAAATTTATTTGTAGCTATGAGCACTTAAACACCTGCAAGGACCCTGAAGTTTGATAATGTCAGCAACAATTTAATGAATGAGGAGATGTGACACAAGTTAATTGCAAAAAACCAGGGAGGAGAAGCTCTAGCTCTAGCTGATTGTGGTAGGAGAATTGATCAAGGTGAACAAGGGCAATCAATATTGAGAGCCTAATCGAAATCAAGAACAGGCGGTATCATCTGCTTTCATTGTGGCAAACCCAGGCACATGAAGAAAGAATTTCGAGTCTAGAAGAAAGGAAAAAAGGATCAGAGACCGACCAATATAAATCACAAGTCACCCAACACAAATAAAGGTGAGGCTACTGCTGTAGTCACAGATGGTTATGTGTTGTTTACTGTTTCAGTAGAGGATGCATGTTTATAAACATCTAACAATAGTTTTGATTGGATCCTAGACTCTGGGGCATCTCACCATGTAACGCCATGCAAAGATAGTTTTGTTGCATATAATCCCGGTGATTATTGTAGAGTGCATTTGGGGAATAATCATTTTTGCAGTATTGGCTGAATGGGAGATGTCCAGATCAAGATGAAGGATGGACACGATATATTGTTGAAACATGGAAGACATATACCCGAAATGCGCATGAGTTTGATCTCTATGGGATGACTAGATGATGAAGGCTATTCCACAAGATTTGGGAAAGGAGGCTGGAAAATTAGTAAAGGAGCATTGGTCATGGCCAGAGGACATGTCGTGGCGGAAAAGAGTCGATTGTGCGGACACAACTGACCTCCCTAGGAGTCTAAACTCTCTAGCGACAAACAAGACAAAATGGAGCGATCTTTCTCTAAATACATCTTTTAAAACATGAAAACTACAAGTGTTTAGGCTTACCTTATTCCAAAACGCTGTTATTGTAGTCCGTCCTTGCTGATCCGGATGAGCTCCTCCTTCACATCAATTCCTGCAACCACAAACAATCAAACAATTACCAAGCACTTGCATCTCATATAATAAAACATATATTCAACATGCAGACCAAGGAACACATGAAATAACTCATTAACACAAGCTATTGAGAAAAATGAACCAGTTTGTATTAATAACGAAACAAAGAAACTCTTACAACCTGGCCTTGGTGTTGTGCAAGTTCCTCCCAGGGTCCATCAAGGGTTTTCCTCTACTTTGACAAAGCTCACCCACTTCCAAGTAGAATCAAGCAAAGACAATCTCTCCTCACAAGGTTCTAAATGGGAGTCCTAATTCTTGCAGCATTTACCCAAAGAAAATGTATAGCTTCAACCTCTCCTCCCTCTGGCTCAATGCCTTTATTTATAGTGTTGTAAAGAGGTTATTCAGGTCCACCATCAATGGGATAATCCCCCTCTTTGGGTGGGATAGCTCCCTTATTGATGGGATAAGTTCCTCCTTAATAGGGATGCATGAACCAACTGGAGGCGCATCCATTTCATCAAACCGACCTCTAGAAAGTTCTAGAAGTAACCACAAGTAACTTTTTTAAGATGAAACTTGCGCATTTTGCCTTTTACAGAAGGATGCACCTGTCCCTTAACATACAGAGCGTCCAAAGACACAGCCTTTGTGAACATTGTGAGCGTCCCCGCAGGTAAGGCTTGAGAGAACCTGCGTCCCCAGAGATAAACACATTTTTTACAAGACTTTCTCTCTTCTTTGAGTTTGAGATGGATAGCAGAGGCATAAGACTTGCCTAAGAGGGTAGCATGACTGTTGATTGAGCCATACTAACTGTAAATAGTCATGGTGACATTTTTTAGTGTAACAGATTGCCCCCTAAAGTGCGAAGCCTGGAATAGATTAGGGTTTTGTAATTCTAGGAAGGGTGAAGTGCTTTATCATTTCAAGGATTGTCTTGTGGATGACCTGGTTGGAACCTGCAATTTTCAACACAAAATACATGTATAAGATTATATCATCACTGAGGTAGGCATTCCCATACTCAGATTCAAAACTTTAACTAATGGACTAACTACTCTGATACAGGAATGATCTTGCAGTACATCATTTTTATAGACTTTTGTAGACACAGTATGGACGCAGCCATCTGTTTATGATTAGTCTACATAGATAATGAATACAAAACTCCTCGCAGCCTGGATGGTAGAAACTAGATCCAGGGTCTTCACTTCTACTTCCCGAATTGGTACGATTCTAGCCATGTGATTAAATGATTTGATGTCGAACATGTTAGAAACCACTTGATTACCAGTCGATGATGTAAACTGTTAACAAGCGTGAGAGAGACCACCAGTAATGTCAATGGTTCTCAAAGTACCAAGCACAACCCGTGAAATGTGAATAGATGTTTTGATGTCGAACACTTCACGGAATCCTTTGATCGAAAGTCAATGATGTAAACTGACGTCAAAGGCGAGAAACCTGCCATTGATGCATGCAGACTTCAAGGTACTGTCGATTCCTAAGTCATCTTTCTAGATAATGTGTCGATGTCGATAGAAAGCGACCCGTTGCAGGCAAGCCCGCAACACGAAATCATTGTTCAAGTTGAAGAAATGTTGCTGTAAGGACTGACTCAGGGATGGTCAAATGGATGACAAGTATTTTGCAGATGAAAGTTTTGCTTGCAGACCTCTTGAACACATAACGACACGACAGATGGCTTGGTGACGAATAACTCAAAGTTAATCCCCGGAACCCGGTTAAAGACTTTCAAAGTGGTTTGATCAACTGTGAGGTAAAAGATTTCCCAACCCAGGTGAATGAAACAGTGTCGTGTTCAAGAGTGGTAATAAAGTTTCTTTCGAGACAAAAGGTAACAAACAGGTTCATTCTTCTCTCTTTTCCCCCACCATTTCTGGCAAGTACCTCTTTATTTTTAACAAGCTTGAGGAGGATAACATATGCTTGATTATAAGCTCATCCTTCGGATGAGTCCAACCTAGTTTTGATTCGAACCCTAGGAAGGAGTGGTTCGTTCCTGTTTGTAATTGAACAGGTCCTTTACTGTGAAATGTTTAACGAGCCCAGTATAGGAGAAACTCGGTGTTTTTCAATTTTAGAGAGTCTGAAAAAACTAAAGGAGACTCCACGTTGAACTTTTTCGTACATTTGTGTCCCTCAAGCCCGAAAAAGTATAAAATAATACCTGGGGGAACCGCTTGATCTTGCGACCAAGGAGTACTTTCATAATAGTGTCGTTGACCTGAAAAGTAAAAAGCGATCAAGGACACGTCGTTTTATTTCCTTATCGAGTTTGAAACGACAAAAACCCGGCAATCTTTTCCTGATTTTGCGGTCATAAAAGAGCTAAAAGGGGACCGTCTTTTAATTCCGTTTTAACGAGTGTAAAAGCAACGCTCGGCAATCTTTTCATATTTTGAGAGTCTGAAAAGGGCTTAAAAGAGAACTCCAAGGTTTCACTTTTTCGTAAGTTTTAACGAGTTCGAAAAAGGGATAAAAATGTACTCATGGTTTTCATTTTTTCGTAAGTTTTAACGAGTTCGAAAAAATGATAAAAATGTACTCATATGGCCGACTTTCAATTTAATTTACGAGCAGGAAAATACGGAAAGAACTCGGCATTTTCATTTGTTTTACGAGAATGAAAGATGGCAAAATAATCTCGAGATTTTCATGAGTTTAACGAGTCTTGAAAATAACTGAAATTGACTCGAAAAAGGTTTCATTTTTACAAAAGCTTGAAACAGATAAAAACTATGCTTCAAAGTAGTTTCATTTTTACACAAGCTTGAAACAGAGAAAAAACTGTGCTTGATGCCCCCTAAGCTTAACTGCTAGAGGGCATGCCCCCCAGCTTCATTTCATTCAACCAGTTGGATGAAATGAAGGTTCATGAACGAGATCATTTGAAAGACTCGACCTAAAACTATAAGAAACTTACGCAAAAACTGAAATAACTAACCTAAAAACTTAACATTTATGAGATCTAGTCAATCTCTCGACTCAAGTAGAGGAGGATTTGTTTCATTTTTTAATGAGCTTGACACAGGAAAAGAACTATGCTCGGATTCGGTTTCATGGTTACGCAAGCTTGAAACGAAAAACTATGCTTGTTATAAGTTCACATGCCCCCAGCATAATGACGCAAAACGAGGTACATGCCCCCCAAGCTTCATTTCATTCAATGAGGTGGATGGAATGAAGCTTTACTTTCAAGATCTTGGAAAGACTTGTAGGAGCTGTTTCATTTTTCAGTGAGGTTGACACAGGAAAAGAACTATCCTCAAAACCCTTGTTTCATTTTTTAAACGAGCTTGACACAAGATAAGGAACTATGCTCATAACGACACTCTACAATCTACCTAACAAAAACTCTACTCTAAAAACCTTGATTCATTTTTTAACGAGCTTGGCACAAGACAAGGAACTATGCTCTAAAATCCTTGATTCATTTTTTAATGAGCTTGACACAAGACAAGGAACTATGCTCATGACTACTCTCTATAATCTACCTACTTAACCTACCCTTGTTTCATTTTTTAACGAGCTTGACACAAGACAAGGAACTATGCTCAAAAAGTTCGCATGCCCCTAGTATAATGATGCAAAGCGAGGTACATGCCCCCCAGGCTTCATTGCATTCAACCAGATGGATGGAATGAAGGTTTACTTTCAATATTTAACTTGAAAAGGGAGTTGTTTCATTTTTAAGGAGGTTGACACAAGAAAAGAACTATCCTCATACCTGATTCATTTTTTAACGAGGTCGACACAGTAAAAGGAACTTTCCTCGTCACACTGATTCATTTTTTAACGAGGTTGACACAGTAAAAGGAACTTTCCTCGAAATCCTACTTTCTACAATATACCTACACAACCTAAAATCTACCTGATTCATTTTTTAATGAGGTTGACTCAGTAAAAGAACTATCCTCATACTAGCCCGTTTTATTTTTTAACGAGGTTGATACAGGAAAAAACTATCCTCGCACAACTGATTCATTTTTTAACGAGGTTGACACAGTAAAAGGAACTTTCCTCATACACACTGATTCATTTTTTAACGAGGTTGACACAGTAAAAGGAACTTTCCTCACAAATCCTACTTACATATCCTAATATTCATTTTTTTTTTTTAATGAGGTTGACTCAGTAAACTATCCTCATACTAGCCTGTTTCATTTTTTAACGAGGTTGATACAGGAAAAGAACTATCCTCGTACTCACTGATTCATTTTTTAACGAGGTCGACACAGTAAAAGGAACTTTCCTCGGACTCCTTGTTTCATTTTTTAACGAGGTTGATACAAGAAAAAACTATCCTCGCTCACTGATTCATGGCTTCCAACTGGAAGAAAGACATGTCAATGGACACACCTTGATCATGGCTTCCAAGAGGTCTTCATCAGAAGGAAGAATACTTCTATGGAAGGAATACATGTCAAGGGACTCAAAAGGGATAAGAACATCGTGTTCAAATAATCCCATAGAGTTTTCCATGTCAATTACCGGATCTAAATCAACAGTGAGAGGCTCACTTACATCGGTAACTGAAAACATGGGACCAGTTGCCACATAATTAACCCGTGGCAGGGTAGATACCACTTTAGAATCAGGAACATTTAGGGATGTCATACTATTGGTAGTTGAGACAAGACTAGGGAACGAAAGTTGGTCTACAGTCACAATACTGCCATTGTGAGGGAAAGACATCACGCGAAAGAGTGTCGATACGACAGCTTTCATTGCATAAACATAGTCTCGCCCAAGGAGTAAATTGAAATCCAAGGGACCTCGAACTACCATAAGATCAATACAGACAGTTTTACCTTCCAAAGTAATAGGAAACTTAGGAAGGATCCCTAAAGGTTCACTAATGGTTCTGTTAAAAGCTTTCAGATTCTGCGTAATAGGCGCAAGCTGAGGGGAACCCAAAGCTTTCCAAACAGTTGAGGATAAAATACTAACAGAAGCACCTTCATCTACCTGTGTACGATGTATGTCCCTACCACCAGCCTTGACAATGATTTGGAAAGGGATGGAGGAAGGAAGACGAGGTTCTGTTAATCTATTCCAATCAAAGGAAAAGACCTCAGTACTTGGAGGGGGTTCTGTAGAAACAGATGAAATGCCCCCCGGCGTAGAAGAATCTGATGTAACAAGAAGAACCTGAGCGGTATGGAGTTCACTCTCTAAATGGAAAGTGGGATTGACCAATTGTGAAATTGAATCGACCACTTGATCAACTAATGGATTATCAACTTGAGTGACATGAGTTTCACTCTCCAATAGAAGAGTGTGATCGACCGTACTTGAATTTGGATCAATCACTCCGTCAGTTGACGGTAGGTTGGGAGAAAGTTTACGGTAACCAGTTGGAAATTCTTGCTGTGGAACAGTAAGGTTTTCCAACAACGTTGAGGCTTCATCTATGTGAGGGCAAATGTGAGTTTGATGACTCCCTTTGCATAACTTACAAGGAAACCTAACTTTACCCTTTTTCCCAGGAACCTGACTATCACTGGCTGATGGATCAATGGAAAGTTGATGAGTTTTTTCTGACCATACTTCCAAGACCTTTGGTATACCAGGACAATTGACAAGGAAGTGGTCACCCTTACAAAGCCTGCAAGGGTATTTGGTTTTACGGTGCATGTCGGAATTTTGCTCAACACAACTAACACTTACAGCCATGGTTGGTTGGTTGACTTCTTTCTTATCTTGCTGCTTCTTCTTCTTCTTCTTCTTCTTCCCTTTCTTCTTCTTCTTAACCTCCTGGTTACTAGCATCAAGGCTTTTACCAGGCGAAGAGGAAGAAATGGAGGAAGAAAAATTAGGCGAAGAAGGTAAAGGGTCAACAGAAGGTTGGTGATGTTGAGATGGTGAACTCTGTTGAGGTGAAGCATCCGGTTGAGATGGAACAATGGGAGTACTTTGGGCCAACGAAGTTGAAAATAACCATATCGGTAAACCTATTGTAAATCCAGGTAATGACAAAGTAGCCATATAAGGAGGACCAACATTTCCAAAGTAAGGAAAAGTACTAGGATTCTCATTAGGAGGGGTTCCTAGGTTGATAAATTCCGAAACATTTGCCATTATATTCAACTTCAGTGAATTTTATTAACAATCTTAAAACTAAAATTAACAATTCACAATTCACACCTAACAATTAAAATTCACAATTCACACCTATGGTCTCTAAAAGTAAAAACAAACAAATTAACACGCGCTATCAAATCTAGGAGTCAAACCATACACAAACAGTAGCCTTCCGGACCGAAAACACTAGTTGGTGATGAAGCCCAACATCGCCAAATTCAGTACAGAAGTGGCGGGTGGAACAGTTACCCCGGCAACCTGCTTAATGAATAGACTGGACCAAGTTCCTCCACTTTTAACCGTCTCGAGTGAAGTGAACCCCCCAGAAAATCCAAGTGAGTATAACCGACGTCTGCTCCAGGTACAGTGGGATCTTCCCTCCACCATCACCTTGGGTAGAATCCTAAGATTATGGCCACTAAGGTTACCAACAGCAACAAATACACCTGGGGGAACAGTCTACACTCCGACAGCACGCAAGGGCAGAGTATCAAGCTCAATCCCCTTACCGGCTCCTTGACAACAATCCAAGGTTTACCGATAAGTGACCCCTGGCTCCTCGACAATGGTTAATTCGAGGTTTACTGTTTGTAATACGTGCATGTCTGGCGTCGTTCCCAACGAGGGAGGATTGATCCCCTCACTGGTTCGGACACGAGCTCGTGCTTCTCCTTTAAGAGGAGCTTTCCCAAAGTATAAATGCAACAGTTGGATTTATCCTACCACAAGATGAGCTACTTGTTTGGTTTTGCTGTCTTGGAGAGTTAATTACTCTCCTACTCCAAGACACTAGCCTAAGCTATGTTGGTGTTTCAGAGCCCTAGAAATGTAAAAATTACTAGATGAATTTTAATTAAGCGCTGTGTTATTAAGGCTGTTATTACTCAAATGGGTAAATGGATATGAAACCAATGGTGTTATGACCCAACTCAACTGAATGCAATCGAATATGATAATGTAATCTTTTCAATTCGATGAATCCTAACTAAAGTAAGGAGAGAGTTTCCATTCACTTCCAACAATGCAAAAAATTGATCACTAAGAGAAAATATAACAAATTCTCTAATGCACTAATTTCATCAAGAAAAACTAATGAAAATCAATTCCAAACCAATTTTTTATTTTTATTTTTGTGTAAATTCAAATCAAAGAAAGCTGATCTAAATCTACGATTGATTTTTCAGAATGTAAACTATGCAATTGTAATCTATGCACAATTCATTTGAAAAGTATGCAAATGTAATCTATGCACATTTTTCATTCATATTCCGAAAAGGAGAATTCTAATTATGCAAATGTAATCTAAGCAAGAGAATTCTCAAACACAAGATGATTCTAATGTAATCTAAGAACCAATCAAGTGCAAGTCGAGAAAATTGGGTGAGAGTTCCAAAGATCAAAAAATAAAAACACTCAAAGGCGATTAACACTCATACGCAATTTAGCCCCCCCCGGCGAATGAGGGGGAATTTTTTTTGCAAAAACAGAAGCAAAAAGATGCAAAATTGTGAAAAGACTGAGACAAACCTCCAAGTAATGACCAAAGGAAATCAAATCAAGAATTTCTCAAAAAAGAGACTCAAAACACCCAATTGATGAAAGCTTAGAGTAGGAATGCTAATGAACAAGTTCAGGTGAAGATCTTTGACAGGATACTAATGGATCTGGGCAGTAAAAACTAAGAAAAAACAAAATCTAAGAGCAAAAGTGTAAAAAATGGAATTTTCTCAAATTTTGGCAGGGGACGCAGGCAACCCGTTAGCACAGGTGCGGGCCCGCTCTGTGCACACAGCAAAAGTGCGTCCAGGGACGCACTGTGCAGCACTCAGAGGGTGCGTCCTACTGAAAAACTCAAGAAAAACCAAAATAAAACTAATCCTAAGCTAACCCACCCAGAGACAGAATCACAGAGCCAAAACCAGAAAAATAAACCAATTTTCTCAAAGCAAAGTTCACACAAAGGAAAAGACTTTTCTCATCAATGGAATCCCCAGTGGAGTCGCCAATTTGTCGTGGCGGAAAAAGTCGTTTGTGCGGACACAACTGACCTCCCTAGGAGTCTAAACTCTCTAGCGACAAACAAGACAAAATGGAGCGATCTTTCTCTAAATACATCTTTTAAAACATGAAAACTACAAGTGTTTAGGCTTACCTTATTCCAAAACGCTGTTGTTGTAGTCCGTCCTTGCTGATCCGGATGAGCTCCTCCTTCACATCAATTCCTGCAACCACAAACAATCAAACAATTACCAAGCACTTGCATCTCATATAATAAAACATATATTCAACATGCAGACCAAGGAACACATGAAATAACTCATTAACACAAGCTATTGAGAAAAATGAACCAGTTTATATTAATAACGAAACAAAGAAACTCTTACAACCTGGCCTTGGTGTTGTGCAAGTTCCTCCCAGGGTCCATCAAGGGTTTTCCTCTACTTTGACAAAGCTCACCCACTTCCAAGTAGAATCAAGCAAAGACAATCTCTCCTCACAAGGTTCTAAATGGGAGTCCTAATTCCTGTAGCATTTACCCAAAGAAAATGTATAGCTTCAACCTCTCCTCCCTCTGGCTCAATGCCTTTATTTATAGTGCTGTAAAGAGGTTATTCAGATCCACCATCAATGGGATAATCCCCCTCTTTGGGTGGGATAGCTCCCTTATTGATGGGATAAGTTCCTCCTTAATAGGGATGCATGAACCAACTGGAGGCGCATCCATTTCATCAAACCGACCTCTAGAAAGTTCTAGAAGTAACCACAAGTAACTTTTTTAAGATGAAACTTGCGCATTTTGCCTTTTACAGAAGGACGCACCTGTCCCTTAACATACAGAGCGTCCAAAGACACAGCCTTTGTGAACATTGTGAGCGTCCCCGCAGGTAAGGCTTAAGAGAACCTGCGTCCCCAGAGATAAACACATTTTTTACAAGACTTTCTCTCTTCTTTGAGTTTGAGATGGATAGCAGAGGCATAAGACTTGCCTAAGAGGGTAGCATGACTGTTGATTGAGCCATACTAACTGTAAATAGTCATGGTGACATTTTTTAGTGTAACAGGACATAAGACAGGAACATTATATACATTGAAGGCAATGATAGGAAAATCAGATTTGGCTGTTGTCACAAAAGAAGGAAATTCAACAAATCTGTGGCATAAGCGCTTGGTTCACATGAGTGAGAAGGGATTAAAAATTCTTGTTGGTAAAAATTTACTACCAGGTTTGAAATTCTATGATCTTGATCTTTGTGAGAATTTTATATATGGTAGACAAAGAAGGCTTTCATTCTTTAGAGGTGGCCATGACAAAAATAAAAATTTGTTAGAATTGATACACTCATATGTGTTTGGGAATTTTAAAATCAAGTCATTAGGAGGAGCATCATATTTTGTAACATTTATAGATTATGCATCCACGAAGGTTTGGGCCTACCCTATGAAAAGTAAAAATGAAGTGTTTGAAATATTTCAAAAATTCCATGTTGCTGTTGAAAGAGAGACTAAAAATTGCTCCAATGTCTAAGAACAGATAATGGTGGATAATATTTCTCAAATGAATTCAAGGAATATTGTAGTAAGTTTGGCATAAAGCATGAGAAGGCTGTGCCTGGTACTCTGAAACATAATGGTGTTTCAGAAAGGATGAATCACGCCATTATGGAGAAAGTGAGAAGTATGTTTTCCAATTCTAGTTTGGAGAAGCATTTTTGGGCAGAAGTTGTAAGGACAACTTGCTATCTTATAAATCGATCTCCAACTACAACCTTGGATGGTGACATCCTTGAAGAAGTTTGCACTGGTAAGAAGTTTAATTATTCTCATTTGAAAATCTTTGGATGTGAAGCATTTGTACATATTCCCAAAGAAAAGAGAACTAAGCTAGACGATAAATCTATGAAATTCCTTTTTCTAGGATATGCGGATGAAGAATTTGGTTATCGTCTATGGGATCCATTCAAACATAAAATTATTAGAAGAAAAGATGTTATATTTAATGAGGAAGATATGTTTAAGAGGTCTATAGGTGAGGTGAAGGTCAATAAAGTTATTGACAGGTATGAAGAGCAACAGGAAAACATCCCACCTGTTGTTCCTTAAGAAACCAATTTCCTGGCCGTGGGGAAATTGTGCTTAAGACATTAATAAATATTATTTACTGTCACTTGTTGTTTGTTGTGTTCTCAAATGAAGGACCTGGAAAACTTGGTCTTTAACTCTTAATACATGTACAACCAGAACATCTGAGAATGCCATTTGTTGCTAGATATAAATGATGAATGAAGAAAGTTTGAAGGAGAAGTTAAAGATAATATGCTGATCTTCCACAGAAACTACTATCTGTAACTTAGAGGAACTATGATAATGAGAACTGAATCATAGATAAAAGCCAGACTTTTCTTTTGGTGTATACTTAAAAGGAAAATCCCTACCTGGGACATTCTTCAATCCAGGTATAAGCAAGGATCGAGGAGATGCCCATTATGCAAATCTGAATCTAAAACCATTAGACATCTGTTTTAGTTTGTCCATATGTTAAAAAAGTATGGGCAGAGGTTGGGAAACTCATAAAAAAACAGGTAGATTGGGAAGGGGAAAATTTACATGATGTCTGGGACAAATGGTGGCGACAGTACCCTGAGGAGAACATGCGGAATCTACCTCCCATCATTTGTTGGGGGGTTTGGATAGCAAGGAATAGGTGTATATTTTTAGACAAGGAAACGTCAGCTGAATCAATAGCGGTACAATGCACCTCTATTTTCTCAAATATTCAAGAAATCGAGGAGGGAAGAAACCCCAGACAGATTAGGGAAGAACAAATTAAAGAAGGCATCCCATGGGCCTACTTTGATGGGGCTTCTCAGAACAACAAAGCTGGAGCAGGGATGATTATCCACCTAAATAAGAACCAGTGTTTAAAAGCTTCAGTGGGTTTAGGCACGGGATCAAATAACTTTGCAGAAATATCAGCTCTAAAACTACTTCTTTGCTAGCTCATTCATAGGAACATCCACACGGTTCGGATTTTCGGAGACTCTTTAAATGTCATAAAATGGGTTAATGGTCAAAGTAGTTGTTAAAATTATATGTTGAGACCTTTATTAGAAGAAATACAGGTTCTAAAGCTCTCTTTTAATGTGTTCTCACTATGCCATATCTACAGGGAGCGCAATGTTTCAGTAGACAAGCTTTCTAAGGATGGTTTGCAGCAGGATTTGGGCAGCTGGAAAGTAGCAGAGGAGATTCATGGACAGATCTGTGTGTCGGATCAACCTCCACACTTCTAGTTTTTTCATGTTGCTTTTTCTATCAGTTTTTCTTTCATAATGCGGTGTATCCTTTTGGGACTACTGTTGTATATTGAAAACTTGTTTTCAAAGTTATGCTTAGCATCTATTTTCTGTTGGGTTGTTTTCCTCCTAAGAGGAGAGCCGGGAAATAGATATGGAACCGAGACCTCTTGATGGAAAATGTTTTTTTTTGGACTGTTTTTAGTGTTTTACTGCTGGAAACGTAAACTGTTCATGAGGTTTACGACTTTAGAGGATACATTATTCAGCTGTTTGTACAGGAAAGAATGTCACTTTTCTGTAGTAGCTTTATGATATCATCATACAGCAAAAGGAATGCTCAGGCATATGCAATGTAACTTTTTATCTTGTTTATAAAAAGTTCACTTTTTTCTTTGGAAAAAAAGAAAAAAGAAAAAGAGAACTGAGTCATAGACAATATGTTGGTATTTCACATAAACTATTATCTATAACTTAGGAAGGAAGTGAGGACTTCAAGTATAAGAGCGCTCTTTTAAGGAATTTTAACTTTATCTACATAAGCAAATAAAGACCTGCAGCTTCATTACTATACTTGAAAAGAAGAAAACGTAGCATGACACATGAAAGAGAAGCTTACAAAATTATATGAAACAACTCATGGAAACTTCTGATTCTTTCGTTAATCAACGATGATATCAGGAATACAGTGGCCTAGTCTCCAGGTTCTCCAAAATTCGAACCCTTTCTTAGTAAATTTTCCTCTTTTTATACACTGTGGAACAGTTGTTGATTTCTGAAACTTCCCAAACTATCTAACTACTTTTCTAACTATATGAAGTAAAAACTATTACAGAATTTTACAGAGGGTAAAAGACACCTCAAAGAACAGGAAATAACAAGAACATCACTGGATTTAGAAGGGGATGATAACTGCTGGCTTGCTCTGTTGATTCGCTACCGAATTCCTTTGTGAATGCCCTAATGATGCTTAATTCGTTTTAGCAGTAATGAAACATGTTTAGTTTGTATAATCCTAGGCTTACATGGGCATTCTGATTGGCCAAAATGCAAAGAAACATACCAGATTGTCTTCCTCTTTAGCTTTGGCTCTAACCCTGATTTTCCACTTTACACAGCGAAATTAACGTGAACCTTTGATTAGTATGGAACTCAAAAGAGTTAATTTTGCTTTATAAACCTGTCAAATCCGCCCGTTCAGCGCTCTGTTGACTTCCATTGCAAATAGAAATTGGCCCGGTAATCACTGTAAAACTTAACTTACGCACCTATAGGTCGCATAACTATGGAAGTGTTTGACTTATGCGTAAATCCTTTATACTTGTGCTTTTCTATTGTAAACCTTTTATAATGAAAATATATTGTAAAACATGCTTTTTCCGCTTCCAATACGGGCTTTGCACAATTTTCGAGGTATACTTTCCCACCGATTCATCCCCACCGTAGATCTGCGCTTTTCAGATCATACAATATGTAAAAGTTTCAGGTGGGACATAAGCCCGGAGAATACCCACCCGAAATGGGCGGTTTCCTCTCTCCACTCGGCTGCTACATGTTGAATGATAAGTGGGATCGGGTGAGTTCCAAATAAAACCATTTACCGTTTTTGCTCTGCCCAAAAACCTGCCTTATAACTTTAAATCCACCTTTTCTTCGGATTCGACTTTAACACTAATTTTTTCGTTTACACAGCAAAATCGACGCAAAACACGTAAAGCGGAACTGAAAAGGAATTAACCCAATCTAATAAATCTATCGGATCCGGAAACTTTATCGCAAATCGCAATCGGCGATTGAACTAACACCCATTGCTCCGCGGACCTACTGGAAGTATAAAATATGGTATATATAATATCGGGTTAGGAACCCAATTGCAAATCGCAATCGGTGCTATGAACATATGCATAAGGCGCTTTACGGACCCGCCAGATTTATTAAACACATTATATATCATTTTGGGTCTGGCCCACCCATATCCCAATTGGCTTAGCCACACACACACACACACATGTATATATATTAAGAGTTATGCGATATCGTGGACCTACCAAGGCTTATAAAACATAACATATATATGTTGTAGGTCCGCCATCACGAATCGCAATCGGCGGATCCATATACATATATATATAATTATGGACCCGCCGAACTTTATAAAACATAACTTATAGTATTTCGGGTCCGGTGTTAACACTTTAACACTTGTTTCCTTTGTAAATCCGATGTATTCCTTTATTTCTTTCTCATTTCGATATGCACTTATAGATATATATATATTGGGTCTAGTTCTATATAACCCTTTATATCCGATTCTTTTACATTTCTTCCTTTAGCGATGCCAATATATAATAAACAAAATATTTCATTTCTTTTAGACTTCATAGGAAGATAAAGGAGTTTTATTGAGTTTGAACTCCCGATAGTGATATAACTAATAAATAAACCTCAAGCACAATATAAGCTACAACATTTGGCTCCAACTAGGGATAATTCTTTTGCCACAGAAGCACTAAGAACCGTAGATCAGTGCCTTATCCATTGGGCATGGAGTCATATATTGCTTCTCCAAACTTAACTGTGTGAAAATTTTGTACTGTGACCCACGCCGATATCTGTAGTGATAAGATGCTTGCACTTTGATAACAAAATATTGAGAATCATAAATCAGTAGCCTTAGTTGGGAATGGAGTCCACAACTGTGAAAATCCTGAAATTTGACAACTGAAACCTGACAATCTTGAAGTCTGAAACCTCTACAAATCAGTTTCCAACTGGGAAAGTCACCCTTATTCCTCAACTAATTATTGAACTGAAGAACTGCAACTGGAAATGCTCAACACATGAGATTATTTATGTACAAGTTCCTACATATGTACATGATTGATCTCCATTAGGTGAAGTCAATCTTCCAATGGTACCAAGTTAGCATTTGAGTGCTTAATCTAGAACAATAATGAATCTTGAAAATGCAACTCATCCTGAACAAAAAATAAATTATGCATAAAAGCAGCTCACAACAAAAATTAGAAGTATATCCACAAAATGATATGTGTAGACTGCTGATAAATTCCTCCATGTAATCTGCCATAGGATATTCAAAAGTATAAGAAAAAATATGTTCTTGATCAGCTCCAAAAAAAAAAATCCCATGTATAAAGGTTCCTGCTCAATTAAACCTTTTGTTGGGATAATATGTTCAACAGAACAATCAACAACATCTTTAAGAAAATGGTCTATGTCACTTTCATGTCTCCACTTTTCATCTCTAAGCTTTGATTGAAAGTAATATGTAATTTTGTCCTCAGGAAGAAAAATAAATTTTGTCACATTACTATATGACATATGATCAACTTCAAATAGATTGTTTACCTATGATCCATGGGCATCCTTATGTTCTTCAATGCAATGATATACAATCTCTTTATCATCTTCCTTTTTACATGAGATAGCCTCTTTTGCTATGATATATGGCTCAATATATTGTTGTCCAACATATTATACTTGCTGGTTTCTTCCTGTAGGTTCAACACCCAACTGATGCACTTGAAGAGCTTCATCCTGTTCCCCGTTTAAAACATTTTTGTTATATATAGGAGGATCATCAAATTTAACAACATAGGAACTCTGGGGATTTATTTGCAACTCAATCATTTCTTCCTCTTCTTTACTGCTGAGTAGAGACTCTTGATGCATGTTTGAAATTTCTTCCATCTGAATACTCGATCTGCTTGGAATAGAGTCAACCCATTCTTTGCTTGGGAGATTATTGAAGAAAACTATTTTATAACCCTCTCTGCATCATTTTAAGAACATGATAGTTCCTCACTTTCAGAGACTTGCTATAGCTCTGAATGCTTGATATATTATCAACAAAATCATTAGTTTCATCAACAAGATTGTCTTGAGCCTTTAAAGTTTCTTTAGCATCATAATATTCACAACAACCTTCAAAAAGGAACTTGTGTGGATAATAAGTTCTACAAGAAGAATTGAAGATTGAATGGAAATCTTTCAAAGATGAAATTCTTGAAAGAGGCAGAGACCTGAACCAAGCCCTAGCTTCTAGGTCTAAAGAAAACAAAAACAAAAACAACTTCATCTTCACATCTTCATGAATAATTCCCTACTGCTCCATGCATTCATGAAACTCTTGTAGATGCTGAGCTGGATCTTCAAATTCCTTTCTACTAAATTTTGGAAGATACTCATTCCACACAGAAAATGCAGGCATATCATGAGGATAACCAGTGATCCCAGTAAAATCAAATGGACCAAATTTATGGACTAAGAATGCGGGGAGAGCCATTAAAGCCCAGAAAAGAAAACTTCAAAGTCCAATGGAGTCACCAATCAATGTGCTAAGTGAAAATCACAGGTGTGAATGTACAACCAACTGCTGAAACTCGTCATTGTCAAGAATCAACTTCAAACTTAATGAACCCAAGAAAAGTGTTTTTATTTTATTGCTTTGCAAGCTGTGGTCTTTGTTACAATGGAATCGCCTTTTATTACTTTTATTCGAAACAACCAAGTATTTTCTCCTCATTGAAAAACCAGAGGAAAACATGAAAAACCCATGGAAAAGTATTCTTGTCTTCTCTCCTCGGCAGCGGCGCCAATTAATGTTGTTCCTTAAGAAACCAATTTCCTGGCTGTGGGGAAATTGTGCTTAAGACATTAATAAATATCATTTACTGTCACTTACTGTTTGTTGTGTTCTCAAATGAAGGACCTGGAAAACTTGGTCTTTAACTCTTAATACATCTATGACCAGAACATTTCAGAATGCCATTTGTTGCTAGATATAAATGACGAATGAAGAAAGTTTGAAGGAGAAGTTAAAGATAATATGTTGATCTTCCACAAAAACTACTATCTGTAACTTAGAGGAACTATGATAATGAGAACTAAATCATAGACAATATGCTAGTATTTCACAGAAACTATTATCTATAACTTAGAAAGGAAGTGAGGACTTCAAGTATAGGAGCACTCTTTTAAGGAATTTTAACTTTATCTACATAGGCAAATAAAGACCTGCAACTTCATTACTATACTTGAAAAGAAGAAAACATAGCGTGACACATGATAGAGAAGCTTACAAAATTATATGCAAAAACTCATGGAAACTTCTGATTCTTTCATTAATCAACGATGATATCAGGAATACAGTGGCCTAGTCTCTGGGTTCTCCAAAATTCAAACCCTTTCTTAGTAAATTTTCCTCTTTTTATACATTGTGGAACAGTTGATGATTTCTGAATTTGCCCAAACTATCTAACTGCTTTTCTAATTATATGAAGTAAAAACTATTAAATAATTTTACAGAGGGTAAAAGACATCTCAAAGAACATGAAATAACAAGAACATAACTGGATTCAGAAGGGGATGATAACTGCTGGCTTGCTCTGTTGATATGTTGCTGAATTTATCTGTAAATGCCCTAATGATGCTTAATTCGTTTTAGCTGTAATGAAACGCGTTTAATTTGTATAATCCTAGGCTTACATGGGCATTTTGATTGGCCAAAATGCAAAGAAACATACCGGATTGTCTTCCTATTCAACTTTGGCTCTAACCCTGATTTTCCACTTTACATAGCAAAATTAACGCGAACCTCTGATTAGTACGGAACTCAAAAGAGTTAATTATGCTTTATAAACCTGTCAAATCCACCTGTTCAACGCTCCGTTGACTTCCATCACAAATCGCAATTGGCCCTATAATCACTGTAAAACTTAACTTATGCACCTTTAGGTCGCATGACTATGGAAGTGTTGGACTTATGCGTAAATCCTTTATACCTGTGCTTTTCTATTGTAAACCTTTTATAATGAAAATATATTGTAAAACATGCTTTTTCCACTTCCAATATGGGCTCTGCACAATTTTCGAGGTATACTTTCCCTCCGATTCATTGCCACCGTAGATCTGCGCTTTTCAGATCAGACAGTATGTAAAATTTTCGGGTGGGACATAAGCCCGGAGAATACCCACCCGAAATGGGCGGTTTCCTCTCTCCACCCGGCTGCTATGTGTTGAATGATAAGTGGGATCAGGTGAGTTCCAAATAAAACCATTTACCGTTTTTGCTCTGCCCGAAAACCTGCCTTATAACTTTAAATCCACCTTTTCTTCGGATTCGGCTTTAACACTAATTTTTTCGTTTACACAGCAAAATCGACGCAAAACACATAAAGCGGAACTGAAAAATGAATTAACCCAATCTAATAAATCTATCGGATCCAGAAACTTTATCGCAAATCGCAATCGACGATTGAACTAACACCCATTGCTCCACGGACCCGCCAGAAGTATAAAATATGGTATATATAATATCGGGTCCAGAACCTAATCGCAAATCGCAATCAGCGCTGTGAACATATACATAAGGTGCTTTACGGACCCGCTGGAGTTATTAAACACATTATATATCATTTCGGGTCTAGCCCACCCATATCGTAATCGGCATAACCACACACACACACACATATATTAAGAGTTATGCGATATCGTGGACCCGCGAAGGCTTATAAAACATAACATATATATATTTTGGGTCCGCCATCACGAATCGCAATCGGCGGATCCATATACATATATATAACTACAAACCCGCCGAACTTTATAAAACATAACTTATAGTATTTCGGGTCTGGTGTTAACACTTTAACACTTGTTTCTTTTGTAAATCTAATGTATTCCTTTATTTCTTTCTCGTTTCGATATGCACTTATATATCTATATATATATATATATATATATATATATATATATATATATATATATATATACATACAGATATCGGGTCTAGTTCTATATAACCCTTTATATCCGATTCTTTTACATTTCTTCCTTTAGCGATGCCGGTATATAATAAACAAAATATTTCATTTCTTTTAGACTTCATAGGAAGATAAAGGAGTTTTATTGAGTTTGAACTCCCGATAGTGATATAACTGATAAATAAACCTCAAGCACAATATAAGCTACAACACCACCAATGCAAGAAAACAGACAACAAATTCAAGAGCAGGAAGGACAACAAGTGGAAAATGATGAACACCAAGAAGAAGGAATCTTTCTGGAACCTTTATAGGAGATTCAACTTGATAATGCACCACCAAAGTTGGTTCGCAGATCTTCTAGGCCTCATAAGCCTTCACAAAGGTATCCTCCAAATTATATCCTATTAACTAATGAAGGTGAGCCTAATTGTTTTCAAGTGGCTTGTAAATTTGAGCACAGTAGAGAATGGAAGAAAGCAATGGAGGAAGAAATGAACCTTTTTTTTGGAAAATAAAACTTGGGAGTTGGTAAATCTCCCGAAAGGTAGAAAGGATCTACAAAACAAATGGGCTTACAAAATTAAGCATGAAGATGACGAAAAAATGAGAGGTATAAAACAAGGTTGGTGGTGAAGGTATTCGCCCAAAAATAAGGTATTGATTTCACTGAAATTTTGTTCTCTGTTGTCAAAATGTCATTCATCAGAGTCATTCTTGGTCTTGTTGCTACTTTAAATTTATAATGTAAAAAATACTTTCCTTCATGGTGAATTGGAGGAAGAAATTTGTATGGAGTGGCCAGAAGGCTTCATAGAAAAAGGCAAAGAAGACCTAGTTTGCAGGTTGAAGAAGGGTCTCTATGGGATGAAATAGACACTTCAACAATGGTATAAGAAATTTGATTCATTCATGTTGGAACATGGTTTTCACGGATTGGAAGCTAACCATTTTGTCTATATCAAGAGGTATGATCAAGGAAAGAATATCATATTATTGTTATATGTGGATGACATGTTAATTGTTGGCATGATAAAAATATGATCAATAGGTTGAAGAAAGATTTGGGCAACGGGTTTGCAATGAAGGATTTGGGTCCAACACAACAAATATTGGGCATGAGGATCATGCGTGACAGGAAAAACAAAAGGTTGTGGTTGTCACAAGAAAAATATATCAAGAAGGTGCTTGACGGGTTTAATATGAAGGATGCCAAGCCAGTTGGTACACCCCTTGCAGCCCACTTCAAGTTGAGTATTGAGTTATGTCCTAGTGATGACAAGGAGAAGGAAGAAATGAGCAAGATTCCTTATGCTTCAACAATTTGCAGCTTGATATATGCTATGGTATGCACATGACCAGATATTGCATATTCAACGGGAGTAGTGAGCAGGCTCCTTGCCAATACAGACAAACAACACTGGCAAGCAGTAAAATGGATTTTGAGGTATCTCAAAGGTATTAGTCATTATTGTTTATGTTTTGGTCATAATGAAATCGTTCTTGAAGGATTTATAGATGCATACATGGTTGGAGATATGGACACCATAAAGTCTACTACATGTTATTTGTATACATTTGCAAGTGCAACAGTATCTTAAGTGTCAAGACTACAAAGAACAGTAGCTCTTTACAACAGAGGTAGAGTACATAGCTGCAATAGAAGCTTGTAAAGAGATGTTGTGGATGCAACAATTCCTAGGAGAGATAGGAATAAAGCAAGACGAATATGTGCTATATTGTGATAGTGAGAGTGCCATTCACTTGGCAAAAAACCCAACATTTCACTCAAAAACCAAGCACATTGAGTTAAGGTACCATTAGATCTGGCAGGTGTTGGAGGGAGGACATTTATCCTTGGAAAAAATCCATATAGATAAGAACCATGCTGATATGCTCATTAAGATTCTACCAAGAAATAAACATGAGTTATGTAGAGGCATGGTAAGACTCTGTGTGACTTGATTCAAGATTCTTCATTTGGTTTCAAGTGGGAGAATGTTAAATGTGAAACCTAATAAAGACGTCGGTGCCCACTGCCATGACAAAACCATCCGGCGCCAACTCTCCAACACTCCACCGCACACGACCTACTACATTGTCCATTAAATTCACTATACAGTGATGTATTCCACATGAGAGAATTGGATAATTCTAGAGCTTCCCTCATCTATAAATTTGTATTCTCTCCTTTACCTGAGCAATCCAAGCCGAGGCCTCTCTTGTAATGTGAAGTGTGATTTCATTCTCCATAAATAATGTATTATGTTCTCCATTAATAATGTATTAATCTGTCTCGAATTTTTCTCTCTTGTGTTTTCGATTTAGACTGTAGTTTTTATTAAGATGTCTGTTGTGTTCTTGATGCTCTGAACCTGCGCTCCTTTGAACCCATCATCCATCACATTCATCGGTAGATCATATGCCAAGATCAGTGTTATAAATGCAGCCTTAATCCTAATATGGACCACATTCAATCCAGCCGCATGCGGTAGCAAAATTGCTCTTACATCATATCGCTCAGCTCAGTCCTTGCACGGAGAAAATCGGTATTGCAGAATGGTGGATATTAATACATATTAGGAGTTGGACGACAATTGTTATAAATGGAAGGTGCATGTCACAATTGTTGTAGTCATCTGCTTTTGTGTTCGGTACAGTTTTGTTGGGAGAACGCTCTAGTACAGTGACTCTGCAATGGAGTGATGCAAGTGTACGGAGCGAGAAGAGATTGTGCATCAACTGGTCCAATTATCCTCGCAATTGGAATTTCTTACTAATTTGGGTAGTCGGCACGGAGATATGGCTACGTCTGAGGCCAGAGCGCACTTTGCGTGGATTGTCTAGCTGCTAAGCCTCTTACAAACCAAAACTGATTGTCTGCAACTTGGACATTGGACATGACGTTCTGACGGCTCGTTTGAATTATATAGAGGACGGAGCTGAGACTTGGTCACTTGAGCACATCGTGAGCGGTCAAATGTCCTAAATCTGAATGAAGATAATATTGCCCAGGTTCTTGTGTGCTAGAGCTTGCAACATGTTGGGTATTTTTGATGGAGAAATACCAAAACCAACAGAATAAAATTCACCACAGAGACAATACTCTGTTTCCTCTGTCCAGGATCTTTTGCCAAGAACCTCTTAAAATCAAAATGACTCAGAAGACACCATTACACAGTCACAAAACATTTTTCTATTGATTAAAAACAAACATTCTGTTACATACTTCTTCCTCTGTGCAAAGAGGGAATCAAAAAAAATAAAACTCTGCTTCTCTCACAGATTTACCACTGCTGTGGATTTTACAAAAACAGCTCTCTGTTCTTCAATGCTTGACCAACATTACAGCACTGCTGTGCATATACAAACATGAAAATCGCACTGCTGTGCACCAGAAAGACAACATTACATTTCAAATCCTATAAAGCACTGCTGTGCATTTTACAAAAGATAAACGCACTCTCATGCGTAACCACCAACCACAACAAAAAAAACTTACTTCAACTCCGTACACTCACGGGCTCGACACAATGTTTTATATAAAACATACATCCCAAAAAAAAAAACTGAACTACCGCACGTAGTCTATTTACTACATTATAAAAAAATATATAAAAAACATATAATAATATATGCCCATGATTATATTAAATACATGGGACGTATGCCCATTATCTCATTAATGGTCCTCTACCAAAAAAAACTACGACACACATTAACTCCATAAATCTTCTTCTACGGCGGTCAACGTTTAGAACTTTCAATCCACGCAAAAATCTGATTTGACGCGGGCGGAGGGCAACTTTGGAAATCGACGGCTGAGATCGCGCGCCCAGCTGATCCGACGTGGTTCGCACACCCTCCTCGAGCAAACCAAACGCTCGTTACCGTCCGGGGAAAATGGTTTTGGGGTGTTCGTACATGGGACGCGTGGCGCACCCTGATTGTGTCGGCACCCCTGCTATGGAAACTGCCTTCGCCGAATGGTGGTGCGGGGAGACCACGGTGGTTTTCCGAAAACCACCCTGCGCTGTTGAAATTACAATTTAACACTCCCCTTTAATTTTAACAGCCGCACGTTCAGTCATTCCCAAGCACTTTCTCAAAAATTCGAAACTCTTCTGAACCAGTGGCTTTGTCAAGATGTCTGCGACCTGTTCCTGGGTCCTGCAATGTTCTAGGACAATTTCTCCATTGTTCACTAACTCTCTGATGTAGTGAAACCTTGTGTCGATGTGTTTCGTTCTCTTATGAAACACTGAATTCTTTGACAAAGCAATAGCTGAGCTATTGTCACAAAAGACCACTGTCGCTTTTGCCTGCTCTTGGCCTAAGCTTCTCAACATCCTTCTCATCCATACTGCCTGACATGCTGCTGCTGTCGCTGCCACATATTCTGCCTCTGCTGTAGATAACGCTACAATGGATTGCTTCTTAGAAGCCCATGAAATGGCTCCTGAACCCATATTGAAAACATAACCGGAAGTGCTCTTCCGATCATCTACACTTCCAGCCCAATCGCTATCTGTGTACCCAACCAAATCTGAATGTTCTGAGGCATGATATAGAATTCCAAACATTTTGGTACCTTTGACATACCTCAAAATTCTCTTTGCTGCCTGCCAATGTGCCTCCTTTGGCCTCTCCATGAACCTGGAAATCAAACTAACAGCATACATAATATCAGGCCTAGTTGCTGTTAAATACATAAGGCTGCCCACAATGCTTTTATACAAGCTAGGATCAAAATCCTTGCTGCTGTCCTCTCTGCTGAGCTTTAATCCCATTACTGTGGGAGTGATGGCTGCCTTGCATTCTTCCATCTTAAATCTGCTCAAAATTTGACTTACATATCTTGCTTGAGATATAAAAATTCCTTTTTCATTTTGATCTACTTCTATGCCTAAGAAGTATCTCAAGAAACCCATGTCAGTCATTTCAAATTCATTCTTCATGACTGATTTAAAATTCTCAATAAGATAAATATCATTTCCAGAGAAAATAACATCATCTACATACAAGACAACAATTAAAATTTTACCATCCTTTTCCTTGATGTAGACTGTGGGTTCTCCTTCACATTTGTCAAATTCATTCTCCAATAGATATGAATCTATCCTGCTGTACCATGCTCTTGGCGCTTGCTTCAGCCCATAAAGAGCTTTCTTCAATTTGCACACTTTGTGCTCTTCCCCTTTCTTCTCATATCCGAGAGGCTGTTCCACATAGACCTCTTCCATTAACACTCCATTTAGGAATGCTGATTTCACATCCATTTGGTAGACTTTCCATTTGTTTTGAGCTGCTATGGACAGCACTGCTCTCACGGTTTCCATTCTTGCAACCGGGGCGAAAGTCTCCTCATAATCTCTCCCATACTGCTGCTTGTATCCTTTGACAACCAGCCTTGCCTTGTGCCTTTCTATCTTGCCTTCAGCATTGCTCTTGGTCTTATAGACCCATTTCACTCCAATGACTTCTTTGCCTTTCGGTAGCTCAACCAAATCCCATGTTTTGTTTCTCTCTATGGCATTCATCTCTTCATCCATAGCTTCTATCCATTTCCTATCTTTAATAGCTTCTTCAAAATGAATAGGATCATCAACATGACAAAACAAGGCAAATAAGGAATTCATTCCTTCTTCATAAATTTCACTTAGATTTCTAAATTTCTTACCTCTTTCACTTGGTGTGCAAGTGCTTGAAGATGCACTTGAATTTCCTCCTTGTGGTGTGCTTGGAGAAGCACTCTCATTGATCCTCAATGGTGTACCTTGCTGTTCTTGTGTTGGTGCTGCTGTTTGGGGATTCATTTCAGCCACCTCCTCTTCATCTTCATCTTGAGGCAAACAGCTTTTAATGTTCACTGTTTTCTCTATGCTTCCATCCCAAGCTTCCTCTTCAATGAATTGAACATCCCTGCTTACAAAGAACTTCTTGGTAGATGGAATGTACAGCCTGTAGGCTTTGGATTCATCACTGTAACCAATGAAGATGCATTTCTCCCCTTTGCTGTCCAACTTCCTCCTTAGTTTATCTGGAATGTGTGCATAGGCCACACACCCAAAAACTCTCATGTGGGTGACTCCTTGCTTTCTCCCACTCCATGCCTCTTCTGGCACTTTGTTCATGACTGCTTTTGTAGGACACCTGTTCAAAATATAAACTGCACAATGTACAGCTTCAGCCCAATACTCATTTGGCAAATGCTTTGCCTTCAGCATGCTCCTTGCCATCTCCATGATGGTTCTGTTCTTCCTTTCAGCAACTCCATTTTGCTGTGGGGTGTACCGAGTTGTGAACTGTTTATGTATTCCATTTTCTCTACAAAACTTTAGGAATTCATTTGAGATATACTCACCTCCTCTATCAGTTCTCAATACTTTTATGTGCAGCCCGCTTTGGTTCTCCACAAGTGCTTTGAAATTTTGGAATTTCTCAAAGACTTCACTTTTGTTCTTGAGGAAATATATCCAAGTCTTTCTTGTAAAATCATCAATGAATGTCAAGAAATATAGGCTGCCAGCTAATGATGGAGCTTGCATTGGTCCACACAAATCTGAGTGGATAATCTCTAAGGGTGCCTTTGCCCTTACACTTTTCCCTGATGGAAAACTCTCTCTATGTTGTTTGCCCAATATACAACCTTCACAAAGGCTGTCCGGCTTCTCTATCAATGGTAATCCTCTTACCATTCCTTTTCTGCTCAACAAATTTAGGCCTCCAAAATTTAGATGCCCGAATCTCAAGTGCCATAACCAGTTCTCATCCTTTGGCACGCTTTGGAAGGCCTCTTGGGTGACTGCTGCCATTTCCTTCTTGTTCTTCAAGTCTGCTCTTATTCTAAGAGGGAACATTCTGTTCCTTGTCATCTTCACTTCAGCAATGCATCTTTTGCTGGGTGGTATGTCCATGATGGTGCACACATCATTTACAAAGTAAACATTGTAACCCTTTTGGATAAGCTGTCCAACACTCAATAGGTTACATCTCATTCCGGGGACATAGTAGACATCTGCTATGGTTTTCCTTTCTCCTTGTTTTGTAAATATTTTTACCTCCCCTTTTCCCATAACAGACACTTTACTATCAGTTCCTAGTGTGACCTCTGATTTCAAATTCTGATTTAAGGCTGAAAAGAGGGCTACATTCCCTGTCATATGGTTGCTGCAACCTGAGTCTAAAAACCATATGTCCTCACTATGTGTTTCAGCCATGTTACAAGCTAACAGGACATTTTCTTGACTGCTGTTTTCTCTTGTAACATTTGCATTTTGTCTGTTGTTCATATCATGCTGTTTCTTTCTACAATCACTAGCATAATGTCCATACTTTTTGCAATAATAGCATTGAACATTAGATTTATCATACCTTTGTCCTTGAGCCTGATACTGATCTCTTTGTTGGCTGCTGCCTTGACCTTGGTTCTGATTTGGATTGCTGCCTCTTCCTTGTGCATTTGCTGGGTTGTTCCTTCCACCTCTGTTCTGGCTTCTGCCTCTTCCTCTTCGGTTTCCTCTTCCTTGACCCCTTCCTCTTCCAAAGGACATCTGGGTCTTGAAGGCTTGCTCAAGGGATGAGTTTTCATTCCTACTCAACCTCTGCTCATGAGTTATCAGTGATGCATGTAGCTCATCAACTGAATACTTTGAGAGATCCTTTGTCTCTTCAATGGTGGTGAC
This sequence comes from Pinus tabuliformis, assembly GCA_031772625.1. NCBI lineage: Eukaryota > Viridiplantae > Streptophyta > Pinopsida > Pinales > Pinaceae > Pinus > Pinus tabuliformis. The sequence goes on from CM062819.1 coordinate 480,102,969, forward strand.
TATGGCATCAAACCTTGAGGGTAAGACCCTCAATATTTTCTCCACTATTCTTCTATCTTCAATTGTTTCTCCATGAGTTCTCATTTGTGTGATTACACCAATCACATGAGTGAAGAATGATTCAATGTTATCTGACTCCTTCATGTTCAAGTTTTCAAAATCCTTTCTCAGCATTTGCAATTTTGCTGTCTTCACTCTCTCCATGCCTTGATAGGCTGTCTTGAGAGTTTGCCATGCTTCATGTGATGTTGTAGCTGCTGCTATCCTTGGGAATATACTCTGGTCCACTGCTTGATACAACAAGACAATGGCCTTTGCATCCTTCTTCCTATTGAGCTTCAGCTGATCCTTCTCTCCCTGAGTTAATGCATTAAACTCAGTTTCATCTGCTGGTTCCTCAAACCCATATTCTACTAGTTCCCATATATCTTGAGAGATGAACAAAGCTCTCATGGTTATAGACCAGTAGTCATAGTTCTTCCCATTAAAGTGTGGGAGCTGGGTGTTGAACATACCCATGCTTGTGCTTGCCATTCCTTGCATCTTGAACTATGGTTTTAAATCCTTGACTGTGGGTTTTTTTTAAAAAAACAACTGACTGTCTTCAGCAATAACAAGAGAAATGCTTTTGGGGAATACCTGAATCCTTCGCTGTCTGAGTCTTCTAACTGCCTGAGAGGTTTTGCTGCAGCAACAACCTTCTCCCTTCAGCTTCTTTGTCTCCTACAAAGAGCCTAAGCCTGCTCTGATACCACTGTTGGGTATTTTTGATGGAGAAATACCAAAACCAACAGAATAAAATTCACCACAGAGACAATACTCTGTTTCCTTTGTCCAGGATCTTTTGCCAAGAACCTCTTAAAATCAAAATGACTCAGAAGACACCATTACACAGTCACAAAACATTTTTCTATTGATTAAAAACAAACATTCTGTTACATACTTCTTCCTCTGTGCAAAGAGGGAATCAAAAAAAATAAAACTCTGCTTCTCTCACAGATTTACCACTGCTGTGGATTTTACAAAAACAACTCTCTGTTCTTCAATGCTTGACCAACATTACAGCACTGCTGTGCATATACAAACATGAAAATCGCACTGCTGTGCACCAGAAAGACAACATTACATTTCAAATCCTATAAAGCACTGCTGTGCATTTTACAAAAGATAAACGCACTCTCATGCGTAACCACCAACCACAACAAAAAAAACTTACTTCAACTCCGTACACTCACGGGCTCGACACAATGTTTTATATAAAACATACATCCCAAAAAAAAAAACTGAACTACCGCACGTAGTCTATTTACTACATTATAAAAAAATATATAAAAAACATATAATAATATATGCCCATGATTATATTAAATACATGGGACGTATGCCCATTATCTCATTAATGGTCCTCTACCAAAAAAAAACTACGACACACATTAACTCCATAAATCTTCTTCTACGGCGGTCAACGTTTAGAACTTTCAATCCACGCAAAAATCTGATTTGACGCGGGCGGAGGGCAACTTCGGAAATCGACGGCTGAGATCGCGCGCCCAGCTGATCCGACGTGGTTCGCACACCCTCCTCGGGCAAACCAAACGCTCGTTACCGTCCGGGGAAAATGGTTTTGGGGTGTTCGTACATGGGACGCGTGGCGCACCCTGATTGTGTCGGCACCCCTGCTATGGAAACTGCCTTCGCCGAATGGTGGTGCGGGGAGACCACGGTGGTTTTCCGAAAACCACCCTGCGCTGTTTGAAATTACAATTTAACACAACATGGAAAAGGATGGGAATATTGTCTCTGAGTTTGATGTTTTTGGTTTTTGAGTTCCCTGGAAAACACCCTTTTTGTTTATAGACTAAGTAATGCAGTGTTGTTGTGATGTTTTGTCAAATTATTAGGCCGCTTTTGGAAGCATTATAAGTTTAGTTGGATGGCAATTAGAAGTAGGCAGTTCTCCGTGTAGTAGTGAAGAAGAAGACGTCTTATATATAAAGTTTAAATTAATATAACAATATAATATATAATATCGCTGTTCTAAAAAAATAATATTATTGTTATTATAAAATCTATATTATTATTATTATAATTATAAAATTTATATTTCTAAAAAGATTTTGGGTTATTTATCAAAATTTCTCATTTAAAATTGGAATTTTTAACACAATTATTTATTTGTAATTGAAAGTGAATATTTAAATATTTGTATTATTCATCAAAATTTCCAATTTGGAGATTTTAACACATTTATTTATTTGCAATTGGAAGTGAATACTTAAATATTGTATCCCTAAAAAAAATCTTACATCTCAATATAATATGGCAGTTATAAAAAACATTATTATTATTGGTATAACAAAATCTATATTATTATTATTATTATATATTTTTGTGTTATTCATCAAAATTTCCAATTTAAGATTGGAATTCTTAACACGTTTATTCATTTGCAATTCTAAATGAATATTTAAATATTCTATGCCTAAGGTAACCTAATATCTCCTTAGAAGATTACATTAAGAAGTGCATCATATTTTCTAATCTGGTCAAAATCTACCACATAAGATAGAGTTTTCTTTTGTACTACTTACACTAAAACATAAATTTAATATTTAAATATTAATGATTTATATTATGATATTATCTTTATATCTAACCATTCTATACATATAGATAGATTGATGACATATTTTATTTATCTATTCTCATTTATGTATTTGATAAATAATTATAAAGTAATTTTTAAAGGTTGTTGTCTAACTTATATGGTACTTTTATTGCAATTTGTTGGAATTGTTATTTTAGTTAATAAAAACCTAATGCACACTAATTACAATTCTATCAATATAATGCACATTAATGCTAATGGTTATTAGTTTGAGTGGTTGGGATTGTGGTTTGCCACTCCACCCACTTAGGTTCAAGTCTTCGGAAGCATACTTTAGCATCTACTAATTAGGCTCAAGGAGTAGGCAATTCCACCAACACAACTTGTCAAATAAAATAAACATTAATCCAATGCTAATGGTTATTAGTTTGAGTGGTTGGGATTGTGGTTTGCCACTCCACCCATTTAGGTTCAAGTCTCCGGAAGCATACTTTAGCCTCTATTAATTAGGCTCAAGGAGTAGGCAATTCCACCAACAAAACTTGTCAAATAAAATAAACATTAAACCAACACAACTTGTCGAATAAATAAACATTGAAACGATTCCACCAGCACAACTTGTCGAATAACATTGAAATAAAAAAGTTAACAATAGTAACATTGAAATAAAAGTAAAAAATCAAAAGTTAATCACAGTTGATTCCACCAGCACAACTTGTTGAAATAAAAATAAAAAATTAATCACAGTTGATTCCACCAGCACAACTTGTCGGATAACCATAGTTGATTCCACCGGCAGACTCTACATAATATGGAGGAACATCTTTATAAAATCAAATCTTATTTCTAGAAAATTCTATATCTAAAAAATATTTTATCTTGTTTGGAAGAACATCTTTATAAAATTATATATCTAAAAATTTTTTTTTTTTTTAATCTTATTTCTAAAAAAATTCTATATCTAAAAAATTTCTGAAACTAGAAAATCATTTTTAATCAAAAAGCTTCTAACAATTGAGAGGCTTCCTCTCAACTTCTTAGACTGTTCCTTCATCCAGTATAAAAAGGAGTGTAGACGCAGGTAAAAAGTTCAGAATTTTTGTGAAGGAATAAAGTTTATTTTACGACAATTTTGAGTTTTGATGTGAGTTTTGATTAATTTTGGGGTAAGAGTACGCCAAAAATGTTCAGAATTTTCGTTAATAAATAAAGTTTATTTTTTTGAGTTTTTCCAGTCTTGATTAATTGTGGTCCGTTGAGTTCTTTGTGACATCATGAGCTCAACATCAATTTTAGTATTAGAGCAAGGATTGATTGATTGATCATTGTGCGAGTAATAATGAGCGAGACCTGCATTGAGGGAATGTGTGAAGTAGTTCATGTGGAATTTGTTTTATGGAAAATTGTGGAGGGGTGTGAATTAAAGTTGGTTGTGAATGCATATATATTAACAGTTTTTTTATTAGAAGGAAAAAATGAAATTTCTATTAATATAAAAAAAAAAATAAAAAAAAAAAATTACATACACTGTCCGTTTGTAAGATTGTTTTTCAAAACATTATATATATATATATATATATATATATATGTAGGCAATATATAATAATGATATTTCTAATCATTTCATTATTCATACAACAACCTTTTACAGCATGGTAGGAAAAATAATTCATAGATCAGATCACTCCATCAACCCATATAAGAAAAAAGCTCTTACCCATCTATAACTCCTCCATATCTCAAATACCATCTCCACAATGCATTGAGCGAAGACTCTTGGCATATATAAGCACAAACCCAAAATTGAAAGAGATGTAATAAAAAAAGGACATAGTCAAAGACTCTTGGCATATATAAGCACAAACCCAAAATTGAAAGAGATGTAATAAAAAAAGGACATAGTCAAACCTCATAGTAGCACCATAAATGTCCATATAGATAATGATAAGATATCTAGATGGTCCTTTCTCAACAGAGTGCCATAAGCATGCGCCATAAAATGAATCTTATCCATTTGTTCACTATAGGTAGCTTTGGATAGACAATTCACCTCAACATTTTTCTCTCTAAAAATGTGGGAGACTAATATTCTGTGAAAAGATAGAAGTAGTGACCTATCCGATACATCCAGTGTGTCAATGTTGGAACTTACAAATTTGATCGTTGATTTTCCTAGTCTATGATGACCTTGGAATCTCCAAAAATGTCCATCTCATCGATTGCTAACCCTATGGCACAAAATAGGATGCCCCATAGGGCAAGTAGCTCCACCTAGTATTTGTACCATGACCACTACACCATTTGAATTTATAAAACTCATTTGGGCTCATATAAATAAGCATCCCACTGCGACAAGTCCAATTAGGAGCTGCCCCATCAAAAAATCTTACTGGGTACCTATGCCAAGTGTCCTTTAGAGTAATATGTCTGCACAAATCCTTATATATCTCAGGACCTTTCTCAAGAACAATTATGTGATCTTGATGCTCATCTCTACCACTCCAGGTGCCCTCTGCTAAAAAATCATGGAGTTTCTAGCCCTCCATATGCCCCAAACGATATAGAAAGGGAGGGCTCTATGTTCCTTGTTCCCCCTAAACCATATGGGCAAGCATTTGTCCACTGATGTACATTCCCACCTATAGCCTATATGTAAATATGTGAGAACCTCTTGCCACATTGCAATTGCAAAGGGACACTGTTAAAATAGGTGGGAAGAGTCCTCCAATGCCACCTTGCGTAGTGCGCATCTACGTGGCCCCATGAACCCTCTCTTAAGTGGATTCTTCCAAGTTAGATTTTTGTCATGGACCACCACCTGAAACAAATCAATTTCATAGGTATATCCCATTTCCACACACCTTGAAACCAACCATAAACAGGGTCCCCAGATATACCCTGAGTCAAATATGAATATGTACATTTGACAATGGGTTGTCTCTTAACCATAGGGCCATTCCATGTAAGCTGGTCATCCTCCTCTGTGAAGCCTATGCCCGAAGACTTCAATAGTTTTGTGTATTTCTCCCACTTGTACGTTAGGTCTCTAGTGAGGCCAATATTTGTTGCCTCCATCCAAGTACACCACCCTAGTATTGGATCTCAAGCCACAATGGCATACTTAAGACAAAGAATTCCTCTGCTATGTAGATGATATAAAATAGGAGGTGACAATGTTTTATACTTGGGCATGCCAATAATGGCCACCAACCCGATCTCTACAAGCTCCCCATTACCAACAACCCATCTCAGATTGCTCATAGACCAAGGGATTACTTTCATCAAACTCTTCCAAGTCATAGATACCTCTTTTTTAACATTAACACCCATACGAATATAGGGAATTAGACACTGTTGCTTCATGTACTTTCTCTTTATAATTTGGTTCCAAATACCCTCCACACTGATTGCCCTCCACAAGTTTTTGATCAACGGTGCCCAATTGAAAATGCCCAAGTCCATAATAAACCCGCTAGCTACTATAGACACTACTATTTGTCTAGAGAATAGTTCAAATTTTATAAGGTGAAACTTTTTCCAATCCTTGTGCCCTCCCATAGGAAGTTAGCCATCATAGACTTGATGTTGCGAATGAAACATATAATATGCATCCAATATATCAAAATGCCCTAGAGAACCGCTTCTATTAGCACCAATCTACCACCCAACAATAACAATCCATCATAGACTTGATCTTACGAATGAGACATATAATATGCCTCCAATATATCAAAATGCCCTGGAGAATTGCTTTTATCAGCGCCAATCTACCACCCAACGATAACCATATGTTTGACCAAGTTGCCAGCCTTTTAGAATTTCAATTCCAGCCATTTCCGGTCACTTAAGATCAGATTGTCAGCGTTTTTTAAAATTTCAGTTCCAGCGATTTCCAGTCACTTAAGATGTATTAATTGGGTTTTATGAAAAATCCCAGATATGGAAAACCATCACTCATATCGGGTTTTATGAAAAATTCTAGATATTGAAAACCATCAGTCATATTTAAGCCATCACTCATATTGCGTTTTATGAAAAATCCCAGATATTGAAAACCATCACTCATATTTAAGGACAATATCCCAAAAAGGCTGGCTATGTCCAATGCCAATATGGGCTCTGCTCTAAGAATATGGTGCAGACTTCTCTGAATTCATGACAAGGTCTGATATACTAGCTGCTTATGTGTGAAGTCGACCATAGAGCGACCTGCGTGCAGAGGAGCCTGCGTTAGAGACTTGAGCTGCGTACCTGCGTGGAAGGAGCTTTGAAGAGCATCTTTGCCATCGAACATAGAATTTGGGACATTTACGACTGGTCTGCCAACTTCCACCAAAAATATTGGTCAGATTTTTCACCTGGTAAAGGTGGAAACGTTGACATTACAACGGCTGATCAAGAAAACCCTTAGCGTAGATGTGGATGGTATGTTGCTGAAGGGTTGCAATGTGAGGCCACAGCTCTTCTGGAAATCAATTTCAGAAGTACGATATATCGATCAACAGAAGAAAGGTAAATAAATTTTCAAGTCTGCCATAGTTGGTCAGTATTTGCAAAAAATAACTAACATTGCTGCATGAGATTGATGTTACATATGGTTTTAGTGGAAAGGATCACACAGTCCACCCTAGTATTCAGAGAGTTAAATTTATTATATGTTTTCGTGTGATCAATTTAAATAATCAAAATCTAGTGCGGAATCTAAATCAAGCATTGGTGTTCGTAAAGTATGAAGTTGGGATTATTATGATTATGTAGACAGTTTTACGCGGGAGAATTGCTAAGTACGATGAGAAATATGGTTGGATTGGTTGCTGGGTATTTTAATTTGGAATTTTTTTTCTTTCTCAGTGGGAAAAAAAAGTTTTTTTTTTTTTTAAGAAAAGAAAATACAATTACATAGTGTTGTTATAATATGTTCATTTAGTCTCTACAAAAAGAATCAAAACAGAATTCTATAAGAATTATCTAAGTTTTGCAAAGTATAATTACATGGTTCTGTCACAATATATTCATCCCTTCTCTAAAAAAAAACCAAAAAATTGAGATTTTTTTTTTCTCGGTTGATTTTTTTTTGGCATTAGAAAAGAAAGTACAATTACATAGTTCTATCATAATATATTCATCTAGTCTTTACAAAAAGGAACCAAAACAAAATTCTACATGAATTATCTAAGCTCTGCATGAATTATCTAAGCTTTGCAAGGTACAATTACATGGTTTTGTCACAATATATTCATCCAGTCTCTACAAAAAGGAACCAAAACATAATTTTGCTCTACAAAGTACAATTACATAGTTCTGTAACAATATATTCATCCAATCTCTACAAAAAGGAACCAAAACATAATTTTGCTCTGCAAAATACAATTACAAAGTTTTGTCACAATATATTCATCCAATCTCTACAAAAAGGAACCAAAACATAATTCTACAAGAATTATCTAAGCTCTACAACTGAAATAGTATCATCCACTAGCCCTTCATCTATTGTTCAGCATATCTTTAGATACAAAAAACCAAAAATTAATATAACAAAATATCATAATATAGGTATATCTAAGATGTAGGAATGGTGTTAGTAGCAGTGCTGCAGTCTTGGTTGAATGCAACATAATGTATGACCCCAAGAGTTGATGAAATGCCTCTTTTCGAGAGAAAATCAGTGATAATATTCTACTCCCTGTAGATATGTTTGAAGTCAATGCGCTGAAACGATCCAATCATAATGTGGATGCGCTTCATCCAATAGGCCAAAAGAGGAGGTTGAAGCATGAAAGTCCCTTGATCGAGTGAACGCAACCTTTAGAATATCCAAAAATATGCAGTGTATTGATGTTAAGCCAACTAACAGTAAATAGTAGCCCCCATAACGCGATGATTTCCGCCCTGTTATTAGTACTAGTACCACCCTCCCACCAGAAATGATGATATTTGCCGGGCGCAGTACCAATGAGGACACCGCATCCGCATTGTCCTATATTGCAGGCCCCATCAAAGAAACCCATCGGGAACTTGTTCTAGACGTCCTGCAAGATGATCTGCCAAGGATTTTTAACACGTTTCATGGGTCCTGTTTCAGAAAAATATGACACAATTCTCATGACAAAGTATCTTATGTCAACTTGTTTGTTCTCAAAATTCTTGAGATTCCTGCAACGCTAAATGCCCCAAATGATGAAGAAGGGAAAAGTACCAAATTCTTGTTGAGACACAAACCAATGTTTGAAGCAAGCCATCAGGGAAAAATGATTCCACTTCCCATCAATCTGTAAAACAAGAAGTACCAAATTCCAAATTTCTATGGCTACTGGGCAACTCAAAACTTCAATTTGGAACTTGAAGACATGATGTTTGTATTGTAAAGTCGCCTGGAATGTTTGCAAACCATTTACCTTGATATCTTTCTCTTTTGGCAAACCATCTAACGAGTGACATTAATAGATTCAGTTGCTACTGAGTATGAGGATACAATATATCTGCAACAATTTAACATTTAAAGTGAAATTTTTGGAACTATGAGGTGACATGTTGTCACTTGCGAATGAAGAAGAAGCCTCTGAAGAAGAAAAAGTGGAAGAGACTCCAAAACAAAAAAATGCTAAAGATGATCGCCAAATTGAGTACCAAACCAAAGATGGAAGTGGCCATGTAGAAACCCAACTGTTGAAGAGTTGATTATCAACTAAATTAATGCTATGGATAAATATTTTGACTATGAAAATGTAGCGGAAGATAAAATAGTGAAATTTGCAGTAACCACATTGAAGGGACATGCTGGATTATGGTGGTACAATTTGTAAGCAGAACTAAGAAATAAAGGCAAAAATAAGATTACCAATTGGGGCAAAATGGTAGGAAGAATAAAAAGTAGATTTATGTCCGGAGACTATTCGCTAAATATTTTCAGACAAATGCAGAATCTCAAATAGAAATCTATGTCTTTGAAAGAATATACATAAGAGTTGTATAGGCTAAGCATAAGATTTGGTCATGTAGAAGAAGGCATTGAAAAGGTTCCTAGATATATCAATGGTTTAAGATCTGAAATCCCAGATAAGTTGAGAATTTTCCTTTAAGCATTGTTGGAGAAGTATATCAGGTAGCTCTCTAGGCGGAAGAGAAAATGACAAGGAAACAAATTCAGAGAGAAAAAGAGTGTAGTGTAGTAGGAAGAATACTTCCAAAGCATCCAAAAGAAGGAAGCAATTCCCATCAACTGAACAATCTTAATGAAGAAGAAATTTCAGAGGAAGAAGACCATATCAAAGAGGTATATGATGAAACGTTGTTAGATGTTACACATGTAATGTAATTGGTCATAAATTTAATGAATGTCCAGAGAACACTTCCAAAAATACAGGAAATGTCCACATTACACAAGAAAATACAAAAAGGTCCTCCGTGCATGAGAACACACTAGAAGTTGGAGAATCTCTGATAATGAAAAGAGTCTTGTTGAATTCTGCCAAGGAGATTAAGGAGCCTTCACAAAGAAAAACATTATTCATAACCACATGTAAGTCAAAAGGTAAATGTTGTAAAGTTATTATTGACAGTGGAAGTACATTTTGGTGTCTACAAAGATGGTAGAGAAGTTAAATCTAAAAATGACATTGCATCCTACTCCATACAAAGTGATATGGTTGTAGAAATGACACCAGATACTAGTAAATGAGCATTGTGAAGTAGAGTTCCATATTTGGTGCTACAAAGATTAAGCACTTTGTAACATCATGCCCATAGATGTATGTAACGCTCTGCTAGGAAACCCCCCTTGGAAGTATGACATAAAAGCAATGCATGATGGGAGAAGCAACACATACACTTTTGAAAATTATTGCGAGAAACACACATTGCTACCACTAAAGGATGAAGGTGCAAAAATAAATATTAGTACTCAAGTGCTAATGATAAGCCAAAAGGAGTTTTTGAAACAAGAAACTAAAGAGGAAACATGCTATTAGAGACAAAGACAATTGTTGAAAATAAAATTTTATTAAATGAGTATGATAATATGATGGCTAATGAGTTGTCTAGTGAAGTGTTGATGAGAGCACAGATAGATCATCCAGTGATATCAACTACATAAGAGAATTTTCAAAAAGTGTTTATGGTTGATTAAAATAGTGAAGAAATTATCATGAGTGAACAACATTAAGATAAAGAGCAAGAGCTTGTCTTGAGAGACAACAAGGGGTTTTTTTCTAGAAAACCTCAAATTAATTTTGAAAATAAAAATTATTGTGAGAAGATTGTGGATGATCCACGTGGATATTGGTGGTCACCCACCAATTCCACTTGGACCCCCACCATTTCTTCTTTCAGTTTTTCAGTTTCCTTAATTGTAGCACAATTTACTATTTTTCGTAGATTTTCGGGTCCTAAACTTCCAGAGCCGTTTTGAGGCCCTAAACGACGTTTTTTTGGAAATGATTTTATGTCTATAATAGTATTTTCCATCGTAGTCCTTAGAGAGATCTTTCCAACAGGTTATCATATCCGTCAAACAAAGATAATATGACCAAGTCACGACGTCTGGAAGTTGGTTGTCCAACTCACCCCAACGGGGCCCATAAACTCTTGGTGTTACATCTCCTCGGGTTAAGGTTTTGGTTGTTTAGGGTTTTCTCTAATTGTTTAATAATAAAAGGCCCTTGAGCCTCATTGTAAGGCAGTTCAGAGGCATGTAGCCGCCACATCTCTTCTCAAAGATAAGCTACTATCGCCCTAGCTGGTTTATTTCCATTTCTGTTTGTAAGCATATTTCAGTGTTTTACATTGATGAAATGAAGCATTATTTCCACTGCATCTCTGTGTTTATGGTTATCTCTATAATTTTTTGTGTCCCTGTTTAAATCCAAATCAGTGGTATCAAAGCGGTCTGCTTTTTTTCTCTGTTTTTCTTTGGCACATGTCCCCAAAGAGGTCAGGATATGAGGAGTTAGGGCTTGAACTAGTCAAACCTTTGCAAGACTAGACTCGCCAATCCCGACGACATCCCATGGCGGATGAAAAGAAAGACGAGGGGAAGGAGATCCTATCAAAATCTTTCTTGAAGAAGCCCTCAAGCGACAAAGGAACGCGATGATGGACAGCTTTGCCCAAATCCTTTTGCGACTACCTAGGGGCAATGCATCGGCTTCCAACAGCTACTCTAGAAACGCCACACCGTTTAAGGTACAAGTTAATTTTGAAATCCCCATATTCAAGGGTTAGATAGACGCAGATGCCATCGATAAATGGTTAAATCTACTAGAGGGTTATTTTTCTATTCATGATTTTTCCAGTTGGGAAAAGATTATTTTCGCTCTTCTCAAAGCAGCCCCCCACGTCAAGGATTGGTGGGAAACCTACTGTGAGCAGACGGATGAAAGCACAGGCTCACTATTTTCAGCCGCACCCACTTGGAATTCATTTAGAGATGCCATCAAGGAGTAGTATTACCCTGTCGGAAGCTATGAGGATTAATACATAAAGTGGACCACACTGTGGCGGGGAAGGGACCAAGACGTGTCAGAGTTTACCAATATTTCCCTTACCCTTCACACAAAGTTGGGTATCAAGGATTCAGAGTAGCATTTGGTATTCAAATACCGTGGCTGCTTGCACAAGTACATCTAGGAAGAAATAGAATTCATGAACATCTCCTCACTCAGCATGGCATACCGATATGCCGTCAAGGTTGAGAAAAAGTTTAAATAGAAGAAGCGAGACTTTGGATTTGCGAATCCGAAGCAAGGGAAAGGTGCCCCCAAACCGCAGAACAAAGGACAAAGCTAAGGTGGGGCGGCCCAAGACAACCCGCCAAAGCTGCAAGCAAAGAACAACGTCATGAAGCCGAAAAAGGACACAGGAAAGTGGTATGAGTTCCATAAGAGCTCCACTCACAACACAATTGAGTGTCGGGCCAAGCAATCACTGGTGGCTGAGCTAAAGGTTTCAAAATCAGATGCATGTTTCGACTCTGAGTCAGAACCCGACAAGGGGAATGATAAAGGGAAGTAGATTATTGATGCGGAACCCAACGCCACCATTGCCACCACGAAGATCCAGAAGGAGGAACGCGAAGATCCAGAGGAGGAGGAGCGTCTCTTCCAGTCCCAGATGTGGGTAAAGGGCTCCCCGCTACAATTCATTGTCGACAACAGGAGCCAAAAGAACCTCATTTCAGCAAAGTTCGTGAAGCGGCTGGGCTTACCGACCACAACACATCCACAACCGTACACCATCGGGTGGCTTCACCAAGGACGGGATCTTCGCATGAGCCGACAGTGTCGAATTCCATACAACATCAAGCCCTTCACGGATGAGGTATTGTGTGAAATTTCTCCCCTTGAAGTTTGTGATGTATTATTAGGACAACCATGCTTGTGGAAGCGACATGCTGTGTATGAATCAAGGCCCCGTGCTGTTATTTTTACTTTGGGAAATAAGATGTACAGGATACCGGAGGTAGCACCGCCTACCGTCATCTCTTTTGTTACTGCAAAACAATGCAGTAAGCTCATTTCCAAAATCGGGAAATTTGTTTTCCTGATGATACGCCATCAATGAAAGAAGAAGATAGTGGCCACGACCTTCAGACAAGGCCCCTCCACACGACAACTACAGATGGACAAGGTCGTGGAGGAGTACGAGGACATCTTCACCTCCCCGCAGGGGTTCCTCTGCATTGTCAGGTCAAGTACTCCATCGATTTGACCCCAAGTGCGCCACTGCCCAATGGAACAATCTATCGGTGCTCCGTTCTGAAGAACGATGAAATTAAGAGGCAGATTCAGGAGCTGCTGCAGAAAGGTCACATCCATCCGAGTTCATCGTCCTGTGGGAGCCCGATCGTGTTGGTACAGAAGAAGGATGGGACTTGGAGACTCTGTATTGACTATCGGGCGCTGAACAAGATCATTGTCCGTAATAAGTACCCGATCCCACATATTGATGACCTCCTAGACCAACTGAAGGGGGAAAAATATTTCAACAAGATCGATTTGAAGTAAGGATGTCACCAGGTACCTATCGAACCCTTCGATGTGTGGAAGACCACCTTCAAAGCCAAGGAGGGCCTTTTCAAATGGTTGGTTATGCCTTTCGGATTGACGAATGCCCCTGCAACCTTCATGAGGGTAATGGATGACATCTTGCAGCCATTCACCAACTCATTTGCAGCGGTATAATTGGATGACATCTTGATCTTCAGCCAGAGTTGGGAAGAGCACCTCCACCACATTCGACAAGTTCTCCAAACACTGCGGCAACACAAGTTATGTGCCAATTTGGAGAAATGCATTTTTGGCATGACCCAAGTTCAGTATCTGGGATACATTAATGATTAACAGGGGGTGCATATGGATCCAACCAAGATCCAAGTCATTCGGGTTTGGCCATCTCTAACCACTCTAACAGAGCTTTGCAGCTTTCTAGGTCTTGCCAACTTCTACTGCAGGTTCGTGTTGGGATTTTCTCATATCACTTGGCCCTTGAGTCAAGTCACCAAGGGAGGAGCGAAAGCAAAATTCTTTTGGTCTGAAGCTCAACAGAAGGAATTCACAGAGTTGAAAGATTGCCTCTACTTGGCACCAGTAATCGCATTACCAGACTTGCAACAACGATTTGAGGTCGAGACAGATGCCTCTGACTATGCTATTGGGGCAGTCCTTACTCAACATAGGCATCCAGTGGCATATCACAGTGAGACAATTTCAGACACAGTCCATAAGTATCCCACTTATGACAAAGAGATGTATTCCATTGTGTAGGCCTCCCTACAATGGAAGCATTACATTTTGGGGAAGGAAACAGTCATCCACATAGACCACCGAACCCTGCAGTTCATACAGACCCAAAGGAAATTGTAGAATGATTGCCATCAGAAGTGGTCCACATACCTGCAAAAGTTCCATTTGAATATCAAGTATAAGAAGGGCAGCACCAATAATGTTGCAGATTGCCTCAATCGCAAACCGACCATGGCGTTAACCGCTGTGCTCAATTCTTGTGGGCACGAGACTTTTGATTGGCCACTTCTCTACAAAAGCGACCCAGAATTCGACCACACATACCAGACACTCTTGGAGGGTTAGCATGTTCCAGATTTTCACCTCCAGGATGCCTTGTTATGCCACCTGGGTCACCTTTGTGTTCCTTCAAGCGAGCGTGCCAAGATGATTTGGGAAGCACACTACAGTCAGGCTGCTGGGCATTTCGGGGTTGAGAAAACGGTGGCAGTACTGCAAAAGTATTTTTATTTTCCGAATCTTCGATAGGATGTCAGGAAGTACATCAGATCATGCACTACCTGTGTCATTGCCAAACCGACCATCAAAAAGCAAGGCCTCTATACCCCGCTTCCTACCCCTAGTCGACCTTGGGAATCCATATCCATGGATTACATTTCAGGCCTTCCTTCCACTAAGCATGGAAATGACTATGTTTTTGTGGTCGTCAACAGGTTCTCGAAGAGGCCATTATGGCGGCCTGCAAGAATAATATCACAACAAAAGCCACTGCTAAACTCTTCTTTGAACGAGTGTGGGTACACTTTGGGATCCCACAGTCTATCATCTCAGATAGGGACAGCGGGTTCCTTAGTACATTTTGGTCTAGTCTCTTATCGATGCTGGACACCAAACTCACTAAGTCCACAACCTTCCATCCTCAAACTGATGGCCAAACAGAGGTTGTCAACAAGATGAGCGTACACATTCTGCGCATGTACAACTCAAAGCATCCACGCACATGGGATGAGAGCCTCCCCTATGTTTAACACAACTACAACCGGGCTCTCAATCGCTCGACTAGCCACAACCCTTTTCAGGTGCACTTGGGATTCCAGCCACTATGTCCCATTGATGTGACCATTCTATTTGCAGCTACTCACGTAGATTTGGCTCATGTCCAGTCTGAAACAGATAAGGCAAGTAGCTTCATTAAGCACATCCAATATATTTTCCAGTAGGTCCATGAAATTTTGGAGAAATCAAATTCCAAGTACAAGCAACGACATGATCAACATCGGGTGCCACACAAGTTTCAGGTGGGTGACAAAGTCTGGTTGTATTTGCAAAAGGAATGCCTTACCGGAGCCTATCGGAAACTTAGACCACTCTGATATGGTCCTTACACCATTACCAAGGCTGTGGAAGACAATGGATTTGAGCTCAGCATTCCCTCATTTCTTGGCCTGCACCCAGTGTTCAATGTGGACTACCTTCGACCATACTTTCCACCATTACTAGACACATCCGACATTGTAGAACAACTCACACCCACAGAGTTAAATCCAGATTGCATGAAACAAGATGCAACTGATTAGATCATGGACACATAGATCAAGAACATTCGCTAGTAGAATATCCAACTGTATCGAGTTGTCAAAGCAGGCCAACTCCTTCACCAGGGCAAGTGGCTCACCAGGAACCAAGTTCCGTAGAAGTTTCCTCATCTCATGGAGGAACTCAACGCAATGGGGACCACTGCTTCCTAAGGGGGGAGGAATGATCCAAGTGGATATTGGTGGCCACCTGCCAATTCCACTTGGACCCCCACCATTGCTTCTTTCAGTTTTTCAGTTTCCTTAATTGTAGCACAGTTTACTATTTTTAGCAGTTTTTTGGGTCCTAAACTTCCGGAGCCGTTTTGAGGCCCTAAACAATGTTTTTTTGGAAATCTATTCCAGCAATTTTTTTTCTAAAATCGTCTATTCCGTCATAGTCCTCATAGAGACCTTTCCAATGGGTTATCATGTGCGTCAAACAGAGATAATATGACCAAGTCACGACCCTGGGAAGTTGGTTGTCCAACTCACCCCAATGAAGCCCATAAACTCTTGTGTTACATCTCCTCGGGTTAGGGTTTTGGTTGTTTAAGGTTTTCTCTTATTTTTCAATAATTAAAAGGCCCTTGAGCCTCATTGTAAGGCAGTTCAGAGGCATGTAGCCGCCACATCTCTTCTCAGAGATAGGCTACTATCGCCCTAGCTGGTTTATTTCCATTTATGTTTGTAAGCATATTTCAGTATTTTACATTAATGAAATGAAGTATTATTTCCGCTGCATCTTTGTGTTTATGGTTATCTCTTTAATTTGCTGCATTCCTGTTTAAATCTGGATTAGTGGAACATGAAGTATTTTTTGGTTTGAGGAAGCATTAGCATGAGCAAGTGATACAGATACAATTCCATGAGGTGCAAATTGAGATAGTGGAGCGTATACCTGTAGAAGAAAGGAAAGATGGGTAGAGGAATATGAAAGCAACTTCCTTTCAAGTTTTCCTCGCAGTTATATACATGCCAGTGATTTTGATAGCCGAAGATGGGATTTAAAAGATTGATGAATTTATTTATTTATTTAACATGCTTACTTCATGTGTAAGTGAAATCAAAGAAGACATGAATGGATTGAAGATAATAGTTGAAGAAATCTAGCTCATGAAAAGATGTCAGTGATGCAGGGAATATTATTATGCTAATCAAGGGTCCATAACAAAACACCAGAGTACAATTAAGAAGAAAACCAGGCTACATCCAACACACATACCTTGGGAGCCAAACCAGGCTACATCTAGCACACAAGCCTTGAGATCCAGAAGGAAAATAATTGCAAAAGAACACCTTATGCACTTGAATTATTTCAAATCAAGACAACAACAATGATTTTTTTTTAATGGATAAGAGTCCATTGAAGGATTTTGTTCCCTCATAGAATCTATATCTAAGAAGTCTTTTGGAAAAATCTAGAATTTCTAGATTTTTAGAAAATTCTGGAACTATGTAAATGCTAGAAAATCATCTTTAATTGAAAAACTTCTATAAATTGAGAGGTTTCCTCTCAACTTCTTAGGAATTCTCTCTTGAATTCTAAACTCTTCATTCCCCAAATATAAAAAGGAGTGTAACTCCATTGTTGGAGCAAACATAAAGGTTCCAAATTTCTGTTAATGAATAAAGTTTGTTTTCTGATTTTAGTCATTAAAAGAAAACTAACTTTATTCATTAACATAAATTTCGAACCTTTCTACCTTCTCTAACAATTGAGTTACACCCTCCTTTTTGTATTTGGAGAAGGAAAAGTCTAAAATTCAAGAGAGAATTCCAGAAAAAGTTCAAAAGAAGTCTCTCAATTTTTAGAAACTTTTTGATTAAAGATAATTTTTTAGCTTTTACATCATATTTTTTTTGGATTTCTAGAAAATTAGATTTTGGTTAAAAATGGAAGACAAGATTGAAACACTGAAACTAGCACCTCACATGTGAGAAAGCTTCACTTGGAGACTGCTTGGGCAGTACCGCACACATTCATTAATCATGGAATCAAAATATATAGGTTTACATCAATTCAAGGAGATCAAAATTGTCTCCTAGAAAATAGAAACTAATCCTAATCTAGGACACACACACAACTGTGAAACATACTTTCTCCAATATTACATAATTTCTCCATTATTTTCAACTCTCCCCCTTAATGGAGAAAGGGTTCACTTGCACACCTAACATCTTCCTAAACAATTCAAATTTAATCTTCCCAAGGGGCTTGGTGAAGATATCTGTTGCACTATCACAGGTGTTACAATGTTCAATAAAAAATTATTTAGACTGAACCTTTTCTCTAACAAAGTGAATATGAGTATTAATATGTTTTGTTTTTTTATGAAACACATGGTTATTTTCCATCTTGATTGAACTTTGGTTGTCACATTTAATCACTGTAGCATCTTTTTGTTCTTCTCCTGCATCATGAAGAAGTCTCCTCAACCAAATTGCTTCACAAGTGGCTGCACATACAACTTGATACTCTGCTTCTGCTGAAGATAAGGATACAATACTTTGCTTCTTACTGCTCCAAGAAATGACCCCGAACCCAATATTGAAAGCATAACCTATTATGGATCTTCTATCATCCATATTTCCAGCCCAGTCTGAATTTGAATAACCTGTCAGTTTAACATCAAAAGAATCAGTATATTTAATGCCAAAATTTATGGTTCCTTGAAGATACCTTAAGACACCTTTTGCTTCCACCCAATGATTCTCAAGAGGTTTTGACATAAACTGACTCAACACGCTAATTGAAAATTCTAAGTCAGGTCTAGTTGTAGTCAAATAAATTAGACTTCCAACTAGCTGTCTGTACAATGTATCATTGATTTAGTGGATCAAAAATATGCTCAAATTTCAAAATTATCGGAATTGATTGAAACCTAAACTATCGCATACATCTTGTCTTTCTAAATCCGGCGCAATTCGTTTCGCGAAAAACGGACGTCGTATGCTCCCTGAAACACGATCTGTTCATTTGGGGAAACAACAATTTTTTTTTATGCAGGGCTACCCAGTCAACAGTTCATACAACTGATTGGGCATGCTGACGTGGCATGCTGACTGGACTCCATTGGTCAATGGTGGTTCGACACGTGGCAACTGACTTTGTGCTTGGATGGCGCAATTTTATTGGTTGACTAGTTTGAAGTGGACCAACTAGAATCTGCCACGTGGCACCCTAGTGGCCACTAATTTTTTTTGAAGGTCAAATAGAACCCAGGTGGAATTGAACCCAAGACCTCCTACATACAACCTATGGCCCTTACCAACACACTACACAATTATTCTTGTTTACAAGTCAAAACAAATCCTATTTAACTTCGGAAGAGCGCATTTGGCATGGGGGGACAACCCTCAAAACCTTAGCATTGCACCCATGTGACCTCCTCCGAGAATGGGAAGCTAAGTTGTAGGGGCCAGTCCATGGTCATATGACCCCAATGTGACCGAGGGCATGAAGGAGACAAGGGCTAGACAGAGGCCCCAAAACTCGACCCCCAACGTGGTCACATGGGCGCCATGTGACTGAGATTTTCGGTGTAAGGGTTTAAAGGCGAATTTAATGAGGCCACAAATTACATTGACTGTTAGCCAAATTGTCCCTCCATTAGCGATTTTTGGGGTGGAATTGTAGGACGGTTTGCAAACAGGTGCGTTTTGTAGAACAAATAGCAGAAAAACTTGGGGAGATCATAACTTTCTCAGTTTTTGGTCTTTTTGGGAGCAAAAAGAGGTTAGACATGGATTCTTGATAGTTCTAAAGCCATTGGAGCTATTGTTCAAGCCATTTTAGCACTGTAACTTGATTTAAACACCATTTTTATGAGCATAATGCAAGAGGCCCAACCATTGGAAGCTGGACCAAGAGATGTATCCTAGGAGGGGTGAACTCCTTCATCACTTGCTGTTTTGTGTTTACTGTTATGGTGTTATTGTCTACTATATTAAACTGAAGTTTTAATTCATGTTTATTTCTTTATAAATTTAACATAAGAGGCTTAAAATACCCTATCTAATCACTTGCAATTTTTCATAAACCTCAAGCAAATTCATATATAGATCATTTTGGTACCAAAGCTTAGGTTCTTTGTTGTTGTGAGGGTTTAATTTGTTTGCAAGTGTTTCTAATGCTTACAAGGTTGAAGCTAAAGAGAGGAGAATGAAATCTTGTGGTTTCAGGTCCTCAAATTGGAAAAAGGACAAGGAGAACACATTTGCCACAATCTCCACCACAAATTTCACCTCAAGTTGTACTTGAAGGTTCAGTAAGCATGTCACATGAAGGAGGGTCTGATAATATGTCAGAGGATGAGAAGGCTTTCAGAAAAGAATTCTTTGACATGACCTGAATGGTAAAAGTTCTCTATGAAGAGAGAAACACAAGATTGCAAGGTGAGAGCTTCAAGCCTCCATAGGGAGAGGGTTTTTTAGGAGGAAAAGGAGGAGATGAGGACAAGCCTCCAAAATGGAATGGTGACAAACCACCTTTGACACCACCGTTCTCTTCACCTCCATCCTCACCACCATCTTCATCATCTTCATCTTCCATAACAACCCCTTCACAAATACCTCCACATTCTCCAAAGGGACATGGTAAAACTCCATTTTTAAAACTTGACATAAAATTTGATTTGCATATGTATGATGGAGAGGAAAATGATGAAAGACTATATAATTGAGTACGTCAAATTGAAGTGTATTGTAGGATACAAAGGATCAAGGATGACGACACCAAGATTTAGCTTGCCTCATTAAGGTTGGAAAGTGCAACTCTTATTTGGTGGGAATCCAAGACACAATAGGACATGAAAAAGCATGGTAAGGTCTTAACCTCTTGGAATAATTTTGTTGCTACATTGGGAAGACAATTTTATCGTTTAGTATACATGCAAAAATCTATAATGGATTGGCAAAATTTTAGGCAAGGAAAAGGACAAAGTGTGCAAAACTATACTCAAGAGTTTAGGAGAAGAGCACTAATATTGGGTGTAGATTTGACATCTCAAGAAAATTTGTTAAAATATATTGGAGGTTTACATAGTTACCTAAGACACACTATTCTCATGTTTAATCCCACAAATTTAGATGAAGTTTGTGTACAAGCCACACATCTAGAAGTAAGAGGAAAACATATTTTAGATGAGAAAAGTGAGAGTTCCCTTGAAATTGGAGAAAAAGGAAAGGGTAAGTTTAAGGGAAAAGGGAAGAAGAATGCTTCCATTAAAATGGAGAAAGAAAAACTCACATGCAAACACTATTTGAAAGATGGCCATGATGAAGACCATTGTTGGAAACTTCATCCAGAGATGAGACCCAACAAACTTAAAAACAAGGAGAAGGAGAAAACAACTACAATTATAGAACATGACTTAGGTTCTGATTCAGGAGATGAAACAAAGATTACAACAATGGGTTTGAAAGGTAAGAACATAGCAAGCACTAGTTCTTCAAGTTGTTCCAATGATACTCAAAATGATGAAACAAGAATTGAACTTTTCCACATTAGAGTTGTTTCAAAGCATACCAAAATTGACACACTATTTGATAGTGGGTCACAAGAAAATTTGATTTTTGAATACTTAGTCAAGAATTTAAATCTAGAAACCATTTCACATCCAAGTCCTTATCCTTTAGGTTGGATATGTAAGAATGCAAATTTGTAGGTGACAAAGAAGTGCATCCTTAGATTTGCAATCATTGCAAACTTTCTTGATGAAGTTGAACTTGATGTAGTTCCACTTGAGATTTTTGGTATTGTTTTGGGAAGCCCATATCTTTATGATAAGAGAGAAATATTTCATCGCCATGAGAATAAGTATCACTTGTTCAAGAATGGGATTGAGTATATAGTTAGAGCGCATAGAAAGAAGATGAGTTTGTCTCTTATGCATGCTGGACAAATGAAGAGAATTGTGAATGCAAGTCAAAATTTTGCTTTGTTAATGTTCAAGCATCAAGATGTTGTGAATGAGGCCTTTCAAGGAGATGCATCAAATGAAAAATCTGATTTCATTAAAGTTGCTAATGGTTGTGATAAGTTGTTTCAGGGATCTAATATGTTGCCTCCTAAAAGAGGTAAACAAGATGAGGAAAAATTGCAGCAGCATACATCATTGTTGAACAATGATGGGAACAAGATGTCAATGCTAAAGAGTGCAAAGGTCAAAGAGCAAGTGCCAAAGCAATTTGAAAAGAGGGCATTGATTCCATAAGTTCTCCTTGGGGGTTTCAAAATGGTGCAAGGCAATGGCGAACACACTTGGTCAAGAGTCAAGCCAAGCACAAGACAATCTAAACAACGTCACGTCGACAATTATGGTCGAGGTGAGAAGAATTTCAAGTTGTTTAAGTTTCCTTTGATTGACGATCAAGGAAGGAATATGTTTGTTCCTTCAAGGACAATTTTTTGTTCTGCAAATTCTAGGAAATTGCAACAAGATGGTATCTACAACGACAAGACAAGGTCTCAAGAATTAAGGAAAAAGAATAGTTTTCATGAAAAGCTCAAATTGTTGAATTCAGGCAAATTGTAGTGGGTTGAGACTGGAAGGGTGAGGGATTCGTACCCTCATATAATTATTCAGTAATAAAGAGATTTTGGAGGTCCAAAAGCTTTTAGTGGGGGGGAGTGATCTAGTGGATAAAAACCATGCTCAAATTTCAAAGTTGCTGGAATGTATTGAAACCTGAATGACTGTGTAGATCTTGTCATTTTGAGTTCAACACAATTTGTTTCACGAAAAACAGACGTCGTATGCTCCCAAAAACATGATTTGTTCATTTGAGGAAACAACGAAATTTTTTATGTAGGTCTGCTTAGTCAGTAGTCCGTACAACTGACTGGGCCTGCTAACGTGGCATGCTGACTGGACTCCGTTGGCCAATGGTTGTTCAAAATGTGGCAGCTAACTTTGTGCTTGGATGGAGCAATTTTATTGGTTGACTGGTTTGAAGTGGACCAACCAAAATCTGCCATGTGGCCCAACCAGAGGTTGCCATGTGGCACCCTTATGGTCATTAAATTTTTTTTAAGGTCAAATAGCACCTAGGTGGAATCAAATCCAAGTCCTCCTACATACAACCCACGACCCTTACCAACACGCTACACAATGATTCTTGTTTACAAGTCAAAAAAAATCCTATTTAACTTTGGAAGAGCACATTTGGCAATGGGCAGCTAGCCCTCAAAAAGTTAGCACTTCACCCATGTGACCTCTGCCGAGAACCGAGAGCTAATCTGCAGGGGCCAGCCCACGATCATATGACCTCGATGTGACCAGACAGAGGCCCCAAAACTCAACCCCCAACGTGGTCGCATGGATGCCACGTGACCAAGTTTTTTGCTGTAAGGGGCTAAAGGCGAATTTAATGAGGCCACAAATTACGCCAGATGTTAGCCAAATTGTCGTTCCATTAGAGATTTTTGGGGTGGAATTGTAGGATGATTTGCCAACAAGTGCGTTTTGTAGATCAAATAACATAAAAACTTGGGGAGATCATAGCTTTCTCGGTTTTTGGTCTTTTTGGGAGAAAAAAGAGGCTAGACATAGCTTTTTGATAGTTATGAATCCATTGGAGCTATTGTTTAAGCCATTTGAGCATTGTAACTTGATGTAATCATCATTTTTATGAGCATAATGTAAGAGGCCCAACCATTGGAAGCTGGACCAGGAGACATAGCCCAAGAGGGGTGAACTCCTTCATCACTTACTGTTTTGTGTTTACTGTTATGGTGTTATTGTCTACTATATTCTGAAAAAACTAAAGTTTTAATTCATGTTTATGTGTTTATGAATTTAACATAAGAGGCTTAAAAGACCCATTTAATCACTTGCAATTTTTCATAAACCTCAAGCAAATTCAGATACAAATCAATCATCCACCTCTTTAGAACCATCATCATTCCGAAGTTTAAAATTCTGTTGTATAGGTACTGAGGCAACTTTACACTGATCCATTATGAATTTCTTCAATAATCCCCTGACATAGTTTCCTTGAGTGAGAAAAGTCTGGCCAAAATCCCTCCAGACTTTAAGGCCCAAACAATAATGTAATTCTCCACGGTCCTTCATTTCAAAAACCTATGACATTTGCACTTTGATTTGTTTAATCAATTCATCAACATTTCCAGTAACAATTAAATCATTAACATATAAAGAAATCAACAGAATCTCCCCCTTTGAATCAAATGTGGTATACAAATTTGGGTCATTTTTCCTTCTCTTATAACCATGCTACAAGAAGAAAGAGTCTATTTTTTCATACCAAGATCTAGGTGCTTGTTTCAATCCATACAATTCCTTCTTTAATTTACAGACCAAATGTTCCTGCCCCTGTTTAATAAACCCTTCAGGTTGTGTTAAATATACCTCTTCTTTCAATTCTCCATTTAGAAAAGCAGATTTCACATCTAGCTGGTGTAGACTCCAATGATGCTTTGTAGCTAAAGCTATTAACATTCTAATAGTATTTAACTTAGCTACAGGAGCAAAGGTCTCCTCATAATCAATCCCTTCTTTCTGTGAGTACCCTTTAGCCACCAACCTAGCTTTATATTTGTCTACACTACCATCTACTTTGAACTTAGGTTTATATAACCATTTACAACCTATGGGCTGTTTCCCTTCTGACAGTTCAACTAATTCCCAGGTTTTGTTTTTAATTATTGACTCATATTCTTCTTTCATAGCTGACCTCCATTCATCATACTGATTTGCTTCATTATAATTCATGGGCTCAACAACATTTAAAATACTAGTCATAAGAGCATAGTCTTTATACCTTGTTGGTAAGTGAGTTTGCCTACCTAATCTCCTTGGTAGCGGACTTGCCTCAAATCTATCTTTCTCACCCCTGAATGGAGTTGGATTGCTGACTGTACTTGCATCACTATATTCTTATTTTTTCTGCTACTATTGCACATGGCTATCTTTGGCTTCATCATTGTTATCATCAATCAGTAAAGGCATATGCCACTCCTCATAACTTTTTTGTTTTTTTGTTTTGTTTTGTTTTTTTTTTTTTGCTTTTTAGTTCCCTTCATCAACCTGGTCATCGAAGATAACACATCTACTTGCAAATACCTTGTGAGTAGATGGATTAAACAATTTATATGCTTTTAACTCAGAACAACACCCTACAAATATGCATTTTATGGCTTTAGCATCCAATTTCTTCCTATCCTCCTTAGAAATATGTGCAAAATATTTCAAACCAAATACTCTTAAATGACTGACTGCAAGCTTAAAACCATATAAACCCTCGAATGGAGTCTTGATATCAAGACTCTTAGTTGGACTTCTATTCTTTAAATACACTGATGTATTAATAACTTCTGCCCAAAATCCATTAGATAGGTTCTTACCTTTCAACATGTTGCTTGTACACTCCACAAGAGTTATTTTCTTTCTCTCTGCAACCCCGTTGCGTTGTGGAATGTCGAGTACTATAAACTGTTGAATTATTCCATGATCCATGCAATATTTGATGAAGTTTCCATGCTTGTATTCTCCCCCTTGATCTAAGTGGAGAATTTTGATGACCTTCCCTATCTGCTTTTCAACCATACTTCTGAATTCTTTAAAATATTAAAAAGTATGACTTCTCTTTCTGAGAAAACATACCCAGGTATATCTTGTGCAATCATCAACAAATAGAAAAAAATAATAGGCTCCTCCTAAGGACCTTGTCTGCATTAGTCCACATTTATCAATATGCACAAAGTTCGAGTATATCTCTCTTTCTCCTATTTAAATTTGAGGAAAATCCATCCCTATGCATTTTTCCAGGTGCACATCATTCACAATCAACATGTGCATTTCTTAAAATAGGAAGTCCATTAACCATACCTTGTTTCTGTAGCAGAAATAGGTCATGAAGATTGATGTGTCCAAATATTTGATGCCAAAGATTCTCTATTGTCATCGTTGTTGAAGTTAAAGCTTGATGTGGCATGCTTGTAACATTCAACTTATATATGCCTCCAACTCGTATTCCAGATGCAACCGGTTTCTGATGATCCAGAAAATCCTTTATGACACAATAGGTTTTGAAAAAATCTACCTTCATGTTTTGATCTGCAATCATGGATACAAAGATCAAATTATTTTTAATGCTCGGGTACATACATGACCTTATGGATGTGCCTTATATTACCATCAGGAAATATCACAGGAATATCTCCATAGCCTTTAATCTGGTATGCTCTGTCATCACCTAGGTGGATGTTAGCACCATTGTTGGTCTCTTTAAAACTTTCAAACCAGTGCTTATTACCTGTCATATGAGTGGATGCTCCAGAATCCACAAACCAAGTTTCAACCTCATCAGTCTTAGGAGAGAAAGCATAATTAGATACAAACAATTTGAGGTCATGACTCTGATTTTCATCAACAAAGTGTCCTGCATGCTTCTTATGTTTGTGTATGGCTTCATCAGTCTTCTTTTTGTAAAAATTTCTAGTAATGTGACTAGTTTTACCACAATAAAAACACTTGATTCCTAATTCATTTCTAGTTGATGGCATACCTTGGAATGGATTTCTTGGGGTGTACCACCACCTTTCTGTCCTGCTCCTGGTTTCCCTCCGAAAGACTTTTTCTTTTCCATCACTACGAGATCTATATTCCGAGGCTTCAGATTCATCTGTATTCTGAGGCTTCAGATCGGGTTTTGTGATGGGAGTTTTGCCATAGTTAGAGTGGCGTAGCGTCAGCATGGTCGTACCCTTTTGAGACTAGCATGGGATTTGGGTACAACAAGATTTGGTGGTTCATCTACCGTGAGGGATGAGTTTCTTTCTACAAGGGGAGATATTCAGATATTTCATTGGAATCTTGTGATTGGCTGT
The DNA here is from genome assembly GCA_031772625.1 of Pinus tabuliformis. Lineage (NCBI taxonomy): Eukaryota > Viridiplantae > Streptophyta > Pinopsida > Pinales > Pinaceae > Pinus > Pinus tabuliformis. The sequence continues at coordinate 480,129,744 of CM062819.1, forward strand.
TGACATAGGGATCGTCACTAGTATGGTAGGATGTTCAACAATGAGGAGTGGTTCAGTGGCACATTTGGGACCCTGGCATTGGCTAGGCCAATGTTTGGAGCAACAGGATATTGCTTGAGGACAAGCAATTTTTGGCGGGGAGGACTGTAATGTTCCCAATTTTTGTGAGTGAAAAATTCACTAAGGAGTTTTGCCAATTTTTGGTGATATTAAATAAAAAGGAGAAAATATTATTTTGTGTGAGAAAAATGGAAATTATTATTTTAATGAAGAATTACGACAAAGTAATATTTTAATAGTGGAAGGTGGGGACCACCAAGGGAGAGGACTAGTAATTATAAATGGAGCTTGGAGGCCTCCATTTGGTATCTTTGACATTTGCATTCACCTACTCATCCGTTCACTCTTTTGTTTGGCGAGTCTACCAGTTATTTAGCCATGAGTCTCTCAAGCGGGAGATTCAACCTCTACTTCGGGGGACCATCCATGCCTGCCCTAGGGAGGTTGTTCCACAAGAGTTTTCAGGAGTTCCAGAGCAGTGACATACACCAGCAGCCAGCGGAGAGCAAGGAGTGCGTATTTTTGGGTAGCCAGGAAACACACATAGGGAGATTGAGGCAAGAAGAGATCTGATTGCTTGTCATGGAGTTGGGGAGCTGAGGTAGCAACATTAGACCAACATTCTTGTTGGGTTTTACAACCAGTATTCTAGCAAGTCGAACTGTTGGGCTGAGGGACAACGCAAAGGCCACTTAGTAGATTTTCGCGGTGCTTCGGAGCAACTGATTTGGGCCAAGAGATCATCTGGGAAGTCAGGGATTGGATAGCAAGGGTGAACTCAACATTTTGGAGGAGTTTTCAGGTGGATTTACAGGAATTTTCCAGCAGGCTGAGTTTTGTAGCTACAGCTGAGGGGAGGCTCCAAGGGGGTCGAAAATCATAAGTCAAAACCAACTAAAATCCCTTCTGGGTTTTTCTAGGTTTTGTCCAAGGAGTTCAGGGTTAAAAACATATAAATTTTTTGGAAGTTTTAGTGAAATTTCCAGCCATTCAAACTTTAGTAAAGCAATAGTTTTCTAGGCAGCGCAGTGCAGATTGGTGCAACGACTGGGAAACCTTCAACTCAACCATTTTCCTACCTGGGTTTGGTCCTGCTTGTCCATTGTGACAAGCCCAAGTGCACCATTCCATCATATATTGTATTTGGCTTGAAAAAATTAAATAAAATGGCTCATAAGTTCTCCATTTGCAACTTTTATATGGTTGTTTGCTGATTATTTCGTTTTTGTAATTTTCTGCATATATTATTTGCTTGTTATCACTTGTATTCCTATTTAGGATCATTACAGGATTGGGAGTGACCACTAACAACAAGTCAAAGCTCTTCGTCTTGTGGAAAGGTCTAGATCTCGCTATCACTCTCAAAATAAAGAGAATAAACATAGTTGGGGACTCTATGTTGGTCATAAGAATGTTCTCAAATGTTCATTCTATTGAAAATAATAGACCCATCGTCAAACAAATTAAATATCAGCTGGCGAAATTTGAGCAACATTCCTTATATCTTGTTCTTCATAACTTGAACAAGGCTTGGAAAATCGTGGGGTTCGTTTGGGAGCTGGGAGTTATGAGTTTGATGGGAGAAATGGCGGCCACATTCCCATCTTGTAATTTAATGACGGTCAGAGAAATAATTACTATCAGCATGTCTCCTGAAGCTGGAGGGATGATGCGAAGGAGTGAACTTAGAAGGTTGGACAGGTGGAGATTGAATAGGATGCATGGCACCATCCCGGATCTCCAGGACAATCCATCGTATGGCTTAAATCGATTGCCAAATTGGTGTTTGGAGGATGCAAAGATCCTGTCATTTTAGAGAATGTTCAAAACTGCAAATCGTAAGGGAGAATTAATGGCGAGGAAAGGTTCTACTGCAAATTGCCTGATAAACTGGTTTTCCAGATCCCTGGGACAGAATGTGTATTTAATGGGACTGTAGCTCGAGGATCTCCATGGGATAATGATATGAGTAGCAGAGTTTGGTTTGATAGAAGAAAGGGTTCTATATAAGGGGTCACCACCCTTTGTTGTGATGTCTGCAATTTTAGACTTGGTGAGACGAGGTGATAGCAGTGAGAGTTGGCATAACTCATACATGAATGTGTCGGGAGGTCACAGTGGGAACCCTCCCGAGGAGGACCTGGTGCACTAGAATAGGGTCGCCGAATTCTTGTTCAAGCAGATTATGGGGAGACTTGATCTTATCACTCGTCAATTGGAACTGCTGGACAAGGATAGAGCTTCCAATGCTGAAAGAATCAATGCAAAAGCAAAATTTGAGGTTGTGGAGGCATCTTTGGAGCGAAAAATAGTGAAGATGGAGACAAACCTTCTCACAACCAACTCGGAGTTGGTCAGTGAACATATTTGCAGAGGTTAACGATATAATTGTAGGACTCCCTAAGGAGGTTGTGGCTCATCTTCGAATTGATGGAGAAGTCGACGACTCTAGCACAGGACTGAGCAACCGAGGCAATACTGTCAGCAAGGACAAGGGGAAGTTGAAATTTGGATAATTTTTACTTATGCTTTGTCGATATGTTTTGATATTCGGACTATATTTCCAGCTTTATGGTAGATTTCAGTGTTTTCTAACAGCGTATAAGGCTAGCAGGAGAAAGAAAATAATTTCATGGTTGTACTGAGACATGGGCGCATCTACTATGTTTGAAGCAAGTTTTGTTAATATGATGTAAAACAGTTTTGACTGTGAAATCTAGATTTTAAATACAAAATATCTATTCAATGTGAAATCTAGATTTTAAATACAAAATATCCATTCAATTAAAAAAATAGATAATTAATATAATTTTTATTAAAACTTGAATAATGTGATAAAAATAATAATTAAGTAAATGAATTATTATAACAAAATTATTAATTGTATTTCGTTAGATTAGTAGCAAAACAGAATTAATAATGTATTAGTTCTTATGATTGTACATATAGATATTTGTCAATTTAAATATATAAATAAAGATTAAAATCTATGTAAATATTAAATATAGGTATTTGTTAATTTAAATATGTAAATATAGGATATTTGTTAATTTAAATATACAAATAAAGATTAAAATCTATGTAAATATTAAATAACTACTTAATTGAATTCAACCATAACCATAACTAATGTTGTTGATAATTTTTAAAGTAAAAAATAATTCACATATTAACTCTTCAGTAATAATAATAACCTAACTTTTAATAAATACAAAATCATATTATTTAATTCTATTAATAAATTTTGATATTACATGTATGTATGTATGTATGTTTATTTTTTTAATTGCTGTAAACGAAAACATTAAAGAATGTCTAGAATCAAGAGTATTATTGAATTTTATCTATTATGGAGATATTCTTAGCAATGACCATAAAGAATATTGGTTTTTTTGAATATTATTAAACTATTTTTTAGTTAACAATGTTTTTTTTATATATAAAAAAACAAATTAATAACTCAAAATTTGAAAAAACTAAAAATCCAACAAAATATTTTAAATATCCTATTTTTTCTTAAATAAAAATAATAAATTAATTTAATATAATTATTTTTATTATAAATTAATAACTATATTATAATAAATTCTATCCCAATTAGACTCTATTTCATGATTCCATTTCAAGTTATTTCTCTTTATATTTTTGTTTATAAGCGACCCAATACCTTATTCCTTGTCTTATCAAATTTTGAATATGGACTTGAATTGTTTGTTTTATAAGCGACCCAATACCTTATTCCTTGTCTTATCATATTTTGAATATGGACATGAATTGTTTGTTTTAAAACTAATTGTGATTTTTATTTTTATATTTTTTTCATTTCGTAATAAAAAAAACACTGAGATTTGTATTAAAGTCAAATATCAGTACATATACCATCAGATCTGGTGAAACAAGAATCAACCAGATATGTTTTTCGTCCAATAATAACACATGTAATCCAATATATATCCCAGTTGCAACACCAGGAATATATGAAGTAAATCTAAGATATAAAACCATCCATATTTAGCACATCATGAGAAAAACAGAAATTGTCCACAGAATAAACCAAAAAAAAATAACTGTCATGAAAACAGGAAAGTGATAATACTAAAGTGTTCATCATCCAGTTAACTATATTCGGGAAAAGGGAGAAAGCCAATGTCCAGGGTAGTGCCTCCCACCAGAATCTCAATGTGAATCCCATCCTACTGAGCATGTATGCCCATTTTGGACATCTTTTCTGCATTTTGGTTGAACTCCCTTCCAATGTGCTGAATGGAAATGTGCCTGAATGTCCTCCAAAGGAGCATAATTTTCCTGAGCCAGCCTTGTAGATGTGAGTGCCTGATACTCATGATGCCACATTCATGGTTGATAATAGACTGTGAATCCCCATATATGTGGATGGAGGGAATCCTCATGAAAGAAACAAACCAAAGGAGCCCCCACAGTGCCATTCATATTTATTCCACTGCCTACCCCCTAGTGTACCTAGTATTCCTGTTCTAATGAGAGAACGATCCAGAAACCACATCTGCATTTGCCCCCTTAAGCGACACCATAAAAAAATCCGGCCAAATAGTTAATCCCAGGACCAATAGCTGGGAGAGAAGACCACTTAGGTCTGAGTGGAGTTGACAGGATTGGAGTTGTTCGCCCCAAAATCCGGTTGATCACCGGTGCCATGTCCCTCATGATCCTTCAAAAATAATATGATTCTGTTGTCTCCAGATTTCCCAAAAGTAAGTGAGGGGTATGACACACCACTAGGATAGTTTGCGACTCCACCAAGACAAACAAGAAGTGATAGAGTCGAAAGGAACCAATGGGAATTTTAACCGACCTGATAGCTCCGTCCAGATCTGATATGAAATCGAGCATTTAAGAAATAAATGAAGATTATCTTCCGCCTCCTCCCTGCACAAAACACATATACTAGGTCCTTACCAATTCCTCTTCTGTAAATTTTCCCATGTTAAATTTTTTTTTTTCCAGATTAGCTAGACAAATAATATGATTTTGATTGGAATCTTAATTTTCCAGAACTTTATGAACCAACATACCTCATTTGTATTGTGATAGTAGTTGCATATATATTTGTAGCAGTCAACAACCGATATATGCCCTTGCTTCATCTCCCCATTCCATCCCATCTGGTCACTATCCTCCCCCCTACATATACTGTGTTATCACTCACTGCTTTATAAGGTTATCAGATGCCCACTGTGCAGAAAAGAAGTGAAGTTTGAAGTCACCTTCCTAGGCCACAAAATATCTCAGAGCTAAATCGGACCCTGCCCATTGCATAGTGCCTGAAAAGAGCTTTCCAACAGTATATGGAAGTCTGAAAATGGACTTCTGGATCATAAGATATGGCCTATTGGAGTTACCCTTGGAAAGTTCAGAAAACAAAGAAAATGACCAAGTATAAAGGAAAATTGCATATCGAGGACCCAGAAGCTTATGGAAATCGTAAATGACTATCGACGGGATTAGGAGATCGGCTATCGACGAGCGACGTCATCGGCGAGGTTCTAACTTATAAACCTCGCGGTGTGCGATTCTGCGATATAGTGTAACATCGTCGGGGAAGGCTGAAAAGGATTAACAAAGGAAATGCATGCAAAAACCAAAGTCAGGTTGCCCCCTTCTCTCTACTCCATGTGGTAGAATATGGTAAATCCTGCACTCCCGCATATCGGGCATCCCGCAGTCCCGCATCTCGTATTCTCACAGTCACACATCCCGCAGTCCTGCATCTCGCATTCTCTCATTCCCACAGTCCTGCGATCCCGTAGTGCCGCGACCCCGCAGTCCTGCAGTGCTGCGATCCCGCAACTTGACATTAAATCCCGAATATCGATGATCGACGTGGCGACAGGGTTCTAAATTTAAAAACCTTGTGGTATCACTGATTTGAGATATAGTGTTAGATCATCAAGGAGGGTTCGATTCTATTTAACAAAGGAATTCATGAAAAAACTAAGGTCGGCCGGACCCTTTCTCTCTCCCCCACATCGTAGTACAGAAGGTAATGTGGCCATACGGGGACACATGTCACTCAGTTTCGGCATGTGCAGGGGTCCTATGGGGGCATTTCCGGGTGACATGTGTCACCAATCACAAGGTGACACGTGGTAGTGATGACATCACTCCCACAGATCGGCGATCGAAAATCACACAGGTTAAAGCGCTCCTCCACCTGATTCTCTCCCGGCCTGCGATTGTGGTAAGCGGCGATCCTCCTGGATGCGATATATTATGTGATCAGGCCTATAAAGCTCTCACATTTAGACAATCGGCCAACACTGAGAAATAAGGTAAAAGGCCCCCCTCTCCGAGTTTGCAATTGTGATATCTTTGGTGGGCCCAAGCCCGTTGATTAGTGATCGCATGTTAGAAAGGGAGATGCCAAAGGTAAAGCGTATGAAGCAGCGGGATGCGGTATTCTGTGTAACAAAGGAAAAAGGCCCCCTGGACAGGAGCCCAAAGGCCTTAGCGCCCGAGGGCTAAGCCCCTGGTTATAACTCCTAACCATATGATAAGAAAAGAAGAAAGGGGCTAAACTAAAGGGGGTCAAGGAGCATTATAGCCTGTCATTCTGTAGCGCTTTCAAGAGTAAAAATCCCGCTGCCTTACAACTCGGATAGCATGGTACATGGCTCTTAAGGCGGATGGTTCAACAACTATGGCATGAAAGTAAGCATCATGCAGAGTGTTGAAGATAGTATGGGGGGCTCAATAAGATTTAATGGCTCATCATGGAGCCTCACTCCTCTACACAGTGAAGGACAGGAGGCCATACCATGAGAAAATTACAGCTTGAGGCAGGGGCGACCACAAGATGGGCACATAGACTTTTCATTTACTTTTATGTCTAGTTGTTTACTTATTTTTGTCCTGTTGCATGCGTTCCTTCAATGTGGTTATTAATTCTGTAATATTTTTGGGCCACAGTGCCATCCCGGCAGAGATAGCTGGTCAACCTGACAGCTGAGACTCGAATGAAGATATTTTTTTTGTAATGAATGTCCATGCACCCCTCTCTAGAATAAATAGGAGGAAGCAAGACTTCATAAAGGTTCACAAATCTACAAGAAAAATACATGTTGTTTCAGATTGTATAATTTTAAGATACAGATCTTTCAGAATATGAAGAAATGGTGGCAATTCCCCCTTTGAGTATTACAATATGTTTTTCTCTCTGTCAAAACCCATTATATTCATGTTTCTTCTAAATTCATGCAATTATAGATGCTAGAAATGTTTCTTACTTCCTTACAGATTCACGTGTATTGATTGGTTTATGCATGTGCCTATGAGGATTGCTGAAACCACCTCTTTAAACTACGCTACATGAATCATAGCACCCATTTTCCCTTCATTCCATTATATCCTCTTGTAACTCAAATAAGTATAGCATTTCTTACTTATTTCAAGCTTTATGTGTCAAATACAGAATTGTTGATATCGTGAGCTCTATATGATGAGTTACCCTTTCTCCTTATCCTCTTTCATTTGCTCTATAAATCTTATTGAACTGTAAGTCCTCAAACTACTCGGCCTCCACTCTTTTATGTTATATTTCTATGAGCCGTGTACGAGAAGAAATACCTGAAATACATAACTCATATCTTTGGATGAATGAAGCAGCCCAATTCCTCTCTCTCTCTCTCTCTCTCTCTCTCTCTCTCTATATATATATATATATATATATATATATATATCTATATATATATAGAACATAAGTGATGTCTCCAGTTTCCCGGACACGTAAATCTAGATGTGCCCAGGCACTGATCTTGTAAGAAATTGAAGGCTATCTGTGGGAGCTACAACATTTTTTGGCTCTGTTGTCAGGGAATGTATTGAAGTATTTTTCCCTTGGGATACGACAAATAGAACATTCTTTGTGTAGGTGAGCGAAGTCTGTTATGATTGCATTCACATCACCTTGGCAACTCCACTAATAATTTTATGGTAAACATCCTGGCGACTCCACTATGCATATCTCTGTTTGATCATCTTGGCTTTCAAGCAGCCCCATACTCACCTTGATGCTACAGCAGCCGAAAAATTTCCCTACTTTTGAAACTGAAATCACTCATATAGGGAGGTTTTCGAGATGGCACTTCCTGCATTTCTGGCCAACAAATTTGCCCCACTAGATTTTTCTTCTATCGCTAGTTATCCAAATCATGTCCCTTAATTTCATGAATGATATACCTATTTGCCTAGATTTAGTGGGAGCACAAATAGAAGGCCTAACCAACACCTCAAAGAATTTCATGAATGAGTGGAACAAAAAGGTATTTTTTTTAAGATGTACAAATGAATTTGTTCACGTATTCTTTAGAGGAGGATGTTAGATTTTGGTTTAAATGATACCTCGTGGCAGCATATCTTTCGTGAAATGTTTTCATATAACATTCTATCAATATTTCAAAAGATCTTATCCATTGAATTCTCTATTTGAAGATTGCTGCACATATTTCAATGATGAATAAATTCCCGAGGTTAGTGATCTTGTTGAAGATGTGTGTGAGAATCCATTCCAAGAAGATACCTACTCACATCAAGAAGCTTTGCCCAATGAGCAAGAAAGAGAAGAAGGAAACATCGTCGAGTTGAAAATAAATTCTCAGAGTGCTTATTCAGTCGAGCCCGATGTTTCTCCTTCTCATGATGTATATGACTCTGATGGAGAGTCAAGTGAGGCAGAGCCACCACAATCTCAGTCATGGGAAGCTGCATAAGAAAAGGAGGTCGATCAGGAGGTCAGCAAAGAGGCTCCAGTTCACAATGCACACCCTTCAGATGGAGAAAAAGACCAAGACCCTCCTCCAATTTGTAATTCGTATTATTCAGAGGAGGAAGAGATGGTCGTGGAGGTTCAGAGGGAGTTGTTTACCTGCAAGTGGGGATAAAGCTCCCAACAACAAGTTTCTCAAGAAGAGCCCAAAGCTGAAAGACCACACAAAATATGTTGCTGCCTGCTGCAGAAATATTCCTGCCAAGAATTCTCAACAGGTTCTCAAATATATGACTCTTACAGTTCAGACAAGAAGAATCTATTGTAGATTTCCAAGACGATTGGCCCTCCAAAGAATGGGTAACAAATGATCAACAACAAGCTTTTCTCAAAAAATCTAAGGCTGAGGAGCTCAAAGACGTTTGTGGCTACCTTGGCCAAGAGGCTGGTTAGTAGACTTCTCATGAAAAATAGGTAGTTGCGGACTTTCCATGTCCATTACATGACCTTGTGGCTGAGTACATGAGCCTATTCTTAAGCCAACAACAGAGGTTGTATTAGAAGCATGTATCAGGTTCTTGTAGAGCTATAAAAAGGGTCTCTTTCACCTCTAATTACCTCACATTAATATGTCAATCTGGGATCGTTTTGTTATTTCAAAGAGTGTCTCAGTCTGAGGCTATCATTTGTCAGAGTAATGCTAGTAGTACAACATTCAAAAATACAAGAGTAAATGGATGCTTGTCTATAACTAAGTTACTTCAAAGGAATAAATCACACACTCAGAAAACTAGGCAACTTATCAGTCAAGGGTTCGACAGCGATAACCCATCCCTTTGGAAACTGATGGAAAGGAAATTAGAGCATGGACCACGGGTTTGGGAGCTAGACAGTAAATGCCGAGGCTCACTACAGCCTTAGATCGTCTCTCACACCAAAACAACAAATGCTAGTAAATGGAACGACAGATAGAAAAATGGAACAGCAAATAAGAAATCGAACAGCAAATCTGGAATGGAACAACAATTCTAAAATGGAACAACAATTCTGAAATGGAACAACAACTAAACAACTAAGTCTCGCGAGCAGTAATTAAACTTAATCTACTAACTCAAATGCACTCATCGTAATCAAACAACAACCTTTCACTCTTAAGGCAAATCAAGCAGCACACACTAATAAAACAACACTAATTACTGATAAGTTATGGAACAACGCTTGGAAATCATATACGCACACAACACGCTTGAATAGTAATCTGATCTAGCATCAATCTTAATTAACAAGAATATGACTGTGTTTCAAAATAGAACAACATTACTTCTGAATCCAACAATCGTAAAGAACACAACTTTCAGATGAATTCTATAACATGAATGTACAACACAAAAGCTCTGTAACAAAATAGTAACAATATTTGGTCAAGACTAATAATATTCAATCAACTCTGAAAGGATCAATAATATAATGCAGAGTCAATACAACAGTTCTGTCTGTAAAAATCTTAATGAATTAATCTTAACAGAGCATGTGATGTAAACTTATAAAGCATATCAGATTACCAAATAACGACAATAAGCAAATCACGCAGAAATCAAATCGTAGTAATACAAAAGCAAGTGTCCTCTGGGGCCGGGCCCTTAGCCTCCAAGGGTACACCGCTTTAGGTTAATCCAGACGCAGAGATAAAATAATCACCAAGTTTGTATTAACGCATGAAACAAAAGTACAATGAACCAGTTGAGACTCGATGATCAAAAGTTTTGATCTTTAACAGAAATTACATAAAAGCATAATCCCCCCAAAGCTAACAGTGTTGTCCCTTTATATCAGGGTGATGGCGGAGATGTATAAGTAACAAGATAGATAAAGCAGCGATCCCTCGGGATCAAAGATCCTGAGGGATTTGCCAAACTGTTAATCCTTAATCATCTCTTTTCTCCTGCGTCGAGCTGGTGTCTTCTCCTCCTTTTCAGGGCCGATTTGCTTTGATCTGCTTAGCCTTGTTTGCACTCGGTCTCCCGTCAAAGGGACAGCAGTTACCTTGTCCTTGTCTTTTTCTTTGGAACAACAACTCCTCGTTTTCACCCCTTCCTGCACGAGAGAATGACAATTATTAGTGGTTAAGTCTTGCATATTAATATCACATGTTTTTTTATAATTCTTTATTGTTTTCCAAGTTCATGATGCAAAAAGGTTTACAAGTTCTACTGAAAAGCCACTGAAATGATCATCAAAAACATACCTTTTTAGTACTCCACACACCCCCCTGCTTACCCTGTTTCATGCCCTCATGAAAACGTTGTAGTTGACATGCAAGGCAGTGAGAGAATAGGCTGGAGAAGGAATCTCATGCGGAGGTCTACAACCGTGATGAGTAACTAGGTAGTCAAAGAACTGGCCTGTTTGACCCTCAGGCATCTCATACAGGGCTTGATATCCAGGTGCAGGGTGCCAAATAATTGGACTGCGGAATCTATATCCTAACCAAGATGGCCCTGCTCTCAAAATGCTTTTGCCATAGAGGTTCAAACGGTTGGCAACTAATTCAAAATTCTCATACTTAAACGGTTCCCTGAGCTGGATATTCGGATTAGAGATTTGGTACCGAAATTTGGTTGCATCAATGGCAAGGTCTTTGATAGCAAGAAAATATTCTAAACCTTGTCGAATGAGTGCCTCATGCATGGGTCCTAATGTTTCAATGACACCCGGAGTCCTCATGAGGTTTCTATGTGCTTTCCACAACTGCACTGGGTTCCTAGGCTCAACCCTTACCCACAAATCTAGGCCATTTTCCTGCCTCTCGAAAGTATTATAGGCTTTGAGCCATTTAATCTGATTAACCCCGAATGAGATGAATGCTTGCAATTGGATGTCTCCAACAAAAGGGCCAGGGTTCAACTCAGTCTCCTGATCTAGTACAAGGTTATGCAAATAGAATTCGCACAGCAATCTCTGGACCTTCACCCCGTAGTGTTTACAACAGTCTATAAAGTCATTGACAGTGTTAATTTGTATGGGGGCACCTGCTTTAACAGCTTTTATTTTTAATTGTAAATACCGTTCCAGTAAAAACATGGCATAATTTTTGGCAGGGGCCCTACATGCTAAAACGTCATTGTATAAAGAACACAAGGTATCCATCTGCTTGATAACAGTATCTAGCCTACGAGTTACCTTTGCAACTTTTTCTTGTTCCTTTCGCCAACCTTCAAAGGCCTGGCTTTCGGATTGATTGACGTTCCTAAGTTGCTGTTGTAGTTCTTCATACTTCTTGCGAGGGACCGTTTGCTCTCTAAGCTTTTCTGCTTCTTGCTGAGCCTGTTTCAACCCCTTGCGCAAGGTTATTGTCTTTGGATCTCTTCTCCATGCAGCAGTGGAGGCCAGGAGTTTTACCTGAACTTTCTTATTGCGTTTCTTTGAGTTCAGAAGCCTTATCACCCCTGAGGGTGGTGCCTTCGTCTGGATTTCCTTGTCACAAGTCATCATATCATCCATTTCTATTTTAACATGAATATCAGTTTGCTGTTGTTCCTTTTCAAATGGAACAACAGTCTGTTCTTCAGCATCATTTGGAACAACAGCTGGATTTTCAACAGGGTTTTGAACAACAGGGCAATTTTTGGTCCTCCGCCTTTTTGCCTTGCAGAGTTTTACTAGAGTGGTCACCTTTTTCTTCCCTGCGGTCTTTCTTACCCTCTGCCTTGATTTCAGGATCCTGATCTGCTGGTGGAGCTGGGCTATTATGCTCAATAATCTCTACTGTTCCTTTCGCAATTCTTTAATTTCCAAAGTTTCGTTAGAAGGAACAACAGGCTGTCTGCTGCGGTTTGGGCCGTGACTAGTCCCTGGATCTTCCTCCTGGGGCGTTTCTTCATTGTTCTGCTCTGGCTGTTCTGGGGTAGGAACCTTAGCTGGTTCTGTCAATTCCTGGGCAACTTCTTTTTCTGCCCCTACTTCCTCCAGAATTTCTTCCGGTGCCTTAGGAATGGATTGTTCCTGTTCAGTATCTCTTATCTCTTCTTCATCATGAACATGCAGATTTCCTTCTTCTGCCTCTTTTGCATGTGGTTTTTCAGATGCATTTTCCTCTTGGGGTTTGTCGTGGAGGTCTGTTGGACTGGAAGGTTGGCCATACTCACCCATATTGGCCAAAACTGTGGTCAATTCATCTTCTCCCACTGGGTCCTATGGTGGGCTACTTTCCTGCTGTCCCATTTCCTCCTCTTGCTTGGATTGTTCAGCTTCTGCCTCAGAATGCTCAGCTTCTGTTTCAGAATGCTCAACTTCTTCCTCATTTTCTTCTTCGGATTGCTCAGCCTCCTCTTCAGATTGCTCGGCCTCCTCTTCAGATTGCTCGGCCTCTTCTTTCTCTTCTCCTTCAGCTTGCTCTACTTCTACTTCTGGCCGTGAGGATTGCTCGTCCTCAATTTCTACTGGCTGGCTGGTGCTTTCCTGAAGCTTTTCCAGCCTTCCTCGTATCCGAGCTAACCGGACCGATTTTCTGTGTTTCTCTGGCTGTTCGGGTGTACCGGTGGCATGCTTACGCTTTGCCGATTCCTGGCGTGTTTCTGGACGTTCAGATGTACTAGTGACATGTTTTTGTTTTACTAATTCTCTGCGTTTTTCCGGACGTTCTGGTGTGCTGGTAGTATGCTTACGTTTTGGGGATGGTGCTATCACCCTTCCCTCAATTATTGCAATTAGCTCTTCCCAGCTGCTTTGCTGCTGGGTGAGGCTATGACTAACAATTAATCGAATTAACCCATGGTGACTGACAACTGACTCTACATGTTGTGCCTTTTTTAAGCTTCGTGCAACGTCATGAAGTAACGAATTCAAAAGTGCAGGCAGATTTACAGAGCATTTCTGCTTTAAAACAACTAAGAGTTTAAGATGTCGTGGTCTTACCACGTCTTTTCTACCCTCGCAGGTGATGTAGCTTTGCATGGTTCTTGCTAATTCTGCCCAGGGCTCTCCTAGCGTTGCTGGCAGAACTCCCTTCCCTTTAATCGTCAAGCTCTGGCCTTCGTCCTGGAAGATTTCTATAATCTTATGTAGTCTTTCCTTTTTAGTGTCCATACAGGTCCGGTGGCTGGTAGTCCCGAGACTTCTGCGATTATATCATTGGTGACTGCTATCTGTCTCCCCCTTACTATGGAGTAATCCTCCTGCAGATTCTACAGGAATTCAATCGCCACTGTTTCGTTAGACTCCTGCAAGCAGTTGAGATAAGTCAGCCACCCTGCTCTTTCCAGGATCTCCCGGGCAGCAGCGGAGACTGTCAACACCTGTGGTTCCCTTTGAATCGCCCTTCCTCCCATGGTTTCACTGTGGATTCTCAATGGAATAGCAACTATTTGTGTTGTCTGAAACACAGAGAGGGTAATAGTCGCGAGATTTTGAAAAAAACAGAGTATGCAACAGAAATGGCTTATGAACAGCAACTTGTGTAACAAAAATAGAAACAACATGCCATTAAGCCGTGCCATACCCTAGTACACAACCTTTCCCAAATAGTGAGCTGACACATAATCCAGGGAATAATGAGGTTAACCTCCCCCCCACAATGTGATAGGCTGTCCCAGCCATCAAATAAAGGAGCAGCACCCGATCTGCAACAGAGTCATAAAGGAACAACGTATGAAAATATGCCATGTTTAGAAAAACAACAAATTACTGAAATTGAGGCGTAAAGTTGGATCGCGTATTACGTAAGAGGCTGCTGTGATATGATGCGAGGCTGGGGGGATAGGACGTCTGTCGTACTTGCCAAATCTCAAGTGGTCATTGTCACTTACTTTGCCATGATTGGTGGTAATAAATTTTCATGCGATATATAAGTCGGGAAATAATATATGATTAGTTCCTAGGATATAAGAAACAAAAGAGTATTAGTATCTTACCTATTGGTGTAACCAATGTGACTTCAATACCATTAACAGTGCTCTGCTGCCGACAGGTGTCCATAACCTTGGCAGAGTTGTTTATTTCACCCCTGGAACCATGATCCTTTATGTGTATATTAAGGAGTGTAATGTCAAAGTGTAGGCCATTATGCTGGCTTGGTAACCAGTTAGCCATAATGCCATTCACGAGGAAGGAGCGAAAAGTGGGCAGGCCGGCTCGTGATGAGACCTCCTGTTCCAAGGTTTGTTTATCTGAGATACCTTTTGGACCATATCCCTAGTGTGGTGGCCATAGTGGGAATGCCACTTCACTTCCATCCTCATGATCATGGTAGGCTGGCTCTTGATGAGACCCCCTATCCTACATTTGACAACTTATAATTCATGTTTACTTTTTTCTTTTTCATAAAGTACTTTTCCTTATTTATACACAAAGGGTGGTTCAACACTCCTTAAGAGTAGGAATGGTGGAAGAAGTCTTATCATCTCAATAGGAAGATATAAACCCTTTGCTCTTATTCCTAAACAATAATCAAAGAGGATTAAAGGGATTGTCATGATAAATATAACCAATCAAAGAAAAATTAGTAGGACAATGACAACAAAATATGATGAATAAGTGTGTCCTTCCTTTTGTCCTCTTACCAATACAGAGCCTTATAAAGATAGCGATTTATAATTTGCGGATTTCAGTATGTTGTGATTTTGTGTTCATTGCATAAGTGCATAGATGTATCTTAAAGACTTTGAAAGAACAAGAGCAAGAAGTATCCTCCATTTAGATCAGCAAAAGGAATGAGCTGTTTCACAAGGAGAGAAAAGGTATGCTAGTGGCGTTCCTTTTGGAAAGAGGAACAACAAAGGAGCATAGATATCAAAAGTGCGAATGCCGTTCTTTTTGAAAAAGGAACAGCAGAACACACCAATGCCGTTCCTTTGAAAAAGGAACAACAAAAATTAAAAAAAAAAATGTTATTCTCTTGGAAAAGGACAGCAAAACAATCGAAATTCCGTTCCTTTTGAAAAAGGAACAGCGGCCACAATAAATGTTGTTCCTTTGAAAAAGGAACAACAAAAGACGCAAAAATGCCGTTCCTTTGGAAAAGGAACAACAGAAATAAAAAATATGTTGTTCCTTTGGAGAAGGGACAACAAACACGCAGCAGTGTCGTTCCTTTTGAAAAAGGAACAACAAAAATCGAAATGTTGTTCCTTTAGAAAAGGAACAGCAGAACAAGCAAATGCCATTCCTTTTGAAAAAGGAACAACAGAAAATCAAGAATGTTGTTCCTTTTGAAAAGGAACAACAAAAAATCAAGAATGCTATTCCTTTTGAAAAGGAACAACAGAAAATCGAGAATGTTGTTCCTTTTGAAAAGGAACAGCAGAAAATCGAGAATGTTGTTCCTTTAGGAAAGGAACAACAGAAACACACAAATGCCATCCTTTTGGAAAAGGAACGACAAAAATCGAAATGTTGTTCTTTTGAAAAAAAAAGGAACAGCAAAAATGACAGGAAAACATTAGTTCAAACATATGTGCAAGAATGACTCAAAGAAAAGAACTTATGTACAAATTGTAAAAAGAAATGAATTCCTTAATGAATTACAGGTGAGGAAGACTTCTCTTCCTCTCCTAAAATCTCCATATGAGTGTCTCGGCGTAGCTGCTGGCAGAAGGATTCCCGAGTGAGTGGTTTGCGATAGAGACGAACTCGATGGCCATTTACTTTGAAGGCATATCCAGAACCGTCAATGGTGATTAGAGTAAGGGTTCCATTGTCATGTACCTTCTGGATTTCTTATGGTCCCAACCAACGAGTCTGGAGTTTCCCAGGGAAGTCCTGAAACCGAGAGTCATACAATAGAGCCCAGTCTCCCTCATGGAAGACTTTGTTTTTAATGAGCGCATCATGCCATTTAGCTCGCTGCTGTTGAATTAGTGTTGTATTTTGAAGTGCAGAGAGCCTAATTTCGTCCAACTCATTGATCTGCTGTAGTCGATTAATCTGTGCCTTGCTTAGATCTAAGCCAACTTCCTGTGTTGTTTGTAATGTTTGGATTTTGAATTCTATGGGAAAAATGGGTTGTTTTCCAAAAACTAATTGATAAGGTGAGTAACCAGTGGTGCTTCTCCATGTTGTTCTATAGGCCCAGAGTGCTTCAGGTAGTCTGGCAGCGCAATCACGCCTATGTGACGCAATGGTTTTCGTTAGGATTGATTCTATTACCTTATTGATGCTTTCTACTTGTCCATTCGCCTGTGGGTGGTATGGAGTAGTGATTTTATGCTGGACGTGATAATTGTTGAGTGTTGCAGCTAATCTATTCCCAGCAAATTGTGGTCCTCCATCTGTAATTATTTCCCTTGGAAGGCCATAACGTACAAATAGATAGAACAGGAACTGTATGACAGAGTCCTTTGTGGCTCTTGGCAATGCTTCTGCTTCAACCCATTTGGTGACATATTCTGTTGCCACCAAGATATATGTTTTTTGATTTGATGATGGGTTGATGGGTCCAACGAAATCAAGAGCCCATCGCTCGAATGGTTCAATGACTAACTGTGGTTTCAGAGGCATCTCGTCAGATTGACCAGGACGTCCTGCTCGCTCGCAGCTGTCACAGGCTTGGACAAATTTCTTTGCATCTCTGAAAATCGTGGGCCAATAATATCCCGTCTGCAGTACTTTATGTCCAGTTCTGCGCTCAGTGAAGTATCCACCACATGGTCCATCATGACAGGCTTTTAGGATGTCAAAGATTTCATCTTCTCAAACACATCTCTTGATATGCATGTCTACCCCTGTGTGAAACAAATAGCCCCCAATCCACGAGAATCGAGCACTCTTCTGAACAATCTGTTTGCGTTCATTAGGGGTTAGGTGTTTTGGTAGTTTACCTACTACGAGGTAATTGGCAACATCAGCATACCAGGGTGTTTGAACGGCAACAGCAAACAGATGTTCGTCCGGAAATTGATCCTCAACTGCTGCTGCATCGATTGGCTTTGGCATTCTTGAAAGAAAATCGGCTACAGGGTTTTCTTTGCCAGGCCGATCCTTGATTGTGATATCGAATTCTTGCAATAAAATCAACCATCTAGTTATTCTGGCATTTGTGACAGGCTTATTTGCTAAATATTTTATGGCAGAATGATCTGTATACAAGATAACAGGATATCCTGTAATATAATGTCTAAACTTATTGACAGCATGTATTACAGCTAGGAATTCTTTTTCAGTAACAATGTAATTTAGTTCAGCAGGGGATAAATTTTTGCTAATGTAATAGATAGCATATGGTTTTTTATCCTCTTCCTGCCCAAGGACTGCGCCAATGGCTGTATCTGAGGCATCAGATGATATCTGAAATGACAAATCCCAGTTAGGTCCTCGAAGGACTGGGGCTGTGGATATGAGCTTCTTTAAATCCTTGAAAGCACGCTCACATTTTTCTGTCCAAAGAAAATCAACGTTACCAGTTAGTGCATATAAAGGTGCAGCAATGTGCGAATAATGTTCTATAAATCGTCTATAATAACCAGAAAAATCCGAGAAAGCTGCGTACCTCTGTTTGAGTAGTAGGAGTGGGAATAAGCAAAAGTATTTGGATTTTGGCCGGGTCTACCTGAATGCTGGCTGCTGAAATATAGTGTCCTAGGATAAGTCCTTCAGTCATCATCATGTAACATTTTTCGTGGCTTAAGCAAATCCTGGTAGCGATGCAACATTGTAGGACTTTTTCTAGGGTGTCTAGTGCTGGATCAAAATCATCTCCATATGGTGTAAAGTCATCCATGTATACTTCAAGTCCATCATTTATTAAATCTGCAAAAATGCTAAGGATAGCCCTTTAGAATGTGGCAGGAGCATTACATAAGCCAAAAGGTAGAACTCGATAGGCAAATGTTCCCCAAGGACAAGTAAAAGTAGTTTTGTCCTGGTCTTCAAGGGCAATCTGAATCTGATTGTATCCACTGAAGCCATCTAAGAAAGAAAAGAATTTCTTTCCTGCTAAAGTATCTAATACTTGGTCTATGAATGGGAGAGGAAAGTGGTCTTTTTGTGTTGCTTTATTTAGTTCCCTGTAATCCACACAGATTCTCCATTTCCCATTCTTTTTTGGTACCACCACAAGTGGAGAGACCCATTTACTATCGGAGATAGGATAGATAAAATTGACATCTAAAAGTTTCTGAAGTTCAGCTTTTACCACATCTTTTAGATGAGGATTAAGTCTCCTTTGCGGTTGACGAACAGGTCTGGCATCTTTTTCTATATAAATGTGGTGTGTACATAATTGGGGATCAATTCCTTTCATATCAGGGTAATCCCATGCGAATTCTTCTTGATATTTTCTTAACAAATGGATGAGCTTCGTTTCTTGTTCAGGTGTGAGGTTGGCATTAATATTTAAGGTTTTTCCCGGTTCAATTTCCACAATTTTACTATTTGCAACAGAAGTAACAGGTATTGTTTGATCATGCGTATCTTTCAGAGGATCTTCTTCTAATTCATTATCAAATGCTACTTCTATCATGTGACACTGTGTGCAGGATCCGGATTCAGTTTGACTAATGAAGTTATTAATGGCATCATCTTCTGTTTGATCTTTAAAATCAAGTGCCTCTTGTATAGTTAATGGAGATCTAATGTTGTCAGTAAGGTATGATACAGGGTGCTTGTTAGTTTTAATTATTGTGACACTTGGCTGCGCTGGAGGATATAGAACTAAATTCTTGATATTGGGTCCTTTGGTTATGGTCATATTTCCTTGCCGACAGCCAATGTAAGCATCGGCAGTGGCAAGCCAAGGTCTACCTAGAATTAGCGGGTGTCCATCAAGTCGGGTTTTTGGATTAATTATCAAGAAATCAGTTGGATATTCCCAGGAATCTACGGAGACCATGACATCATGTAGAGTACCCTCTGGTCTAACCACAGATCGGTCAGCCAATTCTAACAAAGTAGAAGTGGGTTATACAGGTGTAACGCCGAGCTTTTGGCAAGTAGTGGTTGTTAAAATATTAATTGCAGCTCCTAGATCAACTAAGGCATTAGATAGGGTCTGACCATAAATTTGAACAGTTACAATTGGATTTCCTGGGTCTTCATATTTAATGGGTGTTTCTTTCCCTGATAGTAAATCAGATAAAGTGCCGACTACTTGGACTCTTGGATTATTTGTTATATTCCTCCTTGGTTTCTTTATGCACAATTCTTTGATAGTTTTTGCGTATATAGGAATGTCTTGAATGGCTTGGAGGAATGGAATTTTTATGTACAGATTTTGTAATTCTCCAGAATGTCGAAGTCAGGATACTGTAAAGGTCGAGGTATGACTAATCGTTCTGGGAACGGAGGAGAGGATGTGGTTGCTTGATTATGAGTCTGCTGCTTATTCACATCCTCTTGTTGCAACAGATGTTCTCTTGGTAACTGATCTTCAATATGAACTGTTTTATCTCCCTCAGTTTCAATAATACGTCCAGATCGTAACTGAAGATCATTACACTCCCTCAGGTTAGGTCCTATTTCTGGTGATTCTATGATTTGGAGAGATTGGACCGGTCTGTTATTTAGATTGGGGTTGGGTTGGGCTGGGAGTTTCGGTCTCATATTAGACTAGGGATTTTGTTGTAAGGCTGGCAGAGTAGGTTGAGGGAGCGGAATAGTTCCTACTGGCTGGTGCATCGGTCTCTGCCAATTTTTCTGCCAGGCTGAACTTTGTGAAGTAGGGGGAGTCCATTGTGGAGGATATGGGCTATTTTGCCAATATGGTGGAGTGTAAGGGAAATTCGGCCAACCAGATTGGCTTGCCTGATTCAGCCACGGGTTTGAAGAAGGAAATGACTGTGGTGACCAGTTTGAAAATGGGGGTTGGGACTGACTTTGCCACATACTATATTGTTGAGCATTATACTGTGGAGGCTGAAAAGAAGAAGTTGGGTCTGGAAACATACCAGATTGTCTCGGCTGCCACTGGCGGCGCTGGTTGATCAAGTACACCGATTCTGGTTCTTCTTCCACTTCCTTATATACCACTTTCAATCCAGGAAGTGAGGGGCAGCTCTCCGTAAGGTGATATTTTGTACAGATGGCACATGTTTGGACTGTATCCAGTGGACATTCCTTGTGACTATGCTTTTTCCTGCATCGGGGACAGAAGATCGCCAAATTCTGTTCTGCCTCCATCTGCTTCTGTTTAGCCTGCATAATATCAAGTTGTGTAGTTAGTGTCCCCAGAATATCAGTTTTAAAATTTTCCAATAAATTTCCAATTTCTACACGTGTTACTCCTTCTGTTGATATTTTGTTATCCCTTACAAACCGATCATGTTCTGCCGGTTTTACTCTTGTGCTGCCTCTCGAACTCCTGATACATAAATCAATGATGTCAGCAAAATTCTCTTGATAAATATCCCCTTTTCCCATGATGTTTAATGTTTCAATCCATTGTTCCTTCATGCCCCTTATCAATGCAGTTTTTAACACATTATCAGGTAAAGGTAGTGATGCATAAGGAGATCTTTGTAGATTTTACTGAAAACATTCCACATACTCCTCTAATGTTTCATTCAGTTTGGCTGTCATTTGAAATATTTCGTCCTTTAATTCTCTAGACCTACAATAATCCTGATATTTTTTTAAGAAAGATTCTTTCATTTGATCCCAATTGTTTATGACCCCACCACCTAATCCCATAAACCATCTTAAAGCAACCCCTTTTAATGTAGAGGGAAATAATTTCAATTTCTGGGGATCGGTGGTGTAATCATATCCCCTGCACAACACATCAAATTCGAATAAAAATGCATCCGGATCTTCTGATGTGAGACCGTGAAATGTAGGGATATGTTGAAGAGGGATAGCTTTCATGGGCGCATTTGCTACAGAATCCACTATAGGGTATTGTAATGTAGAGGTTTGAGTGTTTGGCTGGTTCTGAGCCATAGGATCGAATATATGCCAATAACCTTCTGGGATATCTAGGAGGGTATTCCTAGGTTGAGAGGGAATGGCTTTGACAGGGATAGTTTTAATAGCACTTCCTTTATCTGGGATAATGAGAATACCTGATGTCTGAGGAGATTGGGTTCCTTCAACAATGATTTTTGCAGCGCTCCCCTTATCTGGGCTATTTAATGGCTGATTTGTTCCAATAGGAGATCTTGGTTCCTCGGTTTCCCCTGTTTCTCCTTCTCCTTCACAAAGGTTGCTGAAATTCCCTTCCTGCAATAGTTTTGGAGTAGAATTTTCAATTTCTTGAAAGTCCTGCTCTTCAGTTTGACTATGCACCTCAGCAAAGGCTACAGATGGTGATCCTGTGGCCTGAAGGGAACTAGTAGGCTGTTTAGAAATGATTTTCCTGGGGCCTACTGATGGCTGAGATTCTGTTTTCTTATAGATTTCGTCTATGAAGGTTGTTCGGCCAAGTGTCACTGGCCCCTTAGCTTTTTCAGGTTTGGGTGGGGGTTTGATATTCTTTTCTACTTTTTTCTGCTTAGTCATGCACTCAAATGAACTACTAAATTCTATTCAAACAAAGCAACAACAAATCTGTTAGGAAAGCGGACAGTGGAGCAGGGCTTTTACATGCTCTGTACGCAGGTTCTTACCTTCCGTTTTTAAGATCCAACTCTTCCCTAGCAGGTTCGTACACTACTCTGAAAAAGACAAATGGCTACACTCTTTCCCTAGCAACGACGCCAAAATGTAGAGCTATAAAAAGGGTCTCTTTCACCTCTAATTACCTCACATTAATATGTCAATCCGGGAGCGTTTTGTTATTTCAAAGAGTGTCTCAGTCTGAGGCTATCATTTGTCAGAGTAATGCTAGTAGTACAGCGTTCAAAAATACAAGAGTAAACGGATGCTTGTCTATAACTAAGTTACTTCAAAGGAATAAATCACACACTCAGAAAACTAGGCAACTTATCAGTCAAGGGTTCGGCAGCGATAACCCATCCCTTTGGAAACTGATGGAAAGGAAATTAGAGCATGGACCATGGGTCTGGGAGCTAGACAGTAAATGCCGAGGCTCACTACAGCCTTAGATCGTCTCTCACACCAAAACAACAAATGCTAGTAAATGGAACGACAGATAGAAAAATGGAACAACAAATAAGAAATCGAACAGCAAATCTGGAATGGAACAACAATTCTAAAATGGAACAACAATTCTGAAATGGAACAACAACTAAACAACTAAGTCTCGCGAGCAGTAATCAAACTTAATCTACTAACTCAAATGCACTCATCGTAATCAAACAACAATCTTTCACTCTTAAGGCAAATCAAGCAGCACACACTAATAGAACAACACTAATTACTGATAAGTTATGGAACAGCGCTTGGAAATCATATACGCACACAACACGCTTGAATAGTAATATGATCTAGCATCAATCTTAATTAACAGGAATACGACTGCGTTTCAAAATAGAACAGCATTACTTCTGAATCCAACAATCGTAAAGAACACAACTTTCAGATGAATTCTATAACATGAATGTACAACACAAAAGCTCTGTAACAAAATAGTAACAATATTCGGTCAAGACTAATAATATTCAATCAACTCTGAAAGGATCAGTAATATAATGCAGAGTCAATACAACAGTTCTGTCTGTAAAAATCTTAATGAATTAATCTTAACAGAGCATGTGATGTAAACTTATAAAGCATATCAGATTACCAAATAACGACGATAAGCAAATCACGCAGAAATCAAATCGTAGTAATACAGAAGCAAGTGTCCTCCGGGGCCGGGCCCTTAGCCTCCAAGGGTACACCACTTTAGGTTAATCCAGACGCAGAGATAAAATAATCACCAAGTTTGTATTAATGCATGAAACAAAAGTACAATGAACCAGTTCTTATCGAGACTCGATGATCAAAGTTTTGATCTTTAACAGAAATTACATAAAAGCATAATCCCCCCAAAGCTAATAGTGTTGTCCCTTTATATAAGGGTGACGACGGAGATGTCTAAGTAACAAGATAGATAAAGCAACGATCCCTCAGGATCAAAGATCCTAAGGGATTCACCAAACTGTTAATCCTTAATCATCTCTTTTCTCCTACGCCAAGCTGGTGCCTTCTCCTCCTTTTTAGGGCCGATTTGCTTTGATTTGCTTAGCCTTGTTTGCACTCGGTCTCCCGTCAAAGGGACAGTAGTTACCTTGTCCTTGTCTTTTTCTTTGGAACAACAACTCCTCGTTTTCACCCCTTCCTGCACGAGAGAATGAAAATTATTAGCGGTTAAGTCTTGCATATTAATCTCACATGTTTTGTTATAATTCTTTATTGTTTTCCAAGTTCATGATGCAAAAAGGTTTACAAGTTCTACTGAAAAGCCACTGAAATGATCATAAAAAACATACCTTTTTAATACTCCATAGTTCTTTATTTCAATACTTTTCATGGTGCATGCTTATTTTAATTTTTGTTTTTAGTAGTGTGAAGGTATGAGGCCTAGTACTCTAATGTTGGCTTGGCTCCATTGGAGTGTTGAACTCACTTAGGTGAATTGAGCCCTGTGCATAGGTAGGAATGTATATAAATAATCTCACTAGCTGAGTATTTACTTTCCAGTTGGTAGGATTTTTTTTTCTACATTATCGATGGATGAGGAAAGCCCCATGGAGATTTTCTGGTTGCAAAGTTCCATTATATTTCTGACTCCATGCCCAATAGTGAAGGACACTGGTTTTCAGGTTCTCAACACCTTCCCAGCAAGGGACTGTCCCCAGTTGGAGCTAATGTTGTCATTCATTGTTTTATAAGGTTATCAGATGCCTAGTGTGTAGAAAAGCAGTGAAGTTTCAAGTCACCTTCCTAGGCCACAAAAGATCTCAGAGCTAAATCGTACCCTCCCCATTGCATAGTTCCCTAAAAGAGATTTCCAACGATATATGGAAGTCTAAAAAAGGACTTCTGGATCATAAGATATGGCCTATTAAAGTTACCCTTGGAAAGCCCGAAAAACAAAGAAAATGACCAAGTATAAAGGCAAATCGCATATCAGGGACCCAAGAGCTTATCACAATCACAAATTGACTATCGACAAGGTTAGGAGATCGGCTATCGATGATCGACGTGTTCGGATAGGTTCTAACTTATAAACCTTGCGATGTGTGATTCTGCAATATAGTGTAACATCGTCGGGGGAGGCCGAAAAGGATTAACAAAGGAAATGCATGGAAAAACCAAGGTTGGGCCGCCCCCTTCTCTCTCCTCCACGTGGCAGAATATGGTAAATCCCACACTCTCGCATATTGGGCATCCTGTAGTCCCACATCTCGCATTCTCGCATTCCTGCAGTCACACATCTCGTAGTCTCGCATCTTGCATTCTCACATTCTCGTAGTCCCGCAATCCTGTGATCTCGCAGTCCCCTCGTGTCGTGATGCTGCATTGTCGCAACCTCAGTTCTGCAGTGACGCGATCCAGCTACTTCACAGTAAATTTCGCATATCGACGATCGGTGTGGCAGCTAGGTTCTAACTTTAGAAACCTTGTGGTATCACCGATTTGTGATATTGTGTTAAATCGTTGGGGAGGGGTCGATTCTATTTAACAAAGAAATTCATGAAAAAACCAAGGCCGGGCGGACCCTTTCTCTCTCCCCCATGTGGCAGTACAGAAGGTGACGTGGCCATACGGGGACGCTTGTCACTCAATTTCGGCATGTTCAAGGGTCCTATGGGGGCATTTCCGGGTGACACGTGTCACCAATCACAAGGTGACATGTGATAATGATGATGTCACTCCCACAAATTGGCGATCAACAGTTGGAGAGGTTAAAGCGCTCCTCCACCTCAGTCTCTCCCAGCCTGTGATTGCGATAAGCGTGGATCCTCCCGGATGCAATATATTATGTGATCAGGCCTATAAAGCTCCTGTGTCTGGACAATCGGCCAGCGTTGAGAAATAAGGTAAAAGGTCCCCCTGTTCGGGGTTGCAATTACGATATCTTTGGTGGGCCTGAGCCTACTGATCGAGGATCACAAGTTAGAAAGGGGGACACCAAAGGTAAATCGTATCAAGTTTCATGATGTAGTATTCTGTGTACAAAAGGAAAAAGGCCCCCCGGACAGGAGCTTGATGGCCTTAGCGCCCGAGGGCTAAGCCCCCGGTTATAGCCCCCATTTATATGATAAGAAAAGCAGAAAGGGCCTAAACCAAAGGGGGCCAAGGAGCATCAGAGCCCACCATTTTGTAGCGCTTTCAAGAATAAAAGTCCCGTTGTCTTACAACCCTGATAGCATGGTACATGGCTCTTAAGGCAGATGGGTCGGTAGTTATGGCATTAAAGTAAGTATGACGCAGAGTGTTGAAGACAGTATGGGGGTTTCAGTAAGATTTAATGGCTCGTCACAGAGCCTCACTCCTCTACACCATGAAGGACCTCCAATACAAGGACTTGCATCGACCCACTCCATCCTCCACAAAATAAGGCATTCGAGCAGTAAAGGAAGAAGCGACAGGGTCAATTGAGTAGCATAGGAGGCCATACCGTGAGAAAATTACAACCTGAGGCAGGGGTGATCACAGGATGGGCACATATACTTTTCATTTACTTTTCTATCTAGTTGTTTACTTATTTTTGTCCTGTAGCATGCCTTCCTTCAATGTGGTCATTAATTTTGTAATATTTTTGGGCCACAAAACCATCTCGGCCGAGACAGCTAGTCAACCTGACAGCTGAGGCTCGGCCGAAGATATTTTTGTTGTAATGAATGTCCATGCACCCCTCTCGAAAATAAATAGGAGGAAGCAAGACTTCACAAAGGTTCACAAATCTACAAGAAAAAGACATGTTTTTTCAGATTGTATAATTTTAAGATACAGATCATTCAAAATATGAAGAAATGGTGGTGATTCCCCCTTTGAGTATTACAATATGTTTTTCTCTTTGTTAAAACCCATTATGTTCATGTTTCTTCTGAATTCATGCAATTATAGATGCTAGAAATGTTTCTTACTTCCTTACAGATTCACGTGTATTGATTGGTTGATGCATGTCCCTGTGAGGATTGCTGAAACCACCTCTTTAAACTACGCTACATGAATCATAGCACCCATTTTACCTTCAGTCCATTATAGCTTCTTGTAACTCAAATAAGTATACGATTTCTTACTTGTTTCAAGCTCTATGTGTCAAATATAGAATTCTTGATGCCGTGAGCTCTATATGATGAGTTATCCTTTCTCCTTATCCTCTTTCATTTGCTCTATAAATCTTATTGAACTGTAAGTCCTCAAACTACTCGGCCTCCACTCTTTTATGTTATATTTCTATGAGCTGTGTACGAGAAGAAATATCTGAAATACATAACTCATATATTTGGATGAATGAACCAGCCCAATTCATATATATATATATATAGACACACACACACACACATAAGTGACATCTCCAGTTTCCCGCAAATTATTTGAGACACACAAATCTAGATGTGCCCAGGCACTGGTCTTGTAAGCAATCCAAGGTTGTCTTTGGGAGCTACAACATTCCAGACAGTCACATGTATCTTCTAATTTTTTCCCATTCCAATGTTTTAGAACCCCTAAGGCCCATCTCCCCTGCCTCCTTCCAGATTGGGATATTCCCATTCCAAGTTCTAATGGCCTGGATCCAAAAAAAGTATCCCGAGTTATTTATACAATGAATGAGCCTGTCCGAAATGTGAAATTCCAGTATCACTCCCAATATGCGATCCAAACCAATGAGAATCTCATTGCCAAGTCCAAAAGACCAGCATAACCCCCGCAGGAACCAGTGTTTTATTTTGTTCAGGCTGAGCCAAATGGCCGATCCCATTTGAACACCAACAAGCTCCCTTGAGATATTTAGTTCTAATAATGTCCGCCCATATACCATTTTTGAAAATGCTGCGCCATAATGTTTTGATCAGCAGAGCCCATCTGAAACGTCACAAATCCAGAATGCCCCATCCCCCCATGCATTTAGGAAAAGTGATAGAATCTAGTCTAGTTAAATGATATTTTTTCCCAGTTCCCAAATGAGACAAAATAAAGTTGGCTATGATTCTATTAAGTTTCATGATGATAATGCTTGATAGATAGTGGATATGTGCCTAGTAAACCGCCAATTGGGTAATGATAGACTGTGTGAGAGTGATGCGGCCACCCAAAGATAGACATCTATGCTCCCACCCCGTGATCTTGCTGTAGAAACGATCCACCAGCCACATCCAATCATTAACCCTGTAATTGTTGGGTTTGATATGAAAACCCAGATATTTCATTCCCTCCTCAATTATTTTTTAATCCACTCCAAATAAGGATTTAATGTATACAATGTCCTCCTCGTCACCCTGGCCATAAATAAATATAGATTTATGTTGGTTCATATAAAGTCCCGTAGCATTCCCAAACTTGAAGAATATATGGTAAAGCGTGAGCCACCCAAACCTTACAATCATACCCAAACTGTGTGAGATCTTAATGCCCCGCCCCAGTTTGAGGGCTTGAAATTCTCCCGTCCCAACAGTCTGTTTAATGTGCAGACTGAGTCCATCCATGGCCAAGATAAATAACAAAGGAGATAGAGAACACCCTTGTCTCAAACCTTGGCCCGCCCCAAAATACCGAGTGGGATAACCATTAATGATAACAACAAATCTTACATTGGAAACACAGGCCATGATCCATTCTGTGTTTCTGGGATGGAGCCCAATTTTATGCAAGACCATCTACAGGTAGCCCTAGTCGAGACAGTCATATGCCTTCTGCAAGTCAACCTTCATGACTGCCGCATTTAACTTTTTGGAATGGATGGAGTGGAGGCACTCTTGTGCGGTAGCCACTGCATCATGTATCTGCCTATCCTGCAGAAAACCAAATTGCTCGGGTGATATATACTTTGACAAAATATTCTTGACCCGGAGAGAAATAATCTTGGAAATTAACTTATATATTAGATTGCACAAAGATATGGGCCTATAGTCAAGAAAAGACCCAGTAAGCCGCCGCTTGGGAATGAGAGAGATATAGGTGGAATTGATGTGGGGGTGAATGTATCCATGTAGTCGAGATTCCTCGACCATCGCCAACAAATCACCATACATGACATCGTAAAATTGTATAAATAGCTCCACAGTCCACCCATCCGGGCCCAGGCATTTGTCCCTTTTAAATGATTTGAGTACCTCATGTATTTCCTCCTTAGTGACACACTTGTATAGTGCATCATTTGAGGCCTCATCAAACATAGTAGGATATAACTCCACTCCCCAGATCTGATCCTCTATGCAATCTGCCTCCCTGCGCTTGTATGCCTTTTCAAAGAATGAGACTGCCTCCCGTTGAATGTCTGGGAGAGTCTGAACCAGGTTCTTGCTTGAGTCCTTCATTTCCCAAATGGTGTTAATCTTTCTTCTGTGGCAAGCATATCGGTGGAAAAATGTTGTGTTAATATCCCCCTCCTGAATCCATAATGCCATGTTTTTTAAGCACCACGTGACCTCTTGGATGTTCAACAATTTTTGTTTTTTTTTTCTTCCAGCAACCTGATGGAAGACAACAGGTCCCAAGTTGGGTGCCCCTTTTGCAATTGCAGACCCAGTCTGTCCAATTCGTCTGAGATATCCTTGAGGTCTTTGTGCATTAATTTTTTCTTCTTTCTCTCCCATCTTTTCACCACCGATTTAAGAACATGTAGCTTCTCAATAATCGCCCCCATAGGAGATGCCTCCTTGGCTGAATATTGTGACCAAAAATCCCTGACAAGTGTGTTAAATTCCGGGTCCTCCAGCCACACCTGATTGAATTTAAATGGCACTCTTGTTCTGAGGTCATCCATATTCCATTTTAAGTAAATGGGTTGGTGGTCAGATATAAAAGAATTGATGATCCCCGAGTGAATCAATCCCAACCTGTCAATTAAATTCTCATGTAATAGAAATCTATCCAACCTCTAAGCAACATACTGGTCACCTGACTTGCCATTATTCCATGTAGGTACCAATTTGAGAGGGCTGATATCCACAAAGTTATAGTCACTGATGATATATTTCATCCAATCAGCTATAAGATCTAGCCTACACGTCCTCCCCATATTTCATCCAGCCCAATAGTGAAATTGAAATCCCGCAATGAGAAAGTCCAAACCAAAGATCCTCATATCCATTAATTTATCCCAAAAACATGACTTGTCTCAAAACTAATTGTGAAATTTACTTCTCAATATGGGGTTTTGATTATACCACCCCTTCATGCCTTAGTATAAAAGTGGGAATGATATATGACACGAATGGTTTTGTATTGTTCATGTAGTGATGCATGCTTTCAATTTGTATTTTGCGTATTTTTTGGTGAGTGATTTATACGTGTTTTGATTGTTAGTTTTATGTGTGTGGTTGGTGAATAACAAAATTATTATATATATAAAAGTGTTATCATAGAAATATGGAAAATTATATATAAGATTTAGAATATATTTATATATAAGATTTAGTATATAATTATGAAGAGGGAATTTAATGTATATAAGATTTAGTATATATGTATGAAGAGGGAATTTAATGTTAAAAAGTATATTTTATGGATTACTGTAAGTGATATATTTTTTTGAAAAGTGGAATCAATGATGTATATTTGAAAATATTGTCATGGTTTGGATATATAAAGTATTTGTAGTCTTTATAGGTTTTGGTTAAATGGATGGGTAAGATTAGTTAAATTATAAATTTTAATTTCAAGTTTTTAATATTTTTTTATATTAATTTAACTAAGTATCTTTTTGTTATAGAATAGATTATTATATAATTTTATTTATTTTGATATTTTTGGTTAGAAAAAATTAGAGTTATTAGTTTTTAATTTGCATATTTTAGGGATAAGTTTTATTTTGACAATTTAGGTTCTTGAAACTTCTAAAGTCCATTTGAGGTCTTAAATGATCATGTTTGGGGTAAAAAATTTGCAAACAAAGTTCTCAGAACACTATCAAGAGCTTTCCAATGACATGAAGATCACCTCAATTAAAGTTCATAAGAGAAGTTATGCTCTCATAAGTTGACCCATCCTGTACCGTGATAGAGTGGATGCCAAGACAACTCACATTTCTCACACATGTCAAGCTAGTCATGTGCGGAATTTCAAGAAGATTCTAGAAGGTTTAAAACCCTAGCATTAATTTGAGGGTTGCAACATTAAAAAACAATAATCTAGCCTTATATGATTATCACGCCATGTTAATATTGTGTCATTAAGACAGGAAGAGATCCATTCTTGTTGTATTGTTTATTGTTCCATGGTTGAGTAAAACATCTAAGAATGAGATATTGAAATAGATAAGAGGAAGTACAAGATCTTGTATTAACCATATCGATCACATTGTCTATAGCACCTCCATAGTGAGTGCCTTTTTTTTGTTGTATTTGCATCCCATAATTAAAAAGACAAGAATAAAGTATAATCACACCTTCTAGCTAAACTTTTTATTGTCTATAGCACCTCCATAGTGAGTGCCTTTTTTTTGTTGTATTTGCATCCCATAATTAAAAAGACAAGAATAAAGTATAATCACACCTTCTAGCTAAACTTTTTATGTATCAAATTTTCCCAAAATACATATTAATATTATATATCCTAATAATATACAAATAATTAATAGTGTTTTCTGAGTTAGTTACGGGAGAACCCATAGTAATAACCATATTCTGTCAACGTTTCAAATCCCAACAGTGATCCATCATCATGAATATTTTTGAATGTTGATAGTAGAAGAGCTAAATGAGAGTTTTTTAGCTCTTCTACTATCAACATTCAAAAATAGTCCTGATGATGGATCCCTGTTGGGATTTGAACCGTTGACAGAATATGGTTATTATTGTGGGTTCTCCAGTAACTAACTCAGAAAATATAAACCACAGATGTCTAAAATCCAAAATTAATAATGTTTTTAGTATGTTCTAACTTATTATATTAATAATATATTATTTAATTCATTATTATTATTATTATTATATATATATATATATATATATATATATAAACTTAATATTTCATGCATTCAACTAATAACATAAAATATAAATCCAAAATAAAATAAAGCATTTTTATTTTTATTTTTTATTTTTTTATTTTTATTTATTTTTATTTATTTTTTATTTTTTTCAGTGGGGGAGAGCATCCCCGCTGAAGAATCATCATACAATATATATCGCCAAAGCGAGCAGATTTCATCATACAATATTTATCGCCGAAGCGAGCAGAATCACGTCATCATCGTAACACATGCGTCATCATCGAAGCAAATGTGCTGCAGCATCGCGTAGCGCCCGCAGGAATCGAATGTGGCTGGGGGATGCGAAAGCCAACCACCCCAACCAACACATCATTGCAAAATAAAATAAAGCATTGCCGAAGGAAAAAAATCAAAAAATTATAAAATTGATTATAATTAACCAATTTAATAGAATATCCTAAATCTAAAATAAAATAAAGCATTGCAGAAGAAAACAAATTCCAAAATTTATTATAATTAACCCGTTTAATAGAATATCCGTAATGATTTCAGAGATATACCCTAGTTGCTTTAATCACTTTCTAACATTTTACTATGAAAATTCAACGCGTTGTGTATATGTGCATGCCTATGAAGATGATGTAGAATGTCATCATCCTCCACTCCACTTTTATAAAACGTAAAGAATCAAATTATGGGGTTATTCAAGCGCCTAGTCCCGACTATTGAAATCCTAAAAGTTTTAAATTAATTAAAAACACTGTTCCCACCAAATCAGACATATTGACTTTGGGTTTCTTTCATATTCTTTGAGCACCTCGAGGGAAGTGGGAAAGCGTGATCGAGTAAACAAAAAGTGAACAAGAAATCTTGGGGTGTCACAATGAGCGAACGAAAAAGTCTTAGGTTGTCACCCTAGGAGGGGATGGGTTGGTCTTTTAAGTAAAACGACAAGACCAATTCTCTTGACTTTGCAACTTATTAGTTATATTCATATTCAAATATACATCACACTTAAACAAAGGGAAGGGAACAGGGAACTATGTAATATGTAATGTAAAAATAAAGTCAGTTATTATTATTATCATTTAATTTTAAGGCTATTATTAAGTCAAATATTATTAATGTATAAGATTTTTTTTGTGAATAAGGGATTCACTTCCGCGTAGCGATTTGACTGCTAAATTTACGAAGGCATACATACATTATCTTTTTTGATTTTAAACATGTGACCTCTTAGAAGAAAACACATGCTCTTAACTATTAGACCCACTCAAATTGTATAAGTAGTAATAGATTCTTAAACCATAATCGAAAATATCTAACTCTCTTAAACCATATTGGAAATGATACAATTTTGTAATCATATAGCTATGATTACAACAATATAATGCATCATAAAAAATTTCAATTAAGCTAAGGTCCCTTTTAATATTTGATGGAAAAATTAATTACCCATTAACAAAATTAGCTATATTTTTTCTCGAATTTTTTTTTAATAAGTGAGAGTTTTTGCTCTTGACTCCTTTCCATAAAATTTAAATCAATGACTAAGTAAAACTAATCACCCACACAAATCTAATCATTTATATCTCCAAAGTACAAATCACATCGAAGTTGATTACATTGAACTTGAATTTAATATTTTTTTTAAACTACCCATTAGACAATAATCTAATCATTTATATCTCCAAAGTACAAATCACATCGAAGTTGATTACATTAAACTTGAATTTAATATTTTGATTACATTGAACTTGAATTTAATATTTTTTTTAAACTACTCATTAGACAATAATCTAATCATTTATATCTCCAAAGTACAAATCACATCGAAGTTGATTACATTGAACTTGAATTTAATATTTTTTTTAAACTACTCATTAGACAATAAGGGTTTGATCAAATCAACGTTGTTATCGTAGCCACCGAGCTTTTCAAATCTTTAAAAGGTGATTTGTTATAATTCAAAATTGGAAAGTTTTGAAAATAAGAAAATGACTTACTTAGCAGCAAAATTGCTTTTGGGTTAAAAATAATATTTTTTAAAACAAATGTCAAAATTTTCGAATAAATGAATAAACTCAACAATGAGTTTTAATAAAAGCAATGTCGAATTTTCTAAAGATATTATAATGGGTTTTTGTTTTATTAAAATCTATGTGATTAGTAATTTCTGAAGTCTTACCTACCAAATCCCATAAAGTTGTCGCGTAGCTCAAACATAATATTCATGTAAAAGCAACATCCATCTCTCCAAATAGCGTAAGCAAGGAATTTCAACCAGAACTTATCACTAGATCTCATAATGTTTGATTTTAAATTATTTCCAACCAACTGAAAACTTGTTGGTACAGTTGGTGATTTATCAAAGCCCGGTCTGCCAAATTTCACATGGCATGCACCAACAATATAGGACTCTAGAGTAGCTAAGTGTCAATTTTAAGAACTATTTTCATTATTTTAGGCATTTAAATTCTCCGCTGGTTAAGAAATGTCATTACGCTTTAAATTTTCATTTAATGGTCTTACGTTAAGTGGCCTTGATGATGTAGAAGTTACCTCGCCATAGTAAAATTTGCCGTTGCGTGACGCAATATTAAACGTCAACGAGTTTCTCCATTTTATGGCGGAAAAGTTATCGCACATTAAAAGCTCTACGCATTAATTTTTCTTCTTGGAAATTTTGTAGATTTATACGATCTTAGTCTTTTTGTGTGGGACACGTCAAAGTTTTGGTTAGAAAATGTGGATTGATCATCATGTTTATATAATATTTAAGTCATATAGATTAAATCAGTAATAAATATATATAAAAAAAAAATTATTAAAATAAAATCATAAAAATTAATTAATTATAATTTTATTCTAGATTTATTATTATTAATTATAAAAATAATTAATATATAAGTTAAACATGTAAACGATGTATATTTATCTCTAATTTTATAATGAAATTTTTTAATTTATAAATAAATATTATTATAATATTAAGGTCCAATATCATGCCCAAAAACCATAATCTATTTCATATGATATTTTTCTAATTAATCAATTTAATTAAACAGAGGAAAAAGACATAACTATTTTAAGATAAAGCTCAATATTTGATTTGTAAATACTATCATAAATATTTTAGAATATTTTGTAGAAGTTATATCTCTATCATCAATCTAGTAATTATCAATAATTAAATTAAAATTTTAGAAACCTTATTCGAAAATAAACACACCGATATATTTACATTTATAAATTAGTTAAATAATATGAAATATATATATATATATATATAATGATGAGGATGATGATGATGGTTAACATCCACTGAGACCAAACTTTGGTTTATCGAACCTAAAGAAACGAATTATTTAGTTTGATTTAAGATTTTATTCCTATGCTCAAAAAGCTTGGAGAGAAGCCTTCCGAGCTCACTATAATTTTGACATCGTAAAAGGCTAGGAAGGTCAGTATTGCAACAGAGATTTTGAAACTGAGATCTAATGTGGTTGTACGCGGGGCACTCTAAGAGGAAGTGATTTTCATCCTCGATGTTCGTATTCTCACAGAGATGGTAGAACCTTTCCATCCATGGTGTTTTAGGCACTGCCCAATGACCCGTTTCACTATGGAGCTCATGAGAGTTCGTTCTAATCTTGGCTATATTAATTTTCTTCTTTGAGCTAGTTAAAACAGAGAGATACTTTTGATCTTCTAGGGTGGGGTTGATGACCTCCTTATAATATCTTAATTTTCGTTTAGTTGCTAAATCTCTCTCACACCACATTTTTTCTTTGAACTTAGAAGCAACAATATTTTTAATGTTATTAATGTTTTGCAATGCAACATTCTCGTCGATCTCCTAATGGTTTAACCAGGCCCTGGTGTCTTTATACCAGCCTCGCTTGAGCCTTAGGTGGTTTTGGCTGGAATTTAAAGTTAGTTTAGGAAGTCTATGGTCTCCTATGTTATTGAGTTTGTGCTTGTACAACAGAAGCCTAGTCATAGCTAGGCTCTCGATAGGGGAAAGACCCATTTCTATAAGGAGAATAGGATAGGGTGTGTTGCTTTTAATTTTGAGGTTATACGTTATAAAACGCTTCTGGATTTGCTCAATCTTTCTCTAGGATTCTCTAGAGATGCTACAACCCCAAACCTCACATCCATATAAGATAACCGGAGTGAATTAAAGTTTCAAAGAGGAACTTCTTTCTATCCCACATTACGAGGTTTGCCATTTTACAATTATTTTCAAGGCCAAAATAAGCTTTCCACCCCTCATTAATCCTTTTCTCAATGTTATAGTTCCAGTTGAGCTTGTGATGAATATCAATTCCTAGGTACTTGTAGGAAGACACTTCCTCCAATTTACTATTGTCATACATAAAATTAGCGTAATTGTCCTTCTTGGATTTGATAATCATAACTTTTGTTTTGTCAGTATTAACAATCATACCCATGGTAGAGCAGAAATCCTTAAGAAATCTAAGTTGTTTATCAAGATCAGATGGGCACCTTGCGAGAAGAACGATATTGTCAGCATAGAGAAGAAGGATGTGACTATCCCAGCTAAGATCGTGCCAACACATCCTGCTTCCTCTAAACATCCTTCTAGCTTGTCGATGTAAATGCCAATATCACACTTAATATCTTTCGACCACCCCTCATTACTCTTTAACTTGGCAATTACATTCTCGTATAATCTTATAGCGTAGTTCTCAACTCAAAAGGAACCTTTAGCTCTTCTAATCTATTCCATAAATTATTTCCTTATTTAATTCAATTATAAATTAACAAAATTAAATAATAATAATAATAATAATAATTCCTCCCAACACTAAAAATAAATCTAATTCACAAATATAATCATTACCTTATACACCATAATAAAACATAATCCAATTCATTTTATGTTATTTTTCTAAATTTTACCGAGTTGTTTTGTCGTCCATTTTATTTCGCATTGATTTAGTAAATGAATTATTATGCATTTAAATCACCATTTCAATTTAAAAAAAAAAAAAAAAAAATTCAAAACAAGATTCTTATTACTATATAATGTTCGTGAGCCAAGTGAGTACTCCCTCCCCTTTATTTAGGCTACTTAGCCTTCCACAAATCACATTCCTACGTTCCATCTTCACTTCTCACCTTTCTAGGAAGGGTAGTGGCCTCCTAATGCTGGGTCCAATTCATAGTTTAAAAAGCTTTATAAGAGAATTCCAAGATAATCTATCTTTTAAA
The DNA here is from genome assembly GCA_031772625.1 of Pinus tabuliformis. Classification (NCBI taxonomy): domain Eukaryota; kingdom Viridiplantae; phylum Streptophyta; class Pinopsida; order Pinales; family Pinaceae; genus Pinus; species Pinus tabuliformis. Next base: position 480,166,700 of record CM062819.1, read on the forward strand.
GGCGTGATTAATTATACTCAACTAACTCTAATGAAAGTATTTTTCAAAAGATTTGAATATTACATCGAGGTATATAATTTTAAGTAACAAGTTCAGTTTTTAAAAATCTTATATTAAAATGTTGGCAAATATTCAGTTCACAACATATAATATATTAAACATAATCTATAAATATAATTTATAATTATATAAAAAATGTTTAAAAAATGTTTACAAAATTTCATTGAGAAACATAAAGAAAATATTGTTAATAAGTATATAATTTACGATTTTTTTTATTATTTTAAGTGATTTCGGAATCGTTGCGCTACTCTAATTCAACTTAGAGTAATTAATGTGTGTTTGGTAACTCTCCACCTATTTAGGACCTTAGTTTACAAAATTTAGAGTTTCCAAGCCCTCAATCAAGTATCTTATCTAGTATCAATCCCTTGCTTCCCGCTCATTCTAGAGGAAAATGATATCTCACCTGGTTCTTCTTGTCCATTAAAGAGAACTCTTTTGTTACAAAAATATAAATAAATACTTCATCCGGTTCTTCTCGTTCACTAAAGAGAACTCTTTTGTTACAAAAATATAAATAAATATTTTATGCACATCATTTATGTGTTATTATGCAGTTTTTATTTTTATCTTAAGCTTTTCATAATTTGGTTTTCTAAATAGATTTATTTTTAATCTTTTAGGTTTCTTCATAAAACATTTTCTTTTATTTATTTATTATCATCATCTTTTTTATTATTATTATTGAATAATAATACGAGATCTCAAGGGCATTTCAAATGGTCATGGTTGTGATATGAATTTTTACGGAAATGAAATAATTCAAGGCTCAAATCTCCCAAATTAATCATATGGGCGGGTGTGTATGGGTTCACCTAGAGGTTATAGTGGTAGTGGTCGAAATTGACCCATGTCATGTAAGTACGAGCCCAACCCAATTGTTTATATATATATATATATATATATATATATACTCCCCATCTTCAATGAACTTCGTCCCAAAGTTAACTTTAATTATGTGGTTTTTTTTTTTCATTGTATTTTCCACGTCACCTTTTGTTGAACTAATATAATGCCATGCCAAGTGACCACAAAAGGCATAAAAAATTCATAGGAAGTCTGAGAAACACTCTAGTACTTCTCCACTATCAAAACAACAAGCATAAAAAGTTCCTAGGAAGTGTGAGCAATGTTCTAACATTTCTCTACTTTCGAAATAGTAATCATAAAAAATTCTTAAGAAACATGATCAACACTCATCACTTTTCTACTTTCAAAAAATTGGGACTAAATTCATCTTAGTCTATGATGACCCCAAGGCTCCAAACCTCACCTTCCAAAGAAGGCATCTGGTTCAATACTCACATACCCTAGGCATCTCAGAATCTTGTCCTAAACTCTCGCCATAAGTCACTAAGGTAATCAACCCTAAGAATTGAAGTCTGGTCCTAGAACTCCTTTAGTGAGCAACACTCTAGCCATTTTTTGGAATTCGACATCACAACTCCAATATCAAGCATTCAACCTTCTTGAGATAGTTCTATGTCTCATCGAAACTTATATAAGGAAAAAGAAACACTAGCATAAGTAGTTGATTGAGTTGGTCCCTAACACATAAGGTGTTACATTTTATCCCTTAGAGATATTGGCTCCATTAATATCATCAAATAAATCGACCCTCTTTCCTTATTAGTGGATTTTTTATGAAACAATACCTGACAACATGCAACCACTGCATTAGTTATATAATCTTAACATCATCATGTCATAGAAAATAATCAACATGTTAACTCGTGCATGCCATCATGAAAATAACATCATTTTTATCACAACATCTTGAGTAATAGGGCACCACATGCTCACACATGATACCATTAAATATCTCATCATAAAAAATACATACAATTACCACATGTCATCACATCATGAAATACCATCATAGTATCATAATATCAACATTTATTTATAAAAGATATAGCATTACCTCAACATAATCAACGGAACCACATGTTAGCACAACATCATAAATATGATAATCATCTCAAGACACCTCACATGCAAAGAAACGAAACACAATAAACATTGTTATAATGATTTATTAGAAAAATCAATCCATTAGCCAGTACAAACAATGAATACCAACTATTAAATTTAATGCAATAAATAATATTTAATATTGATTTATAATTTGGGCTATACTATGAGTGCTTTGTTCTCATCAAGATACCTACTACTTTCCTGCCATCATTCCCTCTTCTTTCAATGAGAAGGTAGATAATTTACTAAGTAGATATAATCACCCTATTAGTATGGTAAAGTTTTCATATATTTTCCTTATTTTACTACACCATTAACTTTTAGGTATGCTTCATCGTCCATACACCACAATATCTAGGCATGTCTTATTTTCGATGTCGTGCAATTCAACATTATGCTATTATTAACCTTGTTAGTATTCCTTATTTGTTATCTTCAAAATCTAAATTCTCAGCCTTGTGTATCTTTTCAGCATTACCCATGGTTCTTACATCACTTTACATCTTTTACTAATCCATTCTAGAGTCATTATACCCAATTTCACATAAACGCTACATCATCATTGTTTAAGTTTGTTGTCATGCATTATCCACTTGCACAAATGGATTATTAAGCCATAGTGATTTATCCATCACCTATTAATTATCATTGATCGGACTTAGAAAGACTGACTCACCTTATCATGTTTCCAATTCAATACCACTTGAACTATTTTATTGTAGATGCACCTTTCTTCAAGTTGGACTATGGATTCTTCCCCTTCACTTTTGGATCCTTATCATATATTCTCTTAGGTTTAGAATTTGAAACATTTGGAATCACCACTACCATTATCATCCATTTTTTTTTATATTCTTCATGTGATTTGGAAATCACTACTTTCAATTCCAATGGAACAAACATGATAAGTTACTCTATATGTGTTGAAAATGGCATCAAGAAATGCTAAAAATAGAAGTGCTAAAAATAGCACTGTTATAAATAGTAGTTGGGGTACCGGTGTTGGACATAGAAACAAGGAATGTAAAATGGAAGTGCTAAAAATAGAATTTCGGGATGGATTCCAATTTTATTTAGTCCTTGAACTAAAATTGAGAAGTAAAATTCGAATTTGATCTTAGCAGCTGTTTGTAAAATAATTAATTAATTCATATTGAGTTAATTAGTTGTAGAAAATCAAACATGAAGTCTATGTGAAGACATGCAACAGTTTCTCCATTGATTGAGGAATTTATCCCTCAGTTAAAGAGATAAGGATGAGTTGTAATTAGTTAGCTCAGTTAACTGAGTTAAGTCCAGTTAGATTAATTCAAACAGTTTGTTGAATTAATTGTGAGTTTAGTTAGTTAATGCTTGCATGCATGTAACTGTTGCTCTCCAGATAACTGAATATTCTCTCATAAATAACTCATGCATGTCAGTTCAGTCAGAGACCCAGTTGAGATCAGAGGAAGGGACAATGTACTATTAGTTGGAGGATTTTTCCTATATAGGAAACTCATCCATGCAGAAGGAATTATCTCCTTCAGGTTTGTGCAGTTATTTATGAGCCAAGTGAGCAGTGTGAGGTGGGAATTCACACAAGTGGAAGCACTGGACCCCAGGAAAAACTGCGCAAGGAAATAGGAGGCTTGGAGGGCAAAGGAGAAGGTTTGTGAGAAGCCTTTGACTGTCTATGAGCAGCAAAGGGATTGTACTGAGAGCTGGATAGCTTCCGAGCTAAGGCTTTGTGTAATCCGGACATATTTCCACTTGTATGATAATACAGAGATTGGGGTTTTAGGCTGAGGCTTTCCCCAGAGTATTCTTCTGTGTTTCATGTGTATGATTTCTTCTTCTCTGTTATATGTGTTCTGATTGATCTAGCTCAAATTGATTAAGCTTCCGCAAAGTTTGATTGTAGAAGTAGATCTAGTATTTTGCTTTAGTATATTGCATTATCAAGTGATCTACAGTGGGAAATTTCTACATGGTATCAGAGCAAAGGTGATCACAGCGAAGAACAATATACATGAAGGGAGAAGTTCAAAGTTTGAGGTTCCTGAATATAGAAATCGAGTTCTTATCACATCTCAATTTCACTAATGGCGTTCAACGGTTTAAGACTCAAGTATGCCCTTGATGGCAGCTCGAATTATATATCCTGGAAGAATAGCATGGAAGCAGTATTAGAGGATAACGGTCTAAAGGACTTCATTGATCAAGAAGTCCCCAAACCGACTGATGCTACAGAATTGGCGGAATGGAAGAAATGTGTGGCTAGAGCAAGGAGAATCCTTCTAGAGGGACTTCGAGAACACATAGTCTTGAGTCTCCATGGGAAGGAGACACCGTTTGCGATGTGGAAAACATTGAAAGATCTATATCAGAATAGCAGCGATCAGAGGAAGCTGGCACTCAAAGACAAGCTTCAGAAAATCAAGTGTGAAAATGGCGACACGATCTCTACATATTTGAACAAGCTCACCACCTGCAAGGATGAGCTTGGAAGTGTAGGGATCATGACAGTCGATGATGACATGGTGAGTCTTGCTCCCCTCGGTCTTCCTAAGAGCTGGCATAGCTACCAAGGCTCGGTTAATGGAAGATAAAAACTGTCAGATTGGGAAATACTTTGGTCGGATCTGATGCAGGAGGAGATAAGAAGAAGCACCAGAGATGGTTCTTCATCCAAGGAGGATGAAGAAAACTGCGCATTAGCGAGTAAGATAAAGAAAGGGATGGAGAAGGATTCTCATTCCAAATCGAGTTCTTCCTATGGTGGGAAGAAGTTTGACAAATTGAAAGTGTGATGCTTTCGTTGTCATGAGGTGGGCCATTTTGCTACAAATTGTCCACTGAAGAAATCCAAGATGGGATCCAAGGAAGGATCTGAAGGTGAGGCATTGGCCTCATAGTTCAAGTTGGATTTCACACTCTTCGCATGCATGGTTTCATACATGGTGGGATGTGGTTGGTTTCTTGACAGTGGAGCTTCTTTCCACAAGACCGTCGACAAGAGTTTGTTTAGTACCTTGGAGGAGAAATATCTCCAAATACTCATAGCGATGGGTAATGATGAAAATTATAATGTCTCAGGTGTAGGCACGGTTGTTTTTTAGAGGGAGCATGGAGCTCGAATTACCTTGATCGATGTCAAGTATGTACCAGGACTGAGGAAAAATTTGGTGTCGATTGCAATGCTGGAAGACAAAGGCTATGATGTAGTCTTCAGTAAGGGAAAGGTTTTCCTTCGACACATCACCACGAGACAGGTGAAGTAGATCAGTTCATGAGTCAAGAACCTGTATGCTCTTGAGGTTCAAGATGCATGCAAAGCCTTGAGGAGCAAGGAAACTGATGGAGACTTGGTGGTTGAGAGGGAGAGTACATTACCTCTCAACATGCAGTGCCAGAAGAAGTCTCAGAAAATTGTGGAGGAGCCACAATTGGTGAAGCAGCTTCAGGAGGTTGTGGAGCAGCCACAACTAGAGAAGCCGAGAGGAGATCAAGTGGAGGCATCTACTCATGCAAAGACCTCCAGTAGGGGGAAATTTTGAGCCAAGTGGGTAGAGGGATCACATGCATCCATACCTCCAAGTCGGAGGTGGGGCGATGTGGAGTGACAGTCCCAAGAAGGCTGGAATAGGGGTAGGATCATTGAGGTACCCAACCTCTTTGATTAGACCTTGCTACGGGAGCCCCGACGAGGAGTAGTAGGATTGGCTGAGTGGGTAGAGACAGATGTGGATGGAGCGGCAGAGAGAGCTACAGTGTAGGAATCCCAAGACAGTGCAGAGCTAGCAGGTTGCAACAATGCGAGAGGCACAGGAGTGTTGCACCAGTGCAGGATGACACAGAGAGGTGTGAAACGGTGCGAGATGCATGGAGTGTTGCAGCAACTCAGAGGTCAGAGAGGGAGCACTTGTTAGCGACAGAGGGAGCTTCAGCATCAAAGGGTGTTTCTAGCCCAACAGAGAGGTCAGTTGGGAGATTTTTTTGTTTCTAGAGTTGCTGGAGCAATAACACTTGGGAGAAGTGTTGCATGCAGAAAATTCCAAAGGTTCAGGATCGGGTTCGAGTTGAATGCCTTTCTTGTTGAGAGGGAGTGTTGAAAATGGCAACAAGAAATGCTAAAAATAGAAGTGCTAAAAATAGCACTGCTATAAATAGCAGTTCGGGTACCAGTGTTGGACATAGAAACAAGGAATGAAAAATGGAAGTGCTAAAAATAGTATTTCGGGATGGATTCCAATTTTAGTTAGTCCCTGAACTAAAATTGAGAAGTAAAATTCGAATTTGATCTTAGCAGTTGTTTGTAAAATAATTAATTAATTCATCTTGAGTTAATTAGTTGTAGAAAATCAAACATGAAGTCTATGTGAAGACATGCAATAGTTTCTCCATTGATTGAGGAATTTATCCCTTAGTTAAAGAGATAAGGATGAGTTGTAATTAGTTAGCTCAATTAACTGAGTTAAGTCTAGTTAGATTAATTCAAACAATTTGTTGAATTAATTGTGAGTTCAGTTAATTAATGCTTGCGTGCATGTAACTGCTGCTCTCCAGATAACTAAGTTTTCTCTCATAAATAACTCATGCATGTCAGTTCAGTCACAAACCCAGTTGAGATCAGAGGAAGGGACAGTGTACTATCAGTTGGAGGATTTTTCCTATATAGGAAACTCATCTATACAGAAGGAATTATCTCCTTCAGGTTTGTGCAGTTATTTCTGAGCCAAGTGAGCAGTGTGAGGTGGGAATTCACACAAGTGGCAGCACTGGACCCCAAGAAAATCTGCGCAAGGAAATAGGAGGCTTGGAGGGCAGAGGAGAAGGTTTGTGAGAAGCCTTTGACTGTCTATGAGCAGCAAAGGGATTGTATAAAGAGCTGGATAGCTTCCGAGCTAAGGCTTTGTGTAATCTGGATATATTTCCACTTATATTATAATATAGAGATAGGGGTTTTAGGTTGAGGCTTTCCCAAGAGTATTCTTCTGTGTTTCATGTGTATGATTTCTTCTTCTCTGTTATATGTGTTCTGATTGATCTAGCTCAAATTGATTAAGCTTCCGCAAAGTTTGATTGTAGAAGTAGATCTAGTATTTTTCTTTAGTATATTGCATTATCAGGTGATCTACAGTGGGAAATTTCTACAATATGAATTCTTGTTGTATTAACAAGCCACTCATGAAACCATGATTACTCTTTATTAGTTGATTCTCATTTTTTTTGGTTGAGTTTGTGCATAATCCTTCTCATATTTCCAACAACATTCCTCTTTACACTTCATGCTATTTTTTTGGTTATTAATCTGCATATTATATTTCATTTGATAAGAGGTGGATAATCATTATCCTTGAACTTTTAAACCTTTTCCCAAGGATATCAATTGTTATCCCTCACTAAATATGAGTATTCCAATTTCAAAACTTCCCATCTTGACACTTCAAAATTGTTAGATCACAACTATACCCTTATCAATTATTCTTAGTCGTCATTAAGAGAGTTTGCCATTGAGAAAGTAACCCCTTATTATTACATAATTTTTTCGAAGCTTTATTGCTTTCCATAATTCCCCTAACACTTCCATGATACCCATTATGTATACATAATATATTTGTATGAATTTTATTTAGCTACTATAATCTTAATATTTCATGTTGTTGTTATTCACATTGGTATCTCGACTCAACTATCACTAATATTGAACTTGCTAAGATAATAGGGTATTTATACTAAGGTTTTCCCTTTCCTTTTACTTTTTCCGTTTATGGAGTTTTCACTATTTCTTAGTAGTCTTCTTCATTCCCATCATATAGATACTCATGGGCTTTAATTATAAAATAGGGGTTTGTTTATACTTAATGTAGGTTGATCCTCATTTGTGAATTTTCCCACTTATATTATGAAGATTATCTTTACATCTTAAAAAAAAAAATATGGTTTATGATGGGAAGTTTACTTAGTCTCAGGGTTGTTATTTCTTATTTTGTTTACTTGCTTCTTCTAAATTAGGTTTTTTTTTTAATAAAGCAAGAGAAAGAGATTGATTCACAGGTTCTTTGAAAACTTGTGAATAATTCTTTTCTTAATTCAACATTTATAATTATTTTTTTTAATAAAACAAGAGAGGGGGATTGATTCACAAGTTATTTGGAAACTTCCTTCACTTTCTATAGTTCTTTTCTTAATTCAACATTTATACATTCTTTATCTTAATAGGTGCACTTAAGTTTTCCTTCCATTTCTACACTAGCAATGTGTTAGGTCATGGTTGAGGGATTTCCACTCAAATTGTTCATTACGAATTACGTATGAACTAGTGTATGTACTCATTTTTATTTGTTTGACAGTTGAAAATGGAACCATATATCTTTGGAAGTCATATTTTCAAATATTTTATTCATCAGGGGCTTTAGCATTCGACATTCCCTCTTAAATGGCATCGGGTTGTCTAAGTCAATTAATAATTTTTTAAAATATATTTTAATTAAACTTTTTTACCATATAAACTTTTATGTGATCAAAGTTTTGGCTAAGTTATATTTGCATGGGAAGCTTACATATTACTATTTTTAAAAGTAAGTGAAGCACTAAAATGACAATATAGCTATAATAAAAAAAATAAGTTGGAATTTTATATGAATCTCAATGGCTTACAACTATATAAGTAGTTTTTTTTATATATATAAGTTGTATAAGGGTTTATAAGTCTTTAGGGTTGTAATGAAAGCCTGGATTCATAAGCAATATAAGTTGCAATCCAGACTTGATATCATATGCAATGGCTCGAAATTCAATCATAATTACATAAAAAAATATTTACAAAATTTAAGATTATGAATTGACAAATATAAGAAGATGTAGTTAATAAGTACATAATTCACAAGAGTTATGAGTGGTGAGAAATTTATCCACAAAATGAAGAAACTAGCTTACTTGTGATTACCAAATTGTTGCACTATTATGATCCAACTAATGGAAACCAACTCGTAGATGATGAATCTCCAACCATCCAACTCTTGAATTCACACAATTGAGAGCCCCCAAGCCCTCAATCAACCATCTCAACCTAACCTTGCTTCCCACTCATTCTCTAGGAAAAGGATATCACATCTCCTTCTCCTCACCTATTATGTAGAACAATTCATGTACATAATCCATGTGTCATCATGCAATTTTATTTTTACCTTAAGTTTTTCTTCATTTGGATTTTCCATAAATTTACCTTTACTTGTTTTTACTATTTAGTTTTTATTATTAAAATAATGTCTTTTATTTATTTATTGTAATCCTCACTATATTATTTTTATTATTATTCAATAATAATATAATGGAGGATTACATATAATTAATATGAACAATTTTACTATAAAAATAGCTGAACTTTTAAAGATAAAATGGGCACTTGATGCATGCATTTTTTGAAAAAAGAGACAAAAAAAAAATAGAAGTTCACCACTAAAAAAATTACCCAAACTCCAATTCACTCTCAAATTCTTTTGGACATCCTTCCACCCTAAGAAATCAATTTGTGTAATCATTGATCTCTCTACTTCATTTCACTATGCATCTACCCTATATGAAGCTCCAAACTAGCCGAACATTTGATTCAACCCAAAATCTCTATCCATTGCCATTTCTTTATTGACCACCTCATCGTATATGCTACCCTTAACCTTCAATCCACCAATATATAAGATGTTGAGAACCTAACAACTGAATTTTTCAATCATTTCCCTCAAGTATTAGTAGTTCATATCATTGACATATTTAAATCTTTAATGAACAATGGTTTTCTACCTTCTTGAACCTTCCATATCATCCATCCCATCTACAATAAAGACTAGAACGGTCCTACTAACTACTACACTATTATGCTTTTCCTTATCTTGGCTAACATCTTTGCCACAATGTTATACATTCATGTCTCTAGATTCATAGAGAAGAAGAGCTAGAAGGCCATACAACAAGTATGATTTAGGAGAAACCATCTTACCAATAATCATATGTTTACTTTAAATTCCATAAATAAGAAGGCTATGGAAACTAAGAATAAATTACACTATTGTTTCACTTTTGAAAGGCATTTAACATACTTCCTTGGTGCTTATTAGTGGAAATACCTAAGGATTTAGGCCTTCGAACTTGTTACACATTAATTTGTCACATCCATGCACATGATGTCAAATATGGATATTTCTCCATCTGAATAAATTTTGTCATCGATCCCCAATAAATATGGAAAAAATACCTCTCTATGAAGTATAATAATCATGGATTACATACCTAAAAAAACCTAATTTTGGAGATTTTAGCAGGTGCCAAGATCACAACATGCAATGTTGCATCTTGCAAAGTAAATGAGTAGCGATACCGTCATTAATGACCTTCATTAAAAGTGCAACGATCTTCTTAAATGGGTAAAAATAAAAAAAGGTAAAGAAGCTTCTATTGTAGAAGCCTCATGAATGGTATCTACTCCAAAGTGGTGGAGATTGGGCTTGAGTTCCTCCTATCTTGGATCTCATTCCTCCCATTATGGATCTCATTCCCTCCATTGTGGCTCTCACTGCTTAATGGATCTCAACTTCTAGACTTTCCCTATAAGTACAATGCACTCAAATAGAAATGGGTTTCCATTTACAACTCTTGAACTATACTTCCATGCCATGTATCCATTGGAGACTCTTTTATTGCAAGGTTTGGATTGAGGATAATTTGGAGGAAGCCATCAACATCAAGGTGTTGGGTTGTAATCTTCTCCTTTTCTTCAATTTAATACAAACTATACTTATTTCTCACATTCATTGTCATAATGTTTGGTACAAAATTCCTTGATCACTTGTATGGGTTTTGTTAAATCATTTGTATATCATGTGCTTTGATTATTTGTTTGTTGGTGTCTTTGCAGGTCTTGGCTCGGAGCATCGAAGACAAGATTAAAAGCTACATCAAACAATCACGAGGACTATCATCAAACATTTCGGTAAAAACAATATGGAATATTCATTCCATTGCTTGCATTAATGATTTAATCGTGATGAACCTATAGAAAGTTTTATGTGTTTGCCTATTTTTTTCTAGTTTTCGAGTAGGAGATCTATCTTGTTAGCAAGATAATATTTGTTTGCAAACAAAAATTGGCAACTCCACTTGGGAACAAGCTGTTCTTTAGTGTTCCTTATTTTCTGAAAATTAGACCATTTTTTCTAAGTCTCTAGTCAACCCTTGTTAATTCTGAAAACCCATATCTATAAGGTCTTTTGAAATTTTTTATTTTTTCTTGAGTTTTTGCACTTGTTGCACCTTTCTTTGAGAGACAGTGCGATGCCATCACACTTTTTTGTTTAACAAGTGCGACTGTCACACTGGTATGTGTTGGATACTTGCATTGGTGAGAGGAAATTAAAATTTTCCTCATTTTTTCTCTGTTTAATCTTGGATCTGATGATTAGTATGGTTTTTAGGTTAGTTAACGGTCTAGCGCTATAGGTCAAACATTTTGGTTTGGTTTCGTTTGACTGCCTTATTGTGAAAATTTCCAATTTTTACATTACTTTGATTTGATTGTTTCATTGGTCTATTGAAAGAAGGATAGTTTTTACAAATCTGAATATTCAAGTCTGTTAATGCCTCCTTTCTTTATTACAATGATCATTTTCAAAGTTTTATTGTTTATATTTTGGAAAAGAGTTTCATTACTTGGAATAAGATATTGTTATTCATAAAAAGCAAAAAAATTCTTGAGTTAATTTACTTGTTAGGGTGAATTCATTGCATTGGTTGCTTCATTAATAGATTTTTGCATTTTAGAGAGTATTGTTGTCTTTTCAAATATTTTTTTTTGGAATTGATTGTTTGGTTCAAAATAATTTGATTGAAATAGGACTTTTTCATTTTGGGAATTGAGATATCTTCTACTTTCTCTAATTAGGAATTCATTGAATTGAAAATATTATATCTTCATATTTGTTGCATTAGAGATTTGAGTTGAGTCATAACACCATTGGTTTCATGTCCATCACTATTGAGTAAACAAATACTTTAAAAAATAACACATAAATATATATATATTTTTAATATTTCTATCGTAGCCACACCTACATTAGATTAGTTGTAGGGCTTTGGAATATGTGTTGAAAGTTAACAATCCAAAGCTACAAACAAACATAGAATCTTGTGATAGGGAGATAAATCCATTTAATGCAATCTGTTTCTGGGAACCCCCTCTTACATAGGAGTCAAGCATGAGGTCATATCGGACCCATTGAAGTAATCAACCATGCTTCATTGGTTACAGTAGTGTTGATCGCATGCATTACAAATGGTGTCAAAAGACACTTGGGAATCACTTAAGAGGACTACCTCATTTTGAGGGATCTCTCAAGGGGATTGAACTTTGTTACTCTGCCTTTGTGTGTATATCTGACCTATGAATGTCCCCCCAGGATAGGTTGTTGTATGTTGTAACCTGTTAGGTACCTATAATACTAGTGCATTCCCTCATTGTTATTGTCATTGTAGCCCCCTTATTGTTATTGTTGTGCCCATGTAGTCCCCATATTGTTATTGTTATGCCCCATAGAAGACCACTATTGTTATTGTTGTGCCCTTACATTATTATTGTTATGTCGGATCTAATTATATTGTGACCCCTTAGACTCCTATATATAGAAAGGAGGTTTTGTCATTTGAATCATCCAAGAATTTTTCATTTATGTAATGTAAAGGAGGTTTCCCCCTTGAAGTGGATACTTTTTAAGTCGTTGATCTATCTATTTGTGAGCTGGTTGCATAACATTTGGTATTAGAGCGTATCTCTGAAAAAATAGTGAACCAAAATTTAAAATTTTTACACAACGTTCTTTGCGATTTCAACTCCATGTGGTAAAAATTAAGCTTCTGAAGCCTCGTAGATTTTTTTTTATAGCCAAGATGACCTGTTTGAAGAAAAGAAACCCTAGAATCCAAAGCTCTGATACCAAGAAAAAGGTAATAGTGTTGATTGATTTGGGTAGTACCCATAATTTTATTCATTGTAAGATAGCCAAGGAATTGAAATGTTTCCTATATCCAACACCATAGTGTCAAGTGATTGTTGCAAATGGAGGAACCATAATTTGCTCTGGAAAGTGCCATAATATCAAGCTATCCACGGGAAGACACTTCAAGGTAAAAATAGATCATGACAATCTTAGATACTTTTTAAAACAAAGATTATCTTCAGAAGAGCAACAAAAATGGGTCACAAAGATGTTGGGTTATGACTTTGAAATCATCTACAAAAAAGGGAAGAAAAATGTTCTTGTAGATGCACTCTTAAGAAAGAATGAGGATGTGGAAGCATTGCTTTGTACCATTTCTATTATCCAACCAGTTTGGATAAATGAAGCAAGGGATGAATGGAAGAATGACGAAGAAGTGTGGGCACTCATTCAAATTCATAGTAAGATCCCAGTACATCTGATACATTTAGCTCAAAAAATGATTCATTATGGTACAAAGATCGTTTATACCTTTGTAATAATTCCCAACTCAAACAAAATATTCTTCTGGAATTGCACACCTCTCCTTTAGGAGGGAACTTAGGATTTTTAAAAACTTACCACATGGTTAAGAAGGAATTTTTTTGGGATGGCCTTAAATCTGATATTCAAAATTTTGTGGTAGAATGTTTGGTTTACCAAAAAAATAGAGTTGCGACAATTAAGACCTCGGGTTTGTTACAACCTTTATCCATTCCAAGTCAATGTTGGGAGGAGGTTTCAATGGATTCTATCACATGTTTACCCAAGTCTGAAGGAAAGAGTTTCATCACGGTGGTAGTTGATAGACTTGCCAAGTATGCACACTTTTGTGCATTATCTCATCCATTTAAAGCTAGTATAGTTGCTACTGCATTTATGGAAACAATTCAAAAGCTACATGGAAACCCAAATATTATTGTAAGCGACAGAGATCCCATTTTCACTGGAAATTTTTGGTTTGAATTATTTTCTCATCTGGGTACTCAATTAGCTCATAGCTCATCTTATCATCCTAAATTTGATGGGAAAACTAAGATAGTGAACAAATGTTTGGAAAGATATATTTGTTGATTTGTATATGATAAACAGACACAATGGGTCAAGTGGTTACTTCTGGCTGAATAGTGGTATAACACTTCCTTCCATAGTACAAAAAAAATGACCCCATTTATGGAACTTTATGGATATCATCCACCGTCCATCACATCATCTTTAAGAGAAAATTCTAAGGTTCAAGTAGTGGAAGATCACATCGAGCATTAACAAATAGTTCTCCAACTCTTAAAGGATAACCTCACATTGGCACATAATAGAATGAAACAACAGGTAGATCAACATTGCAGTGAAATAAGTTTTGATGTAGGTGACTTGGTGTTTTTATGGCTACAACCATACAAACAAATGTCCCTCAAGCAATATAAGAAGGATAATAAATTATCACCAAAGCATTATGGTCTGTACAAGGTGTTGCGAAAGATTGGTACTATGGCATACAAATTAGAGCTTCCTGTATCTTCTCGAGTGCACCCAATTTTCCATGTTTCATGCTTAAATAAGGTTATAGGTGACAAGATCCAATTCAAACAATATTTCCAGAAGTTGACGAGGAAGGAAAAATCATATAGGAACTTGAAGTAGTTATAGAAACAAGAACTCAACAACTACGAAATCGATCAATTTCAGAGTATCTCATCAAGTGGAATAACTTACCTGCTGAAGATTCCACATGGGGCATGTTAGGTCCCTATAATACTAGTGTATTCACTCATTTTTATTATCAGTGTAGCCCCCTTATTGTTATTGTTGTGCCCTTACATTATTATTGTTATGTCGGCTCTAATTATATTGTGACCCCTTAGACTCCTATATATAGAAGAGAGGTTTTTTCATTTGAATCATCCAAGAATTGTTCATTTATGTAATGTAAAGGATGTTTCCTCCTCGAAGAGGATAATTTTTTAGTCGTTGATCTATCTATTTTTCGAGCTGGCTGCATAACATAACCTTGGTGACGATAATATTAGGGCTATTTCCCAAGGTGATGGTGGGGGGGAAGTCCCTGTTGTACCTGCAACAGACTTTGGCTATACTCACTTGGGCCTTCTTGGAGGGTAATTCACTCAAGATGGTATTATATGTGAAGTTACTTGCACCAGGTCATGATCATTAAGTAGTTTGTCAACGTAACTAGTTCTACCCTCTCTATGTCTAGCCACTTTTCATATGATCTCTGTGATGTTGGAATCCATCGCCAACTAGTGTAGTCACTATGAAAAGGTTTTTTGTATGGTCTAACTTAGATTTATTAACGTGTGTTAATTTGTTTGTTTTAATTTTTAGCAGACCTTAGGTTGAATATGATGGCAATAGTTCCAGAATTTTCTAATCAAGGAACCCCTTTTAATGGATGTCCAGGTCCTTTTCCTTACTGTTGAAATATTGGTCCCACTTACATGGTTAGGTTGTCCCTTCCCATATTCATGAAAGGTTTACCAGTATGGTTGTTTTCAACCTCGTTGGTCCCAAATACCCAAGCTACATCACCTCAACCAAGTACTTCACCTCAACAACACCAACCTCACGTTGGCCCTTTACCTTCTTCGCCCATCATGTCTTCTTCCCTTTCTTCTTGTTCACCTAGTGAAAGTCTTAACACTGGTAACCATGATTCTAAGAAGAAGAAGAAGAAGAAGAAGAAAAATAAGAAAGGGGGAAACCAACGACCATTGTTGTGAGTGTTGATAATGTTGAGGAACCCTCCAACATAAATCACAAGCTCAAATTCCCTTGCGATATTTGTAAGGGTGACCACCTTCTTATCGATTGTACTAGTATTCCTAAAGTCTTAGAAGTGTGGTCTAAGGATTCTCATCAACTTGTTGTGGTTCCATCAATGAGTGATTATAAGGTTCCATGGAAAAAGGGTAGAGTTATGTTTCCTTGTATATTATGTCAAGGGATTCATCAAACTCACATTTTCCCTCATATGGATGAAGCCTCAAAATTGTTGGAAAACCTTATTATTTCTCAGCAAAAAATTCCAAATGGTTACCGTAAGCTTTCAGAAAACCTACCATTAGTTGATGAAGTGATCGATCTCGGTCGATCCCACTCTTCCCTTGGAGAGTGAATCTCGTACCACTTAGGTTGATGAAGTGGTTAATCCAATTCACTTATTGGTTAGTTGCACTCTCCCTTTAGAGAGTGAAGTTAATACCGCTCAGGTTCTTCTTATCAATTCAAATATTTCTAGACAAAGGTGAATTTCACGAATTTCCAAAGAACCCCCTCCAAGTACTGAGCTCATTTCCTTTGATTGGAATAGTCTAACAAAGCCTCATTTCCCTTATTGCATCCATTTCTAAATCATTGTGAAGGCTTGTGATAAGAACATATATCGCACTATTGTAGATAAATATGATTATGTTAGCATTATATCCTCAACCTCTTGGTAAGATTTGGGTTCCCCTTAGCTTATGTTTGTTACTAATAATATATTGGATTTTAACATAATATCCATTGAACCTTTAGGGATCCTTCCTCAGGTGCCCATTACCTTGGAAGGAAAAAATATCTGTATTGATGTTATGGTAGTCCAAGGTCCCTTGGATTTCAATTTTATCCTTGGGAAAGACTATGTATATGCCATTAAATTTGTCGTGTCCACACTCTTTCACATGATTTCTTTCACTCATAATGGAAATAATGTGACTAATGACCATCTTTCATTTGCTGGTCTTGATCTGACTACCAACCATCCAATCTCCTTGAATTTTCCCTATACACAAGTGGTATCTCCCCCACCATAGGTTAATTATGTGACAACCTATCCCATGCCTTCACTTATCAATGAAAAATAGTGTCTCTATGTATGCTCGACTTATTTTGACATACATCTTGTAGTTGACATGGTGAACCCTTCAATGGGGACATTGGAGCCTAATCTTCCTACCCCTATTGAGTCCCTTGACATGTATTCCTTCTAGATAATTGTTCTTCCATCTAATGAAGACCTCTTGGAAGCCATGATCGAGGTTTGTCCCTTGGCATGTATTCCTTCCAGAGCTTTGTCCTCTTGGAAGCCATGATCAAGATCATTATGAGCATATTTATTTTCTTGTGTCAAGCTCATTAAAAAATGAAACAAGGTGCCATGAGCATAGTTCCTTTTTTGTGTCAAGCTCATTAAAAAAGGTCATATGAGCATAGTTCCTTTACTGTGTTAAGCTTGTTAAAAAATAAAACAAATACCCCTCCATAAAGTTTGAGGGGCATGTGCCTCTAGCCATCATGCTGGAATTAAGCCACTAGTCCTGCCATTATGTTGGGGGCATGGTACCTATCTCAAGCATAATTTTCTCTCTGTTTCAAGCTTGTGTAAAAATGAAACCTAAGTCAAGCTTAGTATTTTTTCCTTCTCATGCTCGTAAATACATCAGAATAAGTTACCGAGATTAGTTTTATCACTTTTACGGGCTCGTAAAAACTATATGAAAAAGGAAATTTGTGGAGTTTCCTTAAGCTCTTTTCATACTCCCAAAAGATGAATTTTTTTCTTAGTGAATTTTTTTCCTTTCACACTCGTTAAAAGGATTATAAAGGGTGTATGTTTGGTGTAAGTTTACCCCTTTTTTGGACTGGATAGACTAAATTATGAAAAATGTATACTCTAGTTAATCATGGCTAGAAGAGTTTTCCTTTGTATTGTTTTATCCTTTTTCAGCCTTAGGAGACTAAATTTATGAAAAAGAACACCCTTGGAGTCTTATTTATGTTCTTTTTAGACTCCCTAAATATAAAAAATCATTGAGCTTTACTTTCTTCGGGCTTGTTAAAATTTTACGTTGAAAGAACTGAACGAGTTATCTTTTATCCTTTTTTTTGGACTCATTAAACTTAAATGAACAATGCCATTTTGGAGTTTCCTTTTAATTTCCTTTTTAAACTCTCTAAATATGAAAAATAATTTGAGTTACCCCTTTATTGGACTTGTAAAAACAAAAATCATGTAGGACTCATGCATCATGATGGGACCAAACCACTCCTTCCTAGGTGTTGATGGTGCTAGAAATCCACCAACATACAGGGGGTATCCTCGATGTGAAGTCCCAATTAGATGCCACACTGTTTATAGTAGGAGCCCCATATGGAGTATCGGTCTAACCACCATAACTTTAGGTTTTATTTGGTTTCAATGGATAACATAAGAAATTAACACATAACCTTTTAAATCAACAAGTAATTTGACACTGTGAAACACCAAATGCAATGTGTAAAAGGAGGCCTTCACGAGAGGGGAGACAAAAGTTAGTCTCTAGAAGGAAGGTAATAGTACTATCTTAAGAGAGGCACACTAGAGCAAGGAAAGATTCATTGATTAACCTGCAAATTAGTTCACAAGATAACAATATATCATGAAAGCAAATACAACACACATTCAACAAGATAAGCATTGAAGCCACCAAAATAATTTATTTATTACATAATAACACCAACATACATTGCAAACATCCAAATAATAGTATTAAAACATTCATGATACATGCATGAAAGTGTGTTGGCTCAATGAGCTTCAATTATTAGTTGAAATATCCAAGTGCACCGTTACAATTGTGATACATTAGCTCCAATAGTGGAACATTAACTCATTTCTTGCTTCTCCAAAAGAATGATCTTCTCTCATATGCCAAGTAGAAGAAGCCAAGGCTAACTCTCCAAATTCTAAACCTCCAAAATCCTTTTGATTGAGTTATGAAGTTTATTTTATAACAAGAGGAATTACCTTTCATACCCCCTATGACTCTTGAACTACCCTCATAATTCTTGGACTTCCAATGTGACCTTTGAACTTCTATAATAAGACTCTTTTGCCCACATGTGACTCTTGGACTTCCACAAATTTACATTTTGTCATTTTCTTGAAAATACATCATTACATACCACATGATGATGTGGAAGAACACATGGACACATACGACATTATGATGACACTTGTATAAGCCACAACTTGATAATGATGATATGGAACCTCATGATGATGTGGCAATTCCAAGTTTCTCTTATTGTTTCTTTGTCTTCAAGCTTCATAAAATATCTTCTTTGTTATTCATATTCACCCTACAAAGGGAATTGGATTTGTATGGGGACCTTCTAATTTATCATGAAATGGATTAAATCTATCATGGTCCATGATCTGCTTCATATCTTCGTGATATTTCTTCTTTTTGCTTCTTCTTTGTAATTTCTTCTTTCCTTCTTCTCCTTGACATCTTCCTTGAGCATCACCTTTTCATGTTGACATGATACACCTTCCAATGAAGATCACTCATGACAAGGCAAGATTAGCCTAAAAGACATATATTTTATCTCTACCTTTCTCATGGATGGAGATGCTTGTGATAAGCCTATGTGAGGATTGAAAGAGGTAGGCTTGATGAGGATGGTGTAGTTGACCTCAACAGTGGCTGAGGAGAGCACCACTACTCACTAAATCTATGCCATGAAATATAAGGATGGGATTTTCAAGGTCCAACGTAGTGAGAAATTTCAAGAGACAGTGTGATGAGCCCGCTAACTAATACTACACAATGCGCTAAGCTCAAGGGAGTAGAAAATTGTGAGAACACAGATTGAATTGAAAGTGATTGAGAAGAGGCCTCAATATGCTCTAAGACTATGACATGCACTGAGGAGCAAGGATAAGACAAGCTTTGGTACATTGAAGAAGTTTAGTGGACAAGGGTTGAGGGTTTGTTGACTAAAACTACGCCATGCACTATGACTAAGAGGCAAGCTTAAGGGAAGGCACAATTTTCTTCAACAATGATCTAAACAGGGTCACACTATCCATTAAAACTGTGCCATGAGCTAAGGATACAAGTAGGCTCAAGGGAAGGCACATTTTTCTTCAATAGTGGTTGAATGTTCACTAAAAATGTGCCTTGCACCCTATGCTAGTGAAATTTTCTTCAACAATGGTTGATTTTTCAATAAAAGTGTGCCTTGTGCTCAGGAAGGCTCACTAGAAGAGGAAATTGCACATTTAGCTAATGCAAGTAAGATAAGGCAAGTCACTTTCCCTAGGGAGTGGTTGAATGCATTGTGAGAGGAAAGAGACCTTGTATGGCACAATTTTATTTTGTAGAGGGCCACTAGAAATGCTCCATGCATTATAAAAGGCAAAGGTGATCAAAGCTCAATGTAGTGATTCAGTGCATTCAACATGGGTTAGGTGACTTTTCTTTGAAGTTTAGCAACTTGCAATCACAGGGGTTATCCTTGAAGAGGAATCAATGAACAAGTATGGGAGAAATGGTTTCATCAATGAGGCTTATAGATAGGCAGTGCTTATCGTCGGGTAAGAGAGTTCATGTATTCACAACTTGCACTAGGCAAGAGGACCAAGAAGAGCTCCAAAATGGCTAAGTGTGGTACCAGTAGAGTAAGAGTTGGAAAAGCATTTGAACAAGGTTCAAACATGGATCACACAAATGAAATACATCAATATGATCCAAGGGAATGCACAAAACTCATGAACAATAATCAAACCTTTAAAATATAGAAAATCAACACTTATTTATAAGTATGATAGTTGAGATGACACCTTATGACACTTAGAACACAAGTTGCGACACAATTTTTTACTGTGGCCAAAATTGTGCTAAACTATGGGAATGTGTATAGCACATATTCTCATGATATGTAGGACCATCCAATGAAAAAGAGTGTGCTAGAATTGGCTCTAATAATGTGCAAAGGTGCGACACATACATGGGTGAAAACAGTTAGAAGTGACACTTGTGACAGTAAGAAAACGTGAAAATGACACTTGAAAAAAAAAAAAAAATTGAAAGTGACACATTCCATAGTGAATATAACATGAAATTCTACTTTCTAGAATGAAATCAAGCAAAAATGACAGTTGCGAAAGTGAAAGCGACACTTATGAAAGCAAAGGTGCAAAAAAGCGACAGTTGGGAAAATTCAATAGAATGATTAGACAAATACAACCGAAAGTGAGAGGGAGATTGTCAACGGAGAGCACACACTAACTATTGACATAAGTTGTGCAGTGCATTTTACTTAAGCATTTCTTTCAAGGGTTGTGCAATGCCTAGTTAAGATTGCATAAGAAAGATTTGTGTTTGTGAATTCATCAAAGGTTGAACATGTGTGAGAAAGTGACATTAACACTTAGAGCCTAGGAAGAAGACGGAAACACATAGAAAACATCAATCTATGATGAAGTGATCATGGATGAAAAATCATAAGATCCTGAGTAGGCTTCAAATTTAGTGTAGGAAAACTTTTGGAGGGTGTTGTTCGCAACGACAACATTTGGCGACACACTGGTAGAACTCCAACTTCTCTATTCATGTTTTACCCTTAAGTGGAAGGTCTCAATCTTTGAGGAAGTATTAATTCATCGTGTGGATCGCCTTGGCTTCCCCATTTGACCCGAATATAGATATATTCTCCTCTATTTCTTTCCTCGGTTAACACATTTACAAAGCTTGCCAGATCATAATTATTTTGATCTAGGAGAAGGGTAATATGTAATTGTGAGTTCAAGATAATTAGAGTCTCAATTTTCATCTCTGGTGTTGCTATGCTACCAATGAGCCTATTCAGTACCCCGGTGGAGTCACTACAGGAACACAAGAATTTATTTGCTACCAATGAGATTGGTCAGTACCCCGACAAAGTTACTTACTTTACCTCTTTGTGCAAGAATCCTTTCTCTTCTTTCACACTTTATTTGTTTATTTACTAATAGAATGTGAAAAGGAACTTATTTATTTACGGGGGTGGAAGAGGGAACCTGACTTATTGAGAGTAGGAGAGGTTATTTCTTCATAGAAAATTTTATATACCTCTGATATGGGTCTTCTCACCATTGATTTTCCCCTTTCCCTTATTTACTTGATTGGACCGACGAGAAAACACCATTCAATTGCAATCCCTAGTTAAGGAACAAAGATCCTAGAATAGGTATGGGTGTAGGGATTCCACTAATGGCTTTCCGTTTGAATGAATTTTATTTTCCATTTAGACATCATTGGATTTAAAGATATATATAAACCCCAATAGAGAAGAGGTAACATATTAGACAAGCATTGTTCATCATCAAAATTGCCTTTTCAATCTTTGCCACATTTTATTTTGAGTCAAAAGAAGCATCTCTCATGAAGGGTCTTATTAAAAAAAACATGAAATAAAAGACAAGAGAAAACGATGAAACAAAAATCAACAAAGAAAACATAAAATAGAACTAAAAAGAAACATGAAAACAGAAAATAAGAAAACAAAACAAATGCATCAGATACCTAGATGGAGAGCAAGTACATTATGAGTGAAAAAGTAAACTAGAATGAAACTAGACCTACTCCTAACCTAACCATCTAGAAGTTTAGGGACAAGTGCAATGAAATTTCCAATGTAACCTATTGTAACCCTAGAGACAACCTATGACTGAGAAGAGGTCAGTGTCTAGGACATATGTATAGAAAGATAAAAACTCTGCTTGTTGTCCCATACATGATTTCTCAGAGATATTTTATATAAAAATAATGCAAGGGAAGACTCTTGGAGAAAAGACACCTTTCTAGATGGCCACATTGTCTATGAAAATGATCTTGAAGTTGTAGTGAAATGACAAAATGAAAAAGTGGAAGATTCATAATAGAAGGTTGCAGTAGCAGAATATTTTATTATAAACCTTAGCAGAAAATATGAAATACTGAGAAAGTGAAAGTATGAAAATATGGAGCGCAGTTTAAGGTTATTTAAATTAGAAATCTATAGGTACTGTGAGGTTTTTCAAACAAAGCAAATTTGTTTTAATGGAAATAACCAACAACTTCTTTACACATTTCCAAGAGAAGAAAGACAAACAATGACTTATAGTAACAAAGGAAAACATATCATATTCAGAAGGAAGTTGGAATCATCCAAAAAACTTTATTATATCTCCAAAAAAATGTTGATACATTACACAGTATTTATCTATGAGGTAAAAATTCTCCTAGATCAAAATAATTAGATCTGGCTGCCACCTCTTTATTTCTTTCTAGGATTTCATGAGTTATAAGTTATTTCTCCTTTTCAATTTGAGCTACTTCTGGATCCAAGACATGCTCAGTAGCAAGAAACTTTAGCTTTCTTCTTAACACTTGAATCTCAGATTCTGCTCCTTGTAAAAGCTTTTGGACAACTGTCTTATCTTCAAGATTCACTCCAAGCTTGATGATTAACATCTTTAGTTATTCATTTTGAGTGTGCAGAGCTCGTGATTTAGCTGTTTCTAACTTCAACTGGCCAATTAATTTCCCCAACAAGGCCTTTGCCTTATTTTCTACTAATGAAGTTTTGCTTAATTCACTGTAAATCAATTCTCCATTCTGCCTATGCAGATTTATTTTATCAGGTAATGAAATATATTTTTCATCCAGAGTCAAATTTATAGTTTTGAATCTAGCTATAGAAGAAAATGCAAATGCAGAAGGATGTGTAAAGGAAAACTTCAACTGATTCCTCTCCAGGTCCATGGCTGCCAACAATCTCGTTTGATATTCAGGAAATGACTGAGCTTCCAACTGAGTAACAACATTGTCTCTGATCTTTTTTTTCTTTCCTCAACATTCTCATAAGATCCTTTCAAAATGGTAAAAGAATTCAACTCACCTTTTCAGGAATAAGAGAGGAAGGTGCACATCTTACCTCTCCAAGTTGTAATTGGATAGTTTCAATAGAAGGCATTTTCATCAAAGGCTCAAGTTTTGGTTACTCTCTATGTATCCTTGGATTCTTTCAACTTTGATAAGTTTCAACATCCAAATCAATAACATCTTCTACTCCTTTTAATCCCTTTTCAGTAGGGAGAGGAGTTTCAATCTCCATTCCTTTTTGTGATTGAGATAAGCCACCATTTGCAAGTCTTTCAATTTCAGGCCTTGGTTCATGAATATAGGGTGCATAAGAGTTTTCTACCCTTCTCCTTGAAATAATATGGTAAGGATCATAAGACAACTTCTCCCCTTGCTGATGTGCTGAAACTGCATCTCCTATAGCATTTTCTCTACCTCTTCTGTAGCATGCTTGTTGTTGACAATAAAAGGCCCAACAATCTTGGGAAACTTGAAAAAATATCCTTTCTTAGATGGCATAAAATGTACTTGGTCCACATTTTGACTTTTCTTGATGAATTCTAGTGCAAACAACCTCATGGGCACAAAAGATGGAAGTATGTAAGGGGAAAATTCTGATCCATACAATCTGATCTCTGTGTAGTCTCCAAATGAAAACCAATCTCCCACTTTCAAATCTCTACTCAACTATAAGAATGACTGGGATTTGGGAAAGATACTGGGTGGAACAAAATTATTAATGATGGTGTAGACTACTGACATGAAAGAGGCAATAAAATAAGGAAAACCTTCATAACTAGATTTTCTTCTTACAACATCAATCCAATTGACCATTGATTGTTTATTCTTGTTGGGATCCATTATGTTTAAGCCCAGGTGCATGAATTTCTCCACATGAACATATAAGAATAGGTAAATTAATAGTGAGGGGAATCTAAAACACCCGGTGAGACTGAAATTTAATAATTGAGTATTGAAAGAGACCTCCCAAAATGATGGTATGTTTAGAATTACATTAGGCTGCATTACTAAATGAAACATTTCTATGGATGGTCAATCAACAACATAGGTGTGGTATTTTCCCAAAACCCTCATAATTATCTATAAAATTAGTCTGACTCCCTCAGTAAAAGTGGCTATAGGGAATTGGGTTGACTCTAGAGAGAAAGTCTCACCTGGTGGCATAATGTAAGAAGACAATTTGACACAATCCTTTGCAGACAACTTTTGAAAGGTGACCATGAGGGTTTCTGTAGAAAACAAACTGTACTGGTCAGACTGGAGAAAATCCAGGGCTTGTTGAATTAATAATTCAGAGACTTGAAAAAAAAAATCTCCTAAGGAATTCATCACATTACATATTTGATGATATAGGGATGAAGTTAGCCAAGTAATGAATTTAGGAAAAGGGTACTCTGAGGGATAATTGGAATAAACAAACCAGATTTAAAGACCCTAGAAAACATTTATAACTCCAATTGACCAACCAAAACATTTTGACGAAGCTCCATTAGGTTTATTTGGCATAGGGGTAAAAAATATATCTTTCCATGTCCATCAACAAGATATGAGTTGTAGAATCCGCTAGTGAAGTTTTCTTTGACATTGTGGAAAACTGGAAAAAGTTGTGTGCTTGAATAAATACCTAAAAAATAATGGCTGACGTTAGATTTAGTTGGTGAGCTGGCAAGTGTTGGTGGGCATCAGTGAGCTCAAGCTAAATCAACATTAGAAATGAATCGGGTGAATAAAATAGGGTTTTATAGGGTAAAAGAGGGAAAATAGAGTAAATGAATAAGGGAAAAATGTATGAAAAGATGATGTATGATAACATGGGAGTGATGTGGAGTGCTGAGGTGGAATGTGACATGGAAGGATGGGTGAGGTGGTAAGGTGGAGGAGTAATGTGAGCATGATGTGGAAGTGACTGTCGTGCTTGCTTAAAATTTGCGCTCGCTTGCTGCAAACTAGAGCAAAAACCATTTACCACTCATGGGGGCACCTGCGGTGGTAAATAGTATCACCCTAGAGAGATATTGGGCGAGATCCAGACCGTCAATATCTCGACGATGATTTCCTACCATATTTCCTATGGGGGCACCTATTAGCATATTAGTCGAGCATGTTGTGGTGTCACATTCTCTCTATGCGTGGGTCCCAATGCTACTAATGACATCGTGCTTGGAAAATGTGCATTCTTTAACTTTATCTCCTTCACCATAGGAAAGTGGCCCACCAGATTAAAATATTAAAATAACTCTATAAAATAGACCTGTGCCACCTTGGAACCAAATTAATATTTTTCCTGTTTCTTTTCAATAAAATTGCACAAAACAATTCCAATGACCTTTTTGACTCTTTTTTCGCTTCTTTTTTTTTGCACACACACACACACACACATATATATATAGTTTTTTTTTTTTTGTTGCTATTTGAAACATAATGAAAATGAGCTACAACATAACCAACAAAGTTGTTCATGACTTGGAATCACAAAGATACAAGTGATTAAAACGAGTATATAGTAATTTGCAAAAGAGAAGACAAAAACTTGAATAGCTTGCACAAGAAACAAAAGGTCTTTACTAGATGTGGAAAGATGTGCCATATCAATTGAACTTAACCTCCCAACCACCTTACCTTTTTGGTTAGAAGAATAATTAAAAAACCTCGAAGATTCCTTGTGAATGTACCTTTACCTATGTTGCCCTCCTTAGCAAACATAAGGAAAGATCGAAGCTTATTGTTAACATAAGGGCTTGCTAAGTAATATTATTCCAACCAACCATAGATTGGATCATAAAATCCAAAACTATCCTCTTGAGAACCCTGAAACCCTTGAGAAAAAGATAAATTTAATGGCATAGAATTAATGAGAATCTTCCAAGGGAAAATGAATCCAATCATATTCAGAAGGCTTGTCAAGATAGTGAGGACCTAACATAACCATCAAATAAGGTTTAAGTGCCTCAACTGCTTGACAAGTATCCAAATAGTGAGAATATGAACAATATAGATCAGTCGATGTAAAAAAAGTATTATCAATATATTGGTGGGAAAATGATAAATTGAATGACAATTGTTAGAACCATAATTATGATCATATGGGAAGATTAAGGCATAAGACTCTTGGTTAGTGGATAATAGAGATAGATCCGTTTGAACAACTTTGCAAATGCTTTGAACAATATATTCATATTCCTCGTGTATAGAATGTGATAAACCATTTCCTTGTACCTGGTTACAAACTGAACTGGTATCACAATTATTGAAATAATTGAAGATGAATGCGAGTATAACAAACACATAAAAACTAGTTAGGATACAATGGGTGAAAAAGAGGAATTTGATTCACCAAATAAATCAAGCATTCACAAACACTCAAGAGGACATCTGGTGCCATTAAGAAAATTATTATCATTATAACATTCACAAGAAAGGTTAGGAGCAGATTATTTCTAGATGTATCTAATAGACATGAACCCTTTAGCCAATAATAATGTTTAAAATGATCAACTTCATAGCTCTGTACATCCATGTAAGATATACACTCCAAACTCGTATTTGATACAAGATATTTACATGGAGATGGACTAGCTAAAACAAACTCCTCAATCTAATTAGAAACTGAATCTCAAGAAATAGAAAAACTATATCCGAAGTACCAAAAGTCTCTCAAGAAAGATTTTACATCTAGTGAAACAATGTAAAGAAAATAAATTCACGAGAAAATTAAGATTTGTCTTAGTTCAGGGATCTTATCAGGATTGTGAGAACATGACATAACCATCAATGGAAGTTGAACTGCCTTGAATTCCTAACAAGTTCTCTAACCTTTACAAGTTGGATAACTACATTTTGAGAATTGAGTCATATTGCAATTTTCATGTAGACAACTACTATTAGTTAAATTAACCAAAACACTACTATCTGAATGGAAGACATCTGCATCACCGGTTTGATCAGATTTGTTAGCCTTAACAAACAGATTACATGAATCATAAGGTTCTTCTAATTGAACGTATAAGAATGGATAGATTGAATCAATCTCATGAGTAACCTGCACAAAAATAAAAATAAAAATAATAATAATAATAATAATAATAATAATAATAATAATAATAATAATAATAAATAAATAAATAAAATAAAATAAAAATAAATAAAGAAATAAAAAATTTCTTCATGCAATAATGGAAATAATAAGGAACATAATGGATGATGGATGATTTGATTTCTTTCTCCCTCATCATGGATGACCTCACTACCTTGTGTCAATGGAAAATCCTACTCATTAGATGATGAACTTGAGGAGCATGGAGTATCTTCATCACAAGTTAATGCATTACAAACAATAATGGACAAGGGGTGGTGAGCTGGAGAGGAAGTTTCCATAAGAAAAATTTCTTTGACTGAATCAGATTCTAGATCTGAATCTTTCGAATTAAAATCTTCTTGAGAAACTGAAAAGTCAGTTGGTGCACTTGGGCATTCATCACCACATACATCAATGAAATTAGGATCATCAAAATGATGGTCTCCCAAGGCTTTACTTGATTGATTGGGAAAATTCATTTCATTTGATTGACTATTGAGATAAATAGGTTCCAAACTAGCCAAGAGTGAAGGAACACCATATTGACAAAGAGGACTTTGAAAAAGAAAAGAAAGATTCAAAGGATCTTTACCTTTTTGTTCCTCTATCTGTTAAATGTGACTACCTTGCACCTGACCACTACTTGGATTTGGAAGAGACTAATCAAGAATATTAAGGGGCAAAGGATTGTGGGAATGGGATAATAGAGGAGAACATGTATACATTTATTATTCAAGACTATAATTATGAGTGTTAATATCATATTTAAATATTAAGGGATTAGCCTTCGCCTTAGGCTTCATGAACCATTGCAAGATTTCCTCCATTGGATCTAAGTCATGGAATGTGGATGAAGGTTGAAGAGAATGATAAACAATTTGATTTGAAGATTTCAAAACTTTGACATCATCACTAAGAGAGACCCAAATTAGTACTAGAAAAGGAGGACAAGTAACAAAAAGAATAGTAGGTTCCTCCTCTGAAATTAAAGGTGTCTCATGGTTTACAAAAGTTTTGAGAGAAGAAACATCTAGGGGTTTATATTCATAATAATTCAAAGAGATCCAAACCAAATGTTCAAACTTTTGTCTAAGGAAATCCCAATCTAGATCTTCTCCTAGAAATTCATAACATAGGTGAAGGAATCTATTAGAAAAATCCTCAATTTTCCCATCAGGCTCCATTCTTACTTTATTAATCCGTTTTAGAACATCTCGGTAATCATACATAACAAAGGCTTAATGAAGCTCCTTGAGGATTTGATCAAATGAATGAATGGAAGTAGATGGTAAGGTGTGATGCCATCGGTTAACTCGACTTTCAAGAGTGAGGAAGAAAAGCACACAAGAAAGATCTTCAAATTTGATTTCATACAATTCGCAAAACTTGAAAAATTGAAAGATATGCTCAGCTACAGATGTATCACGACCACCATCAAATCTTAACTAAGACAAGTTATAAAGAGTTTCATTGGGGATTAAAAGTTTACCATCAATTTTATTAGAAAAACACCTGGGAGTATTATTTTTTAATGAGCCATTTAAGATAAGAGGCTTAAAATAGACTCAATGGGCACAACTTGTCATCTGGCCCTCCTTCTAGCGCCAAAATGTTGACGGTGCTAGAAATCTGCCAACATATAAGGGGTCTCCCCATTGTGAATTCCAAATTAGACCTCACACCTTTTGGAGTAGGAATCCCATCTGGAGGATCAACCCAACCACCATAACTTAGGTTTTTCCTTGGTTTCAATGGATAATATAAGATATTAACACATAACCTTTGAAATTAGCAAGTAAGTTGACACTGTGAAACACCAATTGCATTGTGTAAAATGAGGCCTTCACGAGAGGGGAGACAAAAGTAAGTCTCTATAAGGAAAGTAATAATACTATCCTAAGAGAGGCAAATGAGAGCAAGGAAAGATTCGTTGATTAACCTGCAAATTAGCTCACAAGATAACAATGATTCACGAAAGAAAATACAACACACATTCATCAAGATAAGCACTAAATCCACCAAAATAGTTCAATTTATTTAGTACAAAAGAACACCAACATATACCACAAAAATTCAAATAATAGTCCTAAAACATTCACAATACATACATGCAAGTGTGCTAGGTCAATGAACTAGCACACATTAATGAATTAAGCAATATAGGTTAAAAAATATAAGTACTCAAAGAAGGATGAGTCTAACGTTATGAATCTAAATTTTGGGGAATATTTTATTTAAAATTACCTCATATGAAAACAAATAGAAGAACGTACATATAAAAGTTTTTTGATAAATCATATATCCATCGATATGAATGGTCTCTGACATCATTTCGCTGCTAGCAAGCCTCGTTAGTACCTCGATGAATTTGCCTTTTATGCCATACAAACATGGCCTCGCTGCTAGCGAGTGTCCATAGCCACGACGAGTTTACTTGTATTTCCCATGCTTCCCCTTTTGATCACCCTTTTGATAAGAACATTTACGAGCTATGTTTATGATGTACCTGAGTGAAAGGGGTGAGATGGTAATAGATACTTAATAAAATTGATATAATACTTCCATAATGTTGACTCCATATCTTTCCCCATGACTAACATTTAGAGGCTTTTGTAAAGTGGAGGGATAGGAGAGATCCATTGAGTTAAACTCAAGGTTAGTTATTTCCTTGAAAATATGAACTATATTACTTAGAAAGGATGCATGTTTCTCCATGGAAAATATTTAAGGCAAGAGGGATTTAGGATTCCATAAAAATATCTCTTGAAGGTAAATGAAACCCATGAAATAGACATAGTACAACTTTTCCATGTATGCCAACCAATGTTGGGTGATAAAAATTCCTTTTACGCAAATTTTGGTGGAATCACCAAAATAAAACAAATAGAAAAAAGGAAAACAAATCCAAACTGAAGCGAAAGAATAAATAAACAAACTCCAAAAATGTCAAAATGAGGAAAGGAAAAGTTGAAAGAACTACCCAAATTTAAAATACAAACCCCAACAAGACTAATTATAAAATGTCTCAACAAAAGTGTAAAATAAGACAAGCATGTGTGTGTTTGTCTCATATTAATATTTTAATAAATTTGATCTTGTAGAGTTATAAGAAACGGGACTCTCAATCCATACGGAGAATAGTAGTCATGAGGTGAAATTAAGCCAAAAGAGAAGTTTATGCCCTTTTGCAAATTTTCTGGTTTCAAAGCAAAGCATGCATAAAAGCATCTTAACTTTTTTTCTAAATAAAATAAATTCTTGTAAAACAAATTGAAAGTTCAAGGACTCCCCAGTTTAGTTGATTGATGATACCATAACTGTTTTTGCAACTCAAAAGCAAGTAGGGCAAGGATAATGAGTTTAAAACATGAGTTGGTATGGGTGGAAAACAATTCTTGAAGTCCTGCAAAACAGAGTTTTATATCAACAAAAACTAAAAAAAAGTTGAAACAAAAATGTAAAGAAATGGAAAATGATGAAAGTGGGCATATGAAACTTACCATTGAAGAATTTCATTAAAATTTTAAGTGAAAGATGTTGATTTTCTCCAATAAAAGATAACTTCTCTTTTTGATTGAAATTAAAAACATGAAGAAGTGTACTCTTTGAAGTTTTCATTGACCCAAACTCATCACTTATTAAATTTAAACTAAAGCGAACAGTAAAGTTGGGGAAAATAATGATTCATGTTCAAGAAATCTGAAGTAAATAAAGTCCGTCATATATGAAAATGAAGATGTGCTTCTTAATTAATTGTAGCAGCGATTGTTCTCTTTGTCTTTTAGATTTCATATCAACTCCAATATTTTCATAAATTCTCAAAAATCAAGACCAAGTCCCAACCTATGTAGCACTTATGTGTATATGGAGAGGTCTTGAATATTTGCATGATAAATATGGAGCGATATATCAAAAATAAGAAAGCTACAAGAGAATTCAAACATAAATTTACCATGATCCATCACCTTTGTGTGTTCTGAATTTCTCTATCAAATTTTCTTGTTAACATAATGAATGTTTTGAAATGACAATTACGCAGTTAAACTCGACAAGCGATGTGAATTGGAAAAAACATTAACATCATCCAAGCATGCATGCATCAGAGCTAAAAGGAATAATGGAGCTGAAATCCCATCGATATATACAATGTTAAAATGTTGTCACTTGGAGGTCTGGTTCTTGGAAGGACTTCAGAATTAGATTTAAATCATACTTGCAAAATTCTGAGATAATAAAGCCACAAGAGAAATTTACAATAAAGTGAGAGTGTATGGGCAATATCAATTAAGGGAGTGACATGATATTGGGATTCTTAGATCTTGGATAATACTTAAAATAGGGTTGTAAAACTGTTCCAAGATTCTGAGGCTCCGAGATGGCGAGAAGATTCAGGGATTAAAGAGAAATAAATTTAAAGAACAGTCATGGCTCTAGGCTGAAGGAATGCATACCCAACCATAGCAATTCATGTGCACACACCATGTATAATGGATATCTCAAAAGTCACTTAGTCATCCCGAGGAATGAATGCTTGGGAGTTTGATGAAATTATAATTGAAAATACATCCAAGCTCTCGAACACCATGATAACAAGAAAATCAACATAAGTATACAAAGATAATCAAATAGGACTCCATGTGAACATAGCGATGGGTTGGATTGTCAAATTATGGGTGAAATGACTTGGCGAGAGGCCTACGAGAAGTTTCGAGATGAAAAGAGGTGAAAA
This sequence comes from Pinus tabuliformis, assembly GCA_031772625.1. Taxonomy (NCBI): domain Eukaryota; kingdom Viridiplantae; phylum Streptophyta; class Pinopsida; order Pinales; family Pinaceae; genus Pinus; species Pinus tabuliformis. Next base: position 480,199,223 of record CM062819.1, read on the forward strand.
AGGAATTTTAGGAATACATTTAAATTGATTTATGATAATAGCCCAATATCCCAAGGTTAAAAATAAGAGGAGGCTTTCAGAAAATATTTCTCGTAAAGTCTTGACATAAGAGTTACGATAAAAAGGAAACTCGAGATTACCATTAAATAGAAACATAATATCGAAAAATCAGATATAATAACAATTTAATATAACTTTACAAGATTTCGAGACCAAGGAATTCGGGTGGAGAAATAAAATAGGCCATGTGGTTCTCGGGGAAGCTAATTTCAGAATGTGTTTTAAAATTCTTCCGATATAACATAAACCCAAAAGTCTGATAAGCCATAAGGTATGAAATTTCGAGGAAATATCTCAGGAGTTTTTATGAATGAAATACAAAAAAAGGAGAGGCTTGGGATTCAGAGACTTACAAGTTAGAGGCTCTGAGTCATCTCAGAAGAAGGAAATGTGACTAAAGTAGATATATGATGAACAAGTATAATGCAGAGGCTCAAATGAATTTGGTCGATGCAAGATTTGAAACAGATATAGGTAAAATCCTGGATAGGAGCATTTTATAACCTGCTACAAGATTTTTGTGTGATTTTCCTTTGCTTATAGACCTTCTTTAATTTAACGTTTAGAATGCGAGAAGTTGTATACCCACAACAAATCTAAGTACAAAGGAGCCAAGCATTTTATTTTGGTTGTATCAAATGAGAGGTAGAATATGATTATTGACTGATCTCACAAATTTGCAAAGAAAGGAAAAATGAAGAGAAGCACCAATGCAGAATACAAAAACTCTGATGAGAAAGAAAATACTTCCCTGAACATGTTAATGGTATGGAAAGGGATGACTGCTTGCTTATTTCTAAAGCTAATTAAATTGGCTAATAAAAATCAAGCCTCCAAATCAAGCCAATGAAGACCTGCAAAATAAGAAAAATAGAAATAAGAAATAAACTATGAAAAAGTGAAATTAACAACAAATGAAGATGAACATGTCTATGCATACCTGGAAGAGTTTGATTGTAAGTTTACCTTATAGATCTCGACATTCCCCTGTGTATTATCTTTGATTTTGCATATGTTCAAAATCATCTACTTATTTAATCTAAATTTAATACTAAGTAATGAGCCATTGATTTATATCCACTTCATATTGAAGAACAAGAGTGGTGCATGAGATCACTTAGCCATGCTTGAGAAATTATTATTTCAAAAGTGCTTAGATGTAAAGGAGAAAGATAAACAAGTGCACCATAAGCATGAAACTAATATGAAAATACAAGATGGTAAATATGCTTTGAGCCACTTTTTACCAAAAATCAAGTGAATATTAAGGTAAATACGTAGGCTTCATTACTTTTTTATTTGAAATAAATACAAACAGGAAAGAGAAATATATCTAAATTAATTCTATTCCTAATCCTACTTTAAAGAGTAGAACATATGACTAAGTATAGGCATACTTCCAGTGAATCCATGCAAGCATTTTATTTCTTGAGCATATGAAAATCTCACAGATCAACAACATGAATAAAATTGCAGCTAAATTATTAAAAGAAAAAATCAATCTACTATGTACATGTAACAAGTTCAACAAAATAAACTAGTTTACAAAATTATTACCTTGAAATTCCTTCAACCATATGCCTACGGGATCATAAAAATTAGGATGTATTTTAGTGAATGATTGGAAGATGTTCAAAGGAATAGCAAACATCCGGTGAGGCTTGAATGATATATTTTCAAATATTGAAGTTTGCTAGAAAATCTCAAAGTTAGAAACCTTCTCCAGAGCTAGCAATTCCAGATATTTTCCACATGAATCAATAAAGTATGGATGGACATTTAGAAGATTTCTAAAAGTGTTACATTGTTGGCTAGAATGTAATGATGCACTCTCAAGTCCCTGAATTTGTGATGAAATTATTTGAAAATAATACGTGAATTGGCCAAACATGAACAAATGAAATTTCAAAATAAGAAGTAGCTGATGTTCATGCTTGAAATTATGGAATTCATTTTCATACAAGCTTATTAATGCACTTGACGAGTGTGTAGAATTTGAATGTTTAAAGTGCTAGTACAATGTGCTCATAAATTTAAAAACGAAATTTGAAAGAAAAACAAACTCAAATTGGGAAAATGAAAACGAAGAAGATTCAAATTTACATTAATATTACAAATAATGGTACAATATGGGTGGGATTCATTTGCAAAATTTTCCTTCCCACAAGTGATCCAGGTGGATCTCCAGACACCAGGGGCATGGAAAAGGCTCAAAATTTAAAGTGGCGGAAAGGAGATTAACTTGACATCAGATCGAAGTGCTCGTCGTCCTGATTCCAATGGTGTGAACGACAATCACATCCGAGTTTGGATGAAGGAGATAGAGGTAGTCAAAGTTGGGTTGACTTTTTGTTGACTAGGTAGGATTAACAAAGACACAATTTGAACTTTTTTGGCGGACGGAATCCGGCCAAATTTGGCCAGATTCTGGGTGAAATTGCCGCCTGGTTAAAATGACTCCTTGGTCAAAATCCGAATTTTAAAAAATGGCCATGTTTGTTTGATTAAACGAAAAAAATATTAAAAAAAGGGTGGCGAGCCACCAACCCCGCAACCTCAATATTATCCACGTATATATATGTGGAGGGGTGGGCCACTACCCCTGACCCCTCTAATGGAACATTTGAAACGGCGCGGGAAAGGTGGGCCAGCCCTTGGGGCGCGAACCCAACCTTCCACCCACCAACCTTTTTTGTTAATTAAATAATTTTCGTTATGTAAAAAAGGAGGAGGCGGGGTTTAATTACCTGACCTCCTCTGTAACAAACTGATCTCAAACCAACTCCGCCAACGAAATTCTTGAGAAATCTGTCATCATTTTTTTATTTAAAACTCAGTTCATCAGTGCGCCCAGGAAGAGGGGGGAGTGCACAAATTTTGAGGCAGATTTTTGTAGGAGGGTCGGATTTTCACTTTGTCATAATTTGACAGATTTTATATGGTTTCAACATTTCTCAATGCCACGAATGCAATGGTGCAGTCAGTTTCCTGATTTGAGCAGCCGATTTGTAGAGGACTCGAAGGAGGGAATCTTTGAGGAATCTAGGGGGAATCTAAAAAATTCCTTGAGCCCCAGATTCTCACTTTCTCATAATTCAGAAATTTGACAGGTGATTTTGCACTATTCGATGCCACAAATCTGATGATGTGTTCAGATTTTCTATTTTCTCATTCTATTTTTTGGCAGTGGAGTGTAGGTGTCAACATTCATGTGCGAGCAGTCATTTCCATGCAATTCGATGCCGTGAGATCGATGGCCCGAACAACTTCAACAGTTTGACATCCACTTCTTCAGATGGCCCTTGGATGTGAGGTATATGCAGTGTGTTCATGTACTTCTTTTGCTATGCATTGTGCTACACAGATCCCTGTTTGATGTTTGATGTGGGATCCTGTTTCTTACTTGTCTCATGATTCCTGCTTGATGTGATGTGGAATCAGCTGTGTGATGTACTTGTTGTCATGATTCGTCATGTTGTGTTTTGAGATCCCTTTGTTGTATGTTGATGGGATACTCATGTTGTCGCCATGTATGTTTGCATTGAGATCCCTTTTATGCCATGTTGGCGGGATGCTCATTATCATCATGCATGAGTTTGTGTCATACTGATAGGAGTCTTTTGACTGAGAGTTCCTATAGTGGAACATCTCTTGGAGCCACTCCTGCGTGAGGGCATTTTCCTTGTATGATAACGACATCACCGGGGCTCGGAGACGTAGTCCCTCCGGGACGAACTCCGTTATCAACGACTTATGTTTCATGTGTTGATGATTGTCATGTTCCTCTTCTTTACAACATGCAGATATCTTCATTTATGTTCTTTTAAAAATTTAATTTAACACATCATGAAAGTAAAAGGTCTTGGAAGGGTCCTTCGTCGCACCCGGACCTGAATCAAGTGGTATCAGAGCGGTCTTTGCATTGATGTGAATTGCAAGCGTGAACAATGGAACGTGCAACGACAGAGGATGAAAAAGAGATGTACGAGACCATGCTCAAAATTTCCCAAAGAGTGGAAGTAATGTATGAAATTCTGCAGAAAGAGACAAAGGAAAAGGAGCGATTGCAGCTTCAGTTCCGAGCCACGAAAGTGGCCCTGGAAGAACTGAACACAACAACCAGAATCTTCAAACAGAGAACGCTGAATTAAAGATGCTTCTACATGAAGAGAAAGAGGAGAAACATAGTTTGCTACGATAGCTGCAAGTAAAGGACAAGGCCTTGGAAGAGCCGCAGCGTGATTCATGTGAGGTAAAATGTAGTTCTATGAATTCATGTATGTGTCCTGATGATGATTTCGCAGTTTTTGAAAATCATACCATAGGAATTGGCTCCAAATTGTTGAAGAAAATGGGGTATGAAGGAAAAGGCTTAGGCGTTAATGGCCAAGACATTGTCAACCCCATAAAAGTAGAGGAATTACCCCATCAGGCAGGACTTGGGTATGTCAGAAAGGAAGTTAGGGAATGCGCCGAGACAACTAGCAAATCACCAACAGCAGATGATAAGCAACCCTCATCAGTTCTTTCCAAATTGACAGAGGAGGTAAAAGATGTTGATTTCCTTTCGGTTTTGTCTTCACATAGTATGCTTTCTATTGGAGATTTGGAGATCCCAATTACAGGGAAAAACATGAGGCTCCTTACCAGGACGAAGCACGTGAAGTAAGAAGAACTTGGTGTTAATAAACAAGGCATAACTCAACCATTGGAGGTTGTACAGAGACCTCAATTTGCAATCTTGAGACACACCAAAGGAGAATGCTCGAAGGTGTCAAATTCTTCCAAGACATCATTGAAATCATCGAGGAAAGAGAATGATGGGAACACATCCCCATCATCCCATGGCAGTTTCCATTGCAGAGAAAGAGCTGAGGCAAGCTCTCATCACCATACTTACACTTGAGACAACAAGGAAAGGTATAACCACTCTTGATATTCAAGTGTTCATTTTGATTATGATCATGTTGTTAATGATGAACGTAAAACATGGCATTGAAAGACATGTACCTTTTGCGGATTTCATAACCATACATTTTCTAAGTGTTGGAAAAGAATGGCAGCACACAAAAGGATGAGGCGTGAAAGACCCTCTCAATAGCAGGTAAAGAAACACATTAAGCATATCTGGAGGAAGAAAACCTATTGCAGTCATTGTGATAGAAGTGGCCATCAAAGAGCCACTTGTTGGAGGCTCCATCTAGAGCAGTGCCTTAAAGACAAAGTGTCGGTGCATGAACCAGGTGAAACGATTGTTCGACAAGCAAAATCGCCACAAGGAGGCGACCCATTCAACTTGATAAGTGAAAAATGGTTTCTAGATATGTTGTCTTGTCATGGTCATGATTTTGTAAATCATTTGTTGTGTAAAAGTGATGATGTGTTTTCCATCACTTGTTCAACAACAATGATGTCTGGTCTTATTTTGAGTTGCATGATAAACTGTGAAAGTAATGTCATGTTTCCATCACTTGTAAAAAGCAAAAATAGTGTTTGGCCTTATATTTTGTAAATCATGTGTTGCAGTGGTGATGTGTTTTCCACCACTTGTTGAAGCAACAATGATATTTCGGCCTTGTTGTCGTAGCTGGGGTATTGTTTCCATCTTGATGTAAACTTGACCACCGAGTATGTGTTATAAACTCGTGGCAAGTATGGGATGCTTGGGTCATTAGTTAGTCATGTAAGTCAAGCAAGTAATTTGAAAAACAATGTACTACAGGTTGCAAAGGTTGTAGGTGTCGACTCATCGCTTAAGGCTCCGAAGAACAAAGGTGAAGGAGATGGAAGCGAGACCTTTTCAGGACGCTTGTGATGTAGACAAGGTACAGAGAAGTTGCAGATTATTTTTTCATGCTTTTGGAGGACCAAAAGCTCCTCAATGGGGAGGATTGATCCAGGTGGATCTCCAGACACCAGGGGCATGGAAAAGGCTCAAAATTCAAAGTGGCGGAAAGATGATTAACTCGACATCAAATCGAAGTGCTCATCGCCCTAATTTCAATGGTGCGAACGACACTCCAATCTGAGTCTGGATGAAGGAGATAGAGGCAGTAAAAGTTGGGTTGACTTTTTTCTCACTGGGCAAGATTAACAAAGAGACAATTTGAACTTTTCCGACGGATGGAATCCGGCCAACTCCGGCCAGATTCTAGGAGAAATTGTTGCCTGGTTAAAATGACTCCTTTGGTCAAAATTCAATTTTCCAAAATGCCCATGTTTGTTTGATTAAACAAAAAGAATATTAAAAAAAGGGTGGCGGACCACCAACCCCACCACCCCAAACTATATACGTGGAGGGGTGGGCCACTACCCCCGGCCCCTCCCACCGAAAATTTGAAATGACGCGAGAAAGGTGGGCCGCCCCTTGGGGCGTGGACCCAACCTTCCACCCACCAAACTTTTTTGTTAATTAAAGAATTTTTGTTATGTAAAAAAGGAGGGGGAGGGGTTTGACCGCCCGACCTCCTCTGTAACAAACTGATCTCAAACCAACTCCACCAATGGAATTCTTGAGAAATCCATCAACATTTTTTTATTTAAAACTCAATTCATCAGTGTGCCCAGGCAAAGGGGGGAGCGCATGCAGTTCGAGGCAGATTTTTGTAGGAGGGCCAGATTTTCACTTTGTCATATTTTGACAAATTTTATATGGTTTCAGCATTTCTCAATGCCATGAACGCAATGGCACAGTCAATTTCCTGATTTGAGCAGCCGATTTGTAGAGGATCCGAAGGAGGGAATCTTTGAGGAATCTAAAAGATTCCTTGAGCCCCAGATTCTCACTTTCTCATAATTCAGAAATTTGATAGTCGATTTTGCACTATTCGACGCCACAAACCTGATGGTGTGTTCATATTTTCCATTTGCTCATTCTATTTTTCAGCCACTTTTCTAAGTGGAATGTGTTGGAAATAATACTGAGAGGGGGGGTGAATCAGTATTATCTAATTCTTTTAATCAATCTTCCTTATTTGTTCTTTGAATTATTTTTGCATGTCAATACCATAAAATAATGAGCATGAACAAGGAAAAACAGATAGTCACACCAAAGAACACAAGATGTAAGGTGGAAACCCAATGTGGGTGAAAACCACCTGCTGCAATATGTCTCTATCTTCTTTCAACTTAGAAACTTCTTTTACAATGGTTTTGTACTGGTGCAGTCCTTTACCAGTACGCAGGCTGCAACCTGCAGAGAGCTACAACTCTCTCTCTCTCGTTTTCCATTCTCTCCTGGAAGGGAGCTACAACCCCCTACTTCTTTTCATAAAGCATCAATTGAACATCAAGTACATGAAAGTTACAGTTCACTACAGTTATCAGATCAGCAATAACAGAACTAACCCAGAACACCTTATCAACAGAAAAATTCAATCAACAGAACTTTTTAAGACAGGTACGCAGTTTTCCCTTCTGTGGCCTACGTCGCTACGCAGTTCACCTTCTGCTTTCCTGCGTCTACCCGTAGAGATCCTTCTGCCGCACTGCGTGCCCACGCACTGTTCCTTGAACTGCGCTGCGTACTGTTACTGCAGGGACGCACCCAAAGATACTATCGCGCCGCGTACTGTTACTGCAGGGACGCACCCAAAGACATTATCGCGCCGTGTACTTTTACTATGCGGACGCACCTGAACCTCAGTCACTCTGCGTACCCACGCAACTCTTCTTCTTCTGCTCTGCGTCCCGACGCAGGTATCCTTCTTCTGCTCTGCGTACCGACGCAGATCTCCTGTTTCTGCACTGCGTCCCGACGCAGATCTCCTGTTTCTGCACTGCGTCCCGACGCAGATCTCCTGTTTCTGCACTGCGTACCCACGCAGCTCTTCTGTTAAACACCTGCATCCTTCTGATTAGGGCCGAATAGGCAGTCCACCAGAGTGGCACAGTTGCTCAGATCTGATCATGCACTCGAGAGATCACCCTTCACAGATTCGCCTTCAACTTCCCTTTCATATAGATCAAGCTTTTAAGACCATAACCCAATATTTCAGATCTAAAGATATTCAATTGCAAAAGATACTTAGCTAAGTGATCTCCTTTTCTTTATATAGGCAAGCTCCTCCTAAAATCATGGAACAATACCACGAGCCGACACCATAATAACCCAATACCGTCGGCTAAATACCAAGAGTAAAACATAAGAAACCCCACATGTGCTTTTCTCTGCCTTGAAATGTGTGCACTGGGAGGACGCACCTCCTGAACGGCTGGCCTGCGTATCTGGACGCGGTCTCTGCATGGTGTACCTGCGGGTACGCACCTTCTGAACTGATTTCCTGCGTCCTTCTTAATTTTCAACAAATTGAGAGCCTTGCCACGGGAGTTGCCATCAAGTACAACATCTGTAACATATAGCCATATCAGAAACATAATGCCAACAATCTCCCCCTTTGGACTTGATGGCAACCTCACAATCTTCAATCTTCAGCTTCATTCTCCCCCTTTGACATCAAGGGCAAAGGGGTATGCTCCCCCTAAGAACATGCTTCCCCTGAATATGAACCAGATCTGCAACAAAGAACCATAATCCACCATGAAAGAGATAGAGACATATTGCAGCTATTTCCAAGATCTCCTTCTGACCATCCTCCATAATGCCAACAATGCATTATATGCTCCCCCTGAACCTGTACCATCAATCAAAAAAGGTTCAACAATAAGATGATGCATCAACAACCCCCAGCTTTTGCCTGAGGTATTCAAAAGTTTCCCTGGGCAAGGGTTTGGTGAGAATATCAGCAACTTGTTCCTTAGAAGGAACATACTCCAACTTGACCTTCTGTTCAAGCACTTGTTCCCGGAGAAAATGATACTTGATTGGTATGTGCTTGGTTTTTGAATGGATAACAGGATTTTTTGAGATGCTGATTGCACTTGTGTTATCACATAAGATGGGGATAGGTGGTGTACAAGTGATTTGAAAATCCTGCAAAGTCTGCATCATCCAAAGGAGTTGAGTGCAACAAGATGCAGCAGCAACATATTCCGCTTCAGCTGTAGACAAGGCAATCGAACTCTATTTCTTGCTGAACCAAGATACCAGTCTGGAACCCATAAAGAATGCACCACCACTTGTGCTTTTCCTGTCATCCACGCTTCCGGCCCAATCTGCATCTGTATAAGCATGAAGTGTAAGATCTGTATCTCTAGGATACCATAAGCCATAATTTTGAGTCCCTTGAAGATATTTGAAAATTCTCTTCACTACCTGAAGATGAGTCTCCTTCGGATTTGCCTGAAATCTTCCAACTATTCCAACTGCATGCATGATGTCTGGTCGGGTACCTGTCAAATAAAGTAAACTTCCAATCATAGATCTGTAGGTTGGTTGATGTACTGTTGCAGATTCATCATTTGCACTGAGGCTACATCCTGTGACCATGGGTGTACATACTGGTTTTGCATCTTCCATACCATATTTCTTCAAAATCTGTTTGAGATACTTGGTTTGAGATAAAAAGATTCCTCCTTCTTTTTGTTGGATTTGCAAACCAAGGAAATATGTCAGTTCTCCTAACAAAGACATTTCAAATTCTTTCTGCATGACCGAGGCAAAGCTTTGACTCATAGCTTCTTCATTGCTCCCAAAAATAATGTCGTCTACGTACACAACAAGTATTAGCAATTTGTCATTTTCAACTTTTATATAAAGATTGCTATCTGCTGATCCTTTTGAAAAACCTTGTTGATGAAGATATTTGTCCAAACGGTAGACCAAGCCCTTGGAGCTTGTTTGAGACCATAGAGAGCCTTTTTCAATCTGCATACAAGTTTTGGATCATTTCCAAGAATGAACCCATCTGGCTGTTCAATGTATACTTCTTCTTCCAGGTCTCCATTCAGAAAGGCTGATTTCACGTCCATTTGAAATACTTTGAAGTTTTGAAAACTTGAGAGAGCAAGGAACATTCGGATGGCCTCAAGTCTTGCAACAGGAGCAAAGGTTTCTTCAAACTCTATTCCTTCTTGTTGCGCATACCCTTTACAAACAAGTCTGGCTTTGTTTCTAATTACTTCTCCATTTTCATTCAATTTGTTTTTGAAGACCCATTTTGTTCCGATAACATTCTTATCTTTTGGTCTAGGAAACAGCTCCCAAGTGTTGTTCTTTTCGATTTGCTCAAGTTCTTCATCCATTGCTTTCACCCAACATTCATCTTTGCATGCTTCTTTCACATTTTGTGGTTCAGTAGAGGAGAGTAATGCCAAATAGCTTGAAGCTTCTGCGACTGTTCTTCTTGTTTGTACACCTGCTTCTTTCTGCCCCATAATCTGAGATTCTGGATGATTCTTCTGAACATATCTGGATGGAGTCTTTTCTTCTATTCTTGTTTGCTCTTCTGGTTCTTCTTGAGGTTCTTCTTCTTCATTATTCTGTTGTTGGGGGTAGCCTTCATCTTCTTCTTCATGATGTACTTGCCTAGGAATGTATCCCTTCTCATCAACCACTACATCAATGCTGTCAACAACTCTGCCAAGTCTTTTATTGTAGCATTTGTATGCTTTGCTATGTGGAGAGTAACCAAGAAGAATGCCTTCATCTGCTCTAGGTTCAAGTTTGCCAAGCTGCTCATCAGTATTCTTGATATAGCATTTGCTCCCAAAGATTTTGAAGTGCTTTACCGAAGGAGTCTTACCACTCCAGAGCTCATGAGGAGTTTGAGTGCTGTTCACCCGGACATTTGTTTTGTTGAGAGTAACAACCGCAGCATGTGCAGCTTCACCCCAGAAAGTTGCGGGAGTTCCTGATTCATCAAGCATAGCACGAGCCATTTGTTAGACTGTTCTGTTCATTCTTTCCACAACTCCATTTTGCTGAGGAGTTCTAGCTGTAGAGAATTCTCTTCTTATCCCATGTTCTTCACAGAAATCGAAAAATTCATTTGAGGTAAACTCCCCACCTCTGTCAGATCTGAGGCACTTAATTTTGTGACCTGATTCATTTTCAACCAAGGCTTTGAAGGATTTGAATTTTTCGAATGCTTCATCTTTTTGCTTCATAAGTCCTAGCCAGACAAACCTGAAGAAATCGTCAATGAATAATATCAAGTATTCTTCTCCTCTAGGTGTTCTTTTCCTGAATGGACCGCATGTATCTGTATGAACTAGCTCAAGAGGCATGCTAGCTGATCCTTCCTTCTCTGGAAAGTTAGTTCTGGTTTGTTTTCCAAACTGACATGATTTTCATATGGTATTGTCAGGAATTTTGATATCTGGAATATCACGAACTGCCTGATATTTGCATGCTTTCCTTCTTTGTGAAAAGCTTAGATGCCCCAACCTCTGATGCCATAACCAGTGCTCATCATCCTTGCTCAGATAGCATTGTTGCTGTCCTTCTTCAAATATGTACAGATTATTTGGAGTTCTTTTGCCTTTGATCACTGTTTTACCTGTATCAAGATCACGAACAAGACATCCATTTGATCTGAATATAACCTCGGTTCTTTGATCACACATCTGGCTGACACTTAGAAGATTATGCTTCAATCCATCAACATACAAAACATTTCCAGCCTTGACCTTTTCTTTTAACTGAGCAATGCCCTTTCCTTTTATAGTTGCAGGAGTATCATTTCCAAAAGAGACTTTCTTTCCCTTTTCTAGAGCAGAATAAAACTCGAGTTTTTCTTTATCACCTGTCATATGCTTCGAACATCCACTGTCAATATACCATAGATTTTCCTGTCCCTCTGCATAAAATGCTATCCCACATCTTTCTGTTTGAGGTTCCTTTATTCTCCATGTTTTGGTGCTTGAGGCTTGTTCCTTTTTCTGCTGAAACCTGCTCCTGCATTCAGAGTCTTCATGACCAAAGTTATTGCAAATAGAACATTCAACTTCATTTTCAAGAACCGAAAAGTTGTTATAGGTCCTTTTTGTAATCCCTGTCATACTTCTTTGCTTTTGAGCTTCCCTAGTCATGATCGTTTTATATGCAACACATTGAGCCGCTTTGTGACCAAAGTTATGGCAAGAAAAACATTTTTCATTGAAGAAACTTCTGCGGTTATTGAATCTACCAGCCAACTGATTGTAGTTTCTATTTTCATCTATTCTTGAACCAAATTGAGAAGATTTTACCTGTGGCTGGTTGTAGCTTTTGTTCACCCTTAAGATGGATTGCCCTTGATAGTTTCTGTTTGTAATTCGTTCCTGCTTTACCTGTTGATCTTCTTTGTTCTTTTGCTCATTTCTTCTTGCTGCATCAAGATAACTTTTTGAGGTGGATGCTTGAGAAGTTTCTCCATTATAGCCCAGACCTGTCTTGTTTAGAGGAGACCGCTGCACATTGATAATCTCATCCAAAGTTTCAGATCCTTTGACAAACTTGAGATTAATAGCTTTTGTTTTCTCAATCTCTTTTCTAAGACCAACAATTTCACCTTCTAATTTTTCAAGATGTTTTTCCTTTTCATCAATTTGAAATTGTAGAGTATCAATGATCATGTTCTTTTCTTCTATACATCTCTTGAGTCTAGTAATTTCATCATAAAGGTTATCCACATCTACAGCATCCATATAATCATCATCTTCAAATGCCATTAACAACTTATATTCATTACCTTGTTCATCTTCATCACTGTTTGATAGACCATCACTATCTTCATGAGTGTAGTAGCTTTTCTTATTTGCGTTCTGTTTCTTGTTCCATCTAGCAGGTTCCTTTCCTTTATCCTTATAAGGACATTTTGCAGCATAATGACCTACTCTTCCACAAGCAAAGCATTTAAAAGGTAACTTACCTCTGAACCTTCCAGAACCCCTTTGAAGATTTCTGACAAAATTTGATTCTTCTTCCTCTTCTTCTGGGACGTGGCTTGCTTCATAATAATCTCCTTTGCCTGATGCCTTGAAAGCAGCTTCTCTTCTGTCTGATGGACCTCCCTTTCTCATTTCATAAGCAGTTAGAATTCCATGTAGTTGAGACATAGTAAGAATTCGTAGATTTTCCTTTTCTTCTATTGCAGATACTTTAGATTCAAACTTGGGGGACAATGATCTTAGAACCTTTTCAACCACAATAGCCTCTTTTATTTCTTCACCCAAGTTTTTCATACAATTAACAACCTCATCTACCCGAAGAAAATAGTTAGCCACACTTTCATCATTATACATTTTGAGAGTCTCATACTGAATTCTGAGAGTTTGAAGTTTAGCACGCTTTCCCTGTTCATCTCCTTCATAGCTCGTGACAATTTTGTCCCATATCTCTTTTGCGGATTTATAGTGCATTACCTTCATGAATTCTGATTGAGATATACATCCTAATAGAGTACTGACTGCTTTCGCATTTGTTTCATACTTCTTTTTCTCGGCTGTATCTGTAGGAGTAGCTGAAGAAAAAGCATAGCCTATCTCTACGATGTCCCAAACTTCTGTACCAAGAGATTGAAGATAGGCAGTAACTCTTACCTTCCAATAATTGAAGTTTGTCCCATCAAAAACCGGTGGCCTGATTGATGCTTCTCTCTCGTAGTTGCTCATGATGAACGATCTACCTTCAAGCGATCAAGCTTCTCTGAAGGACCTGCTCTGATACCAATTGTTGGAAATAATACTGAGAGGGGGGGTGAATCAGTATTATCTAATTCTTTTAATCAATCTTCCTTATTTATTCTTTGAATTATTTTTGCATGTCAATACCATAAAATAATGAGCATGAACAAGGAAAAACAGATAGTCACACCAAAGAACACAAGATGTAAGGTGGAAACCCAATGTGGGTGAAAACCACCTGCTGCAATATGTCTCTATCTTCTTTCAACTTAGAAACTTCTTTTACAATGGTTTTGTACTGGTGCAGTCCTTTACCAGTACGCAGGCTGCAACCTGCAGAGAGCTACAACTCTCTCTCTCTCGTTTTCCATTCTCTCCTGGAAGGGAGCTACAACCCCCTACTTCTTTTCATAAAGCATCAATTGAACATCAAGTACATGAAAGCTACAGTTCACTACAGTTATCAGATCAGCAATAACAGAACTAACCCAGAACACCTTATCAACAGAAAAATTCAATCAACAGAACTTTTTAAGACAGGTACGCAGTTTTCCCTTCTGTGGCCTGCGTCGCTACGTAGTTCACCTTCTGCTTTCCTGCGTCTACCCGCAGAGATCCTTCTGCCGCACTGCGTGCCCACGCGCTGTTCCTTGAACTGCGCTGCGTACTGTTACTGCAGGGACGCACCCAAAGATATTATCGCGCCGCGTACTGTTACTGCAGGGACGCACCCAAAGACATTATCGCGCCGCATACTTTTACTATGCGGACGCACCTGAACCTCAGTCGCTTTGCGTACCCACGCAACTCTTCTTCTTCTGCTCTGCGTCCCGACGCAGGTATCCTTCTTCTGCTCTGCGTACCGACGCAGATCTCCTGTTTCTGCACTGCGTCCCGACGCAGATCTCCTGTTTCTGCACTGCGTCCCGACGCAGATCTCCTGTTTCTGCACTGCGTACCCACGCAGCTCTTCTGTTAAACACCTGCGTCCTTCTGATTAGGGCCGAATAGGCAGTCCACCAGAGTGGCACAGTTGCTCAGATTTGATCATGCGCTCGAGAGATCACCCTTCACAGATTCGCCTTCAACTTCCCTTTCATATAGATCAAGCTTTTAAGACCATAACCCAATATTTCAGATCTAAAGATATTCAATTGCAAAAGATACTTAGCCAAGTGATCTCCTTTGCTTTATATAGGCAAGCTCCTCCTAAAATCATGGAACAATACCACGAGCCGACACCATAATAACCCAATACCGTCGGCTAAATACCAAGAGTAAAACATAAGAAACCCCACGTGTGCTTTTCTCTGCCTTGAAATGTGTGCACTGGGGGGACGCACCTCCTGAACGGCTGGCCTGCGTATCTGGACGCGATCCCTGCATGGTGTACCTGCGGGTACGCACCTTCTGAACTGATTTCCTGCGTCCTTAATTTTCAACAAATTGAGAGCCTTGCCACGGGAGTTGCCATCAAGTACAACATCTGTAACATATAGCCATATCAGAAACATAATGCCAACAGAATGCAGGTGTTAGAATTCATATGCGAGCAGTCATTTCCATGTGATTCGATGCCGTGAGATCGATGGCCCGAACAACTTCAGCCGTTTGGCATCCGCTTCTTCTAATGGCCCCTATATGTGAGGTATATGCAGTGTGTTCATGTACTTCTTTTGCTATGCATTGTGTTGCACAGATCCCTATTTGATGTTTGATGTGGGATCCTATTTCTTACTTGTCTCATGATTCCTGCTTGATGTGATGCGTAATCAGCTATGTGATGTACTTGTTATCATGATTCGTCATGTTGTGTTTTGAGATTCCTTTGTTGTATGTTGATGGGATACTCATGTTGTCGCCATGTATTTTTGCATTGAGATCCCTTTTATGCCATGTTGGCGGGATGCTGATTATCATCATGCATGAGTTTGTGTCATACTAATAGGAGTCTTTTGACTGAGAGTTCCTATAGTGGAACATCTCTTGGAGCCACTCCTGTGTGAGGGAATTTTCCTTGTATGATAGCAACATCACCTCTTATGTACATCATCACTATTGATAGCACTTAATGCAGTGGCCTACACCATCTTGACACTGGGGCCCAGAGACGTAGTCCCTCCGAGACGAACTCCATTATCAACGGCTTATGTTTTCATGCGTTGATGATTGTCATGCTCCTCTTATTTACAACATGCAGATATCTTCATTTATGTTCTTTTAAAAAATCAATTTAACACATCACAAAAGTAAAAGGTCTTGGAAGGGTCCTTCGTCACACCCGAACCTGGATCAACAAGTGTCAACATAAATTATGAATTTAAAATCATTGTTTGCATTCACTTGTGGGGATAAGAAAATTTCAAGATTATGATTTAAAAAGGTTATTTCATCATTGTATGAATCATAAATTGGAATAGATTCATGGCTACTGAAATCACTATGATTATTGAATGATTGAGAATTAACTAAAATATTTTCTTGATTAATGTTCTTTTCATCTTAAAAAATAGATTTTCCTATGAAATGAGGAATATGGGATTCAGTCAAAATTATTTTTGAAGAAAAAGGGAAATGAGGCTCAACATTTTCAGTTTTTAAGTCTTCATTATAAATGACTTCATTAGTGTTTTGTTCCTTTGAATGGAATAAATCAAAACCAGGTAGAAGATCACATGCAAGATAAGAAGAATCTCCAGGATCATTGTAAATATTATTAATTAAATTTTCTCTATCAAAATCAGAATTAGACGATGATTCAACATTAAATAAATTAGTAACAACTCCTTTGTTTTCTAAAATTAAATTTGTGTCCAAGGAGACTGTTAATTGATTAATAATTAAATCATCATTGCTGAAAATATCAAGATAGAGACAAAAATAAGAGGTTGAAGATAAATACCTGAAAGTTTCTCTCTTTACAGAAGATTGTTCATTTTCTAAAATGCACAATTCATATTCTTCTACATTTGAATCATTGCAAACTTCGGACTGCTGATCAATTTCTTCATAAAAATCAGATTTTTTGTGCATTTGATCGATCTGCAAATTGTTGCTAAGTTGCTCCATAACTTGCAATTTATTATCAACATAAGAGAATTCTAAATTAATTGCAACAGTTTGTGCGTTGCTAAAATTCTATGGTTGATTTAATTGTTGTTGATTTATTTGATGTTGATTGCTACTAATGAACTGTGCATCTTGTTGAATTTATATTTCATCAGCATTATGTAAATTTGGAGCAATTTTGGCATAAGCATAATTTATTTGAGCAGTAACATTTTTTGTCTGTTGATTAGTAGTATTTGAAATTTCATTTTGTGAAAGTAATTGATTCTTTATCAGTAATGGATATTCTTTCTGGTTCTTCATGATTATCATAAGACAAAGACACTAAATGTCATAACCATCCAATTAATTGAAATTGAGGAGGTAAATGTTGGGACTGAAATTTCATTAAAGTTAATTTAAATCTAACGTAAAAATTATCAAAATTCTCACCTTTCATCCTATACAATTCTTCCAACTAATCACACATTGTTTTGTAATCATATTTGCTTAAAAGCATGAAGGAAAATCTTCAAAAATTCATCCCAACTATGTATGGAGGCAACTGGAAGAGATAAGCACCAGTCTTTGGCTTTACCTATCAAAGTAAGAGTGAAGATCCTACAAATAGTATCTTCATCAATATTGAATTTATGGAAACTTAAAATAAATTGAAGGAGATGATTAAAAACAAATAGCGTACCATTATACTTGACCATATACAATATATGGACTGCCTTTATCGGAGGTATTTTAAGTGGACCATATAAATAAGATAAAATATTCAAGCACAAATATTCAAAGACAAAATTTACTGTGGTCCTCCTAGCACCAAAAATGTTGATGGTCAAAGATGTCCTTATCAACATGTAAGGGAGACCACTCGGTCAGAGCCTCAATTAAACCCTTATCCATTTAATGTAGTGGTTCCAACTTGTTCAATTGGGTCTAGTTACCCTCCCTTTCTGTTGGCTTGTAGTATGTTTATTAGTAACTAATAGAAAGAGATAAATTAGATCTTCCCTCTTGCAGAGCTCTTGCAAGAAAGTGGTCCTTAAGTTGACTCTATGGCTCAGCCAAACCGCAACTAAATTTTTCCCCTGCTTAAGGGGACTTCTAGAATGCAATAATTAAAACTAAATGCAGATCTACTCTAATATGCAAGTAACATAAAATAAATCCTATATCTTTCTTGATTGAAAGAAGGATTAGTCCCCCTCTCAACCAAGAGCAAGGTAAAAGGAGATTTGGACCAATTTTGAATTTGGAATAAAAATGAAGTCAATAAGCCAAGGAAATAGTTCCAAGACTTATTGCTAGTTCAAGAAAGTATATGTATTCAACTATCTAATAAATAATCATCAGATCTCTGGTGCACATACATCCAAATTCAAACAAAATGAATTGAAACTAAAAAAAAATATGATTGCATTAAGAAAAGAGTTCTCATAAAACAATCATTATTAAAACCAAGATAAACTTGACATAAATTTGCTAAATAGTTAACAAGTATGTCATGTTTATCTATTCAAATTTGTTATTTAACTTGATAGCAATTAGATCCATCATTAAAATATAGCTTTCAAATGATTTAAACAAACATATAGTTAAATGAATTTACAATAGTGCAAAACTTCAAAAAACACACACTTTTCTGGATCAAGAATTGCATAAAATTTTATTAAATGCAGGTCATTAATTAGCTTATATCTCTGATAAAAGTGTACAAGAATTAAGGATCTGATCAAAGCCTTTGAGTAAACAAAATTCTCAGAAAATTTCATGATAGCATGAAAATTTTAGAGCTGAAATACCTCTATTTTAATCTCCACAAACCTGGTCCAAACTAGCTAATTCTCTCCAAAAGCATTTTCTCCTTATAGTAGTGAAAAAATCCCTCTCTTTGCAAAGAATTTCCTTCCCAAGTTTCAGACTTGGAACCCCCAACTGATCTCCTACTACATACCAATCAAAACCAAAAATAAATTAAATTTCACACTAAAATTAGAATTAGAAAATCTAAAAAAAATAACTCTCATGAAATTGCTAAATTAAAATAAATAAAATCCAAACAAATTCCAAGATGTGATAGCTTTTAATGGATTTGATTAGCCTTTGAATCAATACTGGAGAATGAATTAGTGACAATATTTTTCCCAAACCAATGAAATTTGCCCAAATCAAATTTGAAAAACTAATTGTTATTGCAAATTAATCACTTTGTCTTGTGTTGAATTTTTGGGTCATTAAATGATTGAATTTGATAAACTTATGATTCCCATATTATTCTCCATAGTATTATCTTTCCAACGATCTATTATGAGCTTCATTTGGTCAAATAAATATTGAGATATGCCTCTCTGAAAATGAAGTATTAAAATTACAAGAATTCTGGAAAATACATGCCCAAGCCAAAATTAGGCATTTTTAAGTAAATAATTCTAATCTAAATTAAGTTAATTAATTATATAATTAAAATCAATTAATTAATTATATACAATTTAATTACAAATAAATTAAATTCTAACTATGAATTAATTCATTTTTAAAATAAATTAATTATATTACAAATGAAATATAAAAAATGTTAAATGAATTAAATAAAATAATTTAAAAATAATATATTTAAATATTTAAAACAAAGTAATAATGGATTTGGAATCTCCATTTAAAAGTCCTAAAGTCATAATCAATAGGAATCTTTTGATGATGATGATGATGGTGGTTATTGTCCACTGAGACCAAACTTTGGTCTATCGAACCTAAAGAAACAAATTATTTAGTTTGATTTAAGATTTTATTCCTATGCTCTAAAAGCTTGGAGAGAAGCCTCCCGAGCTCACTAAAGTTTTGACATCCTAAAAGGCTAGGAAGGTCAATATTGTGACAAAGATTATGAAACTAAGATCTAATGTGGTTGTACGCGGGGCACTCTAAGAGGAAGTGGTTTTCATCCTCGATGTTCCTATTCTCACAGAGATGGCAGATCCTTTACATCCATGGTGTTTTAGGAACTGCCCAACGACCTGTTTCACTATGGAGCTCATGAGAGTTTGCTCTAATCTTCGCTATATTAATTTTCTTCTTTGAGCTAGTTAAAACAGAGAGACACTTTTTATCTTCTAGGGTGGGGTTGATGACCTTCTTATAATAACTTAATTTTTAGCTGCTAAATATTTCTCACACCGCATTTTTTCTTTGAACTTAGAAGTAACAATATTTTTAATGTTATTAATGTTTTGCAATGCATCATTCTCATTGATCTCCCAATGGTTTAACCAGGCCCTCGTGTCTTTATACCACCCCCGCTTGAGCCTTAGGTGGTTTTGGCTGGAATTTAAAGCTAGCTTAGGGAGTCTATGATCTCCTATGTTATTGAGTTTGTGCTTGTACAACAGAAGCCTAGTCATAGCTAGGCTCTCGATAGGGGAAAGACCTACTTCTATAAGGAGAATATGATAGGGTGTATTGCTTTTAATTTTCAGGTTATACGTTATAAAACGCTTCTGGATTTGCTCAATCTTTCTCCAGGATTCTCTAGAGATGCTGCAACCCCAGACCTCACATCCATATAAGATAACAGGAGTGACTAAAGTTTCAAAGAGGAACTTATTTTTATCCCACATTACGAGGTTTGCCGTTTTACAATTATTTTCAAGACCAAAATAAGCTTTCCACCCCCCATTAATCCTTTTCTCAATGCTATAGTTCCAGTTGAGCTTGTGATGAATATCAATTCCTAGGTACTTGTAAGAATACACTTCCTCCAAGTTATTATTGTCATACATAAAATTAGCGTAAGTGTCCTTCTTGGATTTGATAATCATAACTTTTGTTTTGTCAGTGTTAACAGTCATACCCATGGTAGAGCAGAAATCCTTAAGAAGCCTAAGTTGCTTATCAAGATCAGATGGGCACCTTGTGAGAAGAACAATATCGTTAGCATAGAGAAGAAGGATGATGACTATCCCAACTAAGATCGTGCCAGCACATCCTTCTTCCTCTAAATAACCTTCAAGCTTGTCGATGTAAATGCAAAATAGGGTAGGGGAAAGAGGGTAACCTTGTTTAACTCCGATATTACATTTAATATCTTTCGACCACCCCTCATTGCTTTTTAGCTTGGCAATTACATTCTCGTATAACCTTATAGCGGCAGCTCTCAATTCGAAAGGAAGCTTTAGCTCTTCTAATCTATTCCAAAGGTTGTTTCTAGGAACTGTATCAAAAGCCTTTCTAAAGTCCACAAAGCAACAAAAGAGATTGGATTTATCATTACGACATTCCTCCATAATGACCCTAAGCGTAACGAGGTGGTCTGTTGTTGAGTGATGCCTTCTAAAACCCGCTTGGCCTTTATCCCGCTTACCTTCACTTTCAAGCCATATGCTCAACTTCTTTTCCAAAATAATTCCATATTACTTGGCTAAGAGAGGGCTGATCATAATTGTCCGATAATTAGAGGAGTTATTTGTATCCCCACTTTTAAAAATATGGATAATGAGGCTCTTAGTCCATGGTTTATGGAACCCTTGCTTGACTGCTTGATTGAAAAACTTGTGGATGTGGGGGATGAGGACATGACCTCCAATTTTTAAGATTTCTGCCTAGTAACCTTCAATTTCCTTAGCTTTCCCATTTGTCAGGCGTTTAATCCCAAAATCAATGTCTTCTAATGTGAAAACTTCTTTCGTTGTGAGTAGGGTTTCAAAGTTATCCATGGCATTTGGAGATTCATAAAGCTTTTTAAGATAGGAATTCCAATCGTGTAAAGCAATTTTATTATTATCTTTAGTTTTCCTAGTCAGAATCTGCTTCCAAAATTTCTTAGGGGCTACCTTAGAGAGGTGTAAGAGATTCTCTTGTCTTTTACGAATGTACTGCCTCTTTTTCCTTTTAGTTAGGGCTTTGTATATTTTTATCTTGTCCATTTTAAGAGATTCATCAACAACTTCCTTAATTGCTCTCCTCGCACTTTTACAATCTTTGTCATGCCATGGGTTGGTTTTGCTATTTCTTTTATTATTTGAAACTTCAATTGAGAACTTGTTAATAGAATATGAGAGGGTTGTAGTAAAATTGTGATAGAGGTTTTCTATGTTGCCTATCTTAGATAAAGGAAGCAAATCAGTTTTTAATTCATTTAGAAAGAGATTGTTTTTATTTCTATCGAATATTAAGTTCTTTTGGCTATAAGGATTATTTTCTATGGGATCTCTATGCATGAAAAAATTGAGAGTTATAATTAAAGGCCTATGATCAGAGTTAGGCTCATGGTCGTTTATGATGTCAAAATTTATTATTTCTTTGTATAAAGGGAGATCGGAAATAACATAGTTTACCATGCTGCTACCAAGCCCATGGATGCAGGTCATCTGGCTAGAATTGGGCCACTTCTTTAGACCGTTGCAAACTATGAGATCTTGAGCACTACAGAGCTTGACTAGCTCTGACCCAAACAAATTCTCCTTGAGGTCTGCAGAGCTCCTTTTGTACCTATTAGCTAGAGTAGGGTCTTTGTCTAACCAAAGAGGATTAGGGTTGGAATGATTGCTTAGAATAATAGCATGGTTGCTTGAGGTTCGAGCATTAAAGTCACCTATTAAAAGGATATTACCTTCATTCCTTAGGCTAGAGATATCATTCTCTAAACCATTGTAAGGACTATTTTTATCTAGATTCTTCTTCTTATAGGAGTTAGAATTGATGGGGGGGAATAACATATTGCTATGTAGGACTTTTTATTATTAATGTCAGTGATCTCTATCCAACTATATTGGTTATAAGGGTCATTTTTATAAATCCTAGCATGGGGGGAGATGTTCTTCTTAATGTAACAAGCTATTCCCCCAATGCCTCTACGGGAGGATCGCTTGTTCTAAATAGACCATAGCGTAAAGCCATTTATGTTACGGACCTTAGATTCTTCGTGCTCCCAAGTTTCAACAAGAAAAAAAATATCAACGTCATTTGAGATCCAACTTAGCTTTAGCCTTTGTTCCATGGAAAACCCCGACAGTTCCAAGAAAGAATCCGGAGCATGTTGAATTGCTATTTATTACTATCTTTTTGGTTTCTATCTCGAATAAAGGCTTTTCTATTTCTGATTATTGCCCATTTTCCTTCCTTCCTAGCTTCTTTTACCTTTTGAACCTCCTTTCTTAATTCTGTTTGATCTTCTGGAATGAGATCTTCATTTATAAATATTCTCGTTCCTTTTAGACTTGAGGTTTTACTAAGTATGTCATACTTATGATCAGTAGAGCTCACCTTTATTCGGATCAGTCTTCCTTTATTCTTAGTTAATTTCCCCAACCTTGTTGCTTCTGTGAGACACGTTGTTTCAATTTGTAATCTATTATGTAATTTTGTCTGGGCTATGGCTAAAGTATCCTCATCTACCTCCTCTTTTAAACCGAAGATTATAAGGTTCAAGGCCCTTTTGTTATGCTCATGGTCTAATTCTATTAATTTTTTCATTTCATCTTTAATTGGTTTGATATCTAATTTATCTACCACATTATTTAGGGTGAGGTGGCTATTAACTTTTTCTTCTAGTTCTTTAATCATGTCCTTCATTTTAAGACTCTCTAAAGTATCATCATCTCCTTGCTGGGGTGTTTGGTTAGTATCTT
Organism: Pinus tabuliformis; assembly: GCA_031772625.1. Taxonomy (NCBI): domain Eukaryota; kingdom Viridiplantae; phylum Streptophyta; class Pinopsida; order Pinales; family Pinaceae; genus Pinus; species Pinus tabuliformis. The sequence continues at coordinate 480,222,472 of CM062819.1, forward strand.
GGTTTTGTTTTTCTATAACCTGCAACCTAGTCTCCATTGCCACCATTTTATTCTCCAATAGTTCTATTTTATTTTCTATTTGTTTCTGGATCGTGCCTTCAAGAGATGCAAATTTATTTTCCAGCATGACTTATAACTCTTTTTGTAGCTTGACTTCTCTTTCTTCTCTACGTTTCTCTAAAGATTCTATATACTCATAAAGGCCTTGTAGAGTAACTATGCTAGGTCTGCCTTTGGTAATATTTGGTAGCTGTGGTGAAATATTCATACTTGAAAATATATGAGCTATTAAAAAGATAAGGAATGTGTGCACCTGATATCAGCAAATCTGACTGCAGATCGCACTTGCCCCGAATTGGATTGACCATAGATCCAAAGGTAAAAACCCATGAGTTTCTAGTTGTAGAAAATGGCTCGTTATAAAAGTCCTCTGCACCTGGTGCTAGATTGATTAATGGTTTATGTCTAGATCGCAGAGAGGCCACAGATCGTATCGATATCTAGGTCATATAGATGTTGTAGATAGAAATGAATGGTTTATGTCGAGAATCGCAGAGAGGCCGCAGGTCATATTGATATCCAGATCGATGAATGGTTTATGTCCAGATCGCAGAGAGGCCATAGATCAAGCCTTCATCAAACATATTGAAACCACATACGACTATAGGGGCTGTGGCTTGAAATTACATGCAATTTGAAAGATGGTATCGCCGCTGAAAGATGTATGTCTAGATCGCATAGAGGCCACAAATCGTATTACCAAAATATTACCATATAACCTGTAGGTCAATGTCCAGATCGCAGAGATGTAAATAATTAGAGGCTGCAGATCGTATCGCCAGACCACAAATCATATCGCTAGATCATATCGCCAGGCCGCAGGTTTATGTCCAGATCGATATCCAAATCGATGAATCTTAAATAAATACCGGCCGCAGGTTTATGTCCAGATCGATATCCAGATCGATGAGTTTCAAGTTCGTATCGCTAGGCCCCAGGTTTATGTCCAGATCGATGAATCTTAAATAAATCCCGGCCACAGGTTTATGTCCAGATCGATATCCAGATCGATGAGTTTCAAGATCGTATCGCTAGGCCGCAGATCGTATCCAGATTGATGAGTTTTAAGATCGTATTGCCACTTCTGTTCTAAACGCACCAACTAAAACAATAAATCTCCACATTATCCCTAAAACAAATGATAGATATCCCACGGTTTTGTCAAAATGATCCCTGCTTTGGCCGAATCCACCCTTTGTAAGATCTGTAAAAAGCGAGTGCCTGTGTTTCCACAGGTGCAGATCTCCAGATCAAGTCCGTCCGAGACCCGATTATGCCCACAATACGTATATATATATATATATATATATATATATATATATATATATATATATATATATATATATATATATATATATATATATATTTTAGCTAAAAAGAGACGAAAAAAACGTGCAGGACGAGATCCGAGCCACCAATTATTTGCTGAGAAATAGGCCCCGAAATATATAATGTGTCGGGTTTATTAAATGTTGAGATTTTGAATAGGCCATTGGGGTTATGTATTTCGGGGACTATTTAAATAATATATGAAAATTAAAAATGTTGAGGTTCCAATATGGAAGAAATGAGGGAGGAGAGATAAGGAGTTATAATGGATTGCATTTCCTAGGAGAATAAAAACAGGAGTTGCGATTTTTATGAGTTCCGAAATGGGAAGAGGCATATTTTGGTGGTTCTTAAAAAATAGGTGTTACAAAATTAAGATGTTCTGAAATGAGGAGAGGGCTTGATATAGGGAGGAGATGAGAAGGAGAGGAGAGTGAGGTAGGGATTTCGGGAGCTTTTTAAAAATGAGTTATGAAAAAGAAAAAGTGAAGTTCTGATATGGGGAATGGTGAAATATGATCAGGGAAGTGAGGATAGGAAGGAGAGGAAGGTCATGTGGAGTGGGATTTTCTCTTTAATAAAAATTATATTTATTTGATAGTTAAATCCTCGATCTTATAAAAAACTACAATTATTTATAATTTTGGAATGTCGGGAGTTTTAATAATTAGGAATTCTATTTCGCTTCTGAAATCCGAATATATTTTAATTGTTCTACAAAATAGGCTGCTACAATTTTGTAGGGCTGTTAATAAAATAAATATTAATAAAAAAACTATATTTACAATTTATTTACAAAAATTAAAATAATATACATTTTGTACATTTTTTAGCCTAGGCGGTAAAAATCATCGAACTTCAGATAAGCATCATTTGCAAATTGTGCATCCAAATGAGATGAAACGATAACCGATGGAAAGGTAGCAAGAAATCAAACGCAATGAAGCAATTAGAAGAGAAATTTGAAGAAAACAAAAATCTCACAAAATTGTCGAACACCTAACCAAAAGAAATATTAAAAGGTGATTTAGCCAAAATTTACGAAAAGGGTCCCCATTATTATTATGAAATAATAAGTTAAAAATGGGCTCGACTACCAGGTGTGTTATTTAGTTTTGCGTTGCATTTGATTTCAAGAAATATTTTATTTTTACATTGCAAATATTCCAAGACCATATATGTTGAGAAAAACTAGGACAAAAAAAATTAGGGTTTCTTTTATAATGTTTTCTCTTGTTATATTGACAATTCTTGTGATATAATTTTATTTCACCATCATCATTATTATTTTGTGTTCATCATCAAGACAATGCCAATAAAGAACATCACAATGAAAATAAGAACACCATAAATAGGCTCCAGGCTAGGGCAAAACCCCTCCACAAGGGAAAAATCCAAAAACTTCTCTTCTTATAAAAATTCAAGGAAGACTTCCAAGACCTTTGATTAAGACAACTCACAAAGTGATAGGCCTGCCACCCAAACAATAATTCTTCTCTCTATAACTCAGTTTTTTACTCTTCTCTAGCTTGAAATATGAACAAAGATAGTTTTCTTCCCATACGTGTGATCTTTCCAAACAAAGAATTGATGCACAAGCCAAACAAATAGACCTTGTTACTTTCCTCACTATCCTTCACCTCTTTCTTGCTCTGAATTTGTCTCAGAATTCTTGAAGAGACTGAATTAATTGAGTGACTCAAATGAGGTCCAATTCCTCTCCTTTGTTGAGAAATCTAGAGCATTTTGTGAGTTAAATTCTTCAATTTGATTTCTCTCATCTTGGCATTTACTTGTGAAATTATATGTTGATTATGTTAGCTTTCCTTTTATCAAATAAATGGCAACATGAAGATCATAAAGATAAGAACACGAGATGTAAGTGCATAGTCAGGTAAAAACCCCTATGAAGTTTGATTTGTTACAAGAAATTCTTCATCCTTGTTTACCATGAACCAATTGTGCAAGTTGATGTGATCCACCAAGTTCTTATGCCTTCTCCTCTCCACGTGCTTGGATATATATATGGGGTGTATGGAGAACAAAGGGTCATGTCCCTTGAAGTCTTATGGGGTTGGAACACTACACCGATGCAAGTTGACTCACCAAAATTAGTTGGCTGACACACATCTCCTCCATGCAATGTACATAACCATTCACTCAAGTGTTGGTTGGGGTGTGCCTTTAACTAACCACACCCACTCGTCGTACATGTTAAGTCATGTTCTGGGGTGCTCACCCAAACTCATTGACAAATTTTGAGCACAATTATAAATAATTGTGCTCATACTCAACTCGTCTAAATGCTCTCTGCACGGTAAAATTTTTGCACCAATTTCTTTATGCCTTATCTACACACTTTGACCATTCTCCTCTCCACAATGCCATAAGACTAAATTTTATTAATCCTTCTTCCTTCATACTTAGGGCCTTTTTTTTTCCACTGCCTTCTTTCTCTCTATCCACAGTTCATAAGTACAGGGGGTGGTATGATGCCATCCTCCACTTAGGTTTCCCACTCCGACTTCAGTGATTGTTAACATAGGCCAGTACTTAATTAGGAAGATAGTTATGATAATTAAGGTTGGTTTTTATGGGCATGTTCACGACATGCCATAGGGAAACCAACCAATATGCAACAGGCATTCAATGTCCATGCAACAACCCACCACAAGATTTCCCTCTTAGAACTTTGGATTCATATGTCCCTCCATTCAAGCCAATCATCAATTTATTTTCACAAATAAATAATTTACATAACTAGGTTTATATACATGGGTTTTTATGGAAAAAGAGTTGTTACACATTCTCTTGTTCTAGAGTATCTTTCCATCACACAAAATACTCTCTCTTCTAATTGTTGTTGATAACCATAACTCTATAAGCCACAATATCCTCTAGCTTCAACGATGCTATGTGTGATGGCATTCTTATAGTCTTCAATATATATATATATATATATATATATATATATATATATATATATATATATATATATATATATATATATATATATATATATATATATATATATATTAATGCATATCTCCATCGTCAGTGAACAAACTTGTGTATTATATTTTTTTAATGGTTTGTTAGTCATATTCTCCTCACATTCACATCAAGTACAGTTGAGGCACCAGATTGCATCATCCACTTTGGTCAATATGGTCCAATATTACTCAATAGTAGTTCTTGGATAGGTATTAATGTGCATTTGGAAATTGTACCAAGCATCATTTTAGAGAGGGTATATTAGGATTGCAAGTTGACCACCCTCAATCTTGTTTCTGTTGCACATTCTACATATTGTATTACTTCACTAGGCCTTGCAGGTAGTTCAAATTCTAGTATCATGATTTGGTTTCAGTTATGCTAAAGTTTAATTTGCTAGTGAATTTGAGGCTAACTAGGCTGTCATCATCCATATTATTAACCAGTCCATTTTCAGTCAAACCTAAGTAACATTAGTTATTGTATTGTTATTGATGTACATTTGGAAATTGTAAAAGGTATTGTTCCAGAAAGGGAACATTAGGATTACAAGATATCCATCCTTAGTATTGGTCTTGTTGCATATATTTTACATGTTATATTTCCTCACTATTCCTTGGGGTTGTTCATCTTCCACTTTCTAGTCTCACAATTTAAATTGTGAGAGTTCGTCATGTTCATTTTGCTTTTCTAGTCATTGAATCAGTATGTTTGTCTTTGTAAATTATGTTAGTTTTTGTAAATTATTTTAGTTTTAGTCTTTATCTTGACATAATCTTTGAGTTAGTTCATTTTTTTGTTGATATCATAGTAGGATAAAGGACTCTGCTGGAATGGGATCTTTAGAAAAGCTGAAAATAATGAGCATGAATAACAAAACATTTCCAATGAAACTAAGTGAATTGTGAACCATGATATATGATCAAAAATAAAGTTGGAGTACATAAACGAGTACCTCCATTCATGAAATTCACCAAGGCACTACCTGTGTTTACAAGCTTGCTAAGTTTGTTTCACTGTGTTAATAGAGTAATGTTTATTTGTGGTTATCGTCTATTGACAAAGCTACTTCTCCACCAAAGGAGCCACTTGTCTAGAATCCATGTAGGGTTAGTCTGACCAACTCGTGGTCTTTGTGGAGAAAAATGGTATACACAAGTGATATTTCACATTCGAAGTCCAACCATTTCTTGAATCTTAATACTTTGTTAAGACAAATAGTAACACAATTGTGATCTTTTATGGATTTTAATTTATGGTTGTAATGTTTCAAAGTACACTTTTGGTACATGAACAACATATTTGATGAAACCATTTGAATCTTAATACTTTGTTAGGATAAACAGTAACAAAATTGTGATCATTTATGGATTTTAATTTAAGGTTGTAATGTTTCATGGTACGCTTTTGGTACATGAACAACATATTTGAACATAGTTACTGATCAAATGAGAAAGTGAACTGGTACCCATTTTTTTGAGGTAGCAAAAATCACCCGATTTTGAAAAGTGGTGATGCCAGAATACACTTTTTTTTGAGCATATTTTTGGCACTTTAAATTTTCTTATGTATCAAGTATGAACATTTTTTTTTCGATGTTAGTGATTTTCATGCTGATTTTGAAAAGTGTTGATGCAACATCAACACATTTTTTTAAATGTTAGTGATTTTCATGCTGATTTTGAAAAGTGTTGATGTAGCATCAACACATTTTTTTAAAGGGCTTATTTTTGACACTTTAAATTTTTTTATGTATCAAGTGTGAACATTTTTTTTGTTAGTGATTTTCATCTTGATTTTGAAAAGTGTTGATGAGCATCAACCCTTTTTGTTTAGAGGGCTTAGTTTTTACACTTTAAATTTTCTAATGAATTAAGTGTGGATAATTTTTTTTAAATGTTGGTGATTTTCGTGTTAGTAATAAAACATAAAAAATAATAATAAAAACATGACCAAAAAAAAAAGTAAAAAAAAAATAAAACATAAAGCATGACAAAAATAAAAATAATAAAAACATGTTAGTAATAAAACATAAAAATATATAAAAATAAATAAAAAAACATAACAAAAAAAAAAAAAAAAAAAACATGACAAAAAAAATAAAAAGACATAAAACATAAAACATGTTAGTAATAAAACATAAAAATAAAAATATAAAAAACATGACAAAAACAAATCAAATA